>OY997274.1:277100261-278596352 GCA_963921465.1 Triticum timopheevii | reverse complement strand
TTTTGGATTTTTCTACTAACAAGGCTTAAACTAAAACTGAAAAAGAAAATAAAAAAACTGAAAATTAACTTTAACAAAAACTCTAAACACAAAGACTAGGAATACTGAACTCCTCCACAGCAACGGCCCCAGAAAAAGGGCTTGATATCTCCTTTTTGTTGACCCGGTATTGGAACTAAAAAGAGTATCCCGCACCTATTTCCCCAGAGGTGACCCTGGGTTGTCGAACCCACGAGAGGAAGATTCCCTTGAAGCAATGGTCTCTAGAAAGCTTTTGCTAAAGTGTCTAATTTAGCTTTTGAACGGATCAACAAGCAAATATTGATTCAAACACTTATAATAAAAAGAAGGTACGGGGATGAGGTCTTAATGCTTACAACCATGTATTGGTGTTGGGATAAAAAATGATATTTGTTTGTGCTCGGGAAGCCACCCATCAAGAGGTGCTTGCTTCGTTTGGAATGGGGGATGTATCCAAATAACATCATGACCGACACAAGTCCTGCATCAAGAATCATTTGTCCTACTGAAGGCCCTATCCGTCTCACGGGGTTGCCCCGATAATTAAGATAATAATACTCCCTCCATTCCTTTATATAACGTGTACTTGTTTTTTGATAAAATTCCACAATGTAAGGTGCATATCTTCTAATTTCTCATAATCCCCTTTTTAGCCCTCTAGAAAAAAGGCAAGTATCTCTCTCCTGATTGCATGTATCTCTCTTTCTAGATAAAGAAGGAAATTATCTCTCCCCTGATTGCATGTATCTCTTTCTTTCCTAGCCTAACTGATTTACTTGCCACTTACCAACAAATTTGCCAAGGGTAATTTTGTCCTAAACTATCTATGATTTGTTGCCTTGTTCACCGTGCCCAAAACAATACACCTTAGATAAAGGAATGGAGGGAGTATTAGACAAAAAGATTTGGGCATTCAATGACTACACCTCTTGAATCCCCAAGGATATGATCTGTGTTACCCTAATGAACCTTACTGTCACCGGTGTTCGGTATAACACTTCACGGTCCCCTTGCTCCTAGCCTCACCGATGCTCGATCTCCATGATCCTGGGTACCTGCAGGGATGAAGATCGCGAACAAGACAAGAGAAACTTCACGATGCAATTTTATTTTACACATGCAAAACATTGTGTCAAAGGCTTCCATTGATCCCTTCACCAAATACCTGGGGATACAAGGCTCATGCTTCACTCCATACCTTACCGAACTTCTCACACATGGATATTAGATCACGAGAAGAAATCATTGAAGAACACATCTTGAGATTGATTGACTACAATATGTCTTACAATAGATGCCTTGTGCGATGCACAATTACAAGTATGAACTAGATGAGAGAGGGCTATGGTGGTGGAGATGGCTATGGAGGTGAAAATGGCAGCGGCTAGGGTTTGCGGATGAAGATGAAGATGAATGGGCTGTGTTGTGCTTGATGCTTCTCCTCTGCGCTCCCTGCTGACATTTCGACGGGGTCCCCTTAATAAAAGTTGTTCAGGTGGACGAGCTGCCTCAGTTTCCATGCCAAACGACCGCTCATGCGAGCGCCTGTGGTCGCATGGAACACCGTCTTTTGCTCTGGAGTCCTTCTGACGCCTCCTGATGATTTATTTCTTCTCCATTTTCCTTCCTTTCCTTTCTCCCATGTGATATCTTCCCTTTGTAGCCCATTACATGTGGAAAAAAAATATTAACAAGAGGATTTACGGAATCCTTTGCATTCATTAGTCATTAGTGGCAATATCGAATATCTCTCTTTTAAACAAGGTTGAAATGAGTGTAAAAATATCACTGTTCAAGCACCAAGCCTAACCTCTTAACGTGTTGCGGAGGTGAGCCGATGATGCGTGGGGGCTCCAAAGATGGGGCGCGACGGCTCTTGGCCATGACCACGCATCACCGGCAACGGCGCATGACACTCCAAATCTCCTTGCATCACAACCGCCTCATGTGTGCCGCTCATCATCCCCCTCCCAACGCCACCTCTGCCATCCTCCTCCCAACTCTCAGGCACCACGTCCTCCCCATCGCAACCGTTAGATGGCGTTGTCTCCTCTATGCGGCGCGGGCATCAATCGATCGGTTGGTACGGTAGGGGAAGAGTGAGTGAGAGAATAAAGTGAGGGAGAGGGGAGAGGGGAAATGGAAAAGCTGAGCCACCGAGGAAGAGTTTATCGCTTGTTTCCATTATCCTCTACATGGAGCAAATGCTTCCGCTAGGATGATGTGGCCCCAAGACCAGCTTTAAGATGGGTGCATTTCATCTAACGATGAGTAAGGCGTTTGTTTAAAAATCCAAAGAAACTGACGTTGGATTTTTATCAATTCTGTTTATATTTGTGTCAACTGTTCGGACCACCTGATTGATCATCTCAAGGCAAATTAGATGGTCGTAAAGTTGAATCTCAAGCAGATGAGTCTAGGCTCAGGAATGAATATTCATCTCAAATTCGGTTTCGCAGACATGATAGGATCTGGAACTCTGAACGTGCTGGTTCTTGTTTTTGGTGTAGTTATTAACTCCTGATCTCGTACTGGGCGATGAACTTATTAATAACCAAGATGGAGTGGTCTTTTTTCCGAATGCATGTAAGAGCATGATTAGAGCATGGTTAATAATATAACCAGATGCTGGCTATATAGACATGCCATGTCATCAAGAGTTAGAAATATTAATTACTCATACAATAGAGTTGGCTATAAACCCACAACTTTTTTCACTTTCTCTTTATATTTTTCTTCTCATTACATGCTTTTACATAGGAGCACACATAGAACCTGGCTCTTGCATGAGAGCCCACTCCTTCATTTTTTTCGTGTCTCTCTCCTCCACATAGGCAAAGTGTCATGTAAGCAGGCTTATAGGCCACTATTGTACTTTCTCTTAATAGTATAGCCCGCTGCTGGCTATATGATCTTGCCACATCATCTATAACCAAGCTTATACTACCGCCATCCTCATTTACTGGTCCCATTTGTATTTTGTTCAAAATTTTGACCAAAAATTTAACTAACAAAATGTTAATGCATGTCACCAAAAAATATATCGTTGGATTCGTAATGGAACATAGTTTCAAATGATATTATTTTTTATGACATGCATTAACTTTTTTTAGTTAAATTTCTAATCAAAATTTGACACAAAATATGATGGAGAACAATAAACCAGGACGGAGGTAGTAGCCGACAAGTACAATAGTTACATATAATATGTGCTACTTTGTTGATACGTGGTCCATCTTCCTCTATCACAAAGTGTCTAGGAGCACGTGCTACAATCAGTTGTTAATCAGTAGCCCGCTTCTCTTCTCTCTCCTCCAACTCAACTAAATATAATATTATTTAGTTAATATCTCACTGTAGCCCCCCCATCTCCTGCGTCCCTCCCTGAGGTGACTCGAGGGAAACCCTAGCTCCCTCCGCCGCTAGCCCTCCTCCTCATCCCTCCCCCCTCGTCATCGCCGAGGGACACTGCTGGGCAAAGCTCGGGCAGTGCCGGCGGCGGCGGGGCCTCTCCTTGGCATGTCCCTCTCTCCCCCTGGCGGCGGCGCGAGTTCTCCCGATGGTGGTTTGGCGACGTGGCACGCCGGAGCTTCGACGCTGGCTCAATCCTATGGCGGGGTGGATGAAAGGGCACCGTCCAGTGGTGCTGCCTCCACGGCGGCTACAACCTAGGGCCCTTGACCCCGATCTGATCTGGATCTGATGGTGCTCGGGTCTAGGCCATGGAAACTGGTGAAGCGTGGTGTTCGTTGGGACTTGTCGACCTCTGGGCACAGTTGGGGTTCCGACGGCGGCTCGTGCTTGGCGTGGTGACGCTAGTGGAGGTGGTGCAAGGCGGAAAGTGCGAGGGAGAGGCGGTGCGCGGTCGCGAGGTGGAGTGAGGCGGTGGTGTTCTTCAAGCTCTGAGGTGGGAGCATGAGGGCCTGACGCGTGGCCTTGGCAGATGCACATCTCGGCCACGGGTGGTGGTGCCGGGAGCGGCAACCGGGGCGCGCGGTGTGGTTCCTGTTGTTGCCTGCGATGCTTGAGGAAGGTAGCCCCATTGCAGTGTTGAGGGTGTTTTGACTGTTGGAGAATGTTGCAGAAAATAAAAAATTTCTACGCTTCACCAAGATCAATCTATGGAGTCATCTAGCAACGAGAGAGAGGAGTGCATCTACATACCCTTGTAGATCATGCGCGGAAGCGTTCAAGAGAACAGGGTTGAGGGAGTCGTACTCGTCGTGATCCAAATCACCGAAGATCCTAGTGCCGAACGGACGGCACCTCCGCGTTCAACACACGTACGGTTGGGGAAGACGTCTCCTCCTTCTTGATCCAGCAAGGGCAAGGGAGAGGTTGATGGAGACCCAGCAGCACGATTGTGTGGTGGTGGAAGTAGCGGCGATCTCGGCTAGGCTTCGCCAAGCTCAGCGAGAGGGAGAGGTGTTACGGAGGGAGAGGGAGGCGCCAGGAGCAGGGGTGCGCAGCCCTCCCTCCCCCCTCTTTATATAGGGGCCCTGGGGGGGCGCCAGCCCCTAGAGATCCCATCTCAAGGGGGGCGGCGGCCAAGGGGGGGAACTTGCCCCCCAAGCCAAGTAGGGCGCCCCCCTACCCCTAAGGTTTCCAACCCTAGGCGCAGAGGGAGGCCCAAGGGGGGCGCACCAGCCCACCAGGGGCTGGTTCCCACTTCAGCCCAAGGGTCCCTCCGGGATAGGTGGCCCCACCCAGTGGACCCCCGGGACCCTTCCGGTGGTCCCGGTACAATACCGGTGACCCCTGAAACTTTCCCGGTGGCCGAAACTGGACATCCTATATACAATTCCTCACCTCTGGACCATTCGGAAACTCCTCGTGACGTCCGGGATCTCATCCGGGACTCCGAACAACTTTCGGGTTACCGCATACTAATATCTCTACAACCCTAGCGTCACTGAACCTTAAGTGTGTAGACCCTACGGGTTTGGGAGACATGTAGTCATGACCGAGACGACTCTCCGGTCAATAACCAACAGCGGGATCTGGATACCCATGTTGGCTCCCACATGCTCCTCGATGATCTCATCGGATGAACCACGATGTCGAGGATTCAAGTAATCCCGTATACAACTCCCTTTGTCAATCGGTACGTTACTTGCCCAAGATTCGATCGTTGGTATCCCAATACCTCGTTCAATCTCGTTACCGGCAAGTCACTTTACTCGTACCGTAATGCATGATCCCGTGACCAAACACTTGGTCACATTGAGCTCATTATGATGATGCATTACCGAGTGGGCCCAGAGATACCTCTCCGTCATACGGAGTGACAAATCCTGGTCTCGATCAGTGTCAACCCAACAGATACTTTCGGGGATACCTGTAGTATACCTTTATAGTCACCCAGTTACGTTGTGACGTTTGGTACACCCAAAGAACTCCTACGGCATCCGGGAGTTACACGATCTCATGGTCTAAGGAAAGGATACTTGACATTGGAAAAGCTCTAGCAAACGAACTACACGATCTTGTGCTATGCTCAGGATTGGGTCTTGTCCATCACATCATTCTCCTAATGATGTGATCCCGTTATCAATGACATCCAATGTCCATAGTCAGGAAACCATGACTATCTGTTGATCAATGAGCTAGTCAACTAGAGGCTCACTAGGGACATGTTATGGTCTATGTATTCACACATGTATTATGATTTCTGGATAACACAATTATAGCATGAATAATAGACAATTATCATGAACAAGGAAATATAATAATAATCATTTTATTATTGCCTCTAGGGCATATTTCCAACAGTCTACCACTTGCACTAGAGTCAATAATCTAGTTACATTGTGATGAATCGAACACCCATAGAGTTCTGGTGTTGATCATGTTTTGCTCGCAGAAGAGGTTTAGTCAATGGATCTGCGACATTCAGATCCGTATACACTTTGCAAATATCTATGTCTCCATCTTGAACATTTTAACGAATGGAGTTGAAGCGACTCTTGATGTGCCTGGTCTTCTTGTGAAACCTGGGCTCCTTGGCAAGGGCAATAGCTCTAGTGTTGTCACAGAAGAGAGTGACCGGCCCTGACACATTGGGTATGACTGAAAGTGCTAGTATCAACTAGAGGGGGGGGGGGGGGGTGAATAGGCGATTTTTATGAAAGTCTTCAAAACTTGGAAGTTTCGAAGACAAACAACAGAAATAACCTAATTGATATGCAGCGGAAGATAAACTACCCTAAACAAGCCATAGTCAAGTATGTAATGATGTGAAAGTACAGGACTAATAGCAGTTAGGTAGTAAGGATCAAGATGGAAGATAGTGTGAAGCCAATCAACAATAGTAGTCAAGCAATGAAGTCAAACAGATACACAGATAGGCAATGACTTCACGAAGACAAACTTAAGTAAGGTTGGAAGGGATAGAACCAGTTGCCTGTTGAAGACACAGGATTTGTTGGACCAGTTCCAGTTGTTGTGACAACTGTACGTCTGGTTAGGGAGGCTGAGATTTAACTCAGAAGACCGTGTCTTCACCTTATTCCCCTTGAGCTAAGGACACATAGTCCTCGCCCAATCACTCTGGTAAGTCTTCAAGGGAGACTTCCAAACCTTCACAGACTTCGTTCACCGGCAATCCACAATGACTCTTGGATGCTCAGAACGCGACACCTAACCAGCTGGAGGATTCACAGTCCTCAAGTGTAATAAGTCTTCATGTCACACAGACAGAAAGACTTCAGTGATGCCTAACACTCTTTGGCTCTGGGTGTTTGGGCTTTGTCCTCGCAAGGATTTCTTTCTCTCAAATGCTTCGAGGTGGGTTGCTCTCAAACGACAAAAGCCGTGCACAAACTCTGAGCAGCCACCAATTTATGCTGTAGGGGTGGGCTATTTATAGCCACTAGGGACCTGATTTGTCCAAAATGACCCTGGGTCACTAAGGAACTGACACGTGTTCCAATGGTCAGATTTCAAACACACGCGGCAACTTTACTTGGGCTACAAGCAAAGCTGACTCATCCAGCTCTGGATAAGATTTGCTCTCATTGTCTTCGCTCGAAGACTTAGGATTTGAGTTGAGCATCACTTCAGTCACTCTGACTTAGTTCACTTGGACCCCACTTAACAGTACGGTGGTTCCTATGACTCAACAAAGAAGAAAAAGGAAACAACAAAACTACACAGTCTTCGCGCTCCAAAGTCTTCACACAATGTCTTCTCATGTCATAGTCTTCAATATGAATATCTTCTCACACCAACATTGTCTTCAATGTCTTCATACATTTTTAGGGGTCATCTTCGGTAGGTAAACCGAATCACTGAGGGACACTACCTGCGTTATCCTGCAATTCTCACAAATGCATTAGTCCCTCAACCAACTTTGTCGTCAATACTCCAAAACCAACTAGGGGTGGCACTAGATGTACTTACAATGACTCCTAGATCGGTGATGAACTCCTTCATCCAGATTGCTTCATGCGCTGCCACCAAGGCTGCCATGTACTCCGCTTCACATGTAGATCCCGCCACGACGCTTTGCTTGCAACTGCACCAGCTTACTACCCCTCCATTCAAAATATACACGTATCCAGTTTGTGACTTAGAGTCATCCAGATCTGTGTCAAAGCAAGCATCGACGTAACCCTTTACGACGAGCTCTTCATCACCTCCATAAATGAGAAACATATCCTTAGTCCTTTTCAGGTACTTCAGGATATTCTTGACCGCTATCCAGTGTTCCATGCCGGGATTACTTTGGTACCTTCCTACCAAACTTACGGCAAGGTTTACATCAGGTCTGGTACACAGCATGGCATACATGATAGACCCTATGGATGAGGCATAGGGGACGACACTCATCTTTTCTCTATCTTCTGCCATGGTCGGACATTGAGCCAAGCTCAATTTCACACCTTGCAACACAGGCAAGAACCCCTTCTTGGACTGATCCATATTGAACTTCTTCAATATCTTATAAAGGTATGTGCTTTGTGAAAGACCTATGAGGCATCTCGATCTATCTCTATAGATCTTGATGCCTAATATGTAAGCAGCTTCTCCAAGGTCCTTCATTGAAAAACACTTATTCAAGTAGGCCTTAATGTTGTCCAAAAGCTCTATATCATTTCCCATCAAAAGTATGTCATCCACATATAATATGAGAAATGCTACAGAGCTCCCACTCACTTTCTTGTAAACGCAGGCTTCTCCATAAGTCTGCATAAACCCAAATGCTTTGATAATTTCATTAAAGCGAATGTTCCAACTCCGAGATGCTTGCACCAGCCCATAGATGGAGCGCTGGAGCTTGCTTACCTTGTTAGAATTCTTAGGATCGACAAAACCCTCTGGCTGCATCATATACAGTTCTTCCTTAAGATGGCCGTAAAGGAATGCCGTTTTGACGTCCATTTGCCATATCTCATAATCATAGTATGCGGCAATTGCTAACATGATTCGGACGGACTTCAGTTTCGCTACGGGAGAGAAAGTCTCATTGTAGTCAACCCCTTGAACTTGTAGATAACCCTTAGCGACAAGTCGAGCTTTATAGATGGTAACATTACCATCCGCGTCCGTCTTCTTCTTAAAGATCCATTTGTTTTCTATCGCTCGCCGATCATCGGGCAAGTCTGTCAAAGTCCATACTTTGTTTTCATACATGGATCCTGTCTCGGATTGCATGGCTTCAAGCCATTTGTTGGAATCTGAGCCCGCCATTGCTTCTTCATAGTTCGAAGGTTCACCGTTGTCTAACAACATGATTTCTAGGACAGGGTTGCCATACCACTCTGGTGTGGAATGTGTCCTCTTGGACCTACGAAGTTCAGTAGTAACTTGATCCGAAGTACCTTGATCATCATCATTAGTTTCCTCTCTAGTCAGTGCAGGCACCACAGGAACATCTTCCTGAGCTGCGCTACTTTTTGGTTCAAGAGGTAGTACTTCATCAAGTTCCACTTTCCTCCCACGTACTTCTTTCGAGAGAAACTCTTTCTCTAGAAAGGACCCGTTCTTGGCAACAAAGATCTTGCCTTCGGATCTAAGGTAGAAGGTATACCCAATGGTTTCCTTAGGGTATCCTATGAAGACGCATTTTTTCGACTTGGGTTCGAGCTTTTCAAGTTGAAGTTTTTTGACATAAGCATCGCATCCCCAAACTTTTAGAAATGACAGCTTAGGTTTCTTTCCAAACCATAATCCATATGGTGTCGTCTCAACGGATTTAGACGGTGCCTTATTTAAAGTGAATGTAGCTGTCTCTAGAGCATATCCCCAAAATGATAGCAGTAAATCAGTGAGTGACATCATAGATCGCACCATATCCAATAGAGTGCGATGACGACATTCGGACACACCGTTACGCTGAGGTGTTCCGGGCGGCGTGAGTTGTGAAACGATTCCACATTTCCTTAAGTGCGTACCAAATTCGTGACTTAAATATTCTCCCCCACGATCTTATTGTAAGAACTTTATTTTTTGGTCACGTTGATTCTCTACCTCATTCTGAAATTCCTTGAACTTCTCAAAGGTCTGAGACTTGTGTTTCATCAAGTAGACATACCCATATCTACTTAAGTCGTCAGTGAGAGTGATAACATAACGATATCCTCTGCGAGCCTCAACGCTCATTGGACCGCACACATCAGTATGTATGATTTTCGATAAGTTGGTTGCTCGCTCCATTGTTCCGGAGAACGGAGTCTTGGTCATTTTGCCCATAAGGCATGGTTCGCACGTGTCAAATGATTCATAATCAAGAGACTCCAAAAGTCCATCAGCATGGAGCTTCTTCATGCGTTTGACACCAATGTGACCAAGGCGACAGTGCCACAAGTATGTGGGACTATCGTTATCAACTTTACATCTTTTGGTATTCACACTATGAATATGTGTAACATCACGTTCGAGATTCATTAAGAATAAACCATTGACCAGTGGGGCATAAAACATATCTCTCATATAAATAGAACAACCATTATTCTCGGATTTAAATGAGTAGCCATCTCGCATTAAACGAGATCCAGATACAATGTTCATGCTCAAAGCTGGCACTAAATAACAATTATTGAGGTTTAAAACTAATCCCGTAGGTAAATGTAGAGGTAGCGTGCTGACGGCGATCACATCGACCTTGGAACCATTCCCGACGCGCATCGTCACCTCGTCCTTCGCCAGTCTCCGCTTATTCCGCAGCTCTTATTTTGAGTTACAAATATGAGCAACCGCACCGGTATCAAATACCCAGGAGCTATTATGAGTACTGGTAAGGTACACATCAATTACATGTATATCACATATACCTTTAGTGTTGCCGGCCTTCTTGTCCGCTAAGTATTTGGGGCAGTTCTGCTTCCAGTGTCCATTTCCCTTGCAATAAAAGCACTCAGTCTTAGGTTTGGGTCCATTCTTTGGCTTCTTCCCGGCAACTGGCTTACCGGGCGCGGCAACTCCCTTGCCGTCCTTCTTGAAGTTCTTCTTACCCTTGCCTTTCTTGAAACTAGTGGTTTTATTGACCATCACCACTTGATGTTCCTTTTTGATTTCCACCTCTGCTGATTTCAGCATTGAAAATACTTCAGGAATAGTTTTCACCATCCCCTGCACATTGTAGTTCATCACAAAGCTCTTGTAGCTAGGTGGGAGCGATTGAAGGATTCTGTCAATGACAACCTCGTCCTGGAGGTTAATGTCCAGCTGGGACAAGCGGTTGTGCAACCTAGACATTTTGAGTATGTGCTCACTGACAGAACTATTTTCCTCCATCTTACTGATAACCCACAAGTATAGGGGATCGCAACAGTTTTCGAGGGTAGAGTATTCAACCCAAATTTATTCGACACAAGGGGAGCCAAAGAATATTCTCAAGTATTAGCAGCTGAGTTGTCAATTCAACCACACCTGGAAACTTAGTATCTGCAGCAAAGTGTTTAGTAGCAAAGTAATATGATAGTGGTGGTAACGGTAACAAAAGTAAAGACAGCAAGAGTAATTTTTTTGGTATTTTGTAGTGATTGTAACAGTAGCAACGGAAAAGTAAATAAGCGAGAACCAATATATGGAAAACTCGTAGGCACCGGATTAGTGATGGATAATTATGCCGGATGCGGTTCGTCATGTAACAGTCATAACATAGGGTGACACAGAACTAGCTCCAATTCATCAATGTAATGTAGGCATGTATTCCGTATATAGTCATACGTGCTTATGGAAAAGAACTTGCATGACATCTTTTGTCCTACCCTCCCATGGCAGCGGGGTCCTATTGGAAACTAAGGGATATTAAGGCCTCCTTTTAATAGAGAACCGGAACAAAGCATTAGCACATGGTGAATACATGAACTCCTCAAACTATGGTCATCACCGGGAGTGGTCCCGATTATTGTCACTTCGGGGTTACCGGATCATAACACATAGTAGGTGACTATAGACTTGCAAGATAGGATCAAGAACTCACATATATTCATGAAAACATAATAGGTTCAGATCTGAAATCATGGCACTCGGGCCCTAGTGACAAGCATTAAGCATAGCAAAGTCATAGCAACATCAATCTCAGAACATAGTGGATACTAGGGATCAAACCCTAACAAAACTAACTTGATTACATGATAAATCTCATCCAACCCATCACCGTCCAGCAAGCCTACGATGGAATTACTCACGCATGGCGGTGAGCATCATGAAATTGGTGATGGAGGATGGTTGATGATGACGACAGCGACGAATCCCCCTCTCCGAAGCCCCGAACGGACTCCAGATCGGCCCTCCCGAGAGAGATTAGGGCTTGGCGGCGGCTCCGTATCGTAAAACGCGATGATTTCTTCTCTCTAATTTTTTTCTCCCCGAAAGCCAATATATGGAGTTGGAGTTGGCGTCGGAGGGCCAGCAGGGGGCCCACGAGGTAGGGGGGCGCAGCCAGGGGGGCGTGCCCCCCACCCTCGTGAGCAGGGTGTGGGCCCCCTGGTATTCATCTTTGGCGAGGATTTTTTATTGTTTTTTCTAAGGTGTTTCGTGGAGTTTCAGGTCATTCCGAGAACTTTTATTTTCTGCACATAAAACAACACCATGGCAATTCTGCTGAAACAGCATCAGTCCGGGTTAGTTCCATTCAAATCATACAAGTTAGAGTCCAAAACAAGGGCAAAAGTGTTTGGAAAAGTAGATACGACGGAGACATATCAACTCCCCCAAGCTTAAACCCTTGCTTGTCCTCAAGCAATTCAGTTGACAAACTGAAAGAGAAAAAGAAAAACTTTTACAAACTCTGTTTGCTCTTGTTGTTGTAAACATGAAAAGCCAGCATTCAAGTTTCAGCAAATATTATGAACTAACCATACTCACAATAACACGTAGGTCTCACAATTACTCATATCAATAGCATAATCAGCTAGCGAGCCATAATAATAAAACTCGGATGACAACACTTTCTCAAAATAATCATAACATGATATAAAAAAATGGTATCTCGCTAGCCCTTTCTGAGACCGCAAAACATAAATGCAGAGCACCTTTAAAGATCAAGGACTGACTAAACATTGTAATTCATGGTAAAAGAAATCCAGTCAAGTCATACCCAATATAAACCAATTATAATGAATGCACACGACAGTGTGCTCTCCAGCGGGTGCTTTTAATAAGAAGGGATGATGACTCAACATAAAAGTAAATGGATAGGCCCTTCACAGAGGGAAGCAGGGATTTGTAGAGGTGCCAGAGCTCGGTTTTGAAATAGAGATAAATTATATTTTGAGCGGCATACTTTCACTGTCAACATAGCAACTAAAAGACGACGATATCTTCCATGCTAAACAGATTATAGGCGGTTCCCAAACAGAATGGTAAAGTTTATACTCCTCCTCCTCTACAAGCATCAATCCATGGCTTCATCGAAACAACGAGTGCCTCCAACATTCAACGGGTCCCAGGGGGAGTTTTGTTTGCAGTTATTTTGATTTAGTTTGCATAAAGCATGGGACTGGGCATCCCGGTTACCAGCCATTTTCTTGTGAATGAGGAGCGGAGTCCACTCCTCTTGAGAATAACCCGCCTAACACGGAAGATAAGGGCAGCTCTAGTTGACATATGAGCTATTCGAGCATGCAAAACAGAATGTTTATTTGAAGGTTTAGAGTTTGGCACATACAAATTTACTTGGAACGGTAGGTAAATACCGCATATAGGAAGGTATAGTGGACTCATATGGAATAACTTTGGGGTTTAAGGAGTTTGGATGCACAAGCAGTATTCCCGCTTAGTACAGGTGAAGGCTAGCAAAAGACTGGGAAGCGACCAACTGAGAGAGCGACAACAGTCGTAAACATGCATTAAAATTAATTTACACTGAATACAATCATGAGTAGGATATAATCTACCATGAACATAAATATCATGATATCTATGTTGATTTGATTCAACTACATGCGTGAACATGTGCCAAGTCTAGTCACTCAATTCATTTAAAGGAGGATACCATCCCATCATACCACATCATAATCATTCTAATAGCATGTTGGCACGCAAGGTAAACCATTAAAACTCATAGCTAATCAAGCATGACACAAGCAACTATAATCTCTAAATGTCATTGCAAATATGTTCACTTCATAATGGCTAACTCAGGAACGATGAATCATCATATTTACAAAAACAAGAGAGGTCGAGTTCATACCAGCTTTTCTCATCCCAATAAGTCCATCATATATCATCATTTCTGCCTTTCACTTGCACAACCGAACGGTGTGTATAATAATAAGAGTGCACGTGCATTGGACTAAGCTGGAATCTGCAAGCATTCAACTCAAGAGAGAACACAAGTAATATAGGCTCTCAGTTAAATAAACAATCATGCATAAAAGAGCCACTAAGCATTTTCAATATAGTCTTCTCGACCCCCAAAATAAAGAAAAGAAAATAAAACTATTTACACGGGAAAGCTCCCAACAAGCAAAAGAAGAACAGGAAATGTTTTCCTTTTAATTACTACAGCAAAGAGATAAAAAACTACTAATTTTTTTGTTTTTATTAAGGTTTATCAAACACACAAGAAGAAAGCAGGAAAAATAAAATAAACTAGCATGGATATTACAGTGGAAGAGTATGAGCACCGACATCTAGCAATGAGTGTGTGTGAACATGAATGTAATGTCGGTAGGAAATACGTACTCCCCCAAGCTTAGGCTTTTGTCCTAAGTTGGTCTATTGCCAGGGATAGCCTGGAGGATAACCGTAGGTGTAGCTGGGGTCATACTGTGACGAAGAAGGCTCCGGCTGTCACTGGCTGGTAGCCTCCTCTGGATCCCAAGAATAAACAAATAGTCATGGAGGCTCATCTTGTGGCTCCGGTTCCGGAGCTACTGTAGGATTCCGATAGGCTTGAACGGCCGACCACGGAACGATGTGAGGACCTGCAGATAAGTTAAACAAAGAAGGAGCATGCAAAGTAATAGTCTCAGGGTGATGTTTATCAAAGTATAATTTGTATTTGAACTCCCCTTCGCGACTCTTAACAAGAAAGTCATGCACTATCATACTCTTATAATCTAAATAAACACGGGGCAGCACTGTTTCTTCTTTCTCCTCATGCCTAATAGGTATTTCAAAATGTTCAGCTAGGCGTGAAGCATAAATGCCTCCAAAGATGGGGCCCTTAGTACGGTTCAGACTTAACCGTCTAGCAACAATTCCACCCATACTAACAGAGTTATTGCGGTATAAACCATGGAACAAAATAATAATATCAGGAATACTAAGGTTCCCACAGTTCCCGCGTCCAATCAAGCAACGACTAGCAAATAAGGCAAAGTAGCGTAAAACAGGAAAATGTATGCTAGTAATCCTTGCATCAGAAACCTTCCTGGTTTCTCCCACAGTGATAGTGTTAATAAAAGCTTCTACTTCGTTATGGTGGGGTTCATCTAAGGTGCCCTCAAAGGGTATTCTGCAAACCTCGCAGAATTCAGCTAATGTCATCTCTTTAACAACGTCATATAAATGAAACTCTACTGTTGGAGGTGATTTCTTAGGGAAAAAGTAGAAGTTTTGGACAAAAGTATTTGTGAGTAAGAGATACTGATGACGTTGGTCACGGAGGAAGTCGGTGAGGCCAGCATTCTCAATCAATAAATAGAAATCTTCATAAATCCTGGCTCTCCTCAAGAAGTCATCGGAAGGCCATTCACACGGCCGGACCTCCGCGGTGCGAGGCAGATTAAATTTGGGCTTCTGCTCTTCTTCCTTTTGTTTTTCCTTAGAGCTTCGGCTCGACGAGCCCCTCAAAATTCTCTTCATTATTTCTGAAACAATCTGAATTTTTTAGTAACTTCAAATAAAAGTGAACCAACTTCAATAAAATTGATAGCAACAACTCCCATAAGTGCCTACAGCCTATATAAAGCATTGGAACTACTTGGAACCATATAAATTTGACATGCAAGCTCAAGAACATGGTCACCTGTGCAGCACAAATTTGCAATGAATAAAGCACTAGAACAAAAACTAATTGGACCAATGGAGGATTCACATACCAAGGAACAATCTCCCCAAGCAGTTTTGCAAGAGGTGCTTTGAGCAAGGAGATCGAAAATCACAGCAACGGGGGCTGGAACTCGTGCTTGAGTTGGTTTTTCGTGTTTGTGTGAGGTAGAGGAAGAAGATGGGTGCAGGGATAAGTGGAGGAGGGCCACCATGGGCCCACGAGGCAGGGGGCGCGCCCAGGGGGGTAGGGCGCGCCCTTCACCCTCGTGGCCAGGTGGCAGCTCCCCCGTGGTAATTTTTGCACAGTAAATCCTGAAATATTCCCAAAAAAATCATATTAAATTGGCATGGCATTCTGAGGACTTTTATTTTTGTGATATTTTTATATTGCACGGATAAGTTAGGAAACAGACAGAAAAATACTATTTTACTTTATTTCTACTAAATAACAGAAAATATAGAAGGGTACAGAAGGTTGTGCTTCTAGTTTCATCCATCTCGTGATCATCAAAATGAATCCACTAACAAGGTTGATCAAGTCTTGTTAACAATCTCATTCCGAATAATCACGAAACCGGAGAAATTTCGAATGACACTAAGTTGCCTCAACGGGGATATGAAAATCCCCAACAATAAGAATATCATACTTTTTCTTGACAGTAGGGAGAGGAAATTCAAAACCTCCAAATATAATCGATGGAATTTTTCCAATAGAGTTGATACTATAAACTTGAGGTTGTTTCCTTGGAAAATATACCGTGTGCTCATTGCCATTAACATGAAAAGTGACATTGCCTTTGTTGCAATCAATAACAGCCGCTGCAGTATTAAGGAAAGGTCTTCCAAAAATAATAGACATACTATCATCCTCGGGAATATCAAGAATAACAAAGTCCGTTAAAATAGTAACGTTTGCAACCACAACATGCACATCCTCACAAATACCGACAGGTATAATAGTTGATTTATCAGCCATTTGCAAAGATATTTCAGTAGGTGTCAACTTATTCAAGTCAAGTCTATGATATAAAGAGAGAGGCATAACACTAACACCGGCTCCAAGATCACATAAACCAGTTTTAATATAGTTTCTTTTAATGGAGCATGGTATAGTAGGTACTCCTGGATCTCCAAGTTTCTTTGGTATTCCACCCTGAAAAGTATAATTAGCAAGCATGGTGGAAATTTCAGCTTCGGATATCTTTCTTTTATTAGTAATGATATCCTTCATATACTTAGCATAAGGATTTGTTTTGAGCACATCAGTTAATCGCATACGCAAAAAGATGGGTCTAATCATTTCAGCAAAGCGCTCAAAATCCTCATCATCCTTTTTCTTGGATGGTTTCGGAGGAAAAGGCATGGGTTTCTGAACCCATGGTTCCCTTTCTTTACCATGTTTCCTGGCAACAAAATCTATTTTATCATAATTTGATTCCTTGATTGTGGGTTATCAAGATCAACAGCAGGTTCAACTTCTACATCATTATCATTACTAGGTTGATCATCAACATGAGCATTATCATTGACATTATCACTAGGTTCATGTTCATCACCTGATTGCGTTTCAGCATCAGAAATAGAGATATCATTTGGATTCTCAGGTGGTTCAGCAATAGGTTCACTAGAAGTTTGCAAAGTCCTATCATTTTTTTTCTTCCTTTTAGAAGAGCTAGGTACATCAATATTATTTCTCTGAGAATCTTGCTTGATTCTCTTAGGGTGGCCTTCAGGATACAAAGGTTCCTGAGTCATTCTACTAGTTCTAGTAGCCACTCTAACAGCATAATCATTTTTCTTACTATTCATTTCATCAAGCACTTCTTTCTGAGCTTTAAGTACTTGTTCTACTTGAGTGGTAACCATAGAAGCATGTTTGCTAAAAAGTTTAAGTTCACCTCTAATATCAGCCATATGATCACCCAAGTGTTTAATCATAAAGGTATTCTGTTTTAATTGTCTACCAAAATAAGCATTAAAGTCATCTTGCTTAAACATAAAGTCATCAAACTCATCCAAGCACTGACTAGCAATTTTAGTAGGAGGGACTTCAGTTTTATCATATCTATAGAGAGAATTTACCTTTACTACCTGTGTCGGGATATCGGGAGGTTCTTCAGTAAATAAGTAAGTGAGATCATATACTTCTTCAAGAGGCGGTAAATTAAGACCATGCATTTCTTTAATAGGGGGTAAATTCTTAACATCTTCAACTTTAATACCTTTTTCTTTCATAGATTTCTTTGCCTCTTGCATATCTTCGGGACTGAGAAATAGAACACCTCTCTTCTTCGGAGTTGGTTTAGGAATAGGCTCGGTAATTGGCTCTGGAACTGGCTCAAGAGGTGGCTCTGGAGGTGCCCAATTATTTTCATTTGTCAACATATTGTTCAATAGAATTTCAGCTTCATCCGGTGTTCTTTCCCTGAAAAGAGAACCATCACAACTATCCAGGTAATCTCTGGAAGCATCAGTTAGTCCATTATAAAAGATATCAAGTATTTCAGGTTTCTTAAGAGGATAATCAGGCAAAGTATTAAGTAACTTGAGAAGCCTCCCCCAAGCTTGTGGGAGACTCTCTTCTTCAATTTGCACAAAGTTGTATATTTCCCTCAAAGCAGCTTGTTTCTTATGAGCAGGGAAATATTTAGCAGAGAAGTAATAAATCATATCCTGGGGACTTTGCACACAACCAGGATCAAGAGAATTAAACCATACCTTAGCATCACCCTTTAATGAGAATGGAAATATTTTGAGTAAATAAAGGTAGCGCGATCTCTCATTATTAGTAAACAGGGCGGCTATATCATTTAACTTAGTAAGATGTGCCACAATAGTTTCAGATTCATAGCCATAAAAAGGATCAGATTCAACCAAAGTAATTATATCTGGATCAACAGAAAAATCATAATAATCCTTATCGGGAACACAGATAGGTGAAGTAGCAAAAGGAGGGTCGGGTCATCCTATCTCTAAGAGATTCTTTACTCCATTTAACTAGCAGCCTCTTAAGTTCGTATCTATCCTGGCAAGCAAAAATAGCTGCAGAAGATTCTGCATCAAAAAGATAACCCTCAGGAATAGCAGGCATATTCTCATCATCACTATCATCATCGTATTCAGGTTCAATAATTTCTCTTTCTCTAGACCTAGCAATTTGCTCATCAAGAAATTCACCAAGGGGCACAGTAGTATCAAGCATAGAAGTAGTTTCATCATAAGTATCATGCATAGCAGAAGTGGCATCATCAATAACATGCGACATATCAGAATTCATAGCATTAGCAGGTTTAGGTGTCGCAAGCTTACTCATAACAGAAGGAGAATCTAGTGCAAGGCTAGATGGCAGTTCCTTACCTCCCCTCGTAGTTGAGGGCACAATAGTAGTTCGATCGTCTTTCAAGTTCTTCATAGTGTCCAGCAGATATAAATCCCAAGTGACTCAAAGAATAGAGCCATGCTCCCCGGCAACGGTTGCAGAAAAAGGTCTTGATAACCCACAAGTATAGGGGATCGCAACAGTTTTCGAGGGTAGAGTATTCAACCCAAATTTGTTGATTCGACACAAAGGGAGCCAAAGAATATTCTCAAGTATTAGCAGCTGAGTTGTCAACTCAACCACACCTAGAAACTTAGTATCTGCAGCAAAGTGTTTAGTAGCAAAGTAATATGATAGTGGTGGTAACGGTAACAAAAGTAAAGACAACAAGAGTAATGTTTTTGGTATTTTGTAGTGATTGTAACAGTAGCAACGGAAAAGTAAATAAGCGAGAACCAATATATGGAAAACTCGTAGGCACCGGATTAGTGATGATAATTATGCCGGATGCGGTTCGTCATGTAACAGTCATAACATAGGGTGACACAGAACTAGCTCCAATTCATCAATGTAATGTAGGCATGTATTCCGTATATAGTCATACGTGCTTATGGAAAAGAACTTGCATGACATCTTTTGTCCTACCCTCCCGTGGCAGCGGGGTCCTATTGGAAACTAAGGGATATTAAGGCCTCCTTTTAATAGAGAACCGGAACAAAGCATTAGCACATAGTGAATACATGAACTCCTCAAACTATGGTCATCACCGGGAGTGGTCCCGATTATTGTCACTTCGGGGTTGCCGGATCATAACACATAGTAGGTGACAATACACTTGCAAGATAGGATCAAGAACTCACATATATTCATGAAAACATTATAGGTTCAGATATGAAATCATGGCACTCGGGCCCTACTGACAAGAATTAAGCATAGCAAAGTCACAGCAACATCAATCTCAGACCATAGTGGATACTGGGGATCAAACCCTAACAAAACTAACTCGATTACATGATAAATCTCATCCAACCCATCACCGTCCAGCAAGCCTACGATGGAATTACTCACGCATAGCGGTGAGCATCATGAAATTGGTGATGGAGGATGGCTGATGATGACGACGGCGACAAATCCCCCTCTTCGGAGCCCCGAACGGACTCCAGATCAGCCCTCCCGAGAGAGATTAGGGCTTGGCGGCGGCTCCGTATCGTAAAACGCGATGATTTCTTCTCTCTAATTTTTTCTCCCCGAAAGCCAATATATGGAGTTGGAGTTGGCGTCGGAGGGCCACCAGGAGGCCCACGAGGTAGGGAGGCGCGCCTAGGGGGGCGCCCCCCACCCTCCTGAGCAGGGTATGGGCCCCCAGGTCTTCATCTTTGGCGAGGATTTTTTATTGTTTTTTCTAAGGTATTTCGTGGAGTTTCAGGTCATTCCGAGAACTTTTATTTTCTGCACATAAAACAACACCATGGCAATTCTGCTGAAAACAGCGTCAGTCCGGGTTAGGTCCATTCAAATCATACAAGTTAGAGTCCAAAACAAGGGCAAAAGTGTTTGGAAAAGTAGATACAATGGAGACGTATCACTTACAACTGTAGAACTTGTCGGAGACTTCATATCTCTCAACCCAGGCATGAGCTTGGAAAACCATTTTCAGCTCTTCGAACATCCCATATGCTCCGTGTTGCTCAAAACGCTTTTGGAGCCCCGGTTCTAAGCTGTAAAGCATGCCGCACTGAACGAGGGAGTAATCATCAGCACGCGACTGCCAAGCATTCATAACGTCTTGGTTCTCTGGGATGGGTGCTTCACCTAGCGGTCCTTCTAGGACATATGCTTTCTTGGCAGCTATGAGGATGATCCTCAGGTTCCGGACCCAATCCGTATAGTTGCTGCCATCATCTTTCAGCTTGGTTTTCTCTAGGAACGCGTTGAAGTTGAGGTTGACATGAGCGTTGTCCATTTGATCTACAAGACATTTTGCAAAGGTTTTTAGACTAAGTTCACGATAATTAAGTTCATCTAATCAAATTATTTAATGAACTCCCACTCAGATTAGACATCCCTCTAGTCATCTAAGTGATACATGATCCGACTCAACTAGACCGTGTCCGATCATCACGTGAGACAGACTAGTCATCATCGGTGAACATCTCCATATTGATCGTATCTTCCATACGACTCATGTTCGACCTTTCGGTCTCTTGTGTTCCGAGGCCATGTCTGTACATGCTAGGCTCGTCAAGTCAACCCAAGTGTTTTGCATGTGTAAATCTGTCTTACACCCATTGTATGTGAACGTTAGAATCTATCACACCCAATCATCACGTGGTGCTTCGAAACAACAAACTTTTGCAACGCCGCACAGTTAGGGGGAACACTTTCTTGAAATTATTATAAGGGATCATCTTATTTACTACCGTCGTACTAAGCAAATAAGAAGCAAAACATGATAAACATCATATGCAATCAAATAGTGACATGATATGGCCAATATCATATTGCTCCTTTGATCTCCATCTTCGGGGCGCCATGATCATCTTCGTCACCGGCATGACACCATGATCTTCATCATCATGATCTCCATCATCGTGTCTTCATGAAGTTGTCACGCCAACGATTACTTCTACTTCTATGGCTAACGTGTTTAGCAATAAAGTAAAGTAATTTACATGGCGTTATTCAATGACACGCAGGTCATACAAAAAATAAAGACAACTCCTATGGCTGTTGCCGGTTGTCATACTCATCGACATGCAAGTCGTGATTCCTATTACAAGAACATGATCAATCTCATACATCACATATATTTCATTCATCACATCCTTTTAGCCATATCACATCACAAGGCATATGCTGCAAAAACAAGTTAGACGTCCTCTAATTGTTGTTGCATGTTTTTACGTGGCTTCTATAGGTTTCTAGCAAGAACGTTTCTTACCTACGTAAAACCACAACATGATATGCCAATTTCTATTTACCCTTCATAAGGACCCTTTTCATCGAATCTGATCCGACTAAAGTGGGAGAGACAGACACCCGCTAGCCACCTTATGCAACTAGTGCATGTCAGTCGGTGGAACCTGTCTCACGTAAGCGTACGTGTAAGGTCGGTCCGGGCCGCTTCATCCCATGATGCCGCCGAAACAAGATAAGACTAGTAGTGGCAAGAAAATTGACAACATCTACGCCCACAACAAGATTGTGTTCTACTCGTGCATAGAAACTACGCATAGACCTAGCTCATGATGCCACTGTTGGAGAACGTTGCAGAAAATAAAAAATTTCTACGCTTCACCAAGATCAATCTATGGAGTCATCTAGCAACGAGAGAGAGGAGTGCATCTACATACCCTTGTAGATCACGCGCGGAAGCGTTCAAGAGAACGGGGTTGAGGGAGTCGTACTCATCGTGATCCAAATCACCGAAGATCCTAGTGTCGAACGGACGGCACCTCCGCGTTCAACACACGTACGGTTGGGGAAGACGTCTCCTCCTTCTTGATCCAGCAAGGGCGAGGGAGAGGTTGATGGAGACCCAGCAGCACGACGGCGTAGTGGTGGAAGTAGCGGCGATCTCGGCAGGGCTTCGCCAAGCTCAGCGAGAGGGAGTGGTGTTACGGAGGGAGAGGGAGGCGCCAGGAGTAGGGGTGCGCGGCCCTCCCTGTCCCCTCTTTATATAGGGGCCCTGGGGGGCGCCGGCCACCTAGAGATCCCATCTCAAGGCGGGGGGGGGGGGGGGGCGGCCAAGGGGGGGAACTTGCCCCCCAAGCCAAGTGGGGCGCCCCCCACCCCTAGGGTTTCCAACCCTAGGCGCAGGGGGAGGCCCAAGGGGGGCGCACCAGCCCACCAGGGGCTGGTTCCCCTCCCACTTCAGCCCACGGGTCCCTCCGGGATAGGTGGTCCCACCTGGTGGACCCCCGGGACCCTTCCGGTGGTCCCGGTACAATACCGGTGACCCCCGAAACTTCCCCGGTGGCCGAAACTGGACTTCCTATATACAATCTTCACCTCCGGACCATTCCGGAACTCCTCGTGACGTCCGGGATCTCATCCGGGACTCTGAACAACTTTCCGGTTACCGCATACTAATATCTCTACAACCCTAGCGTCACCGAATCTTAAATGTGTAGACCCTACGGGTTCGGGAGACATCCAGTCATGACCGAGACGACTCTCCGGTCAATAACCAACAACGGGATCTGGATACCCATATTGGCTCTCACATGCTCCTCGATGATCTCATCGGATGAACCACGATGTCGAGGATTCAAGTAATCCCGTATACAATTCCCTTTGTCAATCGGTAGGTTTTTAACCCGAGATTCGATCGTCGGTATCCCAATACCTGGTTCAATCTCGTTACCGGCAAGTCACTTTACTCGTACCGTAATGCATGATCCCATGACCAAACACTTGGTCACATTGAGCTCATTATGATGATGCATTACCGAGTGGGCCCAGAGATACCTCTCCGTCATACGGAGTGACAAATCCCAGTCTCGATCCGTGTCAACCCAACAGATACTTTTGGGGATACCTGTAGTATACCTTTATAGTCACCCGGTTACGTTGTGACGTTTGGTACACCCAAAGCACTCCTACGGCATCCGGGAGTTACACGATCTCATGGTCTAAGGAAATGATACTTGACATTGGAAAAGCTCTAGCAAATGAACTACACGATCTTGTGCTATGCTTAGGATTGGGTCTTGTCCATCACATCATTCTCCTAATGATGTGATCCCGTTATCAATGACATCCAATGTCCATAGTGAGGAAACCATGACTATCCGTTGATCAACGAGCTAGTCAACTAGAGGCTCACTAGAGGCATGTTATGGTCTATGTATTCACACATGTATTATGATTTCCGGATAACACAATTATATCATGAATAATAGACAATTATCATGAACAAGGAAATATAATAATAATCATTTTATTATTGCCTCTAGGGCATATTTCCAACATTGGCCTGGTTTGGTGTTGGTTCCATGCCGGTGGTCGGAGCACAGGCTCGCACAGGGAAGCACCATGGTGGGCGTGCGCGGTCGCGTGGGCGACTCGGGGCGCAGGTTTCTCCCATGTGTGGTCTTGGGCTGCAGCAGTGGCATGGAGTGCCAGCCCACGACCATGGTGGAGGCGATGAGGATGGAGGGGTGTTGGCGTGGATGGATTTCGCGGCTGTTGAGGTGCTGGTTGGTGGTCGGGCTGCTCTCAGCCTTGCGAAGTCGATGTTCCGCGGTGATCTGGACATGATGGTGAGGTGTTGCGGTAGCGGCGGTGCGACTGATAGTTTGGCCTCATCTATTGATGGGGGTGGGCGATGTGCGACGATTCAGATGAGTATCCTGCTTGTCTTCTCGAAGCTGGCGGCGACGGCGCCCGTGGGTGTCGTTTTCTTCGTTGGAGGCGTCGCCGAGGTGTGTTAGTACTTCCCCTCCTTGATTGGATTGTGATCTCCAGGCGAAAGCCTTGTCCATTGGAGGACCGGCGATGGCGGCAATGTGGCGTCGTTACTCTGTTAAGAGCATCGCAGATGGAGAAATGGCCTGGGTTTCTGTCGGTAATTCTCCGGTGCTTGCCGCTGCCTGAGTTGATCTTCGTGGGCGCTATGTACGCAACTGCCGGTGATTCCAATACCATGGCTTTCTCAGGAGTTCGAGTCCCGCTATCCACTCGCCGTCTCCTCTTACGCATTAAGGGTGGGTAGTGTGTTGGCAAGGGTATTCCGGGTGGAGTTGTTGCTCTTTGAGGCGACTGACTCTTGTTGTGACGCAGTTAGATGATTAGCTTAGGGCAGGCCCTTTTCTGGTGTGTTTGTATTGTCGCGGTGGAGTGTGGAGTTTCAACTACACTTGTTCACATCAAGTCGTAGTCTTTTATAATTAATTTTTGTCTTCTATAAAAATATGGTACATCTACGCATACTTTAAAAAAATAATTTAAAGTCTTACCGTCCGTCCACGTCATCATATTATACATGCTCTAGCGATTCTGATGGCGCGATCATGCATACCATCAAGCCGCACATAGACAGCTGGGTAGAGTTTCAATCTTGGTTCGATCGCTGGATTACATAATCATTAAGATCGAAAGCCCGACGTTGTCGACAGGACGCACCGCGATGTTTTCAGGCTGATGGACGACTCTTCCGGCCTGATGCCGGAGCCCGGAGGACGTGCATGCCAGGGAGCGGCAGGCCGGCTGATCGGTGCCGAAAGCGCTCGCGGCAGGACCATGCATGCAAGATGCAACCACCGATGAACGATCCCGCCCGCGTGCCCGCCCAATAGTCGTGCGGCATTCCGTGGGCCGCGCGACCGACGGATCAATGAATGCACGAACGCCAGGCACACAAAGCAAATGGTGGTCGCGTCGCACGCGCGCGACATCATCGAGAGCTCGCCGTCGCCCGCGACCGCGAGCGGGTGGTGCAGGGGACGAACGACACCAGCGGAGAGTGACCCGTCATCTAACCGATGCACACGTGTCCAGCTTTGATCCGCCATGGTAGCGTGAAGCAAAAGTCCAGCGTCGGCTAGATCGGCACGCGCACGCACGGGTTTTAGCTTGCGTCAGTCTTCGATCAAGTCAGTGGGTGGGACGGTCGACAATTATACACTGCGACCGTCAATGCGCCAAATGGCCATTCCTACTTTTTTTTTTTGCGAGGAAAATGGCTATTCCTACATCCTGCAGTAGATGTCTTATTGGGGGGTGGTGGGGTCAACTGACCATTACTGTAACTTTGCAGAGGATCGAAGCGTAGTGTCAAGGCAAGTCCAAGCGGATCAACAAACCGCTCGCAAATGTTCGAACGTTCTTATAGTCATCCAACGCTGCTAAGCTAATCTGTGTGGACCGGTCCGGACAACTGAAAAGTCCCGCATATCAGCTCCATCAACGAAAAGTCTAGGGGAGTCCGGACGCCCGTCACGTCGAACTCTAAGAGCATCTACAACCCGACTTGACAAATTCGACCTTTCAGAGACCCGCGAACATGACCGGACGCGTCCGCGGACACTAATCGGGCATGCCTCGTATTTTCTTCTTCACATACAACTCTTTCATATGAATCCCCTAAATCCATACAAAAGCATACATAATATATAGCTATCTACTATGTTTTATACTACTCAAATTTCGTCGTTGTCGGAGATGGCCTGAGTCGCCTGAGCCGGAGCCGGAGCTTGGGCCGCCTCCATCTGTTGCTGACGGCAACGGCTGACCTCCGCAGCCGACTCCGAGCGGATGGAGTTCAGAATGGCGTGCTGCTCCGGCCACACGCCCACGTCCTCCTCCATTGCCGGCGCCTCCTCCTCCCCTATGACTTGTCGGGGCAACGATGCGGGATAGGGTCGGAGTGCTCCACAGGGCTGGGTTGGGGGCCGCGTGGATTGTCCAATCAATGGAGGCGAGGGGAGGAGCTCGACAGGTGGATCCAGGCTGGGGGAGCGGCTTAGGGCGTGGTGAGCGGGGGCTTGATCTTGTCGTCGATCTTGCAGTGGACGGTGTGAATATGGGTGTTGGTGTCTCGGGGAATAGAGGATAACGTGTCACGTTTTCGGGGCAGGTGGGCCGCTCGATGAGACTAAGAGGAGCCTGGACAAGGTGGGACTACCGTGACGCCTGAGTAAGATGGGGCGAGGAGGGACCTAGTACCGGCCGCTAGAGGAACGTGGTGGCAAAAGGCTCATTGGTGCCCCTAGATCCGGCCAGGGGGCTGGCCCGTAGCTCGCCAACGCGTTCACCGTTCCTAAATCGCCCATGTGTATGAATATCAACTCGGGGCCCTAGTCCTTCTCCTGCGCAAGAGAGAGAAAGGGATGGACACACACACACACACACACACAGAGAGAGAGATACTGCTGACGAGTGGGCCCCACATCCAATCAAATGGATGTTAAGCAACACCGTATCCCTTTGCCATGTCATCCTCGACAGGTAGGTCCCAGCTATCATAATCAGTGTTAACCGACCATTTAGTGCTTTCTTCAATTTTTTAGAGCTGCACTCGGTGCTTTTGTGACCAGCACCTATAGTGGTGGTTTTTTCTACCAATAACGACACAATTACGATGCTTTTATGGATTTGACTAGAGAATATGAAATCAATAGAGCTAAGGCGCTCTCCGCGAGCTGGAATCGCCAATAGTATGTTTCTAATGTAACATATAAAAATGCATAGTTCTAGGTTCGGATAACTAAGATACTATGTATGTTTCTATAAGGAGGCAGAGCCAGGTACATATATATGCATACATGCCGCAACCACGTATCACATATGCCGCCACCATTCCTCGCCACAATAGGTTACGACAATAGTGATTATGGGTCTCCTATGGACATAGCTAAAGGTAGTCTCCAGTAATCCCCTAACGAATGAACATGAAAGGAGGAAGATAGCTTCTGTCACCGCAGTACCTCCGCAAACCCACCATCACATCAATAGTAATAACCTTCATGCCCCTAAAGGAAAATGGTTAGTGGTATACTTCACCCAACACTAGAAAGATTATTAACATAGCCATACAAGGAAGATGGGAATCCTATCGGTTTTCAGAACTTAAACATACTAGAGTTCCTCTATCCTCGAGAACTAGGGGCTTTACTTGGACATTGAGACAAAAACATCAAACGGATAATCATGGATGAACGATCAAAATAATACATGTAGAAATCAATCTAGGGTTTGGTATTACAGTTAGATGAATAAGGGGATGGTAATGATGATGGTTGATGCTGGAGTCTCCTTGATCGAGATGATGGTGTAGTGGGCCCTTTCTCGTGATTCCCCCTCTAGAACCCTTCCAAAGGCTGGGTTTTTTAGTTATGACATAGTTTTTGATCTCTCTGGTGCTCTGATCCAGGGTCCGAAGCTATCGAGATAAAATAGTAGACCAGAGGGAGGCGACCCCGCCTGGTACGAGCAGATGCACTCGTACCAGGCGCCATCTTCTCTCCTAGAAGCACTATTGCGGTAGGAATTTGCTATGTTTGATCGCTTTTGTTGATGGTAGGTTCCTATTACGCCAATCAACGTGATTTTCACCCACAAACTTGTATTTTATCCTTTAATGTTCTAAATATCCTCCTGAGTTAAGATCCTGGTGAAACCAAACAAAAGGGTGTGCGGACGCTATAAAACCCCAAAAAACTATGACCATGGCACAAAACTAAAATTTAAGAGTGGTGTAATTTTAGACTCATCAGCTCCCCAACTTAGAATTTTGCTCATCCCGAAGCAAATACCGCAGCTTGAAAGAGAAGGTCATCATGTTCACAATGTGAGGATAAATGTATCAATGAGTCCATTTGATCGAGTCAATACTCACATAAGATACATGATCGTGATGACCACTAGCATATTGTCATCAAGAAGATAATTTATTAAGGCTTCCACACAATTAGTGATCGATTCAGTAGCAGAGGTATAACAACTTTATGGAATAAGTCATTTGTGCTTCAGCCGAGCAAGTTGTGAGTGGCTCCTCATTACTTTTGGGAAGCGTCTGTATGCTTGATTTATTTTCAGATTTAGTGTTTTTCTTTTCACCTTATGCCGGGAAGCAGTCTTATTTGCCCATGTCACATTCTTTTACTAGATTGTCGAAGGCGTGCTTTGCCTCGCTCGTCCAATTTAACAATATAGCAAAATACATTTAAGATTTTTTTATATAAAAAATAAAGAGATGATAGATGCCATTATGTGCATCCATTTTAACGATGGTCTAACCATTGTCGGTAGATCTATATATATAGCAATATTTGTAATAAGGAATATACACATCGGGCTCAGTCCCACACTTGATGCATTCAGATGGTAGGCCTTAATTAACTCTGAAGAAATTCATTCACAGAACACAACATCATCATTTGGTACAGGCTTTAGTGAAACAAACATGTAGGTTTCGAAGTCACAACACTACATAGGAAAGTCATCTTCTCAGCCCGAGCTCAAATGAGCTATGGTGAACAGTAAAATGGAAAATTAACAAAAAAACTAAATTATTTTTGTGATAAACATTGACAAATTTTCTAAGAGCTTGAAAATTTTCATCATGAAATCACATTTGTCGAAGTCATGGCAAAAAAAACAGTGCTGCAAAATGCTTTCAAAAGTAGCATTGTTAGAGTATAGTTTTTTTGCCACGCGTTCCAGGAATGTGATTCCGTAAAGAAATTTTATAAGCTCTTAGAACAATTGTCAATGTTTGTCACAAAAATATCAGTTTTCTTGAAAAAAATGATTTTACTATTCACCTCAGCTCATTTGACTGCCCTTAATAGTTTAACTTGTGACATGTAAGCTAATCATGCTTTATTACCAGGATAAATGAAAAAGGGGCTTCACAAATTTCATCAGTCATTCTTAACACTTTGAAAGCTTTGCCTTTCCTACTTCTTGCCCTTACTAATTTTTTTGTGTCCTGACATGCGTCCCAAGACCATTATTTTATTTTACTCAGCAACTTTTATTGAAACAACAGAAGCAAGGATAATTTATCCCATATAGTTGTTAACTTTCACTAGCCAATCGACAATTGTGATTTAGAAGACTTATAGTTATCCAAATGTAAAGGTATAGTAGTGCTAAAACTTGATCTTGCATTTAATAATTATCTCAATGGTGCAACCAAAACTTCTCACCTTGAATATCCACTAGTAATCGAAAAGACTCATGCCTTGTTCAAAAGGGAACTCGACAATTCAACTTATTATGCAAAGGAGCTATGTTCAATTAGAAAGTAAACATGCAAAACGATAAGAAAGATACAAGGGATTCAAATTCTCTCCAAGCTTAACATACTAAGCCGACAAGATTCATCCATCCCTCTAATTGTTAGTACCATGAGTTTCTTCTGCAATAGGCGCAGGACGATAAGCAAGTGCTTGGCAGAGCCGTCCAGCTCTCTCCTGAATGTGAACCCACATGAGTGCAGGAACATACAACCAATACAAGTCAATTGGTTGATTGAAAATAACTAATACCAAATTTAATACAGCCCAACATTTTACCCACAAAGAAAAAGAATTTAATACAACCCACTTGAGAGGCCAACAGGTGGAGCAGTGTTACATCGACCACACAGAAGATGATGTATCTCGACGGCGTGGAGCAGTGGAGTCTCGGAGTTGGACACGGTTTGATCGACGCGCGCATGCTGGCGGCGTTGTCTGGTGTCGTGGTGACAGCGACAGGCAAAATCTATGTAGTGGTTCCTCATGAAGACGGGGTGTGATGCGACACCATCTTCGGAGAAGAGGGTGTACAAGGGAAGGTCCGATCTTCACGACATAGGATCGATAATGGATGGGGATAACTAGCTGCAAGTAGTCAAAAATGGAAAATAAGAGATTATGACCAGACGAGGAGGATACTCACCGAAGCCTGCAATCAGAAAATTCGCCGATCCACAAACCGCAATACTGCCCCACACAACCACGCTCAAGTCGTTGAGCACGGGATAGGTGCAATCCGCGGGGGAAACCACGAAGTCTAACCCACACAACACGATCTAGTCGTGGAGCACGAATTAGGAGCAATTTCTCAAGGAATCACCAGAATAAGGATAACAAGAGCTCTCCAATCTCAGGAGGAGTCTATGTCTTTGGTCTTTGGTAGAAATGGCAAAAGTCCCCAATGAAGGGAAGAACTAGACTATTTATAGTCGGGACATCCCCCTGGATAGGTGTGAAATCAAACTAGCTTTGGGAACCATCTTAGGTGTGAAAGATAACCAGCTTGGTTTGACTAAATGGCTTCGAGACTTATTGAGCTAGCTTTTGGAAAACTCTTGTTGGAGGTGGTTGGAAGTTCCCGACCAAACATTGTTCACTCGAGTCAAACAATGTTTCCTTCAGCAGGAAACTCGAGTTCTAGAAACCTTTCGCAAGTTCGGATATCCAAACTCGTCCAAAACATTTTTTCATCAGAATTGGAACGATGTTTCTTAAGAAGATAACTTATTTCTTCATGAACTCCTAACTTTGTCTCTTCTCCATAAAACAATGTTTTGCACAGATTGAAATGTGTTTGGCCTTCTTCGATATTGCACCTGAGTTCAACAACAACAAAGTAGATGAAAGTGCATCCACCCGTTCAAGATTATAGTATGAACTTAAGTTATCCTTCACCTCGCAATGTATTTGTTTGACACAAATTACTATGATATCTACTTTGATGGCCGGGTGTATCAATGGTTGTCATGTCCTCATCATCCTCCCCCTCTTGAAAAGGATTCATCCTTGACTCTAAGGGTTCAATGGTTTTTGTGTCCTCATCATCCTCCCTCTCTTGAAAATGAGTCGTCCTCGACTCTAGGTGGTCATCACACAAAAGAAAATAGGCTAGTACAAAGAAGCAATGCAAAGATTTTATCAAATGCATAAGTTTAGCTTGCACCTTTGCGAACTTCAAATATTTGGTTCGACTCAGCAATTCCTTCCAACTAACATTTCCATGGAGCACAAACTTGTATTCAGGCACAACCATGTTCATATCATCCTCCCTCTCTTGAAGAAAAGTCGCCCTCGACTTCCTTCGGTCTACAAAATAATAGCACGAGGACAATACAAAATATCTTGGCAAAGTAAGAGTTGAATATTGATGTGCAAGTTTTAGTTTTTTTGGTTTTTCTTATACTCTCCGGAAGATTAACAAAATGGTTTTGTTGCATTGATGATATACCAAACATCTTTTCTCTGACTTCATCGCGCCAATGCTTGAAGAGTTCATAAATGCATACCTATGGGTGCTTCAAGATGAATGATGTCTTTTCTTTTACCTCACTGAGTATTTCAATGCCTTTTTGAATATAACTTACCCCACGTGATGTTTCTTTGATGGTACTCCACGTGCGCCATAATAATTCATGGATCTCATCCTCCCATCATTGTAGCAGGGCAGCTAAGTATGATTTTGCATCTGCACATACTTAAAATAAAGAGAGCTTTGTGAATGGTTAGTAATTGAATAATCTTCTCTCCATTTATTTGGTGGATCACTCATCTCCTTGATATTGTGTGTAAACACCTCAAGCTCAGATTTGGTGGACTCACAAAACTCACTAATCCTCTCACTTTGATGGTGTGGTATAACACTGAGCTCTTCATGTTGGACGACATCACCCTCACATTTGGCGGAATCACACAATTCACTAATCCTCTCTTGATGATTGTGTGGTATATTTGGGCAGGAGACTTTTATCTCGCTAAACTCATGTTGAGCAATCTGATCCTCACATTTGGTGGACTCACTCACCTCACCTCTCTTATCAGTCTCAATATGTGGACTTTTGAGAAAGGAACACTCTTCCTCACCTTTGGTGGAGTCACTCAACTCACCTCTCATATCCTTCTCAATATGTGGAATTTTTGGAAGTGGGCACTCTTCCTCACATTTGGTGGGATCACTCAAATCACTTTTCTTATCACTCTCAAGTTGTGGAATTTTGGTTTGTTTACACACTCTCTCATATTTGGTGGATTCACTCAACTCTCTTTTCTTGTCACTCTCAAGTGGTGGGATTTTGTGATGTGTACACTCTTGCTCATATTTTGTGGATCCACTCAACCCCCCTTTCTTGTCACTCTCAAGTTGTGGGATTTTGTAATATGGATTCTCTCTCACACATGGGTTTGGAAAGATTTTATTCTCCATAGAAGTCATGGGTGGAGGAGAATAAGCTCTAGCTGAAGCCATGCTTCTTCTATCTTAAATATGAATTGTTAGTGAAGACACCATTGAGGATGAAGGGTGTGGTTGCTACCATGAAGGAGTAGTGGGACAATCTTGGAAATTCTGGGATCGACCATTACACATGTTCTTCTTCTCCATTCTCATAGCTCAACGTACAACATCAGATATTATATCATAAGGAAACACCTCCACATAATCAGATACCTTATCATTCAGCCCATGGAACAATGTCTTTATCTTTGCTTCATCACTCTCTTAGGTTTTTGTCCAGATCAACAGCTTCTCCATCCCATTATAGTACTCCTTGATAGTGTGAGAACCCTGGATAAACCACTATAACTTCTTGTACAACTTCTTCTCATAGTATGATGGAACAAAACAACGCCTCATGACTTGCTTCATCAAAGTCCAGGTGTGGATATAATTATTGCCCGACATCAACCGATCGTCTTCCAGCTGATTCCACCATGTAAGAGAATAACCATAGAACTTCATAATAGCAAGATTAAATCTCTTGGCTTCATCAAAACCATGGATGTGAAAGATTTGATCACACTTCTCCTCCCACTCAATATATGCATTCGGATCCTCTTTTCCCCATGAATGATGGCACATGTTGCTTCACTCTCGCTTGGTTGTCACGGTCATCTTGATCACGACGTGACAGAAATATGCCCTAGAGGCAATAATAAAGTTGTTATTTTATATTTCCTCATATCATGATAAATATCTATTATTCATGCTAGAATTGTATTAACCGGAAACTTGATACATGTGTGAATACATAGACAAAACACTGTGTCCCTAGTATGCCTCTACTTGACTAGCTCATTGATCAAAGATGATTAAGTTTCCTAGCCATGGACATGTGTTGTCATTTTATGAACGTGATCACATCATTAGGAGAATGATGTGATGGACAAGACCCATCTGTTAGCTTAGCATAATGATCATTCAATTTTATTGGTACTGCTTTCTTCATGTCAAATACATATTCCTCCGACTATGAGATTATGCAACTCCCAGACACCGAAGGAATGCCTTGTGTGCTATCAAACGTCACAATGTAACTGCGTGATTATAAAGATGCTCTACAGGTATCTCTGAAGGTGTTTGTTGGGTTGGCATAGATCGAGATTAGGATTTGTCACTCCGAGTATCAGAGAGGTATCTCTGGGCCCTCTCGGTAATGCACATCATATGAAGCCTTGCAAGCAATGTGACTAATGAGTTAGTTGCGGGATGATGCATTACGGAACGAGTAAAGAGACTTGCCGGTAATGAGATTGAACTAGGTATGAAGATACCGATGATCGAATCTCGGGCAAGTAACATACCGATGACAAAGGGAATAACGTATGTTGACATAGCGGTTCGACCGATAAAGATCTTCGTAGAATATGTGGGAACCAATATGAGCATCCAGGTTCCACTATTGGTTATTGACTGGAGAGGTGTCTCGGTCATGTCTACATAGTTCTCGAACCCATAGGGTCCGCATGCTTAACATTCGATGACGATTGGTTTTATATGAGTTATGTGTTTTGGTGACCTAAGGTTGTTCGGAGTCCCGGATGAGATCACGGACATGACGAGGAGTCTCCAAATGGTCGAGAGGCAAAGATTGATATATTGGAATGTTACATTCGGACACCAGAATGGTTTCGGAAAGTTTCAGATGTTTTTAAGAGTCATGGGAGGTTACCGGAACCCCCCAAGGAAGTAATGGGCCAACATGGGCCATAGGGGAGAGGGGAGACAGCCCACAAGGGGTGCCGCGCGCCCCTCATGGGAGTCCAAATTGGACAAGGGGAGGGGGCGGCGCCCCCTTTCCCTCTCCTACTCCCTCTCCCTTTCCCCCATTGCCACTCCGGAAAAGGAAAGGGGAATCCTACTAGGACTAGGAGTCCTAGCAGGACTCCCCCATGGTGCGCCCCTCTAGGTCGGCCGCCTCCTCCCCCTCCTTTATATACGGAGGCAGGGGCACAAAAATTGTCTTAGCTGTGTGCGGTGCCCCCATCCACCGTTTACTCCTCTAATAGTATCATCGTAGTGCTGTGAAGCCCTGTGCGGATTACATCACCAACACCGTCATCACGCCGTTGTGCTGATGGAACTCATTAGCTCCATCGACACTCTGCTGGATCAAGAGTTCGAGGGACGTCATCGAGCTGAATGTGTGCAGAACTCGGAGGTGTCGTACATTCGGTACTTTATCGATAGATTCAAGAAGACGTTCGACTACATCAACCGTGTTAAGTTCACGCTTCCGCGGTCTACGAGGGTACGTGGACACACTCTCCCCCTCTCGTTGCTATGCATCTCCTAGATAGATCTTGTGTGAGCGTAGGAAAATTTTGAAATTGCATGCTACATTTCCCAACAGTGGCATCCGAGCAGGTCTATGCGTAGATGATATGAACGAGTAGAACACAAAGAGTTGTGGGCGGTGATTGTCATACTGCTTACCACCAATGTCTTATTTTGATTCGACGGTATTGTTGGATGAAGCATCCCGTACCAACCTTACATGACTGCGTTCATGAGACTGGTTCCACCGACAGACATGCAACTAGTTTGCATAAAGGTGGCTGTTGGGTGTCTATTTCTCCAACTTTAGTTGAATCGAATTTGACTGCGTCGGTCCTTGTGAAGGTTAAAACAGCAAACTTGATAAATCACCGTTGTGGTTTTTGTGCCGTAGGTTTGTACGGTTCATGCTAGCAGCCCGTACAAGCCACGTAAAACTTGCAACAAACTAAGTAGAGGACGTCTAACTTGTTTTTGCAGGGCATGTTGTGATGTGATATGGTCAAGACATGATATGATATAAAGATTGTTGTATGAGATGGTCAATTTTTGTAAAAGTTATCGGCAACTGGCAGGAATCATATGGTTGTCGCTTTATTGTATGAAATACAAGTGCTATGTAATTGCTTTACTTTATCACTAAGCGGTAGTGATAGTCGTAGAAGCAATGGTTGGCGAGACAACCACGACGCTACGATGGAGATCAAGGTGTCAAGCCGGTGACGATGGAGATGATGATGTTGCTTTGGGATGGAGATCATGAGCACAAGATGATGATGACCATATCATGTCACATATTTTTTGATTGCATGTGATGTTTATCTTTTATGCATCTTATTTTGCTTAGTACGGCAGTAGAATTATAAGATGATCCCTCACTAAAATTTCAAGGTATAAGTGTTCTCCCCGAGTATGCATTGTTGCAAAAGTTCTTCGTGCTGAGACATCATGTGATGATCGGGTGTGATAGGCTCTATGTTCAAATACAACGGGTGCAATCCAGATTTGCACACGCAGAATACTCGGGTTAAACTTGACGGGCCTAGCATATACATATATGGCCTTGAAACACTGAAGATCGAAAGGTCGAACGTGAATCATATAGTAGATATGATCAACATAGTGATGTTCACCATTGAAGACTACTCCATCTCACGTGATGATCGGACATGGTTTAGTTGATTTGGATCACGTATCATTTAGATGACTAGAGGGATGTCTATCGAAGTGGGAGTTCTTAAGTAATATGATTAATTGAACTTAATTTATCATGAACTTATTCCTGATAGTTTTTTGCATATCTATGTTGTAGATCAATGGCCCGTGCTACCGTTCCTTTGAATTTTAATGCGTTCCTAGAGAAAACTAAGTTGAAAGATAATAGTAGCAATGATGCGGACTGGGTCTCAGGTTTATCCTCAGTGCTGCACAGAAGAATTATGTCCTTGATGCACCACTAGGTGACAGACCTATTGCAGGAGCAGATGCATACGTTATGAACATTTAGCAAGCACAATATGATGACTACATGATAGTTTAGTGTACATGCTTTACGGCTTAAAACCGGGACTTCAAAAACATTTTTAACACCACGGAGCATATGAGATGTTCCAAGAGCTGAAATTGGTATTTCAGACTCATGCCCTTGTCGAGAGGTATGAGACCTCTGACAAGTACTTCGCCTAAAATATGGAGGAGAATAGCTCAGCTAGTGAGCATGTGCTCAGAATGTCTGGGTACTACAATCGCCCGAATCAAGTGGGAGTTAATCTTCCAGATAAGATAGTGATTGACAGAGTTCTCTAGTCACCATCACCAAGTAACCGGAACTTCATGATGAACTATAATATACAAGGGATGGCAAAAGCGATTCCCGAGCTCTTCGTGATGTTGAGATAGTGATTGACAGAGTTCTCTAGTCACCATCACCAAGTAACCGGAACTTCATGATGAACTATAATATACAAGGGATGGCAAAAGCGATTCCCGAGCTCTTCGTGATGTTGAAATCAACGAAGGTATAAATCAAGAAAAAGCATCAAGTGTTGATGATTAAACAAGACCACTAGTTTTAAGGAAAGGGCAAAAGGGAAAGAAAGGGAACTTCAAGAAGAATGGCAAGCAAGTTGTCACTCCCGTGAAGAAGCCCAAAGCTGGACCTAAGCCTAAAACTGAGTGCTTCTACTGCAAAGGAAATGGTCACTGGAAGTGGAACTACCCCAAATATTTGACGGATAAGAAGGATGCCAAAGTGAACAAAGGTATATATGATATACATGTTATTGATGTGTACCTTACTAGTGCTCATAGTAGCCCCTGGGTATTTGATACATGTTCGATTGCTAAGATGAGTAACTCAAAACAGGAGTTGCGGAATAAATAGAGACTAGTTGAGGATGAAGTGACAATGTGTGTTGGAAGTGGTTCCAGGATTGATATGATCATCATCGCACACTCCCTATACTTTCAGGATTAGTGTTGAACCTAAATAAATGTTATTTGGTGTTTGTGTTGAGCATGAATATGATTAGATCATGTTTATTGCAATACGATTAGTCATTTAAGATAGAGAATAATTGTTATTCTGTTTACATGAATAAAACCTTCTATGGTCATACACCCAATGTTAATGGTTTATTGAATCTTGATTGTGATGATACACATATTCATAATATTGATGCCAAAAGATGCAAAGTTGATAATGATAGTGCAACTTATTTGTGGCACCGCCGTTTGGGTCATATCGGTGTGAAGCGCATGAAGAAACTCCATAAAGATGGACTTTTGGAATCACTTGATTATGAATCATTTGATACTTGCGAACCATGCCTTATGGGAAAGATGACTAAAACTCTGTTCTCTGGAACAATGGAACGAGCTACTGCTTATTGGAAATAATACATACCGATGTGTGCGGTCCAATGAGTGTTGATGCTCGTGGCGGGTATCATTATTTTCTGACCTGCATAGATGATTTGAGCAAATATGAGTATATCTACTTAATGAAACACAAGCCAGAAACATTTTAAAAGTTCAAAGAATTTCAGAGTGAAGTGGAGAATCATCGTAACAAGAAAATAAAGTTTCTACAATCTGATCGTGGAGGAGAATATTTGAGTTACGAGTTTGGCCTTCATTTAAAACAATGTGGAATAGTTTCACAGCTCACGCCACCTGGAACACCACAGCGTAATGGTGTGTCCGAACGTCGTAACCGCACTTTATTGGATATGGTGCAATCTATGATGTCTCTTACTGATTTACCACTATCGTTTTGGGGTTATGCATTAGAGATAGCTGCATTCACTTTAGACAGGTCACCGTCAAAATCCGTTGAGACGACACCATATGAACTATGGTTTGGCAACAAACCTAAGGTGTCGTTTGTTAAAGTTTGGGGGATGCGATGCTTATGTCAAAAGACTTCAGCCAATAAGCTCGAATCCAAATCGGAGAAATGTGTCTTCATAGGATACCCTAAGGAAACAATTGGGTACACCTTCTACCACAAGTCCGAAGGCAAGATTTTTGTTGCTAAGAACGGAACCTTTCTAGAGAAGGAGTTTCTTTCGAAAGAAATGAGTGGGAGGAAAGTAGAACTTGATGAGGTAATTGTACCTACTCTCAATTTGGAAAGTAGCTCATCCGAGAAATCTGTTCCTGTGATGCCTACACCAACTGGAGAGGAAGCTAATGATAAAGATCATGAAACTTCAGATCAAGTTGCTACAGAATCTCGTAGGTCAACCAGAGCACAATCCGCACCAGAGTGGTATGGTAATCTTATTCTGGAAGTCATGTTACTAGACCATGATGAAACCTACGAACTATGAAGAAGCAATGATGAGCCCAGATTCTGATAAATGGCTTGAGGTCATGAAATCTGAGATAGGATCCATGTATGAGAACAAAGTGTGGACTTTGGTTGACTTGCTTGATGATCGGCGAGCCATAGAAAATAAATGGATCTTCAAAGCGGAAGATGGACGATGATGGTAGTGTTACTATCTACGAAGCTCGAATTGTCGCAAAAGGTTTTCGACATGTTCAAGATGTTGACTATGATGAGATTTTCTCACTCGTATCGATGCTTAAGTCTGTCTGAATCATGTTAGCAATTGCCGCATTTTATTATTATGAAATCTGGCAAATGGATGTCAAAATTGCATTCCTTAATGGATTTCTAAAATAAGAGTTGTATATGATGCAACCAGAAGGTTTTGTCGATCCTAAATGTGCTAACAAAGTGTGCAAGCTCCAGCGATCCATCTATGGACTGGTGCAAGCATCTCGGAGTTGGAATATACGCTTTGATGAGGTGATCAAAGCATATGGTTTTATACAGACTTCCAAAGAAGCCTGTATTTACAAGAAAGTGAGTGGGATCTCTATAGCATTTTTATATTATATGTGGATGACATATTGTTGATTGGAAATGATATAGAATTTCTGAATAGCATAAAAGGATACTTGAATAAGAATTTTTCAATGAAAGACCCCGGTGAAGCTACTTATGTATTGGGCATCAAGATCTATAGAGATAGATCAAGACGCTTGATAAGATTTTTCAATGAGTACATACGTTGACAAGATTTCGTAGTAGTTCAAAATGGAACAGTCAAAGAAGGAGTTCTTGCCTGTGTTGCAAGGTGTAAAGTTGAGTAAGACTCAAAACCCAACCATAGCAGAAAATAGAAAGAGAATAAAAGTTATTCCCTATGCCACGGCCATAGGTTCTATAAAGTATGCTAAGTTGTGTACCAGACCTATTTTGTACCTTATCATGAGTTTGGCAAGGGCCTACGATAGTGATCCAGGAGTGGATCACTGGACAGCGGTCAAAGTTATCCTTAGTTACCTAAGAGGACTAAGGAAATATTTCTCGGTTATGGAGGTGATAAAGAGTTCATCATAAAGAGTTATGTTGATGCAAGCTTTTATACCGATCCGGATGACTCTAAGTCTCAATCTGGATACATATTGGAAGTGGGAGAAATTAGCTAGAGTAGCTCCCTGCAGAGCATTGTAGACATAGGAAATTTGCAAAATACATACGGCTCTGAAGATGGCAGATCCGTTGACTATACTTCTATCATAAGCAAAACATGATCACACCATCGTACCCTTTGGGTGTTGGTCACATGACGATGTGAACTATGGATGTCAATCACATACAGATGTGAACTATTGGTGTTAAATCACATCAATATGAAAAAGTACATTTCCGTGATGATACATGTTTGTCACAATAGGTCGCGTTTTTTGTCATGCATGTACATCCATGACAAATTTATGACAGAATCAAGATATTCATACCTATGCTATCGTAGAAGTGTTTCATGACATTACCAAAATTATCATCATAGAAGTGTCCACTTCCATGACGATAAATCGCGTGTCACAGAAGTGCTTTCGTCAAGGGTGACCGACATGTGGCATCCACCGTAACGGAACGCCGTTAAGCTACCGGGTCGGGTTTTGGATCCAATAACCCGTTAACAGCCCCGACCAATGGGGATTTTCCATGTGTAAAATCATCATTGGCTGGAGGAAACACGTGTCGGCTCACCGTTGGGACAGATGTCATCCACTCATTGGATAGAAGGCGCCTATGATACGTCGACACGTGGCACGGCCCAACAGAGGTCCATTCCTGTGAAAAGTCTGGCCCGTTTGACTTGGTCAAAAGGTGGCGGGCCGGCCCATGGAAAGCCTGTTAACGGCCTGTTCGCATATAGCCCATTTACAGCCCGCTAACCCAAGGCCCGTTACGCCCTATCGGAATTAGGCCCAGTAGCGTCATCTGGGCCATCCAATATGATTCCAGCCCATTTTCACTTCTGGCCCATGTATGGCCCATGACGTCTTTCGGCCCATATGAGGCCCTATGTAACTCTTGGCCTATTAACGGCCCGTGGTGAAACTGGCCCGCAATGAACAGTGTATCACTTTACACCCACTAACGGCCCGTGGTGAAACTGGCCCGTAATGAACAGTATATCACTTTATACCCATTAAGGGCCCGTTATTCAGTTGGGCCGTTTCCAGCAAATGTTATCTTCCGGCCTTCTCAGAGCCCATTTATTCTTGGGCTCATTTCCAGCATTCATTTACTTACGGCCCGTTACTGTCATTTTCTGCTTGTGGGCCAAATTATGCCCGTGGTTACATCAGCCCATTTGTGCTCCGTTAATACATTGGGTCGTTTTCATAGCGTCATCAAATACGGCCTATTAACGATGGCCCGTTATGGTCATACGGCCCGTATAAGGCCCATTGATGATACGACCCGTAGAAGGCCCATTGTTTCTACAGCCCGTAGAAGGCCCATTGTTTCTACGGCCCGTAAAAGGCCCATTGTTTCTATGGCCCGTAGAAGGCCTACTGTTTCTACGGCCCGTAGAAGGCCCACTGTTTCTACGGCCCGTAGGAGGCCCGGTGTCACTATAGTAAATATTAGCCCATGGTTATTGTGGCCTAGTTTTAAAAAGAACTGCACTGACTACAAGCAAACAAATAAACAAGACAACAAGGAAATAAATAAGCAAGAAACTTATGCTAGGCTATCACGGCTGTTACACATATTACATCCACTGGGCATCAAAGTTTGCCACCAGTGCAAATATAGGGAACAAAGCAGTATATCATATACACTAGTTGTCAAAGTTAGCGACCAGCGCAAATAAACGCCGCAGCAAAACAAATCCAGAACTGAAACCACTTCAGAAGATCTCAAGAAACAATATCCTGGGTACCCATAATGCTGGCAAGATGCTTAGCAAGCTTATTAACTTTCTCTTGTTTGGCGCTTAAATCCTCCAGCGCTTGCTGTTGCACTAGAAAATATGCATCTCAATTCTGCAGGGACTTCCTCAGTCCTTCAGCTTCCTGTCACAGCACATCTGATTGATGTCTTTCAACTTGAAGTTGAGACTCAAGAAGACGAACTGATTCAGGCAGCGAGTTCGAAGAGCTTGTGCCAGTAGTAGTGGCCAGTAACTTGAACACTACATCAAGACATGACTTTTGGGTTCCCTCACTGTCGTCAAGATAGTTTTTATCATCTTTCTTGGAGACCAACAGGGATGTCTCACTATCTTGAACCTTATCTGCATTACTTCCTTTACCATTGCATAATGTGGTACTGTTCTCCAATATTTTGTCCGCATTCTAAAATAGAAACAAGTAGACACATCACATGTTTACCATGTTGTATATGAAACTCATTTTGGTAAATGAGTTCAGTAGTAAAGTGGATAGGATAACAACATGAAACAAACATATATCTATGTCCCATGGTCACTTTATGGTCTATATCATTCTAGTTTTTGTTGCCAAATCAAGATAGAGACACAGTTCAAATCATATTTGTTCAAGATAAAGCAGAATAGACAAAATATAAGTGTGGGAAACTATAGAGCAATAACAACACTTGTAACATGCATGACATGAGAACAAAACTGTTTATTCAATTGAAACTAAAATCAACATAGAGCAGGTTACAATAGAAAACCAGTTAAATAAACAGGTTTAAAACATACCTGTTGTGCCATTGGAGTTTCAATTCCATCCTTCAAATTTGAAAATAGTTGGTATGAGTAAATACAGTAATGCAATAGCAAAGGAGTATGAACCATAGCTACAGAACCTGACCTGAGAACAAATCTTCTTCTCCTTTAAGCGTTGAGTTGGGATTCGAAGTGGTGGTCCTCGTGCTTTGGGCACTGCAGTTCCCTTACTAACCGCTCGTGTTTGGGTGCTCTGTGGTCGAGACGGTGCTGTGTCAACTGGAACTGGGTTACTATCTGCCGGGGTTGGAGTTAGAAGGGGTGTAGCTGGTTCTCTGTCCAACTGGGTAGGGGTACAATTTGCGAGAGTCTGGGTTATGTGTGGTGGATCTGATCCTTGGGCAAGTACAACCGTGGTTCTATCTGCACCAACTGGTAGCACTATCTTTTCTGAAGACCGTGTTGTTACTCCCTTAGATACTGCCATCACGCTCTCCAATTCAAATGGCTGATAAACAAGAAAAGTAATTGAAAGTATAGGCATTGTATGATAGATAGGTGCAACGGATAGTGGGGAATAAAAGAGGGCATGAAATAATTCATATTTATGTTGTCTAACCAAATAGGATAGCATGACACAATTTCACATATATGATGGCTAACTAAACAGGATAGCATGACACAATTTCACATTATGATGGCTAACTAAAAAAGATGGAAAGACATAGTTCAAAATATGAGACTATGTAAACAAGATGACATGACATAACTATATAATGTGTTTATTAAATAGGTTGGCATGCCATAATTCACATACATTCATGGATAGAATGCCATAATTCTAAATATGATGACTGTAAACACTAAATAGGATGAGATGATATAACTATATGATGTATTTATTAAATGCGTTTCCATGCCATAATTCAGATAGATGATGTGTATGTACTATGTAAACATGATGGCATGATATAATTCAAATATATGATTTATATAGTAAGCAAGTAAGCAGATGGCAATCTATATATGATGTAAAAACTAAGCAATGCAAGACAACATGCATGACATGGGTAATATAACCCTGCCAAGTTTGAGCATAGACCTCAGGGGGAAATAGGACTGGTCATCAGTCTCTGAATCCTCCTCTGAGGAGCTCTCTGTAGCCAGCAAGATGTCTGCTTCAGCAGGTAGCGTTGTCTGCTCTGAATACCTTGTTTTCACTCCAGATACTTCCATCACCGCTTCAAATGGCTGATGCACAGGAAGAGTAGTTGAATATACAAACGTTGTCGACAAATGGAACACGTAACACAAAAAAATGATAGCATGATATAATTCACATACATGATGATTGGCAAAACAGCATGGCATTGCATAATTCACATATATAATGCCTTTGCAACAAGATAGCATTGTATAATTCACATATATAATGTCTTGCAACAAGATGGCAATGCATAATTCACATATATGGTAATTAGACACTGAACAGGTGGCATTCACACAAAGCATGTCTAAACTAATCAAATGGCATAGCAATGCGAGACACCATACGCACGATATGAGCAACATAACCCTGCCAAGTTAGAGCATACACCTCGGGGGGGGGGGGGAATAGGACTGGTCATCTGTCTCTGAATCCTCCTCTGAGGAGCTATCCATAACCAGCGAGATATGCGCTTCGTCAGATAGCATAGTCTGCTCAGAAGACCTTGTTTTCACTCCAGAATTTGCCATCACCATGTCAAATGGCTGATGCACACGAAGAGCAGTTGAATGTACTAACATTGTTGACAAATGTAATATGTAATGAAAAAAGGATGGCCTGATATAATTTACATATAAGATGACTGGCTAAGCAGGATGGCATTGCAAAATTCACATATATGATGCCTGGCTAAACAAGGTGGCATTGCATAATTCACATAAACGATGAATAAACTAAACAGATGGCATTCACACAAAGGATGTCTAAACTAAGCAGATGACATATTTGATGTATAAAGTAAGCAATGCAAGACACCATATGCATGATATAAGCAGCATGCCAAGTTAGAGCGAAGACCTCGGAGGGTAAATACGAGTTATCTTCTCCTTCTGAATCCCCCTCAGAACAGATATCTTCCTCTCGATTACAATCCGAAATGCGTGGAGGGGGGCTGCCTTTGCGCCTACCATGGAGCGACGTCTGCATGAAATAATATTGCCACGCAAGGCTCGTCTCTTTTGCTCTACATGTTCAGTTCCATTGTTTACAATAACTGTCATGAATAGGAATAAAACATAGTGAGATTATGTAAGGAGTGCATGCAGAAATCCAGAGTGATGGTAGCAACCTGTGGATAGACCCAAAACAAATAATAGCAGGCAGATAATGGCTTTAGTTAATAAATACAGATAATGGCTTCTTTACTGTTTGTTTCCCACCCAACATTAAACTCATAGTAGACACCGGAGATTAACCAGATAGTAGATAGATACTATTGATAGCGGCCCCGATATGTACCCCACAACCATTTAAAAACTCAAGTTTGACCATAAAGTAGCATGTAATATTAAGCGATGCATAACGTAAGCAGACATGAAAGAGTGCGACCTCTCTTGCGGACCCGTGTAGTCCTCAAGGTCATCTGCTCGGTTGATGATGGTAATGCAGTTTTCATGGCTGCCAGCGACGGGGAAGAAGATCTGAGGCGGCGAAAGACAGTCTGGAGGCCGGATCCCTGCTGTGCTGGACCCTTCTGTCGTTGGAGCAGCTGAGCTGGGGTGGACGACGGCGCAGCAGGAGCGGGACAAACCACGCAAGGTTTTCTTTGACAACTATCCGTAAGAGAAGTAATTCTGTAAGGGCTCGTTTGAATTGGAGGATTCCAACAATGCAGGGATAGGAAATAGACAGGAATAGGATAGGAATGCACGTGCAAAACAGAGAATTTAAAAACACAGGATTTCTACCAATCTGGGTGTTTGATTCACAACAATTGGAAGATCACAGGATGCAAAGAAGCATGGTGAGATTAAGTCAAACCACGAGAAAATGTACGGTTATAATGCTATTATGCTACTATCTCTTAGTCTTGTTCTTCATGAATAGGAATTTGAAAAGGAGGACAAGTGAAAATTAAAATTCCTACATTTTTTCTTTCAAGGAGACACTAAAGGAACAAATCCGTGTGCTCAGTGGACAATATATATAACATGTAGAGCAAAAAAGAGATGCAACAAGTGTACAACCTCTTTGGCGAAGCCATGTCAATCTCAGCGTGATTGGGTTGGCCGGTGAGGATGCTCCGGCTGACTTTGTTGTCGGAGGAGGGGAAGAAGATCTTAGGCGTTTGGAGATGGAGCCCGAGGTACTGCTCCGGTGATGGAGGGTTTCGTCGTTGGAGCAGCTCCGGTGAGTTGTATGACGCCGAGGCTGAAGTAGGACAAGAGAGACAATGGACAATGTTAACCTGAGTGGAATTCTAATAGCATCTCCAATACATGACATAAAATACATAACCACAAAGTGCTAGATGTAAAATACATCAGCCGCTCATCTCTGAACTTAACTGTCGAAACTGAACTTAACTGTCGAAACTGAACTTAACTGTCGAAACTGAATTTTGCTGTCGAAACTGAATTTTGTTGTCGAAACTGAACACACTAGCAAGGTGAGGCTACACGTCGGTCGACTGACTTTTTCATCTCTGGTCAGTCGATTTTGCAGCCATTGGATACGAAATCAAGGGCCTGCGTTTCATCTTCAACCTCCACCCCCTGAGCCGCCAGCCACCACCGGCCAAACAGCAACCCCCCGCCGCCCGCGGCCGGCGGTGCGCCGCCCTGCCCGCCCCGAAAACACTCCCCACCACCTGTCCGCCGCAGCCCCGGCCATCCCTCTAGGCCCCCCGTGCCGAGCTTTTTCTCCGGCGATCCCCACGCCACCGCCCCGCCAACACCCCGCCACCGCCGGCGACCACTGCCCCCATCCTAAACCCTAAGATAGATAGTGGGGTACCTCTCCGACGAGCCCCCCTCCCCGCTGCGGCTGGTTCTTCCTTCACCCCGGCGAGCCCACCCCTTGAAAATCGATTGACCCAAAAGTCGATTCAGTCGACTGAAGTGTAGCCAAATCGGAGAAGCATCGCAAGCAAGAGTAAGAGCGAGAGCAGCAGCGCGAGCAAGAGCAATAGCAAGAGCAGACCAGGCAGGGGACCGAGAGCAAGAGCAGAGCAGCAGTGCGAGTGAGAGCTAAAGCAGCACCAACTCCTACTAATGTGGATGTCGCCGCCGAGGGAGCGACGCCATGGAGGAAGTGGCCGGCGACGCCGCCGTGGATGGAGCCGCGCCGTGTCAGCTCGGGACCGAGCGCCGGCAGCACCGTGAGATTGAATCAAGAAGAAAATGCAGTGATTAGTGTATAACCTCTTTGGTGGCGCCGATTAGGCCGTAGCTTCATCCGAGGAAATGGTGATGATGATGCTCTTCCGGTGGTGTAGGTGAAGACGGCGGTGTGGGAATGGAGGTGGCGCGAAAGACGAGGGGAACGTCGGGGCAGCTCCTTGGAGGTGGAGGACGGGGTGGCTGAACCAGCGGGACGATGAGATCGACGACGGATCCTCATCTGGTACGGTGGATGAGGGACGTCAAGGTGTTGCTGTGGACGATGTCGTCGGGGAAGAGGCTCCGGCTGGGTGGCGGACGGAGCAGGGTGTGGGGTTTCGTCGCAGGTTTTCGCGGCCTCGGTGTACGAATGGGTGGGCGGATGGGATGGCAGTGGGGAACCATGGCTTAGAGACGCGCTTGTCCGAAATGTGGGGTAAGTTACGAAAGTACCCCCCACCGATTTGAGGCGGTTCTTTCGGTTTAGGGGTACCACGGGCATTTCGCGTGTCGGGATTTCACAGGAGGTGGGAGTTTTCACGTGCGTTGTAATTTCGGAATAGCAAGGCACGGGTTGAGATGGAGGGAGTTGTCGGAGCACAACGAGACAAAGATATATCTTAAATATTTCAGGCTAACAAGGCGCGGGTTGAAATTTCTGGACAAGCCTAACGTGTACTGTACCAAATCAATGCACACTACAAATGTCATTCAAAACTTTGAATTCATGTTATGTTCAAAAAATATTTCGCTACGTGTATAATGCATGCAACCTACTACTCAAGTGAACGTTTTAGTGCATTCCAAACATATATACTACCGCTTCAATATGAACTAAATTTGAATAAGATCTACAGTAATGATTGTTGTGAAGTCAAAGCATTTGAATTCGTTTCTCTGTTTTAATAAGATCTACAATCATCATTATTGTCAAGTTAAACCATCGTTTGTGTATTATCTTCACAGCACACCACATGATCAGTCTCGAGTTACATATGAACTATGTGTACTATATGAACTGGAACTAGATTTTTTGAATCCACTTTATTTTGATTTCAAATCACATTACATTTCTAGATCTAGCTAGATCTTCATTATTTAAACCATGTCTCATATGTATAATGTGTTTATCACATTATGTATGGTGCCCCGCCCCCTACGCCTACAAGTATTTAGATGTGAGTTGCAAACACCACACATTACCACAAATTCAAATAAAATGTGAGAATGTTCGATATATAGTATTGTTTAGATTGCTCGATATTTAGTTGTAAGTTGCAAACGCTGCACAATATCACAAATTCAAATAAAATGTGAGATTGTTTGATGTATAGTATGGTTTAGATTGTTCGGCATTTAGCTGTGAGTTGCAAACGCCATGCATTATCACATTATGGTATAACATGTGCACATCACGTGTATCACCGCTATATTCATGCATGCAATGTTTAAAACACTATGATCTCCTATTCAAATATATGAATCCGCTTTCATATCAAATTATGATCTTTGTTAGTCTCTTACACCCACACAACCCTCTAACCTTTGTAGCTACCACTAACTTTCTCTCGTGCATGCACACGCCCTCCTCGCCCTCCCCCTCCCTCAGCATTCTATCCACCGGGCACATTCATTTTTTTCTTTAGGTCGTTCTCCCAGAGTCTCCACAACTCCTTTCCGACACACACCGATCGATAAACCTCTCTAGCGATGCCTGCCTACAGCATACACAGACAGCTTCAATCTCCTCCTTTATGTGTCCTTGCCTCGTGTCTCTCATATGGTCAGACACACATGTAAACTCTCACCCCTCTTTTCATCGGTCTCACAACCGCACACTCCTCCCCCTATCTAGCTAGTAGTTGGGCCTCTCACACCACCTCCTAGCTCCATTCTCTCTGTCTATCCGTCTCGCTGGGCCTTATTTGCCTCTAATAAATGGACGTACACCGACCGATCTCTCGCTATACATATAGCCAGCTAGGTCCTTATAACTCGTTTTTACCCACACATCGATCGATCTACCTCATTAGTTGTGTCTCTCCCTTCCTCCGACAAACAACAATTGATCTATTGATCTAGTTAGGTTTGCTTACCAAACACATGGTTCCCATTCATCATCCATGGATGCGTCTCGACAGATCTATCATGCATAGGCACACACAGAAACACATCCCCACTCTTATTGATAACATTGCAGTTCCACCCTCAGTTTGTCTAGTAGGCCTCTCCCAACATCTCCGAGAAGCAACTCCATCACCCATCCAGCACTCTACCCCTCTCCCTCCCTCTCCCTCCCTCCCTCTCTCTCCTCTCTCTCTCTCTGTCCCATCATATTTCCCGTCCTTCAGTTATGTATGGATGTCGACCGATCTCCCTCAAGACATAGCTGGGTCTCTCCTTCTCAACACATATACGAGTAGTTCTACCTCTATAGTCAGGCCTCTGCCTACCCCTCCCCCCACCCCCTCCCCCCCCCCCCCCACACACACACACACCGATACATCAAGCGCTCCAGGCATGTCTCCCTGCCACACACAAACTTGACATGTGCCCTCTAACGTTCCGGTAGGCCAGTCGCCCTATATCTTTGACTTGCACACACACACACACAATTTCGATGGCTCTCTTCATCAACCTCGCACCCACCCACTTGATCCTCTCTTCGACTCTATCGATAGCTATGACCCCTCCCTCTGTTCTCGTGGATTGCCCGAACCTCTATGTATGATATGGATAGGCCTCCATTTCACACACATTGCATGCAAAATTTTGTTTGAGATGTCATCGACACATATTCCCACAAATAATTCACGAAATCAACCCCCACCCCACCCATACCCCTCACCACAAAACAAAAAACACTCACGAGCGCGGTTTGTATCTCTCACACACACCCACGTAGGTGGGGGACGTGCACGAAGAGAAGAGGTGCATGCACGGCGCACGTACTCCCGTCTCTTTCCCAACCACACCCGCGCGGGTACACGTTGGAGCTCATTTCTATACGAAAAAGGCAGCCCACGTGGTAATTTGGCACATGTACTGGTTGTCCACTTGGTGGAGGGAGGATCGTCTACCACGGGTGAACAAACAAATTGCAACTTGACGCGTTATGTTAAATTAAGAAAAGAGGCAAACCATGTGGGGCCTACCTTAGAGGCAAGGCTCTATACACTGGAGTACTTTTGATGTGTCTCGTCAACTCGCAGAACGAGGAGAAGCCTGCTTAGTACACCGTCTCCCCCGCCCACGGGCGCGGTGGCTCGTAGGATGAGGTGAAGCTTGCTCCTCCCTCGCCCATGCGCGCGGTGGCTCGCAGGACGAGGAGAAAAATTTACTAATCCCTCCGTTTACTCCTCATCCCTACTACCTTGGTTATAGAGATTATATCATATTGTTTGGAATATATATGTCCTTTAGTAGATTTCAATATGAACTACTAGTACATACTCCAAACACTGATGTATATAGACGTATTTTAGAGTGTACATTCACTCACTATGCTTCGTATGTAGTAGCACTCTCCCTCGCCCCTCGACCCTCGCCGACGTGGTGGACATGCAGCAACTCATTCGGTCTCATATAGCCAGAACGATATATACTGCACTACCATTATTGCTCGACTTCCCGAAGAGGCGAAGAGCCAATCGCAAGGTTAATATTTTGGAGATGCCAAGCGCAAGGTTATAGGAGAACGAGTAGTAGGTGCCGCGTCATTTATAAATATATTTTTTTCTTCAGTGACACGTACGCAATATGATAGGTTCATATGGAGAGAAAAGGAAACCGCTCCACTATATACATAGTCAGGATGGGCTAGCCTACACGGTTGCTTGCTGGGGTTTCTCTCTTCGCACTCTCTTGCACAAAACGACTGTGGCCACATGTCTAACATCCCGGCGGATCACGTCCGCTTGGGGAAGGGGTGGATGCTTAGTGTAGATGCGGTGGCCGTCGCCGACGGCGAAAACCCACTGTCGGCACGTCCCGATCAGGGGTCCCCGCCGTTCTCTCTCACAAAGCCGGTGAGGTTGCCTTCGTCCCTTGCTCACTGCTGCGACGTGGGCAGTTTCCGCCTCCCACCGCCCTCCTCAAGGTTTAGCTACGTCCCTCAGGTACAACTCCCTTTACAGCCGGCTTGCACCACTGCTCCAGCTGCCCACATCACTCCCTATGGATATTTCTCTACTTCTTTGCCCCGCACATACCTGATACCTCTATTGGCTTCTATGTATTGTATTTGTGATGAGTTTATGTCTCATCAACTAGTCCTAGTAATCTTATTCTAATCACGCTTCTTCAATTTCTTTGCCACAGGGATGCTCATCTCGATTTTGGTGAAACTGCACAAAATGATCCGATGGTCAAAAGGTTGCAAACTTCATTTATTAGGAAGCTCGAATGTTGCCAGCAAATTGAAGCATGGTCAGGGTTCACGGTTCAAGGGCTTGGGACTGCATGGATCGTTCTTTTCTTTAGCTTCCTCTGTTCCAAAATAAGTGTCAACTTTAGTAGTAGTACAACTTTGTACTAAAGTTTGCACAAAGTTGAGACACTTATTTTGGAACGGAGGGAGTACATATTTGCTATGATCTGTCAATCATTGAGATGCAATAGCATGCATGTTAGTCTCCTTTGTATTTGATGAAATGTTGCAACGGGCAACCTTGGACGCAAGATACATGTAACAGGAGCTGGAAGCTTCATAGCACTGTACAAATTTATCTCGCTGATAAATTATAGTACGTACTAGTACTATACTACTACTTCCTCCGTTCCTTAATATAAGTCATATAGTCAGAACGGTATATACTGCACTACCATTATTGCTCAACTTCCCGAAGAGGCGAAGAGCCAATCACAAGGTTAATATTTTGGAGATGCCAAGCGCAAGGTTATATGAGAACGAGTAGTAGGTGCCGCGTCATTTATAAATAAAGTTTTTTTTCTTCAGTGGCATGTATGCAATATGATAGGTTCATATGTAGAGAAAGGGAACCGCTCCACTATATACATAGTCAGGACGGGCCAGCCTACACGGTTGCTTGCTGGGGTTGCTCTCTTCACACTCTCTCGCACAAAACGACTGTGGCCACATCTCTAACATCCCGGTGGATCACGTCCGCTGGGGGAAGGGGTGGATGCTTAGTGTAGATGCGGTCGCCGTCACCGACGATGAAAACCCACTGTCGGCACGTCCCGATCAGGGGTCCCCGCCGTTCTCTCTCACAAATCCGGCGAGGTTGCCTTCGTCCCTTGCTCACTGCCACGACGTGGGCAGTTGCCGCCTCCCGCCGCCCTCCTCAAGGTTGAGCTACCTCCCGACATCCCTCAGGTACAACTCCCTTTACAGCCGGCTTGCACCACTGCTCCAGCTGCCCACATCACTCCATGTGGATATTTCTCTACTTCTTTACCCCGCACATACCTCTACTGGCTTCTACGTACTGTATTTGTGATGAGTTTATGTCTCATCAACTAGTCCTAGTAATCTTATTCTAATCACGCTTCTTCAATTTCTTTGCCACAGGGATGCTCATCTCGATTTTGGTGAAACTGCACAAAATGATCCGATGGTCAAAAGGTTGCAAACTTCATTTCTTAGGAAGCTCGAACTTTGCTAGCAAATTGAAGCCTGGTTAGGTTTCATGGTTCAAGGGCTAGGGACTGCATGGATCATTTTTTTCTTTAGCTGCCTTTGTTCCAAAATAAGTGTCAACTTTAGTAGTAGTACAACTTTGTACTAAAGTTTGCATGAAGTTAAGACACTTATTTTGGAATGGAGGGAGTACATATTTGCTATGATCTGTCAATCATTGAGATGCAATATCATGCATGTTAGTCTCCTTTGTATTTGATGAAATGTTGCAACGGGAAACCTTGGACGCAAGATACATGTAACAGAAGCTGGAAGCTTCATAGCATTGTACAAATTTATCTCACTGATAAATTACAGTGCGTACTATACTAGTACTTCCTCCGTTCCTAAATATAAGTCTTTGTAGAGATTTCACCATGAACCACATGTGAATGTATATAGATGCATTTTAAGTGTAGATTCATTCATTTTGTTCCGTATGTAGTTCACCTAGTGGAATCTCTACAAAGACTTATCTACTAGTAATAGCTAGCCCCCACTACTAGGAATTCTCTATCCTCTCCTTGAGCCACATCATCAAAATTGACGTAGCCGTTAGATGAAGTAAATCAGTCATAATAGCCGTCTGATCTAGACGTTGAGAGGCTCCGCACTAAGCCACATGCAAGCATGTAGAAATACTGTGGCACATGCATGTGAGTGGGTTTTAAATCACATCAACATGTCTGCATGCAAGCATGCACCGGTAGCAAGCATGTAAGTGAGCTGATCTTTTTTCCAACATGTCAAAAAGAAAAATATAATCCCATTATGCAGTAGGAGTTGGCTGATCTTTTTTCCTTACATGGGATGATCTAAATGATGATGGGAATTTATCATGCAATTATAGATTTTTTTTAGTTCTATGAAATTGATAATTTTGCGCAGAGAGATATACCGCTGTTCCGCGGCAACGAGCGGGGACTCATCTAGTAATGTTTAGGAACGGAGGGAGTACTATGTAAAGAGTTAGGTGTCGCACGGTGATAGTGTGAGGTGGGCCATGTAATCACTAAGCCTGTGTGTTTTCACTGGTCTTGCACTCCTTTGCTGTAAGAATGGAGAAAATTGTAATCTACTACCTCCTTTCGCTGAAAGCATGGGACATCCAGCAGTCCTACCACCTCAGTAATAAAGACCAATGAGCCGTCAAATTACATAGACCCAGCAGTAAGTTGGACGGACGAAGCAACCATCACTCTTGCGCCAGTGAGAGGTCGCGTCCGCTCTGCCCGGGCATGAATGCGGCACCGATTCTTTGGAGCAGCGCTGACCGTTTCGGGCGAGAAGCGCGCGCGGGCGATGGAGGGGCTTTGGGTGGGCCAGGCTGGTCAGGAGCGGGCGTGGCAGCTGTCCGCATGTCCCTACCGGACATGCCCGGAAACGAGAGGATGCACCGACTCTCGCGGCTAAAATCATACACTACACACCATATCTCGGTAGGAGTAGGTCGATCTGTCGCACTCTCTAACACACACATGTTGTTAAACACACACACATGCACACGCACGCACCTTGGTCCTGTTGCACCTTCTAACGTGACTTATTACACGTAGACGGAGGGAGTAGTACGTATACGAGATACGGTGGCACACTTACTTAAGTCAAATACAAGTGCCCAAAATTTGTGTGCATGTTATAATAAGGATTCACTTAAAATAGTACGTGAGCGAACAGAGGGATCAATTGGACAGTGTTCCCGAGCAGTAGCGAGATGTGTGAGGTAGTAAGATACACCGCTGGCGCTTTTTATTTTTCTTATTAATTTATTTGTTTCACCCTCTAACTGGTGGGACCCAACGTACTACGTGGAGAGAGGTAAGGTGACTAAGGCTGCATTATTTCTGCACCACTGTGGATAGTCTTACCACCAAAGCCACATGACACGATTATGATTGAAATCCTATTGACTCCCACACACACAAAAAAAACACGGCATGCCTGTCACACAAATGCAGGAATGTATAAAAGGTTATTTTCCTCTCGTTGAACATAACGGGAGGGTTGTGTAGCTGGTTAGCCTGTTCACTCATCAAACTTGAGGTCTCAGGTTCGATATCTACACTTGAGCATAATTTTTGCCAGGAGGATTCTTTGACTGGTAAAAATGTTTTCTAGGGTTTGCACGCTTCACACTCTCTCTCCAGTATATATATACACGCTAGAGCCTCAGTGCTTGTAGTTGTTGTCTTCACACTCTCTCGCCCTCTCCCGCTGGAGCCTCAGCGCTTGCAGTTGCTCTCTTCACACTCTCTTGCCCTCTCCAGATCTAAACAAGACTTTGTTGGCCTCTCTCTCTCCCCTCACTGCTGCTCAAAGAGCCGGCAGGATCCATCCGCCGGGAAGGGAAGGAGGCTTAACGCTATTGCCGTCGGTGAGGGAGGGAATCCACTACCGGGCTGCTGTTCACTTTCCACCCAGCGGCGGCACGGGAGGGCCTCCGACCCCTTCTTCTTCGCCGTCGTCCCGTCGCCCACCAAACCACGCCCCAAGAACCTTAAGGTATATTTTACTTACTCCACATGCATTGCTCTAGCTGCATGTATACCATGAATCTAGGACGTGGTTCAAAGAGGAAAATAGTGGGGGAAAGTAGTGGGAAAAGTTGTATATAGCATGAATCTAGGACGTGGTTCAAAGAGGAAATGAAGGGGGAAAGTTGTATAGCATGAATCTAGGACATGGTTCAAAGAGGAAAGGAATGGGGGAAAGTTGTGGGGAAAGTTGTATCGCAAAAATCTAGGACGTGGTTCAAAGAGGAAAGGAAGGGGCGAAAGTACTAGTTCAAAAAGGAAAGGAAGGGACAAGGCTGTAGAGTTTGAGCAGGACTAATTTACTGCACTCACATAGGGAAAGGTGTCTAAAGATAACAAAACTGGGACCAACACAAATATGCTGCTTGGTTGTTTGTTCTTTGTTGCAACAGAATGTGCATGACCACAGTACATCGGTAGATGCACATGGTGCTGGTGTGTCCACTGTCCCGTGCAACTCATTAGCTGTTGTTAATCTATGGCCCTGTTTGGTTAAAAACTCCCCAGTCCCTACCTGCTTGGTTCCAGGGACTAAACATGGACTAGAGGTTATTAAATGACATGATAAAAGACCATGTTACCCCTAGTAATGAACTAATAGAAACAAGGTGTGATGCGTGCCAGGGCAACTATTGGAAAAAGTCCCAAAAAGACTCCCTCGGGGTCTTCTTTCTTTAGTCCCAAATGCCCACTTTTAGTCCTGAAAAGTCCTTCCTGTTTGGTTTAGATGTGACTGACACGGAGTTTTTTAAGTCCCTACACCAAAATGTCCCTGTAAACAAACACCCTCTAATAATGTCGCTGGAAAATTGATGCAATCTCACAGTTAAAAGCAAATTAAATAACGAATTTTATTGTTAATATAATCTCTATGTTAATATTAATCAATGCCACCATTTGAGAAATGCTACTGTCTTGCTTTCTTTCCCATTTAGATAAGGTAGATGCTTCTTTTTGTTGGCTTCTGTGTCATCCATCGTTATTGACCACTAATTGTTTCCTTTGCACCTCTATGTAAACAGGGTTATCTACTTCACCTCGTTGCCATTGTGACCTTTTGTTGCACTACACAAAACACTTTTGTTTTAAGAGTGTTTTGTGTAGTTCAACCAAAATGTCACACCGACAATGTTGCTTGATTGCTTGATCTTAGTGGAACTACACAAGAGGAGATCTTACTTCCTATCCGTTAAGGCGAATTTGGTTTAGATCTTCTTCTTGTGAGTTGTTTGAATTCTGCATCATGGGAGGTCAGTACTAGCCTTCTTTCACATGATTCTGCAGTGTGCTTTCATATGTTGTGCTACTTGTACGATAATGTTGCTTTATTTTAGTGAACTGCACAAATGGAGACAAGACTTCCAATCTGTATGTGCACCATAATATCCCATTGAGGTAAGATAAGGATATTTCACAACTGTTGGCCTGTATTTTGCCACTTTCATCAGAAAATTAAGTTTAGTACTATACTTGTGCTCCCTAATTGACATGCCAAATCTTACATTGAAGGCGAAGCTTGTCTGTTATCGAACCAAGTGATGAAGGGGAAGAACAAGTGGAAGAAAAAAAATCAACTCCCGGTGCTGTAATGAAGCACTGGAACTTTGATGACACAAGTAATGATATAGTTTTGCATCTTAATTTATTGCTATGGCTGGAACGAGCAATTGTTTTGCCACTGATTTGATGCCATACGTAATTATCTCTACTTGTGCAAACAAGGATCTTCTTTGAAGATACCATATATTTTAGTGGAACTGCACATGAAGATGTTGGAAACATTAAACTAATCGAGGAGTATATAGTAAGCATGGCCACCCCCGTAGATAGCAACAGATGGTTCCTGAGAAGTGCTTCATCTATATGCTCTACACAATCAGCCTCCTGACAAATGTTGGTACTCACCCATTGATTTCATCCATATGATTGAGCTTTGTCATCTCTATTGGTGTTGTGCTACTGTTTAGATATTGTCATGAAAAAGTGGTATTGTCCTTGAGAAGTGCTTTATCTGTGTTGTTTTAACTATTTCCTTTCCTTTTTTTTGAGCAAACAGGGATCATCTTCCTCTGAAGAAGAATACGGAGTACGTGAAGTGACTAGTTCCGATTATGCCAGGATGAAGAAGCCCTGTCTATCTTCTCATCAGAAGGAGCAGTTGAAGGATGGTTACATTACTCCCCACAAGACCAAACTAACTTCAGCTCAGAAGGACCGACAAATCTCCATTTTTTTGCTGTGATGCGCGAGTACAATGTTGTTCTAGGATTCTTTCTGGTGAGTTCCATTTTTCTAAAAGTGTGCTCTAAATGGACCATGTATATATGTGCATGTTGAAACTATCAATTCATAGTATAGTTTGCTTTATACTAATCACTTTTTTGTATTTGTGCAAACAGGGGTGCTCAGCTTGATTTCAATGGGAACTGCACAAAATGTTCATGGATACATCGAATCATTCATTTCCACCACAAGAAAGGAGGTGCCCATAAGTTCAAGGCGTTGCAACATATAAGGGCGAAATCATACAAGCTACGCGTGAATTTGGTTGATTTTGGTGGAACTGCACAAAAAGAACAGCTAGTTTATTTAGCACGAGGTGCCATGTCAATGTTCGAACTGATGGCAAACCCTGCCCATTCCACAATCATAGGCATTTGATATTTTGGAATGGGACAACCTTGTCAAATTTTGCTCATTGATTTTAGCAAGATATGCGTTTGATATTTTCGAAAGGGACGCCCTTTGTTGGCAGCAGCGGCGATCAATTTTTTCTTTATTCTTTAGTTGTGAAGTAAATATTGCCTCTAACATGTGAGTCGCTGAGATGCATAATCATCGATTGGTTTGAATGTTCTCTATGAATTGTCAGGCCAGTGTGTTTGATTGCAATGTACAGAAATGCTAAAAAGTTGCTCAAACTCTTTGTACTCCTTCTGTTCCTTTTTACTTCGCACATTGTGAAAGTGCATACTTTTTGTATAAGGTTGGTCAAAGTAAAGATACTTTGACTGCAGACAAAACTTGTATGCAGACTAGAAAGGACCGGAGGGAGTACACGTGAAACTTCTGCAAACGTGGTGATCACCCTGGGAATTATGCTAGTACGTATTGTTTTGCATGTGCATCCAATGCCAGTGATACAGGAATTCGAACTAATTGAAATAAATTCATTCATACATGGTCGGATTTCATATAAACATGTCGGATTTCAATACATTTCATACATTCTTCAACTAAAAAGGGGTGTTTGTGGACGCATGCATCTCCCAGATGCAGAGGCCGGGGGTCATCCTCCTTTTCGAAAAAAAACTAAAAAAGGGTGCGCTGAAGGTATAATTAATTAACCGAAGCTACCCACTTGTGTCCCGCTGAGCCGCATAGAAGCTTCAGTGACTTAACTGCAGGTGCAGTTGCGTAACTGACATGTGGCCTGATGACCCACAAGTATAGGGGATCTATCGTAGTCCTTTCGATAAGTAAGAGTGTCGAACCCAACGAGGAGCAGAAGGAAATGATAAGCGGTTTTCAGCAAGGTATTCTCTGCAAGTACTGAAATAAGTGGTAACAGGTAGTTTTGTGATAGGATAAATTGTAACGAGCAAGAAGTAACAAAAGTAAATAAAGTGCAGCAAGGTGGCCCAATCCTTTTTGTAGCAAAGGACAAGCCTGGACAAACTCTTATGATAGGAAAAGCGCTCCCGAGGACACATGGTAATATCGTCAAGCTAGTTTTCATCACGCTCATATGATTCGCGTTCGGTACTTTGATAATTTGATATGTGGGTGGGCCGGTGCTTGGGTACTGCCCTTACTTGGACAAGAATCCCACTTATGATTAACCTCTATTGCAAGCATCCGCAACTACAACTAAAGTATTAAGGTAAACCTAACCATAGCATGAAACATATGGATCCAAATCAGCCCCTTACGAAGCAACGCATAAACTAGGGTTTAAGCTTCTGTCACTCTAGCAACCCATCATCTACTTATTACTTCCCAATGCCTTCCTCTAGGCCCAAATAATGGTGAAGTGTTATGTAGTTGACGTTCACATAACACCACTAGAGGTTAGACAACATACATCTTATCAAAATATCGAACGAATACCAAATTCACATGACTACTAATAGCAAGACTTCTCCCTTGTCCTCAGGAACAAACGTAACTACTCACAAAGCATATTCATGTTCATAATCAGAGGGGATATAATGTGCATAAAGGATCTGAACATATGATCTTCCACCAAATAAACCAACTAGCATCAACTACAAGGAGTAATCAACACTACTAGCAACCTACTAGCACCAATCCCGGACTTGGAGACAAGAATTGGATACAAGAGATGAACTAGGGTTTGGAGATGAGATGGTGCCGGTGAAGATATTGATGCAGATTGCCCTCTCCCGATGAGAGGAGCGTTGGTGATGACGATGGTGATGATTTCCCCCTCCCGGAGGGAAGTGTCCCTGGCAGAACAGCTCTGCCGGAGCCCTAGATTGATTCCACCAAGGTTCCGCCTCGTGGCGGCGGAGTCTCGTCCCGAAAGGTTGCTTCTTATTTTTTTCTCATCAAAAGATTTCATATAGGAGAAGATTGGCATCGGAGAGCCACCAGGGGGCCCATGAGGTAGGGGGCGCGCCCAGGGGGGAGGGGCGCGCCCCCCACCCTCGTGAGCAGGGTGTGGGCCCCCTGGCCTTCATCTTTGGCGACGATTTTTCTTTATTTCTTTTAAGATATTCCATGGAGTTTCAGGACTTTTGGAGTTGCGCAGAATAGGTCTCCAATATTTGCTCCTTTTCCAGCCAGAATTCCAGCTGCCGGCATTCCCCCTCTTCATGGTAAACCTTGTAAAATAAGAGAGAATAGCCATAAGTATTGTGACATATCGTGAAATAACAGCCCATAATGCGATAAATATCGATATAAAAGCATGATGCAAAATGGACGTATCAACTCCCCCAAGCTTAGACCTCACTTGTCCTCAAGCGAAAAGCCGATAACAATAAATATGTCCTCATGTTTAGAAGTAGAGGTGTCGATAAAAATAAAATACGGACATGAAGGCATCATGATTATTTTCATAACAGCAACATCTATAGATTTGTCATATGATTACTTATGTTCAAGTGATGATCTTTTCACAAAGCCAAACTATGAATCATAAACCTTATTGAGCACCAACAAATTATACCCTCAGTCATTGAGGCAATTGCAATTTATCATAACATCGGAAAGAGTCTATGTCAGAGCTTAAAATCAAGTCCACATACTCAACTATCACTTAGTCCTTCATAATTTCTAACACTCACGCAATACTTGTGGTTACGGAGTTTTAACCGGACACAGGGAAGATAGGGGCTTATAGTTTTGCCCCACAACCTTTTACCTCAAGGGTAATGTCAACAATAATAATTCATGATCCCCCACATCCAATTAGATATATATATCATGTTCTTTCCAACATGCTGAGCTTGCCAAAGGATAAAATGAAAAAGGAAAGGTGAAGATCACCGTGACTCTTGCATAAAGTAGAGGATAAAAATAAAAGATAGGCCCTTCGCAGAGGGAAGCAGAGGTTGTCATGCGCGTTTAAGGTTGATGCACAAAATCTTAATGCAAAAGAACCTCACTTTACATTGCCCCTTGCATGTGAACCTTTATTATGCAGTCTGTTGCTTTTATTGCGTCCACAACAAGTTCGTGCAAAGTTTATTTTCTCCGCACTAATAAGTCATGCATATTTAGAGAGCAATTTTTATTGCTTGCACTGATGACAACTTACTTGAAGGATCTTACTCAATCCATAGGTAGATATGGTGGACTCTCATGGCGAAACTGGTTTAAGGGTATTTGGAAGCACAAGTAGTATTTCTACTTAGTGTTGAGAATTTGGCTAGCATGAGGGGGAAAGGCAAGCTCAACACGGTAGAGGAACCATGACAACATACTTTATCTCAGATGTAAGAAAACATAACTCATTATGTTGTCTTCCTTGTCCAACCTTAACTCTTTAGCATGTCATATTTTAATGAGTGCTCCCAATCATAAAAGATGTCAATGATAATATATCTATATGTGAAACCTCTCTCTCCTTATTACTTCCTATTAACTGCAACGATGACCAAAGCTATATTTGCCAACTCCCAGCAACTTTTAATCATCATACTCTTTCTATGTGGAGTCATTACTTTCACTAAGATCAATATAAACTCTTTGTTTCTTTTTATTCTTTTCTTTATTCACCCAAGATCATGGCAAAGTAATCAAGCCGTTGACTCAACACTAATCTTTATTATATATAGCTCACGGACTCGATTGCATAGAGGGATCATAAAGCAAAACTCAAAACTAGATGGTGCCATGACTTTATTCTACTAAATCAAGATACTACTAATAGGATCGAACTAAGAAAAATGGTAAAGATAGGAGTTGCGATGGTGATACGATAACGGGGCACCTCCCCCAAGCTTGGCTGTTGCCAAGGGGAGTGCCCATACCCATGTGATTATATCTCCTTCTTTGTTGTTGGCGGTGGAGGTGTTGTTGATGATGGAAGCTTGTCGTCCACCTTCCATGGCATAGGCTCACCCTTATAGAAGGATGATCGAGTCTCCGAAATCCTCAAATCTGCAACGGAAACAGTTCGAAACGAAAACAGAGGATATTTGCGTGATACGGTCGTCAAAACCTTCGGGAGAATATATAATGAATTTTTACCAACCAAAATACGTATCATGCAAGAAAACGGAGTCCGGAGGGCACACGAGGTGCTCACGAGGTAGGGGGGCGCGCCCAGGGGGTAGGGCACGCCCTCCACCCTCGTGGAGGCCTCGTGTCCTCCCCGGACAGCTACTTATTTTTCTATTTTTCTAAATATTCCAAAACGGAGAAATATTGCTTTAAAAATTGTTTTGGGGTCGGTTTACTTACCATACCACATACCTATTCCTTTTCGGAGTCTGGAACATTCTGGAAAATGCCCCTTATGTATTCCTCCAGGGTTACGGTTTCAATAGTATTGGTTTCAACATTTATGGGATTACCTGAGATATAATGTTTGATGCTTTGTCCGTTTACCACCTTCGGACTTGTGCCGGCGAAGTTGTTGATTTTTATGGCACCGGAACGATAGACCTCCTCGATAACGTAAGGACCTTCCCATTTGGAGAGAACTTTTCCTGCAAAAAAATCTTAGACGAGAGTTTTATAGTAGTACATAATCACCTACATTAAACTCACGCTTTTGTATCCTTTTGTCATGCCATCTTTTAACTTTTTCTTTAAATAACTTGGCATTTTCATAGGCTTGGGTTGTCCATTCATCAAGTGAGCTAATATCAAACAACCTCTTCTCACCGGCAAGTTTGAAGTCATAATTGAGCTCTTTGATAGCCCAATATGCCTTATGTTCTAATTCAAGAGGTAAATAACATGCTTTTCCATAAACTATTTTATACGAAGGCATACCCATAGGATTTTTGTACGTAGTTCTATAGGCCCATAATGCATCATTCAGTTTTTTGGACCAATTCTTTCTAGACCTATTGACAATCTTTTGCAAAATTAATTTGAGCTCTCTATTGCTCAACTCTACCTGACCACTAGACTGCGGGTGATAAGGGGATTATGATTAACATCGTATTTAGCAAGCATCTTACGGAAAGCACCATGAATAAAGTGTGAACCACCATCAGTCATTAAGTATCTAGGGACTCCAAACCTGGGAAAAATAACTTCCTTAAGCATTTTAATAGAAGTGTTATGATCAGCACTACTAGTTGGGATAGCTTCTACCCACTTAGTAACGTAATCAACTGTGACTAGAATATGAGTGTAACCATTAGAGGCAGGAAAATGTCCCATATAATCAAAGCCCCAACCATCAAATGGCTCAATAACAAGTGAATAATTCATAGGCATTTCTTGACGTCTACTGATATTACCAATTCTTTGACATTCATCGCAAGATAAAACAAACTTACGGGCATCCTTGAAGAGAGTAGGCCAATAAAAACCGGATTGCAATACCTTATGTGCAGTTCTATCTCCAGCATGGTGTCCTCCATAAGCTTCGGAGTAACACTTGCGTAGGATCTGTTCCTGTTCATGCTCAGGTACACAACGTCTAATAACACCATCTACTCCTTCTTTATAAAGATGTGGATCATCCCAAAAGTAATGTCGCAAGTCATAGAAAAACTTTTTCTTTTGTTGGTATGTGAAGCTAGGTGGTATAAATTTAGCAACAATATAATTAGCATAATCAGCATACCACGGAGTGCTACGAGAAGTATTTATGACATTTAATTGCTCATTAGGAAAGCTATCATCAATAGGTAGTGGGTCATCAAGAACATTCTCTAGCCTAGACAAGTTGTCTGCAACGGGGTTCTCAGCTCCTCTTCTATCAACAATATGCAAATCAAATTCTTGCAGCAAGAGAACCCATCTAATAAGTCTAGGTTTAGCATCTTTCTTTTCCATGAGATATTTAATTGCAGCATGATCGGTGTGAATAGTTACTTTAGAATCAACAATATAGGGTCTGAATTTATCACAGGCAAACACAACTGCTAAGAGTTCCTTTTCAGTAGTAGCATAATTTCTTTGAGCATTGTCTAGAGTCTTACTAGCATAATGGATAACATTTAATTTCTTATCAACTCTTTGCCCTAGAACAGCACCTACAGCATAATCACTAACATCACACATAATTTCAAAGGGTAAATTCCAATCAGGTGGCTGAACAATAGGTGCAGAGACTAATGCTTTCTTAAGTATTTCAAATGCTTCTACACAATCATCATCAAAGACAAATGGTACATCTTTTTGTAATAAATTAGTCAGAGGCCGAGAAATTTTTGAGAAGTCCTTAATGAACCTCCTATAAAATCCGGCATGACCAAGGAAACTTCTTATACCTTTGATGTCCTTGGGACATGGCATCTTTTCAATAGCGTCAACCTTGGCTTTATCAACTTCAATACCTCTTTCAGAAACTTTGTGCCCCAAGACAATACCTTCATTAACCATAAAGTGGCACTTTTCCCAATTCAAGACAAGATTAGTTTCTTCACATCTCTGCAAAACTCGATCAAGATTGCGCAAGCAGTCATCAAAAGAGGAACCATAGACGGAAAAGTCGTCCATGAAAACCTCACAGATCTTTTCACAAAAATTAGAGAATATAGCCATCATGCATCTTTGAAAGGTTGCAGGTGCATTACATAAACCAAAAGGCATACGTCTATAAGCAAAAGTACCAAAAGGGCATGTAAAAGTAGTCTTTGATTGATCTTTAGCCGACACAGGTATTTGAGAGAAACCAGAATAACCATCTAGAAAGCAATAATGTGTATGTTTGCATAGTCTTTCTAGCATTTGATCAATAAAAGGTAAGGGGTAATGATCTTTCTTAGTAGCTTTATTTAATTTACGGAAATCAATTACCATCCTATAACCTGTGATAATTCTTTGCGGGATCAATTCATCATTATCATTAGGGACAATAGTAATACCTCCCTTCTTAGGGACACAATGGACATGACTTACCCACTGACTATCAGCAACGGGATAAATTATACCTGCCTCCAGAAGCTTGAGTATTTCTTTTCTTACCACTTCTTTCATTTTAGGATTCAAACGTCGTTGAGGATCACGAACTGGTTTGGCATCCGCTTCCAAATTTATTTTATGTTGACATAGAGTGGGACTGATGCCCTTAAGATCATCCAGAGTATATCCAATAGCGGCACGGTGATTTTTTAGAGTTTTCAATAATCTTTCTTCTTCATGCTCTGAAAGGTTAGCACTAATAATAACAGGATATATTTTCTTTTCATCAAGATAAGCATACTTAAGATTATCAGGCAACGATTTAAGCTCAAACACGGGATCACCCTTGGGTGGGGGAGGATCCCCTAGGATTTCAACAGGCAAATTGTGTTTCAGAATAGGTTTCTGTTCAAAGAATACTTCATCTATTTCCCTTCTTTCATTCATGAACATCTCATTTTCATGGTCTAGCAAATAGTGTTCTAAAGGATCACTAGGAGGTACGGCAATAGAAGCAAGACCAATAATTTCATCCTTACTAGGCAATTCTTCCTCACGATGTTGTTTACTAAATTTAGAGAAATTAAACTAATGAACCATATCATCCAAGCCAACAGTAACAACATTCTTTTCGCAGTCTATCTTAGCATTAACAGTATTCAAGTAGGGTCTACCAAATATAATGGGACAAAAGCTATCTTGTGGGGAACCAAGAACAAGAAAATCAGCGAGATATTTGGTTTTCCCACACAAGACTTCAACATCTCTAACAATTCCCATTGCAGATATAGTATCTCTATTGGCAAGTTTAATTGTAACATCAATATCTTCTAACTCAGCAGGTGCGATATCATGCATAATTTCTTTATATAAGTCAATGGGTATAACACTAGCACTAGAACCCATATCACATAAGCCATGATAACAATGATCTCCTATTTTAACAGAAATAACAGGCACGCCTACCACGGGTCTATGTTTATCTCTATCACAGGGTTTAGCAATTCTAGCAGTTTCACCAGAGAATTCAATGACATGCCCATCAATATTATCGGACAAGAGATCTTTAACAATAGCAATATTAGGTTCTACTTTGACTTGCTCAGGAGGTGTATAAGTTCTAGTATTGCTTTTATGAACAACAGTTGAAGCTTTAGCATGATCCTCTACTCTAGCAAGGAAAGGTGGTTTCTCAACATAAGAGGTAGGAACAATAGGATCATTATAAGTGATGGTTTCTTCTTCAACTTTAATAGGTGCAGCTACTTTTACTTCTATGGGAGGATGATATTTAAACCACTTCTCCTTGGGGAGATCAACATAAGTAGCAAAAGGTTCACAGAAAGAGGCTACTATCTCAGAGTCAAGTCCATATTTAGTGCTAAACTTACGGAAAATATCGGTATACATAAAAGATTTAACACAATCAAACTTAGGTGTCATGCCTGACTCCTTACCTTTGTCGAGGTCCCAATCTTCAGAGTTGCGTTTAATTCTATCCAATAAATTCCATCTGAATTCAATAGGCTTCATCATAAAAGAGCCAGCACAAGAAATATCTAGCATGGTTTTATTATTATCAGAGCCGAGCATAAAAATTCTGAAGAATTGTCAATTTTGAGAGCTCATGATTGGGGCGTGAATATAACATGGATTTAAGCCTCCCCCAAGCTTGAGCGATGCTTTCTCCTTCGCGAGGCCAAAAATTATATATATAATTGTGATCACGATGAACAAGATGCATAGGGTAATACTTTTGATGAAATTCCAATTTCACTCTTTTATAGTTCCATGATCTCGTATCATCACATAGCCTATACCATGTCGATGCGTCTCCCTTCAAAGATAAAGGGAAAGACTTCTTCTTAACAACATCATCGGGTATACCTGCAAGATTAAATAATCCACAAATATCATCCAAATAGCGTAGATGCTCGTCGGGATGCTTTGTCCCATCTCCTGTAAAAGTATTAGCCAGCAGTTTTTCCATAATACCCGAAGGAAATTCAAAAGGAGTTTCATTTCCAACGAGGAGCGGAAGGAAATGATAAGCGGTTTTCATCAAGGTATTCTCTGCAAGTACTGAAATAAGTGGTAACAGGTAGTTTTGTGATAGGATAAATTGTAACGAGCAAGAAGTAACAAAAGTAAATAAAGTGCAGCAAGGTGGCCCAATCCTTTTTGTATCAAAGGACAAGCATGGACAAACTCTTATGATAGGAAAAGCGCTCCCGAGGACACATGGGAATATCGTCAAGCTAGTTTTCATCACGCTCATATGATTCGCGTTCGGTACTTTGATAATTTGATATGTGGGTGGACCGGTGCTTGGGTACTGCCCTTACTTGGACAAGCATCCCACTTATGATTAACCTCTATTGCAAGCATCCGCAACTACAACAAAAGTATTAAGGTAAACCTAACCATAGCATGAAACATATGGATCCAAATCAGCCCCTTACGAAGCAACGCATAAACTAGGGTTTAAGCTTCTGTTACTCTAGCAACCCATCATCTACTTATTACTTCCCAATGCCTTCCTCTAGGCCCAAATAATGGTGAAGTGCTATGTAGTCCACGTTCACATAACACCACTAGAGGTTAGGCAACATACATCTTATCAAAATATCGAACGAATACCAAATTCACATGACTACTAATAGCAAGACTTCTCCCTTGTTCTCAGGAACAAACGTAACTACTCACAAAGCATATTCATGTTCATAATCAGAGGGGATATAATGTGCATAAAGGATCTGAACATATGATCTTCCACCAAATAAACCAACTAGCATCAACTACAAGGAGTAATCAACACTACTAGCAACCTACTAGCACCAATCCCGGACTTGGAGACAAGAATTGGATACAAGAGATGAACTAGGGTTTGGAGATGAGATGGTGCTGGTGAAGATGTTGGTGCAGATTGCCTCTCCCGATGAGAGGAGCGTTGGTGATGACGATGGTGATGATTTCCCCCTCCCGGAGGGAAGTGTCCCCGGCAGAACAGCTCTGCCGGAGCCCTAGATTGGTTTTGTCGGGGATATACCCCGCGGTGTAAACCTGCCGAAAGTTTAACCTGTCCGGACTGGACGAATTAATGGTAACCCGCCTGGTCTTGGCGGTTCATTAGTAACCCGGCGGGCGGGTCAGATGGATGACGAGGCCCATGGCCCAGAAGGCCGGTTCACGTTTAATGGTGGGCCGGTTTATGAGGAAAGCATAAGGACTATTCTCCTACAAAGGAAGCAAGACTAGGACTCCACTTGTAATAGATTAATCCTAATCCAACTAGGACTAGTCATGTAAACCGCCCCTTCAACATATATAAGGAGGGGCAGGGCTCCCTGAAGAGGGACAAGCTACAGGCAAGAAGAAACAATCTCTAGGGCTAGACACAACTAGAGGAGAGCCGGTTTACGGCGACTCCCTCGTGATGATAATGAGACCTAGCCTCAAACAGCATGTAGGGTTTTTACCAGATGTTGTTTCCCGGGGCCCGAAGCTATCTAAATCCTCGTCTTGTGTGCTGCGTCTCTCATTTCGCTCAACCCCTCTCAAGCTACCACATAGATGCGTTGGCCTCGCGACTAAGTCCTTACACTAGGACATCTAACGTGTCAATTCCACGACAGTTGGCGCCCACCGTGGGGCCCGCGCACGGTGGTGTTGAGTTCTTGAAGGGATTTCTTCTAGGGATCGGGAGGTTCACAATTTTTCCGGATGAAGAATAGCCGGCTTGCGAGGATCTACATCAGTCTTCAAGTTCATCAGTCCGGTTTACGATTTATGAGATCGATTGGTTCGACTGTGATTAAGGGTGCGGTCTGTCTGCTGCCACCCCGAAGACAAGTACGACCCGGACGTCAAACCGGCCAGGGTTGAACCGTTTCGCCGAATCCGAGTTACCACCGCGGTCTCGTCAAAATCGCTCCGCCTTCGCCGACCTGGTGACTAAGCAACCTGTTCCTCGTATCGGCAAGTCATCAACAGCGGAGTCTGCCATCGCACCAACCATCGTTTTCACATCTGACGGGTTCGACTTTGCCTCCAAGCTGCTGAAGACCGCTGCCTACCGAGGATTTACCTCTGCTGCAGAGCCGGCCCTATCGGATTCGTAGCAGAGTGTTGACCCGGTCTGTCCTGTTGAACCGCCGGCTGCACCCAACCTCCTCTGCCGGCCGCAAGTCGTCGCGGTTTCGGAGGGACTTGGCTTTGCCTGACGGCCTCAATCGCGACTCGGTTTTAACTTGCCGGGCTGCTCACCTCACCGGACAGTGAGCCACCGTTGCTCTTTACCTTTGTGTGTGGAGTCGCCATCGAAGCGCTGCTACATCCATGGCCTCGCTGCGCCTCCAGCCGTCACTTTTTACCGCAAACGCCGATCATCAAATCGCCACAAACCGGCTCGCCTTGACTGCGCGACAAGATGTCGTTGCTGCGCCGGGGCTGTGGGGCTCGATGCCCAGCCCGCCGCCGTTCGCCCGCGTTTTTCAACTGCTGAATCGCCAAGTTGCCATCGGCCCTGCCGCGGCCTCGCGCGCCTTGGGATGTCTGCGCCCACGATTCGGCCGTCATGCCCACACGGCCGGTCTGTTTTCTGTTGTCGCCTCAAGCTGCTGCACACATCCAGCGCGTGCTCAGCTTCCCGGCGACCCGGCCTCGCGCTCAGCTTCAAACCACCGGCCGGTTTACTTCAACCTTGTTGTGAAGGGGTCCGACCTGCGCCAGGACGGAGGTGCAGGAGATGGGTTTCTTCTCCACGGTGGAGCACCGGAAGAGGATGGAGCTTCCTCCGAGCCGCCTGTCATAACGATGTTGAAACGCCGAGCCTTCCTCGGCCCCCTCTGCTGCTGAAGACCGGCGCCGGGTTACTGCCGCCGCAGAACACCTCTGCTCCCGCGGCCTCGGTGACCCGCCCCCATGGATCACCTTCCCATCGCTGCTGCGGTCCGCCTTTGCCGAACACCGGGCTGCTGGGGTTCGATGACCTGCTACTGCCGTGACCCGCCGTGGCCGACACCAGGCGTGGCCGTGAAAAGATTGCAAACGATGTTGAAACGGAGCAGAGTGGAGGGAGAAGCACGTGCGCTTTTAATTTCTCTGATGCGAGTGCTAGTTGTGTTTGCTAGCTAGTGCTAGTTATGAAGACAACGTTGTTTCTGGATTTAGCTGAAGCAGCATGGAGGAAGTAAAAGTCATATACAAGATGTTTAACAGAGGGTCCAAAACACAGTTGCATCAACTGGGGGCTGATTGGAGTATCTTTAATGTTTTCATGACATAAGGGACACAAATAAAGCCTGATGAAGTTTTGCAAATCGGAGCAGCATACTGGAAATACAGTTTACCTGTGCTTGTCTCGGTATTATAGCGGACAACAATAAAATGGCTATCGTCCGTCAGTTTTTCCTGCAGTGCTTGAAGAAAATAAACCAGCAGCTCCGGAGATGGAACAGCCTTCGATGCAGCATGCCAGAGTGCTACTTTAAGGGCAAAAGCTAAATCAGGGTCCAAGACTAAATTATCTATATAAGGCACGGGACAAAGAATACATGTGCATGCAAAAAGCAATCCAGGAAATATTACTCAATGAGATTGTCAAACGTGTTCGGCGATATCAAAAGATCGGACAACGTTCAAAGTATACCTGAGAACACTTTTCGTCTGACTAATGCCCGCGTTTGTCTGACAAGTCGCCAGGGCAAAGTCCACTACAAAAGTGGCGTCGTACCATGGACAGGAGGCTCGCACCGGTTTAAATGTCGTGGTGAACTTTCGCACCTTCACCGACTACCGCTGCCGCGCCCGAATTTCGCGGCATTTTTTCGTCGTCCGTCTATCGCGACCTGGTCTACATCAACTAGCCGGGACTGCGCCTGCGATTGACTCGCTCGTCCGCACCGGTTTACAACGTCGTGGCCGACTCGGCCATGATTAATTTCAGCTTCACCATGGTGATCATCAACTCCACGGTGGATAACCCCTGGCATGATATATCAGGCCGTCAACGCGCCGTCGGAGAGCCGGCCTGTCTACTGTGCGTCGCAGTTAAGCTGAGTCGCCGCGCCTCTGCTGACCGGCTGTAAACCACCTCCGCCGAGCTGTCGCTACGGCCATGTCCGGGCCACCCTGACCTTGCTCCGCTTTGAGCCACAGTTTTCGCGGACGCTTGCTGAGCCGCCGCTGTTGCCTCTGCTTTTCATCATTCCCAAACGTGAAGATCCAAGTCAATGCAAAATACTCCTACTCTATAGGCAGGTTTCAAATGATGGACGAGGCAAACATGCATATAATGTTGCACGTCAGGGTGTTTGCACCCAGAGCAATGATGAAGAAAAGCTCTGAAAGACTCGTCGAACAAAAACAATCAGGTGATATTTGTCCTGTATATTTTTGTTGAGTATATGCTGATTTCTTTCGACAAAAGCTACTCCGCCTTGCTGTGTTTTTTTGTACACAGGACAATTATGTTTATACCGAGGGTATGGAGCATGAGTAGGCAATATTCTATACCAGTGTTTATCTGTGTCATACTGCCTAAGGAACGGACATGCACAAACCACTGCTCCCGCGGTCCGGTCTACATCAACACACTGGGCCGCACCTATCTGCATGAGCTTTTTATTGAGTATGAGCAAGTCACTGCTTAGGAAGCCCGGTTTTCTTCCAACAAATTGGAGGCAAATTATCATATGTTATCAGCCGCCGTCTGCAATGGATGGCTCAATGGGCAGGCGCACAAATCGCCGCCACTACAGTTTGGTTAAGTTTGAAACAACCAGTTGGAAGGAACCATTGGCCGAGTTGCTGACACAGCTCATACGGGATCATGTATAACCCACCGCAGTTACCTCAACCTTCTGCGGATTCACATCGTGCTATCAACACCAATGATATACAAGTTATGCCGGTTTATATCACGGTCAAATATGGAGAGTTTCAAGCCAACTCCTCGAGTCACCTTGAGACTCGGGGGCTACGATGATATGACGCAACAAGTCTTGCCAGTTTCAGCAAACTTAAAAACCCCAGGACAATGGAGGGAAAGATAACCCGGCCCCGGAGGCTACTGTTATTTGAAGACTGTCAGAAAATTTCCGGCTTAGAAAGTATATGACAATTACAAAATCCCGGCTCAATGAAGAAGTTCCGGGTCATCAGAAAAGATTCTGGTTTAAAATCCGGTTCAAGGGAAGCCAGTCTCACTGAAGCTCTCAAATCCGGTATAAGAATTTCCGGTTCAAAAAGGAATTAACTTCTCGCAAGTTCGAGTTTAAAGACCGTCAGAAAATTTCCGGCTAAAAATGAAGATTTCGGTTTAAAATCCGGATCAAGGGAAAGATGTCTCCCACAAAGCTTTGAAGCTCTCAATATCCGGTTCAAGATCCCGGTTCAAGAAAAATTTATTTCTTGCAAAAAAGTTAAAAATTACCGAAGAGGACCTGCTGCCATGATGCGCGGTTCAAACATGGGTATCATGCCTTATTGGCATAACATATTATTGATCAGATGGGGGCTTCTGCTTCATAAAGCGGGGTCTCTGTTCTTTGTCTTAAAGCGGCCTCCGGTTTACCCCTTGAAATTTGCTTTTCATATCACTTGGGGCCTTGGTCGTATCCGAACCAACGCGACGCCTTTTGATAGGCGAAAGCCACCAGATCACTCGGGGACATGGTCAAGTCTGAACCAGTCACGCCTCTTGATCGGCCTAAGGCCACAAAATCACTTGGGGGCTTGGTCGAACCCAAACCATTGCCACGCCTTTTGATTGGCATATATGCCACGGTTTCATTTGGGGACCTGGCTGACTTGAACCATTGTCACTCCAATTGGGGGCTTGGTCCTGTCCGACCATGGTAACACCATCTGATCAGCTCAGTATAGCATGTTTTTTGCAAACGGTTTTATCATTGCCTTTGCTTGAAATTTTCTTTAATAAATATTTCTTCTTTGTTGCGTTCTTAAACTGACAAAATTCGCAGACCGGTTCGACTGTCAATTGACGGAACACGGTCAATTCTTAATCCGGAGACTATTTGCCCGGTTTGATTTTTTTTTATGTTACCATCTTATTATGGAGTAAACCGGTGTTCATTAACCCGGTTTGACTTTCAGTTACAAGTTGTCAGTACATGATCAAATCTTAATCCGGAGACTATCAGCCTGGTCTGGTTTGACTACGAGTCGCCGGTATTATATATGGTTAAACCGGTGTTTGTCACAACCCAGTACAGTTTTATCATAAACCGGCATAGTATGAAAGGAGTTATCATTACTCAAGATTGGGGTTATCACCCTTACTACAAAAGTTTGGTGTTATTCAATGTCACAGGTATGATATATTTCATATTTGATTATTCTTAAGTGCAGCCTTGGTTATAAACCCGGGTTATATGTTGGGCATTATAATCCGTCCGATGGTAAACCGCCAGGACACTTTAAACTTGTTGTATGCAGAAACAGGTTGAATAAAGCATAATTATAAATCACCGGCGTTTATTAACCCGGTCTGGTTTCGACTATAAGTCGCCAGCATATATTTGGATTGCGCCATTGGAATCATGCGCTCATAAATCATTGGATTATATTATCCAAATCTTCAAATAGCCAACATGTCTAGATTTTATTATGGTTATCAATAATCACTATTATGATTAAGGTTTTCAAAGTCGCTTTAGCGCAATGGCTATCACATTATCAATGGATATGATTTTTATTCTACAATTGAAGGAATAGTCCCGAGTTGCTGCAGGCTTATAACCCGGTACTTGGGGCTACATTATTTAAGTTGAGATTACATCAAATATGCAAGTTTCATGTCGCTGCAAGCATGCACCATGACACTTGGGCGCTAATGCAAAGTCATTCTTTGTTCATCTTATTGAAGACCCGACTCATCACATTATAATGAGCCGTCCTTGGGGGCTATCAATTGCTCCTGTCAACAATTCAAGGTACACAAATTTTCATCTATTATTGAAGGATCCACTGCTCAGTTGGTAAAGCACAAAGCTCTCAACCTTGTGGACGTGGGTTCACGCCCCATGATGGGAGTTACATAATATAATGTCATTCTCAATGAAGTATATATCAAGTCCCTGCTCATTATTGCATAATGACCCGGCCCTTGGGGGCTACACTGGTTGAAGTTTTTATGAGTATAAGACAATTACAAGTCCCAGGTTGCTGCAAGCAGGACAACGCGACACTTGGGGGCTACATAATATGGAGTATTCAGTTTTTACTAAGTGACTGGGATGAACAACATGGATTTCTTCTTAAGTGGCAGTATTTATACTGAAGCAAGTCTTAAGCCATCACTTTGTTTTGCTCAAGACTTGGGGGCTACAGCAAGTCTACATCTTCAAACCGGTTGAATATCAGATGAGTATTTCAAGACCAATATTTCTTAAACCGGCGCTTTGGAAGCCGACTCAAGTGGATTATTCTTCACAATATTTTTTCTATGAGAAACCAACGTCAGCAATTTAAAGTATGAAGCTGGTTATTGACCCAGATTTTCTAGGAGGAGGAAATGACAAGGACTTAAGGACGATCAGGTGTAGGTTTACAAGAATTCTTAACCCGGAGCACAACCTGCTAAATTTGTTCTGGTGTTTCATTTTGCAGCATAAGTTTACCATGGATAAATCCAAGCTAAACTTGGGGGCTAATGTCAGGGATATACCCCGCGGTGTAAACCGGCCGGAAATTTAACCCGGCCGGACTGGACGACTTACTGGTAACCCGCCCGGTCTTGGCGGTTCTACTTTGACTTGCTCAGGAGGTGTATAAGTTCTAGTATTGCTTTTATGAACAACAGTTGAAGCTTTAGCATGATCCTCTACTCTAGCAAGGAAAGGTGGTTTCTCAACATAAGAGGTAGGAACAATAGGATCATTATAAGTGATGGTTTCTTCTTCAACTTTAATAGGTGCAGCTACTTTTACTTCTATGGGAGGATGATATTTAAACCACTTCTCCTTGGGGAGATCAACATAAGTAGCAAAAGGTTCACAGAAAGAGGCTACTATCTCAGAGTCAAGTCCATATTTAGTGCTAAACTTACGGAAAATATCGGTATACATAAAAGATTTAACACAATCAAACTTAGGTGTCATGCCTGACTCCTTACCTTTGTCGAGGTCCCAATCTTCAGAGTTGCGTTTAATTCTATCCAATAAATTCCATCTGAATTCAATAGGCTTCATCATAAAAGAGCCAGCACAAGAAATATCTAGCATGGTTTTATTATTATCAGAGCCGAGCATAAAAATTCTGAAGAATTGTCAATTTTGAGAGCTCATGATTGGGGCGTGAATATAACATGGATTTAAGCCTCCCCCAAGCTTGAGCGATGCTTTCTCCTTCGCGAGGCCAAAAATTATATATATAATTGTGATCACGATGAACAAGATGCATAGGGTAATACTTTTGATGAAATTCCAATTTCACTCTTTTATAGTTCCATGATCTCGTATCATCACATAGCCTATACCATGTCGATGCGTCTCCCTTCAAAGATAAAGGGAAAGACTTCTTCTTAACAACATCATCGGGTATACCTGCAAGATTAAATAATCCACAAATATCATCCAAATAGCGTAGATGCTCGTCGGGATGCTTTGTCCCATCTCCTGTAAAAGTATTAGCCAGCAGTTTTTCCATAATACCCGAAGGAAATTCAAAAGGAGTTTCATTTCCAACGAGGAGCGGAAGGAAATGATAAGCGGTTTTCACCAAGGTATTCTCTGCAAGTACTGAAATAAGTGGTAACAGGTAGTTTTGTGATAGGATAAATTGTAACGAGCAAGAAGTAACAAAAGTAAATAAAGTGCAGCAAGGTGGCCCAATCCTTTTTGTATCAAAGGACAAGCATGGACAAACTCTTATGATAGGAAAAGCGCTCCCGAGGACACATGGGAATATCGTCAAGCTAGTTTTCATCACGCTCATATGATTCGCGTTCGGTACTTTGATAATTTGATATGTGGGTGGACCGGTGCTTGGGTACTGCCCTTACTTGGACAAGCATCCCACTTATGATTAACCTCTATTGCAAGCATCCGCAACTACAACAAAAGTATTAAGGTAAACCTAACCATAGCATGAAACATATGGATCCAAATCAGCCCCTTACGAAGCAACGCATAAACTAGGGTTTAAGCTTCTGTTACTCTAGCAACCCATCATCTACTTATTACTTCCCAATGCCTTCCTCTAGGCCCAAATAATGGTGAAGTGCTATGTAGTCCACGTTCACATAACACCACTAGAGGTTAGGCAACATACATCTTATCAAAATATCGAACGAATACCAAATTCACATGACTACTAATAGCAAGACTTCTCCCTTGTTCTCAGGAACAAACGTAACTACTCACAAAGCATATTCATGTTCATAATCAGAGGGGATATAATGTGCATAAAGGATCTGAACATATGATCTTCCACCAAATAAACCAACTAGCATCAACTACAAGGAGTAATCAACACTACTAGCAACCTACTAGCACCAATCCCGGACTTGGAGACAAGAATTGGATACAAGAGATGAACTAGGGTTTGGAGATGAGATGGTGCTGGTGAAGATGTTGGTGCAGATTGCCTCTCCCGATGAGAGGAGCGTTGGTGATGACGATGGTGATGATTTCCCCCTCCCGGAGGGAAGTGTCCCCGGCAGAACAGCTCTGCCGGAGCCCTAGATTGGTTTTGTCGGGGATATACCCCGCGGTGTAAACCTGCCGAAAGTTTAACCTGTCCGGACTGGACGAATTAATGGTAACCCGCCTGGTCTTGGCGGTTCATTAGTAACCCGGCGGGCGGGTCAGATGGATGACGAGGCCCATGGCCCAGAAGGCCGGTTCACGTTTAATGGTGGGCCGGTTTATGAGGAAAGCATAAGGACTATTCTCCTACAAAGGAAGCAAGACTAGGACTCCACTTGTAATAGATTAATCCTAATCCAACTAGGACTAGTCATGTAAACCGCCCCTTCAACATATATAAGGAGGGGCAGGGCTCCCCGAAGAGGGACAAGCTACAGGCAAGAAGAAACAATCTCTAGGGCTAGACACAACTAGAGGAGAGCCGGTTTACGGCGACTCCCTCGTGATGATAATGAGACCTAGCCTCAAACAGCATGTAGGGTTTTTACCGGATGATGTTTCCCGGGGCCCGAAGCTGTCTAAATCCTCGTCTTGTGTGCTGCGTCTCTCGTTCCGCTCAACCCCTCTCAAGCTACCACATAGATGCGTTGGCCTCGCGACTAAGTCCTTACACTAGGACATCTGATGTGTCAATTCCACGACAGGTTCCGCCAAGGTTCCGCCTCGTGGCAGCGGAGTCTCGTCCCGAAAGGTTGCTTCTTATTATTTTTCTCATCGAAAGACTTCATATAGGAGAAGATGGGCATCAGAGAGCCACCAGGGGGCCCACGAGGTAGGGGGCGCGCCAAGGGGGGAGGGGCGCGCCCCCCAGCCTCGTGAGCAGGATGTGGGCCCCCTGGCCTTCATCTTTGGCGACGATTTTTATTTATTTCTTTTAAGATATTCCATGGAGTTTCAGGACTTTTGGAGTTGCGCAGAATAGGTCTCCAATATTTGCTCCTTTTCCAGCCAGAATTCCAGCTGCCGGCATTCCCCCTCTTCATGGTAATCCTTGTAAAATAAGAGAGAATAGCCATAAGTATTGTGACATATCAAGAAATAACAACCCATAATGCGATAAATATCGATATAAAAGCATGATGCAAAATGGACGTATCAACTCCCCCAAGCTTAGACCTCGCTTGTCCTCAAGCGAAAAGCCGATAACAATAAATATGTCCTCATGTTTAGAAGAAGAGGGGTCGATAAAAATAAAATACGGACATGAAGGCATCATGATTATTTTCATAACAGCAACATATATAGATTTTTCATATGATTACTTATGTTCAAGTGATGATCTTTTCACAAAGCCAAAGTATGAATCATAAACCTTATTGAGCACCAACAAATTATACCCACAGTCATTGAAGCAATTGCAAGTTATTATAACATCGGAAAGAGTCGATGTCAGAGCTTAAAAGCAAGTCCACACACTCAACTATCACTTAGTCCTTCATAATTGCTAACACTCACGCAATACTTGTGATTACGGAGTTTTAACCGGACACAGGGAAAGATAGGGGCTTGTAGTTTTGCCCCACAACCTTTTACCTCAAGGGTAATGTCAACAATAATAATTCATGATCCCCCACATCCAATTAGATATATATATCATGTTCTTTCCAACATGCTGAGCTTGCCAAAGGATAAAATGAAAAAGGAAAGGTGAAGATCACCGTGACTCTTGCATAAAGTAGAGGATAAAAATAAAAGATAGGCCCTTCGCAGAGGGAAGCAGAGGTTGTCATGCGCGTTTAAGGTTGATGCACAAAATCTTAATGCAAAAGAACCTCACTTTACATTGCCCCTTGCATGTGAACCTTTATTATGCAGTCTGTCGCTTTTATTGCGTCCACAACAAGTTCGTGCAAAGTTTATTTTCTCCGCACTAATAAGTCATGCATATTTAGAGAGCAATTTTTATTGCTTGCACCGATGACAACTTACTTGAAGGATCTTACTCAATCCATAGGTAGATATGGTGGACTCTCATGGCAAAACTGGTTTAAGGGTATTTGGAAGCACAAGTAGTATTTCTACTTAGTGTTGAGAATTTGGCGAGCATGAGGGGGAAAGGCAAGCTCAACACGGTAGAGGAACCATGACAACATACTTTATCTCAGATGTAAGAAAACATAACTCATTATGTTGTCTTCCTTGTCCAACCTTAACTCTTTAGCATGTCATATTTTAATGAGTGCTCCCAATCATAAAAGATGTCAATGATAATATATCTATATGTGAAACCTCTCTCTCCTTATTACTTCCTATTAACTGCAACGATGACCAAAGCTATATTTGCCAACTCCCAACAACTTTTAATCATCATACACTTTCTATGTGGAGTCATTACTTTCACTAAGATCAATATAAACTCTTTGTTTCTTTTTATTATTTTCTTTATGCACCCAAGATCATGGCAAAGTAATCAACCGTTGACTCAACACTAATCTTTATTATATATAGCTCACGGACTCGATTGCATAGAGGGATCATAAAGCAAAACTCAAAACTAGATGGTGCCATGACTTTATTCTACTAAATCAAGATACTACTAATAGGATCGAACTAAGGAAACGGTAAAGATAGGAGTTGCGATGGTGATACGATACCGGGGCACCTCCCCCAAGCTTGGCAGTTGCCAAGGGGAGTGCCCATACCCATGTGATTATATCTCCTTCTTTGTTGTTGGCGGTGGAGGTGTTGTTGATGATGGAAGCTTGTCGTCCACCTTCGATGGCATAGGCTCACCCTTATAGAAGGATGATTGTCGTGGTTCTAAGTCTGACAGTAGAATGGGGGTAGGTATGGAGAGGCAAGATCCTAGCTATGGAGCAGTTGTGAAGACAAAGGATGTACGAGTTCAGGCCCTTCTCAGAGGAAGTAACAGCCCTACGTCTCGGAGCCCGGAGGCGGTCGACTGGATTATGTGTGTATGGATTACAGGGGTGCGAACCTTTTACACTGAGGAGGGGGTGGCTTATATAGTGTCTGCCAGACACCTCCGGCCCTCAGTTATGCAGGGTTTAAAGTACATTAAGGATAGGTGTTTCTGGTAACGCCTTACATAAAGTGTCATCATGGCCATAAAGACTACTTAATTACAGACCGTTGGATGTAGAGTGGCTCTCTATCTCCTGATGGTCGAGTGAGTCTTCATGGTCGAGTCCTTCGTGTGCGTCGAGTGAAGTCTCTCTTCGATCGACTGGAAGGCCGCTTCTTCTGAGGGTGTCCTTGGGAAGGGTACTTAGACAGGTCCGTGACCCCACCCTAGGTACATGACTTCATCATTAGCCCCCGAATGGATCGAGGTTTGAGTGGGGAAGGAGTTGATAATATTTCCGACCTGCTTTTGTGTCTTGAATACGTCTCATCTTGGACCAATAATCTTTTTGTTGATGGCAGCAACTTTTCTTTCAGTCGCCTTGATCCATTCTTCTCTCCCGTCGAGTAAACTTTTGAGCTTAGTAAACTTCCGAGCGACGGATCACAGGAAATCTACTGTCTGACAGATTGATCTACTGTTAGCGGATTTCGTGGGATCCGAATTTTGGGAAGCGTGCGAAGCGGGGCGGACCGCGGCGCTCGGATGGGATAGGGCGTAGACGCCTCAATTCCCGCACCGCCTTTTTCGCCACATATCACGCCTGCGCGACTGTTTCGGGATGTGGTAGGATTGCCTGGGCCCACTCGTCAGCCACTCGGAAGCGTTCTTATAAAATGCGCCGGGCGAGGGTTCTTGAACAGTACCTCCTCATTTCTTCTTCTGCCCTCTCCGTCTCCGCCCGCCGTGCCCACTCTCGTCCCCGCCCATTCACTCTTCGTGCGCTCGCCGGCGACAATGGTGAAGGAGAAGATGGCGGCCTTGGAGCGCGCGAAGAAGGCGACGACGACGGGGAAGGCGAAGGGGAGAGCGTCCAGTCGAGGCGGATCTTCGTCGAGGTCCCGCCTGCCGCACGGTTGGGTCCAAGGGGATCGGATCCGCTCGACCATCACCGAGACGGATCTCAACGACCTGGCCAACGAGGGCCTGATCCCTCACGGGGCAGCGAGGCTCCCGGGGAACGAGTGGCAACCGCAGCCGCAGGAGGGTGAGTGCGTTAGCTACTCACGTAGACCGCGGGTTCTCTCTGCCTCCGAGTGTTTTCTTCCGTGGGTTCTTGAATTTCTTTGGGGCGCAACTCCACCATTTCAATGCAAATTCCATTGCCTACCTTGCTGCCTTCGTGTCTATGTGCGAGAACGTCCTGGGTTGTCGACCACACTGGGGTCTCTTTAAGCACATATTCACTTGTCGCTCACAGACAGTGAAAAAGGTGAGTCCGGACGACGATAGGAGTAAGGTTATTCAGATGTGTGGGGGTCTTGGGATTCAGATGAGGAGCAAGAGTACCTTCCCGACCATGACCCTTCCTGAGTCGGTCAGAGGATGGCAGTCGACTTGGTTCTACTGCCAAGACGAGTCGACACCGGGGCAGTCGACTGGTCTCCCTCCATTTTCCATGGACCGAGTGAACAAGCCCTCTTCTCTGAAGGTGCTCCCTGAGGAGAAAGCCCAAGTAAAAATGTTGATGGAGCGTGTAGTCCAGCTAGTTCGGGAAGGAGTGACGGGTATGGACCTTCTGGAGGTCTTCCTTAGGTGGCGCATCCAACCAATTCAGTACCGAGGCCACCCGATGTGGCTGTACTGTGGAACCGAGGATGAAACTCGGGTCCATCCAGAAGTAGTCGACGACGCCACACTGGAGAGGTGGATGACCGCGATCACAGTGAATAAGGACAATCCTCGAGGAGCCAGGAGGATTCCACCACTCGACCATTCCTACACTCCGGACACGGTATGCCCATTTTATCCTCAATTGCAATCTTGTTTTACTCATCCTGCTTCTGCTGCAAATTGGTCGATTGATCTTTGTTTTGTTGTCTGTCAGGCCACTACTGAACTATACTCGATGCCCAATGGAGCTCAGACGCCGACTGAGGAGGTGGAAGGAAGTGGGGGCAAAAGCCAAGAGGAGTGGGATTCGGATGCTGCTGATGACGATGAAGGTGATGACTCTGAGGAGGAAGAAGAGGAGGAGGAGGAGGAAGTTGCACCACCTCGCTCGGAAAGACGCTCGAAGCTCGTCCATGACCCTGCGACCGAGCGTGGTAAGGGGGTCGCAACTATCGCTCAGTCGACCAAGCGCCCTCGAACCACTTCTCCGGTGCCGACTGAGAAAGCTCCGAAGCAATCCAGGGTGGCGCCGTCGAAGCCGGCTAAGGTCTTGCCGAAGATGAAGATGGTGATCCCCACTATCTCAGGGTAATGATGCTACTCGAGTTTTTCTGTTCCCCATGAACTTATTCTTGGTCGACTCATGAATCAACCGACTGACTTCTGGGACCGCAGTGCTGCTACTTCTGATACCTCGGCCAGGGCTGACGATCATGAGATGGAAGATGCTGCCACTTCAAAACCTGATATGACTTCCATTGTTCCATCTTCAGTCGATTGGCTCTTTATCTCTAATTTGGTTCTTTTCTGTAGCTCCGTCTAATGTCGTTATTACCCTTCCTGACGACGACGATGAGGAACCACTGAAGCAAAGGAGGAGCAGGAAAGCGTCTGCTGGTAGGGCGACTCAGGACGTGCCAGCGTCCGAGACACTGGTCGCGGAAGGAGAGAACATCACTCGGCCTACCGTATCTTTTGCGGTGCCGTTGACGAGTGCTCGCCCTACGTCGTCGAGTGCTACACAGCCCTCACTTTTCTCGACCCACTACGTCCCAGAGGACCAAGCCAGTGCTGCGAAAGAAGCAATACGCCAGGTGGGAGTCATGATGGAGCAAGTGAAGGCCATCCGAGAAGCCAGCCAGGCAGCCTATGACGCCAGTTCCGCTCTTCAGAGTAACGTTCAGGTCAGTCGGTCACCGCCAGTTCTATTAGGATGTGATGTCTGAAGATTCTTCTTTCTGAAATTCCTAGTTATTGTCCTACACCCACTGGGTGTGTCGATTGAAATTCCGAGTTAGTGGGGGCACGCTGAGTGCACCCACTGGGTGTAGTCCCCAAGGCTATGGTGGACTGCTGGCAGTCGACCATAGTCTTTATATCTTAAATTTACAGACTGGTGGGGGCACGCTGAGTGCACCCACTGGGTGTAGTCCCCGAGACTGTGGTCGACTGCTGGCAGTTGACTATAGTCTAAAGAACATGTCCTGTTTTTTTTATTGGTCGACTGGTCGACTCTAACTTGATAGAACTAGTGGGGGCATGCTGAGTGCACCCACTGGGTGCAGTCCCCGAGACTACGGTCGAATGTTTGTATTCGGCTGTAGTCTTAGAAACGTATGATTTTTCCTTAGTCACTCGGAAGTGAATTATCTTTGACATTTTATCGATTGGTTCTTCGTAGAAATCCTGCGACCTTGCGGCTCGTTACACTGAGTTGGAGAACAAACACATCCAGCTCGAGCTTGATCTGAAGCTGGCCCAGGAGAATTTAACGAAGGCGAAGGAGGAAGCTAAAGGTATGTTTGGTGAGGCTTTCGACGACTGCCTTTGCCCCTCATTTGTTTCAAATTCTGACCTTGCTGTAACTTTGTAGGCAAAGTGAAGGATGCCCAGAAGAAGAAAGACCTTGAGTTGGCTAAAATGCAGAAAACAGCTTTGGAGAAGACCAAGCTCGCAAACGAGAAGTTGGCTTCGGTCACCAAGCTTGAAGAAGAAAACACCAATCTGAAAGCTGCTCTTGATGCTGCCAACAAAGAGGTCAGTTGACTGAAAAGTGATAAGATTGCTCTGAGTGACAAGGCCAATGAGCTGGTGGGGAAGAAGAATGATCTGGAGGCTTATCTGGGCGGACTCGCCAAGAAGCTATTCCTCATGCTCGAAGGTAATCTTTTGCACCAAACAGGTATTTTAACTGTGATCTTTCCATTCGACTCTTGTCTTGACTCGGTGGTTGTGCTTGCAGAATTTTGCCAAAACTTCGAAGAGGAGACTGGTCGACTGGAGCCTAACTTGGACCCCATCAACTCTCCAGTGAATGATGAAGTCGCCATGAACGTGCTCCGGCTCGAATCTCGTGTTTCTGCCGTCGTTGACTATCTCGCAAGGATGAAGGTCGTCACTTCCCACATCGACGCTACGTTCTGGCCCAGGGAGACGCTCCAGAATGACCTCGAGTCTCTGATGACTCGACCGAACACAGTCCCAAGTCGAGTGGAGGAGTGGAAGAAGTCTTCTGCCAGGTGTGGCGCAGATGTTGCTCTATCTCTGGCCCGAGTCCATTGCAAGGATGCACGAGAAGACAAGTTGGCGGCTCTTCGGGTGGCTAACACCAAGAAGCACAATTTCCGGTCTTTCATGGAGACCTTCATCGCCGCTGCCACTCGGATTGCTGATGGAATCGACCTTGACGAGTTTCTTGCACCTTCCAGCCCTCCCCAGGAGGGGTAAAAAACTTCTTGAGCTCGACACTTTAAATTTGCCTCGGTATGCCGAGAGATTTTTGTAACCGACAAACCTTAACAGGCTTAGCGCCTGAGCACTTTCGGTTCCGTTGGGTGTTATCTGAATTTGGATTTGACGTTTTAAATATGCTTGCATTTGGTTTGAGGTATCCTTTGCAAGTTAAAGCGAGGTGCTTATTGCAATCGACCTATTTCCCAATTCACTTAGGCAGGCACTGGGCTGCGGCTAAGCCTCCGAGTGGGAGGTCTGCTCTCCACTCGGTAGGATTTTCAAAACTTAGGCGAGCACTGGGCTGCAGCTAAGCCCCCAAGTGGGAGGTTTGCTCTCCACTCGGTAGGATTTTCAAGACTTAGGCGAGCACTGGGCTGCAGCTAAGCCCCCGAGTGGGAGGTTTGCTCTCCACTCGGTAAGATTTTCAAAACTTAGGCGAGCACTGGGCTGCAGCTAAGCCCCCGAGTGGGAGGTTTGCTCTCCACTCGGTAGGATTTTCAAAACTTAGGCGAGCACTGGGCTGCAGCTAAGCCCCCGAGTGGGAGGTCAGCTCTCCACTCGGTAGGATTTTCAAAACTTAGGCGAGCACTGGGCTGCAGCTAAGCCCCCGAGTGGGAGGTTTGCTCTCCACTCGGTAGGATTTTCAAAACTTAGGCGAGCACTGGGCTGCAGCTAAGCCCCCGAGTGGGAGGTCTGCTCTCCACTCGGTAGGATTTTCAAAACTTAGGCGAGCACTGGGCTGCAGCTAAGCCCCCGAGTGGGAGGTTTGCTCTCCACTCGGTAGGATTTTCACGTTGTACCTGTGGCGTAGCTCGAAGGAGAGGGTAGCAGTCGACCTGCACCTCGTCCTCCACGCGGAGTGCACGTTGTACTTGTGGCGCAGCTCGGGGGAGAGGGTAGCAGTCGACCTGTTCCTCGTCCTCCTTGCGAGCGCATGTTGTACTTGCGGCGTAGCTCGGAGGAGCGGGTAGCAGTGGACCTGTACCTCATCCTTCTTGCGAGCTCACGTTGAATTTGAACTTAGGTGAGTACTTAGACTGCAGCTAAGCCCCCGAGTGGGAGACTGGCTCGCCACTCGGCAGGATTTTATTGAAACTTAGGCGAGTACTTGGACTGCAGCTAAGCCCCCGAGTGGGAGACTGGCTCGCCACTCGGCAGGATTTTATTGAAACTTAGGCGAGTACTTGGACTGCAGCTAAGCCCCCGAGTGGGAGACTGGCTCGCCACTCGGCAGGATTTTATTGAAACTTAGGCGAGTACTTGGACTGCAGCTAAGCCCCCGAGTGGGAGACTGGCTCGCCACTCGGTAGGATTTTATTGAAACTTAGGCGAAACAGATTCGCAGCTAAGCCCCCGAGTGGGAGGCCGGCTCGCCACTCGGTAAGGATTTTTTTTACAAACTTAGGCAAAACGGATTCGCAGCTAAGCCACCCACTGGGGGGAATTTTACTGAACAAATAAAAGTGACAAAAATCATTGGGGAAATTATGACACTATTATCTTGTGAAACGTGAACTACAGAAGTACTTTTATTACAACTCATCCGAGTGAATACTTAAGTGTAAAAGGGGCGGAGTAACTCCGCGTTCCAAGCTCGGGGCTCGTCGATGTTGTGCTCCACGTTGTACAGACGGTACGCTCCGTTGTGGAGAACCTTGGTGATGATGAAGGGTCCTTCCCAAGAAGGAGCAAGCTTGTGTGGTTTCTGCTGATCCACTCGGAGAACCAAATCCCCTTCCTGGAAGGCTCGACTCTTCACGTTTTTGGCGTGGAAGCGATGCAAGTTCTGTTGGTAGATGGTCGATCGGATCAGAGCCATCTCTCTTTCTTCCTCTAAAAGGTCGACTGCATCCTGCCGCGCTTGTTCTGCTACAGCTTCGGTGTAGAGCTCGACTCGAGGAGCATTGTGGAGCAGATCACTCGGCAAGATTGCTTCAGCTCCATAGACCAAGAAAAATGGAGTTCTTCCAGTCGACCGGTTAGGCGTGGTCCTTAGACCCCAAAGCACCGAGGGAAGTTCGTCGACCCATGCTCCAGCCGCATGCTTGAGGTCACGCATCAGTCGGGGTTTCAACCCTTTGAGGATCAAGCCATTGGCTCGCTCCGCTTGTCCATTCGACTGGGGATGGGCGACTGAAGCATAGTCGACTCGTGTGCCTTGAGATGTGCAGAATGCCCTGAATTCTTCCAAATCGAAGTTTGATCCATTGTCAGTGATGATGCTGTGCGGGACTCCATATCTGAATATCAGTTCTCTGATTAAGCTGACAGCAGTACTGGCGTCACGGTTCTTGATGGGTTTAGCCTCAATCCACTTGGTGAACTTGTCGACTGCTACCAGTACATGTGTGAAACCGCTTCGACCTGTTCTCAAGGGACCCACCATATCCAAACCCCATACTGCGAAGGGCCAGACGAGTGGTATGGTCTTCAGAGCTGACGCAGGCTTGTGTGACATGTTGGAGTAAAACTGACATCCCTCACACTTGTCAACTATCTCCTTTGCCATCGCATTCGCCCTTGGCCAGTAAAATCCGGCTCGGTATGCTTTGGCCACGATGGTCTGAGAGGACGCATGGTGGCCACAGGTCCCCGAGTGGATATCATCAAGGATTATCCGACCTTCTTCTGGCGTTATGCACTTCTGACCAACTCCAGTCGCGCTCTCTCTGTATAGCTGCCCTTTGATCACGGTAAAGGCCTTGGATCGGCGGACGATCTGTCGAGCCTCTTCCTCGTCCTCCGGGAGCTCCTTTCTCAAAATATACGCGATATACGGTATTGTCCAATCGGGAGTGATCACTAAAGCCTCCATGGCCAGGTCGACCACTGCTGGAACTTCAACCTCAGTCGAATCTGTGGCACTCTTGGGCTGCGGAGCTTCTTCGGTAAAAGGATCTTCTTTGACTGATGGAGTATGGATATGCTCCAAGAACACATCACTGGGGATGGCTTCTCTCTTGGAACCTATTTTCGCCAAATCATCAGCCACTTGATTTTTCAGTCGGGGTATATGATGGAGCTCTAACCCTTCGAACTTCTTTTCAAGCTTCCTCACTGCATTGCAGTATCTAGTCATAGCTGGGCTTCTAATGTCCCACTCCTTCATCACTTGGTTGACCACCAAATCTGAGTCGCCATAAACCATAAGGCGACGGACGCCGAGTGAAATGGCCATGCGCAACCCATACAAAAGGACTTCATATTCTGCCTCATTGTTGGAGGAATCAAAGTGAATCTGGAGCACATATCTGAGCTTATCTCCTCTGGGGGAAACCAAAAGTACCCCAGCACCGGAACCATTTAACATCTTAGAGCCATCAAAGAACATGGTCCAATGCTCCGAGTGAACTTGAGTCGGCAGCTGCTATTCGATCCACTCGGCAAGGAAATCTGCTATTGCTTGGGACTTAATGGCTTTCTTTGCCTCGAACTTGATATCAAGGGGAAGAAGTTCAATCGCCCATTTTGCCACTCGACCAGTTGCATATCTGTTGTGCAGAATCTCTGAAAGTGGGGCGTCGCTGACGACCGTAATGGAATGATCAGAGAAATAATGAGCAACTTTCTTCGTGGTCATGTAGATCCCATACACAAGCTTCTGATAATGAGGATATCTTTGCTTTGATGGAGTCAAAACTTCAGAGAGATAATACACTGGGCGCTGAACTTTGAAGGCTTTCCCTTCTTCTTCCCGCTCGACTGTAAGTACTGTACTGACGACTTGTCCTGTGGCTGCAATATAAAGCAACAGAGGCTCTTTGCTGATTGGAGCAGCAAGCACCGGCTGGGTGGAGAGCAGAGCTTTTAGCTCGGCAAATGTTGCATCAGCTTCTGGAGTCCACTCGAACTTGTCTGCCTTCTTCATCAGTCGGTAAAGAGGCAATGCCTTTTCACCGAGTCGAGAGATGAATCGACTTAACGCGGCCAAGCATCCAGTAAGTTTCTAGATGTCGTGCACTCGCACAGGGTGTTTCATTCGGAGTATAGTGCCAACTTTTTCTGGGTTAGCATCGATTCCTCGTTCGGAAACGAGAAAACCGAGTAACTTTCCACCTGGAACTCTGTCGTGGGGAACGGGAGCACGAGCACCTAGGGGGCAGGGGGCCCCTTCTTGTCCGGCAAGGGAGCGGAGGACGCACGCAGAGCAGATCGAGGCGAGAGCACGCGGGGGATTTTACCCAGCTTCGGAGCTCTCCGGAGAGATAAAACTCCTACTGCTGCTTTGTGTTTGTATTCTGTTCTCGCTTGAGAGCGTATGTGGGTTGTGGAACCAAAACTCCGAACCGAACCGAACCCCTTCTACGTGCGCATGGGCCTCCCTTTTATAGTCTAAAGGGGTCACCGACAGGTGGCAGCGTAGGAAGAGGGGTAGAAAGGTAAAAACGCGGGTTGGTACAACTGCTACCAACAGTGTCCCCTACCTAACTCTAACGGCAGGGGACAAGGGCATTTAATGCCCGTCCGGTCGCCCCAACAGTGCAAGGAAGCGACCGTTAGGGGCGCCACCGCCTGCCACGATGGCCTCCTTGTCATCTCCTCATGCCACCTCGCACCGCTAGTCTGCACAACGCCTCGCCACGTGCCCCTGGGATAGTCCTGGGGTGACACGTTGTTGGATGCACTGGAGCTCGGGTGCATAGTGGCAGCCTTGCCGCGGCAAGCGCCTTGCCGCGGCCCTTATCTTGTCGCACCAGCAAGCTTGCCGCTCGCCGGGCCTTGCCGGGACGCGCGGGGCGTTGCGGCAAGTTTCTTGAAGTGCCTTAGTTGTCCTTCCCGGCAAGCTCCTCTTGCCGGGGCCTTTGCCCTTCCTGGCAAGCTCCTCTTGCCGGGGCCTTGTCTTCTTAGTTAACACTTTGTTCTTGAATGGCAGTAAATAGGAATAGCGGAGGATCTTGGTGGACGCCCGGCAAGCCTTGCCGCGGGACGCTGCGACTGCCCGTGCACAAGTTTGGGGTACTAAGGTACCCCTATTTTAGTACACCAACAGGAGCCCCCGGGCCTGGGCCATACACGGTGCCGAGCGCTGTTGGGCCAGGCCCAAAACAGGGCACGGGCACACGCGGCCTGGGTCTACATTAAATCCACTCCGTGTCCACCGCACTCCCTTGTAACGGCATGCGTCAATCGCGGCGTCGTGGGAGACGTGGGTGGCGTGCGCGATTTTCGAGGCATCCACCCCCCCCCCCCCCCCCCGTGACCACGGGGCGGGGCGAGGTCACCTCATCTGTCACCTCAGTTCTGCATCCCCGCCACGCGGCTCCCATGCACTCAGGGTCGTGGGCGGTGGAAGTGGGAAACTGAGCCATCACGGGCGGAGGCAGCGGGTCGGCCCTGACTCCCTGCTCTTCCCGTGCTCTGATTTGCCGAGCGGGGCGGCCGAGCCCCCACCTCGCTCCTTTAAGAAGAGCGGAAGGGGAGCGCAGAAGCCCGCACTCTCTCATCTTCTCCTTTCTTCAACTTCTGCTCCCCTTTCTCTCGTCTGCCATGGAGGAGGGGAATCCTGGCCCTTCATCGGTGGCGGCGAGGGTCGCCGCCAGGCAGCGCATCCCTCCCTATCCCGCACCTGTGGTGGCAGAGCCAGCCACAAGGGGAAGAGGGAGGGGGCGAGGTCGTGGACAAGGTCGAGGACGAGGTCGAGGCGCTCGGGGAAGAGGCGGACGGGGCGGCGCTGCATCTCCGCCTCCGCCGTCGGTTCCTCCTCTCGCGGCGGTCCATACAGGGGACGACCCTTGCGAGTTCTTCGTCAGGCTGCGCCGGGCGCCTCGTCGTCGCCTCCGGCTTCCAGCCCCATTTGCGAGCGCGATGGAGCCGGAACCGCCCGAGACATTGAGATTGCACATGAGGGGCTGTGGGATCAACGGCACGCGAGTCCACGTTGTATCCCCAGCCCCTAATGTGATGTATCTTGATCGAGGGTGGAAGACGTTCGCCCGGATTCACAGCTTGACGGCGGGGTTTACCCTCCATTTTAAGTTAATGGAGGGCGACCTCCTCTCCATCAAGGTCTTCGGGGACTCCGGGATCCGGGCGAGGTGCTGCGTGGACAGCTCCTCCGATAGCGAAGACTCCCCCTCGAGCGAGAGTGACGAGGAGGAGAGTGACAGCGACAACGAGGGTAGCGGGCGGCGGAGTGGCGGGTCCGACTAGGTGTCGGGTGCCGCTTCGCGCGTCACCGGCGACCCCATCATCCGTGTCGCCGGCACCTTGAACTCCCCGGGGTCGTCTCCTTGGGCGGCTGGCGTAGGGAGGCTGCGGAAGGGGAAGAGGGCTGGCGGCAAGGCCGTCAAGTCGGAGTACGAGGGCGTAGTGCCTTCGACAGCGTATTGATGTCCTTCCGCCCCGTCTTCGAGCCCTGCATCCGGCGCCGCCATCACCATCCAGCCTTCGGACGGTCCCCGGGATGTTCTCTTGGTGTCTTCTGGCACCCGTAGTTCGCCTAGGTGCCCCTTTTGCCCTTCTCGCCTCCTTGACCTACCTCCTGATAAGAGGGACAGGAAAAGGATTACGGGCATCTTATCTTTTTAATTTGTAAGCCTTCGGGCCTTAGCTACATTTAAAACTTGTAATCCTCTCTTTCATGTTTTTCGTCCTCTATGGACTGTACCCGAGTGGGATGTTTTTAATGAAAAGGGGAAGCTTGCTATGTCATATCCTTTACTTGATTCTATGCCTTGTATGTTTTTACCCTATGCTTTGAGGGAACCTGCCGGCGCAAGCACACTTGCTGAGTGCGGAACATCAGCAGCCCGCTGGCGGTGTTGCCTCCGGCAAGAAATCTTGTCGGGGCTAGTTGCAGCGCGCTTGTATTGTTGAGCGGACTCGAAACAAATCAAGGGCGCAACTTAGCCACGAGTCGATTCCTCCGCGCACAGGTTTTCCATACAAGGTACGATCGTTCAAGGACGCCGCTTCGCGTTCCCCAGTCCATAAGAGGATGCATGATGAGGGACGAAAAACTTATCTGATATCGCAGCCCCCGGCAACTTTGGCTTGTCGCGGATGAATCTTGGTATTCGCGGCCCCCGGCAACACCGGCTTGCCGGGGTCCAGGTGCCGGCGCGCCCTTCTTCTTCTTCCTTGTCGCTGTTATTTTAGTTATGAGAACATCTTAGTCAGTGCCATAACAAGTTACTTTCGTAATATAACTTTGTTCTGGGCAACACTTGCTATGTTATATCCTTTACTCTGTTACATCCCTTGTATGTTTTTACCCTTCGCTTTGAGGGAAACTTGCCGGCGCAAGCACACTTGCTGAGTGCGGAACATCAGCAGCCCGCTGGCGGTGTTGCATCCGGCAAGAAACCTTGTCGGGGCTAGTTGCAGCACGCTTGTATTGTTGAGCGGACTCGAAACAAATCAAGGGCGCAACTTAGCCACGAGTCGGGTCCTCCGCGCACAGGTTTTCCATACAAGGCACGGACGTTCAAGGAATATAACTTAAAAATTTAAAACTTGATCATGCTCAAACTTTGGCAACTTAGCTTTTCTGTCGCCTGTGTTCCGGCAAGGCCATACTTCTTTGAACGATGCCCGGCCCACACCTGCATCCTCTCCCTCTTGAAGCTTCTGGTGTTAACTTTGTGGCTATGGTAGCAGCGCAAAGCTTGCTGGTAGCGAGCAGCTCGTACCGCAGCCTGAAGACGATCTCCCTTGAGGAGCAGCGCGTCATCTTTCCGCAGCTGCTCTCGCTCTAGCTCATCGTAAGTGAGCACTCGAGGCAATCCGTATACGAGGGGAAAGGGGTCGAGGATGTCGAGCCCCCAGACCAAAAAAGGCCAGGATAAAGGGATTGTTTGGAGGGCTTGAGCCGGTTGATGTATCTTCTTGGAGTGGAACTAGCACGCTTCACACTTGGTTACTTGTGCAGTTGCATCCTGGAGGGCTGTCGGCTAGAAGAAACCTTGCCGGAAGGCTTTGCCGGCAAGTGCTCTTGCGCCAATGTGGTGACCACATATGCCTCCATGTATCTCCGCCAACAGCTCCTATCCATCTTCCCGGGAAATGCACTTCAATTTCACTCCGTTGAATCTTCTTCTGTACAGTATGTCATTGACAAACTGGTACATACTTGATTGCCGGGCTACTTTCTCCGCTTCTTCTTGTTCCTCGGGAATTTCTCCTGTCTGAAGGAAATGGACGATCTGTTGTGCCCATGCCGGAGCTTGTGGCTCGACGACAAGGACTAAAGGCGCGAATGCTGCTGCGGGAACATCCGCTTCTACGGCAAGAATCTGGGATCCTGCCGGAGCGTGATGCTCCCCGGCAAGCGTGTCGGGACACAGCTTGTCGGGAGCGTCTGCTTCAACGAAACAAGCCCTGGGGCTTGTCGGAGCAGACTGCTCCTCAGCACTCTTTGTGTTGATCCTGGGGACCTTCTTGGCGGCGGCTTCGGGGAGCTCTGCCGGAAAGTAGTCGCCAGTAACCAACTTTCTTTTCTTGCTCTGTCCAGTTGATGGTGTTACAGATGGTTGAGTCAACTTGAGCACAAAAATCCCTGGTTCCACAGGCAACTTAAGTGCGGCGCACTTTGACAGGCCATCTGCAATGTCATTCTGAGCTCTTGGAACATGTTCCATTTGCAGGCCGTCAAAATGCTCTTCCAGCTTCCTCACTTCATCGATGTAGGCTTCCATCAACGGACTCTGATAATCTTTGTTAACTTGGCGGACGACAAGCTGTGAGTTACCCCTGACAATAAGCTTCTTGATCCCAAGTTCTGCCGCGATCCTGAGTCCGGCAAGCAAGCCTTCATACTCTGCAGTATTATTTGTGGCCTGCTCCTTGGGAAAGTGCATCTGGACCACGTACTTGAGGTGCTCTCCGGTGGGTGCGACAAGTAGTATGCCTGCACCGGCGCCTTGCAGCGAGAAGGCACCAACAAAGTACATGATCCATTCTTTGCTTGCTTCCTTGACGGGGATGCTCCTCTCCGGAGTTTCTTCATCAGGCGTTGGCGTCCATTCTGCTATGAATTCTGCCAATGCTCGGCTCTGGATAGTTGAGGTACTCTCGAACTTGAGGCCAAAGCTTGACAATTCCAGTGCCCACTCGACAATCCTGCCTGTTGCTTCTGGATTCTACAATATCCTCTTCAACGGAAAGCGAGTGACAACTGTGATCTCATGTGCTTGAAAGTAATGGCGCAGCTTCCTCGAGGCCATTAGGAGGCCGAAAAGCAACTTCTGCACACCAGAGTACCTTGATCTAGCTCCCTGCAGAAGGGAACTGACAAAGTAAACTGGGCGTTGCACCATCTTCTTCTGTTTGTCTTCTTGTGGCTGCGCAGATCCATCCTTGCCGGAACCAGAACTTGTCGGATCAGGGCTTGTCGGGCCAAAGCTTGTCGGGGAAGCCCCCTGCATGTCGCTGGACTCGCTTGCCGCGGCTGCTGGCTCATCATCTGCCTCCCTCTCCGCTACTAACGCAGCACTAACAACTTGATTGGTTGCCGCCAGATATAGCAGCAACTTCTCTTGTGGCTTAGGTGCGACAAGTGTTGGAGTGGAGGACAAATATTTCTTCAAGTCTTGCAGCGCAGCCTCCGCTTCCGGAGTCCACTTCATTGGACCTGCCTTTTTCAAAATTTTGAAAAACGGCAGGGCGCGTTCAGCAGACTTGGAAATGAACCTGCTGAGAGCAGCAACGCAGCCGGCAAGCCTTCGTACGTCCTTGATTTGCTTCGGTGCTTCGATTTGCTCGATGGCCTTGATCTTGTCGGGATTAGCTTCAATCCCCCTCTGGGACACAAAGAATCCAAGAAGCTTGCCGGAAGGTACTCCAAACACGCACTTCTCGGGATTCAGCTTGAGATTGATCCTGCGCAGATTTGCAAAAGTCTCGTCCAAATCTTGGATCAGAGTTTCCTTGTCCCTGCTCTTGACCACTATGTCATCCATGTAAGCTTCTACATTTCTGTGCAGCTGTGGCTCAAAAGCATGACTGACTACTCTTGCAAATGTTGAACCAACATTCTTTAGTCCGAAGGGCATTCGTACAAAGCAGTACGTGCCACATGGAGTAATGAATGCGGTTTTCTCTTCATCCTCTTCTGCCATGAAGATATTGTGATATCCTGAGTATGCATCAAGGAATGAAAGCAGATCACATCCTGCCGTGGAGTCGACAATCTGGTCAATGCGCGGCAAGGGAAATGGATCCTTGGGACAAGCTTTATTAACATCAGTAAAGTCAATACAAAGCCTCCACTTCCCGTTTGCTTTGCGCACGACTACTGGATTGGCTAACCACGTCGGATGGAGTACTCCTCGGACCAGGCCCGCTGCTTCCAACTTCTTGATCTCTTCTGCAATGAACTCTTGGTGCTCCACTGCTTGTTTTCTGACTCTCTGCTTGACGGGCCGCGCGTGAGGACAGACGGCAAGGTGGTGCTCAATTACTTTCCTGGGAACACCGGGGATGTCAGATGGTTGCCATGCAAACACATCGACATTCGCCCGCAGGAAAGCAACGAGCGCGCTTTCCTATTTAGGATCAAGAGTGGCACTAATGGTGAAGGTACCACCAATGCCGTCCTCCTTGGCGGCCACTTTCTTGGTCTCTGGTGAAGCTGTCTTTGCCTTCTTGCACTTGTCGGTGGAGCTCGATGGTGCGTCCTCGACGGTAGCGCAGCACTCCGAAGAGGTGCGCTTGCCGGAGTAGGCATCAGAGCTACTCTTGCCGGACTTGGTCTTCTTCTTCTTCCCGCCGGGAGCTTCAGCGGCAAGTGGTTTGTGCTCTGCTGCGGCTGCTGCTTCCCGGTAGATCTTGTCGGTACAGATGAGTGCATCCTTCTTGTCGCCTTGGACAGAAATGACACTTATCGGACCAGGCATCTTGAGCACATTGTAGGCGTAGTGAGAGGCTGCCATGAACTTGGCAAGCGCTGGACGGCCAAGTATCCCATTGTAGGGCAATGGGAAATCAGCATCGTCAAATGTGACTCTCTCTGTCCTGAAATTCAGCTCACTGCCAAAAGTTACTGGCAGTGTGATCTTCCCCTTGGGCTTGCTCCTTCCCGGGTTGATTCCTTGAAAAGTACCGGTCTCTTCGAGCTCGCTGTCGGGGATCTGGAGCCTCTTGAGCACTGCGGAGGAGATCAAATTTAGGCCGGCCCCGCCGTCAACCAGCATCTTCGTGACCTTGAGGTTGCGGATTGTTGGCGAAACCAACATCGGCAAGCACCCGGCCGCAGTGATGCGATCAGGGTGATCCTCAACGTCGAAGATGATGGGCGTGCTGGACCACTTCAGGGGCTTGCGCGACTCAGCGGATGGTTCTGCTGCATTCACTTCCCGCACCCACTGTTTGAGTTGGCGGTGCGAGGTGTGCAGAGAAGCACCGACGTCGACGCATAACACCTCTGTTGCCTTCTGGAACTCCTGCTCGTCAGTCTCATCCTCCTCCATCTCATCATCCTCATCTTCGTCTTCGTCCTTGTTGCGGCCACGGGGAGGCCTATCTCCTTGCCGCGGCTTGGCCTTGCCGCGGCGCCCTCCCTGGGCGGGATACTTCTTGCCGGATCCTCCGCCACCTTCCCGGGCCTTCTCCTTGTCGCGGCGCTCGTATTCAGCTTTCTGTAGCTCCGTCATCTGCTCAACTTTCTTGCAGGCTTGGAGGTCGTGGCCCTTGGTGCGGTGGATCTTGCAGTACTGTTTGCCGGAGCCATCCTGCTTGTCGGCGGCTACCACAGCCTCGCCGGAGTCGCCAGCTTTGGCCTTGTCGGAACCGCCTCCACTGCCGGACTGCTCAACAACTAGCACATCCTTAGCCTTTCTCTTTCCGTTGTTCCGCCTCCGGTTCTTCCTTGCCGGAGGGGCATCCTCACTGTCAGATCCTTCTGCTCCCGCATTCTCTCCGGGGATTTTCCTCCCCTCCTCAGCCCGTGCACACTTGTCGGCCAGAGCGTATAGCTCGCTGACATCCCTGATTTTGCACATCGCCATCTCCTCCCTCATCTTGCGGTTACGCACGTTCTGATGGAACGCACTGATAACCATGGCAGGGTGGATGTCTGGGATGTTGCGCTGCACCTGACTGAATCTCTGTATGTACTTGCACGGGGGTTCTCCCTCCTTTTGGACGAGCAGATGAAGATCGCTCTCCTGGCCATGGGGTTTGTGGCCGCCTGTGAAGGCGCCGACAAACTGATGGCACAGGTCCGCCCATGAAGAGATGGAGTTGTCCGGCAAGTGCATGAGCCAAGATCTGACGTTGGGCTTGAGCACCAGCGGGAAGTAGTTGGCGAGGATCTTCTCGTCGTGCCCCCCGGCAGCCTGCACCGCGATGGTGTAGACGCTGAGGAACTCTGACGGATGTATCCTACCATCGTACTTCTCGGGCACGTCTGGCTTAAAGTTCTTGGTACTGGGCCACTGGACCTGCCGCAGCTCACGGGTGAACGCAGGGCAACCTACCGCGTACGGCAAGTCGCCTGGTTCCCCTGGCGCATGCATATCGATAGTGGGTCCAGCGCGCTGGTCAGATTGACGCCGCGCTTCTCTTCGACGCTCGATGCGAGTGCGAGCGTCTTCGTGTCGTCATTCTTGGAGAACTTGACGTTGATCGCGGCAAGCTCGCGGGTCTGACGACGCGGTGGAGTCGGTGTCAAGGTTGGCCCAGCGAGTCGGCGATCTTGGCCTTCGAGGCGGGGAGTGCGCAGTGGTGGCACCCCCAGCGGTCTTGTCGGCGTCGGCTTGCGCCTGGGCGTCTTGCCGGGGCTTCGATGTGCTCGGTTGCCGGGGCTTGTCGCCGTTGGCGAAGCCGATGAGGCTATAAATGGCGGCCCTCCAGTCGTCGATCTTGTCTGGCGCTGGAGGGTAATCTAGAAGCAGCTGGGCTCGGGCCAGCGCTTCCTCTGGAGTATTGGGTGGCGGTGGTGAGCGACGCGAGGTGCGAGACATGCTCAAACTCCTAACAGTGTTAGAAGGAGCAACATCTCGTCCAGGCGACCGCACTGCGCTCGTGCCAGCATGTTGACGTGCATGTTGGCCTTGAGCGTCCCGCGACCCACCAGCTTGGCCTTGCTCCAACGCGAGTATGGTGTTGGGAGCACCGTGGCGTTGTCGATCCTGCACCTCCTGGGAAGGGTGCGGTGGATGTGCAGACGCTGAACCTTGCGGGGCCTTGTCCTTGGACCGGGTGACGATGTGCGTCCCCCCGCCGGCGCCCGCTCCTCCGCCGGTGTCCACCCCACCACCCGTTTGCTCCGGTGGCGGTAGGGAAGTCGCAGACGGAGTGGCCACCTCCGAAGTCTTCTTCTTCGGCGGCATGTCGATGAAGATGTTGATGTAGCGCGCGCAGACGCCGGATCAGATACGCACGACCTCGACGCCCCCCTACCTGGCGCGCCAGAGATGTCGTGGGGAACGGGAGCACGAGCACCTATGGGGCAGGGGGCCCCTTCTTGTCCGGCAAGGGAGCAGAGGGCGCACGCAGAGCGGATCGAGGCGAGAGCACGCGGGGGATTTTACCTAGCTTCGGAGCTCTCCGGAGAGATAAAACTCCTACTGCTGCTTTGTGTTTGTATTCTGTTCTCGCTTGAGAGTGTATGTGGGTTGTGGAACCAAAACTCCGAACCGAACCGAACCCCTTCTACGTGCGCATGGGCCTCCCTTTTATAGTCTAAAGGGGTCACCGACAGGTGGCAGCGTAGGAAGAGGGGTAGAAAGGTAAAAACGCGGGTTGGTACAACTGCTACCAACAGTGTCCCCTACCTAACTCTGACGGCAGAGGACAAGGGCATTTAATGCCCGTCCGGTCGCCCCAACAGTGCAAGGAAGTGACCGTTAGGGGCGCCACCGCCTGCCACGATGGCCTCCTTGTCATCTCCTCTTGCCACCTCGCACCGCTAGTCTGCACAGCGCCTCGCCACGTGCCCCTGGGATAGTCCTGGGGTGACACGTTGTTGGATGCGCTGGAGCTCGGGTGCATAGTGGCAGCCTTGCCGCGGCAAGCGCCTTGCCGCGGTCCTTATCTTGTCGCACCAGCAAGCTTGCCGCTCGCCGGGCCTTGCCGGGACGCGCTGGGCGTTGCGGCAAGTTTCTTGAAGTGCCTTAGTTGGCCTTCCCAGCAAGCTCCTCTTGCCGGGGCCTTTGCCCTTCCCGGCAAGCTCCTCTTCCCGGGGCCTTGTCTTCTTAGTTAACACTTTGTTCTTGAATGGCAGTAAATAGGAATAGCGGAGGATCTTGGCGGACGCCCGGGAAGCCTTGCCGCGGGACGCTGCGACTGCCCGTGCACAAGTTCGGGGTACTAAGGTACCCCTACTTTAGTACACCGACAAACTCCGAATGTGCACTTTGACGGATTGAGCTTGATATCATACCTCCTGAGATTGGCAAATGTTTCAGCTAGGTCAGTCAGTAGGTCAGAACCCTTTCGTGACTTGACCACAATATCATCCATGTACGCTTCAACGTTCCGACTGATTTGAGTGAGTAAACACTTCTGAATCATCCTCATGAACGTGGCTTCGGCGTTCTTGAGGCTGAATGGCATGGTGACATAACAGAAGCACCCGAACAGAGTGATGAAAGCTGTTTTTATCTCATCGGGTCCATACAGACGGATCTGATGGTATCCGGAATAAGCGTCCAGAAAGGACAATCTCTCACATCCCGCAGTCGAGTCGACAATTTGGTCAATGCGAGGGAGAGGAAAATGATCTTTCGGGCAGGCCCGATTGATGTGCTTGAAATCAATACACATGCGGAGTGACTTGTCCTTCTTAGGAACCATGACGACATTGGCGAGCCACTCGGAGTGGTATATCTCTCGGATAAACTCTGCCGCCAATAGTCGAGCCACCTCCTCGCCAATGGCCTTTCTCTTCTGGACGGCGGACCATCGAAGATGTTCTTTGACAAGTTTTGCTGTTGAGTCGACTCTAAGGCGATGCTCAGCCAGCCCCCTGGGAACACCCGGCATGTCAGCAGGCTTCCATGCGAAGATGTCCCAGTTCTCATGGAGGAACTGGATGAGCGCTTCTTCCTATTTAGGGTCGAGTGTTGTGGAAATATGGGTCAGAGCTGCATTGGGGTCGGTCGGGTGAATGTGAACGGGCTTCGTCTCACCTGATGACTGAAACGCTGATTCTGTGGCAGGCTTCTTAGCCCACAACAAATCACTCGGATCTGCATTTTTCTTATATCCCTCCAGCTCGACCGTTGTAACCTGGGAATCGGCAATTTTCGAGCCTTTCTGGAAACACTCTTCTGCTTTTTTCCGATCACTAGTGATAGTGATCACGCCTTTGGGGCCGGGCATCTTCAGTTTGAGGTACACGTAACATGGTCGAGCCATGAACCATGCGTAAGCTGGTCTCCCCAAAATAGCGTGGTAAGCGCTCTGAAAATCCACAACTTCAAACGTCAGCTTCTCTTTGCGGAAATGCTTCGAGTCACCGAACACCACGTCCAGAGCTATTTGGCCGAGTGACTCAGCTTTCTTTCCAGGTATAACTCCATGAAAACTCATGTTGCTGGTGCTCAGTCGGGACATCGGAATGCCCATTCCTTTCAGTGTCTCCGCATATAATAAGTTCAGTCCACTAACACCATCCATTAGCACCTTCGTCAGTCGAGTGCCTTCGACGACCGGGTCGACCACCAAAGCTTACCTCCCACGGGTGGCTATATGAGTCGGGTGATCGGACTGGTCGAATGTAATGGGAGTTTGGGACCATCTCAGATAACTGGGAGTTGCCGGGGCGACCATATTCACCTCACGGTTGATAACCTTCAGTTGGCTTTTGCTTTCCACATCAGCAAAGATCATCAGAGTGGAGTTAACATGAGGATATCCTCCATCACTGTCCTCCTTGTCTTCGGCTTTGTCCGACTCCTTTTCCTTGTCCTTGGGTTGTTTACCTTGGAACTGCTAGATCAGGAGCCGGCACTGGCGAGTGGTATGCTTTGGGTAGATGAAATTACCCTCTTCGTCCTTCTTCGTGTGGATGTGACATGGAAGATCCATCACGTCATTTCCTTCTTTATCCTTCACCTTCTTGGGGTTCCAAGATCCTTTGGGTTTTCCCTTGAACTTGCCCTGAGTCACGGCCAGAGCCTCCCCAGGAGCCGCTGGCTCGGCCTTCTGCTTCTGCTTCCGACTGGAGTTTCCTTTCTCCGACTGACTAGGCTTGTACTTGCCGCTCCGGAGTCGGTCCTCCTCTTCGCTGTTGGCGTACTTGGTAGCAATTTCCATCATTCGACTCAGGGTCATATCTCCGGTCCGACCAAACTTCAATCTCAATTCTCTATTCTTAACACCATATTTAAAGGCGTAGACTGCCTGATGATCAGACACGTTCTCCATGGTATGATGCAAAGTGATCCATCTCTGAATATAATCTCTTAAGGTCTCATTCGACTTCTGCATGCAGACTTGCAGCTCTGTCAATCCAGCTGGTCGCTTGCAGGTTCCCTCAAAAGTCCTGACGAACACTCGGGAAAGATCCTCCCAAGTGTAAATGCTGCTTGGAGCTAATTGATTCAACCACGCCCTGGCCGAACCTTCCAACATGAGTGGTAAATGCTTCGTAGCCACTTCATCATTTCCGCCGCCAATCTGCACCGCCACTCGGTAGTCTTCAAGCCAAGTTTCAGGCTTAGACTCACCGGTGAACTTGCTTACTCCAGTCGCCAACCTAAAGTTGGGGGGAATCACCGCGGCTCTGATAGCCTTGCTGAAGCATTCCGGACCTAAAACGTGTACTCGGCTGCTAGTGGGCGCATCTCTGTCGTGGCCACCTCGATGAGCCCTGTTCCGATCGACCAGGCCTTGCACGATGATGGATCGCGCGTCAAAGCCTGGTTCCTTGGGGTCGACCGGAGATCTTCTCCTCACACTGATCTGGCGCCTATCATCTTGCTGCCGATGAGCGTAGGACCCACCTCTCGGGGGAGGAGTGGGCACTCGATGCCTATCATCACAATCGTATCGGTCACCATATTGGTCCCGTCGATTCTCGCGTCCTTCACGCCGCGGAGGCGATCTAGGACTGTGAGCCGATTGAACCGTATTCGCAGCGACGGATCGACTGTGAATCCTGTTGCGTGACTGTGACACGGCTGAATTCTGATCTCCTGCTGCCCGGAGAAAGTCCCTAATCTGCATCAAACCTCTGCCAGCCTCCGACTGACAGGGCTGAATTGACTCTGCTATACGGGCTGCAGCTGCTAAATTCTGAATCGGGGTTCGATATACCTGAGTCGGCTGCGGGAAGAGCTGATGTAGACTGGAGTCGGGTACTCGTTGCCGCGCGCGCTCGTCGAGTGCTTGCTGGAGGTTCTCCAGACGAGTGCGTTCAGCCAAGTTGGCCAAACGTGCCTCCTCCAAGGCGCGAGCCTCGGGGGTTTCTCCCGCAATGGGAGTATGCAGGGCATCCATGTTCCTGCGTCAAAGTTCTTCCCGTTGCAGGGAATTAAGTGGCTCAGGATGATATTCCTCATGGACTTGAGCGGGGTCGCCTCCACCGTCTATCCCGTCGTCGCGGGGGAAACCGGGAGGGCTGTGAGGCCCGTTGACCATCAAGACCTCCGCCGCCGGATCACTGCTGTCACACTCGGATGCGGTCTCTACGGAGCCAGTTGACAGATCGAACAGGCCGTAGAGGGATTCGTCGGGCTCGATCACCGCGACTTGGGTGGTGGCCGACTGGCGAGCCACCGCGTGCCTCACCCACCGCTGGAGCCTCGACCAACCAGAACGCTTGCGCTGGCGGGAGATAGGGAGGGAGGACGACGGGGGAGTCGACCGATATGGAGTCGACGGTTGCCGTAGCAGGACACCGCGGACACACGCCCGAAAATGCGTCTCACCGCAGACGGGGAGCGCGTCGATGTCGAGTGGAGCCTCCTGGAGCCAAGCGGAGTCGTCGGTGATGAAGGTGAGTGCGCCGAGACGGATCTCGCGGCCCTCGACCAAAACTCCACCAGAAACCATGATGAAGGCAATCGGAACAATGGCAACTTCTCCAAAAATCGCTAAGACACCTGCCCCACGGTGGGCGCCAACTATCGTGGTTCTAAGTCTGACAGTAGAATGGGGGGTAGGTATGGAGAGACAAGATCCTAGCTATGGAGCAGTTGTGAAGACAAAGGATGTACGAGTTCAGGCCCTTCTCGGAGGAAGTAACAGCCCTACGTCTCGGAGCCCGGAGGCGGTCGACTGGATTATGTGTGTATGGATTACAGGGGTGCGAACCTTTTACACTGAGGAGGGGGTGGCTTATATAGTGTATGCCAGACACCTCCGGCCCTTAGTTATGCAGGGTTTAAAGTACATTAAGGATAGGTGTTTCTGGTAACACCTTACATAAAGTGTCATCATGGCCATAAAGACTACTTAATTACAGACCGTTGGATGAAGAGTGGCTCTCTATCTCCTGATGGTCGAGTGAGTCTTCATGGTCGAGTCCTTCGTGTGCGTCGAGCGAAGTCTCTCTTCGGTCGACTGGAAGGCCGCTTCTTCTGAGGGTGTCCTTGGGAAGGGTACTTAGACAGGTCCGTGACCCTACCCTAGGTACATGACTTCATCAATGATCGAGTCTCCGGAATCCTCAAATCTGCAACAAAAATAGTTTGAAACGAACACAGAGGATATTTGCGTGATACGGTCGTCAAAACCTTCGGGAGAATATATAATGAAGTTTTACCGACCAAAATACGTATCGTGCAAGAAAATGGAGTCCGAAGGGCACATGAGGTGCTCACGAGGTAGGGGGCGCGCCCAGGGGGTAGGGCACGCCCTCCACCCTCGTGGAGGCCTCGTGTCCTCCCCGGACAGCTACTTATTTTTCTATTTTTCTAAATATTCCAAAACGGAGAAATATTGCTTTAAAAATGGTTTTGGGGTCGGTTTACTTACCGTACCACATACCTATTCCTTTTCGGAGTCTGGAACGTTCTGGAAAATGTCCCTTATGTATTCCTCCGGGGTTACGGTTTCAATAATATTGGTTTCAACATTTATGGGATTACCTGAGATATAATGTTTGATTCTTTGACCGTTTAACACCTTCGGACTTGTGCCGGCGAAGTTGTCGGTTTTTATGGCACCGGAATGATAGACCTCCTCGATAATGTAAGGACCTTCCCATTTGGAGAGAAGTTTTACTGCAAAAAAATCTTAAATGAGAGTTGTATAGTAATACATAATCACCTACATTAAACTCACGCTTTTGTATCCTTTTGTCATGCCATATTTTAACTTTTTCTTTAAATAACTTGGCATTTTCATAGGCTTGGGTTGTCCATTCATCAAGTGAGCTAATACCAAACAACCTCTTCTCATCGGCAAGTTTGAAGTCATAATTGAGCTCTTTGATAGCCCAATATGCCTTATGTTCTAATTCAAGAGGTAAATGACATGCTTTTCCATAAACCATTTTATACGGAGGCATACCCATAGGATTTTTGTACGCAGTTCTATAGGCCCATAATGCATCATTCAGTTTTTTGGACCAATTCTTTCTAGACCTATTGACAGTCTTTTGCAAAATTAATTTGAGCTCTCTATTGCTCAACTCTACCTGGCCACTAGACTGCGGGTGATAAGGGGATGCAATTCTATGATTAACATCGTATTTAGCAAGCATCTTACGGAAAGCACCATGAATAAAGTGTGAACCACCATCAGTCATTAAGTATCTAGGGACTCCAAACCTGGGAAAAATAACTTCCTTAAGCATTTTAATAGAAGTGTTATGATCAGCACTACTAGTTGGGATAGCTTCTATCCACTTAGTAACGTAATCAACTGCGACTAGAATATGAGTGTAACCATTAGAGGCAGGAAAAGGTCCCATATAATCAAAGCCCCAAACATCAAATGGCTCAATAACAAGTGAATAATTCATAGGCATTTCTTGACGTCTACTGATATTACCAATTCTTTGACATTCATCGCAAGATAAAACAAACTTACGGGCATCCTTGAAGAGAGTAGGCCAATAAAAAACGGATTGCAATACCTTATGTGCAGTTCTATCTCCAGCATGGTGTCCTCCATAAGCTTCGGAGTGACACTTGCATAGGATTTGTTCCTGTTCATGCTCAGGTACACAACGTCTAATAACACCATCTACTCCTTCTTTATAAAGATGTGGATCATCCCAAAAGTAATGTCGCAAGTCATAGAAAAACTTTTTCTTTTGTTGGTATGTGAAGTTAGGTGGTATAAATTTAGCAACAATATAATTAGCATAATCAGCATACCACGGAGTGCTACGAGAAGTATTTATGACATTTAATTGCTCATCAGGAAGCTATCATCAATAGGTAGTGGGTCATCAAGAACATTCTCTAGCCTAGACAAGTTGTCTGCAACGGGGTTCTCAGCTCCTCTTCTATCAACAATATGCAAATCAAATTCTTGCAGCAAGAGAACCCATCTAATAAGTCTAGGTTTAGCATCTTTCTTTTCCATGAGATATTTAATAGCAACATGATCGGTGTGAATAGTTACTTTAGAATCAACAATATAGGGTCTGAATTTATCACAGGCAAACACAACTGCTAAGAGTTCCTTTTCAGTAGTAGCATAATTTCTTTGAGCATTGTCTAGAGTCTTACTAGCATAATGGATAACATTTAATTTCTTATCAACTCTTTGCCCTAGAACAGCACCTACAGCATAATCACTAGCATCACACATAATTTCAAAGGGTAAATTCCAATCAGGTGGCTGAACAATAGGTGCAGAGACTAATGCTTTCTTAAGTATTTCAAATGCTTCTACACAATCATCATCAAAGACAAATGGTACATCTTTTTGTAATAAATTAGTCAGAGGCCGAGAAATTTTTGAGAAGTCCTTAATGAACCTCCTATAAAATCCGGCATGACCAAGGAAACTTTTTATACCTTTGATGTCCTTGGGACATGGCATCTTTTCAATAGTGTCAACCTTGGCTTTATCAACTTCAATACCTCTTTCAGAAACTTTGTGCCCCAAGACAATACCTTCATTAACCATAAAGTGGCACTTTTCCCAATTCAAGACAAGATTAGTTTCTTCACATCTCTGCAAAACTCGATCAAGATTGCACAAGCAGTCATCAAAAGAGGAACCATAGACAGAAAAGTCGTCCATGAAAACCTCACAGATCTTTTCACAAAAATCAGAGAATATAGCCATCATGCATCTTTGAAAGGTAGTAGGTGCATTACATAAACCAAAAGGCATACGTCTATAAGCAAAAGTACCAAAAGGGCATGTAAAAGTAGTCTTTGATTGATCTTTAGCCGACACAGGTATTTGAGAGAAACCAGAATAACCATCTAGAAAGCAATAATGTGTATGTTTGCATAATCTTTCTAGCATTTGATCAATAAAAGGTAAGGGGTAATGATCTTTCTTAGTAACTTTATTTAATTTATAGAAATCAATTACCATCCTATAACCTGTGATAATTCTTTGCGGGGTCAATTCATCTTTATCACTAGGGACAACAGTAATACCTCCCTTCTTAGGGACACAATGGACATGACTTACCCACTGACTATCAGCAACGGGATAAATTATACCTGCCTCCAGAAGCTCGATAAGTAAGAGTGTCGAACCCAACGAGGAGCGGAAGGAAATGATAAGCGGTTTTCAGCAAGGTATTCTCTGCAAGTACTGAAATAAGTGGTAACAGGTAGTTTTGTGATAGGATAAATTGTAACGAGCAAGAAGTAACAAAAGTAAATAAAGTGCAGCAAGGTGACCCAATCCTTTTTGTAGCAAAGGACAAGCATGGACAAACTCTTATGATAGGAAAAGCGCTCCCAAGGACACATGGGAATATCGTCAAGCTAGTTTTCATCACGCTCATATGATTCGCGTTCGGTACTTTGATAATTTGATATGTGGGTGGACCGGTGCTTGGGTACTGCCCTTACTTGGACAAGCATCCCACTTATGATTAACCTCTATTGCAAGCATCCGCAACTACAACAAAAGTATTAAGGTAAACCTAACCATAGCATGAAACATATGGATCCAAATCAGCCCCTTACGAAGCAACGCATAAACTAGGGTTTAAGCTTCTGTCACTCTAGCAACCCATCATCTACTTATTACTTCCCAATGCCTTCCTCTAGGCCCAAATAATGGTGAAGTGTTATGTAGTCGACGTTCACATAACACCACTAGAGGTTAGACAACATACATCTTATCAAAATATCGAACGAATACCAAATTCACATGACTACTAATAGCAAGACTTCTCCCTTGTCCTCAGGAACAAACGTAACTACTCACAAAGCATATTCATGTTCATAATCAGAGGGTATATAATGTGCATAAAGGATCTGAACATATGATCTTCCACCAAATAAACCAACTAGCATCAACTACAAGGAGTAATCAACACTACTAGCAACCTACTAGCACCAATCCCGGACTTGGAGACAAGAATTGGATACAAGAGATGAACTAGGGTTTGGAGATGAGATGGTGTTGGTGAAGATGTTGATGCAGATTTCCCTCTCCCGATGAGAGGAGCGTTGGTGATGACGATGGTGATGATTTCCCCCTCCTGGAGGGAAGTGTCCCCGGCAGAACAGCTCTGCCAGAGCCCTAGATTGGTTCCGCCAAGGTTCCGCCTCGTGGCGGCGGAGTCTCGTCCTGAAAGGTTGCTTCTTATTGTTTTCTCATCGAAAGACTTCATATAGGAGAAGATGGGCATCAGAGAGCCACCAGGGGGCCCACGAGGTAGGGGGTGCGCCCAAGGGGAGGGGCGCGCCCCCCACCCTCGTGAGCAGGGTGTGGGCCCCCTGGCCTTCATCTTTGGCGACGATTTTTCTTTATTTCTTTTAAGATATTCTGTGGAGTTTCAGGACTTTTGGAGTTGCGCAGAATAGGTCTCCATTATTTGCTCCTTTTCCAGCCAGAATTCCAGCTGCCGGCATTCCCCCTCTTCATGGTAAACCTTGTAAAATAAGAGAGAATAGCCATAAGTATTGTGACATATCGTGAAATAACAGCCCATAATGCGATAAATATCGATATAAAAGCATGATGCAAAATGGACGTATCATGGCCTGTTGGGCCCACGTGTCAGTCAGCCAACTGCAGCAGCAGTTAAGTAGAAGCAGGGTTCTTCTCTAGTGCAGCTCTCCGACTCCACGTCGCCGCCAAGAAGCTAACCGGCCGTCAATGGTCAACCCGCCTAGCTTGGCTTCAACCGGAGGGTAGCAGCGGTGGCCTTACTTGGACCTGAGCGGCGGCGACCTACCGTGTTCTACTCTTCCTCGTTTTCTGTGTGGTGCAGCCTCGTTGGCAGCGGGGCGGGGCCTCGGCGGAGCTAGCGATGTCCTCTGTCTCGTTGCCAGCGGGCGGTGCCTCAGCAAAGCAGTGGAAATCCTTCCCCACGTTGCCGGCAGGGTGGGGCCTCACCTGAGCCGGCGATATCCTCTGCCTCGTTGTTGGCACCGCGGGGCCTCGGCGGAGCCGGCAGTGTCCTCTGCCTCGTTGTTGGCGCCGCAGGGCCTCGGCGGAGCAGGGCGTCGTCGACGCCAGTGGAGCGGGGACTCTTTGGAGCCGGCATTGTCCTCTGCCTCGTCCTCGGTCTCACCAAATAGCGCCTCGCCCGCTTCATCGCCCTCTTTGCTAGCCTCTTTGTAGGCGGCCACAGCCTCCGCCACCCGCATGTGGTACCGCCAGCGCTCGAGGCGGCCCTTGCGGGCGGAGCGGTACGAGTCGAGCAGCGCCTCCTGCTCCGCCCGCTCCGCGGCGATCTGCTCCTCCGCCTGCAGGTGCTCCTGGAGGAGATGGTGGTTGTAGGCGGCGTCGGCCTGCGCTTCCCGAAACTGCTCCTCACGCATCTGCCTCACCCTGTCCATATATTGGGCACGGGCCTCGCCGATGGTCATGGTGCAATGCACCGGCGAGGATGGCGCGGAGGAGGGGGTTGGCGCCAGATCGTCGACTACCATGTTCTCCATTGGGACGTCGTCGTCCTCCGGCTACCTGCCGGCCAGCCGGTCAGCAGCAATGGCTGCCATATCCTTGTGGTCCGTCGTCCGCCCGTCCCAAAGAGCACTGGAGCGCGAGGAAGCCATGGTGGGCAGTAGTGGTGTGGACAGGAGAAAGGGAACGGATGCGGATGACTGCGGCTATGGCCGACGCAGCAGTTTATATAGCAATGGTGGGCGGGCGGAGGGACGGACATGTGGCGCCGGAGTAGCCGCCTCGGCAACCGCGTATCATTAATGTGTGCGGCAGATGGACGGACGGATGGCACTTGTGTCGTTTGAAGGCGGAGCAATCGCCGGCACCGGGAAGCGGGGCGGCAGGCACTGACTGTTTCGGGCGGAAAGCGCGCGCGGGTGAGAGATGACTTTACTTGGATAGGATGACAATGGGGACCCACCAGGTCCATAGCCTCACGTACGCAAGTGCCTCCTTATTATTTATATATATATATATATATATATAACTATAATTTATTTTGCTTCTTCCTGGTTTCCTGACATCACGGTCCCACACCATTGTCAACCTATGTACTCCCTCCTTTCCGGTTTATAGGGCTTATCTCAAATTTTTAGTTTTTCCATTTTATAAGGCTCAATTTGGTTGTTTTCCATCACATGTTTAGATTCCAAGGTGCATTAAATCATTGCATGCAAGTATTAAGAGAAAATTGACCAATGCATGTACTTTATGCATGCATGCATTGCAATTAATGCATTGATAAACATAATTTTTGAGGATAACAAGAGCATTAATTAGGTGCTTTTGCAAAACTACAAAAAATATTCCACCACTCGCCATCTACCTTGATTGGTGAGATTTTTTAATTGAGCATTATAAACCGGAAAGGAGGGAGTAGTCAATAAATGAGAGAATTGCACAAGAAGCGGCCGACAGCTGGGACCAAGTAGCTCGAGCAGTATTTGTGTTTTTGAGGTGTGAGCACTGCAGAGTTTTTTGATGTTTACCCCAGATATTAATTTTTCTCCTCTAAACAACAAGGAAAACATCGTTGCAGGTATTAACTGGGCGGGTTGTGGCCTGTCTAGCCCAGGCCAGATATCCAACCTAGATATTAATTTTTTTCAAGCTGAAAATGGCTAGCCCAGCTATACTTTTTTTTAGGAATACCCAGGCAAGGTCAAGTTGTTATTCTCCGCCCCGCTGGGCTGCAAATCTTTCCTAGGAGGGATGCATTAGGCTTAACAAGAAAATGGGCTTTAAGAAATAATAAATGGGATGTAGTTATAAAAACTGGGTAGTAACTATAAAAAAATGCACCAAACAGTGATTACTTTACAAAATATTATTTTTGGAATATTAAAAATTTTAATTTCATTAATCGTTGCGAGCGCAATGTTTCGTTGGATTTTTACGCAATATAAATTTATATTGAAATTGTATTTAATCTGACTAGAAATTTCGGGATAAAAATATTCGGATCCCATCAAAATGTGGGAAATTTTATTGAATTCTGTTTTGAACGGTTGGTTGAAATGGGTTGTACTTTTAACAAACTGTAAATGGGCTGTAGTAAATTCCATTAGAATTCAAAAATGGGCTACACATTCTTACAAACCTCAAATGGGCTATAAGTTCTCTGCCACACACTTCTGGCCTTACTAAGTTGATGCGTCCCCTAAAAAAACAGAGTTGACGCGTATGCAAGGCTTTGTCAACTTATAGTCAACACACGGTTCAAGAAGCAGTGGCCGTTGGATGTCCATCCAACGGATGCCATGCTTCTTCTTCAATCTCGGATATTCTAGCTTCACCTGCCCAAAAAATGATTCCTCCCCCTGACATCTGGGGCGCACCATTTCGGAAGCTGACCTGTGGGCCTACTAAGTTGACGTACCAAGGGCTTTGTCAACTTAGTCAATATAAACGATTCTAGCTGCAGTGACCACACGATGTCCATCCAACGGCCGTCGTGCTTCTTCAACCTCTGGTCTTCTTGCTCCAGCCGCCCAAAGCAGCGCCGGTCGTGCCGCCTGCTCCTGCCTCCCGTGGCCAGCTGTGCTGCCGCGGAGGCCTCACCGCCCCCTACTACTCCCACCGCTGGCCAGGCCATCCCTCCACTCACCCACACCCCCTGTTATTCTGCAGCGACGGCAGCGCAGCCGAACCAGTGAACCCTCGTACTCCTCTCCCTATGTGCATCCACTGCCGCTTCTTCCCCGGCTCCGCGTCGTCCCCTTCCTAGGCCTCACCGTCGTCCACCACTGTGGTGCTCTCGGCGCGGCGTGGTCAACCTGGTCAAGGAACGACTTCCAACAGACGTGGACTGTACGTGGAGAGGCTGACAGCTGGGTCCACGTCAGCCGCAAGGAAGTGCCTCCTTATTACGCGCAAAATAATTATTCCTCCACCTGACAGCGGGGACCCACCGGACGGGCCTCCGTATTTCGCAAAAAAAAATGATTCGCCCCCTGACTGCTGGGACCCACGAGCTACATCTTCGCACGCAAGGAAGTGCATCTGGGAAAAAAACAATTCTTCCCCTGACTACTGGGACCCACCAGCTACATCTTCGCACGCAAGGAAGTGCGTCCGAAAAAAACGATTCGCCCCCCGACTGCTGGGACCCACCAGCTACACCTTCGCACGGAAGGAAGTGCGTCCGGGCAAAAAAAACGATTCGCCCCCCTGACTGCTGGGACCCAGCAGCTACACCTTCGCACGCAAGGAAGTGCGTCCGAGCAAAAAAACCGATTCGCCCCCCTAACTGATGGGACCCACCAGCTACATCTTCGCACGCAAAGGAAGTGCGTCCGGGCAAAAAAAACGATTCGCCCCTCTGACTACTGGGACCCACCAGCTACATTTTCGCACGCAAGGAACTGCCTGACAATCGGGACCCACCTGGTCGAAGCGTACGTAGCGTTGTCATTCTGGTCGCGAACGTGTACGTACATATATACTGGTCGATGTAGAGGCGCGTACGTGTCGTAGTAGAGGTGCATACGTGTCGTAGTAGAGATGCGCACGTAGCATGTACACATACGTACAGTGGCCAGGGTGCAAGAAAGAAAATACGGCCACGTACGTACATACGGGCGGGGTCTCGAACGCCTACTCGCACATACGTACATGGCTGGGTCGGAACGGAGAAACAGAGTCATCGTCGTGTTCATGGGGAGGCAACGGAATGCGTCGTGTTCATGGGGAGGCAACGGAATGCGTCGTGTTCATCGGGAGGCAACGGAATGCATGGGAGCCAACCGGCTTGGACAGAACAGGCGATGGAAACGAGGCCTGGCATACCGCACAACGGAGGAAACGGACCTCCTACGTTCGGAACGGGGTCCTGTTGATCGGGAGGGGTGTGGCGTACCGCAAAATGGAGGAAACTGACCTCCTACGGTCGAAACAGGGGTCCTGTTGATCGGGAGGGGTGTGGCATACCGCAAAACATAGGAATCGGACCTCCTACGGTCGAAACGGGGGTCCTGTTGATCGGGGGAGTGTGGCGTACCGCAAAACGGATGAACCGGACTTGTATTGGAGCGCTACGGTCGAAACGGGGGTCCTGTTCATCGGGAGGGGTGTGGCGTACCGCAAAACGGGGATATTGTTCATCTCCACCGTCGACTTCCTCCTGCCTCCACGGGCTACCGTCGACCTCCTCCAGCCTCCACGGGCTCCTGTTCATCCAGCCTCCACCGCGCGCTACTCCACCGGCTACTGTTCAACCACCCCTCCACGGGCACCCTCCACCGTCTACTATTCATCCAGCCCTCCACACCACGGGGTCTTGTTCAACCACCCCTCCACGGCCACCCCTCCACCATCTACTATTCATCTAGCCCTCCACACCATTGGGTTCTGTTCATCCAGAGGCAACGCCACCGCTCACTGTTCATCCAAACCCCCCCCCCCCTCCCCCCGCAGCGCTCACTGTTCATCCAATCGATCGGCCTCAGTTAGCAGCAGTAGCGAAGGAATCACTCCATCGGGTTCAGTTAACAGCCATCGATCGATCTCTCGGGTTCAGTAACGCGTAGCCTGCAATGAAATCGCTCCGGTTCAGTTAGAGCTCAATGCCTCGCTTGGGTTCAGTTAGAGCCCAACGCCTTGCACACACGCGCGTACGTGTAAGAGAGAAACGCGCATCGCTCGGCCCCCGACCACCCACCATAACCGGGAACTCCCTGAAATTTTCCTCGCCCTCGCTTCTACCACGGTTTTTTCTGTCATGGATGGCCCAAAGAATGTCATGTAGCTGCGTATCCGGCCCGCCCAGGACTAAAAGCCCATTTTCTATCATGATTTTTTGTCATAGAAGTAGGAGCCCACCACATCTATGATGATATCGGGTTTTGTCACAATTATCGTCATAGAAGTGTCATATGTATGACAAAAAAAATTCATTCAGCCCAAAATGTCACGGATGTGTCTTTTTTTTTTTTGTAGTGCATGGCGATGTGAACTAGATTATTGACTCTAGTGCAAGTGGGAGACTGAAGGAAATATGCCCTAGAGGCAATAATAAAGTTGTTATTTTATATTTCCTTATATCATGATAAATGTCTATTATTCATGCTAGAATTGTATTAACCGGAAACTTGATACATGTGTGAATACATAGAAAGAACACTGTGTCCCTAGTATGCCTCTACTTGACTAGCTCATTGATCAAAGATGGTTAAGTTTCCTAGCCATGGACATGTGTTGTCATTTGATGAAGGGGATCACATCATTAGAAGAATGATGTGATGGACAAGACCCATCTATTAGCTTAGCATAATGATCGTTCAGTTTTATTGCTACTGCTTTCTTCATGTCAAATACATGTTCCTCCGACTATGAGATTATGCAACTCCCGGACACCAGAGGAATGCCTTGTGTGCTATCAAACGTCACAATGTAACTGGGTGATTATTAAGATGCTCTACGAGTATCTCCGAAGGTGTTTGTTGGGTTGGCATAGATCGAGATTAGGATTTGTCACTCAAAGTATCAGAGAGGTATCTTTGGGCCCTCTAGGTAATGCATATCATATGAAGCCTTGCAAGCAATGTGACTAATGAGTTAGTTGCGGGATGATGCATTACGGAACGAGTAAAGAGACTTGTCGGTAAAGATATTGAACTAGGTATGAAAATACAGACGATCGAATCTCGGGCAAGTAACATACCGATGACAAAGGGAATAACGTATGTTGACATAGCGGTTCGACCGATAAAGATCTTCATAGAATATGTGGAAACACTATGAGCATCTAGGTTCCGCTATTGGTTATTGACCGGAGAGTTGTCTCGGTCATGTCTACATAGTTCTTGAACCCATAGGGTCTGCACGCTTAATGTTTGATGACTATTGGTTTTATGAGTTATGTGTTTTGCTGACTGATGGTTGTTCAGAGTCCCGAATGAGATCACGGACGTGACGAGGAGTCTCGAAATGGTCAAGAGGTGAAGATTGATATATTGGAAGGTTACATTCGGACACCGGAATGGTTTCAGGAAGTTTTGGATGTTTTTTAAAGTACCTGGAGGTTACCGGAACCCTCCGGGGAAGTAATGGGCCAACATGGGCCATAGGGGAGAGGGGAGATAGCCCACAAGGGGTGGCCTCCCCCCTCCCCCACCATGGGAGTCCGAATTGGACTAGGGGAGGGGGCGGCGCCCCCCTTTCCCTCTCCTACTCCCTCTCCCTTTCCCCCTTTGCCACTCCGGAAAAGGAAAGGGGAATCCTACTAGGACTGGGAGTCCTAGCAGGACTCCCCCTATGGCACGCCCCTCTAGGTCGGCCACCTCCTCCCCTCCTCCTTTATATACGGGGTTAGGGGGCACCCCAAAGGCACAACAATTGTCTTAGTCGTGTGCGGTGCCCCCATTGTAGTGTTTAGGCGAAGCCCTGCGCGTATCATATCACCAACACCGTCATCACGCCGTCGTGCTGACGGAACTCATCGACTCCATCGACACTCTACTGGATCAAGAGTTCAAGGGATGTCATCGAGCTAAACATGTGCAGAACTCGGAGGTGTCGTACGTTCGGTACTTGACCGGTTGATTCGAGAAGATGTTCGACTACATCAACCACATTAAGTTAACACTTCCGTTTTCGGTCTCAGAGGGTACGTGGACGCACTCTCCCCCTCTCGTTGCTATGCATCTCCTAGATAGATCTTGCGTGAGCGTAGGAATTTTTTTAAATTGCATGCTATGTTTCCCAACACGACGGTCATAATGATTCCTTGGCGGTTGTGCAGTGGTAGATAATTAGGAGTGGTCGGGCGAATGAAAGGGAAGAAGCTGACGGTTTTGGGTGGATCTTGGTGGGGTAAAATGAGGAGGGCTAGTGTTGAGATCAAATCGATGCAAAGCAAATGAATAATAAAAAATTGTAGATCCTTGCACCGCGTTTGATTTGCAACACTTGCCACTAACACTTCTGAAATTTCTCACCCAATTGAATAGGATTTCACACTTGCTCAACACTTTCTTCTCTTTTTTTACTTTTTATTCTCCTTTTTTGCTCTTTTCTCTCTCTCTCTCTCTTTTTGCTTTTTTCAATACAAAAGATCCAACAAAAAGACTCAAAGAAAAAAAACAACAACTTCGGATAGAACTTGGTGCAAACACAGAGGAAAGCAAACAACTAGATCTCAGCAAAAAAGGCTTGGATCTTTTTGTGACTTTTCTAGCTTTGGACTTTAGGACAGGGAAAAAGCAAACTAAAAAGGATAGATCTAGCAACAAAGATATAGATCCTACCGCATAAACCTTTCTCCGATACCAGATGATGCAGCAACGTCTTTGGAGAAGAGGGTGTACAAGGGGAGGTCCGATCTTCACGGCGTAGGATTGACAATGGATGGGATAACTAGCTGCAAGTAGCCAAAAAACAGAAAATAAGAGATTATGACCTAACGAGGAGGATTCTCGCCGAAGCCTGCAAGCTGAATATTCGCTGATCCCCAACCCGCAATACTACCCCACACAACCACGCTCAAGTTGTGGAGCACGGGATAAGTGCAATCTGCAGGGGAAACCATGAACTCTAACCCACACAACACGGCCTAGTCATGGAGCACGAATTAGGAGCAATTTCTTAAGGAATCACTAGAATAAGGATAACGAGAGCTCTCCAATCTCAGGAGGAGTCTATGTCTTTGGTATTTGATAGAAATGGGAAAAGTTCCCAACGAAGGAAAGAGCTAAACTATTTATAATGAGGACAACCCCTTTGGATAGGTGTAAAATCAAACTAGTTTTGGGAACCAGCTTAGGTGTGAAAGAGAACCAGCTTTGGTTTGACTAAATGGCTTCGAAACCTAATGAGGTAGCTTCTGGAAAACTCTCGTTGGAGGTGGTTGGCAGTTCACGACCAAACATTGTTCACTGGAGTTGAACAATGTTTCCTTCAGGCTTCAGCGGCAAATTCGAGTTCTAGAAACCTTTCGCAAGTTGGGGTATACAAACTCGCCCAAAACATTGTTTCGTCAGAATTGGAACGATGTTTCTTCAGCAAATAACTTATTTCTTCATGAACTCCTAACTTTGTTTCTTCTCCATAAAACATTGTTTTGCAGGGACTAAAATGTGTCTAGTCTTCTTTGATATTGCACTTGAGTTCAACAAACAACAAAGCAGATGAAAGTGCAACCATGCGTTCAAGATTATAGTATGAACTTAAGTTAGCGTTCACCTGGCACTGTATTTATTTGACACAAATTACTATGATTTCTAATTTGATGACCGGGGGTGTATCAATGGTTGTCATGTCCTCATAGGATGGCGGAAGATGGCGGCAGCGGATCGTCCTAGAGCATGCGCAGGCGGTGCATGTTATGGAATGTCTAGACCGGATGGTCTTAAGGCCACTGGATTTGATTGTGTCTGTTATGCAGACAGGGCACATCTGTATACTTGTAGGTGTAGCGACTTAGTCCGCCTAGAATATGGCTTTGGTTGATCCTTGTATTTGTTTTGCCAGGCTCTCGTGAATAATTAGTAAAGATGATTATGTGCATCATGCTGGTACAGAGGCCGAGGGTAATCCGCCTTTTCAGAAGAAAAAAAGATACAACATACGTTTATAATCTCGATGTGCGTAAACTGTCTTGATGTGGGTGTGTGGAGCACCTAGGAGCTCCTATGCAATTACTTACTTGTCCCTGCACTACTGTTCCACGTTATAATGCCAGAATTTAAAATGGACTTTTTTTAGCATAACAACCGGACTTTATTAATCACACATAGAAGATTTTACATAGCCAGGGGGCTATAGGAACAAAACATGGCGACTTAGCACTAAATCAAGCTATTACTAGCAATACTATGGGCATCCCCATTGATGATCTACCCTCAAACTTAAAAACATTCCTAGTCATGGACTCCTGCATATCTGTAACCTCTTTAATGATCACTATGTTTTCACCAAGGGATACTTCATGTAGGCTTCGAACTACAGCAGAACAATCCGAAGCAAAGGTCATAGAATTAAAACATGCATCTTTACTCAAGCATAACGCTTCTCTACACGCTATCGCTTCAATAGTAGATGGTTCCATCACTCCAACCAAGGCCAGAACTGATGCACCCAAAAACAGCGCTTCTTCTGAGCGAAAAATAGCAGCAGGTGAACTCTTCCCTTTCCTAACCGACGGAGCTCCATCAGCATTTCCTTCCACGACACACCCTGGGAGGGGGGATCCATGCAGTCCCACGTCTTGGCGCCAGTATGTTTTGGGTACATCCCTTACGGCATGCTCTTGAATAAGCTTCATGATGAATCTACAGGTCACAAGCGGCGATTGAAAAATAATTTCGTGAATTATATCTCTGCGTGCCTTCTAGATTGCCCATAGAGTCACCATCATCTTAACATAGTATTGACATGCTAATATGTCCTGCAGATCAAACGCCAGTTCTTCCCATTAGGCTCTGAAAATTTTCGGATTTGGAATGGCCTGGTTAATTCGTATCTATGTGAATGGGATTTTTTTAAATCAAGGGGGAAATGGGCTTCTGTTTGCTCAGTAGAAAGACGCAAGTGGACAGACGTAAGTGGCCTGTTATGAGGCAAACGCCAAAAATGAAACATAAGTGGGCTTTGCTCACAGACAACACTAGGTACTTCTCTCTCTCTCAAAAAAGACAACACCAGGTACTTCACATAGTCTAGTTGGCGCGGCGACATGCTGACGCGGAAGATGTGCTGGCGTGGTCACGACGAGGAAGAAGTTCGGGCGCGCAGTGAGGAATGTTTTGAATGAAAAGTAAAGAACAAGAGAGTTTGAATAAAAGATGATCCATCAGTCTTTATTGATGATAAAGTGGGGTATTTATACCCAGGTGGAAGTACACATGGTTCTTGGCGGTCAAGTAAACACTAGTTACTTGAGAGCTAAGGAATTACATAGTTGCCTTGAGAGCCAAGAAAGCACAAGGTTGCTTGAGAACCAAGCAACCTATCTAACAATTAACTTAATCCTAATTAGCTTAACTAATAAGCAACTATTCTATTCTTAACACTCCCCCTTGTACAACGCCTCTTCTTTGGTATATCCATCATCTTGATAAATCCTTTGAATAATCTTGAATGTCTCCTCCAAAAACCCTGTGGGAAAAATATGAGGAGAATAGTGCAGATATGTTGCTAAAACTCCTTTAAACCCAGTGGGAAAAAATAATAAGGAGAAAAATGATGCAATATATAATGATTATTGTCTCTTGTTAACTCATATGAGAAAAACCTTTGAAGAAGGAGAAAACTCATTGATGAGTTTAGAGAACAATTAATATGTCTAGAGTACTTTCTTTAAAAAAAGCCGATAGGGAAACTAGAAAGTATGACGTATGATCTTTGATAAGATATTGCCTCATTAAAAACCATTATGAGAAACTTTGATAGAAAACTCATAAGGGAAAAGAGTGCGATATGATATGCCATTGAAAACTCCTTTAAACCCCATTGGGAAAATATAAGGAGAAAATGTATGACATATACGGGCACTTGTGTTTATATTGTCTCGTTAAAAACCTTTATGAGAAACCATTAGGGAAAACTCGTGAAGGGAAAAATAGTACAATATATGCAATCTTAGGATTGTTAATAGGTTATAGATTTGGAAAATTACTCCCCCTGAACTTTGCAAACCTGGAGAATGTGTACTACAAATTCCATTGATATGATCATGACATTATGAATAATCTGTAGGATTTTCAAAGTATGTTGTTTGCATATTGTTTCCTCACTTTCTATAATTCATGTGGATGAGTAGTTTTTGAGCAATGCACTTTATGATATTGCTCTTCATATAACCTGTAATTTTTGAGTAACACAAGTGGTAGCATCTTGATAAATCAAGTTATGTGATTCTGATGAATCTCAACCACATGATTTTGAGTGTGGTTAATCATTCTGCTAAGCCATGCATATTTTGCAATGCTTTTAGATGAAGCAATTATGTCAGAATGATAACTGGAAATAGCCATTAAAGCCCATTTAGATGACTTCCATATGAAGGCTATTCCAGCAAATACAGTCATTTATATGGCATTGTTGGGATCAAAGACAGAGCCAATATCATTTTATCATATCATGGACATATCTTGTATTTCCTGATGGAAATATCCAAGATTTATTGTGAGCTTGAGATATAAGCTGATATTTCTTATATCGACCATATACCTTTTGTTGGGGGTTGCACTCTGAACAAAGATAGCAAATATAGTGTCAGGCCTGACGTAGTTTGCAATTATATGAGTGCTTTGACATTAGTGAGATATAGAACTTCAGGTCGTGATATCACTTCATTAACACCCCTAGGTATGAATAGATGTGTACCCTATCAGGGGTAGTACGACCATATTACATGTCTTTTATTGATGTGGTATATCCACATTGAACTTCTCGTATATGTTTTGGATATATGTAGACTGGTATATGTATTCTTAAGAGAATGATCAACTTGTAAACTTAAGCTAAATTTGGTTGAATCGAAATTTTCCGCCTTTAGATGATTTTGTGTATGTTTACGTCTTATATAGACATTGATGATGAGGTCATCAATATACTCTGAGGTGATGAAAGAAAATCAAATTTGGATTCCTTTATTAAACATGTAAATAATCATCATTATTCGAGTAATCCTTTTGAAGAAGGAACTCATTTAGTTGGTAGTACCATATGATTTCTAACTATTTCAAGTCATAGAGTGACTTATAAAGTTTTACACAAAAATTGTTGCGCTATGCTTTTGGATTCGGAAGCATAAGCCCTTCAGGGACTTCAATAGAGATTTCCGAAATGATTGACTCATATGAGTACGTAGCCACTTCATCCATCAACTGCATGGATAATATTATAATTTTTATTGCCAATGATATTTAGTATTGAAACATAATTCCACTCATACCAAGCGGGTATGTTACATTGTAATCGATGTCGGGTCTCTGCGTGAACCCTTTTACTACAAGCCTCGCTTTCTCACCACGTCATTGAATTTTTCTATGAATGAGAAGTTTTTAGTATTCCGTAGGGATGATACTTATAAGGAGTAGGTATTACTGCGGTAAATACTACTCGTTTGCAGAGTGAGTACTATTCTTCGTTACTTGTTTCCTTTTATGTGAACCAATATGAGTGCAAGAGGCACTCTACAATGGATTTTGGTTCTTGGCGCAAAAGGTTTTAGCAATTTGATAACAAATATATGTCGACAAATGTAGTCTTTAGTTTATGTGAATAAAATATTTATTCCTTTTTAACTCCTTGTGATTTCGTATAACAAATGGAGTCAAGGTGTTTCAATGTCCCGGCACCAAAACATTTGTGCACATTTATGCCGGGCTTAGGATGATGAGCATCCTGTGAGGTGTCTTTCAACTTGATGTTGAATTACATTTACTGGTTGAGGATTTGATTTCCTCTGTTTCCGCAAAAGCATATGAGAAGTTATATCTTGTCTTGTCAGATTTTCTCCCCCCCCCTTGCTCTCATTTGGGGAGAAGAGTGGTTTATCAGGTACCTCCACTCTTTCTGACACTTTACTGTAGGAATATAGAATTTAGTAACACCTTGTCATCAGTAAATGTATGTGGCAGATTTGCAATGTGTTGCAAATATATGATTCTCTAAACTTCTAGTTCAGATTCTTTGAGTACGTGGATATAAGGATTAATTGCCAATAACATTTCTAATTTATTTTTCGGCATTCTTTGTGGTACTTATCTCCCCCTAATGCCGGAAAATATTCTCATTGCTGATGCAATCAGCATACGGGCTATGAATAATTTTGATTGACGGGGAAATTGTTATTCCTCACATAGATCCGTAATTTTCTCTGAGTGCCCATTGATGTATGCTGGAGTGGTGATATCGGTATGTAACTGAATTATCGCAGACAGGAAATACTTTGTTGATTTCCATGTAGTTACTACAAGGGGAAACTAGTATGATATGCAGTTGGTATGATTTAGATCATACTTACGGTGTGCAAGGCCGTACATGTCCAACAAGAGGCTGGTAAATTTACAATTCTTTAAAAGTGGTCATGTAATTCATTTAAATCTCTTTGATAAGAAATTTAGCTAAACCATTCTGGGTATGTGCATAAAGTACTTAATGCAAAAAAATGCTCATTGAATGAGTTCAACAACATTGCTCATTTGAATGGGTTTATAGATCCTATTTTCACGAGAATTTGCTCTTACTTTGATAAGTTGAGCAATTTTTTAGTAAGATCATGCATGGTTGTGTGTGATAAGAGACACACTTAAAACATTTTATGAATGTGTATATGAGTACCATGAAGTATCTAAATTACCCCAGATAATGGTTAAGCAATTCAGACATATCTTTTGAATGTGTTCAAGGAAGAATAAGTGTCCTGCTTAGAATTTTAAGGTGAGAGTGCCTTAAAACTTATTTCCCCTATGGCACATGCGGTGCACATAAAATCTGATGATTTTGGAAAATTTGTAACTTGATAAGTTGTGACCAATAGGATTGTCAACAATTTTCTAATCATCCCCAAACCAGGATGGTTAAGGCTACCAGGCCAAATATCTAATTTATTAAGATCTAGAAAATTATTGTGTGCGCAACAATATTGAGTATGACTTGATTCATACATTCAAAATTTATCGAATATCATGTCCGAGAAATAAGATATTGGACATCACACTACTTGTAGTAGAACAAGTATAGGCTAATAATATTTTGGGATAATTAAGATATTACATAAGGTCTCTAGTATTATTGATTTTTTTATTATGCAAACATATCATTGTTGCAATGGAATTCACCATCCTTTTATTTCACTAGATTTTTGGTTCTCACCTTTTGATGAAGATTTGAGAACAATCATTTACCAGAATATTTTCTGGTAGTAAGTTTGCAAATTTTAAAATTTATCCCAAATATGTGGTGTGGTTTCACTATGTATTTGAGGGTTTGGTAATCATAGGTATAATCTTTGTATAACCACACATTTGACAAACTTGAGAGTTGTCTTTGTGATCGTTTGAAAATGATATATTCCCTATTAAGAGGTAATTTTGTGTTTGGCTGTCTATTGGCCTCCACTTTACTTTGTATTCCTCATGGTTCTATTTTGTGACCATTGTCTTGCATAGTATTCTCAGTACCAGCAAATATTTCAAATAATGGTATATCACCTGTTGGGTGAATCTGATGATTTTAAGAAATTCTATGTTTCTTCATCATGTAAAATTGTAGTACCATCATAAGAGGATGTAAAGTGTATTAAGGGCATATGAAAATATTTGATCACGAGATCTCAACTAGAAGTTGATGAAGTGACAAAATTGTGAGCTGCATGTTGGAAATATGCCCTAGAGGCAATAATAAATGGTTATTATTATATTTCTTTGTTCATGATAACTGTCTATTATTCATGCTATAATTGTATTATCCGAAAATCGTAATACACGTGTGAATACATAGACCACAACATGTCCCTAGTAAGCCTCTAGTTGACTAGCTCGTTGATCAACAAATAGTCATGGTTTCCTGACTATGGGCATTGGATGTCGTTGATAACGGGATCACATCATTAGGAGAATGATGTGATGGACAAGACCCAATCCTAAGCATAGCTCAAAGATCGTGTAGTTCGTTTAGCTAGAGCTTTTCCAAGTTTCAAGTATCATTTCCGTAGACCATGAGAGTGTGCAACTCCCGGATACCGTAGGAGTGCTTTGGGTGTGCCAAACGTCACAACGTAACTGGGTGGCTATAAAGCTGCACTATGGGTATCTCCGAAAGTGTCTGTTGGGTTGGCACGAATCGAGACTGGGATTTGTCACTCCGTATGACGGAGAGGTATCTCTGGGCCCACTCGGTAATGCATCATCATAATGAGCTCAATGTGACCAAGTGTCTGGTCATGGGATCATGCATTACGGTACGAGTAAAGTGACTTGCCGGTAACGAGACTGGACAAGGTATTGGGATACCGACGATCGAGTCTCGGGCAAGTAACGTACCGATTGACAAAGGGAATTGTATACGGGATTGATTGAATCCTTGACATCGTGGTTCATCCGATGAGATCATCGAGGAGCATGTGGGAGCCAACATGGGTATCCAGATCCCACTGTTGGTTATTGACCGAAGAGGCGTCTCGGTCATGTCTGCATGTCTCCCGAACCCGTAGGGTCTACACACTTAAGGTTCGGTGACGCTAGGGTTGTAGAGATATGAATATGCAGTAACCCGATAATTGTTCGGAGTCCCGGATGAGATCCTGGACGTCACGAGGAGTTCCGGAATGGTCCGGAGGTGAAGAATTATATATAGGAAGTGCTGTTTCGGCCATCGGGAAAGTTTCGGGGGTCACCGGTATTGTACCGAGACCACCGGAAGGGTCCCGGGGGTCCACCGGGTGGGGCCACCTATCCCAGAGGGCCCCATGGGCTGAAGTGGGAGGGGAACCAGCCCCTGGTGGGCTGGTGCGCCCCCCCCCCCTTGGGCCCCCCCGCGCCTAGTGTTGGGAACCCTAGGAGAGGGGGCGCCTCCACTTGCCTTGGGGGGCAAGGCTCCCCCTTGTCCGCCGCCCCCCCTAGGAGATCCCATCTCCTAGGGCCGGCGCCCCCCCCCCCCTTGGGGACCCTATATAAAGAGGGGGGAGGGAGGGCAGCCGCACCCTTGCACTTGGCGCCTCCCTTCCCCCTTGCTACACCTCTCCCTCCCGCAGACGCTTGGCGAAGCCCTGCCGGATCCCTGCTGCATCCACCACCATGCCGTCGTGTTGTTGGATCTTCATCAACCACTCCTTCCCCCTTGCTAGATCAAGAAGGAGGAGACGTCACGTTGATCGTACGTGTGTTGAACGCGGAGGTGCCATCCGTTCGGCGCTAGGATCTCCGGTGATTTGGATCACGACGAGTATGACTCCCTCAACCCCGTTCTCTTGAACGCTTCCGCTCGCGATCTACAAGGGTATGTAGATGCACTCCTCTCTCTCGTTGCTGGATGAACTCATAGATTGATCTTGGTGAACGTAGGAAAAAATTTATTTTATGCAACGTTCCCCAACAGTGGCATCATGAGCTAGGTATTTGCGTAGTTCTCTTTGCACGAGTAGAACACAATTTGTTGTGGGCGTAGATGTTGACAATTTTCTTGCCACTACTAGTCTTATTTTGCTTCAGCGGTATTGTGGGATGAAGCGGCCCAGACCGACCTTACACGTACGCTTACATGAGACAGGTTCCACCGACTGACATGCACTAGTTGCATAAGGTGGCTAGCGGGTGTCTGTCTCTCCCACTTTAGTTGGAGCGGATTCGATGAAAAGGGTCCTTATGAAGGGTAAATAGAAGTTGGCAAATCACGTTGTGGCTTTAACGTAGGTAAGAAAACGTTCTTGCTAGATCACCTATAGAAGCCACGTAAAAACTTGCAACAACAATTAGAGGACGTCTAACTTGTTTTTGCAGCAAGTGTTTTGTGATGTGATATGGCCAAAGGATGTGATGAATGATATATGTGATGTATGAGATGATCATGTTCTTGTAATAGGAATCACGACTTGCATGTCGATGAGTATGACAACTGGCAGGAGCCATAGGAGTTGTCTTTATTTTTTGTATGACCTGCGTGTCATTGAAGAACGCCATGTAAACTACTTTACTTTATTGCTAAACGCGTTAGCCATAGAAGTAGAAGTAGTCGTTGGTGTGACAACTTCATGAAGACACGATGATGGACATCATGATGATGTAGATCATGGTGTCATGCCGGTGACGAAGATGATCTTGGCGCCCCGAAGATGGAGATCAAAGGAGCAATATGATATTGGCCATATCATGTCACTATTTGATTGCATGTGATGTTTATCATGTTTTTTCATCTTGTTTACTTAGAACGACGGTAGTAAATAAGATGATCCCTCATAATAATTTCAAGAAAAGTGTTCCCCCTAACTGTGCGTCGTTGCGAAGGTTCGTTGTTTTGAAGCACCACGTGATGATCGGGTGTGATAGATTCTAACGTTCGAATACAACGGGTGTAAGCCAGATTTACACACGCAATACACTTAGGTTGACTTGACGAGCCTAGCATGTATAGACATGGCCTCGGAACACGGAAGACCGAAAGGTCGAGCATGAGTCGTATAGAAGATACGATCAACATTAAGATGTTCACCGATGATGACTAGTTCGTCTCACGTGATGATCGGACACGGGCTAGTTGACTCGGATCATGGATCACTTAGATGACTAGAGGGATGTCTATCTGAGTGGGAGTTCATTATTTGATTAGATGAACTTAATTATCATGAACTTAGTCTAAAATCTTTGCAATATGTCTTGTAGATCAAATGGCCCACGCTAATGTTGCCCTCAACTTCAACGCGTTCCTAGAGAAAACCAAGCTGAAAGACGATGGCAACAACTATACGGACTGGGTCCGGAACTTGAGGATCATCCTCATAGCTGCCAAGAAAGCATATGTCCTAGATGCACCGCTAGGTGAAGCACCCGTTTTCCCAGCAACTCAAGACGTTATGAACGTCTGGCAGTCGCGTAGTGATGATTACTCCCTGGTTCAGTGCGGCATGCTTTACAGCTTAGAACCGGGGCTCCAAAAGCGTTTTGAGCAGCACGGAGCATATGAGATGTTCCAAGAGCTGAGAATGGTTTTCCAAGCTCACGCCCGAGTCGAGAGATATGAAGTCTCCGACAAGTTCTACAGTTGTAAGATGGAGGAGAATGGTTCTGTCAGCGAGCACATACTCAAAATGTCTAGGTTGCACAACCGCTTATCTCAACTGGGGGTTAATCTCCCAGATGACGCGGTGGTCGACAGAATCCTCCAGTCGCTCCCACCTAGCTACAAGAGCTTTGTGATGAATTTCAATATGCAGGGGATGGAGAAAACCATTCCTGAGGTATATTCAATGCTGAAATCAGCGGCGGTGGAGATCAAAAAGGAACATCAAGTGTTGATGGTGAATAAAACCACTAAGTTCAAGAAAGGCAAGGGTAAGAAGAACTTCAAGAAGGACAGCAAGGGAGTTGCCACTCCCGGTAGGCCAGTTGCCGGGAAGAAGTCAAGTAATGGACCCAAGCCTGAAATTGAGTGCTTTTATTGCAAGGGAAGCGGACACTGGAAGTGGAACTGCCCCAAGTACTTAGCGGACAAGAAGGCCGGCAAAACCAAAGGTATATGTGATATACATGTAATTGATGTGTACCTTACCAGTGCTCGTAGTAGCTCCTGGGTATTTGATACCGGTGTGGTTGCTCATATTTGTAACTCAAAGCAGGAGCTGCGGAATAAGCGAAGACTGGCAAAGGACGAGGTGACGATGCGCGTCGGGAATGGTTCCAAGGTCGATGTGATCGCCGTCGGTACGCTACCTCTACATTTACCTACGGGATTAGTTTTGAACCTCAATAATTGTTATTTAGTACCAGCTTTGAGCATGAACATTGTATCAGGATCTTGTTTAATTCGAGATGGCTACTCATTTAAATCCGAGAATAATGGTTGTTCTATTTATATGAGTGATATGTTTTATGGTCATGCCCCGCTGGTGAATGGTTTATTCTTAATGAATCTCGAGCGTAATGTTACACATATTCATAGTGTGAATACTAAAAGATGTAAAGTTGATAACGATAGTCCCACATACTTGTGGCACTGCCGCCTTGGTCACATTGGTGTCAAGCGCATGAAGAAGCTCCATGCTGATGGACTTTTGGAGTCTCTAGATTATGAATCATTTGACACATGCGAGCCATGCCTCATGGGTAAAATGACCAAGACTCCGTTCTCCGGAACAATGGAGCGAGCAACCAACTTATTGGAAATCATACATACTGATGTGTGCGGTCCAATGAGCGTTGAGGCTCGCGGAGGATATCGTTATGTTCTCACTCTCACTGATGACTTGAGTAGATATGGGTATGTCTACTTGATGAAACACAAGTCTGAGACCTTTGAAAAGTTCAAGGAATTTCAGAATGAGGTAGAGAATCAACGTGACCGAAAGATAAAGTTCTTACGATCAGATCGTGGGGTGAATATTTAAGTCATTAATTTGGTACGCACTTAAGGAAATGTGGAATCGTTTCACAACTCACGCCGCCTGGAACACCTCAGTGAAATGGTGTGTCCGAACATCGTAATCGCACTCTATTGGATATGGTGTGATCTATGATGTCACTTACCGATTTACTGCTATCATTTTGGGGATACGCTCTAGAGACAGCTACATTCACTTTAAATAGGGCACCGTCTAAATCCGTTGAGACGACACCGTATGAATTATGGTTTGGGAAGAAACCTAAGCTATCGTTTCTAAAAGTTTGGGGATGCGATGCTTATGTCAAGAAACTTCAACCTGAGAAGCTCGAACCCAAGTCAGAAAAATGCGTCTTCATAGGATACCCTAAGGAAACCATTGGGTATACTTTCTACTTAAGATCCGAGGGCAAGATCTTTGTTGCCAAGAACGGGTCCTTTTTGGAGAAAGAGTTTCTCTCGAAAGAATAAAGTGGGAGGAAAGTGGAACTTGATGAAGTACTACCTCTTGAACCGGTAAGTAGCGCAGCTCAGGAAGATGTTCCTGTGGTGCCTGCTCCGACAAGAGAGGAGGTTAATGATGATGATCAAGATACTTCGGATCAAGCTCTTACTGAACTTCGAAGGTCCACAAGGACACATTCCGCACCAGAGTGGTACGGTAACCCTGTCTTAGAAATTATGTTGTTAGACAACGGTGAACCTTCGAACTATGAAGAAGCGATGGCGGGCCCAGATTCCAACAAATGGCTTGAAGCCATGCAATCCGAGATAGGATCCATGTATGAAAACAAAGTGTGGACTTTGACAGACTTGCCCGATGATCGGTGAGCAATAGAAAACAAATGGATCTTTAAGAAGAAGACGGACGCAGATGGTAATGTTACCATATATAAAGCTCGACTTGTCGCTAAGGGTTATCGACAAGTTCAAGGGATTGACTACGATGAGACATTCTCTCCCATAGCGAAGCTGAAATCCGTCCGAATCATGTTAGCAATTGCCGCATACTATGATTATGAGATATGGCAAATGGACGTCAAAACGGCATTCCTTAACGGTCACCTTAAGGAAGAGCTGTATATGATGCAGCCGGAAGGTTTTGTCGACCCTAAGAATGCTAACATGGTATGCAAGCTCCAGCGCTCCATATATGGGCTGGTGCAAGCATCTCGGAGTTGGAACATTCGCTTTAATGAGATGATTAAAGCGTTTGGGTTTATGCAGACTTATGGAGAAGCCTGCGTTTACAAGAAAGTGAGTGGGAGCTCTGTAACATTTCTCATATTATATGTGGATGACATACTTTTGATGGGAAATGATATAGAACTTTTGGACATCATAAAGGCCTACTTGAATAAGTGTTTTTCAATGAAGGACCTTGGAGAAGCTGCTTACATATTAGGCATCAAAATCTATAGAGATAGATCAAGATGCCTCATAGGTCTTTCACAAAGCACATACCTTGATAAGATATTGAAGAAGTTCAATATGGATCAGTCCAAGAAGGGGTTCTTGCCTGTGTTGCAAGGTGTGAAATTGAGCTCAGCTCAATGCCCAACCACGGCAGAAGATAGAGAAAAGATGAGTGTCGTCCCCTATGCCTCAGCCATAGGGTCTATCAAGTATGCCATGACCTGTACCAGGCCTGATATAAACCTTGCCGTAAGTTTGGTAGGAAGGTACCAAAGTAATCCCGGCATGGAACACTGGACAGCGGTCAAGAACATCCTTAAGTACCTGAAAAGGACTAAGGACATGTTTCTCGTATATGGAGGTGACGAAGAGCTCGTTGTAAAGGGTTACGTCGACGCTAGCTTCGACACAGATCTAGATGACTCGAAGTCACAAACCGGATACGTGTATATTTTGAATGGTGGGGCAATAAGCTGGTGCAGTTGTAAGCAGAGCGTCGTGGCGGGATCTACATGTGAAGCGGACTACATGGCAGCCTCGGAGGCAGCACATGAAGCAATCTGGGTGAAGGAGTTCATCACCGACCTAGGAGTCATACCCAATGCGTCGAGGCTGATTACACTCTTCTGTGACAACACTGGAGCTATTGCACTTGCGAAGGAACCCAGGTTTCACTAGAAGACCAGGCACATCAAGCGTCGCTTCAACTCCATCCGTGAAAATGTTCAAGATGGAGACATAGATATTTGTAAAGTACATACGGAGCTGAATGTAGCAGATCCGTTGACTAAACCTCTCCCTAGAGCAAAACATGATCAACACCAGGACGCAATGGGTGTTCGTTACATCACAATGTAACTAGATTATTGACTCTAGTGCAAGTGGGAGACTGTTGGAAATATGCCCTAGAGGCAATAATAAATAGTTATTATTATATTTCTTTGTTCATGATAACTGTCTATTATTCATGCTATAACTGTATTATCCGGAAATCGTAATACACGTGTGAATACATAGACCACAACATGTCCCTAGTAAGCCTCTAGTTGATTAGCTCGTTGATCAACAGATAGTCATGGTTTCCTGACTATGGGCATTGGATGTCGTTGATAACGGGATCACATCATTAGGAGAATGATGTGATGGACAAGACCCAATCCTAAGCATAGCTCAAAGATCGTGTAGTTCGTTTAGCTAGAGCTTTTCCAAGTGTCAAGTATCATTTCCTTAGACCATGAGATTGTGCAACTCCCGGATACCGTAGGAGTGCTTTGGGTGTGCCAAACGTCACAACGTAACTGGGTGGCTATAAAGGTGCACTACGGGTATCTCCGAAAGTGTCTGTTGGGTTGGCATGAATCGAGACTGGGATTTGTCACTCCGTATGACGGAGAGGTATCTCTGGGCCCACTCGGTAATGCATCATCATAATGAGCTCAATGTGACCAAGTGTCTGGTCACGGGATCATGCATTACGGTACGAGTAAAGTGACTTGCCGGTAACGAGACTGAACGAGGTATTGGGATACCGACGATCGAGTCTCGGGCAAGTAACGTACCGATTGACAAAGGGAATTGTATACGGGATTGATTCAATCCTTGACATCGTGGTTCATCCGATGAGATCATTGAGGAGCATGTGCGAGCCAACATGGGTATCCAGATCCCGCTGTTGGTTATTGACCGGAGAGGCGTCTCGGTCATGTCTGCATGTCTCCCGAACCCGTAGGGTCTACACACTTAAGGTTCGGTGACGCTAGGGTTGTAGAGATATGAATATGCAGTAACCCAAAAGTTGTTCGGAGTCCTGGATGAGATCCTGGACGTCATGAGGAGTTCCGGAATGGTCCGGAGGTGAAGAATTATATATAGGAAGTGCTGTTTCGGCCATCGGGAAAGTTTTGGGGGTCACCGGTATTGTACCGGGACCACAGGAAGGGTCCCGGGGGTCCACCGGGTGGGGCCACCTATCCCGGAGGGCCCCATGGGCTGAAGTGGGAGGGGAACCAGCCCCTGGTGGGCTGGTGCGCCCCCCCCCCCCCCCCCACTTGGGCCCTCCTGCGCCTAGGGTTGGGAACCCTAGGGGAGGGGGCGCCTCCACTTGCCTTGGGGGGCAAGGCTCCCCCTTGGCCGCCGCCCCCCCTAGGAGATCCCATCTCCTAGGGTCGGCGCCCCCCCTTTGGGACCCTATATAAAGAGGGGGGAGGGAGGCAGCCGCACCCTTGCACTTGGGGCCTCCCTTCCCCCTTGCTACACCTCTCCCTCCCGCAGACGCTTGGCGAAGCCCTGCTGGATCCCTGCTGCATCCACCACCACGCCGTCGTGCTGCTAGATCTTCATCAACCTCTCCTTCCCCCTTGCTGGATCAAGAAGGAGGAGACGTCACGCTGACCGTACGTGTGTTGAAAGCGGAGGTGCCGTCCGTTCGGTGCTAGGATCTCCGATGATTTGGATCACGACGAGTACGACTCCCTCAACCCCGTTCTCTTGAACGCTTCCGCTCGCGATCTACAAGGGTATGTAGATGCACTCCTCTCTCTCGTTGCTGGACGAACTCCTAGATTGATCTTGGTGAACGTAGGAATTTTTTTATTTTATGCAACGTTCCCCAACACTGCATAGACTTGAGGTCTTGAAAAACGAATGGGTAATCATTCGCGATGTGTTCATGGCAGCATGTTTCTCTTAGGAAAAAATAGGGTAAATAGATATTCGTCCATTGCATGCTTAGTTGGAGAACTAAGTGAAGTTGGTGACACATAAAATGCATATGAGTGTTGCAACTTTAGAGTCACCGCCAAAAACATAGATGTTGCATGTTTAACATTGGTTAGTCACTATGAAAGTATAACCACAATGTGATGTGGACATTGCAAAAGTGTTCGAGACACTTGCTATAAATTATGGTATCCATCTTGATGTATGGAGGACATTATAATTAGAAATAGTGACATAGGCTCCACTATCATGTATTTTACTAATGTAATAGAAGGTAATCACAAGTATATGCAAATATTTGCGTAGTTTCCTATGACATATTCAAGCAAAATGAGGCTTGAATAGTTGATATTAGCACTCCAAAAAAACCATTTTGGCATATAGCGAGTGTGCAAGAACAATATTTACTATGAGAGTAAATCATTTTAGTGAATAACAACAAATGCTTCAGAGGAGCCAATTTTAGAACAGCTGATGCTTTATAACCATATGTGTAGACCTCAGTTTATATAGGATAACAATTTGAAGATAATCACCAATATAGTGTAGATCTCGCAGTAATAGAAAACATAGTTTGACTTTTTTCAGTAGATGTTCATAATTCTATTACCTTATGTTATGCTAAATGTATGAAATCATTTTGAAGGTAATCATCTGTCAGAGTGACATGATGTAGACCTTGCAGTAATAGTGGATAATCTGCAAAATTTTGCAGTAGATGCCAGTATTACCTTATGATATCTTGAGGTAGTCACATCTAATATTAATATTTGAAACACCACGTTGAATGTAGTCATCTTGTCAAAGTGGCAAGATGTAGACCTCACAGTATTGATGGGTAATCTGCAAATTATGCAGTAGATGCCACCATTACCTTGTGATTCACAAATAATATATGGGTAATCATATTGAGTATGACACTTCATAATTTATGTTTGAATTACAATTAGATTTGCACGAAAAAAATATCAATTGCAAAATTATAGTTGTTCTCCTAAAACGTAGGAATGTTTGCCGCAAAGACATATATAATGTCTTAAATTCCGAAGGAATAAATGTACGCAAAAAAGATACAAATTTCTTTTGCATTAGTATTACCGTGGTAATACATATAGATGCAAAATTTAAAAAATTACATATTTATGTAATATATGAAGACATGAGGCTTCAAATAATATTTTACATGATGTAAATGATACGTAGTTATATTTTTAATGCAATTTTGGAAGACATAAGAGTCTAGCCTGAGGGCTTAAACATGCATAATTAAAAGCAGATGGTTAAATTGGTTAAAACAATAAAGTCTGATGGCTAAACTGCAATTTCCAAATGCCTGATTGTCCAATGTGGTAAGCCAAAGGGCTATACTTCGAGGTTTTCTTAACCTGGGGACTAAATCAGAAATTATGTCTATATGCAGGATTGGTAATACCCAAATATATGCAGGATTACTATAGCACTGGAGACTGAATAAGCCTGATGGCTCAAGAGATAAATAAGGGCATTTCCATTCATAATAAAACAGGAAAAAACAAACTGCAAACCTGCCGGAGGGATAAGTTTTTTTTTTCCCAGTGCTTATCCTGTGCGCCGGTGTGTGGTAGCGTTGGAAAAACACCGCCGTTGTTCCTGCCAAGAGGACGCCTCGCCGACACGATCCGTATGCCTGCTGTGTTCTTGTGTAGTCACTCCGTGGAGGCTGTGTCTCGGGTACAAGTCGGAGGGCGTCGGGCGCCGAGCTACTATGTGCGCGTCGCCATGTCGGGGCCGAGGGCCGCCGCGCGGGCTAAGTGCCGACTCAGTGCCAGTGGGCTGAAGGGAAGAGCGCCGCGACGGCCGAGCGTGTGAGACGCGCCGTGCCGCCATGCTGTGGCTCGACGGCCCGAGCGCCTGATGGCGCCTTGCCTCCTGCCATATCGCCGGGACTTGCCATATCGCCGTAGACTTTTTCCGTGGGCAGCGACTCCTGCTATGCTAGTCAAGAACAAAACATACTGTAGGTAATTAGCACTAGCACTGGTGTCCATCGTAGTAATTAGATCAAGAATTAAAAATCGCTTTGGGCTTTCTGGTGCCATTCTTCGTGCTTGAGGCCTGATGGCATGCATCTTCTTATGTTTTTGTTGGCCTCGCCGGGGGCATCAACGGGGCCGCGGTTGGGAGCTCCTATTCGACGCGTTTTGCGTCGAACAGCCGAGCAAACGCACATACGACGCTATGTTGGGCCGGCCCATTTTACGGGTGCGGTAGCAAACGGCGCAAACTGAAAATCCCGCAAAAAATTCAGTGCGCTAGCTAGGGACCGAACTCCAGACCTCCCGCTCGTGACCAATGTAGCTAGCCACAGGGCATGACGACAGTTGTTGTCTACACAGAGCCCGAAGTATTCAAGAACTAACATGAGCGCTAGATTCTGAAACAGGTTTTGAAAATTCTAAATGCGAACATGTTTGTACTGTAGCGCCTGGAACTGTAGCTGCCATTTTTTAATTCCGAAAAAATTTCAAACTTGCGAAATTTTTCTGAATTTATGAACAAAAGTTGAAACAGGAACAATTTTTGATCTTCTGAACAAATTTTGAATAGCAAGAACATTTTTTAAATTTTTCAACAAAATTTGAAAACGGGAACATTTTTCGTAAAAGCACGAACATTTTTATAAATTGTGAACCAAATTTGAAAAGAGGAACATTTTTCGAACTTCTGAACAATTTTTTAATATCAAGAACATTTGTAAAATTCTCAAATTTTTTTTTAATTTCTGAACAAAAATTTAAAATAGGAACATTTTTCGTAAAAGCACGAACATTTGTTTAATATCTGAAACAAAATTGAAAATAGGAACATTTTTCAAACTTCTGCACAATTTTTGAAAAAGAACAAACATTTTTTTAAATGCAAACATTTTTTAATTTCTGAACAAAATTCGAAAGCGGAAACATTTTTCAAAATTCTAAACAATATATGATAATTGCAAACAGTTTTTGAAATTGACGAATATTTTTCCAAAAAGTCAAACATTTTTTGAAAAAAAGGAAAGTAAAATGAAAAAGGAAAAAAAGAGAAAGAAAAAAAGGAAAAAGGAGAGGAAGAAAAAAAAGAAACATGAAAAAAGAAAAAAGAAAAAACGAAAACAAAACAGAAAAAGAACAAACAAAAAGGAAAATAGAAAACCAGCTTAAGGAACCTTCTAGAAGGTTCCCAAAACCGATAAAAACCGGCTGGGGAACTTCTAGAAAGTTCCCAAAACCGAAACTGCCTACAGTGGGAGATGGGCCGGCCCAGCTGATCGCTCCCCTATGCGATCGCTCGACATTTTGACGCAACGAGCGTCCAATAGGAATTTCCGCCGCGGTTCGCCTGGTGCTTCGTGGTGTGCTACGGACACAACGATGAAGGACTTTGTCGTGGGACGGGCGCCGTGCGCCAGCCATTGCTGCGCCTCCAAATGCGACAAAGGAGGTTTTCGGACCCTGTCGAAAACGCCGTCTCCCGTATTTTCTTCTTGTTTTGTGGCTAAATTGCTCTCGGTTACGAGCGTGCTGATAACGTGTTTTGAATGAAAAGTAACGAGAGAGTTTGAATAAAAGATGATCCATCAATCTTTATTGATGATAGAAGTGGGGTATTTATACCCAGGCGGAAGTACACATGGTGCTTGGCAGTCAAGTAAACACTAGTTACTTGAGAGCCAAAGAATTACATAATTGCCTTGAGAGCCAAGAAAGTACATGGTTGCTTGAGAACCAAGCAACCTATCTAACAATTAACTTAATCCTAATTAGCTTAATTAATAAGCAACTGTTCTATTCTTAACAAGGAAGAAGCTGGGGCGCGCGGCGAGGAAGACGCTGGGGAATCGGCGATTTCAAATTCGAAACTGAGGACTGAAATGTCCTTTTACACATAAAATTGGGGCTGTCGGAAATCCCTTAAACGTCTTATAAAAGTTTACATAGGGAGTACTTCACTTGACTTTACAATCTCAAGCTGCATGGACGTTGCAAAGAGCGTGCACGGTTACAAATGTCAGTCTTTGCCAGTAAAAATGGACTTCAGCTACAACGTTATATGTAGGGCGGCAGACTGCAGCAGTTCGTACAGAGCCCAGAGGGCGAGCCCTATCACCGTATCCCTGACCAGGCCCTTGACAACGGAGCTAGCCCAGGTCTCCGACGATTCCCTGCCGACGAGGTCGCGGAACCTCAGGTCCCCCTGGTCAGAGATCAGCGCGTACACCACGCCGTTCATATGCCCCTTCCCGATGACCCCAACCACCGTCTTGCTCTTGTTCACGGCCTTGCTCCTCTTTAGGGACCAAGCCAGGAACTGAGAAGCAAACATGCAAAAGAAAAAAACATCTAGTTCATGCTTCATAGACAATGCTGGTTTGTTTTCAGATGAAGTATGAAGTAGGTTGGAATTTTCAGATGAAAGTTGCGGAGAAGCCATATCGTACCATGTCGCGCTCATGTATGAGAGGCTGCAGCAGCGAAGGATATGAGCTGCTAAGCTTCTCGTACAACTCGTACGGGCTAACCGCAGCTTTCTCATCCTGCTGATAGTTAGCAGTCAGACATGCATGGATGTCAGTAAGATTAAGACGGTAACTGCAAAAATTGGTACTTTGGCTAATTGATTAACAGGAAGACTGGAAACTGGAGCAACACAGGTACTCCCTTAGTCCGAAAAAGCTTGTCCCAAGCTTGTCCATCAAATGGATGTATCTAGCACTAATTTGGTGTCAGATACATGGTGCTAGATACATCCATTTGAGGGACAATCTTTTTCGGACTGAGGGAGTAGCATTTACCGGCATATCGGTGGTTGAAGTGATTCCACGGAATAACGAGATTACGAGTTTAGTCTTTTCATCCCAGCTGAGGGATTTCAAAGCTCGTTCAAGCTACAAGAACAAAATGTGACACCATCAGTGACACATCACATGTAACTAGCATATGATCAGCTTGCTTAGTTGCAGATGTCCACATACAGTTATTTCAATAGGGCGATCCCCGAGAACGAGCTGAGCGCCAATATCTTCAGACACCCTCCTAGCTGCTCGGAACTGCATGAAGATTTGATAACAAAACAATTCGAGGTTCCGAGTCGTTCCATAACAATATGTGAAAGACTGACATGAGCAAACAGAGTACCTCCTCCCCAAACGGCCGGTTCGCGCCAGAAGAAATCTTGGAAGAAAAAACAGCCAGGAGCAAACGCAGAGCAAGAGCACTCTGTCCACCTGCACCGTCGCAAAAAGATGGCAATGAAATCAGCAGCATTCCATTTGTTCAAGGAACCTGAGGTAGCACATATAGTACCCAGGTTGATGCTCCGGTTGACGGCTCCGAAGAACTTGGCGCCGCCGAGCGAGAACATGTTGGATTTCAACAGCGGCTCGCCGGAGGCGTCGTCGGAAGCGTACATGATCCCGGCTGTGCAGTAAGGGCACTGCAAAGGCACCGCTCAGATTTCGAAGAGAGAAACGGTGATGATATGTGACCGGTCGGTCGGGATACTGGATCATGCCTGCTCCGGCAGAGTTCGACGACGACGTTGTAGGGGCGGACGGCACGGAGCACGCGCTCGACCTCGTTGGAGGACTCCGCGGAGAGGTGCGAGGTCCCGAGGATCCACACGTCCTCGGGCTCAGCGAAGTCCGGCGGCCGCCACGCCGGCACCGGCCCGAACCGCCGCCGCGGGACGCGCACCAGTGCACCGGACTCGACCAACCCAGCCAGCGCGGGGTCCGCGGCGGCGGCGCTGGCACGCGTATCGGCGAGCGACGCGGACCGGTAGTCGAAGCACGGCGGCGGAGGCGGCAGGGGCGGCCGGAAGGACGCGGCTGTGGATGGCGTGGGACCCGCTGCCATTTCTTCTTCTGGTTTGTGGTGCCCGCGCAGACGCGCGGCGCGGGAGGATATTGTGGCAAGCGCTTGGTCCGGAGATGGATGGCGTAGATGGGCTCGGTGCCACTCGCGTTGTCGCGTTACGCCGATCTCGGATCCCGATCGTATAGATTTTCTGCAGAATTTTTGTGACACATTCGGCCCTGCACTAGGCCAGTTGCAACAAAAAATTAGTAAGCCCAAACCCCTCCTATCAAATTTACGAACTTGGAGTGGACGTACAAACAAGCAAAGGCAGTGACGGCGAGGGGTGACCAGAAAGAAGAGCACGAACCCCCCCCCCCCCCCCCCCCCCCCCCCCCCCCCCCGCGCGCGCGCCGTCCTCCCCAGGCGGCGACCCCCTCCCCTCCGGCCGAACCTCCCCTTCCAGCCACCCCCCTTCCTTCCGCCGCCGCCAAAAGCTTCTGTCGGGCGAAGCCCGCGCGGATCTGGCGGCGGCGGGCCGTTGTTCCTCGTGCGGACCGCTCGCGGGCCAGGGGAACTCCGTGGGGCGGCGGGCGGCGCGACGTGACTCCGGCGTGCGTCGCTTCTGCTGGTGGTGGTCGGAGACAATGGGGCGGATGCGTTCGCGGCTCCCTTCCGATGGCCTTCCCCGAAGCAGCGTCTCCCTACTGTTGGCGACCGGTGGGCGTCGGGGATGGCTGCTGGTTTCGGCTCAGATGTGCTCAGCGGAGGTCGCTGTGAGGCGCGGGGGTGGCGGTGTTTGCCCTTGCCCGAGGCGCCGCCGTCCGCTCTGGCTTGTGGTTCTGCCTTCTGGCGGCGCGGGCGTGGGCGGCGCGCCTGTCGGATTCGGCTTGGCCCGATCCGGTGGGGAGCGGCGGGGGGCAGGTTGGATCCTGCCGGATCTGGCCTGCGGCGACCCGGATTTGGTCATGTGTGGCCATGGGGCTGCAGTGGCCCTTCTCTGTGGTGGTGCAGGGAGCGGTGCTACGAGATCAATTCGATGCTTATTGGAGGTGGTCTGCTCATTTGGGCGAAAGCCCCTGCTCCTGCCGGAGCCGGCGCTGGCGACGCCTGCGGGCGCCGCTAACCTCCTTGGAGGCGGCGCTGTCATGGTGACTACCCCTTCACATCCCAGGGGAAACCCATGTTCCAAGCCCATCTGGAACGGACGATGGCGGCGCACATTGTGTCGCATCCCTTCTTGAAGGCATCGTCTGCGTTAGGCTCGGTTGGTCTCTGTGGTGGCTGCTCGCTGCGGGTTTGACGGTTGTGGTGGCGCGGCCGGCTTAGCGCTGATGGTGGCTTGTGCTTTGTTGGCGAGGAGGTGGTGCTCTGTATGCGAGATCATGGCTCAGCCTTGCTCTGGATTGGTTCTGATTTTCATCCGAAGCCGGGTTAGCGGGGTCGTTATCCTACTCAATGGATCACCTCGTTCCCATATGACACCTCTACCTCTGCTGGGTGTTGTTGGGTGGCGACCAGACGGCCAACGTTCAAGGCTCTCCTTGCTTGGTCAGATGAAGATGCAAGTTGAGGTCCTCCTCCTGGCGGGTTGTGCTAATGAGATTTGTGATGGCGGTCGGTGGTGTTGGTGCGTCCAGCTCCGGATTGTCGGACGGCCTTCTTCTCCCTGCGTGCCTTTTCCTTGGCGGGTCTTCCGGTGGTTCTATTGGATGTGTGTGTGTGTGTGTTTTCGGTTGCATCTCTTCTCTTGTTTTCCACGTGTACTCTGGTTCATTTGAACCTATCTTGTATGGAGCCGCGAGGCTTCTAGGCAAATTCGATTGAATATATTCAGGTGGAGGGCTTTGCCCTCCCCCGGTGACCTTCAAAAAAAATTACGAACTTTTTCATACAGTTCTAAAAAATGATTTTTTTTTCACATTAGTAAACTTATTTTAAAATTTTGAATTTTTAAATATTCGTGATTTTTTTAAAAAATATGTTTTTTAGATTCATGGTTTTTAAAGTCAACGATCAACCGATATCCCATAAATCTCCGCAGTTGCCCAATAATTCACTATATATTTTTAATCAACGATTTCTTATATATAGAGAGAATGGCCCTCACAAACTGAAAATACTAATTTGTTAAGAATCAATTGAATTGAAGCCATAGTGTCATCGTCGGCTGGAATTGATATATTCACGAGATCCAGGTCACAATTTGTATTGACTAAAGGAATACTCCCTTCGTCCGGAAATACTTGTCCTAGAAATGGTTGCATCTATACTTATTTTAGTTATATATGCATCCATTTTATTCATTTTTAGGACAAGTCTTTCCAGACGGAGGGAGTAGTAGGGATTCAATCCGACGGCGATCAATGGTCATGTTGTCGACCCTGAGAACCAAGTGAGGGGGAGCGAGCAGTGCTCGGTTTGCTTGCTGGGCCAGCCCACAAAAGTAGCGCATGAGCGCCTCTCTGCTTCCTTGATGCATAAAGCGTTGTATAGGAGGTCTCAAGGTTTGGTAGGCTGCATTGTTTTTGTCCTCCCTGCATTTGTGGCTGAGCAGCGCGTGACTCCGGTTACACATGCCAAAACCATGTTGTGAACATCGCCGACGGGAATGGGCAAAGGGTCCTGCAGATTGAGACCTGCAAAGTGAAGGGAGAGAAAGACAAGTGCACTCCACGCGCGTCTTGCGGTGTAAACAACAAATTTACATGAAAATATAACTGACTTAAGGAAAGGATCAAAAGCTCACGTCCCACACCGACTTGCACAAGCCGAGCACTAGACAACCCAATAATGCTACACGTACATGATTATACAGGCTTTTACAGGTTGACTTGAAAATAATGTGACGTGGAAGTTTGTGATTGGATTTTAGTTGTCAAAGCAGGTCCCACCCCCTGAAAATAGGGGGGGAGGAGGGGGGGGGGGCAATGTTTAGTTTGTTGGAAGGTCCTCGTACGGGACTGTAGGTGCCCGTACGTTTAGCATTTTTGCTAGACAACCTCAGTCTCCGGATCCGCCGCTCACACCCCGAGCCGGCTCCCGTGAACGCCGTTGCGCCTACTCATACCCGGGTTGGCCAGCGCGTGAGCGACACTGACAGGCAAATCTGGCGGCCCGTCGCGCGCAGGGTGTCGCGCTGGAGGGTGCACGAGGTCGCAACGAAAACCATCACAGGGAGGTGGCCTCGTTCTGTCGTTCACGTCCACGACCCACGCGTCATGGACCCCCGAAAAAACCGGGCGGTTGTGTGGCTGCCGCGGAGATCCGATGGCGAGGAGCGTGCCACTGAGTAATCGAGCCGAGGCGCGAGGCGCAGCCGACCATGAGCCCGTGCGGGCCCAACTGGTGCGACCGTGGATCTAACCGACCCGGTGGGGGTCGTGTGTGTCGCATGCCCCTACCGGCGTGACCGGACCAGCCCACACAGGGTCGAAGACGCCGCCATGCGGGTTCGGCCTCCCTGTTGCGCACAGGACCTCGCACGCGAGCTCGCCACACAACACCACGGGACTTCGGGCCTATGTGCGTCCGCGGTCCATCCGGCATGTACCTGGGGGATCGCTCAGTTGCACGCCGTCCGGACATATTAGAAGGCAGCGAGAGTCTCGAGAGGGCCCACGGCACGCCACGGCAAGACGGGCGGCGCAGACGGCGCTCTCACCCTCTCGTCCACGAAGGCCCCATGAGATGGATACTTCAACATCTTTTTTTTTTGAATGAAAGGGGGTTGCCCCCCTGCCCCATTTTATAGAATGAAGCAGACAGCAAACAGTCACCAGTTTTACAGCTTAGGAACCGACTACTACAAAGCAGCTAAATCAAAGATAAAAGCCTACAGCCACACAGCAGTTTCATGGCTAGGTCATATACGCTGTCCAACTTATTTATTACAGAGAACGAGCAGATATCAGATCTTCCGGGATGATCCACCATCTCCAGCGCCCATTTTTCAGTTGATCTTCAGGGATATCAACATCTTTTATAGGAGTATAATATGGTGTTTTTTGTGCATACGATTGTGCAATGCGGCAATGTGCTTGATTATACAGGGTGATCGGAATTGTGAGAGAACGGCTTGTTATCGGCGAATGTACTCTGAACGATTCCTGACATCCCAGTTTCACGACAGAAATCAGTGTGCACAGCCATTTTATTTTATTTCACGACACACAAGACACCACGCACGCGCGGACACGCTCGCATGCACGCACGCAGCTCCAGACCTCCAGTCCAAGCACGGCTTAATCCCTAGCAACAGTAGCAGTATGGAGGTCTAGAGGTTGAACATGACCTTGATGGCATCGCGGCCGCGCGCGCTGACCTCGAAGGCCTCCTCCACCTCCCCCTGCGAGAAGCCGAACCTGTGCGTGATGAGCGGCTTCACGTCGATCTTGCCGCTCTGCAGGAACTCGAGGCACAGCGGCCACGTGTCCTTGTAGCGGAAGATCCCCACCACGTCCACCTCCCGGATCGCCGCCGACGTCAGCGGCACCGTCATCTCATTGTGCCCCATTCCCACCAGGCACACCCTCCCGCCCGGCCGCGTCGCCTCCAGCGCGGTCGACATCGTCTTGCTGAACCCGGCGCAGTCCAGGCTCACGTCGATGTCGCCTCCCATCGCCGCCTGGATGCGCTCGATCTCCCCCGCGAGGTCCTCCGTGTTGCCGGAGACCTTCACGGTAGCGTCCGCGCCGAGGGACTTGGCGACGGAGAGGCGGTGGTCGTCGACGTCGGCGATGACGATCCTGGGCGCTCCGAAGGCGCGCGCGGAGAGCATGGTGACCAGGCCGATCGGGCCGGCGCCCATGATGAGCACGCTCTTCTCCGCGCCCACGTCGGCTCGGCGGCAGGCGTGCACCCCCACGCTCAGGGGCTCGCACATGGCGCCCTCCTCCAGGCTCACGTTGTCTGGAAGCTTGAAGCACAGGTCACCTGGATGCACAATCTACCCAAAGCCCGACACATTGATCAGGATGAACAAATGGTCAAAATCATCAAGCTCAGCTTGCAGATTGCAACTGCGTTTCAGAACAACTGTAACGTGCCTGGTCAGCAAGTGATCCGTGGTAAGGTGGGGTGGCGAAGAACTTCATGTCGTCACAGAGGTTGTAGCGGCCGCCCTTGCAGTGCCTGCAGCGCCAGCAGCTGATGCCGGGCTCCAGCGCCACGCGGTCTCCCACGGCGAGGTGCTTCACGCCGTCGCCCACCTCCTCGATGATGCCAGCGCACTCGTGCCCGATCACCATGGGCTCTTTAACCACGAAATGCGCGATGCGCATCTCCTGCAATCCAACAAATGTCACGGTTTTTAGCTTGAGAAAAGAAACAGAGTACTCTGAAAGATCAAGGTACTTGATAGGAGCTACTAGATCATTGCACGTTTAATGTGAGAAACCACCTTGAGGTAATGCACGTCGCTGCCGCAGATGCCCACCGCCTTCATCCGGACTCGCACATCATAAGGACCTGGAGAGGTAAATCAATTCAGCCTCTTAGATTACCAAGATTTTTCTTTTCAGGACGATTAACAAGATTTTCAGAACACCAGTATAAAATGCCATTTCTCATGAAATATATAGTACTCTAAATATCAAATACTCCCTCTGTAAATAAATATAAGAGCGTTTAGATCATTACTTTAGTACTATAAGATTGTACCAACGTTTGATTGTGCACAGACAAACATAGAAACCTTCACAAGACACTGGAGTACATGTCACTCAAATTTCCTATAGATTAAATAACCTATATAGAAATTGTCTGAACGGAAACCCGCCAAAATTGTGATGTGTTGCTTCATCCAATGTATGGGTCACGAATAAACATTGTCATCTCATAACTGGTCACTGACTACTTCTTATATTATCGGACGGAGGGAGTAGTTGATACCCGAAGCTGAGGAAGGAAGTCAACTCGGTGATCATTTGCTCACTCAGATGCATCTGGCTGGAGAGAAACCAGAGGGTTCTCATGAGCAATTGGCTTTTAATGCCAAATTTGATAGAATTGGTGATCATTGTCGAGCGGCGAAAGGTGGGCAGCGGTAGTCTAAAGAGAATAGCCCCGTAGCTTGCCGCGGTAGACCGCTCGGGCCGTCACCCCCCTCGGTGCCTTCAGAATAAATTCATGTAAACTGACATTGTTTTCTATCTTAATATAGGGATAAGTATATAGACACGCAGATCTTTTGTGCATTCTCGGAAAAAAAGTAGCCGATACTAAGTGTATGTTGCCTAAGGGCATCTTTAATCCATTCCCAAAAGTTAATCCACAAAGTCCAGCACACAAGAGTTAACTCTTGAAATTTTTTGACCAGTCAATGCAAGATGCTTAAGGACTCGCTCACTAAAACAAGCAGTATTTTATGAAGCATCAATGTTTATATCTATAATAGAGGTGCCTAGTTAAGCATGAGCCCTCTATAAATAAGTATCGGTCCTTAAACAAAAGTCAGTTTATTTTTCTAAACACCTTGCATTGAACACGAATTAAAGATGGTGCAATATAATCCATGCGCTAATGTAGTCTAATAATTTCCTACCACTCACTCGAAAACGGAATCCACAACATCTTCCCGCCACCTCCCAGCCTTCATATTTAGAGTCTCACGGCTGCCTTTTAAACCTCACTCCATATGATAGTTGTGAGTGGGAGTGCACTCCGTATGAAAGTTGTGTATGGGTGAAGGAAACTTCATCTGGTCCCCGCCTCACGTGAAGTCATTACTTTAATTGGGAAATAAGATGCCTCATTGATAAATGGGTTCCATGATATGGAGATAGCTAAATATGGCAACTCTAACTTTGTGCTTTGCCTCGGTGGTCTTCATAAGACTAGCCACAATGGATAGTTACACATTACTACCTCTATAGTGGGGAGTAACATATATGTGATAACATGCAACACTTCATTTATTAGGCTATAGACACATCTTACCTTGATATGTGTGATATTACTCATACTCTCTGTGTTTTTATTTACTCTGCATATTAGAGTTGACTGAAGTCAAACTTCGTAAAATTTGACCAAGTTTATAGAAAAAAGTACAAACATTTACTATAACAAATCTATATGATGTGAAAGTACATTTAATAATAAATCTAATGATATTGATTTGTTATTGTAATGTTAATATTTTTGTTTATAAATTTGTCAAAGTTTATAAAGCTTGACTTTGACTAAAACTAATACGCGGACTAAATAAAAACGGAGGGAGTACTAGTAGTAACTAACTATGTTACTACCACTTTCATCTCTTTCTTTATTTATTGCATGCCACATCATCTATTTAACCTAGATATGTGTGATGTTCCTACCTATGTTACTCTCACTATGGGTAGTCTAATGCAATGGAGTGCGCTACATATAGATATAAACTCTGCATTATGGTGACTCTACTAGAGTTGCTTTTAGAAGAGTAGCCATATGGAATATGAAAGCCGCGGCGCCTGTGAACAAACACAAAGTCGCCAAAAAGGCAGCTATATGTTTTTCTTACATGTGTGTCCTAATTGTTAGGGACTACAAAGGTTCTTCTCCAAAAATTCAAAATTCAGAAGATTCAGGCTTCAGTTCAGTTTCAGTCCCCACCTCAACGTTGCGAGTTTTTAGATACACGATTAAACATCGATTTCGACTAGTATTTAAACATGGATTTACAAAATGGATTTCAAGAAGGATTACAATGATTCTCTGTTGAACTATGGGTTCTTTTCCCTCTTCAAAGTGACCTCGTAGGCAGGGGAAGCTTCGGTCACCGCAACTTTCCGTGGCCACGCGGTTGACGAACCCTGTCATCCTGGATGAGGGATAAGGCCACAGCCTTGAAGGTCGCGTGAGCGCCGCGGCCATTTCTGTGGGGGCAACCACTGAAATGAGGTGAAGTACACGTGGCGTGGGGAGGTCAAGGACCGCATGTCCGCAACCCACTCTGAGTACTCCCATGCCCTCTCCAGAACTCTCTTTCAACACGGTACTCTTTGGTCTTGCCGAGGGCGCGGCTGTGCCTACATGGTAATTGGGAAAATAGGGTGGCAATCCCCGAAGGAGGCCGATGGGGGATGAGTGCGCCACAACGGGGATGGGGAAGAGTGTGAATGTGGTGGCTCCGGCGAAGGAGGGCAATGGGGGTTATATACTCGCGAATGGGGCGCACTCCGATGGTAAATAGGGTGGTATTTGCTGCGTTCAGGTGAAAAGTGGGTGCAGCATTGGCAGTCTCAGAAACGACAGATGACGTCCATGCCATTGCCCAGGCTGCACGCGGGAGGAAGTGAACGGACTGAAACTTTCCTCCCGTGCGAGTGGTTGCGAATGGAGGCTGCTCCATATCAACAACCTCATCCTCCAAATATGAAGGTCCACAGGCTGAATATTGAGCACGCTCCATAAATTATGCAGGTCGAGGGACGGACGACGACGTCTTATTGACGGTTATTGCACTATCGAGCCGATATGGCGACTCTGGTAGTTTTGGTCTTAGGTAGGCGTGTTTTTCTTTGAAACTGCTTCCTAGTAGGAGTTATAATTTTTTTGGTGTTGATTAGAGATGCTCGAAGGGCCTCTCTATGCCTGTAAACAAAAAAAGAAAAAGTAAGTAAAGGGCTGTGGTTTTCTTTACAACCAAGGTCTGTGATCCGGGGATATCTGAATTTCACATACCATTCCTGTTCGGGAAGAGTGACAGTTACAGTCTGCAAACTGACTCAAATAAAAAATTGTTTTAAATCTGAGCTCTTTACCTCCATGTCTGACATTCGCAAACCCGATAAGATGAGGTAAAAAAAGTCTAACTTGTCAGTGCCACCTGGATTTTAGGACCGACTGTCTTCTGGACTAGATCAATCGGCAGAAAACCGATGGAGTTCACGAGCCAGCAACGGATTACAAAATCATAGAACGGCGAGTCGATCTGTATAGCGAAAATCAGCGACGGGAAGGTCGGGAAGAAAAAAAAAATACCGAGGGGCGGAAGTTTGAAGGGCATGATCTTGAGGGTGTTCTTGGCCACGAGCCACGCCGCCATGTTCTCCCCCTCGCCGGCCACTGCCGCCGCCGCCTCGCCTTTCCCTCCCTTCCCCATCTCCTGATCTCCCTCTTCTTTCCCTCCCACTCAGTCACAGGCTCACAGTATACTGAAGAGCAGGTGAGTGATGCGACGGCTATATAACGAGGGGTGACTCCTCCGATGCAGCCATGCTGCGGTGGTGCGAGTGCGATGCTTATCGCTTTATTATCTCTTGCAAGTTGTGGACGTCGGCGAAGGCAATTATTTTTCCTTTGGATCAGCTCGCCCCCGGCCTTGTCGGGGCTGCGCCGAGCCTTCCGTCGTGTCCGCCGACTGTGACTGTGCGGGTGAACCTTGCCGCTTCGCGGTTCGACTCCATCAGCCCGTCGTGTTCCCGCAATCAGGCAAAGAGGACGGCAGGATTATTATATCGGATGATGTGTGTGATCATCATTTTTCCTTTGTTTTTAACAATTTCCTCTTCTTTCCGAAGCACAAGCGTGTGATCATTAGAGCGATGCGCGTCAGTGGGTACTGGATAGCAGTGTGCCTGTCATGTCGGCCTCGATCATATCCGGGCACGGCTTCTGTTTGGGCCACAGTTTCTTCCAGATTTTTTTTTTGCGGGGGCAGTTTCTTCTAGATGGGACCACACTTTTTTATAGGAGCCGCCCAGAAATCTTATGCGAGATAGGAGCAGCCGGGTGACGAGAGGCAGGCCCGAGCTTTTCACTGGACACCGTGTCATTGTCTCTAAATTAAGGGCATGTACAATGGTGGCATATGGATATATATGCCTCATGACAAAAAGTAATTTGAAGCACCTACATTCATTTTTCCTCTCCAATGCAAGCTATCACTTGTGTGCCTCATTAAGAAATAAAAAATAAAGACTCTAATACACATGCATCTTTACTTTTCATTCCAACCTTTTCAGCTTTTGTCACCGGACCACGCTTTTTCTCTTCAAGCACCCGCCTCCTGGAGAGGATCCTGCTTTCCTATCCGAATCTACTTTACGTCATATCCGATCCTACATAGCATGCGAGGCATCACCTTGAGGCTATGCATTGTACATGCCCTAAGGCCCACTCCAACGCATGACCCCAAATGGACGTTCGTTTCGTCCGCTTTTCATCCGTTTGGGGTGATTATAGGATCATATCTACTTGGATTTCTGGATGCGCCGGTCATGCGTTTAATGTGCGGCCATATTTCGGTCGCATCTTGTCCGTTGTGCATACAAAATATTAAAAGGACAATTGATGTAGCTAAATGGCCATAGTTCACGCCAGGGTGCCACGTCAGCATATTATGGACTCGTATGTCAGAAATGTTGACTGGTCAAACATGATGGGTTGGTAGTTACTGGCGGATGTATTGTCATCGAAAACTACGACGAGGGGCAGATCGTATACGGTGATAGTCTAGTGACATTTTTTCACCGTTGCAAAAGATAGCTTCGGGAACGAATTTGTGTTCGTCACATAAGACAAAGTCTTGCCTGACGGAGGAAGTGGTACCGTCAAGATTTTATTTTTTGTGACGGCGGTTCGGTGACGGTGGGGTGCCGGAAAATGTCACAAGGTATTTCTCGTGACAAAAGACGGTTTTGCGTGACACAAGTGAAACGTCGCAGAATGGTCGAGATTTTGTAGTGTATTGCTCTCAGGCAGTGTTAGATGTAGGCAGTTGTATCTGTTGTTTCTCTTCTTGGCTGCAATTGGTCTTTGCACCAATGGTTGCAGTTGGTCTCTTCAAACAGTTCACTTGACTGAATAGTTCACTTAACTTTCGAGTTGTAGTTGGTCAATTGGTCTATTTAAAGAGTTCACTTGACTTTCATTTTATGTGTCACGCAGTTCGCTCAACTTCCGGGCTGCAGTTGGTCTCTCTGTCAATTGGCCTGTCGTTATACTCATGCAACTTGCGGTTGGTAAATATACAAGGAAATTACAAATTCGCAGTTCTATCCTCGGGTTTTGTGAAGGAGGGCATTAACCCACGCATGTGTTCATAATCGAGGACGCGTGAATCAATCATCCGCTGCCATGTCGAACATAACCACTTTCAAGTTGTTCTTGAGATGAATCCTTCAAATGGTTCACATAAATTTTTGGTTTCAATGACTTGTAAACCACACTAGAGACATCTTTGAAATAGTTCACTTGACTTCCTTTTTATGCTTCAAATAGTTCACTTAACTTCTGGGCTGCAAGCCAATTGGCACAACGAGTCATCTAGTTAACATGAGAGATGATCAAAATTGCAAAGACCGTATATACTATGTTTGTCTCCCTAATGTAATCTTACCTACTGACATTTGAAAGCCGAAAGTACAAGCCTTGGTCTATTAAAAATTCACAAAGTAAATATATTAGGGTATCTCCAACGCGGACCCTCAAACCTCTCGCATATGTCCGGACTGAGCGGTTCGGACCCCGCAAGCCATCTAACGGAGTCTCCATCCGTTTGCGGACCCGTCGGACTTCCGTTTTCCCGCAAACCAAAACCAATGCAGGGGCTTTGCAGGAGTCCGGACACCAGCCACGTAGGACTCCGACACCCCTGGCCCACCTAAAACTCAGGCGGATCCCATGCATTTGGTGTTAGGCGCACCGTTTCCACGGCAAAATCACTCTTTCTCAATCCTCTCCTCTTCCATCCTGCCACTCTCCACCCTATTCCTGCAGTTTACCGCCTCCGCCGCCATATGGAGAACCCATATGAAAAGTTGTCGCGGACGATGGAGGAGAATCCAGCGAAGGCGACTGCCCACAAGATCAACTTGACGACACTGCAAGGTCATTTGGCTCAGACAGGAGGCAAAGGCGCCATCGGTCAAGAAGCAGAAGGCCGGTAGGTGGTTTCATGGCTGGGGACGTGCAGGGGGTGAGCATGGTGCCAGCGGCGGGCGTGGTGACGCAGGGCACCGCCGCCGTCACCGTCCATGCAAATGTCGCCCTGGTCAGAGCAATACATGGCTTCCTACTTCAATGTCGCTCAGCATCTCTGTAGGCACTCACAGGCATGTGCCAACGGGCATGTGCCTTACTATATCGTCATCTAGGCACCTCTTGTCGGTGTCAAAACCGGCGGATCTCGGGTAGGGGGTCCCGAACTGTGCATCTAGGCGGATGGTAACAGGAGACAAGGGACACGATGTTTTTACCCAGGTTCGGGCCCTCTCGATGGAGGTAAAACCCTACTCCTGTTTGATTAATATTGATGATATGGGTAGTATAAGAGTGGATCTACCACGAGATCAAGGAGGCTAAACCCTAGAAGCTAGCCTATGGTATGATTGTTGTTCGTCCTATGGACTAAACCCTCCGGTTTATATAGACACCGGAGAGGGCTAGGGTTACACAGAGTCAGTTACAATGGTAGGAGATCTACATATCCGTATTGCCAAGCTTGCCTTCCACGCCAAGGAAAGTCCCATCCGGACACGGGACGAAGTCTTCAATCTTGTATCTTCATAGTTTTGGAGTCCGGCCGATGATGATAGTTCGGCTATCCGGACACCCCCTAGTCCAGGACTCCCTCAGTAGCCCCTGAACCAGGCTTCAATGACGACGAGTCCGGCGCGCGTATTGTCTTCGTCATTGCAAGGCGGGTTCCTCCTCCGAATAATTCATAGAAGATTGTGAACACCAGGATAGTGTCCGGCTCTGTAAAATAAATTCCACATACCACCGTAGAGAGAATAATATTTACATAAGTTCAATCTGCTGACGTATTTAGCGGCATGACGTCACACCACCACCAAGCCTTTACTTGAATCATTTTTATTATACCGCCTCAGCACGTTTAGCGAAGCGGTTTCCTTGGCACGTCTTGTCGAAGCAGAGATCGTGTTCCCCTTATTTTGGGATTCCCATCAATACGGACGTGGGTAACCCAACCGCGCCATTGCTGTGGCGCTTGGGAGATAAGTGAGTTTTACCAGGCCGGTGGGAGCGCATAGTTTTCGTCCGCCCATATATAAGGGGATAAGGATCCACCTCTTTTACCTACGCCTTCTTCCTCCTTTGCTTATCCGTCTCCGCACACTCGAGCTCCAGTGCCCAAGTCCTCACATCTCACCTCGACCCTTTCCAGCCATGTCCGGAGCGGGAGGCAAGTGGATGGCCTCCTCCATTACGGAGGGGCACATCGAGAAGCTGCGCAGCGCCGGATACCTGTCCAGCGACATCGCGCACCGGCTGCCCGACGAGGGGCAGCTCATCCCCACCCCCAGGCCCCATGAGAGGGTCGTATTCCTTCCCCACTTCCTCCGCGGACTGGGCTTCCCACTCCACCCCTTCGTCTGGGGGCTCATGTACTACTACGGCCTGGATTTCCACGATCTGGCCCCAAATTTCATCCTCAATATCTTGGCGTTTATCGTCGTATGTGAGGCCTTCCTCTGCATCCAGCCCCACTTCGGCTTGTGGCTAAAGACCTTCAATGTCAAGCCGAAGGTTGTGAAGGGCAGCCAAGCGGAGTGCGGAGGTGCCATGGTGGGCAAAATGCCCAACGTCACTTGGCTCGAGGGTGCCTTCGTGGAATCCGTCAAAGGGTGGCAATCGGGGTGGTTCTACATCACCGAGCCGCGTGATCCTAAATGGGCAGCGGCCCCCGAATTCAGATCTGGCATCCCCATGCAGCCCACCTCCTGGAAAGAGAAGGGCTTGTTATGGGGCAGTTCAGAAGAGTTGACCGGACTCCAGTCCTGTCTCCAGACCCTGGTGAACAAGAAGCTTAAGCTTGTCAACGTGATCCAGGTCATGCTCATCCGCCAGATTCTCCCCTGCCAGCAACGGGCCTTCAATTTGTGGGAGTTTGATCCGGCACAGCACCGGACTTTGAGCGGGCTCTTTGACACGACGTACGAAGCTGCCTAGAGGGTGCTGTTCAAGGGCGCCGAAGCTCCCACATCCGCAACCGAAGATCGCGGATTCAGCATGCAGTGCCCGGCCGGCGAGGTAAGCTATGTTATCCTTTATGGGACACTCATTTTTTCCATAGTTTGACTCTATGCGGGATCTAAACTCCCAATGCCTTTAACAGGACTGGCAGAAGACGTCCGGATAGGTTAACTGTCCGGCTCCCCTTCCAGAAGACCCAGCGGACACCCGTTTGACGGGGCTGCTGGTCCCGGCACTTTACGTGGTGCCGGAGAAGAAGGCCAAGAAGAAGGCCACGGGAACCCGAAGGAGTTTCCGGCGTCAGGTGGTATCGGACTCATCGTCCGATGACTCCGAGGCGGACTCCTCCCCTGAGGACGAGGAGGAGAAGAAAGAGGCCTCTCCCCCAGCGGGGGGAGAGAAGAAGAGCAAGGCCTCCCCAATGAGGGAGGCCGAAGGGTCCAAGAAGGGAAGGATCCTTCCCCCGGACTGCTCCGCCAACGTCGGCGACGGCGACGAGGAGTGGCCCTCAAGGGCCAAGCCCCTGGCGAGATCGTAAGTATCCGGACTCGTAGATAATTTATAATTTTTTTGCCACATGGCGTCTTTCTAATGCCGCATACAACCTGTAGTCCGGCCAAGGACGATCTTCCCGCTTCGTCGAGCGGGTCCTTGGATACGTCGGATATGGATTCTCTTCTGATCGCCTCAACCCCCCGTGACACTGACGATGCCGAGGTGGGATCCCGGGAATGGACCCGCCAGGAGGAGGAGGCCCCGGAGGTGCCGCAGGGCAACCTCCCGGACTCTGCACCGGACTCCGCATCGGAACCTGCAGTGGTTCTGGAGTCCGGCGAGCGGCCCCTTCGTAAGAAGGGCAAGACTGTGACACCGGCGGCCTCTGTGCAACCGGAGGCGCCGGATAACTTGCTGGAGGCGCTCAACGGCGCTTCCATCAAAGAAGAACACCGCACTGTCATGAGTGCGGTGATTCAGAAGGTTCAGCTCGCCAAGAGCAGGCTGACCGAAGCCTGCAGTAGCCTTCTAACAGGCTTTGAGGTAAGAATTTTAAGATATGTAATATAATACCGCATAGACAGTAGCCCCTGATGCTCGGTTCGGTGTTCGGAAAGAAAAGCTGGACCGAGGATCTAAAAAGATATACGCAGGAGTTCTAAAAAATATGTCAATATGGGATTGCAGGCTGCGCTGCTGACCTCTGCCGCACTGACTGCGGAGGTCGATGCTTTGAAGCACAGCGAGCTCGGCCGTGCCAAGAAGCAGCTCGAGGACAAGGAAGCTGAGTAACACTGTATTGAATTTGTACCTTACAGAAAAGGATTTGGTTGCAAGAGAAATAACAAGGATAACGTGGGTACTCCAGGGGCCACGAACGAGGTGGCGACCCTGAAGGAGGCGGTGTCCGTGGCCGAACGTAATGCGGCCGCGGAGCGAGCCGAGCGAGAGAAGCAGGAGGCGCGGGTGGCGGAGGTGCAGCAAGAGCTCCAGGCTCTCATGGAAAAACATGAGAGTTTGGAGCGCGACTCAAAGACTCGAGAGTCCGAGCTTGCATCGGCTCTTGAGAGTGCCAAAGCCGCTAAGGCCAAAGCCCACAAGGCCCTCCAGGAAATCGAGGCGTTGAAAAAGATAGCGGCGGGTAAGGCATTTTTCATGCAAAGCAAGCATGTGAATGTGAATTACCTATTACTTACCCGAATTCGGAGCTCTCCAGGAGCGTTCGCAGATCTGCCCCGCAGTGTGTCCGATGCTGCCGCTTTCTACCGGGCCGAGGAGGGGAGCTCAACAGAGAAGGTCTTCTGGTCTCAGTACGCTGAGGCTGGACATCCGGTGCCCCTTAGTGACCAGCTGAAGCAGTTGGTCGAGCTCCACAAGGTGGCCGAACAGACCATGAAGGGCCTCATAGTTCGGTTGTGGCCCAAGGAGGCCATACCTGGGAGCTACATCGGCCTGGTGTGGCGGCTGGTGGATGCGTGTCCCTGGGTTGAAGTCGTCAAGCACTTCGCCTGCATTGAAGGTGCCCGTCGGGCCCTTGCCCGTGCAAAGGTGCACTGGGGCAGGATGGACGCTGAGAAGCTTCTGACGGACGCGCCGCCGGCGGGCAAGGAGTATCATACGCCCGAAATGTATTATAAGAGTGTCCTGAAGGGTTCCTGCATGATTGCGGGTGAGTGCTCCAAAGATGTAATATTTGAGTAGACTCGCATTTTGTTATCTTGTGCGCTGAAAACTTTGTTCATATGCGCTAAGCAATGCTTGTTAATTTAAAATATTACCTTCTGTGTGGCCTTTTATCAAATCTGAGAGATGGCAAGTCGTCGGCTTCAGCCCCCATGCCACAAGCGCTGGGGTGTTCGGGATAAACTTGAGCGCTCTTGTTCCCATTTTTGGGTCCATCTAGGGAGGTGTTCAACACAACGAACGAGGCAACCGGACTTATAATGCTTGAACACTCTCACTTAGCCATAGAATTCTATAATTTTAAATTTCGGCGAAGCCCCTAGTGTTCGGAACACCGAGTTCGGGGCGCTATCCACGCCTGGGCCGGACAAAGCCGGTTCCTTACTCTAAGTGGCATAAGTCTTTAGGGACTCGAAAAAACCTCTCGAACAGCGACCAGCTCTCGCCTTATCATGACGGTCAGTTTTAGCTTTCTCCACTGAGGCGCTCGCCCAGCTCAACCGAGGCGCAATCGCAGTGGTTCTCCCAGTGCTACCTTAGCCGATACAATGGAACATAAGGTACCAAAACATGGGAGCCGGGCAAACCCAACTATTGACCCAAGACATGATTCGGAGCCGATGCATATAATGTTATAAGTTCGGGGTGTCGCACTTGTGAAAGTGTTCGGACTTATCACACCATAATGTGGGGAACTTAAGCCCCTGGTGTATTTAGCCGTACCAAAGTGTACGGATGCAACATGTCATAAATGAACATATATGTAAGAAAGAAATGCAGTTTTAAGCAAAAAGCGATGCATTGTTTATTCAAGAAGTACTGCCATGAATGCAGAACGATACAAATAGTGCGGTAAGCAAGGGATAGGACTATTAAACATGTCCCCCTCCAGGGGTAGGCTGCGGAATGGTGTATAAAACGGATTTAATGCTCGTAATGGAGACCACCTGGATACTCGTCGTAGCCTTTCTCCTCCCCTGGATGTTGCATCGTGAGTACGGCAGGTCTACTGCCGGACAGGGCCTCTGGTGAACGAAGTCCTGTGGGTAAGAAAAAAGAAAAAAGAAAAAGAGTGACACACTTGGGAGCCCCTGGTGCGGTTAAGCCGCATTCTGGGCCTGTGGTGGTCGTGCCCCTCCCCCTATGCCCATGGTATCTCCAGAGCGTAATGATGTACGCGAAGGACCAGTCTTGCAATTTTGCAAGGGCTGGGGTTGGGGCCGCATTTCTACGCGTGCTCGGAACGTGCCAGGTGGTCTTGTTGTAGGTTACTCCGGGCGCGTTTGGCCGTGTCCGGTCGCTTAACCGCCGGACTCAAAAATTGCCTTAAGAGGCTGCTCTGTACTTCTGCCGCGAGAGCCGCTGTGTGTTCCTCCGTTCGGAGGGAGTGTTCAGTGTTTCTGTTGACCGTAATGACTCCTCGAGGGCCTGGCATCTTGAGCTTGAGGTATGCGTAGTGCGGCACCGCGTTGAACTTTGCGAACGCGGTTCGTCTGAGCAGAGCATGATAGCCACTGCGGAACGGGACTATATCGAAGATTAACTCCTCGCTATGGAAGTTATCCGGGGATCCGAAGACCACTTCCAGTGTAACTGAGCCTGTACAATTGGCCTCTACACCTGGTATGACGCCTTTGAAGGTCGTCTTTGTGGGTTTAATCCTTGAGGGGTCTATGCCCATCTTGCGCACTGTATCCTGATAAAGCAGGTTCAGGCTGCTGCCGCCGTCCATCAGGACTCTAGTGAGATGAAATCCATCGACGATTGGGTCTAAAACCAATGCAGCGAATCCCCCGTGGCGGATACTAGTGGGGTGGTCCCTTCGATCAAAAGTGATCGGGTAGGAGGACCATGGGTTAAACTTTGGGGCGACTGGCTCCATCGCATATACGTCCCTGAGTGCACGCTTCCGCTCCCTCTTGGGTATGTGAGTTGCGTATATCATGTTCACCGTCCGTACTTGTGGGGGGAAACCCTTCTGTCCTCTATTGTTCGGCGGTCGGGTCTCCTCCTCGTCATCGCTATGCAGCCCCTTGTCATTGTTTTCGGCAATTAACTTGCCTGCCTGCTTGAATACCCAACAATCCCTGTTGGTGTGGTTAGCTGGCTTTTTGGGGGTGCCGTGTATCTGGCAAGAGCGGTCGAGTATTCGGTCCAAATTGGATGGACCCGGAGTAGTTATTTTGAATGGTTTTTTCCGCTGACCGGGTTTAGAGCCTCTGAATCCGGCGTTGACTGCCGTATCCTCAGTGTTATCGCCATTGACGTGGCGTTTGTTTTTATTGCGACGCGACCTGCCATTGCGGTCCTTGGTATCCGGACTGCCAGAATTTTTGCTGAGGTTGTTACTGCGGGCTAGCCAGCTGTCCTCTCCTGCGCAGAAGCAGGTCATAAGTGATGTGAGGGCTGCCATGGATTTCGGCTTTCCTGTCCTAGGTGCCGGGCAAGCCACTCGTCGCGGACAGTCGACGATTTGATTTTTTTTGTTAAGAACCGTGTCCAGAACTGTCTGGCCGATTTGTCTGGCTGCTGAATTATGTGGCTTAGGTCATCTACGTCTGGTGGTCGCACATATGTGCCCTGGAAGTTGTCAAGGAATGCGGCTTCCAGGTCTTCCCAACACCCAATTGACTCTGCTGGCAAGCTGTTAAGCCAATGCCGAGCTGGTCCTTTAAGCTTGAGTGGGAGATATTTGATGGCGTGAAGATCGTCACCGCGGGCCATGTGGATATGTAGGAGATAGTCTTCGATCCAAACCGCGTGGTCTGTTGTGCCATCGTAGGATTCAATGTTCACGGGTTTAAACCCTTCGGGGATTTGATGATCCATTACTTCATCTGTGAAGCATAGTGGGTGTGCGGCGCCTCTATATTGGGCTATATCACGACGTAGCTCAAGTGAGCTTTGTCTACTGTATTCGGCCCGGCCGGAGTTGCTGTATCCGGCGCGACGGTCGTCGTCGCGCATCGTGGGGCGCCCAGGCGATCCGTAGATCGATCTTGATTGTCTTGCCTTATCCTCCAATATGTCTCGCAAGTCCGGCGCATTCCCCCGTGGCTTCGTACTTTTCGAGCGGTGCCGGGGTACGGTTCTGGTGGAGGGCCTAGAGGCCTCTCTGTCGCGGCCACGAGGTGGTTGGTCAGCCGTATTGTGCGCTGGTGATGCAGGTTTATATGCCTCCTCCTCTAATCGGGGGAGCAACTTGCGTTTGGGGTAGCTTTTGGAGGGGCGTTCGAGTTCATACTCTTCGGCCGCAAGGACTTCAGTCCATCTGTCGGCTAGCAGGTCTTGATCAGCTCTAAGTTGTTGCTGCTTTTTCTTTAGGCTGTTCGCCGTGGCCATTAGCCTGCGTTTGAAACACTCTTGTTCGACGGGATCCTCGGGCACGACGAATTCGTCATCGCCGAGGCTTGCCTCGTCTCCGGAGGGAGGCATGTAATTATCATCCTCTACCTCTTCGTTTGCCGCTCTCTCTTGAGGGCTGGCTTCTCCGTCCTCCTATGCTGAATCTTGCTGGAGGGGGTTGTCTTCGGCACTCTCTGGGTGTTATTATCTCCGGTGCCGGAATCTCCATTCTTGCTGTGGCAGGATTTAGAGCGGCGCCGCTGACGCCGGCGCTTGGGCTGTTTCTTGGAGGAGTCTTCCTCCGCTGCTTCTTCGCCATTCCCATCCTTTGGGATGTCCACCATGTATATGTCATATTACGAGGTGGTCTTCCAGTGCCCCGTAGGCGCTGGTTCTTGGTCGTCTCCAGCATCGTCGTCCATACCGTCGATGTCTTCGGAGTCGTAGTCTAGCATGTCGGTTAGATCGTCGACAGTGGCTACAAAGTGGGTGGTGGGTGGGCTTTGAATTTCTTCGTCGTCTGCATCCCAACCATCCTGACCGCAATTCGGCCAGGGCTCTCCTGATAGCGAGAGATACTTTAGCGAATTCAGGATGTCGCCAAAAGGTGAGTGTTGAAAGATGTCCGTAGCGGTGAACTCCATGATTGGCGCCCAATCAGATTCGATTGGAGGGGGCGCGGGAGGTTCGGAGTCCGGAGAGGAGTCCGGCACCTCGGAGTCACGAGCCTCACAAGGGACAAAGTCAGTATTTGGCTCCATTGCCGTAGAGGTTGCAGCCCCCGAGGCGGTGTCTAGCCACCCATCCTCGATCTGTGCGGTCGGCTCCGAATTAAGGGTCGGAGCGGACTCATGCGCGGCCTCCAGGGCACTGTCCGGCAGCAGAGCTAAATCATGCCCATCGTGACAGTGCGACACGCTCGGCTGTGGCTCAAATCCGTCGAAGATCAAGTCTCTGCGGATGTCAGCCGTGAAGTTTAGACTTCCAAATCTGACCTGATGGCCAGGGGCGTAGCTTTCGATCTGCTCCAAATGGCCAAGCGAATTGGCCCGCAGTGCAAAGCCGTCGAATACAAAGATCTGTCCGGGGAGAAAAGTCTCACCCTGGACTGCGTCGTTGTTGATGATCGAAGGAGCCATCAAGCCTATCAGTGACGACATAGAGGAACTCTCAATGACAGCACCAATGTCGGTGTCAAAACCGGCGGATCTCGGGTAGGGGGTCCCGAACTGTGCGTCTAGGCAGATGGTAACAGGAGACAAGGGACACGATGTTTTTACCCAGGTTCGGGCCCTCTCGATGGAGGTAAAACCCTACTCCTGCTTGATTAATATTGATGATATGGGTAGTACAAGAGTGGATCTACCACGAGATCAAGGAGGCTAAACCCTAGAAGCTAGCCTATGGTATGATTGTTGTTCGTCCTATGGACTAAAACCCTCCGGTTTATATAGACATCGGAGAGGGCTAGGGTTACACAGAGTCGGTTACGATGGTACGAGATCTACATATCCGCATTGCCAAGCTTGCCTTCCACGCCAAGGAAAGTCCCATCCGGACACGGGACGAAGTCTTCAATCTTGTATCTTCATAGTTTTGGAGTCCGGCTGATGATAGTTCGGCTATCCGAACACCCCCTAGTCCAGGACTCCCTCACCTCTACTAATTTTCTAAGAGCCTGCATCATTGCAGCTTGTCCGGTCACGGACGCTAGGCGTGGAGCAACTTGGTGCCCGCACGATGTTCGCCGGTATGCCTCAAGTGGGTGAGCTCGTGTACGATGACATGGACATGCATATGTTTGAGATGATCCACGACAGAGGCGGAATCGAAGGCGGATGCTACTATGAGGACAGACAAGTGGATAACTCGGAGTCCACCCATTTAGGCACGTACACCCAACAGGGCACGCATCCAAGCATGTACACCCACTCGGGCATGCAGATGGATTGGGCAACTGGGCAACAAGAGAAGGAGGAGCACGATGATGACGACCCTGATCAATATGAATTTGTCGTCGGCCGAAAGAAAAGGGGTAGAGGAGAAAGCTTCAAGATGAGGGAGGATGAGTTGTTGTGCGATGCGTGGTTGGCCACTAGCCTCCATCCGATCCATGGCACAGAGCAAAAGGTCTCAACATGTTGGGCCAACATTAACACTTGGTTTCATGAACACAAGCATTTCGAGCCCTACGATGACGTATTCATCTGCAACCATTTGGTGAGTCTCTCAACCATCGATGGTACATCATCCAAGAGGTCGTGTCCAAGTACTGCGGCCACTTGAAGCAACTCATCTGACGGTGGCCAAGTGGTGCCCAAATGTCTGAGCAAAAGTGTGTTGATCATTTGGAAGGATATTCAAATTGTTGACCGCATATGCTCCATCTTAGGTCATTTTATTTGGATCGGATATGCAAACTGTGACGGTGTTTTAATTTGTAGCCTTCTTCTGCGTGCAATTTGCTTGAAGTTGGAGAAGAACTTCGTCCTCATGCATTGTTGGTTGAAGTTGAGTGGGCAACCCAAGTTGAATGAATTCATTGTCAAGTTCGCCAAGACCGTTGGCATTGGCAGCAAGGAAGAAACGGGTGATCCAACTGACCCAATAAAAGAACCACCGAAGAAGGTTAGGAGAGGGTTCCGGGGAAGGAAGTGCGAGGAGGATAAGGCAAAGCAAGAAGGGGTGGCGGCCAAGATGATAAAGAGGTTCGAGGACATCTTGTCGAAGAAGGAGGAGGCATATCTGTCAGGGGAATTACCCGCGGCTAGACCCGGCAGTCCGGGACATGACCCGGCTAGACCAGAAGGCACATGCCCGGGTTGTCCAAGGCGCCATGCAGGCCGACTCTCCGTAGGCCGAGATCTTGGAAGGAACCCGGTGAGGGAAACGAGACACGATCAATGACAGACCCGACCTAGGTTGATTGGTGTGGAAGAGAATATGGGTGCCCAAATGTGGCCCAACATGGGGGGTTGATTGGTACTACATATTTTGTAGCTTCTCTTACTTGTCCGCGGGCAACCTCGTCGACTTATGCCGCATCACTAATAGCTAAGTTACTTTCATAGTTACAATTTATATTTATTTTGCTTTCGTCAATAAAATAAAGTTGTACCTTGAGTTAATTTCAGGGGCAAGCATTTCATATCATATATATTTGAGCCGTAAAGGTTGCCAAAGAGAACTAGTTGCCACGATGCGCAGTTCAAATATGGGTACCCTGCCTTATTGGCGACAGAGTTAAGGTTTAAAGAGAACTAGTTGCCACAATGCGCAGTTCAAACATGGGTACCCTGCCTTATTGGCAAAGAAGTAAAGGTTGTCAAAGAGAACTAGCTGCCATGATGCGCAGTTCAAACATGGGTATCCTGCATTATTGGCAAAAATGTAAAGGTTGCCAAAGAGAACTAGTTGCCATGATGCGCAGTTCAAACATGGAACGCTACCATATTGGCAAAAAATAAGGTTACCAAAGAAGACTAGTTGCCACGATGCACAGTCTAAACATGGGTATCCTTCTCAATTATGATCAATGGAATAAAGCCGGCACCTCTGGACCACAGAGTTTTGACGTTTCACTTCATAATAGTGTGTTGTTGAGTCTTTTTATCATTGACCATCGCTTACTTGGGGGCTTCCAACTCATTGAGTTTAGCTATAACATCCCTCTAGACTCGGCATATGCCATCATATATCCTGGTTATACCTACCTGTTTGCTTGATGCTACTCACAAAAAGGTGACCCGGTTGCATGCTTGATAAGTCAATCACTCTAACGCCTATTATGGACTTTGTTGACCCTGAACTTATCAAAGTTAAAACACCGGCTTAAGTCACATGAATGCCGGCTTTCTAGATAGCAAGGGTAAACCAAAAGAGGCTACAAGGCCTGATTCCACAAGAATGCAAATTTCAAAGATTCTAGCCTCGAAAGCAGTCTTTATGTCGAGCCTCGAAAGCCGGCTTTTTAATTTTAATTTAAATTTGATTATATTTATATTATTTAGATATTGTACTTATTACTCTAAATTCTAACTTACCCACAAGTTATTACCAGTATATATATTTTGCTTATTTTTGTAGAAGTCGGCTTTACCTTTGAGAGGTCGGGTCTCATATTATTCTTTTATAAGTTGCTCAAGGATTTCTATACCAAGATACTTTGCTGATTTGGAACCAGGGCCCATGATTCATTTCAAGCACAAATGCATTACTCCAGGATATCCGTACAAGCGATAAATTGCCGGGTTTCGTTGCAACTCCAGTCAAGGATTCATATTGAACAAGCAAACATAACAAATTTTGAGGATGATCTTTGGCACAAATATTTCAAAAGTGCATGATGGCACTGTGAAAGAAAGCAACAAGTCCTACTCCTTCAGCTCAAATTTTTTGGAGCCAGCCTGATTCAGAATTGCCTGTATAAATACAGATGGGTTATATTATTCTAACATAGTCCCAAGTCGCTACAAGTTTGTGACCCGACACTTGGGGGCTATGGACTATCTGCATTTTACTATCAAATAACAATCAAGGATATTCACAATAGAAGTCCCGAGTCGTCGCAGGCAAACGACCCGACACTTGGGGCTACACTATTGAGTTCAAGATCTACAAATTTTCTAAAAAGTCCCAAGTCGCTGCAGGCATAAGACCCGACACTTGGGGGCTACAACTTTCAGTTGTTTAAACAGATCATAAGGTCCAAATTTACCTGACCCATCACATACTGATAAGCCGGCCCTTGGGGGCTACAATGCAAAACTTTTAGTTTACGACTGTCGACTCAGATGAACAACCCTAATTCTCCAAAGTTGCAACATTTATTTTTAAGCAAGTCTTTAGCTATCACTACGTTTTACTCTTAAGATTTGCGGGCTACACTATTCGCAGCTATATATATACAACATTTAAAACTAAGTTCAAATCCCAGGTTGCTGCAAGAAAGACAACCCCACACTTGGGGGCTACACTAGCTAAAGTTTTATAAGTATAAGACAATGACAAGTCCCAGGTTGCTGCAGCAAGACAACCCGACACTTGGGGGCTACTACTACTTCTTGAGCTTGCATTGGTTTTTCCCTTGAAGAGGAAAGGGTGATGCAGCAAAGTAGAGATAAGTATTTTCGTCAGTTGAGAACCAAGGTATCAATCCAGTAGGAGGAACACACAAGTCTCCAATAACTGCACCTACACAAACAAACAAATACTTGAACCCAACGCGATAAATGATATGTCAATCCCTTCACGGTTACTTACAAGGATGAGATCTGATACTGATAGATATAAAAGGTAGTAAAAGTGCTAAATAAAATAAAAGTAAATAAATTGCAACAAGGTATTTTTGTGTTTTTGATTTTATAGATCTAAAAAATAATATGATAAAAGATAGACCCGGGGGTCATAGTTTTCACTAGAGGCTTCTCTCTTGAAAGAAAGCATACGGTGGGTAAACAAATTACTATTGAGCAATTGATAGAAAAGTGCATAGTTATGACGGTATATACACTACTAGATATTTCATTATAACCGAGGGTCCAATCACCGTCGGATATTTTTGATCACCGTCAACTATTACTAAAACCGACGGTACACCGTCGGCCATCTCCAGTCGGCCATTACAGTAATGGTCGACGGTACAGTCGGGTAATATTGTCACCTACGGTAGTAAGCCGACGGTGAGCCATCGGGCATGTTATTGTAACCAGCTGGCTCATCTTAGCCCGACGACATTTATAGCCGACGGTTCCTCATCGGGCATTTACTCTCCGACGGTTATTTCTTCCCATCGGTTTTCAAAATAGTCGACGGTACATTTGTCCCGCTGGACTTATTTATGACCGTGAGAGAACCAAACCGTCAGCTCATTAGATGGTCGACAGTGTATACGGCCTTTCAGGAAACCTGTTAGCCGAGGGTGAGCAAACACCGCCAGGAAACCTGTTAGTCGAGGGTGAGAAAACACCGTCAATTTATAAATTCACCAACAGTCTAAAGTCCCCATTGGCATTCTCTATAACTGAGACATATTTTCCACCATAGGTCATTACTCACCCCTCGTATATTTCTTTCAGCAAGGGGTGTTTCATTCCATCTCATACACAAGGACAAGGTATTGAGTTGCATCCAAATTGCATTAACCATAATTATCAAATGTCGAATGCAGAACAAAATAGTAACTGAGATAGGCCACATTTTGCATAAGATAAATTGTCCACTAAGACAAATTTGTCCATAAGATAATAAAGTGTTTCAAATATCTAACACAACTACATTTTGACATGACTTGAAGATCATTAGATTTTATAGCCAATCATCATCATCGCCATCGCCACCGCCATAGCCATAGCCATAGTCATCCTCGTCTCCATAGTCATCATATTCCCCATCGCCATAGTGATCATAGTGCTCATCACCATACAGATCACCCTCGCCATAGTTACCATATCCCCCATTGCCATAGTAGTCGTCCTCATCATCATTTCCATGACTCGTACTGCCTCCAGTCCTGCTTCCCATTCCCTAAGTAATGACAAGACTAGTTGTCAGTATAATGTAGCTGAAATTTAAGTGACCTACAGGGATCAAACTTAATTGTTCTAATTGACAGGTTATCTGCGAACTGCTATATGACAACATGATTATCCAACAATATGATGCCTATTCACCTTTCGTTCCTTCACATGAAATTTTCAGAGGAAACATGAATCAGCAGGAACACATTCCATACACATTTACCAAGTACTGTGCATATCTATCTGCAACCCCACTATCAACAGTGTTTACATTTCGCAGTCACATGACAAAGCCGAATTAGTAAACTAACAGACCGCTATTGGCTAGTTTGGGCATATAGTAAACTAATTAAGAATGGCATGTACAAAAAGCATAAACTAGCAGCATGTTCCCCAAGGTGAAATAATATTTGCATGTATATGTATTATAATTGAAATGCATATGTACAGAGGCTTTATCGAACATGGTACAATGCTTAGATAAAGGAAGAGTACCCGTAAGAAAAATATTCCGGATGGTTAGCCTAAATGCTTTCATGTCTACTAATTCGTTCCCTGCGACCTCAATAAATTATACATGAAGTACAAATAAATTATTGTTCATACTATCATATTTTTCCTATTAATGATTTTTGAATTAACATGGTTCAGTTATCTAGTTTTGCACATAAGAAATGATAGCAAATTTAGATATGCAAGCAAACAAGGCATATGTACAGAGAAACAAGCAAACAAAGCATATGTACAGATAAACAAGCATGACAACTGTAGGCTATCAAGTGTGGTCTTCACTGCATTTTTTTCCTCATAGATGTGCAGATAAACTTGTCCTATCAACCATCAAGTATTTACATGCAGCATCAGTCATTTCTCTTGGGTGATATAATCCTTTAGAGGAATGCGCCAATATAGTTAACCATGCATTTCTTTTCTAAATATGTAATTAAAATATATGAAGGATCTACATCTGCTGCTACTTTCCATGACCAAAAATACTGCACCTGACTTGCACACACAAATTCTCTCTTGATGTGCTAATACATATGCAAAGACAAACACATAAATGGTGGAACAAGGAGAGGTAATCCCCAGACTTGCGAGCACGACGACAATGAACTAACCTTTTCGGTTTGGTGTTGAGGCACATCACCTCGTCCCCTTTGAAATCCGCCTTCAGAATATGATGGAGACTATGTATCATACACAAAAGAAACATTACTTAATGGTTCAGTTGTTGAAAGCCTACAATTCAGATGGGTATAACTTACCAAGTCATCTGTTGCTGATTGCATTATGCCATCAAAGTCAACTCCCCCTTTCTCAGCGAAAGACTACAAACATCAGCATGTCAGCACATACCTATTCACTCAGACTCCAATTTACAAGAGAAGATAATATTACTTGAACAACAAGCTCAATGCCTCGAAGACGCTTGATCTCCTGCTTCAAATATTTGTTTTCTCTTTCTAGACGCTCCTCCTTAGCAAATTGCACCGGATGTGAGGCCATCGCCCTTTTAGACTTAAACTTCGCCTTCTCTACTTTGCTAAACAACTCATTAGCAATTCCCAGCCTGCCATGTGGCATTCTGCCTGCTGCTTCGTAGATGATTTGTCCATCTAAATCCGGGTGCTCCTCTTCCCAATTTTCTCCATGGGCATTTTTCATTGCCTTATCAAAATCCTCCTTTTCAAATTAAAAATTAATGGTAAACCGCAGTGTTATGCACATAGTTCTCATGATGATTATAATGAACTAAGTTGCAATATTTTACTAACCCAATAATCAGCAGTTCTTTGACTGCATATCTGCTCTTCATCAGTCCCTCGATGCAATTTGTGCGTGTGAAGCCAAGCACCAGAAATTCCAGGGTCTTTCCCGGTTTTGAGTTTCTGCATTTGAAGAGTGTGCCACATCATCCAATGTAAATGAAAACTCCTTATTAAATAGTAAGCACAAAGATGTTTGACGAAAATAGTACCAGAAATTGACGTGTGGCGACAACATTTCTAGCACCACTGCAATGGAAGACCGTGTCCCCATTAGCAAGTCTGTTCCTTTTGTTGGTTAAAGATAACCCTCTAAATTCAGTACTACTCCAGTGCTCACATAGTAGACGCCAACCAACGTCTGTAACAAAGTCAACTCTCTTTGCAGAAATTAAAGCTTCCTTAGTTGGCCAGCGGTTACCATCCTCATCCTCTTCTGTTAGTTCTTTAGGCAATTGTCCCTTCTTCTTTAATCTTTTGATGGCTGCCGCATTTTCCTCATGTAGCATCTGCTTCACTTTCGTAGTTAAGTTCTCCTCCAAAACACCATCTGCCTTCTCTTGCTCTGATGGGTCACACTTGAAACGCCACTGCCAAAAACCATCCCAAAACATATTTTGTTAGTTACTAGTGCATTTGTGGAAGTGAGCATATGCATAATCATCAAAGCTTCCAACACTTCATAGATAAACCAAGTAGTTTTGTCATGGTTGTGACCAAAATAAAGAATTTTAACTACCACCTATCCACTAGTTTTAGACTTCTTATGTCTAAATATAATATGTTCACCTCTGTTTCAGAATTCTAAGTACTAGAAAAACTGATTCAAAATTCTCAAAGCATTGTGCGCATATACTTACCCAAAATTCTTCCACTATTTTGGAAGCTGTTGTTCTTACTTCTGGACCAGGGGACCACTTGTAGCCCTCCCAACACAATACCAGTTTCTGATCATTTTTTGGACCAATTGGCGGTGGATACATCTGGCGCACTAAGGCACCTAGCACCGTTGATGGATCACGAGCGCTGTATGGGTGCCTTTCCCATGCCCTATTATAAATAAAGATCAAATGTAGTTAGCACATGAACATTGCTCCAACAAGTAGAGCAATTGGAATATTTAATACTTACATGCCAACGGGAACTATAAGCGGTCGGTCAATTTCCTCTAGTCTGAGACCGGCTGAAGTCCTAGTTCTTGGTGTTCTAGGCTTTTTAGCCTGTACAGTTGACTGAGTTGATCCATTGTTTCCTACGGAGGCACTAGAAGAAGACCTGTTCGACCTAGCTATTGAGACATGCCTATGATGCAAGCGGGTCATCCTATTTACATAGTGACAAATACATTCTTATTAGCCACATAAAAAATAATTAGTAGATGATTACCAAAGGCATGACAGTAGAAGAAGAGAACAACATAAAACATTATGTAACAACTAAACTAGAAATACTATCAACCATAATATATTATTCAATAGTTGTGTCACTAAATCACTATGTAATATGTATTACTACCAATAGTAAACATACTACATTATTCACTAGTTGTGCCACTATATAATATTTATTGGTACCAAGACAGAAAATGACAAGTGCAAAAGCGATAAATGTTCAGTAATCATCATCGTCATATTCGGAGTCATGCTCTATTGCATCATCCTCATCTTCGGTCTCATATGTCTCTTCTTGTCCTTCCTCTTCAGGTAAATCTTCTTCTTCCTCATCAGTACTCTTGTCCGATTCATCTTCTGAAGATTCTTCTCCCTCATAATTATTGCCTTGATTTTCTATTACATAAATTTCAGAGGGATCAAGCTCCACATCATCTGACTCCTTTCTTGGCTCAGTAGATTCATCAACAAATTTGCCACCATCTACAGAAAAACTACCCAGCTGACCACCTTCCTGGAAATATTCATCTGTAGTAGATGGGTCATTTGCGCAGTCATCAAAGTTACTCAAGCTGGTACTTGGCTGAATAGTGTAAACAACCCTCCAATCACGAAGATCTCTCCTGGAGGATGCGTAATGCAAGTAATAAGCTCGCGTAGCTTGGTGAGCCATGGCAAATGGTTCAAAATTACTTAGCCTTGAAGACCACTTTATCTCCACCAAACCTAATTTTGCATTTGGCTTCACACCCTTGATGGGGTCAAACCAACGACATTTGAAGAGTACCATCTCAATTTTTCTACCAGCTGTGAAGGATACTTTGATAATTTCCTCAATGACACCATAGTACTCAAGTTGTTCAGTCTCTGAGATGATGGATGACAAACAAACCCCTGTGTTCGCCGTTTTCAACCTTCTACGTTTTTTCTCAGATATCTCTGATCTAAAGCGAAAGCCATTCACATCATAGGAGCTATAGGAATAGGCTCTAGAGCTGCATCCATTAGCTAAATTCCACAAGTCCTCATCAGAATTGGGATCTTCTTTGCACTACAATGAAATGAAAAGAAAAACTCGGATTATGAAACATAGTAGTAGTTGAATCGAGAGGATATAATGCTAATTAAAATGTGCTTACAGCAATCTCGAACCATTCCACAAATTCGGATGCCATCATTTCATCAAGGCCCTTCGATGTTTTTATAGGAGTACAATAACTTTTATTTTTTGGGACATTTGTTTTTTTAAAATCCTATTTTTATTCTTAGATTTCTCACAGTTCGTTTGGCACATACACGATTCCTTTTTTTGACATGGCACATACATGATTCTTGGTATGATCATAATACGTTTTTTGCGAAAAATGGCCATAATACCTTCGATGATCCATTGGTGTGTTGTATTTGGTTCCACCGCGCACCATTTTTTTCCGCATGGTAATACGTGTCTCATTCATATCATAAAGATCAAATTACAAGCTACGTAAGGATCGACATGACAAAACTGAAAAGATAGCAAAACATCTCTGAGCTAGACACCAACGCTCCGTCACTTGCCCCCAGCACGAACACAGTAGCCACCAAAGAGAATAATGACGGATCACCTCCTCACCCAAACTCGACGTGGCTCCATCGCTGATATGCAGCTTTGTGGACCTCCAAGGTGGCTCACCAAAACTGAAGTCATTGTCGTCGAATGAATCAGATCTGGGCAACACCCCCGGACACGCTATCGAACTCAAGATCTGGCACCCCACCACGACTAAGACGCCGAAGGAGGAAACTACACTTTCCATCCATCAACCATGAACCCAGTACATGTTCCGTCTTCCAAATGTCGTCGATGCAGTCCACAATCTACATCCGCTCCTGGACTACGTACCTCCCAAGCTCCGTGCTGATGTTGAGGCAGACGCCGGCCCGAGGACACATGTCCACCACGAGGATGCCGCCACCACACCATCCTTGCTTGAATAGGCTGGTTTTCAAAACCACCCCCAACCATAGGGCCGATTGACTTGTCGGGGAAGGATCTGAAGAATCTTTATTCAGCACCGTCATTGCCGCCGCCGAAGCCAAGACGATGAGCAACCTAAAAACAAAGCTACTTTAGCCTAAAACTATTCCACACACACACACACACACACACACACACACACAGATCCTGCGACCCCCCTAGCACCAACGATCGAGGTCGTCGGCGGAGGGGAGCCGCCGAAGGATGGCGGCGATCGAAGGAACTCTCCTTGGGAGAGACGCTGGCGAGATAGCCCTTTTTCTTCCCGAGGAAGAAAGAATGACCCCCGCTTAATGGTTGATTTGTTGTGTTTGTGGTGTCTGATAAGGATTGTACGTAGAGAATCATATGTATATATATATAATGACTCTTTTTTAGTTTTGAAATACGGAACTCGGGCTTGTAAGTCACGATAGTACTAGTACTTCATGACCAGCCATACGTGTTTACTAAGGACCTAAAATGGTGTTGAAAAATATGAACGGGTTCATATTGTACGAACATAGCCTCACCGATGCAGGGGACGGCAGCACTTTGAAACGGTAAGGCCTCTGTGGCTCCATGTGGCAGACTCTTTGTAGAAAGGGTGATACCTCCCTTTTACTTTCTTGGTTGGGAGGAAAAATAATGGTCGCATTGCTTCGGACAAAAAGGATCATGTGTACGTATAGTATCGTATGCATAGCATTCCACTTTCTTAATTTTAAAATACAACACTCATCCTCGTTATAATTCAAGATGTAATTAATACTTCACGACACATTTGCATTTAATTAATAATATACATGAAGGTCGGGGTCCTTCTAGACAAAGTTGCATTTATTAGAAAAACTAAAGATACGTACAAGGCAAAATTTACAGAAGTACATGACCAAGAAATTATCAAACTAGGACTTTATATTAGTAAGTGCAATTTTTCTAAACATCATATTTGTATTATTATGTACCAAATTTTTTAAGCATCCTATATATTAATTGTGAAAAAGAACATAATGCACTCGCTTACAATAGCAATGCTAGATGTTAGTTCTTGGAATCTTCTTATACTGAATTATCTGGAATATAACATCGGTCATTCTACATATGTTGTCCATTGAAACATATCGTCGAGAGGGAAAGTCAAACGCTGGTTATCACTATACACCATCGGGTATTTTCTCAAATAACCAAGAGGCACATATCTACCGCCGGCCATGTCCTCTCATAGGTGAGAGTTTTGTTTTCACCTTCGGCTATTAAATTTCACCGTCGGGCATTACATGTAATCCCCGTGGGTGTGGCAAAAACCGTCGGGCATTACATGTAATCCCCGAGGGTGTACCAAAAACCGTCGGGCATTACAATTAACTGTTGGGCATTACATGTAATCCCTGTGGGTGTAGGGAAACCCGTCGGGCAGTACGTGTAATCCCCGTGGGTGTAGGGAAACCCGTCGGGCATTACATGTAATCCCCGTGGGTGTAGGAAAAACCGTCAGGCTTGACGATGAACCGTCAGGCATTAAGTTGGATATCCGAGGGGTGAATTTTTCACCATCGGGCATTCTAGTATACCATCGGGTATTAGTGGTAATACTCGTGAGTCGACAGTAACCGTCGGCCATTATAACTACCGTCGGCTATTACTGTAATACCCGACGGTCCGTCGGCTATTAGATTTCACCGTCGGAAATATGGGGATTTCTAGTAGTGATAAGGCAATAATCATGTATATAGGCATCACATCCGTGACAAGTAGATCGACTCCTGCCTGCATCTACTACTCTTACTCCACACATCAATCGCTATCCAGCATGCATCTAGTGTATTAAGCTAACAAGAATGGTGTAAGGCCTTAAGCAAGATGACATGATGTAGAGGGATAAATCCAATCAATATGAACAAACCCCATCTTTTTTTATCTTTAATGGCAATAAGACAAATACATGTCATGTCCCGTTATGTCACTAGGAATAAGCACCGCAAGATTGAACCCATAACAAAGCACCTCTCCCATTGCAAGAAAAATCAATCTAGTTGGTCAAACCAAATCAATAGATCGGAAAGAAATACAAAGCTATATAAATCATGCATAAAAGAGTTCAGAGAAGACTCAAATAATATTCATAGATAATCTGATCATAAACCCACAATTCATCAGATCTCAACAAACGCATCATAAAAGAAGATTACATCGAATAGATCTCCAAGAACATCAAGGAGAACATTGTATTGAAGATCAAAGAGACAGAAGAAACCATCTAGCTACAAGATGTGGACCCGTAGGTCTGTGGTAAACTACTCACATGTAACACCCATGATGCGGCTATATCTCCCACGTGTCGAAGCACGACTTAGAGGCATAACCACATGGTGGTTTTGTCGCAAGAAGGGTCATCTTCACACAATCCCATGTAATGAACAAGAATGGGATAAAGAGAGTTGGCTTACAATCGCCACTTCACACAATACATAATTTAAGGTCATACGTCATTCAAAATACACTCATAGACCGGCTACGGTCAAATCCAAATGAAAAGAATACAACCCCAAATGCTAGATCCCCGATCGTCCCGACTGGGCTTCGCTACTGATCATCTGGAAACGAAACATAGTAACGACCAAGATCCTCGTCAAACTGCCACTTGAGCTCGGTTGTGCCACTTGCGCTGGTATCCTCGGCACCTGCATCTGTTTTTGGTAGAATCTATGAGCCACGGGGACTCAGCAATCTCACACCCGCGAGATCAAGACTATTTAAGCTTGTAGGTAGGAAAGGGGTAATATGGTGGAGCTGCAGCAAGCACTAAGCATATATGGTGGCTAACATAGGCAAGTGAGAGCGAGAAGAGAAGCGACGCAACGGTCGAGAAGCTCGAAGTGATCAAGAAGTGATCCTGAAACTACTTACGCTCATACATAACCCAAACCGTGTTCACTTCCCGGACTCCACCGAGAAGAGACCATCACGGCTACACACATGGTTGATGCATTTTAATGAAGTCAAGTGTCAAGTTCTCTACAACCGGACATTAACAAATTCCCATCTGCCTCATAACCGCGGGCATGGCTTTCGAAAGATAATACCCTGCAGGGGTGTTCCAACTTAGCCCATCATAAGCTCTCATGGTCAACGAAGGATATACCTTCTCCCGGGAAGACCCGATCAATCTCAGAATCCCGGTTAGCAAGACATTTCGACAATGGTAAAACAAGACCAGCAAGACCGCCCAATGCGTCGACAAATCCCGATAGGAGCTGCACATATCTCGTTCTCAGGGCACACCGTATGAACACTACGTACAACTAAAACCATCCCTTAAGTTTCCCCGAGGTGGCGCTGCAAGTGGCTCTAGTTTGGACCAACACTCGAAGGAGCACTGGCCCGGGGGGGGGGGGGGGGGTTAAAATAAAGATGACCCTCGGGCTCGCGAAAACCCAAGGGAAAAAGGCTTAGGTGGAAAATGGTAAAACCAAGGTTGGTCCTTGCTGGAGGAGTTTTATTCAAAGTGAACTGTCAAGGGGGTCCCATAAATCACCCAACCGCGTAAGGAACGCAAAATCAAGGAACATAACACCGGTATGACGGAAACTAGGGCGGCAAGAGTGGAACAAGACACCAGGCATAAGGCCGAGCCTTCCACCCTTTACCAAGTATATAAGGTACATTAATTAAACAAGAGATATTGTGATATCCCAAAATATCCATGTTCCAAGAAGGAACGAACTTCATCTTCATTTGCAACTAGCAACGCTATAAGAGGGGTGAGCAAAAGCGGTGACATAGCCAAACAACGGTTTGCTAGGAAAGGATGGTTAGAGGCTTGACATGGCAATATGGGAGGCATGATAAAAAAGTGATAGGTAGAGCTAACATAGCGATAGAGCGAGCAACTAGCAAAGCAAAGATAGAAGTGATATCGAGGGTATGGTCATCTTGCCTGCAAAGTTCTCAGAGTTGTCGAAGGCTTGATCCTCGTAAACGTTCTCAACAGGTTCCTCATTCACGTACTCGTCTCCCAGCTCTACCCAAAGCAAGAACACAAGCAAAGGAACCACAATAAATCACGGTGCAATGCACAAGCAACATGATGCAATGCATGACATGATATGCGAGATGTGATATGCAATGCATATGCGTGCTCGGGAAGGAAAAAGGATGAACAAGGCATCAACTTGGCAAACCAAGTATGCCGCTGGAAAGATGAGATGATTTTGGTTGAAATCGATATAAAGATCATCAGAATCGGATGCACGGTTTGCAAATGTCAAGCAAAACAAGAATGACACAAATCTGCGATTAACAACACGATGCTACTTAGCATGCAACAAGAAACTAAGCTACGGAACCCCAAACATAAAAACAAAGCATATGGAAGTGATCTACAGGAGATGCTTAACAAAAGAGGAACACTGAGCTACGGCTAAATCACACCATAACAGGTTCAAACAAGCATGGCAAAAGTACAAAAGATATCAGGTTGGACATGGCATAAATAGCATCAGGTAGCAATGTTCAGAGCAAGCAATCAACATACTACAGGAGCTTATAATAGCAAAACAAGGCATGACATGATTCTACTGAAAGCATAGAACAAAAGTCCCTTACTGACCATGAGCCAAAAAGGATCAGAAGAAATGGTGGTATCCATGTAAACATAGCAAGTTTCGTTAACAGATTCAGCAAACTGGGCATGGCATTGACAGAATTATGAAGGCATCTTTTTTTTGACTGTGAACTGTGGGGTAAAACCCCCACAGCATATCAAAACTTTATTAAAGCCAGGCAACAGTTACAACAACATGATTACAAGAGGTAACCGAAAAGAAGGAGAAAACAAAAAAGAAAAGGGCAAAAATTAAGGAGGCAAGAAGGAAATCCACTTGAGTAGCTCATCCTTGTATCCAGACTTGATTCTATGCTGCATCAGAGTTATGTCATGCCTGAAAGCTCCTCTCCATTTGTTAAAACTTGCCCTTTCACCTCTGAACACTTTGGCATTTCTGATGATCCAGATATTCCAGCAGGCAATAAATACTACTTTAGTGAAAAAGGGCTTATCAAAACTTCTCCTTGCCTGGATGACTAGGTCAGACATTGAAGTTCCAGACGACCAATCAATCTGCAAATAATTCCAAACTCTGACACTAAAATTGCAGTTGAAGAAGAGATGGTCTCTGGTTTCTCTCACTTGCAGGGGGCATAGCCTACAAGAAACACCATCATCCATGTGCCAGTGTCTTCTATCAACCATATCCTTAGTGTTTAGTCTGTCCATGGTGAGCATCCATGCAAAAACCTTGATCTTGATAGTGCAAGAGGATTTCCAGATCCAGCACAGCAGGTGGTTGAATGTTTCATTCTGGAAAACATGATCATAGAACAGCTTAGGTTTGTAAACCTTTGAAGAATCCTGCCATAACCATACATCCTTGCTAGTGCCATATCTGGTATGGGAGGTCAGCATATTACTTATCAAGTTTAACTCATCAAAAGCTTGAGCAGACAAAGGTAGATGAAAGTGTTGGTATAAGTCAACTGAGTTGAAGATGTCCTTAACAGAAATCCATGGATCCTTGGCAAAAGAGAATAATCTAGGGAATATAGACTGCAAGGTAGAAACTTCAGTGCCAAGATTCCAGTTATCAGACCAAAAAGGAGCAGTGTCCCCAGCATTGACCTGCACCCAGGAGCAGTCCCTAAAATTCTGCAAGACCTTGCAAATATCCTTCCACCAAAAAGAGCCACAAGAAGTTGTTCCCTGGGGCATGCCATCATGATAATATGAGTCCCAAATTAAGGACACCCAAGGTAGATCTTTCCTGTTGAGAAAGTTACTAGCATGCTTGAGGAGCAAAGCCACATTTTGAACACCCAGGTTCAAAATACCAAGACCACCCTTACTTTTTGGTCTACAAATCAAATTCCAAGCAGCAAGAGATGGAGCAGGCTCGTCCCTATTTTTTCTCCACAGACATTGCCTTTGAATCCTTTCCAGCTGCTTGAGGATTCCAGCAGGAACAGCCAGGCTGCCCATAAAGAAGATTGGCATGGAAGACAAAGCAGAATTGAGGAACTGCAGTCTCTCACCTTGATTGAGGAAGGAGGAACTGGCAGTCATTCTCCTCTCCATACAGTCCACCAGAGGCATAAAGTCCACCATCTTTGGCCTTGTAGTACGCACAGGCAAACCAAGGTAAGTAAAAGGCATCTTTCCAATTTGACATCCAAAAGCAAAAGCAAGCTCAGTCATGACTGCATTTTCAACATTTATAGGAATGATAAAGGATTTATGGTAGTTAACATCAAGACCTGTGGACTGAGAGAACACCAACAACATCTCCTTCAGAGCTAGAAGTTGCTTCCTGTCAGCAGGGAGGATGATCAAGGTATCATCAGCATATTGAATGATAGGGTAGTCTTGATCATGGCAAGGGATAGGTAGCTTTAGGATCCCCTTTCTGAACATATCATTAATGCCTGTTTGCAGAAGATCAGCAGCTATCACAAAGAGAAGAGGAGAAACAGGGTCCCCCTATCTAACTCCTTTTTTGCAAATAAACTTCCTCCCAGGCACACCATTCAGAAGGACAGAAGAGGTACCAGTGGCAAGGAGCTGCTTCATCCATAGAATCCACTTTTCATTAAAGCCTTTGTGTCTTAGGATTTGGAAGATAGCTTCATGCTCAACAGAGTCAAAAGCCTTCTCAAAGTCCAATTTGAGGATGACAATGGGCCTCTTAGACTGATGGCATTGATGTAGATACTCAAAGGTCCAACCAATGCAGTCCTGAATTGTTCTTCTCTTAATGAAACCATATTGGTTCTTATGAATGCATTTCATAATTATCCTCTGAAATCTATTGGCAGCCATCTTAGAGAGAAATTTCAGACCCATGCTTGTGAGGGAAATGGGCCTATAATCCCCCACTTCCTCAGGTGATAGTTTCTTGGGTATCAGAGTAATGAAAGAACTATTAATGTTGTCCAGCACTACAGTCCCTTATGAAGGCATCTTTGCGAGCTGAATTCACTCACCACAAGTCATTGCATGATAAGATAAGCATAGCACCAGCAAGAATACATGTTTATGAAACTAAACATGGCAAGAACAAGATCATAGCATGCAAGGATCATCTACAACAACCTTGGCAAAATTGGATATCATGTAAACAATTTGCCAGGAAACATTTTGTAGCAAAAGTAGAGCAAGAAAATGACATGCTAGACTACTCCATAATTGCAAACAGGGGCATGAATGGATAGAGCATAACCATATGTTCAAAACATCCTTACTGAAGTATCTCAAAATAAGCATGGATCTCTCTGTAGCATCAAGTTTACATGACATAAAAATAACAGCAGAACAGGGACTAAAATCAGCAACACCACGAGGCCTAGTTTGCATGCTTGTGCTAGTCACCACATTGATCACAAAAATACATGGTAAGCACCTATGAAAAGATGGCATGGCATAGAACAAAACATATGTAGGGCTCAAGTTCATAAGATGCACACATCACTCATGACAAACATGACAAAAGTGCATGTTCTGATAAGAATCTGGAAATAACATCACATAGCCCTCTTCCAACAGCATTTCAGGCATCAAGATGAGCTCAAATGAAAATGATGCAATGAGATAAAATGATGTACTCATCGAGGCGAACAATTCGGTATGCTACATGCCCAAAACGGAGCCACAGGTGCAAAGTTATGACACGATGAATATGGCATGATAATGTCAAAACATTCGGGGACTTGGGCAGAATTCGGGGTCAACCTCGGTTTTCTCCAGATCCGATCTGGATCCGGCTCGGACGTCGAGGTTCACCGGAACCACTCGCCGGAGCAGGGCCGAATTGGAGAGGAAGGAGATGAGGACGGGGGCGGCCGGATCCGGGCGCCGGGAGCCGGCGGCGCGGCGGAGTGCGGAGGGCGGCGGCCGGCGCGGTCACGGGCACGGGAGGCGACCGGGGCAGCGGCCGGCGTTGACCAAGGTGGTGGCGGGCGTCCGGGGTGGCGGAGGCCGGCGGCGGCTGCGGGACGGCGGCGGCGACGGGCGCGCGAGCGGGCGCGGCGGCGGACGGGCTTCGGGGGCCCGACCCGGGCTCGGGCGGGCCGGCGGCGGTGGGCAGCGGCGGTGCCACGTGGCGGTGTGCGGTTCGCCGGGTGGCGGCGGGCGGACACGTTCGGCCCGATCCGGACGTGTCCGGCGGCGGCGCGAGGGGAGCGGTTTGTCTAGGGTTTGCCCGAAAAATTCAGGGATGGGCACATATTTATAGGTAGGAGGAGCTAGGAGGCTCCAAATGGAGTGAGGTTTCCGCCCACACGATCGTGATCCGACGACGGAGAGCATGGAAGTGACTTAGATGGGTTTTTGGGCTGTTTTAGAGGGTTGTTGGGCTACAACCCAAAAGAGGCCTTTGCGGTTAAGCGGTTAACCGTTGGAGTATCAAACGACCTCCAAATGGCACGAAACTTGACAGGTGGTCTACTGGTGGTGTACCAAGGCCACCTAGCAAGCCTCGGTACATTTCGAGAATGTTTTAACACCCGCACACGAAAAGAGACAAGAGGGGTGCGCCGGTGCATGTGGGAGTGCCGGATTGCAAAACGGACAACGGGGAAAATGCTCGGATGCATGAGACGAACACGTATGCAAATGAGATGCACATGATGACATGATATGAGATGCATGACATGAACAAAAGCAAAACGAAAGACAAAACCCAACCACGGAGGGAATACCATAGCACATAGCCGAAAATGGCAAGAGTTGGAGTTACAAAGATGGAAAGTTACATCCGGGGTGTTACAACACTCCACCACTACAAGAGGATCTCGTCCCGAGATGTAGGACTGAAAGAACTCCGGCTATTCGGAACGGAGGTGATCCGCGCGCTCCCAGGTGGCTTCTCGGTCGGAATGGTGTGACCACTTCACTTTCAGGAATTTGATAGACTTGTTGCGAGTCTTGCACTCGGTTTCTTCAAGAATAGCAACAGGGTGCTCATGATAAGAGAGATCTTCTTGGAGGTCAATTTCTTCGAAGTTGATGGTGCGCTCAGGAGTCTTGAAGCACTTGCAAAGCTGTGACACGTGAAACACATCGTGCACGTTTGCAAAATTGGACGGAAGCTCAAATTGATAGGCGAGATCGCCTCTTTTGCCAATGATCTTGAAAGGACCCACGTATCTAGGGGCAAGCTTCCCTTTGATACCGAAGCGACGAGTGCCTTTCATTGGAGAGACGTGGAGGTAGACATGGTCTCCGATTTCAAAAGCTAAATCACGGTGCTTGCTATCATAGTAACTCTTCTGGCGCGATTGCGCGGCTTTGAGATTCTCACGAATGACTTTTCAGATTTCTTTGGCTTCTGTGATCAAGTCGTTGCCAAGAAGTTGGCGTTCACCTGTCTCAGACCAATTGAGAGGAGTACGACACTTCCTGCCATAGAGAATTTTGAATGGGGCCTTGCCCGAACTCACTTGGAAGCTGTTGTTGTAGGAGAACTCGGCATATGGAAGACAATCTTCCCACTTCATACCGAAAGAAATGACACAAGCCCTGAGCATATCTTCAAGGATTTGATTGACTCGCTCGACTTGGCCACTACTTTAATGATGGAAAGCTGTGCTGAAACGAATGTTGGTGCCCATGGCCTTCTAGAAGGAGTCCCAGAACTTAGAAGTGAAGATGCTTCCACGGTCTGAAGAAATCAATTGTGGAATACCGTGCAAGGAGACAATCCTGGAGGTGTATAGCTCTGCCAGCTGAGCTGCTGTGATAGATTCTTTGATAGGAAGAAAATGAGCCACTTTAGTAAGCTTGTCAATGATAACGAAGATAGCATCATTTCCACGCTTGGACTTAGGAAAACCAGTCACGAAGTCCATCTCGATATGATCAAACTTCCATTCCGGAATAGCAAGAGGTTGGAGGAGACCAGCTGGTCTTTGGTGTTCTGCTTTCACCCTTCTGCAGACATCACATTCGTTCATGAATTGAGCAATCTCTCGCTTCATTCGAGTCCACCAATACGACTGCTTGAGGTCATGGTACATCTTCGTACTTCCAGGATGAATGGATAGAAGGGAATTGTGTGCCTCGTTCATGATGAATTTTCTTAGATCGCCTTTGGGAACCACAATTCGATCCTTGAAGAAAAGAGTATCTTTGTCATCAATGTGGAAGCACTTGTATTTGGGAATGCCCTTGTCGATACCACGTTTCATGTTTTTCACCATGGTATCCAGGAGTTGTGCCTCACGAATTTGATCTTCCAAAGTAGGAGAGACTATGAGGTTGGCAAGAAAGCCTTGAGGAACAGCTTGAAGATTCAGTTTGCGGAAAGCTTCACAAAGATTCGGTTGGAAGGGCCTGAGAATTAAGCTATTGCAATAAGCCTTTCTGCTCAGAGCATCTGCAATCACATTGGCCTTGCCAGGAGTATATTCAATACTTGGATTGTACTCTTGAATCATTTCGACCCATCGAGTTTGCCTGAGGTTGAGGTTGGGTTGAGTGAATATATACTTGAGACTCTTGTGATCGGTGAAAATGTCCACTTTCCTTCCCAACAAGAGATGTCTCCATGTTATCAATGCATGGACAACTGCCGCCAACTCAAGATCGTGAGTGGGGTAGTTCTTTTCGTTGGGCTTCAACTGACGAGAGGTATAGGCCACAACTTTCTTCTCTTGCATTAACACAGCACCGAGACCTTGAAGAGAAGCATCACAGAAAACTTCGAATGGCTTGGATTCATCAGGAGGAGTCAAGACAGGAGCTGTGACTAGCTTCTCTTTGAGGGTGTTGAAAGCAACGTCACACTCAGGCGTCCAGACATACTTGACATGCTTCTGGAGGAGGTTGGAAAGAGGCTTTGCAATCTTAGAGAAGTTCTCAACGAATCTTCAGCAATAGCTTGCAATACCAAGAAAACTGCGGAGCTGCTTGACATTCTGAGGAGGTTCCCAATACACAACTGCAGACACCTTCTCGGGATTAACAGCGATGCCCTTGGCGGAGATGAGGTGACCAAGATAAAGAACTTCATCAAGCCAGAACTCACATTTGGAAAACTTTGCATAGAATTGATGCTCTCTGAGCTTGTCGAGCACCAATCGCAAATGTTTGGCATGATCCGACTTATTCTTGGAGAAGACCAAAATATCATCGAGATACACCAAGACGAATTCTGAAAGCTGTGTTGGGAAGATCTTGTTCACGAATCCGAATCTGATGATAACCCATACGAAGGTCAAGCTTGGAGAAAACTTTAGCACCTTTGAGTTGCTCGAAAATCTCATTGATGTTGGGAAGTGGATACTTGTTCTTGATTGTCTTCTTATTCAATGGACGGTAATCGACGCAGAGTCGGTCCGTGCCATCCTTCTTCTGGACAAAAAGAACTCCACAACCCCATGGAGATGAACTCGGTCTGATCAAACCCAGACGCTCTTGTTCATCGAGCTGTTTCTTCATTTCCTTTAGCTCCTTGGGTCCAAGCTTGTAAGGACACTTGCAAACGGGTTCAGTTCCAGGCTCAAGATCGATAATGAACTCGACTGGCCGATGAGGAGGCATACCCGGAAGCTCTTCTGGAAAGACATCTTGGTAATCACAAATGACTGGAATTTGAGAAATAGCATCCAACTCGCCCTTCTCATTGAGAGAAAACAACTGAATGGTTTCATCACGAGCGGCATAGATGATAACATCCTCAGAAGAGTGTGTCAATTGAATCTGCCTGGCAGCACAATCAAGCTGAGCCTTATGCTTAGAAAGCCAGTCCATCCCGAGAATTAGATTGACATCAGAGTCACCAAGAACAATTGGAGAAGACAGAAATATATAGTCGCCCATCTTGATAGAAACATCCGGGACGCAATTATTAGATGTCATTTGCTTACCCGGGGACACAATCTTCAACAGGACAGGAATCTTTTCCGTCACAAACTCATGCTTGGCAACAAAAGGTCTTGAAATGAAAGAAAGCGATGCACCAGTATCAAATAAGACTTTTGCAGGAATATCATTAACAGGAAGATTACCCATGATCACATCTGAAGAATCCTCTGCCTGAGCTGCATTCATCATATTGACCTTTGCATGCTTTGGATTATGCTTGACCACTGCATTGCTTGAAGACCTCACAGGAGGAGGAGGAGGAAGGCGCCTTTGGTTGAAGCATTTGTTCGCATAGTGACCTTTCTGCTGGCACTTGTTGCAAGTCACCTCTGAGAGCGGACGGTGATAAGGAGCATTTGACCTTGGAGCTTGAGGCTGAGACTTGTTCTGATAACCTGGGTTGGGTGGGTGGGAAGATCCACGACCACCTAAGTTCTTCTGCTGATAAGGCTGACGAAACGGAGGAGGAGGAAGGTAGAACTTCTGCTGCTTAGCTGCCACTTGGGAGGAAGAAGAAGACTGAACTTCATCCCTGATTCTCTTCTTAGAAGCCTCACACTTGAGCTGAGCACCTTCTTGCTTGAGGGCCATATTGTAGAATTGATCAAACTGAGTAGGCTCAACAAGAACGAGAGCTAACTGCAGATCCTCTCTAAGGCCACCTCTGAATTGATAGATCATACTCTTTTCATCAGGAACGTCTTGTTTAGCGAAGCGAGCAAGTTTCTGAAACTGCTTGTTGTATTCGTACACTGACATGTTGCCTTGCTTGAGATTGTGGAACTCCTCACGCTTGCTCTCAACAACACTGGTAGGAATGTGGTGAGCTTTAAAGTCCCGACAGAAATCAGTCCAAGTAATCACTCGACCTCCTATGGAATCCTTGTATTGCTGGAACCAATCAGCTGCTTGATCCTTGAGCTGAAAAGAAGCGAACTTGACGTAGTCCTCAGGCCTGACATTACTGCATTCAAAATGCTTGTTGATATCCACGAGCCAATCGTCGGCGTCTGTGGCCTCGGCACAGTAGCTGAAAGACTTTGGCTGATTTGCAAGGAACTGGTTGAGGGTAGGAAACTGAGGCTGATGGTTGAACTGCCCTTGACCTTGATTCCCTTGGTTGCCTTGGCCTTGGTTGCGCTCTTGCATCAGCTGAATCAACAACTGAGCGTTGGCGTTTGTGGTTGCCATCAAAGTTTGCCATGCCTCCGGAGGCGGAGGTGGAGGTGGAGGGTTCGCCTGACTCCCATCATTGCATTCCGTATTCTGACGCGTTGGCGGAGCCATCCTGAAGAGGGTGACATCCGTTAGCATCTTGATAGACAGATAGACAAGTTGAATCAAATAGATAGAAATTGCAACATATAGTCTTCACAATAAACATTCGAACAAGGATGAACGAATGAATTCCCCAAAGCTAACATCACACATCCATTAAGGTGAGAAGCCACTTGATAAGAGATTGATGAATGAAATAAACAAGGTACAACTGGAACAAATAAGTGGTAAGGATTACCCAATCACAAACCAAATATCTGCGGGAAGAAGTGCTAGAGCTACTTGAATCCCACCTATAAACTCCCGAAACTTTCCGGTTATGCAATCAGGTGTTGGGGATACAGAGGAAGCAATATATCTCACCCAAACTAACAATCCCTACATCCAGCTGTATCCATCCGTCAACACATAACCAAGAAACCTTCGAAAATCGTGTACCTCAACCTCCAAAAATCATCCGTTATACGAGTCATGGCAATACTCCCGAACTCCCCAGTACTGGGTGACATCGAGGTTATCTCACCAACAACTGCATAAAAGAGATTTTCGATGTCAGCAAAACTCAGGTATTCCAGAACTTCAAAGATAAAATTGTGACGACTACACCTCGGAGCTCAACTCCCCGGGACACTGCCACAACCCCTAAATGTCAGGAGGCACCAAGAACAATGTTCTCATCACAAAACCATCGGAACGATTCCAAGATACCCGCGTGATCCTAAAAAAAAATTTAGTGAAAATTTTGAGGAGAGGAAAGTCAAAACTTCTACGTCAGGAGACCTCACCAGAGCGACGAAGGGACTGAGGAGTAAAAAGAAATCCTACTCTCCAATATATATAATCCTAAGACTCAAAACATTTTTGTTCTAGACTCAACAACGCCAGCAATCAATCAAGCAGGGTCTCCTAAGTCGGGGATGGCTCTGATTACCAACTTGTAACGCCCACGATGCGGCTATATCTCCCACGTGTCGAAGCATGACTTAGAGGCATAACCGCATGGTGGTTTTGTCGCAAGAAGGGTCATCTTCACACAATCCCATGTAATGAACAAGAATGGGATAAAGAGAGTTGGCTTATAATCACCACTTCACACAATACATAATTTAAGGTCATACGTCATTCAAAATACACTCATAGACCGGCTACGGTCAAATCCAAATGAAAAGAAGACAACCCCAAATTCTAGATCCCCGATCGTCCCGACTGGGCTCCGCTACTGATCATCTGGAAACCAAACATAGTAACGACCAAGATCCTCGTCAAACTCCCACTTGAGCTCGGTTGCACCACTTGCGCTGGTATCCTCGGCACCTGCATCTGTTTTTGGTAGAATCTGTGAGCCACGGGGACTCAGCAATCTCACACCCGCGAGATCAAGACTATTTAAGCTTGTAGGTAGGAAAGGGGTAATATGGTGGAGCTGCAGCAAGCACTAAGCATATATGGTGGCTAACATATGCAAGTGAGAGCGAGAAGAGAAGCAACGCAACGGTCGAGAAGCTAGAAGTGATCAAGAAGTGATCCTGAAACTACTTACGCTCATACATAACCCAAACCGTGTTCACTTCCCGGACTCCGCTGAGAAGAGACCATCACGGCTACACATGCGGTTGATGCATTTTAATGAAGTCAAGTGTCAAGTTCTCTACAACCGGACATTAACAAATTCCCATCTGCCTCATAACCGCGGGCACGGCTTTCGAAAGATAATATCCTGCAGGGGTGTCCCAACTTAGCCCATCATAAGCTCTCATGGTCAAGGAAGGATATACCTTCTCCTGGGAAGACCCGATCAGTCTCGGAATCCCGGTTCGCAAGACATTTCGACAATGGTAAAACAAGACCACCAAGACCGCACGATGCACCGACAAATCCCGATAGGAGCTGCACATATCTCGTTCTCAGGGCACACCGGATGAACACTACGTACAACTAAAACCATCCCTCAATTTTCCTCGAGGTGGCGCTGCAAGTGGCTCTAGTTTGGACCAACACTCGAAGGAGCACTGGCCCGGGGGGGTTAAAATAAAGATGACCCTCGGGCTCGCGAAAACCCAAGGGAAAAAGGCTTAGGTGGCAAATGGTAAAACCAAGGTTGGGCCTTGCTGGAGGAGTTTTATTCAAAGCGAACTGTCAAGGGGGTCCCATAAATCACCCAACCGCGTAAGGAACGCAAAATCAAGGAACATAACATCGGTATGACAGAAACTAGGGCGGCAAGAGTGGAACAAGACACCAGGCATAAGGCCAAGCCTTCCACCCTTTACCAAGTATATAAGGTGCATTAATTAAACAAGAGATATTGTGATATCCCAAAATATCCATGTTCCAACAAGGAACGAACTTCATCTTCACCTGCAACTAGCAACGCTATAAGAGGGGCTGAGCAAAAGCGGTGACATAGCCAAACAATGGTTTGCTAGGAAAGGATGGTTAGAGGCTTGACATGGCAATATGGGAGGCATGATAAACAAGTGATAGGTAGAGCTAACATAGCGATAGAGCGAGCAACTAGCAAAGCAAAGATAGAAGTGATATCGAGGGTACGGTCATCTTGCCTGCAAAGTTCTCAGAGTTGTCGAAGGCTTGATCCTCGTAAGCGTTCTCAACAGGTTCCTCGTTCACGTACTCGTCTCCCGGCTCTACCCAAAGCAAGAACACAAGCAAAAGAACCACAATAAATCATGGTGCAATGCACAAGCAACATAATGCAATGCATGACATGATATGCGAGATGTGATATGCAATGCATATGCGTGCTCCGGAAGGAAAATGGATGAACAAGGCATCAACTTGGCAAACCAAGTATGCCGCTGGAAAGATGAGATGATTTTGGTTGAAATCGATATAAAGATCACCGGAATCGGATGCACGGTTTGCAAATGTAAAGCAAAACAAGAATGACACAAATCTGCGATTAACAGCACGATGCTACTTAGCATGCAACAAGAAACTAAGCTACGGAACCCCAACATAAAAACAGAGCATATGGCAGTGATCTACAAGAGATGCTTAACAAAAGAGGAACACTGAGCTACGGGTAAATCAGACCATAACAGGTTCAAACAAGCATGGCAAAAGTACAAAAGATATCAGGTTGGACATGGCATAAATAGCATCAGGTAGCAATGTTTAGAGCAAGCAATCAACATACTACAGGAGCTTATAATAGCAAAACAAGGCATGACATGATTCTACTCAAAGCATAGAACAAAAGTCCCTTACTGACCATGAGCCAAAAAGGATCAGAAGAAATGGTGGTATCCATGTAAACATAGCAAGTTCTGTTAACAGATTCAGCAAACTGGGCATGGCATTGACAGAATTATGAAGGCATCTTTGTGAGATCGATTCACTCACCACAAGTCATTGCATGACAAGATAAGCATAGCACCAGCAAGAATACATGTTTATGAAACTAAACATGGCAAGAACAAGATCATAGCATGCAAGGATCATCTACAACAACCTTGGCAAAATTGGATATCATGTAAACAATCTGCCAGGAAACATTTTGTAGCAAAAGTAGAGCAAGAAAATTACATGCTAGACTACTCCATAATTGCAAACAGGGGCATGAATGGATAGAGCATAACCATATGTTCAAAACATCCTTACTGAAGTATCTCAAAATAAGCATGGATCTCTCTGTAGCATCAAGTTTACATGGCATAAAAATAACAGCAGAATAAGGACTAAAATCAGCAACACCACGAGGCCTAGTTTGCATGCTTGTGCTAGTCACCACATTGATCACAAAAATACATGGTAAGCACCTCTGTAAAGATGGCATGGCAAAGAACAAAACATATGTAGGGCTCAAGTTCATAAGATGCACACATCAATCATGACAAAAAAGACAAAAGTGCATGTTCTGATAAGAATCTGGAACTAACATCACATAGCCCTCTTCGAACAGCATTTTGGGTGTCAATATGAGCTCAAATGAAAATGATGCAATGAGATAAAATGATGTACTCATCGAGGCGAACAATTTGGTATGCTACACGCCCAAAACGGAGCAACGGGTGCAAAGTTATGACATGATGAATATGGCATGATAATGTCAAAACATTTGGGGACTGGCAGAATTCGGGGTCAACCCCTGTTTTCTCCAGATCCGATCTGGATCCGGCTCGGACGTCGAGGTTCACCGGAACCACTCGCCGGAGCAGGGCCGGAGTTGGAGAGGAAGGAGATGAGGACGGGGGCGGCCGGATCCGGGCGCCGGTCGGCGGCGGGAGCCGGCGGCGCGACGGAGCGCGGAGGGCGGCGGCCGGTGCGGTCACGGGCACGGGAGGCGACCGGGGCGGCGGCCGGTGTTGACCAGGGCGACGGAGGCTGGTGGCGGCTGCGGGACGGCGACGGCGACGGGCGCTGGAGCGGGGGCGCGCGAGCGGGCGCGGCGGCGGACGGGCTTCGGGGACCCGACCCGGGCTCGGGCGGGCCGGCGGCGGTGGGCGGCGGCGGCGCCATGTGGCGGCGCGCGGTTCGCCGGGCGGCGGCGCCACGTGGCGGCGCGCGGTTCGCCGGGCGGCGGCGGGCGGACGCGTCCGGCCCGATCCGGACGTGTCCAGCGGCGCTAGGGGAGCGGTTTGTCTAGGGTTTGCCCGAAAAATTCGGGGATGGGCACATATTTATAGGTAGGAGGAGCTAGGAGGCTCCAAATGAAGTGAGGTTTTCGCCCACACGATCGTGATCCGACGATGGAGAGCATGGAAGTGAGTTAGATGGGTTTTTGGGCTGTTTTGGAGGGGTGTTGGGCTGCAACCCAAAAGAGGCATTTGCGGTTAAGCGGTTAACCGTTGGAGTATCAAACGACCTCCAAATGGCACGAAACTTGACAGGTGGTGTACCGGCGGTGTACCAAGGGCACCTAGCAAGCCTCGGTCCATTCCGAGAACGTTTTAACACCCGCACACGAAAAGAGACAAGAGGGGTGCGCCGGTGCATGTGGGAGTGCCGGATTGCAAAACGGACAACGGGGAAAATGCTCGCATGCATGAGAGGAACACGTATTTAAATGAGATGCACATGATGACATGATATGAGATGCATGCCATGAACAAAAGCAAAACGAAAGACAAAACCCAACCACGGAGGGAATACCATAGCACATAGCCGAAAATGGCAAGAGTTGGAGTTACAAAGATGGAAAGTTACATCCGGGGTGTTACATCACACATCATCCAAAGGTCAGCAAGGTTGATGTAGAAGCTCTCCGTGGTCGAATCCTCCTTCGTCCGAGTACCGAAAAAGGTCCCAGATGGGATCGCACGAAGACAGAAACTTGCGGCGGCAGAAAAGTATTTTTTGTGTGCCCCCTGGTCTATGGGGAATATTTGGGTATTTATAGAAGAAAAATTAGGGTTGGAAGTGCTACGGGGGGGGGGGGGGGGGCACAAGTTTTGGGGGCGCCCCCACCTAGGGTGTGCCCTGTCAGCTTGTGACCACCTCGTGGCTCTTCGTGCCTCCTACCAAAGCTTCCAACATGTCTTGTGGTCCAATAAAAAACATCATTTTTTTCCATTTGGACTCCGTTTGGTATTGATTTTCTGTAAATACAAAAACAAGGAAAGAAAACAGCAACTGGCACTGGGCACTAGGTTAATAGGTTAGTCCAAAAATGATATAAAATAGCATAATAATGCATATAAACATCCAAGATGGTAATATAATAGCATGGAACAATAAAAAATTATAGATACGTTGGAGACGTATCAGCTACACAGCCAAGATATTATTTCTGTGCAAAGCACCGGTTCATCAAGAACTGATAAACTCGAAGCTTGGGGGTTATAGGTAATATGGAGATAAAAAATAGAAGAACACCTTCAAGCTGTCAAATTTGGAGTGAGCCGGGTCTCATTTTCTTGGTGGAGGCTTGTAAAGTTCATCTCCAAGTTATTCATAGAAGGCCCGGAAGAATTGAAAGCCAGCTCAACATCAGACAGATTTCTTTTTTCCAAATATTTTTATCAAGCCGAAGCATTGGAAGCCGACTCAAAATGTCAGATGGGTTATTTTTATGCGTGGAACTAGCGTCAGCAAGTTGATTCTGAAGCCGGCCTATTGATATGACAAAAGAGACCCGAATTTTCGAGGAGTCGGTTCATTGATTAAGCGGGATAGTGGACGGAGCTGGTCCCTTAACATATTAATTATTCTTATTTCAGGAGCTTAGCATGAACAAATTCAAGCTAACCTAGGGGGTAATGTTGAGGGAATTACCCGTGGCTAGACCCGACAGTCCGAGACATGACCTGGCTAGACCAGAAGGCCCATGCCCGGGTTATCCAAGGCACCATGCGGGCCAGCTCTCCATAGGCTGGGAGCCTGGAAGGAACCCGGTGAGGGAAATGGGACCTGACCAATGATAGACCCGGCCTGGGTTGATTGGTGCGGAAGAGAATACGGGTGCCCGAGCGTGGCCCAACATGGGGATGACCTAGCAGGCCGATTTTTGGAACGTTCGGATAAGACCCGAACTAGTATCCGTCTTGTAATAGAAAAGAGTCTAGTTGTAGTCTTACTAGGAATCTACATGTAAGCCGACCCCTTTAACTTATATAAGGAGGGCCAAGGCACCCCAAGAGGTACATGGGATTACATATAGACAAATTAGTAGCTCTCGAAATAGAGGTAGCGAAACACCGCCATTGTAACCAAGATCATCATTATCATCAATAGTAGTCAAGCATGATGTAGGCTTTTACCTCCACCGTGAGGGGCCAAACCTGGATAAAGTCGCATCTATCGATTCCGACCAACCCCGTTCAAGCAATCACCTAGCTGCGATGGCCCCACAACTTAGTTCTCTCATGAGGACATCTGCCGTGACAAAACCACGACAATATGTCAAGCGCTCGGACATCAAAGAGGCATGTAAGGTCGAGAGGTTTAACATGTTGATGGCGGCTACCGAGAAAAAGATCAAGCTTGAAGAGAAGAAGGCCATGCTCGAAGGGAAGAAGGTTCAGATTGAAATGGCTTAGGAGGAGATGAAGATGTTGACCCTGAATATGGTGCAAGCATGATCATGCAAGCCGTCTATTTCAAGACGTTATAGTGCGGAAGGATCAGCTAGAGGCGAAGGCGGGGAAGAAGGTGGTCGACAAGGTGGCGACGGCGAAGTGAGCGTGGAGGCTCGGATTGCCAGTTTGGCAGGGCAAAAAATGCACTAACTGCCGGACTGATATTCTTTTGTGATCGGGCATTTAAAAACTATGCATACTTTGTTCTTTTTGTGTGCCGGGCTCTATGTGATTGGGTGCATTTGAATTTAAAAAATACCGGACTTGGGCGGATATTTAGGGGATAACATTGGATGCCTAGCTCCCGCATCACTGTTTGCATACCAGTCCTCAATGATCAAATTTGGGGGTTAGCATTGGAGTTGCCCTTATATACCATAACATAGGAAGAATAAGGGTTATGGATTACCAGCTCATGTTCAAAATCAACAATCATAAATCAAGAAGTGTTTTTCTCAATCATCCAACCATTTTCATCTTTCACAAGGCACTACCATGTTTGTAGCAGATCTGAAGTACAATAGATCATCTATAGTGAAATTAGTGACCGGGATATGAAACGATGAACGACAAATTTAGCACCAATAGCAAAAGTAGAGTGTGTGTATATAGGCAACAACCATAAATAACAGCAGCCGAATCTCTATATAAGCAAGCCATGGCAAATCATCCGAAGCCACTCTCATCTTTCTCTCAATCTCTCAACCTCCCTCCCAGTATTTACCTAATAATAAAGCGTCGAGCGCTTCTGTTCGTCCGTCATCGCACATTTTGCATAAAAGTCCCCGCACTTTCATGAAATCAACCCACAGGACAATGACTCGGTGCCACCGTCCTCCACATGACAACCCTCTTTGGCACACACACTCCTCCACACAGGAACCTACTCTGCCACGAGTTCATCCATACCAGAAGCCCCTGCCCCGTCTCCCATGGTCTCAATCGACCTGGAAGATGAGACGAACCTGCAGCAAGTACCTCTCTTTGGCATTGACCGAGTAAAATGGAGCACATAAAACTGACTACTCTCTCTCCAACTAAAGTGTTGTGTTGATTCAAAAGAAGCAAACTCTGCTGCTTTCTAGACACAGGCAATAGATGCATCAATGTTGATTCAGAAAAGAACAGGGATACCAAACTCAATGGTCAGGCTCGAGTCTCTGCACGGAGAGCATGTTCGCCACGCTCATGCCCTGCCCACATCCCCATTGTCTAGTTCACTGCAACCTAGACCTGCACATCATACACGATGCTTCTTCCTCTTGTTTGATGGCGAGAGCGACTATAGCCAGGGGCGGCCCTAGGATTCCTGCCCAGATGGAGCTCCTAGAGGAGCGTGGCGAGTCGCTTTCCCAGCAGGGGAGGGTGGAGGGAGCACGAGCGGCACACATAGGACGAATATCGTCAAATCGCCACACAGAGCCCCGCTAGGAATCACCACGCCTGATATAGAACAAAAACAACAACATGCACCAGAAGTTTCCCCTTCTCACGCGATAATTTCCCTTCTCCACCGACCCCATGATGCAATGAAAAATACACATGTCGACACAGACGCACTAGCCCGGGAACACATGACACACTGCAAGACACCTGCGGCAAACACTTTCTGATTAGTGGGGATAGCGACGGGAGCAAGCCAGGATCGCTGCCAAAGTTTCAATTCCTGGGAGCTGGCTCTGTTTGGAAGCAAAGTATTGTGAAGAGAGTGATTTTGGAAATCATAGTATGCATTTTCATATTTAGCCAATGTCGGGGTTATGATCGTGACAATGAGTACTAGGGGTACGAATAAGGGGCAAAGACTAGCTACGACGTAGGTGTAACACTCGGTGTTTAACGAGTTCAGGCCCCTCACTCGGTGTCGCCGCGATGGGGAGCGAGCACCTATGGGGCAGAGCCCCTTTTTAGTCCGACAAGGGGGCGGAGGTCGCACGAAGAGCAGATCGAGGCGAGAGCACGCGGGGGAAGATTTTTACCCAGCTTCGGAGCTCTCCAGAGAGATAAGACTCCTACTGCTGCTTTGTGTTTGTATTCGGTTCTTGCTTGAGAGAGCGGGTGTGGCGTCGAATCGGCCGAACCCTCAAGCTGCGGAACCTAAATTCTGAACCCCCTCTACGTGCGCATGGGCCTCCTTTTTATAGGCTAAAGGGGTCACCGACAGGTGGCAGCGTAGAAAGAGGGGTAGAAAGGTAAAAACGCGGGTTGGTACAATTGCTACCAACACTGTCCCCTACCTAACTCTGACGGCGGGGGACAAGGGCATTTAATGCCCGTCTGTGTCGCCTAAATAGTGCCGAAAGGGACCGCTAGGGACGCCACCGTTTGCCACGATGGTTATCTTGCCAGCGTCTGCTTGCCACCTCGCACCGCCATGCTGTACAGCTACCCGCCACGTGCACCAGGAGCGATCTTGTGGCGACACGTTGTCGGATGCGCTGGAGCGCGGGCGCAGAGTGACAGCCTTGCCGCGGCAAGCGCCTTGCCGCGGCCCTTATCTCGTCGCACCAGCAAGCTTGCCGCTCGCCGGACCTTGCCGGGACGCGCGGGGCGTCACGGCAAGTTTTCTTGGAATGCCTTGAGTGGCCTTCCCGGCAAGCTCCTCTTGCCGGGGTCTTGTCTTCTTCCCGGCCAGCTTCTCTTGCCGGGGCCTTGGTTGGCCTTCCCGGCAAGCTCCTCTTGCTGGGGCCTTGGCTTGAGTACTCTGTTCTTGGATGGCATCAAAGTAGCCGCTGAGGATCTTGGCGGATGCCCGGCAAGCCCTGCCGCGGGTCGTTGCGACTGCCCGTGCACAAGTTCGGGATACTAAGGTACCCCTACTTTAGTACACCGACAGGAGCCCCCGGGCCTGGGCCACACACGGTGCCGAGCGCTGTTGGGCCAGGCCCAAAACAGTGCACGGGCACGCGCGGTCTAGGTCACACCGCATATCTCTCCGCTTCCACCGCGCACGCCCAGAGCGGCACGCGTCAAACGCGGCGTCGTGGGTGACGTGGGCAGCGTGTGCGGGGCTGAGCCTTGCGAGCATGCGTCAAGCCATGATGAAGGGGACGGCTCACGCCCTCCTATCTAAACGGAGGTAGGCGTGGGGGCGTGGTGCATTTACTGGACGGGGCCAGTGCGCGGTTTTCGAGGCGTCAAATCCCACGATCACGGGGTGGGGCGAGGCCGCCTCACCCGTCGCCTCGGCTCTGCATCCCCGCCACGCGGCTCCCATGCGCTTGGGGTCACAGACGGTGGGAGTGGGAATCTGGGCCGTCGCGAGCAGAGGCAGCGGGTCGGTCCCGATTCCCTGCTCTTCCCGTGCCTTGATTCGCCGAGCGGGGCAGCCGGGCCCCCACCCTGCTCCTTTATAAGAGCAGGAGGGGGGGCACAGAAGCCCACACTCTCTCATCCCCTCCTTTCTTCAGCTTCTGCTCTCCTTTCCCCCTTTCGCCATGGAGAAAGGGAACCCTGGCACTTCATCGGTGGCGGCGAGGGTCGCCGCCAGACAGCGCACCTCTCCCTCTCTCGCACCCTTGGCGGGAGAGCCGGCCATAAGGGGAAGAGGGAGGGGGCGAGGTCGCGGACAAGGCCGAGGACGAGGTCGAGGCGCTCGGGGAAGAGGCGGACGGGGCGGCGCGCCAGCTTCGCCTCCGCCGGCGGTTCCTCCCCCCACGGCGGTCCACATAGGGGGCGATCCTTGCGAGTTCTTCGTCAGGCTGCGCCGGGAGCCTCGTCATCGCCTCCGGCTCCCAGCTCCGTTCGCGAGCGCGATGGAACCAGACCCGCCCGAGACACTGAGACTGCAGATGAGGGGCTGTGGGATCAGCGGCACGCGAGTCCACGTTGCATTCCCAGCCCCCAGCGTGATGTATCTTGAGCGAGGGTGGAAGACGTTCGCCCGCATCCACAGCCTGACGGCGGGGTTTACCCTCCATTTCAAGTTAATGGAGGGCGACCTCCTCTCCGTCAAGGTCTTCGGGGACTCCGGCATCCGGTCGAGGTGCTGCGTGGATAGCTCCTCCGATAGCGAAGACTCCCCCTCGAGCGAGAGTGACGAGGAGGAGAGCGGCAGCGACGATGAGGGTAGCGGGCGGCGGAGTGGCGGGTCTGACTAGGTGTCGGGCGGCGCTCCGCGCGTCACCGGCGACCCCATCATCTGCGTCACCGGCTCCTCGAACTCCCCGGGGACGTCTCCTTGGGCGGCTGGCGTAGGAAGGCTGCGGAAGGGGAAGAGGGCTGGCAAGGCCGTCAGGTCGGAGTACGAGGGCGTGGTGCCCTCGACAGCGTGCTGACGTCCTGCCGCCCCGCCTTCGAGCCCCGCTTCCGGCGCTGCCATCACCGTCCAGCCTCCGGACAGCCCCCGGGCTGTTCTCTTGGTGTCTTCTGGCACCCGTAGCTCGCCTAGGCGCTCCTTTTGCCCTTTTCGCCTCCTTGATCTACCTCCTGAAGAGAGGGACATGAAAGGCATTACGGGCATCTTATCTTTTTAATTTGTAAGCCTTCGGGCCTTAGCTGTATCTAAAACTTGTAATCCTCTCTTTTATGTTTTTCATCCTTTATGGACTGTACCTGAGTGGGATGTTTTTTTAATGAAAAAGGGATTGCTTGCCGGGTTATTTGTCTCGCGAGTTAAACCCACGCCAAGGAGCAAATCCTTGGTATCCCTCGGACAGACAGTTCGCCTCCCGGCAACAGGCCCTGCCGCATTCCCACGTCGCTCGACCTTTCTCACGTCTTTGACGGAGGCGGGAACGATGTGGGTGCGGCCTCCTCGTTTCATCCCTCTGCTGCCGCGACTACGACCAAACTTGGCCCCGGGAACGGGTTCCAGGGCCTAGAGTTGAGGGAGCACGGCAGTTTTTGGGAAGAAACGCGGTTTCGCATTCCCCAGTCCATAAGAGGATGCATGAAGAGGGACGAAAGACTTATCTGATATTGCAGCCCCCGGCAACTCTGGCTTGCCGGGGACGAATCTTGGCACTCGCAGCCCCCAGCGATTCTGGCTTGCCGGGACCTAGGTGCCGGCGCGCCCTTCTTCTCCTTTTCGTTCTCAAGCGGTCTGGCCAGGATGTGCGAGCCCTGCGAACGAAGGAAAACCAAAAGGACGGACTCTCGACCTCTAAGCTAAGGGTTAGCTGCTGTTAGGCACTATCAACCCTAACCAAGGACGAGACTCGACTTAGCATGCATGCTATAACCCCGGGGTATCAGCGCTTCATTTACTTGTGCTCAGGGTCTGCGCCTGGCTCTGTACAAAGGGTTACATGCAACAGCGGCAAGGCTTGTACAGAAAGGTGGTTGCCGGACAGGGTCCGACAACCGTGCCTTACGGATAAAACTTACGAAGATGCTCTATGTTCCAGGAGTTGCTCACCGGAACGCCATCTTCGGTCTCTAGGCGGACAGCGCCAGGCCTAGTGACTCGTTTCACCCGATAAGGGCCTTCCCACTTCGGCGTCAACTTGTTGGAATTCTTGGCGGATTGAACGCGCCGAAGAACAAGGTTGCCTTCCTCGAAACTTCTGGCTTTAACTTTGCGGCTATGGTAGCGGTGCAAAGCTTGCTGATAGCGAGCGGCTCGCACAGCAGCCTGAAGACGATCTTCCTCAAGGAGCAGCACGTCATCTTGCCGCAGCCGCTCTTGCTCAAGCTCATCATAAGCGAGCACTCGAGGTGACCCGTATACGAGTTCCGTGGGGGTAACTGCTTCTGCTCCATAGACTAGAGCAAAAGGTGTCTGGCCAGTGGCTCGATTTGGCGTCATTCTGATCGACCAAAGAACCACCGGCAGCTCCTCGATCCAATTTCTTCCGCACTTGTGCAGCCTGTCGAAAGTTCTGGTCTTGAGCCTGCGCAGCACTTCAGCGTTTGCCCTCTCCGCTTGACCGTTGCTTCTTGGGTGAGCAACAGAAGCGAAGCAGATCTTGGCGCCAAGATCTTGGACGTACTGCATGAAGGTGCGGCTCGTGAATTGTGTGCCGTTGTCGGTGATGATCCTGTTAGGGATTCCGAAACGACAAACAATTGACCTGAAGAACTTGACTGCTGACTGTGCGGTCACCTTCCTCACTGCTTCCACTTCCGGCCACTTTGTGAACTTGTCGATTGCGACGTACAAGTACTCAAAGCCCCCGACAGCTCGGGGAAAGGGGCCGAGGATGTCGAGCCCCCAGACCGAAAATGGCCAGGATAAAGGGATTGTTTGGAGAGCTTGAGCTGGCTGATGTATCTGCTTGGAGTGGAACTGGCACGCTTCACACTTGGTTACTTGTGTAGTTGCATCCTGGAGGGCTGTCGGCCAGAAGAAACCTTGCCGGAAAGCTTTGCCGGCAAGTGCTCTTGCGCCAATGTGGTGACCACATATGCCTCCATGTATCTCCGCCAATAGCTCTTGTCCATCTTCCCGAGAGATGCACTTCAATTTCACTCCGTTGAATCTTCTTCTGTACAGCTTGTTATCGACAAACTGGTACATACTTGATTGTCGGGCTACTCTCTCCGCTTCTTCTTGCTCTTCGGGAAGTTCTCCTGTTTGAAGGAAATGGACAATCCGCTATGCCCATGCCGGAGCCTGTGGCTCGACGACAAGGACTAAAGGCGCAAATGCTGCTGCGGGAACATCCGCTTCTACGGCGAGCGCCTGCGACTCAGCCGGAGCTTGATGTTCCCTGACAAGCTTGTCGGAGCAAAACTTGTCGGGAGCCTCTGCTCAAACGGAACAAGGCCTGGGGCTTGCCGGAGCAGGACGTTCCCCGGGAAGTTTGCCGGAGCAAAACTTGCCAGGAGCCTCTGCTCGAACGGAACAAGGCCTGGGGCTTGCCGGAGCAGGACGTTCCCCGGGAAGTTTGCCAGAGCAAAACTTGTCGGGAGCCTCTGCTCGAACGGAACAAGGCCTGGGGCTTGCCGGAGCAGGACGTTCCCCGGGAAGTTTGCCGGAGCAAAACTTGTCGGGAGCCTCTGCTCGAACGGAACAAGGCCCAGGGCCTGCCGGAGCATACCGCTCCTCAGCGCTCTTGGTGTCGATCTTGGGGACCTTCTTGACGGCGGCTTCGGGGAGCTCTGCCGGAAGGTAGTCGCCAGTAATCAACTTCCTCTTCTTGCTCTGTCCAGTTGATGGTGTTACAGATGGTTGAGTCAGCTTGAGCACAAAAATCCCTGGCTCCACAGGTAACTTGAGTGCGGCGCATTTTGACAGGACGTCTGCAATGTCATTCTGAGCTCTTGGAACATGTTCCATTTGCAGGTCATCAAAATTCTCTTCCAGCTTCCTCACTTCATCAATGTATGCTTCCATCAACGGACTCTGATAATCTTTGTTTACTTGACGGACGACAAGCTGTGAGTCACCCCGGATAATAAGCTTCTTGATCCCAAGGTCTGCCGCGATCCTGAGTCCGGCAAGCAAGCCTTCATACTCCGCAGTATTGTTTGTTGCTTGCTCCTTGGGAAAGTGCATCTGGACCACGTACTTGAGGTGCTCACCGGTGGGTGCGACAAGTAGCACGCCCGCACCGGCGCCTTGCAGCGAGAAGGCACCGTCAAAGTACATGATCCATTCTTTGCTTGCTTCCTTGATGGGGATGCTCCTCTCCGGAGTTTCTTCATTAGGTGTTGGCGTCCATTCTGCTATGAATTCTGCCAATGCTCGGCTCTGGATAGTTGAAGTACTCTCGAACTTGAGGCCAAAGCTTGACAATTCCAGTGCCCACTCGACAATCCTGCCCGTTGCCTCTGGATTCTGCAATATCCTCTCCAACGGAAAGCGAGTGACCACTGTGATCTCATGCGCTTGAAAGTAATGGCGCAGCTTCCTCGAGGCCATTAGGAGGCCGAAAAGCAACTTCTGCACACCAGAGTACCTTGATCTAGCCCCCTGCAGAAGGGAACTGACAAAGTAAACTGGGCGCTGCACCATCTTCTTCTGTTTCCCTTCTTGTGGCTGCGCAGATCCATCCTTGCCGGAACCGGAACTTGCCGGATCAGGGCGTGTCGGGCCAGAGCTTGTCGGGGAAGCCCCCTGCTTGTCGCTGGACTCGCTTGCCGCGGTCGCTGGCTCACCATCTGCCTCCCTCTCTGCTACTAACGCAGCACTAACCACTTGATTGGTTGCCGCCATATATACAACTTCTCTTGTGGCTTAGGTGCGACAAGTGTTGGAGTAGAGGATAGGTTTCTCTTCAGGTCCTGCAGCGCAGCCTCCGCTTCCGGAGTCCATTTCATTGGTCCTGCCTTTTTCAAAACTTTGAAAAATGGCAGGGCGCGCTCAGCAGACTTAGAGATGAACCTACTGAGAGCAGCAACACAGCCGGCAAGCCTTCGCACGTCCTTGACTCGCTTCGGTGCTTCGATTTGCTCGATGGCTTTGATCTTGTCGGGATTGGCTTCGATCCCCCGCTGAGACACGAAGAATCCGAGGAGCTTGCCGGAAGGAACTCCAAACACACACTTCTCGGGATTCAACTTAAGATTGATCTTGCGCAGATTTGTGAAGGTCTCGTCCAGATCTTGGATCAAGGTTTCTTTGTCCTTGCTCTTGACCACTATGTCATCCATGTAAGCTTCTACATTTCTGTGCAGCTGTGGCTCAAAAGCATGACTGACTATTCTTGCAAATGTTGAACCAGCATTCTTTAGTCCGAAAGGCATCCGTACAAAGCAGTACGTGCCACATGGAGTAATGAATGCGGTTTTCTCTTCATCCTCTTCCGCCATGAAGATCTGATGATATCCTGAGTATGCATCAAGGAATGAAAGCAGATCACATCCTGCCGTGGAGTCGACAATCTGGTCAATGCGCGACAAGGGAAATGGATCCTTGGGACAAGCTTTATTAACATCAGTGAAGTCAGTACAAAGCCTCCACTTCCCGTTTGCTTTGCGCACGACTACTGGATTGGCTAACCACGTCGGATGGAGTACTCCTCGGACCAAGCCCGCTGCTTCCAACTTCCTGATCTCCTCTGCAATGAACTCTTGGCGTTCTACTGCTTGTTTTCGGACTCTCTGCTTGATGGGCCGCGCGTGAGGGCAGACGGCAAGGTGGTGCTCAATTAAATTCCTGGGAACACCGGGGATGTCAGATGGTTGCCATGCAAACACATGGACATTCGCCCGCAGGAAAGCAACATGCGCGCTTTCCTATTTAGGGTCAAGCGTGGCACTAATGGTGAAGGTACCACCAGTGCCGTCCTCCTTGGCGGCCACTTTCTTGGTCTGTGGTGAAGCTATGTTTGCCTTCTTGCACTTGCCGGTGGAGCTCGATGGTGCGTCCTCGACGGTAGCGCAGCACTCCGAAGAGGTGCGCCTGCCGGAGTAAGCATCAGAGCTACTCTTGCCGGACTTGGACTTGCCGGCGGAGCTCGATGGTGCGTCCTCGACGGTAGCGCAGCACTCCGAAGAGGTGCGCTTGCCGGAGTAGGCATCAGAGCAACTCTTGCCGGGCTTGGTCTTCTTCTTCCCCCCGGGAGCTTCAGCGGCAAGTGGTTTGTGTTCCGCTGCGGCTGCTGCTTCCCGGTAGATTTTGTCGGTACAGATAAGTGCATCTTTCTTGTTGCCATGGACAGAAATGACACTTGTCGGACCGGGCATCTTGAGCACGTTGTAGGCGTGATGAGAGGCTGCCATGAACTTAGCAAGCGTTGGACGGCCAAGTATCCCATTGTAGGGCAATGGAAAATCGGCAACGTCGAATGTGACTTTGTCTGTCCTGAAGTTCAGCTCACTTCCAAACGTTACTGGCAGCATGATCTTCCCCTTCGGCTTGCTCCTTCCCGGGTTGATCCCTTGAAAGGTGCCGGTTTCTTCGAGCTCCCTGTCGGGGATCTGGAGCTTCTTGAGTACCGCGGAAGAGATCAGATTCAGGCCGGCCCCGCCATCAACCAGCATCTTCGTGACCTTGAGGTTGCGGATCGTTGGCGAAACCAACATCGGCAAGCACCCGACCGCAGTTGTGTGGTCAGGGTGATCCTCAACGTCGAAGATGATGGGCGTGCTGGACCACTTCAGAGGCTTGCCTGACTCAACAGACGGTTCTGCTGCGTTCACCTCCCGCATCCACTGTTTGAGTTGGCGGTGCGAGGTGTGCAGCGAGGCACCACCATCAACGCACAAAACGTCTGTTGCCTTCTGATACTCATGCTCGTCGGCCTCATCTTCCTCCATCTCATCATCTTCGTCTTCGTCTTCGTCCTTGTCGCGGCCGCGGGGAGGCCTGTCTCCTTGCCGCTCCTTGGCCTTGCCGCGGCGCCCCCCCTGGGCGGGACGCTTCTTGCCGGACCCTCCGCCACCTCCCTGGGCCTTCTCCTTGTCGCGGCGCTCGTATTCAGCTTTCTGTAGCTCAACGAGCTTCTCAACCTTCTTGCAGGCCTGGAGGTCATGGCCCTTGGTGCGGTGGATCTTGCAGTACTGCTTGCCGGAGCCATCCTGCTTGTCGGCGGCCACCACAGCCTCGCCGGAGTCACCAGCTTTGGCCTTCTCGGCACCACCTCCACTGCCGGACTGCTCGACGACTAGCACATCCATAGCTCTTCTGTTTTTGTTGTTCCGCCTCCGGTTCTTCTTCGCCGGGGCGGCATCCTCACTGTCAGATCCTTTTGTTCCTGCGTTCTCTCCGGGGAGTTTCCTCCCCTCCTCAGCACGTGCACACTTGTCGGCCAGAGCATATAGCTCGCTGACGTCTCTGATTTTGCACATCGCCATCTCCTCCCTCATCCTGCGGTTACGCACGTTCTGATGGAACGCGCTGATGACCGCGGCAGGGTGGACGTCTGGGATGTTGCGCTGCACCTGGCTGAATCTCCATATATACTTGCGCAGGGGTTCTCCTTCCTTCTGGGCGAGCAGATGAAGGTCGCTCTCCTGGCCATGGGGTTTGTGGCCGCCCGTGAAGGCGCCGACAAACTGATGACACAGGTCCGCCCACGAAGAGATGGAGTTGTCTGGCAAGTGCATGAGCCAAGATCTGACGTTGGGCTTGAGCACCAGCGGGAAGTAGTTGGCAAGGATCTTCTCGTCGCGCCCCCCGGCAGCCTGCACCGTGATGGTGTAGACGCTGAGGAACTCCGACTGATGTATCCTGCCATCGTACTTCTCGGGTACATCTGGCTTGAAGTTTTTGGTACTGGGCCACTGGACCTGCCGCAGCTCACGGGTGAACGCAGGGCAACCTACCGCGTATGGCAAGTTGCCTGGTTCCCCCGGCGCGTGCATATCAACAGTGGGCCCAGCGCGCTGGTCTGACTGACGCCGCGCTTCTCTTCGGCGCTCGATGCGAGTACGTGCGTCGTGCCAGAGATGTCGCCGCGATGGGGAGCAAGCACCTATGGGGCAGGGCCCCTATTTAGTCCGGCAAGGGGGCGGAGGTCGCACGAAGAGCAGATCGAGGCGAGAGCACGCGGGGGAAGATTTTTACCCAGCTTCGGAGCTCTCCGGAGAGATAAGACTCCTACTGCTGCTTTGTGTTTGTATTCTGTTCTTGCTCGAGAGAGCGGGTGTGGCGTCGAATCGACCGAAACCTCAAGCTGCGGAACCGAAATTCCGAACCCCCTCTACGTGCGCATGGGCCTCCTTTTTATAGGCTAAAGGGGTCACCGACAGGTGGCAGCGTAGAAAGAGGGGTAGAAAGGTAAAAACGCGGGTTGGTACAACTGCTACCAACAGTGTCCCCTACCTAACTCTGACGGCGGGGGACAAGGGCATTTAATGCCCGTCTGTGTCGTCTAAACAGTGCCGAAAGGGACCGCTAGGGACGCCACCGTTTGCCACGATGGTTATCTTGCCAGCGTCTGCTTGCCACCTCGCACCGCCATGCTGTACAGCTACCCGCCACGTGCACCAGGAGCGATCTTGTGGCGACACGTCGTCGGATGCGCTGGAGCGTGGGCGCAGAGTGACAGCCTTGCCGCGACCCTTATCTCGTCGCACCAGCAAGCTTGCCGCTCGCCGGACCTTGCCGGGACGCGCGGGGCGTCGCAGCAAGTTTTCTTGGAATGCCTTGAGTGGCCTTCCCGGCAAGCTCCTCTTGCCGGGGTCTTGTCTTATTCCCGGCCAGCTTCTCTTGCCGGGGCCTTGGTTGGCCTTCCTGGCAAGCTCCTCTTGCCGGGGCCTTGGCTTGAGTACTCTGTTCTTGGATGGCATCAAAGTAGCCGCTGAGGATCTTGGCGGACGCCCGGCAAGCCCTGCCGCGGGTCGCTGCGACTGCCCGTGCACAAGTTCGGGATACTAAGGTACCCCTACTTTAGTACACCGACACTTGGTGGAGGTAAAATCCCTACATCTCATGCCTTGAGGCTTGCTTTGATTTGATGGATATGTGTAATGCCCAAGACGAAACTCTATCGCAATCTCGTGATGAATTCGAGGTCATGGCAGAATCCCGTTTTGGAACTATCGGGTTTCGGGTTTCGGCAGACCCTCAAGGTTCGAACTCTGGGGTGCACGCGGAGATCACACCTCCTGCGTACCCATGTCTCGTCGCCTCGCAAGGATCTAAAACTACATGAAGAACAGCACAAGGGACATGAGATTATACTGGTTCAGGCCACCATTATTGTCGGATTTCGGGTTCTGGCAGACCCTTGAGGTTCGAACACTGGAATGCGTGCAGAGATCAGACCCTTAGCCTACCCATGTTTCACCGCCTCGTTAGGATCTAAACTACTCAAAGAACAATACAAGGGACACAAGATTTATACTGGTTCAGGCCACATTGTGGTGTAATACCCTACTGCAGTTTGTGGTGTGTGGATTGCCTCTAGGGCTGATGAGGAACGGTACAAGGGAAGAACAACCTCGCGAGGGTCTGTTCTTGGTCGGTGCGACGAACTGCTAGGGGAGTTCAGTCGCCTCTCTCTCTCTCTCTATCTTGGGTGCGGATCCGATCAGATCTCGATTCCCTACCCTGTGGGTGGCTAGTCCTATTTATAGGCAAAGGCCCCGGGCCTCTTCCCAAATATTGAGTGGGTAGGGTGCCAACAATTGGCCATTTTGAAGGGGAACATCTAGTACACTTATCCTGACTAAAGTTGGTCCTCGCCTGCCAAAAGACCCTGACGATGATGCTGGCTTGGGCTCCACGATGACCTCCGTTCTGCCGTCCTGCTGGTCTTGGTCTTGTTGCACCAAAATGGTTGCCTTTGCTTGATACCCTTGCCTGCGCTTGCCCCCTTTGCACCAAAGGGGAAACAAGGACTCTGCGCTGGCCGACGCCCGCCTGGCGCTCGCCTGCGCCTTGGTCGTCATGGCTTGCGTCACGGGCACCTCGTGAGGTACCCCGCCTTTATATCTCCGCCTCCTCGCGAGCCAGCTTGACGAGGCCGTGCCTGAGGAAGCCTTCTGTCGTCCGCCCCGCGAGGCTTGGCCCCTCGCGAGGGTCTTGAGCAAGTGTTGATGAAGATGGGCCGCACTGGGCCACTCCTTGAGCCACGCCGCAGGCCGCAGGCAGGAAAATCTGGGTACCCCCGTTCCCAGAACACCGATAGTAGCCCCTGGGCCCAAGGCGTGCTTGGACTTGGCTTAGCAGAGAAGCGAAGAGGCAAGTGCGAAGCGCCGCGAGCGCCAATAGCCTGCGGCCTTGGGTGCCGCGTGGCGGTTGATTGGATGTGGGTGTCCTGGCTCCCCCATGACGCCTGGGCAACTGCACAAGCTGATAAGGGAGCGGTACCTGTTCAGGCTTACCAACTTTGCCTTCTCCTTCACCGCCCAGATCTCCTTTCTTGCTCCTGTCCTTCTTGCTTCCGAAATCTCCAGATTCACTCCAACTCTGCATCCTAGCAAGGCATGGCGCCTCGCCAGACCCCAGCCGGAGCATGGTACTCGCCCGCTTTGGATCCTTCGAATGTGTCGGAGAAGAGTCTTGCTCGGACGCGCCAGATGATGGCGACGCAAGGCCACGACGGGGCGGTCGCGCTCAAGGTCGGCACCACCCTTCCTGAGGGCAGAGGGAGCACCTTCTACCTGCTCTTCGTGAGCGCCATCGCCGCCGGTCTGGTGCCCCCTTTTTCTGAGTTCTTCCTTTCTGTTCTTCACCATTACAATCTGCAAGCCCTGCACCTCCATCCCAATTCCGTTCTTCTCCTGGCGATTTTCACCTACTACTGCGAGGCTCATGTTGGGGTGAGGCCTTCGGTGGCCTTGCTGCGCCATTACTTCTACCTCCGGGTCTCTCGCGGCCCCATCACCGCGTGCGCGAGCTTTATCGCGCACGGCAGCTCTAACGCCATCTCAAAGCCCGGGAAGAGAATTGAGGGCTTTAGGAGCAAGTGGGTCATGGTGGATACTAGGTGCACCCACTCCCAGCTGATTCTGCCCATGGGGAAGCCCGTGTCCGCTGATGCTTGGTCCCGCGTGGAGCTCGTTTATCCCCACGCGAGTCCGGTGCTGGAGAAGATGGACGCGGACCTGTGGCTGGACAACATGGCGACGGCGAAACTGACCGGGCCGTCGCTCCTGAGGGAGTTCCTGGAGCATCGGGTGGCTCCGCTCCGGGAACACTCACTCCCGCTGTGGAAGCTTGGGAGGGCCGATGCCGCCCTTCGCTCGAACCCCGAAGCCCTGGCCGACGAGGATCTGGCCGCGGTCCTCCAATCCTTGGTTGGGGGGAACGTGGCGAGGTTAGAGGATGCACCCGTGCCCTTGTTCCTTCGGGATGATTGGGGGCAGGTGGTGAACTCCATGTCCGCTTTCGACGAGGGTGGGCCTGTGCCCGTGGAGGTTCCTGAGGCCCCGGCGGCCATGGCGATGGTGAATGTGTCCTCCAGTGATTCCAGCGGAGAGGAGGAAGAAGATGAGGAGGCGGACGAGGGGCCAGATTCGGAGGCGACCGACGGGGAGTCGAGAACGCCCCTTCCTCGGCGTAGGTCCCGCACTCTCTGCCTCATGCCGGATGACGACGAGGACGGCGACGAGCGAGGTGGCGAGAGCTCGCCACTGATCCGGAAAAAGGACAGGACGGGGTTGGTTCCCCGTGGGTCCATTCCGACTCCGAGGCGATCCACATGCACGCCTCCTACTCCCGAACCTCTTCAAGTCGACCCCAGCATCAGGCTTTCGGGCTTCAAGTTCGGACGGAAGTTGCTTGAGCCCGCGAGCGATGACGAGTAAGTGCTAGATTCTCGTTTTGCTTCGTGCTTTGTTGTTGAGGTTTGACGTCCATATTCCTTGGCTAGGCTGGTGGCTGCGGCGAAGAAGCTGAAGGGGGCTCCTGAGGCTTCGTCCGAGGCAGCACCCCCATCCGCGGGAGAAGGGGGCGAAAAGACGCAGGCCTCTCCTGCCCGGTCATCCTCGCGAGGCCTGGCGAGGCCAGCTGGAGCGAGCTCAGCCCCCATGGCCCAAGTGACTCCCGCGGTGTCTTTGCCTGACGCCACCGCCGCAGTCGTCGGGGCGCAGAAGGTCCTGACTCATGGCGCTATGATTATGCTGCCGTTTTCGCCTCCTACTCCGCCAATCGCTGTCTCTCCGGCTCCTCCTACTGTTCTGGATCGTGCCGCTGCTGAGCTGGACCGGCTGCGGAAAGATCTTCTGGGCGTCGACCCCTGCTTGGCGGCCGGGCGCCTGGAGTTGGTCTCTGGCTGGGTCTGCTCTGATGCTTCAGCCCGAGCGGCGCTGGCCCAGGCCGTGACAGCCTGCGACGAGGAGAAGCAGGCCGTCCGCGAGGTGAAGGCCACTCGCGATGCCGCCTTGGGTGAGTTTGCGGATGTCCAGGGCTGCTACAAGGTGCTGGAGAGCGAACTGCAAGGCCTGCGCGACCAGTTTGTCAAGGAGGCTCGTGTCCGCCAGGAGAAGGAGGAACACCCGAAGGCTCGTGAGGCCGCCGCCAAGGACCGGGATGCCGAGCTTGACGAACGCCAAGGCCGCTTGGGTGCGTTGGAGCAGGCGTTGGAGGCGAAGAAGATCGAGCTGGACGGCAAGGCGCGGGTCCTGGCCGAGGACCGCGTGGCCTTCACGAAGCTGGAGGTGAAGGGTCGCACCCTGCTGAAGTCGCTTTATGACAGCGGCCTAGAAAGCCCGCTGGCCGGTGCTGAGGAGGGCCCCGCCAAGCTGCTTCCCTTCCTGGTCCGTGCCCTCGAAGATGTCACCCTCGGCCTTGGCCCCACGGCTGAGGCTGAGGCGCGCGCCCTTTCTTCTACGGCGCTGACGCGCGTCTTCACCCACGTCTACCTCCGCGACCCCAGTGTTGACCTCGACAGTCTGCTGGAGCCTGTGAGCGGCGAGCTTGCCGCCGTCGCTGCTGAGGCCGTGAAGGGTCGCGCGGAGGCTCTGCTGGCGAAGTTCCGGGCCTTCAGCACGAAGCCGAAGCGAGGCGCTGCCGGTCTTGAGGCTCCTCGAGGCGAAGCTGCCCAGCGTAGCACCGTCACCAGCAATGGCGCCACCAAAAAGTGACTCCTTCGCGGCTCCCGTCCTGCTTTTAATCCCTGCAACATGCATTCTGCCTCGTGGAGGCATTTAAACTTGTGTTTGGCGTTGTCAAAGTACTCTATGGACTGTAATATTTGCTTTTGAATTTCTTGAGATTTGCATTTTCCTTCCTACTTGCTTGTGTTCTACGTCGGCAGAGCCCGGCCCCGCGCATACCTCAGCCACCGTTAGCCCCGACCGGAAACCAGGACGGGACCAAGGAGTTAGGGGCTACGTGACAAGTTAGGCTCGTAAGTCGCGATGCTCAGGAGTCCCCCTTGACGCACAACAACAAGTAGGGAGGTGAGATGCATGGGTGAATTTACCATTCTACGTCGGCAGAGCCCGGCCCCGCGCATACCTCAACCACCGTTAGCCTTTCGGAACTAAGGGGTCGGGGGCTACGTGACCAGTTAGGCTCCTGAGTCGCGATGCTCAGGAGTCCCCCTTGACGTTCAAACGGCCTTCGTACCTTGGCTCCGCTCGGGAGAGGCGTGCGACGAACCAGGCCCGAGGGGCCTGGCTGGGCGGCGTGCGCCTGGGCGTGACCCGGGCGCAACCCCCGTTCCCAGCCCCCTCGCGCGACACTCCCGGGGGGAGGCGTTACGATGAGGCCGGACATTGAGCTCTGGGCTCCTTGAGGTTGATGCAGCCGGGGGCAACCCTCAGTTGTTTATCACCAGCGCGGAGCATAGCGCTTCCGTATGTGTATGGGCATAGCCGCTCCTCAGCAGTGTCATCAGCCAGCGCGGAGCATGGTGCTTCCACTGGTGCGTGGGAGGGGGCTCCCCTCCAGGAGGAGCCCCCGGGGCGTACACAGCCCCGCCCTGACACGTGGCTGGCACGGTAGGGCCTGGCGAGGTGTATCTAGGCACCCGTGAGCTAGTGCGGGATTCATGGGGCCCTACCACAAGCCGGGTTGCGCTTGGCTCTGGGCCTTTACTTGTGATGTGTCCCTGCAGATTTGGTTAGATGTCGGTGCTCTATGTGCTCGGGTCCCGGCCCTCGAGCGGGGCTCAGCCGTCGCTGGTATGCCAGGTCACGATGCCGTGGACAAGGCCATAGGGTGAGGGCTGGAGAGCCAGTAAGAGCCCATGAGTCGCGATGCTCAGGTACCCCCCCTTTAACGTGCAAGCAGCCGACATGAAGAAAGAAGGGTGCCATAGGCAAGAATCAAACAACGATCATGATGGGTCAAACGCACGACACGAATAAACGCGAGAGGGATACATGCCACCGGGTCTGGCCTGGGTGGCTTGGGGATAATGCGGCCTGAGGGGAGCCCCCGATAAAGTAAGCTGAAAACATGAACTAAAGGGGATACACGCCGCCGGGACAGACCCACGCGGCCTGGGAATGATGCAGCCCTGGGGGGGGGGGGGGGAGGGCGCTCCCAGCTGAAAATGAAACTCGAAGGATGTCACCTGATGATGCTGAAGATGGAGGGATGCTGAAGTAGCTGACGTTGTGCGCTGCGGGAGACGATCTTCACGAGCCCCCAGGCCCAGGGGCCTCGGGAGGCTCCGGGGGCACTGGCGGCTCCTCGCGGACCATCTCCATCTCCGCCAGGACTGCGAAGTGCCTGACCGCCTGAGCCTCCAAGATACTCCTCATGAGGCGCTGACGCATCGCAACCGCGTTCGGCAGGTCGTGAGGCATGCGAACATAGCTGTGTGGTGGGCCTTCGTAGCACCCCATGCGTGAGGGCCAGAGGCGCTCCTGAGAGGTGGCTCGGTTGAGTCCTGGTATGTTGATGCAGACGCGCAGCCCACCATCCTCGCCTGGATGGGGAGCTACGGCAGGCAAGCGGCGGCTGCCACTCATGACTCTTGACTCCTGCAACTCCTGAATGATCTCGCTAATGTATTCCTGAGGGCTCGGCCCTCCTTGCCTTGCTTCCTCCTGAGCGAAACGTGCATTGAAGCACGCCTCCAAGTGGTGCCCGAGCGCCTCCCTCGTAATCTTAGCAAAGTCGATGGCCCTCCAGAAGAGAGCCCCCGAGCCCTGCTCGAGGAGGGCGCCGGGCGCGCCTTCCTATGTGATAGAAGGAGGTGCCCCCTGAATGGGCGCAGACCCTGAGGGGCCTGCCTCCTGAGGGGTCGAGCCAGGCGATGTTTTCTTCTTCTTAGGAGCAGCCTCGGGAGGCCTCCCGTTCCTGTGATATGGGTCTTCAATTGATGCAGCTTGAAAGGCACGTTCCAGGGAACATACAACGTCTCTCTCATCACAAGGCACAGTGATGACTCCGCCGCTTCCTGGCATCTTGAGGACATTGTAGCCGTGATGGGTCACGGCCATGAACTTGGCCAGGGCTGGGTACCCGTGGATGGCGTTGTATGGCAGGCGAATGTGAGCGACGTCAAAGTCGACGAGCTCAGTGCGGTAGTTGTCATGGTTCCCGAAGGTAACAGGAAGGCGGACCTGCCCTATCGGAACCGTGGAACCATCGGTGACTCCTGAGAAGGGCCTGGTTGGCTGCAGCTGATTGTATGGCACTTGGAGATTGTTGAACATTTTAATGGACAGGACAGTGAGCCCTGCTCCGCCATCGATGAGGGTCCTGGTGACTTGCACGTTGCAGATGATTGGGGAACAAAGCATTGGGAGGACTCTTGCTGTGGCCGCGCACTTGAGCTGATCCACTGAGCTGAACGTGATAGCGCACGATGACCACCTGAGAGGGCATGTGGCCTCAAGCTTGGGGATGACTGCATTCTCTTCGCAGGCAAACTGCTTGAAGATGCGCTGAGAGGCCGGGGCTTGTGCGCCACCCAAGATGCAAGCGATTGTGCGCGGCTCCTAGAAGCCTCTAGCCCCCTCATCCTGGTGATGATCTTCATTCCTCCTTGGCTGTGGTGGCAGAGGAGGGAGGCCCGCATTGCCTTGTGGGTGATCCTCGCGAGGCTGATCTCTCCAACCCCCCTCGCAAGGTGGGTCCCTCCAACCTCCCACACGAGGCTGGTCCTGCCAGCGGTCCTCGTGAGGTCGGTCACGCCACCCCTGGCGAGGGCCATGGTCTTCCCATCATCCTCCACCTCTTCCTCCTCCTCGGCCATAGCCCCTGTCGCTGCGCTCGGGGCATCGGCCGGCACGCACATCTCGCACGGCTCTGAGCTCTTGGCATTCGTTGGTGTTATGGGTGTGGAGGTCGTGGTACACGCAGTACCAACTGCCCTTGGATGACTCAGGCTGATCCCTGCCTCGCTTGGTGTCTGGCTCTGCTGCAAGCACGGCAGCCCCCTTGCGCTTCACGTCCTTGGTCTTGGGTTCTTTTCTTCTGGGTCAGCGGCTGGCAGCTCGAGGAGGGACAGGCGCCCTTCCTCAGCCATAGCGCACTTTGTCGCCAGATTGAACAGCTCCAGGAAAGTGCACAGGTCTTCATGGATTGCGAGCTCCTCCTTCATCTTGATGTCACACACGCCGTCGGAGAAGGCTGAGATGATGGCCTCCTCCGACACCTTGGGGATCTTAAGGCGGGCGTTGTTGAAGCGCTGGATGAACTTCTGCAGGGTCTCTCCCGGCTGCTGCTTGATGCGGCGCAAGTTGCTCATGGCTGGGGGCCGGTCGCGGGTGCCTTGGAAGTTGGCGATGAATCGGGTGCGCATCTCATCCCAGGAGGATATCGTGCCAGGAGCCAGGTTCAGGAGCCAAGTGCGGGCGCCGTCCTTGAGCGCCATGGGGAACCAGTTCGCCATGACCTTCTCGTCTCCGTTGGCGGCTTCGATGCCCAGCTCGTAGAGCAGGAGGAACTCAGCAGGGTCAGCCGTGCCATCATAGCACAGGGGCAGCTCTGGCTTGAACTTGCCCGGCCAGGCCACACTGCGCAGCTCGGCGGAGAATGCACGGTAGCCTGGAGTGGCCGCGGGAGCCCTTTGGTGACGGAGAGCTTGATCTTGCAGGTCTCTCTGCGCTGCGGCCAGGTGCAGCGCGGGGTCTTGATGCGCCGGAGCAGGTGCGCGCTCATGCCAAGCCAGTGCGGGGAGCACACGGGCGGCTTCTTGAGGACGAGGGATCTCTTGGCAGCTCTTCTCTTGCTGTGCTGGCGCCGGACGGAGTGGGTTCCGCCTAGGGGCCATGCGCCTTGGAGCCAAGGCACCTTCTTGAGGTGGAGGCGGCTGAGGCGCCCCTGGAGCTTCGTCGCCCGCGCAAGGCGCTGCGCGGTGCAACGAGAGGGACGGTGCAGGGGAGCGCCCTACGGCGCCGACGACTCGATGATGCGGGCGAGCCACTCGTCGCAGAGGTCGTCGATGGGACGGTAGTGTAGGAGCTCCCGCGCCAGGAGCAGCGCGGCGTGCGCGTCCGCAGGAGCGCGACGCGCGTGGGACAAGGAGCCGGCCAGAGTCAGCAACGGAGTGGCGGTGCGGCCTCCTCGCCGCACTGATGGATGCAGGGACGACGCCTGCTGTTCGTTCCCCATCGGGCCGGTGGCGGCGTAGACGGCAGGCGACGGGGAACGATGGGGGCACCCCCCGACGGGGGCCGTCTGGGCGATGCGAGTGGCGAGAGCGGCCCGGTGCTCGGCGCGGGCGCGACGTGCGTCTGACATGGATGGGATGAGCGGTGAAAACACAAGGCGACAGAAGGCATATTCCGGCACACCCATACCTGGCGCGCCAAATGTCGGATTTCGGGTTCCGGCAGACCCTTGAGGTTCAAACACTGGGGTGCACGCGGAGATCACACCCTCAGCCTACCCATGTTTCACCGCCTCGCTAGGATCTAAACTACTCAAAGAACAACACAAGGGACACAAGATTTATACTGGTTCAGGCCACCATTGTGGTGTAATACCCTACTCCAGTTTGTGGTGTGTGGATTGCCTCTGGGGCTGATGAGGAATAGTACAAGGGAAGAACAGCCTCGCGAGGGTCTGTTCTTGGTCGGTGCGATGAACTGCTAGGGGAGTTCAGTCGCCTCTCTCTCTCTCTCTCTCTCTCTCTCTCTCTCTCTCCCTCTCTCTGTGTCTTGGGTGCGGATCCGATCAGATCTCGACCCCCTACCCTGTGGGTGGCTAGTCCTATTTATAGGCAAAGGCCGCGGGCCTCTTCCCAAATATTGAGCGGGAAGGGCGCCAACAATTGGCCATTTTGAAGGGGAACATCTAGTACACTTATCCTGAATAAAGTTGGTCCTCGCCTGCCAAAAGACCCTGACGATGATGCTGGCTTGGGCTCCACGATGACCTCCGTTCTGCCGTCCTGCTGGTCTTGGTCTTGTTGCACCGAAATGGTTGCCTTTGCTTGATACCCTTGCCTGCGCTTGCCCCCTTTGCACCAAAGGGGAAAGAAGGACTCTGCACTGGCCGACGCCCGCCTGCGCCTTTGTCGTCATGGCTTGCGTCACGGGCACCTCGTGAGGTACCCCTCCTTGATCTCTCCGCCTCCTCGCGAACCAGCCTGACGAGGCCATGCTTGAGGAAGCCTTCTGTCGTCCTCCCCGTGAGGCTTTGCCCCTCGCGAGGGTCTTGAGCATGTGTTGATGAAGATGGGCCGCACTGGGCCACTCCTTGAGCCACGCCGCAGGCCGCAGGCAGGCAAGTCTGGGGACCCCCGTTCCCAGAACGCCGACAATTGTGGTGTAATACCCTACTCCAGTTTGTGGTGTGTGGATTGCCTCAGGGGCTGATGATGAACAATACAAGGAAGAACAGCCTCGCGAGGGTCTGTTCTTGGCTGGAGCAATGAACTGCTAGGGGGAGTTCAGTCGCCTCTCTCCCTCTATCTCCAGATGCAGATGCCTCTACCCTGTGGGTGGCTAGTCCTATTTATAGGCGGAGGCCCTGGGCCTCTCCCCAAATATTGAGCAGGAAGGGCGCCAACAATTGGCCATTTTGAAGGGGAACATCTAGTACACTTTTCCTGACTAAAGTTGGTCCTCGCCTGCCAAAGACCCTGACGATGGCGCTGGCTTGGGCTCCACGATGACCTCCATCCTGCCGTCCTGCTGGTCTTGGTCTAGTTGCACCGAAATGGTTACCTTTGCTTGATACTCTTGCCTGCGCTTGCCCCCTTTGCACCAAAGAGGAAACAAGGACTCTGCACAGGCCGACGCCCGCCTGGCGCCCGCCTGGCCTTGGTTGTCATGGCTTGCGTCACGGGCACCTCGTGAGGTACCCCGCCTTGATCTCTCCGCCTCCTCGCGAGCCAGCCTGACGAGGTTGTGCCCGAGGAAGCCTCCTGTCGTCCGCCCCATGAGGCTTGGCCCCTCACGAGGGTATTGAGCATGTGTTGATGGAGATGGGCCGTACTTGGCCACTCCTTGAGCCACGCCGCAGGCCGCAGGCAGGCAAGTTTGGGTACCCCCGTTCCCAGAACGCTGACAGTAGCCCCCGGGCCCAAGGCGCGCCTGGACTTGGCTTAGCAGAGAAGCGAAGGGGCAAGTGCGAAGCGCCGCGGGCCCCAATAGCCTGCGGCCTTTGGCGCCGCGTGGCGGTTGATTGGACGTGGGCGTCCTGGATCGCCACGACACCTCGGCAACTGCATGAATTGACAAGGGAGCGGTGCCCGTCTAGGCTTACCTTCCTTGCCTTCTCCAGTCATTGCGCAGATGCCCTTTCTCGCTCCTATTCTGCTTGCTTCCGAAATCCCTAGATATACTCCAACCCTGCATCCTAGCAAGGCATGGCGCCTCGCCAGACCCCGGCCGGAGCATGGTACTCGCCTACTCTGGATCCTCCGAATGTGTCGGAGAAGAACCTTGCTCGGACCCGCCAGATGATGGTGGCGCAAGGCAACGACGGGGTGGCCGCGCTCAAGGTTGGCTCTGCCCTTCCTCAGGGCAAGGGAAGCACCTTCTACCCGCTCTTTGTGAGCGCCATCGCCGCCGGTCTGGTGCCCCCCTTTTCCGAGTTCTTCCTTTCCATTCTCCATCTTTACAACCTGCAAGCTCCGCACCTCCATCCCAACTCTGTTCTTCTCCTGGCGATTTTCGCCTACTACTGTGAGGCTCATGTTGGGGTAAGGCCCTCGGTGGCCGTGCTGCGCCATTACTTTTACCTCTGGGTCTCTCGCGTCCCCATCACCGCGTGCGCGAGCTTCGTTGCGTACGCCAGCTCCAATGCTATCTCGAAGCCCGGGAAGAGGATTGAAGGCTTCAGGAGCAAGTGGGTCATGGTGGATGCTGGGCGCATCCACCCCCGGCTGATTCTGCCCACAGGGCAGCCCAAGTCTGTCGACGCCTGGTCCCGTGCGGAGCTCGTTGACCCCAACGCGAAGCCAGTGCTCGAGAGGATGGACGCGGACCTGTGGCCGGGCAACATGGCGACAGCGAAACTGACCGGGGCGTCGCTCTTGAGGGAGTTCCCGGAGCACCGGGTGGCTTCGCTCCGGGAACACTCGCTTCCGCTATGGAGGCTCGGGAGGGGGGCTGATGCCGCCCTTCGCCCGAACCCCGAAGTCCTGGCCGACGAAGATCTGGCCGCGGTCCTCCAATCCTTGGTTGGGGGAAATGTGGCGAGATTGGAGGATGCTCTCGTACCCCTGTTCCTTCGGGATGATTGGGAGCAGGTGGTGAATTCCATGTCCACTTCCAACGGGGATGGGCCTGTGCCCGCGGAGGTTCTTGAGGACCTGGCGGCCCTGGCGATGGTGAACGTATCCTCCGGCGACTCCAGCGGAGAGGAGAAAAAAGAGGAGCAGGAAGAGGAGCCCGATTCCGAGGTGACCGACAGGGAGTCGAGAGCGCCCCTCCCTCAACACAGGTCCTGCGCTCTTCGCCTCATGCCGGATGATGGAGAGGATGGTGACGAGCGAGGTGGCGAGTGCTCGCCCCTAATCCCGAAGAAGGACAGGACGGGGCTGGTTCCCCGTGGGTCTGCTCCGGCTCCGAGGCGATCTGCAGACGCGCCTCCTGCTCCCGAGCATCTTGAGGTTGATCCCAGTAGCCGGCTCTCGGGCTTCAAGTTCGGCCGGAGGTTGGTTGAGCCCACGAGCGATGACCAGTAAGTGCTTGATTCTCGTTTTGCTTCTTGCTTCGTCGTTGAGGCTTGACGTCCATATTCCTTGGCTAGGCCGGTGCCTGCGGCGAAAAAGCTGAAGGGGGCTCCTGAGGCTTCTCCCGGGGCAGCACCTCCACCCGTGGGATAAGGGGGCAGCAAGACGCAGGCCTCTCCTGCCCAGTAATCATTGCGAGGCCTGGCGGGGCTAGCCGGGGCGAGCTCAGCCCCCATGGCCCAAGCGACTCCTGAGGTGTCCTTGCCTGACGCCACTGCCGCAGTCGTCGGGGCGCAGAAGGTCCCTACTCATGGTGCTGTGATTATGCTACCGTCTTCTCCTTCTACTCCACCAACTGCCATCTCTCCGACTCCTTCTACTGTCCTAGATTGTGCTGCTGCTGAGCTGGACCGGCTACGGAAAGATCTCCTGGGCGCCGACCCTCGCTTGGTGGCTGAGCGCCTGGAGATGGCCTCCGGCTGGGTCCGCTCTGATGCTTCAGTCCGAGCGGCACTGGCTCAGGCCGCGACGGCTTGCGACGAGGAGAAGCAGGCCATCTTTGAGGCCAAGGCTGCTCGCGATGCTGCCTTGGGTGAGGTTGCAGATGTCCGGGGTCATTGCAAGGTGCTGGAGAGCGAGCTACAAGGCCTGCGCGGCCAGCTTGCCAAGGAGGCCCGTGTCCGCCAGGAGAAGGAGGAAGACATGAAGGCTTGTGAGGCTGCCTCCAAGGACCGGGATGCCAAACTTGATGAACACCATGGCCGCTTAGGTGTGCTGGAGCAGGCGTTGGAGGCAAAGAGGATCGAGCTAGACGGCAAGGCGCGGGTCCTGGCCGAGGACCGCGTGGCCTTCGCGAAGCTGGAGGTGAAGGCTCGCACCTTGCTGAAGTCTCTTTATGACAGCGGCCTGGAAAGCCCGCTGGTCGGTGCCGAGGATGGCCCCGCCAAGCTGCTTCCCTTCCTGGTCCACGCCCTTGAAGATGTCGCCCTCGGCCTTGGCCCCATGGCTGAGGCTGAGGCGCGTGTCCTTTCTTCTGCAGCGCTGACGCGCGTCTTCACCCATGTCTACCTCCGCGACCCTGGTGTTGACCTTGACAGCTTGCTGGAGCCTATGAGCGGCGAGCTTGCCGCTGTCACTGTTGAGGCCGTGAAGGGTCGAGCGGAGGCTCTGCTGGCGAAGTTCCGTGCTTTCAGCACCAAGCCAAGGCGAGGCGCTGCCGATCCTGAGGCTCCACAAGGCGAAGTCGCCCAGCGCAGCTCCGTCACCAGCGATGGCACCGCCAGAAAGTGACCCCTTCACGGCTCCTGTCCTACTTTTAGCTCCTGCAACATGCATCATGCCTCGTGGAGGCGTTTAAACTTGTGTTTGGCGTTGTCAAAGCACTCTATGGACTGTAATATTTGGTTTTGAATTCCTTGAGATTTGCACTTTTCCCTCCTACTTGCTTGTGTTCTACGTCGGCAGAGCCCGGCCCCGCACATACCTCAGCCACCGTTAGCCCCGACCGGAAACCAGGACGTGACCAAGGAGTGAGGGGCTACGTGACAAGTTAGGCTGCTGAGTCGCGATGCTCAGGAGTCCCCCTTGACGCACGAACAACAAGTAGGGAGGTGATATGTATGGGTGAATTGACCGTTCTACGTCGGCAGAGCCTGGCCCCGCGCATACCTCAACCGTCGTTAGCCTTTCGTAACTAAGGGGTGAGGGGCTACGTGACCAGTTAGGCTCCTGAGTCGCGATGCTCAGTAGTCCCCCTTGACGTTCAAACGGCCTTCGTACCTTGGCTCTGCTCGGGGAGAGGCGTGCGACGAACCAGGCCCGAGGGGCCTGGCTGGGTGGCGTGCGCCTGGGCGTGACCCAGGCGTAGCCCCCGTGCCCAGCCCCCTCGCGCGGCACTCTCGAGGGGAAGTGTTACGATGAGGCCGGACATTGAGCTCTGGGTTCCCTGAGGTTGATGCGGCCGGGCGCCACCCTCAGTTGTTTATCACCGGCGCGGAGCATAGCGCTTCCGTATATGTATGGGCATAGCCGGCAGTGTCGTCAGCCAGCGCGGAGCATGGTGCTTCCAGTGGTGCATGGGAGAGGGCTCCCCTCCGGGAGGAGCCCCCGGGGCGTGTACAGCCCCGCCCTAACACGTGGCTGTCACGGTAGGGCCTGGCGAGGTGTATCTGGGCACCCGTGAGCCAGCGCGGGACTCATGGGGCCCTACCTCAAGGCGGGTTGCGCCTGGCTCTGGGCCTTTACTTGTAATGTGTTCCTATAAATTTGGTTAGATGTCGGCGCTCTACGTCCTTGGGTCCCGGCCCTCGAGCGAGCTCAGCCGTCGCTGGTATGCCAGGTCGTGATGCCGTGGACAAGGCCAGAGGGTGAGGGCTGGAGAGCCAGTAAGAGCCCATGAGTCCCAATGCTCAGGTACCCCCCCTTTAACGTGCAAGCGGCCGACATGAAGGAAGAAGGGTGCCATGGGCAGGCATCAAATAATGATCATGATGGGTCAAACGCACGACCCGAATGAACGCGAGAGGGATACATGCCACTTGGTCTGGCCCGGGTGGGTTGGGGATAATGCAGCCCGAGGGGCGCCCCCAATAAAGTAAGCTAAAAAACATGAATCAAAGGGGTACATGCCACAGGGACGGACCCACGCGGCCTGGGAATGATGCAGCCCTGGGGGGCACTCCCAGCTGAAAATGAAACTCGAAGGATGTCACCTGATGATGCTGAAGATGAAGGGATGCTGAAGTAGCGGACGGCGTGCGCTGCGGGAGACGATCTTCATGAGCCCCCAGGCCCAGGGGCCTCGGGAGGCTCCGGAGGCACCGGCGGCTCCTCGCGGACCATCTCCATCTCCGCCAGGACTGAGGAATGCCTGACCGCTTGAGCCTACAGGATGCTCCTCATGAGGCGCTGACGCATGGCAACCGCGTTCGGCAGGCCGTAAGGCATGCGAACATAGCTGTGGGGTGGACCTTCGCAGCATCCCATGCGTGAGGGCCAGAGGCGCTCCTGAGAGCCGGCTCGGTTGAGTCCTGGTATGTCGATGCAGACGCGCATCCCACCATCCTCGCCTGGATGGGGAGCCACGATGGGTAAGCAGCGACTGCCACTCATGACTCTTGACTCCTACAGCTCCTGAATGATCTTGCTGACGAACTCCTGAGGGTTTGGCCCTCCTTGCCTTGCTCCTTCCTGAGGGAAACGTACATTGAAGCACGCCTCCAAGTGGTGCCCGAGCGCCTCCCTCATGATCCTAGCAAAGCCGATGGCCCTCCAGGAGAGAGCCCCCGAGCCTTTCCCGAGGAGGGCGCCGGGTGCGCCTTCCTATGCGACAGAAGGAGGTGCCCCCTGAACAGGCGCGGACCCTAAGGGGACTGCCTCCCGAGGGGTCGGACCAGGTGATGTCTTCTTCTTCTTAGGAGCAGCCTCGGGAAGCCTCCAGCTCCTGCGATCTGGGTCTTCAATTGATGCGGCTTGGAAAGCACACTCTAGAGAACACACAACGTCTCTCTCTTCACAAGGCACCGTGATGACTCCACTGCTTCCTGGCATCTTGAGGACATTATAACCGTGATGAGTCACGGCCATGAACTTGGCCAGGGCTAGGTACCCGAGGATGGCATTGTACGATAGGCGAGTGTGAGCGACGTCGAAGTCAATTAGCTCGATGCGGTAGTTGTCGTGCTTCCCGAAGGTAACAGGAAGGCGAACCTGCCCTATCGGAACCGTGGAACCATCAGTGACTCCTGAGAAAGGCTTGGTTGGCTCAAGCTGATTCTAGGGCACTTGGAGATTGTTGAACGTCTCAACGGATAGGACATTGAGCCCTGCTCCGCCATTTATGAGGGTCCTGGTGACTTGCACATTAATGATGATTAGGGAACAAAGCATCGGGAGGACTCCGGCTATGGCCGCGCACTTGAGCTGATCCGCTGAGCTGAACGTGATGGCGCATGCTGACCACCTGAGAGGGCGTGTGGCCTCAAGCTTGAGGAGGACTGCATTCACTTCGTGAGAAAACTGCTTGAAGATGCGTTGAGAGGCCAGGGCTTGAGCGCCGCCCAAGATGCAAGCGATTGCGCGCGGCTCCTGGAAGCCTCCAGCCCCCTCGTCCTGATGATGGTCTTCATTCCTCCTCGGCTGTGGTAGCAGAGGAGGGAGGCCCGCGTTGCCTTGTGGGCGATCCTCGCGAGGCTGATCCCTCGAACCCCCCTTGCGAGGTGGCCCCCTCCAACCTAACTCACGAGGCTGGTCCTGCCAGCAGTCCTCGCGAGGTCGGTCGCTCCACCCTTGGCGAGGGCCACGGTCACCTCTTCCTCCTCCTCGGCCAGAGCCCCAGTCACTGCGCTTGGGGCGCCGGCCGGTGCGCACGTCCCGCACGGCCCTGAGCTCTTGCCATTCGTTGGTGTTGTGGGTGTGGAGGTCGTGGTACACGCAGTACCAGCTACCCTTGGATGACTCAGGCTGATCCCTGCCTCGCTTGGTGTCCGGTTCTGCTGCTAGCACGGCAGCCCCCTTGCGCTTCACGTCCTTGACCTTGGGCTTCTTCTCTTCTGGGTCAGCAGCTGGTAGCTCAAGGAGGGAAAGGCACCCTTCCTCAGCCCTAGCGCACTTGGTCGCCAAATTGAACAGCTCCAGGGAGGTGCACATGTCCTCATGGATCACAAGCTCCTCCTTCATCTTGACGTCACGTACGCCGTCGGAGAAGGCTGAGATGATGGCCTCCTCAGACACCTTGGGGATTTTAAGGTGCGCGCTGTTGAAACGCTGGATGAACTTCTGCAGGGTCTCTCCCGGCTGCTGCTTGATGCGGCACAAGTCGCTCATAGCCGGGGGCCGGTCGCGGGTGCCTTGGAAGTTGGCGATGAATCGGGTGCGCATCTTGTCCCAGGAGGATATCGTGCCAGGAGCCAGGTTCAGGAGCCAGGTGCGGGCGCCGTCCTTGAGCGCCATGGGGAACCAGTTCGCCATGACCTTCTCGTCCCTGTTGGCGGCTTCGATGCCCAGCTCATAGAGCTGGAGGAACTCCGCAGGGTCAGTCGTGCTATCGTGACGCGGGGGCAGATCTGGCTTGAACTTGCCCGGCCAGGCCATGCTGCACAGCTCGGCGGTGAAGGCACGGCAGCCTGCAGTGGCCACAGGAGGCCTTGGGTGACGGAGAGCTTGTTCTTGGAATTCTTTGTGTGCTGCCGCCAGGTGCAGCGCGGGGTCTTGATGCACTGAAGCGGGAGCGCGTTCGTGCCGGGCTGGTGCGGGGAGCACACGGGCGGCTCCTTGGGGGTGAGGGATCTCTTGGCAGCTCTTCTCTTGCTGTGCTGGCAGCGGACAGAGTGGGTTCCGCCCAGGGGCCACGCGCCTTGGGGCCAAGGCGCCTTCTTGAGGGGGAGGCAGCTGAGGCGCCCCCGGAGCTTCTCGCCCGTCCAAGGCGGGGCGCGGTGCAACGAGAGGGCTGGCGCAGGGGAGCCCCCAGCGGCGCTGACGAGCTCGGTGATGCGGGCGAGCCATTCGTCATAGAGGTCATCGATGGGACGGTATTGTAGGAGTTCCTGCGCCAGGAGCAGCGCGGCGTGCACGTCCGCAGGAGCGCGACGCGCGTGGGACGAGGAACCGGCTGGAGTTAGCGACGGGGTGGCGGTGCGGCCATCTCGCCGCACCAAAGGATGCAGGGACGACACCTGCTGCTCGTTCCCCGCTGGGCCGGTGGCGGCGTTGACGGCAGGCGACGGATTCCGGCGCACCCCTACCTGGTGCGCCAAATGTTGGGTTTCGGGTTCCGGTAGACCCTCAACGTTCGAACTCTGGGGTGCATGCGGAGATCACACCTCCTGCCTACCCATGTCTTGTCGCCTCGCAAGGATCTAAAACTACACGAAGAACAGCACAAGGGACACGAGATTTATACTGGTTCAGGCCACCATTGTGGTGTAATACCCTACTCCAGTTTGTGGTGTGTGGATTGCCTCAGGGGCTGATGATGAACAATACAAGGAAGAACAGCCTCGCGAGGGTCTGTTCTTGGCTGGAGCGATGAACTGCTAGGGGGAGTTCAGTCGCCTCTCCCCCTCTATCTCCAGATGCAGATGCCTCTACCCTGTGGGTGGCTAGTCCTATTTATAGGCGGAGGCCCTGGGCCTCTCCCCAAATATTGAGCGGGAAGGGCGCCAACAATTGGCCATTTTGAAGGGGAACATCGAGTACACTTATCCTGACTAAAGTTGGTCCTTGCTGCCAAAGACCCTGACGATGACGCCGGCTTGGACTCCACGATGACCTCCATCCTGCCGTCCTGCTGGCCTTGGTCTTTTTGCACCGAAATGGTTGCCTTTGCTTGATACTCTTGCCGCGCTTGCCCCCTTTGCACCAAAGAGGAAACAAGTACTCTGCACAGGCCGGCGCCCGCCTGGTGCCCGCCTGGTGCCCGCCTGGCCTCGGTCGTCATGGCTTGCATCACGGGCACCTCGTGAGGTACCCCGCCTTGATCTCTCCGCCTCCTCGCGAGCCAGCCTGACGAGGCTGTGCCCAAGAAAGCCTCCTGTCGTCCGCTCCGCGAGGCTTGGCCCCTCGCGAGGGTTTTGAGCATGTGTTGATGGAGATGGGCCGTACTGGGCCACTCCTTGAGCCACGCCGCAGGCCGCCGGCAGGCAAGTCCGGGTACCCCCGTTCCCAGAACGCCGACAGGAACGCATAGCAAGGTGGAATACAAATGCATACAACCAAATGGATATACAAAATACGAGATCAAGGCATACACTTGCCCTAGAATAGTATAAATATGACAATCATCATACAATCATCCATGACATATAGATAGAGTCCAACTACGGACAAGATAAACAAGAAAATACCACCATGCTACTATCCCCAGATACTCCGACTAGGGCCTCTATTGATCGTCCGGATATGTAACATAGAAACGCCCATGATCCTCGTCAAACCCCATTGGAGCTCAGTGGCATCTCCTTATGTCAACAAGACAAATATGTGTCATATCCCCTTATGTCACCGGGAATAAGCACCGCAAGATTGAACCCATTACAAAGCACCTCTCCCATTGCAAGAAAAATCAATATAGTTGGTCAAACCAAATCAATAGATCGGAAAGAAATACAAAGCTATATAAGTCATACATAAAAGAGTTCAGAGAAGACTCAAATAATATTCATAGATAATCTGATCATAAACCCACAATTCATCGGATCAAAACAAACGCACCGCAAAAGAAGATTACATCGAATAGATCTCCAAGAACATCGAGGAGAACATTGTATTAAAGATCAAAGAGAGAGAAGAAGCCATCTAGCTACTAGCTATGGACCCGTAGGTCTGTGGTCACAACATTGGAAGGCCAGCAAGGTTGATGTGGAACCTCTCCGTGGTCGAATCCTCCTTCGGCAGAGTACCGAAAAAGGTCCCCAGATGGGATCTCACGAAGAGAGAAACTTGTGGCGGTGGAAAAGTATTTTTTGGTGTGCCCCTGGTCTATGGGGAATATTTGGGTATTTATAGAAGAAAAATTTGGGTTGGAAGTGCTACGGGGGGGCCACAAGTTTGGGGGGTGCCCCCACCTAGGGCGCGCCTTGTGAGCCTGTGGCCACCTCGTGGCTCTTCTTGCCTCCTCCCGAAGTTTCCAGTGTGTCTTGTAGTCCAATAAAAACGTCAATTTTTTTTCCATTTGGACTCCGTTTGGTATTGATTTTCCGTAAAGACAAAAACAAGGAAAAAAATAGCAACTGGCACTGGGCAACTAGGTTAATAGGTTAGTCCAAAAAATGATATAAAATAGCATATTAATGCATATAAAACATCCAAGATTGGAATTATAATAGCATGCGACAATCAAAAATTATAGATACGTTGGAGACGTATTAGCTACACAAACAAGATATTATTTCTAGGCAAAGCACCAGGTCATCCAGAACCGATAAACTCGGAGCTTGGGGGTTATAGGTAATATGGAGACAAAAAATAGAAGAACACCTTCAAGCTGTCAAATTTGGAGTGAGCCGGGTCTCATTTTCGTGGTGGAGGCTTGTAAAGTTCATCTCCAAGTTATTCATAGAAGGCCAGGAAGCATTGAAAGCCAGCTCAACATCAGACATATTTCTATTTTCCAAATATTTTTATCAAGCCGAAGCACTGGAAGCCCACTCAAAATGTCAGATGGGTTATTTTTCTGCGTGGAACCAACGTCAGCAAGTTGATTCTGAAGACGGCCTATTGATATGACAAAGGAGACCTGGATTTTTGAGGAGTCGGTTCATTGATTAAGCCGGATAGTGGAGGGAGCTAGTGAGGGAGTCCATGATTAAGGGGTCCTTGGATGGCCAGACTATTAACATGGGCCGGACTATTGGGCTATGAAGATACAAGACAAAAGACTTCATCCCGTGTCCGGATGGGACTCTCATTTGCGTGGATGGCAGGCTTGGAGATTCGGATGTGTAGATTCCTTTCTCTGTAACCGACTTTGTATAACCCTAGCTCTCTCCGGTGTCTATATAAAACAGAGGGTTTAGTGCATAGGGCAGAATCATAATCATAGGCTAGACTTCTAGGGTTTTAGCCATTACGATCTTGTGGTAGATCAACTCTTGTAATACTCATATTCATCAAGATCAATCAAGCAGGAAGTAGGGTATTACCTCCATGGAGAGGGCCCGAACCTGGGTAAAACATCGTGTCCCCTGTCTCCTATTACCATCAACCTTAGACGCACAATTCGGGACCCCCTACCCGAGATCCGCCGGTTTTGACACCGACGTTGGTGCTTTCATTGAGAGTTCCGCTGTGTCGTCACCAAAAGGTTTGATGGCCCCATCAATCATCTACAACGACACAGTCCAGGGGGAGATTTTCCTCCCTGGACAGATCTTCGTATTCGGCAGCTTCACACTGCGGGCCAACTCGCTTGGCCATCTGGAGCAGATCGACAGCTACGCCCCTGGCCATCGAGTCAGATTTGGAAGCCTGAATTAAGTGGCCGATATCCGCGGAGACTTGATCTTAGACGGATTCGAACCCATGACGGCTGCTCCCTGTCACCACGATGAAGATGACCTAAATTTTTCATCGGACCGTGCTCGGAAGATAGCACCAATAACCGCTCTGGCCCTAGATCCGGAGCAGATCGCGCCATCCGAGGACGGGATGCTCAACCCCGCCACGGAATCCGCCGACTCAGCGACGTTGGAGCCGCACACAGGTCCAACCTCGAGTGGGGCCTATGTCATCAGAACCACGGATCCGTCTCCGGCCGCAAGTTCCGAACCGCATGCATCTGCGCCCATCGAGCCTTATCAGGTGCCGATCATAGAGTTCAGCTTCGCGGACATCTTCCGGCACTCACCTTTAGGTGATGTGCTAAACTCACTAAAAGCCCTCTCCTTGTTGGGAGACTCGCGGCCAAATTATTTCCGGCTCGAATTTGAAGCTGATGACGGAGAATTTTGCTTCCTACCCACCACCCACTACATACCACTGTCGAGGACTTAACCGACATGCTCGACTATGACTCCAAAGACATCGACGGTATGGACGACGATGCCGGAGAGGAGCAGGCACAAAAACTACCGCTTACAAGGAGCTGGACAGCCACCTCCCCGTATGACGTATACATGGTGGATACACCCAAAGAGAACAACGGCGACAATGAAAATCTGGTCGACGATAAGCCTCCGGAGATACAACCAAAACATCGGCATCAGCGGCGCCGCTCTAAGCCACGCCGTGGTAAAAACAACAATACCGTCATAGGAGAAAACAATACTCCGGACGGCGCCGAAGACAATCGAGACCCCGTTGAGCCAACCTCCGAACATGACGAATGGGAAGACGAGTGAGTCAGCCCTGACGAACAGGCCATGAATGAAGACTCGAAGGACATCAACTACCTTACGCTCTCCAAGGAAGAGGTGAGCCTCAGTGATGAAAATTTTATCGTGCCTAAGGAGGCCGCCGAACAGGAGCGCTTTAAGTGCCGGCTAATTGCCACTGCAAGAAGGCTGAAAAAGAAGCAGCAGCAGCTTCAAGCTGATCAAGATCTGCTCAACGATAGATGGACTGACGTCCTAGCAGCCAAAGAATATGGCCTCGAGCGCCCAACCAAAAGCTACCAGAAGCGCAAACTGTTACCACAGTTCGATGATGAGGCGTCGGAGCCCGTCTTACGAGCGCATAATGCGGCTGACCGGCCACCATGTGGCCGGGACAAAGCGACACCTCGAGCCAAACACCAGACCGCACTACCTCGTCATAGAAACAGAAATACAACAACTCAGGGATACACACATGACCTGCGGCATGAATTGGAGAACAGAGCAGGTCAGACAAGATCGATCTACGGATCACGGGGGCGTGCCCCTACGTGCTATGACAGCCACCTGGGTGAACGTGAAAAACACAATCACGACCGAGCTGATGACCGTAGACAAACTCCATCCGAGGTACGTCACAACCTGGCCCGATACAGAGGCGCCGCACACCCCCTCTGCTTCACTGATGAAGTAATGGAACATGATTTCCCAGAAGGGTTTAAACCCGTGAACATCGAATCATATGATGGGACAACAGACCCCGCGGTATGGATTGAGGATTTTCTTCTCCATCTTCATATGGCCCACAGGGATGATCTTCACGCCATGAAATACATCCCGCTAAAACTCAAAGGACCAGCCAGGTACTGGCTGAACAGTCTGCCTGAAAACTCCATTGGCAGTTGGGAGGACTTGGAGGACGCTTTTCTCGACAACTTCCAAGGTACATATGTCTGACCTTAGGATGCCGATGACTTAAGCCACATAGTTCAATAGCCCGGAGAGTCAGCCAGGAAATTCTGGACTGGGTTCTTAACTAAAACGAACCAGATCATCGATTGTCCGGATGCCGAAGCCCTAGCAGCCTTTAAGCACAGCATCCGTGACGAATGGCTTGCCCGACACCTCGTCCTGGAAAAGCCGAAGTCCATGGCAGCCCTCACGGCAGTCATGACCCGCTTCTGTGTGGGTAAAGATAGCTGGCTAGCCCGTAGCAATAACAATACAAGCAAACCTGGCACTTCTGAAGCCAGAAACAGCAGTGGCAAACCCCGACGCAACAGACACAAGCATCGAAACAACGGTGACAACATCGAAGACACAACGGTCGACGCCGGAGTCAGTGGCTCTAAGTACGGTCAGCAGAAGAGGCCACACAAAAGAAACAATCCGGGCCCGTCCAGTTTGGACCGCATACTCGATCGTCCATGTCAAATCAACGGCACTCCTCATAAACCAGCCAATCATACCAACAGAGAGTGTTCGGTCTTCAAACAGGCCGACAAGTTAAATGCCGAGAATAAGGAGAAGGGGTCCCAAAGAGAGGACGATGATGAGGAGCTCCGGCCACTGAACACAGGGGGACAGAAGAAGTTTCCCTTCCAAGTCAAAATGGTGAACATGATATACGCTACCCATATCCCCAAGAGGGAGCGCAAGCGCGCACTTAGGGATGTCTATGCGATAGAGCCAGTCGCCCCAAAGTTCAACCCATGGTCATCCTGCCCGATCACTTTTGATCGCAGGGATCATCCGACCAGTATCCGTCATGGCGGTTCAGCCGCACTGGTCCTTGACCCAATTATTGATGGGTTCCATCTGATGTGAGTCCTCATGGACGTTGGCAGCAGCCCGAACCTGCTTTATCAGGATACAGTGCGCAAAATGGGTATCGATCCCTCAAGGACCAAACCCACCAAACCCACCTTTAAAGGTGTCATACCAGGTGTAGAGGCCTGTTGTACGGGCTCAATCACACTGGAAGTGGTCTTCCGATCTCCAGACAATTTTCGAAGCAAAGAATTGATCTTTGATATCGTCCCCTTCTGCAGTGGCTATCACACACTGCTCGGACGAAAAGCATTTGCTCGGTTCAAAGCGGTGCCACACTACGCCTATCTCAAGCTCATGGTGCCCGGACCACGCGATGTCATAACAGTCAATGGAAACACGGAACGCTCGCTCCACACTGAGGAGCACACCGCTGCCCTTGCAGTAGAAGTAAAGAGCAGCCTTTTTAGGCAGAACCTCGATTTGGCAGCCAAGCTCCCGGACACCGTCAAGCGAGTCCGAACTACTCTGCAGCAGGACAGTCCAGCTCGTCTAGAGCTTGACTAGCAATTCGGCCTCCGTCCCAGTCCCGACCAAGCGGTGACACACGTGTCACGCGTACATAACTACGCACATAAAATACCATGGCATAGACGGAGGCACTAAGGGAGTCTTGGATTAGGGGGTCCTCGGACAACCGGACTATGTACTCGTGCCGGACTGTTGGACTATGAAGATACAAGATTGAAGACTTTGTCCCGTGTCCGGATGGGTCTCTCCTTTGCGTGGATGGCAAGCTTGGCGATTCGGATGTGTAGATTCCTTTCTTTGTAACCGACTTTGTATAACCCTAGTCCCCTCCGGTGTCTATATAAACCGGAGGGTTTAGTACATAGGGCAGAATCATAATCATAGGCTAAACTTCTAGGGTTTTAGCCATTACGATCTCGTGGTAGATTAACTCTTGTAATACTCATATTCATCAAGATCAATCAAGCAGGAAGTAGGGTATTACCTCCATAGAGAGGGCCCGAACCTGGGTAAACATTGTGTCCCCCACCTCCTGTTACCATCAGCCCTAGACGCATAGTTCGGGACCCCCTACCTGAGATCTGCCGGTTTTGACACTGACATTGGTGCTTTCATTGAGAGTTCCACTATGTCGTCACGATAAGGCTTGATGGCTCCTTCAATCATCCACAACGATGCGATCCAGGGTGAGGTTTTCCTCCCCGGATAGATCCTCGTATTCGGCGGCTTCGCACTATGGGCCAACTCGCTTGGCCATCTGGAGCAGATCGATAGCTACGCCCCTGGCCATCAGGTCAGGTTTGGAAGCCTAAACTACACTGCCGACATCCGTGGAGACTTGATCTTCGACGGATTCAAGCCCATGACAGGTGCGCCGTACAGTCACGATGAACATGACCTAGATCTGCCATCGGACGGTGTTCAGGAGAACGCACCTGCAGCTGCCCTAGCCTTAGATCCGGAGCAGATCGTGCAATCCAAGGATGGGTGGATAGACCCCGCTACGGAGGCCACACACTCATCTGCAATAGAGCCGAACACAGACTTCGCCTCTAATGAGGTCTGTGTCATCGGACCCTCAGACTCGTCTCCGACCATAGGCTCTGAACCGCGTGCATCCGTGCCTATTGAACCTGATTGGGCACCGATCATGGAGTTTACCTCTGCGGATATCTTTCAGCACTCGCCCTTGGATGACGTGCTAAATTCATTGAAATCTCTCTCCCTGTCAGGAGACTCATGGCCGAACTATGTCCGGCTTGAGTGGGAAGCGGACGATGAAGAAATTTGTTTCCCACCCACCACCCGCTTAATAGCCACTGTCGATGACTTAACTGACATGCTTGATTTTGACTCCGAAGACATCGACAGTATGGACGATGATGCCGGAGAAGAACAGGAACCACCGCCCACAGGGCGCTGGACAGCCACCTCATCATATGATATATATATATATATATATATATATATATATATATATATATATATATATATATATATATATATATATATATATATGGTGGACACACCCAAAGAAAGCAATGTCGATGAGGCAATGGAGGATAACCCACTTGAGAAGCAATCTAAGCATCAGCGTCAGCGGCGCCGCTCTAAGCCCCGCCATAGCAAAAATAGCGGTACCAGCACAAGAGACAATAGCACTCCGGATAACGCTGAAGACGAAAACAATCCCGCCCAGCCAAGCTTCGAGCAAGCCGGAGGGGAGGATGGGCAAGCTAGCCCTGATGAACAGGCAATGGACGGAGACTCGGAGGACGACAACTACATGCCCCTCTCCGAAGACGAGGTGAGCCTCGGCGACGAATAATTTATCGTGCCTGAGGATCCTGTCGAGCAGGAGCGCTTCAAGCGCCGGCTTATAGTTACTGCAAAAAGCCTGAAGCAAAAGCAGCAATAGCTTCAAGCCGATCAAGATCTGCTAACTGATAGATGGACTGAGGTCCTGGGAGCCGAGGAATATGGACTCGAGTGCCCAACGAAAAGTTACCCAAAGCATAGGTTGTTACCTCAATTCGGGGAGGAGGCACTAGAGCGTACACTACTAGCGCTGGATGCGGTTGACCGGCCACCTCGTGGCCGAGACAAAGCGGCGTATCAGCCCGAACACCAGCCCGCACCCTGTCGCCAAACAAACAAAAACACAAAGGCCCGGGGCTACACGCAAGACCTGCGAGACGAATTGGAAAACAGAGCAGGACAGTCAAGATCGATCTACGGATCACGGGGGCGTGCCCCAACGCGTGACGATGACCGCCACGCCGGATATACTAAATACAAATCCAGCCGGGCCGAATACAACAGACCAGACTCATTTGAACTGCATCATGATGTAGCCCGGCATAGAGGCGCCGCACACCCCCTATGCTTCACTGATGAAGTAATGGAGCATGAATTCCCAGAAGGGTTTAAGCCCGTGAATATCTAGCCCTATGATGGGACTACAGACCCCACGGTATGGATAGAAGATTTCCTTCTCCACATTCACATGGCCCGCGGTGATGATCTACATGCCATTAAGTACCTCCCACTAAAACTCAAGGGACCGGCTCGACATTGGCTGAATAGTTGCCGGCAAACTCCATTGGAAGTTGGGAGAACCTGGAAGACGCATTCCTGGATAAGTTCCAGGGCACTTATGTGCGACCACCGGATGCTGATGATTTAAGTCACATAACCCAACAGCCCGGAGAGTCAGCCAGGAAATTCTGGACTCGGTTGCTAACTAAAAAGAACCAAATTGTCGACTGTCCGGATGCCGAAGCGCTATCGGCCTTTAAGCATAACATCCGTGATGAGTGGCTTGCCCGACACCTCGGCCAAGAGAAGCCGAAGTCCATGGCATCCCTCACGACAATCATGGCCCGCTTTTGTGCGGGCGAGGATAGCTGGCTAGCTCGTAGCAACAGCACATCAAGCAAGCCTGGGACTTCTGAACCAGGAGATAACAACGGCAAGCCCCTATGTAGCAAACACAAGCGTCGAAATAATGGCGACAAAGCTGAAGACACGACCATCAATGCCGGATTCAGCGGCTCTAATACCAGTCAAAGGAAGAAACAATTCAAAATAAACAGTATGGGCACGTCCAGTCTAGACCGCACACTCGACCGTTCATGCCAAATTCACGGCACCCCAGGAACACCAGCCAATCATACCAACAAAGAATGCTGGGTCTTCAACAAGCCGGCAGGTCAGGTGCCGAAAACAAGGAGAAGGGGTCGCAAAGTGACGACGACAACGAGGAGCCCCGGCCACCGAACACAGGAGTACAAAAGAAATTTCCCTCGCAAATCAAAATGGTGAACATGATAAACGCCACCCATATTCCCAAGCGGGAGCGGATAAGCACTCTCAGGGATGACGACGCAACGGAGCTAGTCGCCCCAAAATATAACCTATGGTCATCTGGCCCGATCACCTTTGACCGTACGGATCGCCCGGCCAATACCAGTCAAGGCAATTCGGCCGCGCTAGTCCTAGACCCAATAATGGACGGATTCCACCTCAGATGAGTCCTTATGGACGGAGGCAGCAGTTTGCACCTGCTGTATCGGGACACTGTGCGTAAGATGGGTATCGATCCTTCAATGATCAAACCCACAAAAACCACCTTTAAAGGTGTTATACCAGAGGTGGAGGCTTGTCGTACATGTCGGCGTTCTGGGAACGGGGGTCCCCAGACTTGCCTGCCAGCGGCCTGCGGCGTGGCTCAAAGGAGGCCCAGCACAGCCCATCTTCATCAACGCAAGCTCAAAACCCTCGCAAGGGGCCAAGCCTCGCAGGGCGGATGACAAGGAGCTTCCTCAGGCATGGCCTTGTCAGGTTGGCTCATGAGGAGGCGGAGAGTTCAAGGCAGGGTACCTCACGAGGTGCCCATGACGCAAGCCATGACGACCAAGGGCGCTAGTCGGGTGCCAGCCCGCGCAGTGTCCTCCTTTCCTCTTTGGTGCAAAGGGAGCAAGCGCAGGCGAGAGCATCAAGCGAAGGCGTCCATTTCGGTGCAACAAGACCAAGACCAGCCCAACGGCCGGAAGGAAGTCATTGTGGAGCCTAAGCCGGCGTCATCACCAGAGCCTTTGACAGGCGAGAACCGGCTTTAGTCAGGATAAGTGTACCCGATGTTCCCCTTCAAAATGGCCAATTGTTGGCGCCCTTCCCGCTCAATATTTGGGAAGAGGCCTAGGGCCTTTGCGTATAAATAGGACTAGGCACCCGCAAGGTAGGGAATCGAGAGAACAAGGATAGGAAGACACACAGAGAGAGAGAGAGAGAGAGAAGCGACTGAACTCCCCCTAGCAGTTCATCGCGCCAGCCAAGAACAGACCCTCGCGAGGCTGTTCTCCCTTTGTATTGTTCCTCATCTGCCCAAGAGGCAATCCACCACACCACACACTGGAGTAGGGTATTAAACCATAATGGTGGCCTGAACCAGTATAAATCTTGTGTCTCCTGTGCTGTTCAGTTTGGTAGTTTAGGTCCTAGCGATTCGGCGAGGAGCGAGCCAGTAGAGGGTTGAATCTCCGCGTGCACCCCAGTGTTCGAACCTCAAGGGTTTGCCGGAACCCGAAATCCGACATTTGGCGCGCCAAGTAGGGGTGTGCCGGGATCTGCCTTCTGCCGCCTTGCGCCCCGTCGCATCGTCATCACCATGTCCCGCGACCAGGTGGGCAACCCAGATCCTTGGGCGGCTTGGCCGCCCGCGCAGAGCCGCTCGCCCCGGGCGACCCCATGCCCCAGGCAGCTCGCGGTCCGCAGGGCGCTGCGGGCCGTGGGCGACGCGGACAGACCTCGACGGCTCTAACACCGCGGTAGACGTGGTCGGTAGCGAGGGCCTCCAACCATGCCGAGGCAACAACGCCGTACACCCGCCGGGAGCAGGCGAACTCAAGGGCCGCGCTCACGGTGGCCCAAGAGTTGCTGCAGTGCATACTGATTGAAGGCGGCCGCGATATGCTGCTAGAGCGGTTGGCGGAGCTCCTGGGCTTCGCCGCCTCGGGGGCTCACCCTTTCTGCACCCCGCTCCCGCCTCAGGCCCAGGGCAGTCCGCGTGGGGGCCCCACGTGCAACCGCGGGCTCCAAGGCTACTCCAACACCAGCGAAGCCGTCAGCACAGGGCTGGCGGCGGCACCGGCTCCGCTCCCCGTCAGTGAAGAAGGACTCGTCGCGACCCACGGTCCATGTGGGCCGCCGCGCTACCATCACCAGGCCGGCACGTCAAGCAGAGCTGCATGGCATGTGGAGCCCTACCGCGCAGCCTTCGGGGTGACGGCCACGGAAGAGTACGTGCCCCACATGATAGATCAAGGGCTCCCGCATGAGGGCGAACAAGGCTCGCTCCTCAGCCCAAGCTGGGGGGACGAGGCGCCAGAAGCTGAGCTCTTCCAGGAACCCCGGGACGGCCCCGCCGGCCACGTTGGGAGAGACGATTATCGGGTACCACTAATCCCTCAGGAGCAGGCATACACTAACCATGGGTCGCAGGAGGTGCAGGTCGCCACAGCGAGCAGCTGCCCCGCTCCAGCAGTCTCTTACCCCTCAGGAGGAGGGCGTCAGGGGCTGCAGGAGAGGGGATGAGGTCCGACATCACCACCACGGCATTCGGAGCAAGGCGTTCCCAGGAGGTAGGCCCTCCGCTAGGGACGTGCCTCAGGGCCTGCCCCCGGCGGAGGACCCGTGGTCGTCGGGGGAACCGCTGGCGACCGCTCTACCCCATCAGCGGCGTCCTGGTTTCCGGTCGTCATTGATGGCACTAGAGTGTGGCGCAAGGCGGGGCCCTCGTCTGGCGATATGAAGCAAGGCCGGTACCTGTGAAGAAGGCCCAGTGCCTGTGAAGCTCGCCGCCCCGTGACACTCTCACGTAATAATGAGTGGGGCTGTACACGCCCCGGAGTCTCAGGGGTGCCGGCCTTAGGCCCTGGGGCTCCCTCCCACGCCCAGTGGCAGCACTTAGCTCCGCGCTGGTGAGAAGACTTCCAAGACTAGACTAGGTGCCGGACGCGGCCTTTTGTTTGCTTTCGTTGCTTTTCCCTTGGTTGTTGCTTTCCCCCGCTGGATTTAAGTTGAACTCGGATTTGAGATTTGCGTGTGTTGGGAAAGGGGTGCTTAGTCTCGTTCGAGCAATCTCTCGCGTTTCGGTTACGACCTCACCTCAGCTGCCTCCCCTCGCGAGCCCCTCGCGAGCCGGGTCTGGAGTAGCTTGCGTGCAGCCCAGACTGCCGCTGACGTACCCTCTCAGGAGGTTTTTTCACTGCAGATCCTACGGATTCAATCAGGAGGCGTTCGAGGCACCGCAGCCTCCCACAAATTATCTCAGGACCCGCACAGGACGAAGGTAAAGTAACTAGCCGGCTCGTCACGTGGCCAACCACTTGGCACGGGCCTATGAGCAATGTAGCATTGACTAAGGCGCTGAAACATTGGTTTTACATGAGGGGCACCCCCTCCCAAAATGCTCTCACAACCATCGGGACAAAAGCCCGAGTTCTATTCATGCAGGATAAGGAAACAGGAACGACGTGCTATCAGTCGGATAAATCCCCCAATGCATCCTCAGGAGCGCCGCCCGAGCTGTCGTTGGCGTCGCTGGCCTCGCCATCGCCCTCCGCGTTGCCGCCAGCGGCGTGAGGGCCGTTCACCACGCCGCCCTCGTCGGCGGCCACGATCACGCCGTCGTTGTCTGAAGCGAAGGCCCTGACGAGCGCGTCCACGTTTTCTTCCACCCAATACGCCAGGTCGTCTCGGACGGCCTGGGGGACTGGGGCGATGGCAGCGTCAAAATCGAAGTGAGGATCCATGTTCCGGAGATGGCTTAAGACGCGGGAGAAGGCGCACTCGAGCAATGCTCGACTCCTCTCCTCCACCAACCTGTTGGCACGAACCGACCGTGCCTCCAGCTGCATCATGATGTCGGTGAAGAACTGAAGGTTGCCGGCGTAGTTAATAGCACGCGGCTCGCCAACGGCTGCCTCGCAGATGTTACCCAAGGCCGTGTTGGCCCTCTCTCGAAGCGTGGAGAGCATGGGGGCGTGCTCATGCTCCAAGAGCCGCCGCTGACGCATCTCGTCCGCGTTTTGGCGAGCAACAGCCTCGGCCTCAACCACCTCTCGGCGAAGAAGAAGCACCTCGGCATGGGAAGTAGCTGACTCCCCCTGTGCTGCCTCAAGCGCGACCCGCAAGGCATCGGCCTGCCTCGTTGCTTCCTCCAGTTTGGCCCTGAGGGCGTTGGTCGCGACTTCAGCCTCCGTCCGGACCAACTCCAGCCTCTCCTTGAGCTCGCACTCGAGATTCAGGCGCGCCATCGCCACCCGACGTCCGACCTCCTCCGTGACACGGGCTTCCCGCGCAGCGACGTTTTCCTCCGCCCGTGCCACCCAGCGTTCCCTCGTCTCCAGGCGCTCGTGCTCACGCGCGTGTTCGGCGGCTTCCAGCGTCAACGCCTCCTCACGCTTCTGGAGCTCCACTTGGTCACCGGAGGCCACCTTCATCAACGCAAGGGCCGCCTCGCGCAGCTCCACCTGCTCCTCCAGTGAGCGGCACCGGGCCAAGAGCTCCTGTGCCCGCTCCTCCGTGGCCTCTCGCTGCCGGTCAGCTTCCCGGGCTCCTTCGATGGCCTGGGCACGGGCCTCCCGAGAGGCCGCCAGCGACGCCTTGGCCTCCTCATGATCAAGATCGCACCGATGGTGCCCAAGGGCGGCAGCCGCCTCCAGCTCGCGACTCTCCGCAACCAGCAGAAGGCCCTCGGCCTCAAGGCGCGCATCCTCATCAACAAGTTCCTCACCAAGCAGGCTCACCGCGTCAGCCGCCCTCCGGAGGATCCCTTGGCGAAGAGCGCGACGCTCCCGGGCGTGCTCGAGTATGTCCTCCACACCATCATCCGCCCCAAGCAAGCGCAATGGGGCGCGGATCAGCACTCCCCTCTCGGGCAGGGGGCTGGGGGCTTGCACCCTCGAGATGACCGGGCGCGCCCTGCCGAAGGCCCGACCTAAAGCCAGCCCATCTCCAAGTAAAGAGCGCTGGGAGTACCCCAGCCAATCGCGGTACATAGCAAGATGAGAAGCCCACGGCAGGCTGGCTATGCCACGGGAAGGCCCGCGAAGGAAGACTGCGGGGAGCGCAGGGCCAAGTTGCGTTTCAGGATGACTCGTCTCGCCAACCGGCCTCACCACGAGGGACCGGCTGCTCGGGATGGTCGAAGATGACGGAAGAGGTGGAGGCGAAGGGGATAGCTCCTCATCCACCCCCGTGAGCTCGGAAGGAAGGGCCCTGCAGGGCAAGGATCAGAACAAGCAACGAAAGAGTCAGGAGCAGGAAAGGGGGAAGGCTTACTCGTCGATGGCATAGTACTTCCTACGCTTTAGCAGGCGGCAAGGGTAGTCGTCGCCCAGGGCCTCCCTCCTCTTCCATAGGGCCTCAAAGTCCACGCGGAAGCGACCCAAGAGTTGAGCGCAGGGGTCCGCTTGCAACAAGGAGGAAGCATCGAGGCGACTCGCGTCGGGGGCGTGCGCCTGATGCGTGCTGCTGGTCGCCTCACCAAGAAGAGCGGCTGGGGCCTCGGGAGCCTCAGCCTCAGGCACTGCGAGCGGCCTCTCGCCACCTTCAACTACGGCAGCACGGGCCTCGGGAGCCACTCCCTCATGAGCGCCGCCCAGTGCTGTCGCCTCGGCGAGGGCACCCTCGGCCTCCGGGGGCTCATGCCTCCCTGCACCACCACTTGAGTAAGAGTCGCCCCGGGCGGCTGCGAGGGCAACCACCACCACTGGGTTCTCGCGAGGCCCCTGGAGGCCAGCGGGGCGCGGCCCCCATTCATCGAAGATGGGCATCTGGCTCACAAAGTCGCCTCTGTTCGAGCAGAGGTACAGCAAGGCCCCCCCTTGACGAATGTCGCCGGGGGAAGGATCCCCGGTCAAGACCAAGAGCACCTTCCTCAGAGCTTCAGGCGTCAGGTCCCCTTCCTGGAGCCGCATACGGTCCCTACGACCGCTGTATCCCCACATTCGATGAGAGTGGCGCTGGAGAGGGGCGACGCAGCGTAGCAAGAACTCTTTCACTACCTTGGGCGCCGTCACGCCAAGCTCTCTCAGGAACTCGAAGCGGTGCCATACGAAGGCGAGCCGGGGGCTCGCGAGCGTCACTTGGACCCAGCCTGAGTTGGGGACAGCAGGCGAAGATGGCTCCGTCAGCAGGGGCTGGGCACCCCTACGTCCACATACAGCCACCGCTCGCGAAACCCAGGCGCGGGTAGAGGAAGACTGAGGTTAATTCCGGAAGCCACTGTCTCAGGCGCAGCAATGAAGCTCGCTCACCCCGAGCATTGGGTGGGGTCGACAAGGCGCAGAGAGAAGAAGTGGCGCAGCAAGGCAACCGAAGGAAGGATGCCCGTCATTGCCTCGCAAACAAAGGCAAATACCGCGAGAAGGGTGATGGATTCAGGACCCAGATGCATCATATGGATCTGATAATGGGAAAGCACGACATTGAAGAAATCAGAGAAGGGGGGAACTAGTCCCGCCCACAGGGCGTCGGTCAAGTACCGGACCTCGGTGGGAATCCTGTCAACGGAGAAGCGAGACGCGGTGTCACGCCCAAGATGCGACCCTATCCTAAAGGAACTCGAAGGTCCCACCAAGGATAGAAGAGCATCTTGAAGACGCTTTTGCAAGGTGGATATCATTACATCAACATTACATAATAGATGGAGATACATACATAAGGCATACAATGCCACACGAATACAACAATACATCATACAAGAACAACATCCGACTACGAATGAATCATAAATAGAAACTCAAACAATATCCACCCTGCTAGCCCAGGCTGCCGACCTGGAACCTATCCCCTGATCGAAGAAGAAGCAGAAGAAGAACTCAACGCAAGCAACCATCGCTCTCGCGTCATGATCATTGCATAACCTGTACCTGCAACTATTGTTGTAGTAATCTGTGAGCCACGAGGACTCAGCAATCCCATTACCATGGGTATCAAGACTAGCAAAGCTTAATGGGAAAGGAAGGGGTAAAGTGGTGAGGTTGCAGCAGCGACTATGCAAGTATGGTGGCTAACATACGCAAATAAGAGCAAGAAGAGAAACAAGCGGAATGGTCGTGAAGCTAGCAATGATCAAGAGATGATCCTGAACACCTACTTACGTCAAACATAACACAGAAACCGTGTTCACTTCCCGGACTCCGCCGAGAAGAGACCATCACGGCTACACACGCGGTTGATGCGTTTTAATTCGGATCTGGTGTCAAGTTCTCTACAACCAGACATTAACAAATTCCCATCTGCCACATAACCGCGGGCACGGCTCTCGAAAGTTTATACCCTGCAGGGGTGTCCCAACTTAGCCCATGACAAGCTCTCGCGATCAAGGAAGGAATAGGCCTTCTCCCAGGAAGACCCGATCAGTCTCGGAATCCCGGTTTACAAGACATTTCGACAATGGTAAAACAAGACCAGCAAAGCCGCCCGATGCGCCGACAATCCCGATAGGAGCTGCACATATCTCGTTCTCAGGGCAACACCGGATAAGTCAAGCTACGAGTAAAACCAGACTTCGAGTTTCTCCGAGGTGGCCCCGCAGGCTGCTCAGTTCGGACCAACACTTAGACAAGCACTGGCCCGGGGGGGGGGGGGGCTAAAATAAAGATGACCCTTGGGTTAATTACTCCCAAGGGAAAGGTAGGTCGTGGTGAGGCAAATGGTAAAACCAAGGTTGGGCCTTGCTGGACAAGTTTTATTCAAAGCGAACTGTCAGGGGGTCCCATAAATCACCCGACCGCGTTAGGAACGCAAAATCCGGGAACATAACACTGGTATGACGGAAACTAGGGCGGCAAGAGTGGAACAAAACACCAGGCATAAGGCCGAGCCTTCCACCCTTTACCAAATATATAGATGCATTAATAATATAAGAGATATTGTGATATCCCAACATAACCATGTCCACCATGGAGCAATCTTCAACTTCACCTGCAACTAGCAACGCTATAAGAGAGGCTGAGCAAAGCTGTAACATAGCCAAGCAACGGTTTGCTAGGAAGGGTGTCAAAGGTTAGAGGTTCATGGCAATTTGGGAGGCTTGAAGAGCAAATGATAGGTAACACAGCATAGCGAAAGAACGAAGCAACTAGCATAGCAATGATAGTAGTGAGATCCAGGGTAGCGGTCATCTTCCCTGAAATACCGCAAGGAAGAAGAACGAGTCCATGAAGAAGACGAAGCCACGAAGACGAACCAAGCGTAGACGAACGCATCCTCACGATTGCAACGAAACGGGAACTATCGAGAAGAAGCACACAACATGGTAAACACACCACACATAGACAAGACATGATGCACAACAAGCATGATGCATGACAAAGCTACATGAGGCTACTCATGGCAAGAGATGATGCAAACAAGAATAACACATCAAGGCAAGTTTAAATGAGGCCGGGAACAACATATAACAATTCCGATAAGTCCTCATATGCAAATTTCGAAATTGGTTCAGAACTGAATAAACCTTATGTTCAAGTTGTTAAACAGCAAATTAAGGATCACCAAGAGGATCTACACGAAATTCTAGTCAAGTTACATATAAAGTTCATTTAATTCGGAGCTACGGCCTAGAAGATATGAGCAAAACAAGTTAAACATGGCATTGATGCAAAATGCATACAAACATCAAGCAAACACCTCCAAAACAAGGATGCAACATGATAATATGAAACTACATGCAAAATCAAGCAAATTTCATATAGAGCACACTCAAAACGGAGCAACGGTTCAACACATGCAACTAGGCATATTACAAGCATCAAAATAACAAACTACAGCACCCCAACATAATAACAAAAGGCATGGGCATGAAGTACAGGTAAAGCACAACAAAACATGAACACTGAGCTATCTCCAGAAAACAATAGAGCATGCTCCAAAACACATGGTAAGATTGCAAATAATAACAGTTTCAGACTTATCAGGAAATAACATCAGGTTGCAATGATTAGAGCTATCAAACAACATGTTACAGGAACTTATCATGGAAAACAAAGGCATGGCATGAATCTAGTAAATGCATAGATCAAAAGTCCCTTACTGACCATGAGCCAAAAAGGCGTAGAAAATATGATGGCACCCATGTAAACATGGCAAGTTATATTACAGATTCATACATGGCAGGAACAACAATAAGTAGGCATGTTGGTGAGCTTCAACCACTCACCACAGAGCAATACATGGAATGGAAAGGCAACCAACAGTAAGAAGACATGTTTGTGAAGCTAAGCATGGCAAGAACAAGTTCATAGGATGCATGGATCACTAGCAAACAATCATGAAAACATTGAACTTAATGTTAATAGGCTGACAGCAACATCATCAAGCAACTTTGGAGCAAGTTAACAACATGTTCCAGCAGGCTATAATTGCAACCAAGGGCATAAATGGATAGGGAAAGACATGTAGATCAAAACATGTTTATAGAACATCTCTAGATTATGCATAGAATGATTAGTAGAAACATGTTTACATAGCAACAAAATATAACAGAATCTGCCTAGCAAAACAGTAACAGCAAGTACACTACTTAACAAGCTCGATGCACTCAGTACAAGCATCACAAAAATACATGGTTGACACCCCTGGAAATATGGTATATCATAGACCAAAAGACATGTAGACATCAACCTCATAGGATGCACACATCAAACATGGCAAAAATGACAAATGAGCAAGTTATAACAGTTTCAGCAGATTAACATCAACATGCACTCTTCCAACAGCATTTTGGGCATCAAGACGAGCTCAAATGAAAATATTGCAATGGAATGAAATGAAGTACTCGTTGAGGTGAACCATTTGACATATTACACGCACGAAACGGAGATACGGATGCAGAGATACAGCATGATGAACATGGCATGATTATATGAAAAACTGGGGACTTAGACGAATTTTTGGAGGGGGAAAGTCCACCTTCGGGATCTCAGATCCAGATCCGGGGCGCGGAACCCGAGGTTCGCCGGGGATTCTACCGGAGTTGGGGAGGAGGTGAGGAGGTGCGCCGGTGAGGGAGGAGGAGGCGACCGGCGTCGAGCTCCGGTGGTGGGGCGACGTGCGGCGGCGGGGCGGAGCACGGGAGGCGGGGCGAGGTCGGCGGCTGCGCTCCGGACGGCGAGGCGGCGCAGGCGCCTCGACGGTGGGGACAAGGGGCGACGGGCGGCGGGGTGACGGGCGGCGAGGGGCGACCGGCGCGGCACGGCGGCCGGGAGGCGGCGAGGCGGCGGCCGGTGCCGGCGCGGGGCCGCGGCGGCGGGGCACGGACACAGGTGGCAGGAGGCTCGGGCGGCGCGGGGCGGCTCGGGCCCGGTCGCGGCCCAGGGCGGGCCGAGCGTGGGCCAGGCGGGCCGCGGCGGCTGGGAGGAGAGAGAGGAGGCCGGCGGGGAGGAGCTGGGGCGACGTGGCACGATGCCACTGGCCGGGAGCGGCGGCGGGGTGACGTGTCACCCCGGGATTGGTCCGGGCGACGTGGAGGCTGGACATGTCCGGCGGGGATGGCATGTCCGGCGGCGCGAGGAAGACGAAGCTAGGGTTTGGACTGCGGGAATTTCGGGGGATGCCACATATTATAGATAGAGGGAGCTAGGAGAGTCCAAATGAGGAGCGGTTTTCGGCCACGCGATCGTGATCGAACGACCGAGAGCATGGAGGGGAGTTTGCTGGGCTTTGGGCCACTTTGGAAGGGGTGTTGGGCTGCAAAGAGAAAGGGGCTTTTACGGTTTCCCGGTTAACCGTTGGAGTATCAAACGGACTCGAAATGGCACGAAACTTGACAGGCGGTCTACCGGTGCTATACCAAGGCCGCTTGGCAAACCTCGGGCCATTCCGAGAAAGTTTAACACCCGCTGACAAGGAGAGACAAAAGGGGGACGCCGGGAACATAGGAGCGCCGGATTGGAAAACGGACAACGGGGAAAATGCTCGGATGCAAGAAACGAACACATATGCAAAATGAAATGCACATGATGACATGACAAAATGCAACACGCAAGCAAATGACAAGGCAACTACGGCGAATAACTGGCAGACACCTGGCGCATCGAATCCGGGGCGTTACAACACTCCTCCACTAACAAGAGATCTAGTCCCGAGATCTTAGGACCGAGACGGAAGGAAAAAAAGGATGAGGTGAAACAGGAACTCAAGAGAAGCAAAGAATCGAGAGCACTCGAGAAGAAGAGAGGAACGACGAGAATGACGAGAATCGAAAGCTCACGGAATCAGATAGACTATGAAACGACTCGTTCTAACCGGAGTGGTTAGAATAAGAAAAGAAACGAATAAGTTTGAAAGGATTTAGGCAGCACTCTGGCTGAACATGGAAGAATAGAACACGAGCTTGAGAGGACAGAATGATACTTGATGAAGACATGACACGAAACCTCCGGAAAGAATTGAAAGAGTTGAATGAAAAGAACGGAGAAGAAAATGACAACTTGTGCCACGAATGAAATTGAAAGCATCTTTAGAAGGAAGAATTGAATGGAGTTGTTGAGAAAATCAACAACGAAAGAATAAGCTTGTTGTGGACTTATGGAAAACATCTCAAAATTACGAGGTGATAAGAGACCACAAACGGAAATGATTGGATAGCTGAGAAGAACGAAGAAATGCAAAACTCCACTTCAAAAGAATACGGAGATGTAATTGCACTTCGAGATGCAAGAAGAAAAGGTACTTGAATTTCTCCAACAAAATCTTGATGAACTCTTGAAGAATGAATTAACTCATGAAGAACCACCATGAAGAACTCCGGTGACAAAAGATGATGAGATAGAATGAAGGATGAAAGAATAAGATTAAAGCATGCGATGATTTAGATGGAGGTTCCGACGAGATGACCGAGAAAATTTGAACTCCAGAAAAGAAAAGATGAAAACACTTGGAACTAGAATTTATTCATCAAGAACAAACTCCAAAGGATGGGATTACTCACTTGGAGGAAATAAGAATAAGATTTATTGTATGCTTATCCTTCATCAAATTAAATTGATGACAAGCAATGGATTTTGCATATTACTTATTGTTCTTGAAAAGGATTGAGAAGTGACATATCGCAAACTTGAGAAGGTCTTCATGAACCACCGGTAGGATTGAAAAGAACGAATGGATTAATATGATAAACAATAAAAAGAATTTGAAAGAACCACCGTTAGAATTCAGAAATGACTGACAAAAGAGAATGAATCACCAGGAAGAATTAGAAGAACAATATGCTAGTGGGAATTTAGATACAAAAGAACAAAGAGATCATGAGCTGATTAAAGAACACTTGAATAAAGCACCGAGATAATATTGAGACGACTGAAGCTGAAAACTTAGAATGAAGAAATCTTCCGAAAAGATGACCTCGGATGATCGAGAGGGAAAGCAACTCCTGAAATACTCCGGATGGATGAAAAGAATAACTGACAAATGGAATAATTGACGAGTATAACATGAAGCTAGAACCACGAAACTTCGGAAGAACGGACAAGATTTAACAGAAATCTTCTTCTTTGGTCTTCAAATGATGACGAGAAACACCACCAAAATTACTGAGGTACTCCGGTAGAATGAAAAGTGAAGAGGTTGAGCCGACGATGAAAAGAATTTGAAAACGAACTTGAAGAAGGCATGTGACTGATGAAACTCATTCTTACGTCACACTTGAAAAGAATTGAGAATAACCCCGGGGGAATTATAAGAGTCAGGTAAGATCCTGGGAAAAGACCTGTGGGTTAGGGCCCACTAAAGAGAAAACACCGTTGAAAAGGATTGTTGAAGAAATAGATGATGCACCGGAACAATTGACATATTTGAATGAGGTGACAACCTCGAATTAATTGGAACACAGACGAATCTCCTGCGATGTCTTCCGGACTCCGGAATGATAAACTGGCAAGAGGCAAACGAGCAAGGAAAACACTTGAGCCGAGGAAAGAATATAATCACTACCGAAAAATGGAATTGAATCCACCGGAAAAGAGATGAAGAATGTCGAATAAAAGAGAATTCACCGGTCAAAATAATTGAGGGAAAACCTGAAGAGGCTCCACGTGAATGGAATTGATGGTCAAAAGAGACTCAAACTCCGGGAAGAAGAGGGTGGGAGGGCGGGAAAAAAACAAAGACAACTTGGAAGGGGAACCGACGAATATCTTGAAGGGAAAACACCGGTTGAAATCATTGAGGAAAGAAAGCAAAGACTTCGCACGAGTAGGATGGATACTCGATTACGGACTCCGGTTCCGAGGAGAAAAAGGGGTGGGCGGGTGGGAGAAGAAGACAACTGAGGTTTGAACTTGGCAACGATGAAGAGGCTCGAGTCAACTTGACGAGAAATGCACCGGACAAAAGAGGATGGACAACGAACGAAAACTAACCACGGGATCCTAAAAAAAATTTGAATGGGAAGAGGAGTAATTCAAAACACCTACGTCAAGATTCCTCACCAGAGCGACGAAGGGGCTGAGGAGTAAAAGAATCCTACTCTCCGATATAACTAGACTCCGAAAGAGTTTTTTTTTCTAGACTCAACAACGGCCAAACTACACGATCAATCAAGCCACCAAGGATAGAATCGCATCTTGAAGACGCTTTTGCAAGGTGGATATCATTACATCAACATTACATAATAGATGGGGATACATACATAAGGCATACAATGCCACACGAATACAACAATACATCATACAAGAACAACATCCGACTACGGATGAATCATAAACAGAAACTCAAACAATATCCACCCTGCTAGCCCAGGCTGCTGACCTGGAACCTATCCCCTGATCGAAGAAGAAGCAGAAGAAGAACTCAACGCAAGCAACCATCGCTCTCGCGTCATGATCATCGCATAACCTGTACCTGCAACTGTTGTTGTAGTAATCTGTGAACCACGAGGACTCAGCAATCCCATTACCATGGGTATCAAGACTAGCAAAGCTTAATGGGAAAGGAAGTGGTAAAGTGGTGAGGTTGCAGCAGCGACTAAGCAAGTATGGTGGCTAACATATGCAAATAAGAGCGAGAAGAGAAACAAGCGGAACGGTCGTGAAGCTAGCAATGATCAAGAGGTGATCCTGAACACCTACTTACGTCAAACATAACACAGAAACCGTGTTCACTTCCCGGACTCCGCCGAGAAGAGACCATCACGGCTACACACGCGGTTGATGCGTTTTAATTCGGATCTGGTGTCAAGTTCTCTACAACCGGACATTAACAAATTCCCATCTGGCACATAACCGCGGGCACGGCTCTCGAAAATTTATACCCTGCAGAGGTGTCCCAACTTAGCCCATGACAAGCTCTCGCGATCAACGAAGGAATAGACCTTCTCCCAGGAAGACCCGATCAGTCTCGGAATCCCGGTTTACAAGACATTTCGACAATGGCAAAACAAGACCAGGAAAGCCGCCCGACGCGCTGACAATCCCGATAGGAGCTGCACATATCTCGTTCTCAGGGCAACACCGGATAAGTCAAGCTACGAGTAAAACCAGACTTCGAGTTTCCCCGAGGTGGCCCCGCAGGCTACTCAGTTCGGACCAACACTTAGACAAGCACTGGCCCGGGGGGGCTAAAATAAAGATGACCCTTGGGTTAATTACTCCCAAGGGAAAGGTAGGTGGTGGTGAGGCAAATGGTAAAACAAGGTTGGGCCTTGCTGGACAAGTTTTATTCAAAGCTCACTGTCAGGGGGGTCCCATAAATCACCCGACCGCGTTAGGAACGCAAAATCCGGGAACATAACACCGGTATGACGGAAACTAGGCGGCACGAGTGGAACAAAACACCAGGGATAAGGCCAATCCTTCCACCCTTTACCAAATATATAGATGCATTAATAATATAAGAGATATTGTGATATCCCAACATAACCCTGTCCACCATGGAGCAATCTTCAACTTCACCTGCAACTAGCAACGCTATAAGAGAGGCTGAGCAAAGCGGTAACATAGCCAAGCAACGGTTTGCTAGGAAGGGTGTCAAAGGTTAGAGGTTCATGGCAATTCGGGAGGCTTGAAGAGCAAATGATAGGTAACACAGCATAGCGAAAGAACGAAGCAACTAGCATAGCAATGATAGTAGTGAGATCCAGGGTAGCTGTCATCTTGCCTGAAATCCCGCAAGGAAGAAGAACGAGTCCATGAAGAAGATGAAGCCACGAAGACGAACCAAGCGTAGATGAACGCATCCTCACGATCGCAACGAAACGGGAACTATCGAGAAGAAGCACACAACATGGTAAACACACCACACATAGACAAGACATGATGCACAACAAGCATGATGCATGACAAAGCTACATGAGGCTACTCATGGCAAGAGATGATGCAAACAAGAACAACACATCAAGGCAAGTTTAAATGAGGCCAGGAACAACATATAACAATTCCGATAAGTCCTCATATGCAAATTTCGAAATTGGTTCAGAACTGAATAAACCGTATGTTCAAGTTGTTAAACAGCAAGTTAAGGATCACCAAGAGGATCTACACGAAATTCTAGTCAAGTTACATATAAAGTTCATTTAATTCGGAGCTACGGCCTAGAAGATATGAGCAAAACAAGTTAAACATGGCATTGATGCAAAATGCATACAAACATCAAGAAAACACCTCTGAAACAAGGATGCAACATGATAATATGAAACTACATGCAAAATCAAGCAAATTTCATATAGAGCACACTCAAAACGGAGCAACGGTTCAACACATGCACTCTATACAAGTCATAACCACAAACTGTCCAAAACAGCAACTAGGCATATTACAAGCATCAAAACAACAAACTACAGCACCCCAACATAATAACAAAAGGCATGGGCATGAAGTACAGGTAAAGCACAACAAAACATTTACACTGAGCTATCTCCAGAAAACAATAGAGCGTGCTCCAAAACACATGGTAAGATTGCAAATAATAACAGTTTCAGACTTATCAGGAAATAACATCAGGTTGTAATGTTTAGAGCTATCAAACAACATGTTACAGGAACTTATCATGACAAACAAAGGCATGGCATGAATCTAATAAATGCATAGATCAAAAGTCCCTTACTGACCATGAGCCAAAAAGGCATAGAAAATATGATGGCACCCATGTAAACATGGCAAGTTATATTACAGATTCATACATGGCAGGAACAACAATAAGTAGGCATGTTGGTGAGCTTGAACCACTCACCACAGAGCAATAAATGGCACGGAAAGGCAACCAACAGTAAGAAGACATGTTTTTGAAGCTAAGCATGGCAAGAACAAGTTCATAGGATGCATGGATCACTAGCAAACAATCATGAAAACATTGACCTTAATGTTAATAGGCTGACAGCAACATCATCAAGCAATTTTGGAGCAAGTTAACAACATGTTCCAGTAGGCTATAATTGCAACCAAGGGCATGAATGTATAGAGCAAGATATGTAGATCAAAACATGTTATGGAACATCTCCAGATTATGCATAGAATGATTAGTAGAAACATGTTTACATAGCAACAAAATATAACAAAATCTGCCTAGCAAAACAGTAACATCAAGTACACTACTTGACAAGCTCGATGCACTCACTACAAGCATCATAAAAATACATGGTTGGCACCCCTGGAAAGATGGTATATCATAGACAAAAACACATGTAGACATCAACCTCATAGGATGCACACATCAAACATGGCAAAAATGACAAATGAGAAAGTTATAACAGTTTCAGCAGATTAACATCAACATGCACTCTTCCAACAGCATTTCGGCCATCAAGACGAGCTCAAATGAAAACGATGCAATGGAATGAAATGAAGTACTCGTTGATACGAACAATTTGACATATTACATTCACGAAACGGAGCTACGGATGCATAGATACAGCATGATGAACATGGCATGATTATACGAAAAACTGGGGACTTAGACGCATTTTTGGAGGGGGAAAGTCAACCTTCGGGATCTCAGATGCAGATCCGGGGCGCGGAACCCGAGGTTCGCCGGGGATTCTGCCGGAGTTGGGGAGGAGGCGAGGAGGTGCGCCGATGAGGGAGGAGGAGGCGACCGGCGTCGAGCTCCGGTGGTGGGGCGACGTGCGGCGGCGGGGCGGAGCATGGGAGGCGGGGCGAGGCCGGCGGCGGCACTCCGGACGGCGACACGGCGCGGGCGCCTCGACAGTAGGGACAAGGGGCGACGGGCGGCGAGGGGCGACCGGCGCGGCGCGTCGGCCGGGAGGCGGCGCGGCGGCGAGGCGGCGGCCGGCGCCGGCGCAGGGCCGCGACGGCGGGGCATGGACGCAGGCGGCGGGAGGCTCGGGCGGCGCGGGGCGGCTCGGGCCCGGTCGCGGCCCAGGGCGGGCCGACCATGGGCCAGGCGGGCCGCGGCGGCTGGGAGGAGAGAGAGGAGGCCGGCGGGGAGGAGCTGGGGCGACATGGCGCGACGCCACTGGCCGGGAGCGGCAGCGGGGTGACGTGTCGCCCCGGGATTGGTCCGAGCGACGTGGAGGATGGACATGTCCGGCGGGGATGGACATGTCCGGCGGCGCGAGGAAGACGAAGCTAGGGTTTGGACTGCGGGAATTACGGGGGAGGCCACATATTTATAGATAGAGGGAGCTAGGAGAGTCCAAATGAGGAGCGGTTTTCGGCCACGCGATCGTGATCGAACGACCGAGAGCATGGAGGGGAGTTTGCTGGGCTTTGGGCCACTTTGGAAGGCTTGTTGGGCTGCAAAGAGAAAGGGGCTTTTACGGTTGCCCGGTTAACCGTTGGAGTATCAAACGGACTCCAAATGGCATGAAACTTGACAGGCGGTCTACCGGTGCTATACCAAGGCCGCTTGGCAAACCTCGGGACATTCCGAGAAAGTTTAACACCCGCTCACAAGGAGAGACAAAAGGGGGACGCCGGGGAACATAGGAGCGCCGGATTGCAAAACGGACAACGGGGAAAATGCTCGGATGCAAGAAACGAACACGTATGCAAAATGAAATGCACATGATGACATGACAATATGCAACACGCAAGCAAATGACAAGGCAACTACGGTGAATAACTGGCAGACACCTGGCGCATCGAATCCGGGGCGTTACATGCGGGCTAGGCCGTCGTCCTCCCGCACTCATTGAAGATGGTGGCCGGGGCCGAGCGGACCTTGCCCAGCCTTCTTGATTGATTATGACCGGCCAATCAACGACAGGGGCCGCCGTTGACGACGAGCGAGGCGGTGGCACGGGCTTCTTCCCTTTTCCCTTCCTCGGCGGGGCCATGACGATAGGAAGAGGATGGGGGAAGGTTCGAGAATGGATTGGATGCAGGAGCTGGAGTTCGAGAGAAGAAAGGACAGGGATCGCTCAAGCAGCAGAAAGGGGAACGGCTATGTGCGGCAGCGAGTCCGCCTAGCAAGGCACAAAATAAGGAGGCGTGGGGGAACAGTGCCGCCCACGTCCAATCAACCGCCACGCGGCGCCCAAGACCGCAGGCTGTTAGGGCCCGCGACACTTTGCACTTGCCCTTTCGCCTCTCTGCTCAGCCAAGTTCGGGCGCGCCGTGGGCCTCGGGGCTACTGTCGGTGTTCTGGGAACGGGGGTCCCCAGACTTGCCTGCCTGCGGCCTGCGGCATGGCTCAAAGGAGGCTTAGCACAGCCCATCTTCATCAACGCAAGCTCAAGACCCTCGCGAGGGCCCAAACCTCGCGGGGCGGACGACAAGGAGCTTCCTCAGGCACGGCCTCGTCAGGCTGGCTCATGAGGAGGCGGAGAGTTCAAGGCAGGGTACCTCGCGAGGTGCTCATGACGGAAGCCATGACGACCAAGGGTGCTAGTCGGGCGCCAGCCCACGCAATGTCCTCCTTTCCTCTTTGGTGCGAAGGGAGCAAGCGCAGGCGAGAGCATCAAGCAAAGGCGTCCATTTCGGTGCAACAAACCAAGACCAGCTCAACGGCCGGAAGGAAGTCATTGTGGAGCCCAAGCCGGCGTCATCACCAGAGCCTTTGGCAGGCGAGGACCAACTTTAGTAAGGATAAGTGTACCCGCTATTCCCTTTCAAAATGGCCAATTGTTGGCGCCCTTCCCGCTCAATATTTGGGAAGCGGCCCAGGGCCTTTGCCTATAAATAGGACTAGCCACCCGCAAGGTAGGGCATCGAGAGAACAAGGATAGGAACACACACACACACACATACACACACACAGAGAGAGGCGACTGAACTCCCCCTAGCAGTTCATTGCGCCAGCCAAGAACTGACCCTCGCGAGGCTGCTCTCCCTTTGTATTGTTCATCATCAAGCCCAAGAGGCAATCCACCACACCACACACTGGAGTAGGGTATTACACCACAATGGTGGCCTGAACCAGTATAAATCTTGTGTCTCTTGTGCTGTTCAGTTTGGTTGTTTAGGTACTAGCAATTCGGCCAGGAGCGAGCCGGTAGAGGGTTGAATCTCCGCACGCACCCCAGTGTTCGAACCTCAAGGGTCTGCCGTGCAAAGGGAGCAAGCGCAGGCGAGAGCATCAAGCAAAGGCGTCCATTTCGGTGCAAGAAGACCAAGACCAGCCCAACGGCCGGAAGGAAGTCATTGTGGAGCCCAAGCCAGCGTCATCACCAGAGCATTTGACAGGCGAGGTCCAGCTTTAGTCAGGATAAGTGTACCCGCTGTTCCCCTTCAAAATAGCCAATTGTTGGCGCCCTTCCCGCTCAATATTTGGGAAGAGGCCCAGGGCCTTTGCCTATAAATAGGACTAGCCACCCGCAAGGTAGGGCATCGAGAGAACAAGGATAGGAAGACACACACACACACAGAGAGAGAGAGGCGACTTAACTCCCCATAGCAGTTCATCGCGCCAGCCAAGAACAGACCCTCGCGAGGCTGTTCTCCCTTTGTATTGTTCATCATCAAGCCCAAGAGGCAATCCACCACACCACACACTGGAGTAGGGTATTACACCACAATGGTGACCTGAACCAGTATAAATCTTGTGTCTCTTGTGCTGTTTAGTTTGGTAGTTTAGGTCGTAGCGATTCAGCGAGGAGCGAGCTGGTAGAGGGTTGAATCTCCGCGCGCACCCCAGTGTTGGAACCCAAAATCCGACATTTGGCGCGCCAGGTAGGGGTGTGCCCGGATCTGCCTTCTGCCGCCTCGCGCCCCGTCGCATCGTCATCACCATGTCCGGCGACCAGGCGGGCAACCCAGATCCTTGGGAGGCTTGGCCCGCCCACGCAGGGCCGCTCGCCCCGGGCGACCCCATGCCCCAGGCAGCTCGCGGTCCGCAGGGCACTGCGGGCCGTGGGCGACGCGGACAGACCTCGACGGCTCTAACACCGCAGCAGACGTGGTCGGCAGCGAGGGCCTCCAACCACGCCGCGGCAACGATGCCGTACACCCGCCGGGAGCAGGCGAACTCAAGGGCCATGCTCACGGTGGCCCGAGAGCTGCTGCAGTGCAGACTGATGGAAGGCGGCCATGACGTGCTGCTAGAGCGGGTGACAGAGCTCCTGGGCTTCGCCGCCTCGGGGGCTCACCCCTTCTGCACCCTGATCCCGCCTCAGGCCCAGGGCGGCCCGCGCGGGGGCCCCACGTGCAACCGCGGGCTCCAAAGCTACTCCAACACCAGCGAAGCCGTCAGCACAGGGTTGGCGGCGGCACCGGCTCCGCTCCCCGTCAGTGAAGAAGGACTCGTCGCGACCCACGGCCCCCGTGAGCCGCCGCGTTACCATCACCAGGCCGGCACGTCAAGCAGAGCTGCATGGCATGCGGAGCCCTACCGCGCAGCCTTCGGGGTGACGGCCACGGAAGAGTACGTGCCCCACATGATAGATCAAGGGCTCCCGCATGAGGGCGAACAAGGCTCGCTCCTTAGCCCAAGCTGGGGGGACGAGGCGCCAGAAGCTGAGCTCTTCCAGGAACCCCGGGACGGCCCCGCCAGCCACGCTGGGAGAGACGATTATCGGGTACCACTAATCCCTCAGGAGCAGGCATACACTAACTATGGGTCGCAGGAGGTGCAGGTCGCCACAGCGAGCAGCTGCCCCGCTCCAGCAGTCTCTTACCCCTCAGGAGGAGGGCGTCGGGGGCTGCAGGAGAGGGGATGAGGTCCGACATCACCACCACGGCATTCGGAGCAAGGCGTTCCCAGGAGGTAGGCCCTCCGCTAGGGACGTGCCTCAGGGCCTGCCCCCGGCGGAGGACCCGTGGTCGTCGGGGGAACCGCTGGCGACCGCTCTACCCCATCAGCGGCGTCCTGGTTTCCGGTCATCATTGATGGCACTAGAGTGTGGCGCAAGGCGGGGCCCTCGTCTGGCGATATGAAGCAAGGCCGGTACCTGTGAAGAAGGCCCAGTGCCTGTGAAGCTCGCCGCCCCGTGACACTCTCACGTAATAATGAGTGGGGCTGTACACGCCCCGGAGTCTCAGGGGTGCCGGCCTTAGGCCCTGGGGCTCCCTCCCACGCCCAGTGGCAGCACTTAGCTCCGCGCTAGTGAGAAGACTTCCAAGACTAGACTAGGTGCCGGACGCGGCCTTTTGTTTGCTTTCGTTGCTTTTCCCTTGGTTGTTGCTTTCCCCCGCTGGATTTAAGTTGAACTCGGATTTGAGATTTGCGTGTGTTGGGAAAGGGGTGCTTAGTCTCGTTCAAGCAATCTCTCGCGTTTCGGTTACGACCTCACCTCAGCTGCCTCCCCTCGCGAGCCCCTCGCGAGCCGGGTCTGGAGTAGCTTGCGTGCAGCCCAGACTGCCGCTGACGTACCCTCTCAGGAGGTTTTTTCACTGCAGATCCTACGGATTCAATCAGGAGGCGTTCGAGGCACTGCATCCTCCCACAAATTATCTCAGGACCCGCACAGGATGAAGGTAAACTAACTAGCCAGCTCGTCACGTGGCCAACCACTTGGCACGGGCCTATGAGCAATGTAGCATTGACTAAGGCGCTGAAACATTGGTTTTACATGAGGGGCACCCCCTCCCAAAATGCTCTCACAACCATCGGGACAAAAGCCCGAGCTCTATTCATGCAGGATAAGGAAACAGGAACGACGTGCTATCAGTCGGATAAATCCCCCAATGCATCCTCAGGAGCGGCACCCAAGCTGTCGCTGGCATCGCTGGCCTCGCCATCGCCCTCCGCGTTGCCGCCAGCGGCGTCAGGGCCGTTCACCACGCCGCCCTCATCGGCGGCCACGATCACGCCGTCGTGGTCTGAAGCAAAGGCCCTGACGAGGGCGTCCACGTTGTCTTCCACCCAATACGCCAGGTCGTCTCAGACGACCTAGGGGTCTGGGTCGATGGCAGCGTCAAAATCGAAGTGAGGATCCATGTTCTGGAGATGCCTGAAGACGCGGGAGAAGGCGCGCCTGAGCAATGCTCGACTCCTCTCCTCCACCAACCTGTTGGCACGAACCGACCGTGCCTCCAGCTGCGTCATGATCTCGCCACCTTCAACTGTGGCGGCACGGGGCTCAGGAGCCGCTCCCTCATGAGCGCTGCCCAGTGCTGTCGCCTTGGCGAGGGCACCCTCGGCCTCCGGGGGCTCATGCCTCCCTGCACCACCACTTGAGGAAGAGTCGCCCCGGGCAGCTGCGAGGGCAACCACCACCACTGGGTTCTCGCAAGGCCCCTGGAGGCCAGCGGGGCGCAGCCCCCATTCGTCGAAGATGGGCATCTGGCTCACAAAGTCGCCTCTGTTCGAGCAGAGGTACAGAAAGGCCCCCCCTTGACGAATGTCGATGGGGGAAGGATCCCCAGTCAAGACCAAGAGCACCTTCCTAAGAGCTTCAGGCGTCAGGTCCCCTTCCTGGAGCCGCATACGGTCCCTACGACCGCTTTAGGCCCACATTCGATGAGAGTGGCGCTGGAGAGTGGCGACGCGGCATAGCAAGACCTCCTTCACCACCTTGGGCGCCATCACGCCAAGCTTTCTCGGGAACTCGAAGCGGTGCCAGACGAAGGCGAGCCGGGGGCTCGCGAGCGTCACTTGGCCCCAGCCTGAGTTGGGGACAGCAGGCGAAGATGGCTCCGTCAGCAGGGGCTGGGCACCCCTACGTCCACATACAGCCACCGCTCGCGAAACCCAGGCGCGGGCGGAGGAAGACTGAAGTCAATTTCGAAAGCTGCTGTCTCAGGCGCAGCAATGAAGCTCACGCACCCCGAGCATTGGGTGGGGTCGACAAGGTGCAAAGAGAAGAAGTGGCGCAGCAAGGCAACCGAAGGAAGGATGCCCGTCATTGCCTCGCAAACAAAGGCAAATACCGCGAGAAGGGTGATGGATTCAGGACCCAGATGCATCATATGGATCTGATAATGGGAAAGCACGGGGTTGAAGAAATCAGAGAAGGGGGGAACCAATCCCGCCCACAGGGCATCGGCGAAATACCGGACCTCGGTGGGAATCCTGTCAACGGAGAAGCGAGATGCGGGCTAGGCCATCGTCCTCCCGCACTCATTGAAGATGGTGGCCAGGGCCGAGCGGACCTTGCCCAAGCCTTCTTGATTGATTATGACCGGCCAATCGACGGCGGGGGCCACCGTCGACGACGAGCGAGGCGGCGGCACGGGCTTCTTCCCTTTTCCCTTCCTCGGCGGGGCCATGACGACAGGAAGGGGATGGGGGAAGGTTCGTGATTGGATTGGATGCAGGAGCTGGAGTTCGAGAAAGGACAGGGAGCGCTCAAGCAGCAGAAAGGGCAACGGCTGTGTGCGGCAGCGAGTCCGCCTAGCAAGGCACAAAATAAGGAGGCGTGGGGGAACAATGCCGCCCACGTCCAATCAACCGCCACGCGGCGCCCAAGACCGCAGGCTGTTAGGGCCCGCGATGCTTCACACTTGCCCTTTCACCTCTCTGCTCAGCCAAGTTCGGGCGCGCCGTGGGCCCGGGGGCTACTGTCGGCGTTCTGGGAACGGGGGTCCCCAGACTTGCTTGCCTGCGGCCTGCGGCATGGCTCAAAGGAGGCCCAGCACAGCCCGTCTTCATCAATGCAAGCTCAAGACCCTCGCGAGGGGCCAAGCCTCACGGGGCGGACAACAAGGAGCTTCCTCAGGCACGGCCTCCTCAGGTTGGCTCATGAGGAGGCGGAGAGTTCAAGGCAGGGTACCTCGCGAGGTGCCCATGACGCAAGCCATGACGACCAAGGGCGCCAGTCGGGCGCCAGCCCGTGCAGTGTCCTCCTTTCCTCTTTGGTGCAAAGGGAGCAAGCGTAGGCGAGAGCATCAAGCAAAGGCGTCCATTTCGGTGCAACAAGACTGAGGGAGTCCTGGACTAGGGGGTGTCCGGACAGCCGGACTATCATCGTCCGCCGGACTCCAAGACTATGAAGATACAAGATTGAAGACTCCGTCCCGTGTCCAGATGGGACTTTCCTTGGCGTGGAAGGCAAGCTTGGCGATACGGATATGTGGATCTCCTACCATTGTAACCGACTCTGTGTAACCCTAGCCCTCTCCGGTGTCTATATAAACCGGAGGGTTTTAGTCCGTAGGACACAACAACCATTACAACAATCATACCATAGGCTAGCTTCTAGGGTTTAGCCTCCTTGATCTCGTGGTAGATCCACTCATGTACTACCCATATCATCAATATCAATCAAGAAGGAGTAGGGTTTTACCTCCATCGAGAGGGCCCGAACCTGGGTAAAAACATCGTGTCCCTTGTCTCCTGTTACCATCCGCCTAGATGCATAGTTCGGGACCCCCTACCCGAGATCCGCCGGTTTTGACACCGACATTGGTGCTTTCATTGAGAGTTCCTCTGTGTCGTCACTGATAGGCTTGATGGCTTCTTCAATCAACAACAACGCCGTCCAGGGTGAGGCTTTTCACCCCGGACAGATCTTCGTATTCGGCGGCTTCGCACTGCGGGCCAATTCACTTCGCCATCTGGAGCAGATAGAAAGCTACGCCCCTGGCCGTCAGGTCAGATTTGGAAGCCTAAACTTCACGGCGGATATCCGCGGAGACTTGATCTTCGACGGATCCGAGCCACAGCCATGCGTGCCGCACTGTCACGATGGGCATGATCTAACTCTGCCACCGAATAGCGCTTTGGAGGCCCCACATGAATCCGCTCCGACCCATAGTCCGGAGCCGATTCCGCAGATCGAGGACGGGTGGCTGGACACCTCCTCGGGAACTGCGACTTCCACAGTGATAGAGCCAAACACTGGTCTTGTCCCTTATGAAGCTCGTGACTCCAAGGTGCCGGACTCCCTGCCAGACTCCGAACCTCCTGCGCCCCTGCCAATCGAATCCGATTGGGCGCCGATCATGGAGTTCACCGCCGCGGACATCTTTCAGCACTCACCCTTTGGCGACATCCTAAATTCGGTAAAGCATATCTCGCTATCCGGAGAGCCCTGGCCGGATTATGGCCAGGATGGTTGGGATGCGGACGACGAAGAAATTCAAAACCCACCCACCACCCACTTTGTAGCCACTGTCGACGATCTAACCGACATGCTAGACTTCGACTCCGAGGACATCGACTGTATGGACGACGATGCCGGAGACAATCAAGAACCAGCGCCTACAGGGCACTGGAAGACCACCTCGTCATACGACATATACATGGTGGACACCCCAAAAGATGGGGACGGCGAAAAAGCAGCGGAGGCAGATTCCTCAAAGAAACAGCCCAAGCGCCAGCGTCAGCGGCGCCGCTCTAAATCCCGCCACAGCAAGAACAGAGATTCCGACACAGGGGATAATAACACCCCAGAGAGTGCCGAAGACAATCCCCTCCTGCAAGATTCAGCACAGGAGGATGCAGAAGCAAGCCCTCACGAGAGAGCGGCAGATGAAGAGGTCGAGGATGATAATTACATACCTCCCTCCGGAGACGAGGCAAGCCTCAACGACGACGAATTCGTCGTGCCCGAGGATCCCGTCGAACAAGAGTGTTTCGAACGCAGGCTAATGGCCACAACAAATATCTTAAAGAAAAAGCAACAGCAGCTTCAAGCTGATCAAGACCTGCTGGCCGACAGATGGACCGAGGTCCTCACGGCCGAAGAGTATGAACTCGAACGCCCCTCCAAGAGCTACCCAAAACGCAAGTTGCTCCCCCGATTAGAAGAGGAAGCATACATACCTTCATCACCAGTGCACAATACGGCCGACCGACCACCTCGTGGTCGCGACAGAGAGGCATCCAGGCCTTCCATCAAGACCGTACCCCGGCATCGCTCGAAGAGTACGAAGCCACGAGGGAACGCGCTGGACTTGCGGGATATATTGGAGGATAAGGCAAGACAATCCAGATCTATCTATGGATCACGTGGGCGCCCCACGACCCACGACGAATAACGTCGAGCCGGATACATAAGCTCCGGCCGGGCCGAACACAGCAGACAACGCTCCCTTGAGCTACGTCGTGATATTGCTCAATACAGAGGCGCCGCACACCCGGTATGCTTCACTGACGAAGTAATGGATCATCAAATCCCTGAAGGGTTTAAACCCGTAAACATTGAATCCTACGATGGCACGACAGACCCCGCGGTTTGGATCGAAGATTATCTCCTTCACATCCATATGGCCCGCGGCGACGATCTCCACGCCATCAAATATCTCCCGCTCAAGCTTAAAGGACCAGCTCGGCATTGGCTTAACAGCCTGCCCGCAGAGTCAATTATGTGTTGGGAGGACCTGGAAGCCGCATTCCTTGATAACTTCCAGGGCACATATGTGCGACCACCAGACGCCGATGACCTAAGCCACATAATCCAGCAGCCAGACGAATCGGCCAGGCAATTCTGGACACGGTTCTTAACAAAGAAAAATCAAATCATCGACTATCCGGATGCAGAGGCCCTCGCAGCCTTCAAACATAACATCCGCGACGAGTGGCTAGCCCAGCACCTAGGACAGGAAAAGCCGAAATCCATGGCAGCCCTCACATCCTCAATGACCCGCTTCTGTGCGGGAGAGGATAGCTGGCTAGCTTGCAGCAACAACCTCAGCAAAAATGCTGGTAGTCCGGATACTAAGGACCACAACGGCAGGTCGCGTCGAAGCAAAAATAAATGCCGCGTTAATAGCGACGACAAGGAGGATACGGCAGTCAACGCCGGATTCCGAGGCTCTAAACCCGGTCAGCGGAAGAAGCCATTCAAAATAACCACTCCGGGTCCATCCAATTTGGACCGAATACTCGACCGCTCATGCCAGATACATGGCACCCCCGAAAAGCCAGCTAACCACACCAACAGAGATTGTTGGGTATTTAAGCAGGTAGGCAAGTTAATTGCTGAAAACAACGACAAGGGGCTGCACAACGACGACGAGGAAGAGACCCGACCGCCGAACAGTAGAGGACAGAAGGGTTTCCCCCCACAAGTGCGGACGGTAAACATGATATACGCAACCCATATACCCAAGAGGGAGCGGAAGCGTGCACTAAGGGACGTATATGCGATGGAGCCAGTCGCCCCTAAGTTCAATCCATGGTCCTCTTGCCCGATCACTATCGATCAAAGAGACCATCCGACCAGTATCCGCCATGGCGGATTTGCCGCATTGGTTTTAGACCCAATCGTCGATGGATTTCACCTCACGAGAGTCCTGATGGACGGCGGCAGTAGCCTGAACCTGCTTTATCAGGATACAGTGCGCAAGATGGGCATAGACCCCTCAAGGATTAAACCTACAAAGACGACCTTCAAAGGCGTCATACCAGGTGTTGAGGCCAATTGTACAGGCTCAGTCACACTGGAAGTGGTTTTCGGATCCCCGGATAATTTCCGGAGTGAGGAGTTAATCTTCGACATAGTCCCGTTCCGCAGTGGCTATCACGCTCTGCTCGGACGAACCGCGTTCGCAAAGTTCAACGCGGTGCCGCATTATGCATACCTCAAGCTCAAGATGCCAGGCCCTCGTGGAGTCATCACGGTCAACGGAAATACGGAATGCTCCCTCCGAACGGAGGAACATACAGCGGCTCTCACGGCAGAAGTACAGAGCAGCCTTTTAAGGCAATTTTCGAGTCCGGCCGTTAAACGGCCGGACACAGCCAAACGCGCCCGGAGCAACATCAACCAAGACCACCTGGCACGTTCCGAGCACGCGTAGCAATGCGGCCCCAACCCCAGCCCTTGCATAATTGCAAGACCAACCCTCCGCGTACATCATTACGCTCTGGAGATACCATGGGCCTAGGGGGAGGGGCACGACCACAACAGACCCAGAGTGCGGCTCGAGCACACTAGGGGCTCACAAGTGCGTTGCTCTTTTTTATTATTTTCCTTCTTTGTATACACAGGACTCCGTTCACCAGAGGCCCTGTCCGGCGGCGAACCCGCCGAACTCATGATGCAACAGCCAGGGAGGGAAGAAGGCTGCGACGAACACTCAGGTGGTCTCCATTACGAGCATTAAATTTGATTATATACACCAGTCCGCAGCCCACCCCTGGAGGGGGACATGTTTAATCAGTCCAATCCCTTGCTTACCGCACTATTTGTATCATTCCCCACTCATAGCAGAATTCCTTGAATAAATAATGCAGCACTTTTTGCCTGTTATTGCATTACTTTACATATATGTTCACTAATGACATCTTGCACCCGTATATTTTGGTACGGCCGAATACACCAGGGGCTTATGTTCCCCGCATTATGGTGTGATAAGTCCGAACACTTTCACAAGTGCGGCACCCCGAACTTATAGCATTATATGAATCGACTCCGAATCATGTCTTGGGTCAATAGTTGGGTTTGCCCGGCTCCCACGTTTTGGTACCTTACGTTCCGTTCTATCGGCTAAGGTGGCACTGGGAGAACCACTGCGATTGCGCCTCAGTTGAGCTGGGCGAGCGCCTCAGTGGAGAAAGCTAAAACTGTATGTCATGATAAGGCGAGAGACTGGTCGCTGTTCGAGAGGTCTTTTCGAGTCCTTAAAGACTTATGCCGCGTCAAGCGAAGAACCGGATAATGTCCGGCCAAGGCGTGGATAGCGCCCCGAACTCGGTCCTCCAAACACTAGGGGCTTCGCCGAAATTTAAAATTATAGAATTCTATGGCTAGGTGAGAGTGTTCAAGCACTATAAGTCCGGTTGCCTTGTTCGTTGTGTTGAGCGCCTCCCTAGATGGACCCAAAAATGGGAACAAGAGTGCTCAAGTTTATCCCGAACACCCCAGCACTCGTGGCTTGGGGGCTGAAGCCGACGACTTGCCATCTCTCAGATTTTATAAACGGCCGCATAGAAGGTAATATTTTAAATCAAACAAGCGTTGCTTAGCGCATATGAACAAAGTTTTCAGTGCACAGGATAATACATAGCGAGTCTACTCAATAATTACATCTTTGGGGCACTCATCCACAATCTTGCGGGCACCCTTCAGGACAGTCTTATAGTACATCTCGGGCGTACGATACTCCTTGCCCGCTGGCGGCGCGTCAGTGATAAGCCTCTCCGCATCCAGCCTGCCCCAGTGCACCTTTGCGCGGGCAAGGGCCCGACGAGCGCCTTCAATACAACCGGAGCGCTTGATGACCTCCACCCAGGGGCACGCATCCACCAGCCGCCGCACGAGGCCGAAGTAGCTCCCAGGCATGGCCTCTCCAGGCCACAGCCGGACTATGAGGCCCTTCATGGCCTGCTCGGCTACCTTGTGGAGGTCGACCAGCTGCTTCAGCTGGTCGCTAGGGGGCACCGGAAGGCCGGCCTCAGCATACTGAGACCAGAAGACCTTCTCCGTTGAGCTCCCCTCATCGCCATGGTAGAATGCGGCGGCATCGGATACACTACGAGGCAGATCTGCAAATGCCCCTGGAGAGCTCCGAATCCGGGTAAGTGTCAGGTAGTTTACATTAACATGCTTGCTTTGCATGAAAAATGCCTTACCCGCCGCTATTTTCTTCACATCCTCAACCTCCTGAAGGGCCTTATGGGCCTCGGCCTTGGCGGCTTCGGCACTTTCGAGAGCCGAGGCAAGCTCGGACTCTCGAGTCTTTGAGTCGCGCTCCAAACTCTCATGCTTTTCCATGAGAGCCTGGAGCTCTTGCCGCACTTCCGCCACCCACTCCTCCTGCTTCTCTCGCTCTGCCCGTTCCGCGGCCGCATTGCGCTCGGCCGCGGACACAACCTCCTTCAGGGTTGCCACCTCGTTTGTGGCCCCTGCAGTACCCACGTTATCCTTGTTATTTTTATTGCAACCTAAATCCTTTTCTATAAGGTAACTATTCAAAGTGGTGTTACTCACTTTCTTTGTCCTCGAGCTGCTTCTTGGCACGGCCGAGCTCTTGCTCGGAGCGCTCGAGATCCTGCTTCAATGCACCGACCTCCGCAGTCAGTGCGGCAGAGGTCAGCAGCGCAGCCTGCAAACCCATATTGACATAATTTTTAGCAGCCCTGTGTATATCTTTTTAGATCCTCAGTCCGGCTTTTCTTTCCAAACACCGAACCGAGCATCAGGGGCTACTGTCTATGCGGTATTACATTACATAATTTTAACTTCTTACCTCAAAGCCTGTTAGAAGGCTGCTGCAGGCTTCGGTCAGCCCGCTCTTGGCGAGCTGAAACTTCTGAATCACCGCACTCATGATAGTGGGGTGTTCTTCCTCGATGGAAGAGCCTTTGAGCACCTCCAACAAGTTGTCCGGCGCCTCCGGTTGGACGGGGGCCGCCGGCGTCATGGTATTGCCCTTCTTGCGAAGGGGCCGCCTGCCGGACTCCGGAACCACTGCGGGTTCTGGCGTGGAGTCCGGCGCAAAGTCCGGGAGGCTGCCTTGCGGCGCCTCCGGAGCCTCCCCCTGATGGGTCCCTTCCTTGGATCCCACCTCGGCGTCCTCAGCGGCGCGAGGGGTGGAGGCAGTCGGAATGGAATCCACATCCGACGGAGCCAACGACCCGCTCGACGAAGCAGGGAGATCATCGTCGATCGGACTGCAGGCAGTATGCGGCATTAGAAGGACACTATGTGACATGAAAAGAAATTATAAATCATTCAGGAATCCGGATACTTACGATCTCGCCGGAGGCCTGTCCCTTGAGGGCCACTCTTCTTCGCCAACGTTAGCATTGGCGGAGCTGTCCGGGGGAATAGTTCTTCCCCTCTTGGACCCTTCGGCCTCCCCTGTTGGGGAGGCCTTCCTCTTTCTCTCTCCCTCCTCTGGGAGAGAGTCTTCTTCCTCCTCCTCGTCTTCGGGGGAGGAATCCGCCTCGGAGTCATCGGACACCTGAAAACAGGAACTCTTTCGAGTATCCGTGGCCACCTTCTTGGCCTTCTTCTCCGGCACCACGTGTGGTGCCGGAACCAGCAGCCCCGCTAGACAGGCGTCCACTAGGTTTTCTGGCATGGGAGCCGGGCAGATGAGCTGCTCGGCCTTCTTCATCTAGTCCTGTCAAAGGAAAAGGGAGATTGAAACCCGCTTAGGGTCGAACTATTAACAACAAGTGTCCCGTAAAGGGGTAGAATCACTTACCTTCGAGTGAAATCCGCGATCTTCCGTCGCGGATGCGGGGGCTTCGGCGCCCTTAAATAGCACCCTCCAGGCGCCTCGTATGTCGTGTCAAAGAGCCCGCTCAACGCCTGGTGTTGTGCCAGATCAAACTCCCACAGGTTGAATGCCCGTTCTTGGCATGGGAGAATCCGGCGGACGAGCATCACTTGGACCACATTAACAAGCCTAAGCTTCTTGTTCACCAGCTTCTGGATACAGGCTTGGAGTCCCGTCAGCTCCTTCGAACTACCCCATAGCAAGCCCTTCTCTTTCTAGGAGGTGAGCTGCACAGGGATACCAGATCTGAACTCGGGGGCTGCCGCCCACGTAGGGTCGCGTGGCTCGGTGATGTAGAACCACCCCAACTGCCACCCCTTGACGGACTCCACGAAGGCCCCTTCGAACCAGAGGACGTCCGTCATCTTGCCCAACATGGCACCTCCGCACTCCGCATGCGTGCCCTTCACTACCTTCGGCTTGACATTGAAGGTCTTGAGACATAAGCGAAAGTGGGGCTGGATGCAGAGGAAGGCCTCGCACACGACGATAAACGCCGAGATGTTGACGATGAAGTTCGGCGCCAGATCATGGAAATCTAGGCCGTAGTAGAACATGAGCCCCCGGACAAAATGGTGAAGTGGAAAGCCCAGTCCGCGAAGGAAATGGGGGAGAAATACGACCCTCTCATGGGGTCTGGGGTGGGGATGAGCTGCCCCTTGTCGGGCAGCCGGTGCGCGATGTCGCCGGAAAGGTATCCGGCGCTGCGCAGTTTGACGATGTGCTCCTCCTTAACGGTGGAGGCCAACCATTTAGCTCCCGCTCCGGACATAGTCGAAGAAGGTTGAGACGAGATGCGCGAACTTGGGCGCTGGAGCTCGAGTGCGCGGAGATGGATAAGCAAAGGAGGAAGAAGGCGTAGGTAAAAAGGCGGATCCTTATCCCCTTATATATAGCCGGACGAAGACTATACGTCCCCACCGGCCTGGTAAAACTCGCTTATCTCCCAAGCGCCACCATCAGTGGCGCGGTTGGGTTACCCACGTCCGTATTGATGAGAATCCCGGAATAAGGGGAACACGATCTCTGCTTCGACAAGACATGCCAAGGAAACCGCTTCGCTAAACGCGCTGAGGTGGTATAATAAAAAACGATTCAAGTAAAGACTTGGTAGTGGCGTGACGTCACGCTACAAGATACGTCAGCAGGATGAAACTGTGTACATGATATTCTCTCTACGGTGGAATGTGGAAATTATTTTGCAGAGCCGGACACTATCCTAGTGTTCACAATCTTCTATGGATTATTCGGAGGAGGAACCCGCCTTGCAATGCCGAACATTATGCGCGCCGGACTCATCGTCATTGAAGCCAGGTTCAGGGGCTACTGAGGGAGTCCTGGACTAGGGGGTGTCCGGACAGCCGGACTATCATCGTCCGCCGGACTCCAAGACTACGAAGATACAAGATTGAAGACTCCGTCCCGTGTCCGGATGGGACTTTCCTTGGCGTGGAAGGCAAGCTTGGCGATACGGATATGTAGATCTGCTACCATTGTAACCGACTCTGTGTAACCCTAGCCCTCTCTGGTGTCTATATAAACCGGAGGGTTTTAGTCCGTAGGACACAACAACCATTACAACAATCATACCATAGGCTAGCTTCTAGGGTTTAGCCTCTTTGATCTCGTGGTAGATCCACTCTTGTACTACCCATATCATCAATATCAATCAAGCAGGAGTAGGGTTTTACCTCCATCGAGAGGGCCGAACCTGGGTAAAAACATCGTGTCCCTTGTCTCCTGTTACCATCCGCCTAGACGCACAGTTCGGGACCCCCTACCCGAGATCCGCCGGTTTTGACACCGACAAAGACCAAGTCCAGCCCAACGGCTGGAAGGAAGTCATTGTGGAGCCCAAGTCGGCGTCATCACCAGAGCCTTTGACAGGAAAGGTCCAGCTTTAGTCAGGATAAGTGTACCTGCTGTTCCCCTTCAAAATGACCAATTGTTGGTGCCCTTCCCGCTCAATATTTTGGAAGAGGCCTAGGGCCTTTGCCTATAAATAGGACTAGACACCCGCAAGGTAGGGCATCGAGAGAACAAGGATAGGAAGACACACACAGAGAGAGAGAGAGAGGCGACTGAACTCCCCCTAGCAGTTCATCACGCCAGCCAAGAACAGACCCTCGCGAGGCTGTTCTCCCTTTGTATTGTTCATCATCAAGCCGAAGATGCAATCCACCACACCACACACTAGAGTAGGGTATTACACCACAATGGTGGCCTGAACCAGTATAAATCTTGTGTCTCTTGTGCTGTTCAGTTTGGTAGTTTAGGTCCTAGCGATTCGGCGAGGAGCGAGTCGGTAGAGGGTTGAATCTCCGCGCGCACCCCAGTGTTCGAACCTCAAGGGTCTGCCGGAACCCGAAATCCGACAGTACAGGCTCCATCACTCTGGAGGTAGCCTTTGGACCACCGCATAATTACCGTACCGAAGAGTTAATCTTCGACATCGTCCCTTTTCGCAGCAACTATCATGCACTGCACGGACGAACCGCGTTTGCTCGATTCAACGCGGTGCCACATTATGCCTACCTTAAGCTCAAGATGCCTAGTCCGCACGGCGTCATAACAGTTAATGGCAAGGCCGAACGCTCCCTCCGTGCCGAAGAGCACACCGCTGCCTTAAGAGTAGAAGCAACGAGTGGCATCTATCAATCGAACCTTGAGTCGACGGCCAAGCTTCCGGACACCGTCAAAGGAGTCTGAACTACTTCGCTGCAGGATAGCCCGGCTCATCAGGATCTCAATTAAAACACTCCGGTAGTAAACGGAGGCAAAACTAGGATAGGCCACACAATGCGGCTTAACCGCTCTATGGCACACAAACGTTTTTTGCATTTTCTTTACAGGTCCACTTTTGTGTAGGCCAGGACTAGCGACATGGAGACCAGACCCATGAACGGACGAATATACCAAGAAGGGAAACAACTCGAACGCGTAAGGGAATCCTTAGATATTCCCCTCGATGACCATCCGATTACAATCCGGATGCGCACGTAGCCTCCCCCCGCCTGGTCTCAGCAGGTTCCGAAGTCATATTTATTTTTATCACATTACCTGTACTCGTACGCATCGACGTGTTATTCAATTACAACATGTGGCTTTATATGACGCTTATCTGCTATTGTTTCTTATTGACACTCTTTGTCAAATGGCATCCGTACACTACGATATGCCATAATATGCCAGGGGCCTCGTTGTACCCATAATACGGCAATAAAGTACGAACACCTTCACGATCGCTCGACACCCCGAACTTATAGCATTATATGCATTGGCTCCGAATCATGTCTTGGGTCAATAGTTGGGTTGCCCGGCTCCTGTGCTTGCTACCCTACGTTCCGCTATATCGGCTAGGGTAGTAAAGGGAGAACTACTGCGATTGTGTCCCGGTTCTTCCGTACGAGCGCCTCAGTAGAGAAAGCCAAAAACTGACTGTCATGATACGGCGAGAGGTGGTCAACTGTTCGAGAGGTTGCAAAATCTTTAAGGGTTTCTTCTGCATTATGCGATAACTAATGCAGCATGCGATGGATCGGCTTTTCTTCCGATCAGGTGCTTATAGAGCCCCTACTGCGGTCTTCCGAACACCAGGGGCTGCGCCTACCTTTCTTTTGTCAAACTCCTATGGCTAAGTGAGAGTGATAAAGCCTTATAGTCCGATTTCCTGGTTCATTGCACTGAACACCTCCTTCAAGGACCCAAAACTGCGGTAAAGAGTGCTCAGGTTTATCCCGAACACCCCCGTACTTCCTACATGGGGGCAGAGGCCGACGACTGGCCAACTCTCAGGACTAATATATAAAACGACCGCACAGGAGGAAAAACTTTCAAATAACAGGCAATAAATAATAGAAATGACCTTGTTTAACATTGCAAAGGACAACATGACTGTATTAATGGGAATATAATGTCCTTGGCGCATTGCTCTGCCACAAGGCGGGGTCCTTTAAGGACACTATCATAATGTAACTCGTGCTTGCGGTGCTCTTCCCCTCCGGCGGTCCTTCGGTCATCCGCTTTTCAGCATCCATCTTCACCCAGTGCACCTTCGCGCGGGCGAAGGCCATTCGCGCACCCTCCATACAGACCGACCGCTTGATGACTTCAAGTCGAGGGCAGGCACTCACGAGCTGCTTTACGAGCCCGAAGTAACTGCTAGGAATCGTTTCGGCAGGCCATAGCCGGATAATTAAATCCTTCATGGCTAGTTCGGCCACCTTATGCAGTTCGATTAGCTGCTTCAGTTGATCGGCAAAGGGCACTGGATACTTCGGCGCCAGATACTACGACCAGAAGAGCTTCTCCATAGTGCTCCTTTCTTCGGCTCGATAGAATTGTGCGGCATCAGATATGCTGCACGGCAGCTCCGCAAATACACCTGGAGAATCCAAATTCAAATTAGCAACGTGATTTTCTCCTCAAATACTTGATTTGCATAGAAAAAGCCTTACCCTCCGCAATCTTCCTCACCTCCTAGATTTCCTGCAGGGCGCCTTGAGCTTCCCACCGGGCATCACGCGCGGCTTGATGAGCCTTGGTGAGTTCGGATTCTTTCTCCGTTAAACTCTTCTCCAAGGTCTCGCATTTCTTCACAACCTCTTGGAGCTCTTGCTCAGCTTCCATAACACTGGCCTCGTGCTTCTCATGAAGATCCTGCTCTGCGGCTGCCTTTTTCTCGGCCTCCGCCACAGCCTTCTTAAGAGCCTCGACTTCGGTCATCGCCCCTAGAGCACACCATGAACATATTTTTATCATACCAAATTATTCATTCACGCTGAATGCGAGCAAGGTTTTTTGCACACCTTGGTTATCCTCCAACTGCTTTTTCAACTGGCCAAGTTCTTCTTTGACTCGCTGCAGATTCTGCTTCAGTTTAGAGACTTCCATAGTATGAGGGGCGGCAGTCGCTACAGACGCCTGCTTATAAAAAAAGAGAGGGAGAGATTCCATAAGGTGAGTCTCCTGCAAACATATATTGGATCCTCTGTCCGGTTCTTTCTTTCGCCAAACAGTGTACTAGGGGCTACTACCTATACTATAACACTCTTGGAAACCTCACAAAACATACCTCAAAGCCCGTTATAAGGCTGATGCAGGCCTCATTCAGCCCACTCTCAGCAGACTGAATCTTCTCAATCACCGCACCCATAAGGGCATGGTGTTCTTCAATGATGGAGGCACTCTTTAGTGCCGCCGATAAGGTATCCGGCACGTCTGGTTGGGCAGAGGTTGCCGGTGGAACAGGCACACCCCCTCCTATCAAGGGAGGCTGCCTGCCTGATTTCGGAGCCGTATCCGTCTCCAGAATTGTGTCCAGCTGGGGGCCGAATTCGAGATAGCCCCCACCGTCGATGTCCATGGGAGCCTTTTCTCCCGTGTGTCCGGCCACCGAAGGTTGACCCCTTGGCACTGCCTTGACGGTCTTTTTACCCCCCTTGGCCTAGGTCCCTCTGGGATGATGCCTTGGTGTAACTCACATGTTTTGGGGAGGGGGCCCTCAGGGGTGTCCCGCTGTCCATAGCATCCGAGCCCAGTAAATCCTCCGGTGAGGATTGTTCGATGCGGGACCTCGCCGGACTATAAAAAAACAAAGGTGTGGCTCAATGATTAAACATCATACAATAGTGAGTCTGGATGCGTAATGTGTCCAGGTTTTATATACTCATGATCTCACTAGGGGCTGAGCCCTGGGATCCCACTCCGGGCTGCTATCGGCAGCGGCGGCGGACTCCTTCGGAAGGGAAGTTTTTCCCTTCTTAGGCGACTCGGCCTCCAAGTATGTGGAGGTCGTCCTTTTCTTTCTTCCCCTCACTGGGGGGATTGGTTTTTCTCCTCTTCCTCGTCCTCTTCAGAGGAAGAGCAGGCACCGGAGTCTTCGGATATTGTGTCCGAAGTGCCGCGGCGACGAAGACCGCCCCTTGTCTCTTTGGCCTCCTTCTCGGCTTTCTTCTTCGGCGCCTTGTAAGGCGCCGGGACCAGCATCTTCGTTAGAAGTGGGCTGGCTGGTTCCTCTGGCAGTGGGGCCGGACAGTAGATCCGCCCCACCTTCTTCGTCCAGCCCTAGGAGATTTGTGGAAAACACATTAAGAATTTCCCTCGGATTATGCAAATAAAACATACAATGACTTACCGAACTTGTAGGGCGGGACCGTTGATACTCGCGGTCCTCGGCTGAGTCCGGCCATGATTTGCCAAACTTAAAGAGCACCTTCCAGATGTCTTTGTGCAATGAGTAAAAGAACTCTAGTAGGGTCTGGTGCTTGGCCGGGTCGAATTCCCATAAATTACAGGCCCTGTGTTGAGAAGGGAGAATCCGGCGAACTAACATCACCTCGACTACATTGACAAGTTTGATGTTCTTGTCTTCCATATCCTTGACGCGCATTTGGAGCACCGACAACTCGTCGGGCGAAGACCAGTTCAGGCCCTTCTTGGGCCAGGACGTAAGCCACAGGGGAGCTCCGGATCGGAATTCGGGAGCTGCGGCCCATTTCGTGCCGCGTGGCTCAGTGATGTAGAACCACTGTTGTTGCCACCCTTTGATGGAATCATTGAAAGTACCTGATGGCCATGTGACATTGGGCATCTTGCTCACCAGGGCACCTCCGTACTCAGCATGCTCGCCGCTCACTACCTTGGGCTTCGCATGAAAAATCTTCAGCCATAAGCCAAAGTGTGGCGAGATGCGGAGAAAGGCCTCACACATGACGATGAATGTCGAGATGTTGAGGAAGGAATTGGGGGATAGATCATGAAAATTGATCCCGTAGTAATACACGATGCCGCGAACGTGGGTATAGGGGAAACCCTAGCCCGCGGACAAAGTGAGGGAGGAATACAACCCTCTCACGGGGTTCCGGAGTAGGGACGATCTGTCCCGCCGTCGGGAGACGATGGCTGATTTTCTTGGCCAGATACCCGGCCTCCTGAAGCTTTTTGATATCCTTCTCCCGGACTATAGTGGCCATCCACTTGCCTCATGCTCCGGATCTGGACATTTTCTGAGGGCCTTTGTGGGCGGAGAAGATGAATGCTTGGGCGCTGGAGCTCGAGTGAGAGATAATGGATGAGAAGAGGAAGGAGAAGGTGTGGGTGAAAAAGGGGAGTCCTTATCTCCTTATAAAGGCAGCAGGGATCCTGCGCCTCCCCACTTGCCCAGTAAACTCGCTTATTACCCAAGCGCCGCGTTGATGGCGCGGTTGGGTTACCCACACCCGTATTGATGAGAATCCCATGATAAGGGGACACGATCTCTGCTTCGACAAGATGTGCCAGTAAAACCGCCTCGCAAGATGTGCAGTAGCGGGTTGAAAAAAACGGTTTGAATAATGACTGGGTCGTAGCATGATGTCATGCTCTGAAAAGTTGTCAGCAGATTAGATTTGTAGAGTATTGTGCTCTCTACGGTGGAATGTGGAATTTGTTTTGTAGAGCCGGACATGATCCTTGTGTTCCGGATCTTCCATGGAGTATTTGGAGAAGGAACCCACCTTGCAATGCCGAAGACAATCTGTGCACCGGACACATCGTCGTTGAAGCCTGGTTCAGAGGCTACTGAGGGAGTCCTGGATTAGGGGGTCCTCGGACAGCCAGACTATATACTTGTGCGAGACTGTTGGACTATGAAGATACAAGATTGAAGACTTCGTCCCGTGTCCGGGTGGGACTCTCCTTTGCGTGGAAGGCAAGCTTGGCAATTAGGATATGTAGATTTCCTTCTCTGTAACCAACTCTATGTAAGCCTAGCCCCTTCCAGTGTCTATATAAACCAGAGGGTTTAGTCCGTAGGACAAGAACAATCATAATCATAGGCTAGGGTTTAGCCTCTACGATCTCGTGGTAGATCAACTCTTGTAATACTCATATCATCAAGATCAATCAAGCAGGAAGTAGGATATTACCTCCATAGAGAGGGCCCAAACCTGGGTAAACATTGTGTCCCCGCCTCTTGTTACCATCAGCCTTAGACGCACAGTTCGAGACCCCCTACCCGAGATCCGCCGGTTTTGACACCGACGTTGGTGCTTTCATTGAGAGTTCCACTGTGTCGTCACGATAAGGCTTGATGGCTCCTTCAATCATCCACAACGATGCGATCCAGGGTGAGGTTTTCCTCCCCAGACAGATCCTCGTATTTGGTGGCTTCGTACTACGGGCCAACTCGCTTGGCCATCTGGAGCAGATCGATAGCTACGCCCCTGGCAATCAGGTCAGGTTTGGAAGCCTGAACTACACTGCCGACATCCGCGGACACTTGATCCGACACCCAAGATCCGCCAGTTTTGACACGGACAGGCACAACTAGATCGCGGTCCATATTATGGCTCAATTTCTCCTGGATCCACATACTTTTACTTTTCCTTTTGTTTTCAGGTCTCTTTTCTTTCCCAGGTAGTTCTTGGCGACCTGATTGACGGACCTATAGAGGGACGGATACACCAAGACGGCAAGAAGCATCGACGTATGGGGAAATTTCCAGGTGGTTTCTTTAAATAATCAGTATACCTGTCTTGAGGACCCGCACGCAGCTCTCCCTTGATTGTGACATGTTAAATATCCTTGGTGCTTATTGCATTACTTGTACAAAATACGCTTTGACGTATTAATAAAACTACAATGAAAGATAGTTGGCGGCTCATTTTTTTCCTTTTCTTGATATCTTGATCAAATTGCGCCCGTACACTCTGGTACGACTTAACTCGCCAGGGGCTCCATTACACTCCATAATACGGCAACAAAGTCCGAACACTTTTATTTTACAGCATAGTTCGGCACTCCGAACTTATAGCATTATATGCATCGGCTCCGAATCATGTCTTTGGTCAATAGATGGGTTGCACGGCTCCTGTGCTAGCTACCTTACGTTCCGCTATATCGGCTAGGGTAGTAAAGGGAGAACTACTGCGATTGTGTCCCGGTTCATCCGAATGATCACCTCAGTAGAGAAAGCCGAAAACTGACTATCATGATGCGGTGTGAGCCGGTCAGCAGTTCGAGAGGTTTTTCAATCTTTTGGGATTTTCTCTGCATCTTGCGATAAAATCGGTTTTTATCCGATCAGGTGTTGACAGCTTCCCAAGCTCGGATTTTCGAATACTAGGGGCTGCGCCTAAATTTTTATTGTAAAACTCCTATGGCTAAGTGAGGGTGATAAAGCCACATAGTCCGATTGCCTTGTTCGTTGCGCTAAACACCTCCTTTAAGGACCAAACTTTGGAGTAAAGAGTGTTCAGATTTATCCCGAACACCCCCGTACTACCTACATCGGGGCAGAAGCCAACGACTGGCCAACTCTCAGATTTAACAATAACGGCCGCACAGGAGGTAAAATTTTAAATAACAAGCATTATATTATATAACGATCTTGTTTCACGATACAGGATAGGATGGCATGAATGTATTCAGGGAAACATAACATCCTTTTGCACATCGCTCCGCAACAATGCGGGACCCCTCCATGACATTGTCAAAATGCAGCTCAGGGGTGCGGTGATCCTTGCCTGCGGGCGGTCCCTCGGTCATAAGCTTCGCAGCGTCCATCTTCGCCCAATGCATCTTGACTCGGGCGAAGGCCATTCGCGCGCCTTCGATGCAGACTGACCTCTTGATGGCATCCAGCTAAGGGCAGGCAGTAACGAGCTACTTCACGAGCCCGAAGTAGCTGTTGGGGATGGCTTCGGCAGGCCACAGCCGGAGTATCAAATCCTTCATGGCTAGTTCGTCCGCCTTGTGCAGTTCAACCAGCTGTTTTAGCTAATCGCTCAACGACACCGGGTATTTTGGCGCAAGGTATTGCGACCAGAATAGCGCCTCCCTAGAGCTACCCTCTTCAGCTCAGAAAAATTCCACAACATCAGAAATGCTGCGCGGCGGATATGCAAAAGCCCCTGGAGAACTCCAAATCCGGATCAGTAATAGGAACCTTTTCTTCACATATTTACTCTACATAATAAAGGCCTTACCCTCCGCGATTTTGCTGGCCTCCTGGATTTCCTGGAGGGCGCCCTGGGCTTCAGCCCGGGCATCGTGTGCGCTTTGGCGGGCCTTGGTGAGCTTGGACCCTTGATCCTTGAGGTCACGCTCCAAGGACTCGCACTTCTTGACGGCGTCCTGGAGCTCTTGTTGGACCTCATTGACCCTTGCCTCGTGTTGCTCACGGTGGCCTTTTCGTTGGCCGCTCTCTCCTCAGCCTCGGCCAACGCCTTCTTGAGGGTCTCCACCTCAGTCATTGCTCCTAACAAATAAAATGGAACTTTGGTTAGCTCAAATCATTTCCTCCATCCTGAATATATACAAGGTTATTGCATACCTTGGCTATCTTCCAGCCGCTTTTTAACACGACTGAGCTCCTCCTCGGTCTGCTCCAGACTTTGCTTTAGTCCGGAGACATCCGCAGTATGCAAGGTTGCAGCTAGCAGCGATGCCTGCTTATTCACATAGACATATTAAGTTAGACTCCTGTGAAATTTTTTTGATCCTCTGTTCGGCTTTTCTTTTCGATCACCAGACAGAGTATCAGGGGCTATTGTCTATACTGTGACATTCTTCTAATGGTTGCATTGCTTACCTCAAAGCCTATTAGAAGGCTTGTGCACGCTTCGATTAGTCTGCTCTTCACGGACTAGATCCTCTTAATCACCGTACCCATAAGGGTACAGTGTTCTTCAATAATGGAAGCACCTCGCAGCGCTTCCGGCAAACTATCCGGTACCTCTAGATGGACAGAGGTCATCGGTGGAGTAGACGCACCTCCCTCTTTAGAAAGAGGCACTTGCCTGATTCCGGAGCCGCATGGGTCTCCGGAACTGTATTCGGCTGAGGACCAAATTGGATATGGCCCCCGTCATCGGTGTCCATGGGGGTTTGCTCCCCCATGTGTTCGGCAACCGAGGTTTCACCCTCCGGCGCCGCCCGGACGGCCTCCTAAGCCTCTCCCTGGCCTGGGATCCCGCGGAACAACACCTTAGTGTTGTCCACAGTCTTGGGGGGAGGAGGCCACCGGAAGGGTCCCGCTGTCCATCGCCTCTGGGTCCACCGAGCCCTCCGAAGAGGAGGATAGTTCGAGGTTGGACCGAGACGGACAACAAATGCATAATTCAGCAAATTAAAACAATTAAGTAAAGAAGCCGGATATAAGAATGTGTCCGGACACTAATGATTTGGCTAGGGGCTTGTCCCTGGGCTCCCACTCCCAACTGCTGTCAGTGGCCGCTGCAGAGCTGTCCGAAAGGGAGGCTTTCCCCTTCTTGGACGCCTCGACTTCCAGATGCGTGGAAGCCGTCCTCTTCTCTCTCCCCCGTGCAGGGGGGAATGGTTTTCTTCTTCCTCCTCCTCTTCCTCATCGTCCTCGGTGGTGGAGTGAGCCTCGGCTTCTTCGGACGTCACGTCTGAATTGCCCTTGCGACGGAGACCACCTTTGGTCCCCTTGGCCTTCTTCTTGGCCTTCTTCTCCGGCACCTGATAAGGTGCCAGAACAATCATCTTCGTCAGAAGCGGGATTTCTGGGCCTTTGGGCAGCGGAGCCGGATAGTTAATCCGCTCCGCCATCTCTGTCCAGGCCTGAAAAAATTAGTAGGGAGGCTTAGATGCGTTCCTCAGGTATGCAAGTAAAGGGTATACCTTGAAAACATGAAAGAACTTATCGGACTAGCAGGGTGGGTTAGATCGTGCCCGCGATCCTCGATCGTGGGCGGCGTCGCCTCGTTGGCCTTGAAGAGCACCTTCTAGATGTCTTCGTGCATAGTGCTGAAGAGCTCAAGTAGGGTTTGGTGCTTGGCCGGATCAAACTCCCATAGATGGCAAGTCCGGCTTTGGCTCGAAAGGATCCGGCGAACAAGCATCACCTGGATCATGTTGACGAGCTTGATTTTCTTGTTTATCATGTCTGGAGCGCCATCAGCTCGTCCGGGGAAGACCAGGTCAGGCCTTTCTCTTGCCAGGAGGTGAGCCACATGGGACTCCGGACCGGAATGCGGGAGCCGCGGACCAGTTGGTGCCGCGCGGCTCTGTGACATAGAACCACTTTGACTGCCGCCCTTTGACAGTCTCCACAAAGGAGCCTTCAGGCCATGTGACATTGGGAATCTTACCCACCATGGCGCCTCCGCACTTTGCTTATTGACCACTCAGCACCTTCGGCTTCACATTGAAGGTCTTCAGCCATAGCCCGAAGTGAGGTGGGATGCGGAGGAAGGCCTCACACACGACAATAAATGCCGAGATATTGAGGATGGAGTTGGGGGGCAGATCGTGGAAGTCCAGCCCATAGTAGAACATGAGTCCATGGATGAAAGGGTGGAGAGGGAATCCCAGCCCGCGGACGAAGTGTGAGATAAACACCACCCTCTCCTGGGGCTTCGGGGTGGGGACGATCTGTCCCTCGGCCGGAAGCCGATGGGCGATTTCCTTGGCCAGGTACCTGGCCTTCCGAAGCTTCGTGATGTCCTTCTTCTTGATGGAGGAGGCCATCCACTTGCCTCCTGCTCCGGATCCGGGCATGGTGGGAGTGCTTTTTTGGACGGAGAAGGCGAGAGCTTGGGCGCTGGAGCTCGAGAATGGATGGGCAGCGGAAGGAGAAGACATGGGTGAAAAAGGGTGAATCCTTATCTCTTTATAAAGGTAGTAAAGTGCCTCCCCACTCACCTTGAAACTCGCCTATTCCCCAAGGGCCGTGCAGGTGGCACGGTTGGGTTACCCATGCCCGTATTGATGAGAATCCCGCAATAAGGGGACATGATCTCTGCTTTGACGAGACGCGCCAATAAAACCGCACATCGAAATATGAAGCGGCAGGCTAAAAACGGTTCAAATAATGACCGGGCAGTGACGTGATGTCACGCTACGAAATATTTGTCAGTGGATTGAACTCGTGAAATATTGTACTCTCTACGGTTGTGTGTGGAACTTGTTTTGCAGAAACGGACACGATTCTTGTGTTCGAAGACTATTTTGGAGTATTCGGATAAGGAACCCGCCTTGCAATGCCGATGACAATCTGCACGCTGGACACCTCGTCATTGAAGCCTGGTTCAGGGGCTATCGAGGGATTCCGAGATTAAGGGGTCCTTGGATGGCCGGACTATTAACATGGGCCAGACTGTTGGGCTATGAAGATACAAGACAGAAGACTTTGTCCCGTGTCCGGATGGGTCTCTCCTTTGCGTGGATGGCAAGCTTGCGATTCGGATGTGTAGATTCCTTTCTTTGTAACCGACTTTGTATAACCCTAGTCCCCTCCGGTGTCTATATAAACCAGAGGGTTTAGTACGTAGGGCAGAATCGTAATCATAGGCTAGACTTCTAGGGTTTTAGCCATTACGATCTCGTGGTAGATTAACTCTTGTAATACTCATATTGATCAAGATCAATCAAGCAGGAAGTAGGGTATTACCTCCATAGGGAGGGCCCGAACCTGGGTAAAACATCATGTCCCCTGTCTCCTATTACCATCAACCTTAGACGCATAGTTCGGGACCCCCTCGAGATCCGCCGGTTTTGACACCGACAGCTGGTCCCTTAACATATTAATTATTCTTATTTCAGGAGCTTAGCATGAACAAATTCAAGCTAACCTGGGGGGTAATGTCGGGGGATTTACCCGTGGCTAGACCCGACAGTCCGAGACATGACCCGGCTAGACCAGAAGGCCCATGCCTGGGTTGTCCAAGGGACCATGCGGGCCAACTCTCCATAGGCTGGGAGCCTGGAAGGAACCCGGTGAGGGAAACAAGACCCGGCCAATGACAGACCCGACCTGGGTTGAATTGTGCGGAAGAGAATATGGGTGCCCGAGCGTGGCCCAACATGGGTATGACCTAGCAGGCCGATTTTTGGAATGTTCGGATAAGACCCGAACTAGTATCCGTCTTGTAATAGAAAAGAGTCTAGTTGTAGTCTTACTAGGACTCTACATGTAAGCCGACCCCTTTAACTTATATAAGGACGGGCAAGGCACGCCAAGAGGGACATGTGAAAGGATCGAGAAGAGGTGTCTAGAGGGGGGGTGAATAGACCCTCACCACAGAAAGTTGGCAGTTTTTAAGTTTTTTCAAGTTTCGGTGGAGTTTAGGCACAAGTTTAACCATTCACAGTACATATCAAGCAAGCATGCAAAGAGTATATGGACACTGGAAAGTAAAGCATGCAATTTGCAAGAAAGTAAAGAATGGTATTGGAGTGTGCAAACGCAATTGAAGAGACGAATGTTTTTGGCATGGTTTCGATAGGTGGTGCTATCGTACATCCACGTTGATGGAGACTTCAACCCACGAAGGGTACCGGTTGCGCGAGTCCACGGAGGGCTCCACCCACGAAGGGTCCACGAAGAAGCAACCTTGTCTATCCCATCATGGCCATCGCCCACGAAGGACTTGCCTCACTAGGGTAGATCTTCATGAAGTAGGCGATCTCCTTGCCCTTACAAACTCCTTGGTTAACTCCACAATCTTGTCGGAGGCTCCCAAGTGACACCTAACCAATCTAGGAGACACCACTCTCCAAAAGGTAATATATGGTGTGTTGTTGATGAAATCCTTGCTCTTGTGCTTCAAATGATAGTCTCCCCAACACTCAACTCTCTCTCATAGGATTGGATTTGGTGGAAAGGTGATTTGAGTGGAAAGCAACTTGGGGAAGGCTAGAGATTAGGACTCATATGGTTGGATTGGAACATCTTGGCCTCAACACATGAGTAGGTGGTTCTCTCTCCGAAAATGAATGTTGGAAGTGTTGGCACGTTCTGATGGCTTCCCTCACGAATGAGGAGAGGGTGGAGGGGTATATATTGCCTCCACACAAAATGAAACGTTACACACAATTCACCAAACTCGGTGGGACCGAATCAGAAAAAAATCAGTCAGACCGGTTTAGTTCATAATGTGACCGTTAGGCATTTCGGTGGGACCAACACGATCAACTCGGTGGGACCGATGTGCAAGGGTTAGGGTAAAACCTCATCTCGGTTTGACAGATTACACAACTCAGTGGGACCGATTTGGTAATAAGCAAAACGGAGAGTTGGTCAGGCAAAATCGGTGTGACCGATTACATATTCTCGGTGAGACCGAAAATATTGCAATAGATAACAGGGAGTTTGCAAGCCCATCTCGGTGAGACCGAGATCCCATCGGTGAGACTGAATTGATTAGGGTTTCTGGCAGTGGCTATGTCAAATGAACTCGGTGGTGCCGGATGGATCAAATCGGTGGGGCCGAGTTTGACTTTTGGTTTGGGACATATGTGGAAATGAGAAAGTGGTTGAGGGCTTTGGAGCATATCACTAAGCACTTTGAGCAAGCAAGCCATTAAGCAACACCTCATCCCCTTTTAATAGTATTGGCTTTCCTATGGACTCAATGTGATCTTGGATCACTGAAAATAGAAAATGTAGAGTCCTGAGCTTTGAGCTCGAGCCAATCCTTTGTCCTTAGCATCTTGAAGGGGTTCCACATCCTCTTGTCCATGCCACTCCACTGTTGGACTTATCTGAAATACACTAGGCAAAGGTATTAGTCCAACAAGAGATATGTTGACATTAATTACCAAAATCACCCAGGGAGCACTTGGGCTTTCAATCTCCCCCTTTTTGGTAATTGATGACAATATACATCAAAGCTTTAGATAAAGATATATAGAAGGACAGGTAAAGATTTGGAAGGACATGTAACATGCATAGGCTCCCCCTACATGTATGCAATCATGCAGATATGGAACATAAAATCATGTGAGTGCATAATCATGACAGATCAGGCAATGAGTTACATGTATCTTGGCTATATGCATCAGAGTAAATGGTGTGAATTTAAGAAAGTACCTTCATGTTCATGAGTCCTTCTTGCAAACAATATGTACAGCAGCAAGAAACCCTCATGCACATGAGTGTGATGCATATACTTACCTTGTGGTCTTGAGCTAGCTTTGGAAAGGATGAACCTGAGTAAACAAGGTTAGACAACACAGAAACATCTACTAACCAGAGCAAGAGCAGCAAACCACAAGAGTACTAAGATTGCGATGACATGTATAGAGTGAGTACTAGGTACTCTATTTGAGTGTAGACATGTCCCCAAAGGTAAAGATATGCAATGAATTTGAAGATTTCATTCCCTTAGATGTCTTGCTCCCCCTGAATCTTATATGGGATATTGGGGGATAGGGAATCGAAAAATCAGAGCAAAGCACACAAAAACAACATGAACATGTCTTCCCCTCTAAAGACATGGAAGATCTCTCCCCTTGAATACCAAGCAACTGGGGTCTCTCTTTGATGTGATTATTTATCTCTCTTTCCCTTTTTGATATGTTTATGCTTTGATGTGAGCTCTCTCTCCCCCTTTGACATCAATTTCCAAGAAGGGTCTTCTGGTGTGAGTCATTAGGTTTGGTCCTTGAGTCACATAGCAAAGTAGCAGGGAAAAATAAGGTGCTGGTAGAGGATAAGAATCATCGAGTGGAGCTGGAACAGAATGTGCAGGATGCAAATGACAGAGTGTTTTCTCAGCATTGAGATCGGCTACACCGAGTTGTTTCCTTCGGTGGCACCGAAAAGTTTCGGTTTGACCGAAAGAGGCAAGTTGGTTTGTCCGAGTTCATCACAGAGAAAAAGCACTAGCCACCTTAGCTATAAATTGCAATGAATTAACTAAAGGATTTGCAACAAATTGGATTCAGAGAAATGCAGAACAGAAATAAAATAAGAAATCTAGATGAAGTTTTTTTGAAAGGGGAAACAAATATGCATGAGACAAATGCAAGAACAAGAAGAAACACTAGAGAACTTCATCTAGAATTGGTCGGCGACAAAGTCACCTATGTTAGAGTATATTGACTCAAAATGGGGTTGCCACTTTTCGTTTAAGCATTTTGATGTATTCTCATCTTGTTGAGCTGCTTTGACCCATGACTTGGGGTAAAGCTTCTCTAAGATGGAATAACATACCTTGGGTGGTGGTGTTGATCTTGATCATGTAGTTGAACTTGTGTGGGATGCTCAATGTTGATGTAGTTCATTGGGAGCACCACTTGTAATTGGAGTTCATCTTCCTACATGAATTAGTTTTGCAAGGAATAGCACTTGTGCATCCAAAATGACAATCATGACATTTGATATAGGGTTTTATCAAAGGATATATTTGAAGGGTTTCATGCTTCCTTGTCTTCAACCACCGTAAAGTAGAGACTTGGTGATGTAGAGATTGCTCAAGATGTGAGTGAGTTGCAATCTCATAGATTTAGATTCATCCAAGTACCTACAAGGGTTAGATAACATGCAAGGGTGCAAATATATCCAAGACATGTGATTATCATCATAAGAGAAATATCAAGGATTAGTCATAGGCTCATGTCTTGCATGTATCCAAATGGAGTTCCTACTCAAAGTTTGAAGAATTAATGATGTTCAATTCACCTCTCAACCTGCAAAACACTTTCTCATCAAGTGGTTTAGTGAATATATCCGCCAATTGCTTGTCGGTACGAACATGCTTAAGGTTAATATCACCCTTAGCAACATGATCTCGAATGAAATGATGACGAAATTCAATATACTTAGCTTGAAAATGTTGCACGGGATTGTGAAAAATCTTAATAGCTCTTTTGTTGTCACAAAGCAAAGGAACATGTTTCACATATATCCCATAATCTTTAAGAGTTTGGGTCATCCAAAGTAATTGAGCGCAACATGAACCGGCAGCAATGTATTCCACTTTGGCGGTGGATAAGGATACCGAGTTTTGTTTCTTGGAGGACCAAGACACAAGTGATCTACCAAGAAATTGACAAGTACCCGATGTGGACTTTCTATTAACCTTGTCTCTGGCATAGTCCGAATCGGAGTAGCCAACAAGATCAAAAGAAGACCTCTTAGGATAACAAATGCCAAAATTTGGTGTATGTATTTAGTATCTCACTATCCTTTTCACAGCCTTAAGATGACATTCTTTAGGAGCTGCTTGATATCATGCACACATGCACACATTTAGCATAATATCGGGACGAGAGGCACATAGATATAATAATGAACCAATCATAGAGCGGTAACTTTTTGATCAACGGGTTCACCATCTTTAGTCAAGTCAAGATGTCCACTAGTAGGCATGGGTGTACTCATACCTTTGCATTCTTGCATATTGAACTTTTTGAACAAGTCCTTGGTGTACTTCGTTTCAGAGACAAAGGTACCTTCCTTAGTTTGTTTGATTTGCAATCCAAGAAAGAACTTGAGTTCACTCATCATAGACATCTCAAACTTCTCCGACATAAGCTTCCCAAACTTCTCACTAAAATGAGGGTTAGTTGATCCAAATATAATATCATCAACATAAATTTGGCACACAAATAATTCTCCATTAACCCTTTTAGTGAAAAGAGTAGAATCATTTTTTCTAATCTCAAAGCCTTTTTCAATAAGGAACTTTGTCAAGCATTTATACCATGCTCTAGGAGCTTGTTTAAGACCATAAAGTGCTTTGTATAATTTGTAAACATGATTGGGTTTCTTAGGATTAACAAAGCCGGGAGGTTGTTTAACATAAACTTCCTCCTCAATTTCACCATTTAGAAAAGCACTTTTAATGTCCATTTGGTATAAAGTGATATCATGGTGATTAGCATATGCAAGTAAGATGCGAATGGACTCAAGTCTAGCAACGGGGGCATATGTCTCACCATAGTCCATACCTTCGACTTGAGTGTAGCCTTCGGTGATGAGACGTGCTTTGTTGCGAACTACTTGTCCATCTTCATCTTGCTTGTTTCAAAACACCCATTTGGTACCGATGATGTTGTGGTTGTAGTCGGGCTTCTCGACCAATGTCCACACTTTGTTTCTCTCAAAGTTGTGTAGTTCTTCATGCATGGCGTTTATCCAATCTGGATCTTCCAATGCTTCTTGAACCATCATGGGTTCAATGCTAGATATGAATGAACAATGTTCACAAAAGTTAGCCGAACGAGATTTAGAGCGGGAGATTCTCTCGGTTTGGATATCATTGTAGATTTGCTTGACGGTATGGTTGCTACATCTTGAGCTTGCGTTGGTTTTCCTTGAAGAGGAAAGGGTGATGCAGCAATAGTAGCGTAAGTATTTCCCTTAGTTTTTGAGAACCAAGGTATCAATCCAAAAGGATGCTCCTCAAAAGTCCCACACACCTACACAAACAAACAAAGAACTCGCAACCAACACAATAAAGGGATTGTCAATCCCTTCACCGCCACTTGCGAAAGTGAGATCTGATAGAGATAGTATGATATAGTTAGATTGAAAGCTTATATAGATGCTAAAAGTAAAGTTGCAAATAAAGTTAGATTGAAAGCTTATATGATAGAAGATAGACCCGGGGGCCGTAGGTTTCACTAGTGGCTTCTCTCAAGATAGCATAAGTATTACGGTGGGTGAACAAATTACTGTCGAGCAATTGATAGAAAAGCGAATAATTATGAGATTATCTAGGCATGATCATGTATATAGGTATCATGTCCGTGACAAGTAGACCGACTCCTGCCTGCATCTACTACTATTACTCCACACATTGACCGCTATCCAGCATGCATCTAGAGTATTAAGTTCATAAGAACAAAGTAACGCATTAAGAAAGATGACATGATGTAGAGGGATAAACTCAAGGAATATGATATAAACCCCATCTTTTTATCCTCGATGGCAACAATACAATACATGCCTTGCAACCCTTTCTGTCACTAGGTAAGGACACCGCAAGATTGAACCCAAAGCTAAGCACTTCTCCCATGGCAAGAAAGATCAATCTAGTAGGCCAAACCATACTGATAATTCGAAGAGACTTGCAAACATAACTCAATCATACATAAAAGAATTCAGAGGAGATTCAAATATTTCTCATAAATAAACTTGATCATAAACCCACAATTCATCGGATCTCGACAAACACACCACAAAAAGAGTTACATCGAATAGATCTCCACAAGAGAGGGGGAGAACATTATATTGAGATCCAAAAATAGAGAAGAAGCTATCTAGCTAATAACTATGGACCCGAAGGTCTGTGGTAAACTTCTCACAACTCATCGGAAGGGCTATGGTGTTGATGTAGAAGCCCTCCGTGGTCGACTCCCCCTCCGGCGGAGCGCCGACTGAGGCTCCAAGATGGGATCTCGCGGATACAGAAGGTTACGGCGGTGGAAATTGTTTTTCATTGGCTCCCTAGATGTTTTCGGGGTACGTGGGTATATATAGGAGGAAGAAGTACATCGGTGGCTGTGGGAGTCCCGGACTAGGGGGTGTCCGGATAGCCGAACTATCATCTTCGGCCGGACTCCTGGACTATGAAGATACAAGATTGAAGACTTCGTCCCGTGTCCGGATTGGACTTTCCTTGGCGTGGAAGGCAAGCTTGGCGATACGGATATGTAGATCTCCTACCATTGTAACCGACTCTGTGTAACCCTAACCCTCTTCGGTGCCTATATAAACCGGAGGGTTTTAGTCCGTAGGACGAACAACAATCATACCATAGGCTAGCTTCTAGGGTTTAGCCTCTCTGATCTCGTGGTAGATCTACTCTTGTACTACCCATATCATCAATATCAATCAAGCTGGCGTAGGGTTTTACCTCCATCGAGAGGGCCTGAACCTGGGTAAAAACATCGTGTCCCTTGTCTCCTGTTACCATCCGCCTAGACGCACAGTTTGGGACCCCCTACCCGAGATCCCCCGGTTTTGACACCGACATTGGTGCTTTCATTGAGAGTTCCTCTGCGTCGTCATCTTTAGACCCGATGGCTACTTCGATCATAAACAACGATGCGGTCCAGGGTGAGACTTTTCTCCCCAGACAGATCTTCGTATTCGGCGGCTTTGCACTGCGGGCCAATTCGCTTGGCCATCTGGAGCAGATTGAAAGCTACGCCCCTGGCCATCAGGTCAGATTTGGAAGTTTGAACTACACGTCTGACGTCCGTGGAGACTTGATCTTCAACGGGTTCGAGCCATAGCCAAGCGCGCCACACTGTCACAAAGGGCATGACCTAGCTCTGCCGCGGGACAGTGCCCTGGAGGCCGCACCAGTGCCCGCTCCGACCCTTAGCTTGGAGCTGACTGCGCCGATCGAATACGGGTGGCTGGACACCGCCTCGGGGGCTGCAATCTCTACGGCGATTGAGCCGAACACAAACCCTGTCCTTTGCGAGGCTTGTGACTCCAAGGTGCCGGACTCCTCTCCAGACTTCGAACCTTCTGCGCCCCTGCCAATCGAATCCGATTGGGCACCGATCATGGAGTTCACTGCCGCGGACATCTTTCAGCACTCGCCCTTTGGCGACATCCTGAATTCACTAAAGTCTCTCTCTTTATCAGGAGAGCCTTGGCCGGACTATGGTCAGGAAGGTTGGGATGCGAACGACGAAGAAATTCAAAGCCCACCCACCACCCACTTCGTAGCCACTGTCGATAATTTAACCGACATGCTCAACTTCGACTCCGAAGACATTGACGGTATGGACGACGATGCAGGAGTCGACCAAGAACCAGCGCCTACAGGGCACTAGAAAGCCACCTCGTCATACGACATTTACATGGTGGACATCCCAAAAGATGGGAATGGTGATGGAACAACGGAGGATGACCCCTCCAAGAAACAGCCTAAGCGCTGGCGTCAGCGGCGCCGCTCTAAACCCCGCCACGGTAAAAACGGCGATTCCGGCACCGGAGACAATAACACATCGGACAGTGCCGAAGATAATCCCCTCCAGCAAGATTCAGTGCAGGAGGATGGAGAGGCCAGCCCTCATGAGAGAGCGGCAGGCAGAGAGGTAGAGGACGATAATTACATGCCTCCCTCCGAAGACGAGGCAAGCCTCGACGACGATGAATTTGTCATGCTTGAGGATCCCGTCGAACAAGAGCGTTTCAAAAGCAGGCTTATGGCCACAGCAAGCAGCCTCAAGAAAAAGCAACAACAGCTTAGAGCTGACAAAGATTGCTAGCCGACAGATGGACTGAAGTCCTTGCGGCCGAAGAGTATGAACTCGAACGCCCCTCCAAGAGCTACCCAAAAATGCAGGCTGCTACCCCGATTAGAGGAGGAAGCACCTAAACCTACATCACCAGCGCATGATACGGCTGACCGGCCACCTCGTGGCCGCGACAGAGGCCTTTCGTCCCTCCACTCAAGCCGCACCCCGGCGCCGCTCAAAAAATACCAAGACGCGGGAAAATGCACCAGACCTGCGGGATATACTAGAGGACAAGGCAAGGCAAACAAGATCGATCTACGGATCGCGTGGGCGCCCCACGATACGTGATGATAACCGTCACGCCGGATATGGCAATTCCGGCCGGGCCGAACACAGTAGACAAATCTCATTTGAGCTGCGTCGTGATATAGCCCAATACAGTGGCGCCGCACACCCACTATGCTTCACAGGCGAAGTGATGGATCATCAAATCCCTGAGGGTTTCAAACCCGTAAACATTGAATCATACGATGGCACAACAGATCCCGCAGTCTGGATCGAGGACTACCTCCTCCATATCCACATGGCCCGTGGTGATGATCTACACGCCATCAAATACCTCCCACTCAAGCTTAAAGGACCAGCTCGGCATTGGCTTAACAGCTTGCCAGCAGAGTCAATCGGTTGTTGGGAAGACTTGGAAGCCGCATTCCTCGACAACTTCCAGGGAACCTATGTGCGACCATCAGACGCCGATGACCTAAGCCACATAATTCAGCAGCCAGAGGAATCAGCTAGACAATTCTGGACACGGTTCCTAAGTAAGAAAAATCAAATCGTCGACTGTCCGGATGCAGAGGCCCTTGCAGCCTTCAAACATAACATCCACAACGAGTGGCTTGCCCGGCACCTCGGAAAGGAAAAGCCGAAATCCATGGCAGCCCTCACAACACTCATGACCCGCTTCTGCGCGGGAGAGGATAGTTGGCTAGCTCGTAGTAACAACATGACCAAGAGCCCTGGTAATTCGGATACCAAGGACAGCAACGGCAGGTCGCGTCGTAACAAGCACAAGCGCCGCATTAACGGCGATAATGTTGAGGATACGACAGTCAATGCCGGATTCAGAGGCTCCAAACCCGGTCAGCGGAAAAAGCCATTCAAAAGAAATACTCCGGGCCCGTCCAATTTGGACCGAATACTCGATCGCTCGTGCCAGATACACGGCACCCCCGAAAAACCAGCAAACCACACCAACATGGATTGTTGGGTGTTCAAGCAAGCAGGCAAGTTAAATGCCGAAAACAATGACAAGGGGCTGCATAGCGACGACAAGGAGGAGCCCCGGCCGCCGAACAATAGAGACAGAAGGGCTTCCCCCCACAAGTGCGGACGGTGAACATGATATACGCAACCCACATACCCAAAAGGGAGCGGAAGCGTGCACTAAGGGACGTATATGCGATGGAGCCAGTCGCCCCAAAGTTCAATCCGTGGTCCTCCTTCCCGATCACTTTCGATCGAAGGGACCACCCCACTAGCATCCACCATGGTGGATTCGCCGCATTGGTTCTAGACCCAATCATTGACGGATTTCACCTCACTAGAGTCCTGATGGACGGCGGCAGCATCCTGAACCTGCTTTATCAAGATACAGTGCGCAAAATGGGCATAGACCCCTCAAGGATTAAACCAACAAAGACGACCTTTAAAGGCGTCATACCAAGTGTAGAGGCCAACTATACAGGCTCAGTTACAATTGAAGTGGTCTTCGGATCCCCGGATAACTTCCGAAGCGAGGAGTTAATCTTCGACATAGTCCCGTTCCGTAGCGGCTACCACGCACTGCTTGGACGAACCGCATTTGCAAAGTTCAATGTGGTGCCGCACTATGCATACGTCAAGCTCAAGATGCCAGGCCCTCGAGGAGTCATTACGGTCAACGGAAACACCGAACGCTCTCTCCGAACGGAGGATCATACGGCGGCTCTCGCGGCGGAAGTACAAAGCAGCCTCTCAAGGCAACTCTCGAGTCCGGCTATTAAACGTCCGGACACCGTCAAGCGTGCCTGGAGTAATCTACAACAAGACCGCCTAGCACGTCCCGAGCACGCGTAGCAATGCGACCCCAACCCCAGCCCTCGCGAAATTGCGAAACCAGTACTACGCGTACATAATTACGCTCTAGAAATACCATGGGCATAGGGGGAGGGGCACGACCACGGTAGGCCCAGAGGGCGGCTCAACCGCACCAGGGGCTCCCGATTGTGTAATTGCTTTTTCTTACTATGAGGACTCCTTTATCAAGAAGCCCTGTCCGGCAGTAGAACCGCCGAACACACGACGCAACAGCCAGGGAAGTAGAAAGCTACGTCGAGTGTACAGGTGGTTTCTATAACGAGCAGTATACTTGTTTTACATATCATCCCACAGCTCGCTCCTGGAGGGGGACATGTCAAATAGTCCCGTCCCTTGCTTATCGCACTATTTGTATCGTTCTGCTTTTACCGCAGCTTTTTTAATAAACAATGCACAGCTTTTTCCTATTATTGCATTCCTTTTTCTTATCTATATATGTTCACTTATGACATGTTGCATCCGTACGCTTTGGTAAGGCCAAATACACCAGGGGCTTAAGTACCCCAAAATACGGAGTGATAAGTCCGAACACTTTCACAAGTGCGGCACGCCGAACTTATAGCATTATATGCATGGGCTCCGAATCATGTCTTGGGTCAATAGTTGGGTTTGCCTGGCTCCCATGTTTTGGTACCTTACGTTCCGTTATATCGGCCAAGGTAGCACTGGGAGAACCACTGCGATTGTGCCCCGGTTGAGCTGGGTTAAGCACCTCGGTGGAGAAAGCTAAAACTGACGTCATGATAGTGCGAGAGCCGGTCGCTGTTCGAGAGGTTTCTTCGAGTCCCTAAAGACTTATGCCGCTTAGAGCGAGGAGTCGGCTTTGTCCGGCCCAGGCGTGGATAGCGCCCCGACCTCGGTCTTCCGAATACTAGGGGCTTCGCCAAAATTTAAAATTATAGAATTCTATGGCTAAGTGAGAGTGTTCAAGCATTATAGTCCTGTTGCATTGTTCGTTGCGTTGAGCGCCTCCCTCGAAGGACCCAAGAATGGGAAAAAGAGCGCTCAAGTTTATCCCGAACACCCCAGCACTCGTGGCATGGGGGCAGAAGCCGACGACTCGCCATCTCTCAAATTTAATAAATGGCCGCATAGAAGGTAATATTTTAAATTTACAAGCGTTGCTTAGCGCATATGAACAAGTTTTCAAGCGTACAGGATAACAACTGCGAGTTTACTCAAAAATTACATCTTTGGAGCATTCACCTGCTATAAGGCGGGCACCCTTCAGGACGCCCGCATAATACATCTCGGGCTTGCGATACTCCCTGCCCGGTGGTGGAGCGTCCGTCACAAGCTTCTCAGCGTCCATCTTGCCCCAGTGCACTTTAGCACGGGCAAGGGCCCTACGGTCACCTTCGATACAGACGAAGTGCTTGACGACTTCAATCCATGGACAGGCGTCCACCAGCCGCCTCACCAGCCCGAAGTAGCTCCCAGGCATGGCCTCCTTCGGCCACAGCCGAACTATGAGGCCCTTTAGGGCCTCTTCGGCCACCTTATGGAGCTCGACCAGCTGCTTCAGCTGGTCACTCAAGGGCACCGGGTGTCCGGCCTCAGCATACTGAGACCAGAACACCTTCTCCGTCGAGCTCCCTTCCTCGGCCCGCTAGAATGCGGCAGCGTTGGACACACTGCAGGGCAGATCTGCGAATGCTCCTAGAGAGCTCCGGATTCGGGTAAGTAACAAGTAATTCACATTCATGTGCTTGCTTTGCATGAAGAATGCCTTACCCGCCTCTATCTTCTTTATTGCCTCAATTCCTGGAGGGCTTTTTGGGCTTCGGCCTTAGCGGCTTTGGCACTCTCAATAGCCGAGGCGAGCTCAGACTCTCGAGTCTTTGAGTAACGATCCAAACTCTCGTGTTTTTCCACGAGAGCCTGGAGCTCTTGCCACACCTCCGCCACCCGCGCCTCCTTCTTCTCTCGCTCGGTGCATTCCGCGTCCGCATTGCTTTCGGCCCTGGACACCGCTTCCTTCAGGGTCGCCACCTCGTTCGTGGCCCCTGCAATTCTCACGTTATTCCTGTTATTTTTTGCAACCACATTTTTTATATACTTCCATAAGGTATTACTTACCTTCCTTGTCCTCGAGCTGCTTCTTGGCAAGGCCGAGCTCGTAATCGGACCGCTCGAGGCTCTGCTTCAATGCACCGACCTCCGCAGTCAGTGCGGCAGAGGACAGCAGCGCAGCCTGCATTCCCATATTGACATACTTATGTTAGACTCCTGCGCACATCTTTTTAGATCCTCAATTCGGCTTTTCTTTCCGAACACCAAACTGAGCATCAGGGGCTATTGTCTATGCGGTAACATTTTTACATATCTTAATACATACCTCAAAGCCTGTTAGAAGGCTGGCACAAGCTTCAGTCAGCCCGCTCTTGACGGACTGAACTTTCTAGATCACCACACTCGTAACAGTGCGGTGCTCCTTGTCGATGGAGGCGCCTTTAAGCACCTCTAGCAAATTATCCGGTGTCTTTAGTTGGACAGAGGTCACCAGTGTTGCAGTCTCACCCTTCTTACGAAGGGGCCGCCTGCCGGACTCCGGAACCACTGAAGGATCCGGTACGGGGTCCGGCACAGGGCCGGACTTAGAGCCCTTTGGGGTTTGATCCCCCTCGTGCCCAGAGTCTGGGAGGTTGCCTTGCGGCACCTCCGGGACCCCCTTCTCCTGGCTGGGCTCCTTTTGGGACCCCACCTCAGCGTCATCTGGGCGCGAGGAGAGGAGGCGGCCAGAAGTGAAGTGCTATCCACGTCCGACGAAGCCAGGGAGCCGCTCGTTGAAATGTCGAGCCCGTCCTTGGGCGGGCTGCAGGGTTATATTCGGTGTTAGGAGATTCTGTGCGACAAATGAAACGCCATGAGTTATTCCGGTATCCGGACAATTACGATCTCGCCAGGGGCTTAGCCCTCGGTGGCCACTCCTCTTCGCCGTCGTCGGCATTGGTGGAGTAGTCCGGAGGAAGGGTCCTTCCCTTCTTGGACCCTCCGGCCTCCCCAGTTGGGGCGACCTTCCTTTTCTTCCCTTCCCCCGCTGGGGGAGAGGCCTCTTTTTCCTCCTCGTCTTCGCGGGAGGAGTCTGCCTCGGAGTCATCGGACGATGAGTCCGACAACACCTGGCGCCGGGAACTCCTTTGAGTTCCCGTGGCCTTCTTCTTGGCCTTCTTCTCCGGCACCACGTAAGGCGCCGGAACCAGCAGCCCCGTTAATTCGGTGTCCGCTGGGTCTTCTGGCAAGGGAGCCGGACAGTTAACCTGCCCGGACGTCTTTTGCTAGGCCTATCAAAGGTAAAGGGAGTTTAGATCCCGCATAGAGTCAAACTATGAAAAACAAGTGTCTTGTAAAAGGTAAAATAGCTTACCTCGCCGGCTTGACGCTGCGAGCTAAATCCGCGATCTTTGGTAGCGGATGCGGGAGCCTCGGCCCCCTTGAACAGCACCATCCAGGCATCGTCGTACGTAGTGTCGAAGAGCCTTCTCAAGGTTTGGTGCTGTGCCGGATCAAACTCCCACAAGTTAAAGGCCCGTTGTTGGCACGGGAGGATCCGGCGAATGAGCATGACCTGGACTACGTTGACGAGCTTGAGCTTCTTGTTCGTCAGGCTTTGGACGCAGGATTGATGTCCGGTTAGCTCTTCCGAATTACCCCACGTCAAGCCCGTCTCTTTCCAAGAGGTGAGCCGTGTAGGGAAGCCAGATCGAAATTCGGGGGCCGCCACCCATTTAGGGTCACGCGACTCGGTGATGTAGAACCACCACGATTGCCACCCCTTTATGGTCTCCATGAAGGAGCCCTCGAGCCATAAGACGTTGGGCATCTTGCCCACCAAGGCACCTCCGCACTCCGCCTGGCGGCCGCGCACCACCTTTGGCTTGACATTGAAGGTCTTCAGCCATAAGCCGAAGTGGGGCCAGATGCAGAGGAAGGCCTCGCACACGACGATGAACGCCGAGATGTTGAGGACAAAATTCGGGGCCAGATCATGGAAAGACAGGCCGTAGTAGAACATGAGCCCCCGGACAAATGGGTGAAGTGGAAAACCTAGTCTGCGGAGGAAGTGGGTGAGGAATACCACCCTCTTATGGGGCTCGAGGGTGGGATGAGCTGCCCCTTGTCGGGGAGCCAATGCGCGATGTCGCCGGACAAGTATCCGGCCTTCCGCAGCTTCTTGATGTGCCCCTCCGTGACGGAGGAGGCCATCCACTTGCCTCCCGCTCCGGACATGGCTGGGGAAGGTTGAGGCGAGATGTGCGAACTTGGGCGCTGGAGCTCGAGTACGCGGAAATGGATAAGCAAAGGAGGAAGAAGGCGTAGGTAAAAGGGTGGATCCTTATCCCCTTATATGGACGGACGAAACTATACGTCCCCACCAACCTGGTAAAACTCGCTTATCTCCCAAGCGCCGTAATCAATGGCGTGGTTGGGTTACCCACGCCCGTATTGATGGGAATCTCGGAATGAGGGGACATGATCTCTGCTTTGACAAGACGTGCCAAGGAAACCGCCTCGCTAAACGCGCTAAGGTGGAACAGTAAAAACGATTTGAATAAAGGCTCGACCGTGGTGTGATGTCACGCCACGGAATACATTAGCAGATTGAATTTGTGTAAATATTATTCTCTCTACGGTGGTATGTGGAACTTATTTTGCAGAGCCGGACACTATCCTTGTGTTCAAAATCTTCTATGAAGTATTCGGAGGAGGAACCCGCCTTGCAATGCCGAAGACAATGTGCGCGCCGGACTCGTCGTCATTGAAGCCTGGTTCAGGGGCTACTGAGGGAGTCCCGAACTAGGAGGTGTCCGGATAGCTGAACTATCATCTTCGGCCAGACTCCTGGACTATGAAGATACAAGATTGAAGACTTTGTCCCGTGTCCGGATGGGACTTTCCTTGGTGTGAAAGGCAAGCTTGGTGATACGGATATGTAGATCTCCTACCATTGTAACCGACTCTGTGTAACCCTAACCCTCTTTGGTGCCTATATAAACCGGAGTGTTTTAGTCCGTAGGACGAACAATAATCATACCGTAGGATAGCTTCTAGGGTTTAGCCTCTCTGATCTCGTGGTAGATCTACTCTTGTACTGCCCATATCATCAATATCAATCAAGCAGGAGTAGGGTTTTACCTCCATCGAGAGGGCCCGAACCTAGGTAAAAACATTGTGTCCCTTGTCTCCTGTTACCATCCGCCTGGACGCACAGTTCGGGACCCCCTACCCGAAATCCGCCGGTTTTGACACCGACAGTGGCCGATCGAGGGGCCCAGGAGACAGGGGGCGTGCCCAGGAGGGGTGGGCACGCCCTCCTATCTCCTGGCCGCCTCGATTCCTTCTTGACTTGCACTCCAAGTCCTCTGGATCACGTTCGTTCCAAAAATCATGCCCCCGAAGGTTTCATTCTGTTTGGCCTCCGTTTGATATTCCTTTTCTTTGAAATACTAAATAGAAAAAAAAACAGCAATACGGGCTGGGCCTCCGGTTAGTAGGTTAGTCCCAAAAATGATATAAATGTGTAAAATAAAGCCCATAAACATCCAAAAGGGGTAATATAATAGCATGGAGCAATCAAAAGTTATAGATACGTTGGAGACGTATCAAGCATCCCCAAGCTTAATTCCTGCTCGTCCTCGAGTAGGTAAATGATAAAAATAGAATTTTTGATGTGGAATTCTACCTAGCATAATTCTCAATATAATTTTTCTTTATTGTGGCATGATTGTTCAGATCCAAATGATTCAAGATAAAAGCTTATAAAACATAAAAATAATAATGCTTCGAAGCATACTAACAAATAATCATGTCCTATCAAAATAGCATAGCCAAAGAAAGCTTATCCCTACAAAATCATATAGTTAAGCCATGCTTCATTTTCATTACACAAAATACTCCCATCATGCACAACCCCGGTTTCAGCCAAGCAATTGGTTCATACTTTTTAACGTGCTTCAGCTTTTTCAACTCTTACGCAATACATGAGCGCAAGCCATGGACATAGCACTATGGTGGTATATGATGGTGGTTGTGAGGACAAAAAGGGAGAAGATAGTCTCACATCAACTAGGCGTATCAACGGGCTATGGAGATGCCCATCAATAGATATCAATGTGAGTGAGTAGGGATTGCCATGCAACAGATGCACTAGAGCTATAAATATATGAAAGCTCAACAAAAGAAACTAAGTGGGTGTGCATCCAACTTGCTTGCTCACGAAGACCTAGGGCATTTTGAGGAAGCCCATCATTGGAATATACAAGCCAAGTTCTATAATGAAAAATTCCCACTTAGTATATGAAAGTGACAACATAGGAGACTCTCTATCATGAAGATCATGGTGCTACTTTGAAGCACAAGTGTGGAAAAGAGATAGTAGCATTGTCCCTTCTCTCTTTTTCTGTCATTTTATTTTTTTTCTTTCTTTTCTCCTTTTTTTCTTTTTTTTTTCTTCTTTTTTTTCTTTGGCCTTTCTTTTTTTTCTTTTTGGCCTCTCTCTCTCTCTTTTTAGAGTCCGAAGTCTCATCCTGACTTGTGGGGGAATCATAGTCTTCATCATCCTTTCCTCAGTGAGATAATGCTCTAATAATGAAGATCATCACACTTTTATTGATTTACAACTCAAGAATTACAAATCAAAACTAGAACAAGATATGACTCTATATGAATGCCTCCGGCGGTGTATCGGGATATGCAATGAATCAAGAGACACATGTATGAAAATTATGAAGGTGGCTTTGCCACAAATACAATGTCAACGACATGATCATGCAAAGAGCAATATGACAATGATGAAGTGTGTGATAATAAACAGAATGGTGGAAAGTTGCATGGCAGTATATCTCGGAATGGCTATGGAAATGCCATAATAGGTAGGTATGGTGGCTGTTTTGAGGAAGGTAAATAATGGGTGCATCATACCGGTGAAAGTTGCGCGGTATAATAGAGGCTAGCAAAGTGGAAGGGTGAGTGTGCGTATATCCATGGACTCACATTAGTCATAAAGAACTCATATACTTATTGCAAAAGTCTACTTGCCCTCGAAGCAAAGTACTACTACGCGTGTTCCTAGGGGAAGGGTTGGTAGGAGTTAACCATTGCGCGATCCCGACGTCCACTCATAAGGAAGACAATTAAAAGAGCACCTCATGCATTGCCAACTTCAACACAAGTATTTCTCAATTTCATAATTACCCACTAGCATGACTGAGGGAGTCCTGGACTAGGGGGTGTTCAGACAGCCGGACTATCAATGTCCGCCGGACTCCAAGACTACGAAGATACAAGATTGAAGACTCCGGCTCGTGTCCGGAAGGTACTTTACTTGGCGTGGAAGGCAAGCTTGGCGATACGGATACGTAGATCTCCTACTATTGTAACCAACTCTGTGTAACCCTAGCCCTCTCTGGTATCTATATAAGCCGGAGGGCTTTAGTCCGTAGGACAACATACACAACATACAATCATACCATAGGCTAGCTTCTAGGGTTTAGCCTCTTTGATCTCGTGGTAGATCTACTCTTGTACTACCCATATCATCAATATCAATCAAGCAGCAGTAGGGTTTTACCTCCATCGAGAGGGCCCGAACCTGGGTAAAAAACATCGTGTCCCTTGTCTCCTGTTACCATCTGCCTAGACGCACAGTTCGGGACCCCCTACCCGAGATCCGCCGGTTTTGACACCGACATTGGTGCTTTCATTGAGAGTTCCTCTGTGTCGTCACCGATAGGCTTGATGGCATCTTCAACCTGCAACGCTGTCCAGGGTGAGACTTTTCTCCCCGGACAGATCTTCGTATTCGGCGGCTTCGCACTGCGGGCCAATTCACTTGGCCATCTGGAGCAGATCGAAAGCTACGCCCCTGGCTGTCAGGTCAGATTTGGAAGCTTAAACTTCACAGCCGATGTACGAGGAGACTTGATCCTCGACGGACTCGAGCCACAGCCAAGCGCGCCGCACTATAACGATGGGCATGATCTAGCTCTGCCGCCGAACAGTGCTTTGGTGGCCGCATATGAATCCGCTCCGGCCATTAGCCCGGAGCCGATCGCCCAGATCGAGGGCCGGTGGGTAGACGCCGCCCCGGGGGCTTCAACATCCACGGCGATGGAGCCGAACACTAATCTTGTCCCCTGCGAAACTCGTGATTCCGAGGCGCCGGACTCCTCGCCGGACTCCGAACCTCCCGCGCCCCTACCAATCGATCCAGATTGGGCGCCGGTTATGGAATTCACCGCCGCGTACATCTTTCAATGCTCGCCTTTCGGCGATATCTTAAATTCACTAAAGCATCTCTCGTTATCAGGAGAGTCCTGGCCGGATTATGGCCAGGATGGTTGGGATGCGGACGACGAAGAAATTCAGAGCCCACCCACCACCCACTTTGTAGCCACTGTCGACGATCTAACCGACATGCTAGACTACGACTCCGAAGACATCGACGCTATGGACGACGATGCCGGAGATGAACAGGAACCAGCACCCACAGGGCACTGGAAGGCCACCTCGTCATATGACGTATACATGGTGGATACCCCAAAGGATGGGGACGGCGAAGGAACAGCGGAGGCAGATTCCTTGAAGAAACAACCCAAGCGCCGGCGTCAGCGGCGCCGCTCTAAATCTCGCCACAGCAAAAACGGAGATTCCGGCACAGGAGGTAATAATACTCCACGGAGTGCCGAAGACAATCCCCTCCCGCAAGACCCAGCGCAGGAGGATGCAGAAGCAAGCCCTCATGAGGGGGCGGCAGATGAAGAGGTTGAGGATCATGATTATATGCCTCCCTCCGAAGACGAAGCAAGCCTCAACAATGACGAATTCGTCGTACCCGAGGATCCTGTTGAACAAGAGCGCTTCAAGCGCAGGCTTATCGCCATAGCAAACAGCCTAAAGAAAAAGCAGCAGCAGCTTCAAGCTGATCAGGACCTGCTGGCCGATCGATGGACCGAGGTCCTCGCGGCCGAAGAGTATAAACTCGAACGTCCCTCCAGAAGTTACACAAAACGCAAGCTGCTCCCCCGATTAGAGGAGGAAGCATATATACATCCATCACCAGCGCATGATATGGCTGACCGACCACCGCGTGGTCGTGACAGAGAGGCATCCAGGCCCCCAGCCAAGACCATACCCCGGCATCGCTCCAAAAGTACGAAGACAAGAGGGAACGCGCCGGACTTGCGAGACATATTGGAGGACAAAGCAAGGCAATCCCGATCCATCTATGGATCACGTGGGCGCCCTACGACCTATGACGAATACCGTCATGCCGGATACAATAACCCCGGCCGGGCCGAACACAGCAGACAGCGCTCTCTCGAGCTGCGTCGCGATATTGCTCAATACAGGGGCGCCGCACACCCGTTATGCTTCACTGACGAAGTAATGGATCATCAGATCCCCGAAGGGTTTAAACCCGTAAACATTGAATCTTATGATGGCACAACATACCCCGCGGTGTGGATCGAAGACTATCTTCTCCACATCCATATGGCCCGCGGCGATGATCTCCATGCCATAAAATACCTCCCACTCAAGCTTAGAGGACCAGCTCGGCATTGGCTCAACAGCTTGCCCGCAGAGTTAATTGGGTGTTGGAAAGACCTGGAGGCCGCGTTCCTTGATAATTTCCAAGGCACATATGTGCGACCACCAGACGCCGATGACCTCAGCCACATCATTCAGCAGCCAGACGAATCGGCCAGACAATTCTGGACACTGTTCTTGACAAAGAAAAATCAAATCGTCGATTGTCCGGACGTAGAGGCCCTTGCAGCCTTCAAACATAACATCCGGGACGAATGGCTAGCCCGGCACCTGGGGCAGGAAAAGCCGAAATCCATGGCAGTCCTCACATAGTTAATGACCCGCTTTTGTGCGGGAGAGGACAGCTGGCTAGCCCACAGCAACAATCTTCGGAAAAATTCTGGCAGTCTGGATACTAAGGACAACAACAGCAGGTCACGTCGAAACAAAAACAAGCACCGAATTACCGGCGATGATAAGGAGGATACGGCAGTCAATGCCGGATTCTGAGGCTCTAAACCCGGTCAACGGAAGAAGCCATTTAAAAGAACCATTCCGGGTCCGTCCAATTTGGACCGAATACTCGACCGCTCATGCCAGATACATGGCACCCCTGAAAAGCCAGCCAACCACACCAATAGTAATTGCTGGGTGTTCAAGCAGGCCGGCAAGTTAATTGCCGAAAACAATGACAAGGGGCTAAATAGCGATGACGAGGAAGAAACCCGGCCGCCGAATAACAGAGGACAGAAGGGTTTTCCCCCACAAGTACGGACGGTGAATATGATATACGCGACCCATATACCCAAGAGGGAGAGGAAACGTGCACTAAGGGACGTCTATGCGATGGAGCCAGTCGCCCCAAAGTTCAACCCATGGTCCTCTTGTCCGATCACTTTCGATCGAAGAGACCATCCGACCAGCATACGCCATGGCGGATTCGCCACATTGGTCTTAGACCCAATCGTCGATGGGTTTCACCTCACGAGAGTCCTGATGGATGGCGGCAGTAGCCTGAACCTGCTTTATCAGGATACAGTGCGCAAAATGGGCATAGACCCATCAAGGATTAAACCTACAAAGACAACCTTTAAAGGTGTCATACCAGGAGTGGAAGCCAATTGTACAGGCTCAGTCACACTGGAAGTGGTCTTCGGATCCCCGGATAATTTCCGGAGCATAGAGTTAATCTTCGATATAGTCCCGTTTCGCAGCGGCTATCACGCTCTGCTCGGATGAACCGCGTTTGCCAAATTCAACGCGGTGCCGCACTATGCATACCTAAAGCTCAAGATGCCAGGCCCTCGTGGAGTCATCACGGTCAATGGGAATACGGAACGCTCCCTCCGAACGGAGGAACATACAGCGGCTCTCGCGGCAGAAGTACAGAGCAGCCTTTTAAGGCAATTCTCGAGTCCGGCCGTTAAACGGCCGGATACAGCAAAGCGCGCCCGGAGCAATATCAACCAAGACCACCTGGCGCGATTAGAGCACGCGTAGCAATGCGGCCCCAACCCTCGCCCGCGTATGATCGCAAGAATAACACTCCGCGTACATCATTACGCTTTGGAGATACCATGGGCACAGGCGAGGGGGCACGATCACAACGGACCCAGAGTGCGGTTCGACCACACCAGGGGCTCGCACATGTGCTCCTCTTTTATTATTATTCTTCTTTTTTGTACACAGGACTCTGTTAACCAGAAGCCCTGTCCGGCGGTGAACCTGCCGAACTCATGATGCAATAACCAGGGACTAAAGAAGGCCGCGTCGAACACTCAGATGGTCTCAATTACGAGCATTAAATTCGATTATATACACCAAATCCGCAGCTCATCCCTGGAGGGGGACATGTTTATTTAGTCCAAATCCCTTGCTTACCGCACTATTTGTATCAGTCCGCTCTACTAGCAGACTTTTTCTTTCATTAATAATGCAGCACCTTAATTATCGCAATTGCATTACATTTTATATATATGTTCATTATATGACATTCTGGCACCCGTATATTTTTGGTATGGCATGATACACCAGGGGCTTATGTTCATTATATGACATTCTGGCACCCGTATATTTTTGGTATGGCATGATACACCAGGGGCTTATGTTCCCCGCTTATGGTGTGATAAAGTCCGAACACTTTAACAAGTGCGGCACCCCGAACTTATAGCATTATATGAATCGGCTCCGAATCATGTCTTGGGTCAATAGTTGGGTTTGCCCGGCTCCCATGTTTGGCTCCTTACATTTTCGTTCCGCCGGCTAAGGTAGCACTGGGAGAACCACTGCGATTGCGCCCCGGTTGAGCCGGGTTAACGCCTCAGTGGAGAAAGCTAAAACTGACCGGCATGATAAGGCGAGAGACTGGTCGCTGTTCGAGAGGTTTTTTCGGGTCCTTAAAGACTCACGCTGCTTCGAGCGAAGTTCCGGATTATGTCCGATGAAGGCGTGGATAGCACCCCGGATTCGGTCTTCCGAATACCAGGGGCTTCGCCGAAATTTAAAATTATAGAATTCTATGGCTAAGTGAGAGTGTTCAAGCATTATAAGTCCGGTCGCCTTGTTCGTCGTGTTGAGTGCCTCCCTAGATGGACCCAAATATGGGAACAAGAGTGCTCAAGTTTATCACCGAACACCCCAGCACTTGTGGCTTGGGGGCTGAAGCCAACGACTTGCCATCTCTCAGATTTTATAAACGGCCAAACAGAAGGTAATATTTTAAATTAAACAAGCGTTGCTCATGGCGCATATGAACGAAGTTTTCAGCGCACAGGATAAATAAATAGCGAGTTCACTCAAAGATTACATTTCGGGAGCACTCATCTGCAATATTGCAGGCTCCCTTCAGGACAATATTATAATACTTCTCCGGCGTGCGATACTCCTTGCCCGGTGGCGGTGGGTCCGTGAGAAGCTTCTCCGCATCCAATTTGCCCCATTGCACCTTTATGCGGGCAAGGGCCCGACGAGCACCTTCGATACAGGCGGAGCGCTTGACTACATCCAGCCTAGGGCATGCATACACCAGCCGCTGCACGAGGCCAAAGTAGCTACCAGGCATGGCCTGTCCAGGCCACAGCCGGACTATGAGGCCCTTCATGGCCTCCTCAGCTACCTTGTAGAGTTCGACCAGCTGCTTCAGCTGGTCGCTTGGGGGCACCGGATGGCCGGCCTCAGTATACTGAGACCAGAAGACCTTCTCCGTCGAGCTCCCCTCCTCGCCACGATAGAATGCGGTGGCATCAGCCGCACTGCACAGCAGATCTGCAAACGCCCCTGGAGAGCTCCGAATTCGGGTAAGTATCAGGTAGTTCACATTAACATGCCTGCTTTGCATGAAAAACGCCTTACCCGCCGCTATCTTCTTTATGTCCTCAACCTCCTGAAGGGCCTTATGGGCCTCGGCCTTGGCAGACTTGGCACTTTCGAGAGCCGAGGCAAGCTCGTACTCTCGAGTCTTGGAGTCACGCTCCAAACTCTCATGTTTTTCCATGAGAACCTGGAGCTCTTGCCGAACTTCCGCCACCCGCGCCTCTTGCTTTTCTCGCTCAGCCCGTTCCGCGGCCGCATTGCGTTCGGCCGCGGACAGAGCATCCTTCAGGGTTGCCACCTCGTTAGTGGCCCCTGCAATGCACATATTATCCTTGTTAATTTTATTTGCAACCAAAATCCTTTTCTGTAAGGTACTTATTCAAAGAGGTGTTACTCACTTTCTTTTTCCTCGAGCTGCTTCTTTGCATGGCCGAACTCTGGCTCGGACCGCTCGAGATTCTTTTCCAGCACGTCAACCTCCGCCGTTAGTGCGGCAGAGGTCAGCAATGTAGCCTGCAAACCCATATTGACATATTTTAGGTAACCCTGCGTATATCTTATTATAGATCCTTAGTCCGGCTTTTCTTTCCGAACACCGAACCAAGCATCAGGGGCTACTGTCTATGCGGTATTATATTACATAATTTTAACTTCTTACCTCAAAGCCTGTTAAAAGGCTACTGCAGGCTTCGGTCAGCCCGCTTTTCGCGAGCTGAACCTTCTCAATCACCGCACTCATGATAGTGCGGTGTTCTCCCTCGATGGAAGTGCCTTTAAGCGCCTCCAGCAGGTTATCCGGCGCCTCCGGTTGGACGGAGGGCGCCGGCGTCACGGTCCTTCCCTTCTTTCGAAGGGGCCGCTTGCCGGACACTGGAACCACTGCAGGTTCCGATGTAGAGTCCAGCACGAAGTCCGGGGGGCTGCCTGACGGCGCCTCCGGAGCCTCCTCCTGATGGGTCCCTCTCTGGGATCCCACCTCGACGTCCTCGTTGGCGCGTGGGGTGGAGGCAGTCGGGATGGAATTCACATTCGACGAGGCCAACGACCCGCTCGATGAGTCGGGGAGATCATCGTTGGCCGGACTACGGACAGAATGCGGCGTTAGAAGGATACTACGCGACATAAAAGAAATTACACATTAAGGATCCGGATACTTACGATCTTGCCGGACGCCTGGCCCTTGGAGGCCGCTCATCCTCACCAACGCTGATGTTGGCGGAACTGTCCGGGGGGATAGTTCTCCCCCTCTTGGACCCTTCGGCCCCCCCAATGGGGGAGGCCTTCATTTTCTTCTCTCCCTCCTCCGGGAGAGAGTACTCCTCCTCCTCGTCTTCGGGAGAGGAGTCCTCGTCGTCGTCGGACGCCTGATTGCGGGAACTCTTTCGAGTCCTCGCGGCCACCTTCTTGGCCTTCTTCTCCGGCACCACGTGCGGTGCCGGAATCAGCAGCCTTGTTAAACGGGCGTTCGCTGGGTCTTCTGGCATGGGAGCCGGGCTGATGAGCAGCTTGGCCTTCTCCATCCATTCCTGTCAAAGGAAGAGGCATAATGAAGCCTCACTAGAGTCAATCTAATTATCACAAGTGTCCCGTAATGGGGTTGAATCACTTACCTCGTCAGTTGGATTCTGCGAGCTGAATCCGTGGTCTTTAGTCGCGGACATAGGGGCTTCGACGCCCTTGAACAGCACCCTCCAGGCGCCTTCGTATGTTGTATCGAAGAGCCCGTTTAGCGCCTGGTGCTGTTCCGGATTGAACTCCCACAAATTAAATGCCCGTTCTTGGCATGGGAGGATCCACCGGATGAGCATGACTTGGACCACGTCGACGAGCCTGAGCTTATTGCTCACCATCTTCTTGATACATGCTCGGAGTCCCGTCACCTCCACCGGATTCCCCCACTGCAAGCCCTTCTGTTTCCAGGAGGTGAGCTGCGTGGGGATGCCTGATCTAAACTCGGGGGCCGCCGCCCATGCGGATTTGCGCGGCTCGGTGATGTAGAACCACCCCGATTGCCACCCCTTGACGGAGTCCATGAAGGTCCCTTCTAGCCAAGGGACGTTGGGCAATTTGCCCAACATAGCGCCTCCGCATTCCGCTTGCGTACCCTTCACAACCTTCGGCTTGACGTTAAAGGTCTTGAGCCACAGGCCGAAGTGGGGCCGGATGCAGAGAAAAGCCTCGCACACGACGATAAACACCGAGATGTTGAGGATAAAGTTCGGCGCCAGATCATGGAAATCCAGGCCGTAGTAAAACATGAGCCCCCGGACAAATGGATGGAGTGGAAAGTCCAGTCCGCGGAGGAAGTGGGGAAGGAAGACGACCCTCTCATGAGGCCCGGGGGTAGGGATGAGCTGCCCCTCGTCGGGCAGCCGATGCACGATATCGCCGGAAAGGTATCCGGCGCTGCGCAGCTTTGTGATGTCCTCCTCCTTGACGGTGGAGGCTAACCATTTACCTCCCGCTCCAGACATATTCGGAGAAGGTCGAGATGAGATGCACGAGTTCGGGCGTTGGAGCTTGAATTCGCGGGGATGGATAAGCAAAGGAGGAAGAAGGCGTAGGTGAGAAGGTGAATCCTTATCCCTTATATATAGGCGGACAAAACTATGCGTCCCCCACCGGCCTGGTAAAACTCGCTTATCTCCCAAGCGCCACCGTTGATGGCGCGGTTGGGTTACCCACGCACGTATTGATGAGAATCCCGGAATAAGGGGAACACGATCTCTGCTTCGACAAGATGTGCCAAGGAAACCGCTTCGCTAAACATGTTGAGGTGGTATAATGATTCAAACAGAGGCCTGGTGGCGGTGTGATGTCACGCCGCGTAATACGTCAGCAGATTGAACTAAGTGTACATTTTATTCTCTCTACGGTGGAATGTGGAATTTATTTTGCAGAGCCGGACACTATCCTGGTGTTCATTATCTTCTCTGGATTATTCAAGGGAGGAACCCGCCTTGCAATGCCGAACATTATGCACGCCGGACTTATCGTCATTGAAGACTGGTTCAGGGGCTACTGAGGGAGTCCTGGACAAGGGGGTGTTCGGACAGCCGGACTATCAATGTCCACCGGACTCCAAGACTATGAAGATACAAGATTGAAGACTCCGGCTCGTGTCCGGAAGGTACTTTACTTGGCGTGGAAGGCAAGCTTGGCGATACGGATACGTAGATCTCCTACTATTGTAACCGACTCTGTGTAACCCTAGCCCTCTCCGGTATCTATATAAGCCGGAGGGCTTTAGTCCGTAGGACAACATACACAACATACAATCATACCATAGGCTAGCTTCTAGGGTTTAGCCTCTTTGATCTCGTGGTAGATCTACTCTTGTACTACCCATATCATCAATATCAATCAAGCAGGAGTAGGGTTTTACCTCCATCGAGAGGGCCCGAACCTGGGTAAAAAACATCGTGTCCCTTGTCTCCTGTTACCATCCGCCTAGACGCACAGTTCGGGACCCCCTACCCGAGATCCCCCGGTTTTGACACCGACAATGACTCTAACAATACCACCTCTATATCTCAAAACAATTATCAAGCATCAAATTGATCCTAGTGTTTTATGCACTTTCTATGATAGTTTTTATTATACCCAACTTGGATGCTCATCATTCTAGGACCAAATTTATAACCATAGAAAATACCATGATGTTCTAAAATACTCTCAAAATAATATAAGTGAAGCATGGGAGACTAGAAATTTCTTCAAAATTAAACCACCGCCGTGCTCTAAAAGATATAATTGAAGTACTAGAGCAAAATCTATCAGGCTCAAAAGATATAAGTGAAGCACATAGAGTATTCTAATAAATTCTAATCAAGTGGGCTTCTCCCAAAAGTTGTGTACAGCAAGGATGATTGTGTTAAACTAAAAAGCAAGTACTAATATTATACACGACGCTCCAAGCAAAACACATATCATGTGGCGAATAAAAATATAGCTCCAAGTAAAGTTACCAATGAACGAAGACGAAAGAGGGGATGCCTTCCGGGGGCATCCCCAAGCTTAGGATTTTGGCTATTCTTGAATATCTTGGGGTGCCATGGGCATCCCCAAGTTTAGGCTCTTGCCACTCCTTATTCCATAGTCCATCAAATCTTTACCCAAAACTTGAAAACTTCACAACACAAAACATACCAGGAAATCTTATAAGCTCCGTTAGTGAAAGAAAACAAAACCACCACATAAGGTACTGTAATGAACTCATTCTTTATTTATTTTGGTGTTAAACCTACTGTATTCCAAGTTCTATATGGTTCATACCACTTAATACTAGCCATAGATGCATCAAAATAAGAAACAACACACGAAAAACAGAATTTGTCAAAAACAGAACAGTCTGTAGAAATCTGTAACTAACGCAAACTTCTCAAACTCTAAAAATCCTAACAAAATAGGAAGTCCTGTACAATTTGTCTATTGATCAGCATCAAGAAGAATCAACGTAAAAGCACGTGTATGTGATTTAACAAAACTAATTTCGTGCGTGCAAAGTTTCTGTTTTTCAGCAGAATCAAATTAACTATCGCCATAGGTTATCCTATAGGTTCTAATTGGTACAAACACTAATTAAAACATAAAAACACATCTAAACAGAAACAAAAACAAAAAAACACAAATAAAATTGGGTTGCCTCCCAACTAGCGCTATCGTTTACGCCCCTAGCTAGGCATAAAAGCGAAGATAGATCTAAGTAGTGTCATCTTTGGCACTCAATTCATAAGTAGCCCGCATGATAGATTCATAAGGTAATTTAACTTTCTTTCTTGGTAAGTGCTCCATGCCTTTCCTTAATGGAAATTGGAATCTAATATTCCCTTCCTTCATATCAATAATCGCACAAATCGTTCTAAGGAAATGTTTACCAAGAATAATAGGGCAAGAAAGATTACAATTTATATCAAGAACGATAAAATCTACGGGCACCAAATTTCTATTTGCAACAATGAGAACATCATTGATCCTTCCCATTGGCTTTTTAATGGTGGAATTCGCAAGGTGCAAATTTAAAGAGCAATCATCAAGATCATGGAAACCTAGAAAATCGCATAAAGTTTTCGGAATCATGGAAACACTAGCACCCAAATCACACAAAGCATAACACTCATGATCTTTAATTTTAATCTTTATAGTAGGTTCCCACTCATCATAAAGTTTTCTAGGTATAGAAACTTCCAAGTTAAGTTTTTCATCATAAGATTGCATCAAGGCATCAACGATATGTTTGGTAAAAGCTTTATTTTGACTATAAGCATGAGGAGAATTCAACACAGATTGCAACAAGGAAATACAATCTATTAAAGAACAATTATCATAATTAAATTCCTTGAAATCCAAGATAGTGGGTTCAATGCTATTTAAAGTCTTGACCTCTTCAATCCCACTTTTATCGAATTTAGCATCAAGATCTAAGAACTCCGAATCATTGGGACGCCTTTTAACTAAAGTTGACTCATCTCCAGTCCCATTATTATCAAGATTCATATTGCAAAACAAAGATCTAATAGGAGACACATCAATAACTTTAAGATTTTCATCATTATTTTCATGCAAACTAGAAGAACACGCCTTTACAAAGCAACCTTTCTTAGCACGCAATCTAGCGGTTCTTTCCTTGCACTCATCAATGGAAATTCTCATTGCTTTGAGAGACTCATTGATATCATGATTAGGAGGAGAGGATCTAAGTTTAAGAGAATCAACATCAAGCGAAAGTCTATCAACGTTCCTAGCCAAATCATCAACTTTGAGCAATTTTTCTTCAAGCAAGGCATTAAAATTCTTTTGAGAAATCATAAATTCTTTCACACTATTCTCAAAATCAGAAGGGCATCTTATTAAAATTACCATAAGAATCATTGTAGGAATTTCCATAATTATTTGAGGAATTACTAGGGAACGGTCTAGGATTAAAGTTTCCTCTATAAGCATTGTTTCCAAAACTATTCCTACCAACAAAATTCACATCCATAGATTCATTATTATTCTCAATCAAAGTAGAAAAAGGCATATCACTGGGAACAAGAGGAGTATTTTTAGTAGCAAACAATTTCATAAGTTCCTCCATATTTCCACCCAAAACATTAATTTCTTCTATAGCATGCACTTTTTTACTAGAAGATCTTTCGGTGTGCCATTGAGAATAATTAGCCATAATATTATCAAGAAGTTTTGTAGCATCTCCTAACGTAATTTCCATAAACGTGCCTCCCGCGGCCGAATCTAAAAGATTTCTAGAAGCAAATTTCAAACCGGCATAAAAGTGTTGTATGATCACCCATAAATTCAAACCATGAGTAGGGCAATTGCGAATCATCAATTTCATTCTTTCCCAAGATTGGGCAACATGCTCATGATCAAGTTGTTTAAAATTCATAATATCATTCCTAAGAGTGATGATCTTAGCGGGAGGAAAATACTTAGAGATAAAAGCATCTTTGCACTTGTTCTAAGATTCAATACTATTTTTAGGCAAAGACGAAAACCAAACTTTAGCACGATCTCTAAGTGAAAACGGAAATAACTTCAATGTAATAATAGCATTATCTGTATCTTTCTTCTTTTGCATATCACACAAATCAACAAAGTTGTTTAGATGAGTAGCGGCATCTTCACTAGGAAGGCCAACGAATTGATCTTTTGTAACAAGATTCAGCAAAGCAGTATGGATTTCACAAGACTCGACATCATTAAGAGGAGCAATCGGAGTACTAAGGAAATCATTATTATTGGTATTGGAGAAATCACACAATTTGGTATTATCTTGCGCCATGGCAATAAGTAATCCAACACACAAGCAAACAGAAAAAGGAAAGCAAAAAAGAGAGGAGAAGACTGGGAAAGAGAGGGCAAATAAAACGACAAGGGTGAAGTGGGGGAGAGGAAAACGAGAGGCAAATGGCAAATAATGTAAATGCGAGGGAGATGAGTTTGTGATGGGTACTTGGTATGCCTTGACTTGAGCGAACACCTCCCCGGCAACGGCGCTAGAAATCCTTCTTGCTATGTCTTGAGCTTGCATTGGTTTTCCTTGAAGAGGAAAGGGTGATGCAGCAATAGTAGCGTAAGTATTTCCCTCAGTTTTTGAGAACCAAGGTATCAATCCAGTAGGAGGCTCCTCAAAAGTCCCACGCACCTACACAAACAAACAAAGAACTCGCAACCAAGGCAATAAAGGGGTTGTCAATCCCTTCACGGCCACTTGCGAAATTGAGATCTGATAGAGATAGTATGATAAGATAAATATATTGTTGGTATTTTATAATATAGATGCGAAAAGTAAAGATGCAAATAAAAGTATATTGAAAGCTTATATGATAGAAGATAGACCCGGGGGCCATAGGTTTCACTAGTGGCTTCTCTCAATATAGCATAAGTATTACAGTGGGTGAACAAATTACTGTCGAGCAATTGATAGAAAAGAGAATAATTAAGAGATTATCTAGGCATCCATGTATATAGGCATCACGTCCGTGACAAGTAGAGTATTACAGTGGGTGAACAAATTACTGTCGAGCAATTGATAGAAAAGAGAATAATTAAGAGATTATCTAGGCATGATCATGTATATAGTCATCACGTCCGTGACAAGTAGACCGACTCCTGCCTGCATCTACTACTATTACTCCACACATCGACCGCTATCCAGCATGCATCTAGAGTATTAAGTTCATAAGAACAGAGTAACGCATTAAGAAAGATGACATGATGTAGATGGATAAACTCAAGCAATATGACATAGACCCCATCTTTTTATCCTCGATGGCAAAAATACAATACGTGCCTTGCAACCCTTTCTGTCACTGGGTAAGGACACCGCAAGATTGAACCCAAAGCTAAGCACTTCTTCCATGGCAAGAAAGATCAATCTAGTAGGCCAAACCAAACTGATAGTTCGAAGAGACTTGCAAAGATAACTTAATCATACATAAAAGAATTCATAGGAGATTCAAACATTTCTCATAGATAAACTTGATCATAAACCCACAATTCATCGGATCTCGACAAACACACCGCAAAAAGAGTTACATCGAATAGATCTCCACAAGAGAGGGGGAGAACATTGTATTGAGATCCAAAAAGAGAGAAGAAGCCATCTAGCTAATAACTATGGACCCGAAGGTGTGTGGTAAACTACTCACAACTCATCGGAAGGGCTATGGTGTCGATGTAGAAGCCCTCCATGGTCGATTCCCCCTCCGGCGGAGCACCGACAAAGGCTCCAAGATGGGATCTCGCGGATACAGAAGGTTACGGTGGTGGAAATTGTTTTTCGTTGGCTCCCTGGATGTTTTCAGGGTACGTGGGTATATATAGGAGGAAGAAGTACGTCGGTGGCCACTCGAGGGGCCCAGGAGACAAGGGGCACGCCCAGGAGGGGTGGGCGCGCCCTCCTATCTCCTGGCCTCCTCGATTGCTTCTTGAATTGCACTCCAAGTCCTCTGGATCACGTTCGTTCCAAAAATCACGCTCTCGAAGGTTTTATTCTGTTTGGACTCTGTTTGATATTCCTTTAATTTTCTTCGAAATACTAAAATAGGCAAAAAAAACAGCAATATGGGCTGGGCCTCCGATTAGTAGGTTAGTCCCAAAAATGATATAAATGTGTAAAATAAAGCCCATAAACATCCAAAAGGGGTAATATAATAGCATCGAACAATCAAAAATTATAGATACATTGGAGACGTATCAATGGTCTCTAGCAATTCTTGCTCGAACTCGTGAGAGCTTTTGCTTTGATCGGGGTGGAACAACTTCTTCATCATCTCATTCTTCCTCTTGGCGTTTTTCATTGTTGACGTTGTCGTTCTCTCATCGTAGTGGAGAGGGAGGTTGATGCGCTTCATCTTGGTGCACTTCCTTGTTTTCTTCATCTTGGTGTGTTCCACTTGTGGATGCTTCCATATCAACTCTTAGTTCACCTTGTCGTGAGGTAGAAGCTTCCACTTGGACGGATGAGGTCCTCTCCTTCACCTCCGTTGGATGGACCTTGCCAATAGACAAGTCTTAGATTGCTTCCGAAGGGTCTTTATCTCCTACATCAATTAGCAATTGCTCTACTTGCGAGCTGTTAGATTCATCACACTTCACATCTACCGTCTGTTCAACCTTTCGGGTGAAATTGTTGTAGACACGGTAAGTGTGAGAGTTTGAGCCATAACCAAGTAGGAAACCTGCATGAGATTTGGGAGCAAATTTAGAACGACGATGCTTAGCAAGAATGTAGCACTTTGAGCCGAATACTTGAAACTATCCAACTTGGGGTTTGTTACCAGTGAGTATCTCGTATGTCGTCTTGCCGAGTAGCTTGTGAAGATACAAGCGATTTGTCGCATGATAAGCTGTCTCAACTGGTTCCGCCCAAAGGTGCTTTGGCATCTTGTAGTCATCAAGCATCGTTCTCGCCATTTCAATGAGCGTCCGGTTCTTCCTCTCAACAACTCCATTTTGTTGAGGTGTGTACGTAGCCGAGAACTCATGTGAAATCCCTTCTTCATCAAGAAAGGTATCCACATTGGCGTTCTTGAACTCCATTCTGTTGTCGCTTCGAACCTTCTTGATATTCACTTCAAATTGATTTTGGGCCTTCCTAGCGAAGTTTTTGAAGATCTTTTGGACCTGCGATTTATCATTGAGAAAGAACACCCACGTAAATCTTGAAAAATCATCAACTATAACTATACCGAATGAGTTTCCACCAAGACTTCTGTAAGCGTTAGGACTGAAAAGATCCATGTGAAGTAGCTCAAGCGGTCTCCTTGTGGTCATGATGTTCTTCATGGGGTGGCTTCCTCCAACCTGTTTTCCTGCTTGGCAAGCGCTGCAAAGTCTATCCTTATCAAATATGACATCTTTAACACCAAGGATATGATCACCTTTAATAAGCTTGTCAAGGTTTCACATGCCCACATGACCTAACCGCCTATGCCACAACCAGCCTTTAGAAGATTTAGCAATTAAGCAAGTTCTAGGTTGAGTCTTTTTAGTGAAATCAACAATGTATAGATCACCTTTACGTATACCGGTAAAGACCATTTTATGATTATCTCTACGAAACACTTGGCAATCTACTTTGGTAAGTAGGACATTGAAACCAAAGTCAGCTAGTCTAGAAACAGAAAGCAGATTATAGCCAAGAGATTCAACGAGCATGACATTTTGTATGGAGCTATCATGTGAGATGGCCACCTTACCGAGGCCAACCACCTTACCCTTTGAGTTATCACCAAAAGTGACATACTTTTGAGGGCCCTTGTTTTCAGCAAGCTCACAAAACATATCTTTATCTCCGGTCATGTGATCGATACATCCACTATCAAGAACCCATTCCTTTCCTCCTTCCATGTATCCTCGAAGATTTGCCATAAGACCAAAGTGTCTCATTGCATCACCAAGATCATAGTCACTATCATCATCCTCATCATAGTATCCACGTTCAACATCGTCATGTTGTGGATCAATTCCTAGAGAGGGTGATTCATTAGATAAATGATTTTGACAATGATCATCTTTATGAATTCTAATAGCTTCGGAAATAATATTGCTAATAATTCCACCATGTCCTTTGGCATGCATAAGATTTTAAGCTCAAATAGACAATCACCAAACTTATGATCATTAGAATTCATCTTACTCAAGGCAATAGACTTATGGAGAATCTCATCTAGATTTTGCAAAGAATAGTTTGGAAATCTTTCCTCAAGAAATCTCCATATAGTGTAGGCACAATTAAGAATAGGCAAGCAACCAATCAGGTTTCTAGGCAAACCTCTAGTATAAGATTAACGACCTAAAGATTGTGAATCATGTCAATGGACTCATCAAGAGTAGGATGCATCGGATCAACATGAGGTGCACAACGGCTAGTAATGTACTTGTTAAAATGATATTCATTGAAAATCACAAGCATTTCATTTTTCCACTCATGAAAGTACTCTCCATCGAGTATAGGCACTCTATGTCTAAGACTCCCCAAAGTAGACTCATCCATCTTCCTCCAATGGTGTTTAAACCAAAGCAATGGAGACCAAAGCTCTGATACCAATTGAAAGGATCGAGAAGAGGTGTGTAGAGGGGGTGGGGGGTGAATAGACCCTCACCACACAAAGTTGGTAGTTTTTAAGTTTTTTCAAGTTTCGGTGGAGTTTAGGCACAAGTTTAACCATTCACAATACATATCAAGCAAGCATGCAAAGAGTATATGGGCAGCAGAAAGTAAAGCATGCAACTTGCAAGAAAGTAAAGGGATGGGATTGGAGCGTGCAAACGCAATTGGAGACACGGATGTTTTTGGCGTGGTTCCGATAGGTGATGCTATCATACATCCACGTTGATGGAGACTTCAACCCACGAAGGGTAACGGTTGCACAAGTCCATGGAGTGCTCCACCCACGAAGGGTCCACGAAGAAGCAACCTTGACTATCCCATCATGGACATCGCCCATGAAGGACTTGCCTCACTAGGGTAGATCTTCACAAAGTAGGCGATCTCCTTGACCTTACAAACTCCTTGGTTCACTTCACAATCTTGTCTGAGGATCCCAAGTGACACCTAACCAATCTAGGAGACACCCCTCTCCAAAAGGTAATAGATGGTGTGTTGTTGATGAACTCCTTGCTCTTGTGCTTCAAATGATAGTCTCCCCAACACTCAACTCTCTCTCATAGGATTGGATTTGGTGGAAAGATGATTTGAGTGAAATGCAACTTGGGGAAGGCTAGAGATCAAGATTCATATGGTTGGATTGGAATATCTTGGCCTCAACACATGAGTAGGTGATTCTCTCTCAGAAAATGAATGCTGGAAGTGTAGGTACGTTCTGATGGCTTCCCTCACGAATGAGGAGAGGGTGGAGGGGTATATATAGCCTCCACACAAAATCTAACCGTTACACACAATTCATCAAACTCGGTGGGACCGAATCAGAAAACTCGGTCGGACCGATTAAGTCCATAATGTGACCGTTAGAAATTTCGGTGGGACTGACACGATCAACTCGGTGGGACCGATGTGCATGGGTTAGGGTAAAACCTCATCTCGGTTTGACCGATTACACAACTCGGTGGGACCGATTTGGTAATAAGCAAAACAGAGAGTTGGTCGGGCAAAATCGGTGTGACCGATTATATATTCTCGGTGAGACCAAAAATATTGCAATAGATAACAGGGAGTTTGCAAGCCCATCTCGGTGAGACCGAGATCCCATCGGTGAGACCAAATTGATTAGGGTTTCTGGCAGTGGCTATGTCAAATTAACTCGGTGGCATCGGATGGATCAAATCGGTGGGGCCGAGTTTGACTTTCGGTTTGGGACATATGTGGAAATGAGAAAGTGGTTGAGAGCTTTGGAGCATATCACTAAGCACTTTGAGCAAGCAAGCCATTAAGCAACACCTCATCCCCTTTTAATAGTATTGGCTTTCCTATGGACTCAATGTGATCTTGGATCACTGAAAATAGAAAATCTAGAGTCCTGAGATTTGAGCTTGAGCCAATCCTTTGTCCTTAGCATCTTGAAGGGATTCTACATCCTCTTTTCCATGCCACTCCACTGCTGGACTTATCTGAAATACACTAGATAAAGGTATTAGTCCAACAAGAGATATGTTGACATTAATTACCAAAATCACCCAGGGAGCACTTGTGCTTTCAACATGGGATTACATATAGACAAATTAGTAGCTCACGAAATAGAGGTAGCGAAATACCGCCCTTGTAACCAAGATCATCATTATCATCAATAGCAATCAAGCATGATGTAGGCTTTTTCCTCCACCGTGAGGGGCCAAACCTGGGTAAAGTCGCATCTCTCGATTCCGACCAACCCCGTTCAAGCAATCACCTAGCTGCGATGGCCCCACAACTTAGTTCTCTCATGAGGACATCTGCCATGACAAAACTGTCGGATTTCTGGTTCCGGCAGACCCTTGAGGTTCGAACACTGGGGTGCGCGTGGAGATTTCGCCCTGTACCTACCTGCTCCTTGCCGCCTCGCTAGGATCTAAACTACGAAAGGAACAACACAAGAGACACAAGGTTTATACTGGTTCAGGACAGCATTGCGGTGTAATACCCTACTCCAGTGTGTGGTGTGGTGGATTGCCTCTTGGGCTGATGATGAACAATACAAGGAAGAAACAACCTCGTGAAGGTCTGTTCTTGGCTCGTGCGATGAACTACTAGGGGGAGTTCAGTCGCTCTCTCTACTGGTTTCCTGGCGAGGATCCCATTTTTCCCTACCTTGTGGTGGCTAGTCCTATTTATAGGCAAAGACCCTGGGCCTCCTCCCAAATATTGAGCGGGAAGGGCGCCAACAATTGGCCATTTTGAAGGGGAACATCTGGTACACTTATCCTAACTAAAGTTGGTCCTCGCCTGTCAAAGGCTCTGGTGGTGACGCCTACTTGGGCTCCACAATGACTTCCTTCCTGCCGTTGGGCTGGTCTTGGTCTTGTTGCACCGAAATGGATGCCTTTGCTTGATGCTCTCGCCTGCGCTCGCTCCCTTTGAACCAAAGAGGAAAGGAGGACACTGCGTGGGCTGGCGCCCGCCTGGCGCCCTTGGTCGTCATGGCTTGCATCATGGGCACCTCGTGAGGTACCCCGCCTTGATCTCTTTGCCTCCTCGTGAGCCAGCCTGATGAGGCCGTGCCTGAGGAAGCTCCTTGTCGTCCGCCCCGCGAGGCTTGGCCCCTCGCGAGGGTCTTGAGCTTGTGTTGATGAAGATGGGCCGTGCTGCGCCCCCCTTGAGCCACGCCGCAGGCCGCAGGCAGGCAAGTCTGGGGACCCCTGTTCCCAGAACGCCGACAGTAGCCCCCGGGCCCAAGGCGCGCCCGGACTTGGCCGAGCAGAGAGGTGAAAGGGCAAGTGCGAAGCGCCGCGGGCCCTAACAGCCTGCGGCCTTGGGCGCTGCGTGGCGATTGATTGGACGTGGGCGTCTCCACTCCCCCACGACGCCTCGGCAATTGCATGAATTGACAAGTCCCTGCATGCAAAGCGGGTCATGATTACCTGCGATCGTGGAGGTCGATGGTTGGCCTCCTCTGGCTTTAAGTACGGCACGACGCGTGCCCTTCCAGTCTATCCCCTCATGCTTCTACTTCTTCCCGGTCCTTGTGTAACGCCCCGATTCCGATGCTCGAGTTGCCTTCCATTTATTTTTTTGTTTTTGTCGTGTGTTTATTTCGTTTGTTGCATTATCATAATTATTTTGCATATTTCATTACTCTATGTTGATTCCATGACCATGTTGAGTGCCTTGTCATATTTTGCTTCTTGCATCATGTTCATCTTATATTATATTGCATTGCATCATCCTTGCTTTGTTCTATGCTTCATGATATTGCCTATGTCATTTTTGTTGCATTTGCATCATGAGCATCATGCCTTGGTTTGCATCTTGAAGTCTTGTTGTGTGATCTTGGGTGACCCCCTCCCTTTTTCTTCTTACCTCCACGTCACTCATGCAACATGCTCATACCAGCGACCATTCGTCAAGTTCACCCAAGTTTCTATTCCATTCAAACTTCTCCTTTCTTCTTTATTACATTTATTTTTCATGTGGCATTTTCCCTGTCCAGAAAATGTTCCATCTTTTTGTACAAACCCTACGCCTTGCCGTTAACCCTCTCTGCCAAGTTGCAGCTCTTTGTAAGTTGTTTTGGTTGGGCTAGAATTTAATTCAAGTTTGAATGAAATTCAAACTTGTTTTAAATTTCTGTCTGTAAAAATATCCAAACCAATTTTACTTAATTATGCATTATACCAGCAGTCCATAAATATTTTCATCTTGGCCACTACCCTATCCAAACTCCCTGCACTTTTCTCTCTTCTTTTCTGTTTGAAAAATAGGAAGAAGGTGAGGAAACCAGCAGCCCAGCGCAGCTGTAGCGCAGCCCAACATCACCCGCAGCCCAGCCGTCGGCAAGGCCTCTCTCCTGCGCCTCCTTTGCTCCCGTGGATGTCCCTTTCCACGTGGACAACCACACCGGACCCGCATGCCAGTCTCCCTTCGCTACTGTTCTTCCTCCTCCCTCGCTCGTTACCCTCTCACAGTAAAACCAATGAGGCAGGCGCACATGGCCACCGTGGCCGAGCCAGCTCGCCTCGCCCTCCTATAAAACTAGCAGCCCTCGCCCTAGGGTTCCTCCTCCTCCCTCTTTTCCCCTCCGCGCCGCCGCCGCAGGTAAGGGGCACCCAAGCGCTCTGTTGCCTCGCTCCCGATCGCCATGGACGAGGAGCCGGAGCTCTCCTCCGGCGTAGGAGCTCCGACGCCGACCCCTCCTTCCTCCCGGCCCTTCGAGACGCCTCCACAACCCCGTTCCCGCTGCGATCCAAGGCCGGAGCCACCATGTCCCCGACGTCATCTTCCTCTGCTTCCTCTGCTTCACAGACCCGAGCACCTCCGTCGATCATCGCGCCCTCCCGCCGTCTGCAGTCACCCGCGACCTTGTACGACTCCAGCAGCACCCCCACGGTGAAGCCCCGCTCCTCCCCATCTCTCTCTCCGGTTCAATTCTGTCACCGTGGTCGTCTTCCCGAGTCGCCAATCCCATATCCGCCATGGGCGAGTTTCTGAAACTCACCTCGCATGCTCCTGCACATAGCCTCCACGCTCTCTCCGCACTTGCACTTACGCTCGCATAACACGCCCATCTCGCCCGCGATCCTGTTGCCCTTCTTCGCCGTATCCCCGCCATGACCGAGACAAGCTTCTGCTCGTCCTCGATCTCCTGTACCCCTAGCCTTGCATGCGCACACGCAGTAGCACCCATCCCCTATTTCCGCACCCCCGCCGGCTCACCACAGAAGCAACTGCCGCTTCGTTTTCTCGCCGGCATCGCCTCTGATGCACCCGTGTATTCGCCGGAGAAGAAGACTAGGACTTCTGATCATACATAATGGGCAGAGCCTCCTTTCGTCACCAAGCATAGCAACAGCTCAGTGGTCAAGACCAGGCAATCCTACAGGGGAGCCCCCAGATTAAACCCCCAAAGCTGCGCATTCTTGTTTTTGTGCAATTTTGCGCCTTCAGACTTTCAGAGATTTTGCTGCTTCTTCTACAGCCAAACCCACTTGATACCATGGGTCCAGTCTGGTTCAACTGGTTAATCACGCTTGTTCACATCTAGCAGGTGCTGGGTTCGAGTCCCAGGCGCCCCTATTTTGTTAATCCTTTTCATTTTTACTACCTGTTCGTGTTTCTTCAGTCAGTTCAGTTCGAGAGGATGTGTGATCTAGGGCCGAACCCTTTCAGTGTCATACACTCAGTCAGGCCAGCTGGTCAGCGCTCCCACTCACTCAGCCGTCCCCATTTTTGCTCTGTTTTCCTGTACTATTGCACCCGCACACACTCACTCGGGCCAAATCTTCTTGGGCCGCTGCAGGTTGCTGCAATCCGGCACGTGCATATTTTTTTCCCAGTCTCAGTATTTTAGCATTTTCCAATACATTCTTATTTACAGAATTGCCACTGTTTTGTATTGTTAATAACTAATCATGCATGCATCCAAATTAAACAAACAATATATGTAAAATGCTTAGAATTGTATCTAGTTTCACAATATGCAACTTTCATCCCTGTTAAAAATGTTTAAACATGTTGTTTGTTTAAATTTGCTCAAATGCCATATTAAAATGCTTTATTTCATAACTAAATAACCGTAGCTCCATTTTAAATAAACTTTATATGTAAATGGGGTAGAAAAATGCATAGATTAACTTGCTGCACTTTATTTTGCTGTTTAACAACATTAAAATTGTGTATAGGGCAGAACAGTACCAAGTTCGAATATTGCATATGGGGATTTTCCGGAATTGTTGTTTGTTGTTCCGGCCTCATTTAAAATTGCCTAGATAGGTAGTTTTATTATGCTTCACCTCTTGCCATGTTAACAACATTTAACCTTGTCATGCATCATACTTGATTGTGCATCATGCCATGTTTTCATGTTGTGTGTTTACCTTGTTGTTTGCTTCTTTCCGGTTGTGATCCTTCTCGTTAGTTCCTGTTTCGTTGCGATCGTGAGGATTTGTTCGTCTACGCTTGGTTCGTCTTCGTGGCTTCATCTTCTTCATGGACTCGTTCTTCTTCCTTGCGGGATTTCAGGCAAGATGACCGCTAACCTGGATCTCACTACTATCATTGCTATGCTAGTTGCTTCGTTCTATCGCTTTGCTGCGCTACCTATCATTTGCTCTTCAAGCCTCCCAATTTGCCATGTCAGCCTCTAACCTTTTCACCCTTCCTAGCAAACCGTTGGTTGGCTATGTTACAGCTTTGCTCAGCCCCCTCTTATAGCGTTGTTAGTTGCAGGTGAAGTTGAAGATTGCTCCATGGTCGACAGGATTATGTTGGGATATCACAATATCTCTTATATTATTAATGCATCTATATATTTGGTAAAGGGTGGAAGGCTCGGCCTTATGCCTGGTGTTTTGTTCCACTCTTGCCGCCCTAGTTTCCGTCATATCGGTATTATGTTCCCGGATTTTGCGTTCCTTACGCGGTTGAGTGATTTATGGGACCCCCTTGACAGTTCGCTTTGAATAAAACTCCTCCAGCAAGGCCCAACCTTGGTTTTACCATTTGCCTCACCACCACCTACTTTTCCCTTGGGAGTCGCTCTCTCGAGGGTCATCTAAATTCAGCCACCCCGGGCCAGTGCTTCTCTAAGTGCTGGTCCGAACTGAGCAGCCTGCGGGGCCCCCTTGGGGAAACTCGAGGTCTGGTTTTACTCGTAGCTTGACTTATCCGATGTTTCCCTGAGAACGAGATATGTGCAGCTCCTATCGGGATTGTTGGCGCATCGGGCGACTTTGCTGGTTTTGTTTTACCATTGTCAAAATGTCTTGTAAACCGGGATTCCGAGACTGATCGGGTCTTCCTGGGAGAAGGAATATCCTTCGTTGATCGCGAGAGCTTATCATGGGCTAAGTTGGGATACCCCTGCAGGGTTATAAACTTTCGAGAGCCGTGCCCGCAGTTATGTGGCAGATGGGAATTTGTTAATGTTCGGTTGTAGATAACCTGACACCAGATTCGAATTAAAACGCATCAACCGTGTGTGTAGCCGTGATGGTCTCTTTTCGGCGGAGTCCAGGAAGTGAACACGGTTTTGGGTTATGTTTGACGTAAGTAGGAGTTCAGGATCACCTCTTGATCATTGCTAGCTTCATGACCGTTCCATTGTTTCTCTTCTCGCTCTCATTTGCGTATGTTAGCCACCATATATGCTTAGTCGCTGCTACAACCTCAACACTTTACCCCTTCCTTTCCCATTAAGCTTTGCTAGTCTTGATACCCATGGTAATGGGATTGCTGAGTCCTCATGGCTCACAGTTTACTACAACAACAGTTGCAGGTACAGGTTACGCGATGATCATGACGCGAGAGCGATGTTTGCTTGTTTTGGAATTCTTCTTCTGCTTCTTCTTTGATCAGGGGATAGGTTCCAGGTCGGCAGCCTGGCTAGCAAGGTGGATGTTGTCTGAGCTTCTGTTTGTGTTTCATCCGTAGTCGGATGACGCTCTTATGTATTGTGATGTTGTATTCATGTGGCATTGTATGCCTTATGTATGTATCCCTTTCTATTATGTAATGTTGATGTAATGATATCCACCTTGCAAAAGCGTCTTCAAGATGCGCTTCTATCCTTGGTGGGACCTTTGAGTTCCTTTAGGATAGGGTCGCTTCTTGGGCGTGACAAGTTGGTATCAGAGCATCGAACGACCATAGGAGCCCCTTGATTGATTGTGTAGTTTGGCTGTTGTTGAGTCTAGAAGAAAACTGTTTTTCGGAGTTTAGTTATATCGGAGAGTAGGAATTCTTTTTACTCCTCAGCCCCTTCATCGCTCTGGTGAGGAATCTTGACGTAGGTATTTTGAATTACTTCTCTTCCCCTTCAAACTTTCTTTAGGATCACACAGTTGGTTTTCCGATCGTTGGTTCTCAGCTCTTTTTATCCGGTGCATTTCTCGTCATTTTGACTCGAGCCTCTTCATCGTTGCCAAGTTCAATCCTCAGTTGTTTTCTTTTTCCCACCAGCCCACCCCTTTTTCTTCTCGAAGTCGGAGTCCGTAACCGAGTATCCATCCTACTCGTGTGAAGCCTTTGCATTCTTTCAACCGGTGTTTCCACTTGAAGTTATTCATCGGTTTTCCCCTTCCAAGTTGCCTTTGTTTTTCCCGCCCTCCCACCCTCTTCTTCCGGGAGTCTGAGTCTCTTTCGACCATCAATTTCATTCGTGCAGAGCCTCTTCAGTCTTTCGTCAATTGTTTCAACCGGTGAATTCTCTTTTGTTTGACATTCTTCATTTCTTTTCCGGTGGACTCAATTCATGTTTTTTTCGGTTGGATCACATTCTTTTCCGTGGTTCAAGTGCTCCCCTTGCTCGTTTGCCTCTCGCCATTCAATCATTCCGGATTTCGGAAGACATCTCAGGAGATTCGTCGGTGTTCCAATTAAGTCGAGGTTGTCACCTCATTCAAATATTTCAATTGTTCTGGTGCATCATCTACCTGTTCGACAATCCTTTCCAACCGTATTTTTCTCTTCAGTGGGCCCTAACCCACAGGTCTTTTCCCAGGATCTTACCTGACTCTTCTACTTATTCCGGAGCCATTCCTAATTCTTTTTCGAGTTTGACGTAAGAATGAATTCCATCAGTCACATGCCTTCTCCAAGATCGTTTTCAAATTCTTTTCATTGTTGGCTCAGCCTCTTCGCTTTTCATTCTCCCGGAGTATCTCAGTAATTTTGGTGGTGTTTCTCCTCGTCGGTTGAAGATTGAAGAAGAGTTTTTCCTCTAAATTTTGCTTGTTCTCTCCAAGATTCGTGGTTCTAGTCTCTTGTTATCCTCTCGAATTATTACATTTGTCAGATATTCCTTTTCTTACCCATCCGGAGTATGTCAGAAGTTGTTTTCACGTTTCTTTTCACCGGAGGCCATCGTCCCAGAAGAATTCTTAGGCATCACATTTCAGCTACCGTTATCCAATTATCCCGGTGCTTCGTTCAAGTGTTCTTTAATCAGCTCATGATATCTTTGTTCTTCTGCAACTAAATCCCCTCTAGCATATTGGTTCTTCTAATTCTTCCCGGTGATCCATTCTCTTTCATCAGTCATTTTTCAATTCTTACGGTGGTTCGTTTAAGATTCTTTTTCTTTGATTATCATATTAATTTATTCATTCTTTCAAATCCTACCGGTGGTTCATGAAGACCTTCTCAAGTTTGCGACATGTCACTTCTCAATCCTTTTCAAGAAGAATAAGTAGTATGCAAAATCCATTGCTTGTCATCAATTTAATTTGATGAAGGATAAGCATACAATAAATCTTATTCTTATTTCCTCAAAGTGATTAATCCCTTCCTTCAGAGTTTGTTCTTGATGAATAAATTCTAGTTTCAAGTGTTTTCATCTTTTCTTTTCCGGAGTTCAAATTCCCTCGGCCATCTCATCGGAAACCCCATCTAAATCATCGCAAGGATCATCTTATTCTTTCATCCTTCATTCAATCTCATAATCTTTTTGTTACCGGAGTTCTTCATGGTGGTTCTTCATGATTTAATTCTTTCTTCAAGAGTTCATCAAGATTCTTGCTGGTGGAGTTCAAGTATCTTTTCTTCTCGCGTTTTGAAGTGCAATTAATTCTCTGTATTCTTCTGAAGTGGAGTTTTGCATTTCTTCGCTATTCTCACCTATTCAGACATTTGGTTGTGGTATAATTTCACCTCAAGTTTTGAGATGTTTTTGATAAGTCCACAACAAGCTTATTCTTTTCGTTGTTGATTTTTTCAACAACTCCGTTCTATCCTTTCTTCTAAGGATGCTTTCAAACTCAATTGTGGTAGATGATATCTTTTTCTTCGTCTTTCCATTCATTCAATTCTTTCAGTTCTTCCGGAGGCATTGCATTGTTCATCTCTCTAAGTGCCATCTCATTGGGTGAAGTTCATGTTCTAATCCTTCCATTTTCAGCCGGAGTGCTGCCTAAATCCTTTCAGTCTTATTCGTTTCTTTTCTCGTTCTAACCGGAGTGGTTTCATAGTCTATCTGATTCTGTGAGCTTTCGATTCTCATCATTCACGTCGTTCCTCTCTTCTTCTCGAGTGCTCTCGATTATTTGCTTCTTCTCTTGAGTTCTTGTTTCACCTTATCCCTTTCCCTTCCGTCTCGTTCCTAAGATCTCGGGACGAGATCTCTTGTTAGTGGACGAGAGTTGTAACGCCCCAAGACCGATGCTCGAGTTGCCATCCATTTATTTTTTCGTTGTTGTCGTGTGTTTATTTTGTTTGTTGCATTATCATAATTATTTTGCATAGTTCATCACTCTATGTTGATGCCATGACCATGTTGAGTGCCTTGTCATATTTTGCTTCTTGCATCATGTTCATCTTATATTATATTGCATTGCATCATCCTTGCTTTGTTCTATGCTTCATGATATTGCCTATGTCATTTTTGTTGCATTTGCATCATGAGCATCATGCCTTGGTTTGCATCTTGAAGTCTTGTTGTGTGATCTTGGGTGACCTCCCCTTTTTCTTCTTACCTCCACCTCACTCATGCAACATGCTCATACCAGCGACCATTCGTCAAGTTCACCCAAGTTTCTATTCCATTCAAACTTCTCCTTTCTTCTTTATTACATTTATTTTTCATGTGGCATTTTCCCTGTCCAGAAAATGTTCCATCTTTTCGTACAAACCCTACACCTTGCCGTCAACCCTCTCTGCCAAGTTGCAGCTCTTTGTAAGTTGTTTTGGTTGGGCTAGAATTTAACTCAAGTTTGAATGAAATTCAAACTTGTTTTAAATTTCTGTCTGTAAAAATATCCAAACCAATTTTACTTAATTATCCATTATACCAGCAGTCCATAAATATTTTCATCTTGGCCCCTACCCTATCCAAACTCCCTGCACATTTCTCTCTTCTTTTCTGTTTGAAAAATAGGGAAGAAGGTGAGGAAACCAGCAGCCCAGCGCAGCTGCAGCGCAGCCCAACATCACCCGCAGCCCAGCCGCCGGCAAGGCCTCTCTCCTGCGCCTCCTTTGCTCCCGTGGATGTCCCTTTCCACATGGACAACCAAACCGGACCTGCATGCCAGTCTCCCTTTGCTACTGTTCTTCCTCCTCCCTCGCTCGTTACCCTCTCACAGTAAAACCGATGAGGCAGGCGCACATGGCCACCATGGCCGAGCCAGCTCGCCTCGCCCTCCTATAAAACCAGCAGCCCTCGCCCTAGGGTTCCTCCTCCTCCCGCTTTAACCCTCCGCGCCGCTGCCGCAGGTAAGGGGCACCCAAGCGCTCTGTTGCCTCCCTCCCGATCGCCATGGACGAGGAGCCGGAGCTCTCCTCCAGTGTAGGAGCTCCGATGCCGACCCCTCCTTCCTCCCGGCCCTTCAAGACGCCTCCACAACCCCGTTCCCGCTGCGATCCAAGGCCGGAGCCACCAAGTCCCCGACGTCATCTTCCTCTGCTTCCTCTGCTTCACGGACCCGAGCGCCTCCATCGATCATCGCGCCCTCTCGCCGTCTGCAGTCACCCGTGGACCTTGTATGACTCCAGCAGCACCCCCACGGTGAAGCCCCACTCCTCCCCATCTCTCTCTCCGGTTCAATTTTGTCACCGTGGTCGTCTTCCGAGTCGCCAATCCCATATCCGCCATGGGCGATTTTCTGAAACTCACCTCGCATGCTCCTGCACACAGCCTCCACGCTCTCTCCGCACTTGCACTTACGCTCGCATAACACGCCCATCTCGCCCGCGAGTCCCGTTGCCCTGCTTCACCGTATCCCTGCCATGACCGGGACAAGCTTCTGCTCATCCTCGATCTCCTGTACCCCTAGCCTTGCACGCACACACACGCAGTAGCACCCATCCCCTGTTTCCGCACCCCCGGCGGCTCACCACAGAAGCAACTGCCGCTGCGTTTGCTCGCCGGCGTCACCTCTGATGCACCCGTGTATTCGCCGGAGAAGAAGACTAGGACTTCTGATCATACAAAATGGGCAGAGCCTCCTTTCGGCACCAAGCATAGCAACAGCTCAGTGGTCAAGACCACGTAATCCTACAGGGGAGCCCCAAGATTGAACCCCCAAAGCTGCGCATTCTTGTTGTTGTGCAATTTTGCGCCTTCAGACTTTCAGAGATTTTGCTACTTCTTCTACAGCCAAACCCACTTGATAACATGGATCTAGTTTGGTTCAACTGGTTAATCACGCTTGTTCACATCCAGAAGGTGCTGGGTTCGAGTCCCAGGCGCCCCTATTTTGTAAATCCTTTTCATTTTTACTACCTGTTTGTGTTTCTTCAGTCAGTTAAGTTCGAGATGATGTGTGATCTAGGGCCAAACCCTTTCATTGTCAGACACTCAGTTAGGCTAGCTGGTCAGCGCTCTTCTCCCCTACGCAGGAGGTCATGGGATCAAATCCCAGCTGACCCCATTTTTGCTCTGTTTTCCTGTACTGTCACGCGCACACACTCACTCGGGCCAAATCTTCCTGGGCCGCTGCAGGTTGCTACAATCCGGCCCGTGCATATTTTTTTTCCCAGTCTCAGTATTTTAGCATTTTCCAATACATTCTTATTTACAGAATTGCCACTATTTTGTATTGTTAATAACAAATCATGCATGCATCCAAATTAAACAAACAATATATGTAAAATGCTTAGAATTGTATCTAGTTTCACAATATGCAACTTTCATCCCTGTTAAAAATGTTTAAACATGTTTTTTGTTTAAATTTTCTCAAATGCCATATTAAAATGCTTTATTTCATAACTAAATAACCGTAGCTCCATTTTAAATAAACTTTATATGTAAATGGGGTAGAAAAATGCATATGTTAACTTGCTGCACTTTATTTTGCTGTTTAACAACATTAAAATTGTGTATAGGGCAGAACAGTACCAAGTTCGAATATTGCATATGGGGATTTTTCGGAATTGTTGTTTGTTGTTCCGGCCTCATTTAAAATTGCCTAGATAGGAAGTTTTATTATGCTTCCTATCTTGCCATGTTAACAACATTTAACCTTGTCATGCATCATACTTGATTGTGCATCATGTCATGTTTTCGTGTTGTGTGTTTACCTTGTTGTTTGCTTCTTTCCGGTTGTGATCCTTCTCGTTAGTTCCTGTTTCGTTGCGATCGTGAGAATTCGTTCGTCTACGCTTGGTTCGTCTTCGTGGCTTCATCTTCTTCATGGACTCGTTCTTCTTCCTTGCGGGATTTCAGGCAAGATGACCGCTACCCTGGATCTCACTACTATCATTGCTATGCTAGTTGCTTCGTTCTATCGCTTTGCTGCGCTACCTATCATTTGCTCTTCAAGCCTCCCAATTTGCCATGTCAGCCTCTAACCTTTTCACCCTTCCTAGCAAACCGTTGGTTGGCTATGTTACAGCTTTGCTCAGCCCCCTCTTGTAGCATTGTTAGTTGCAGGTGAAGTTGAAGATTGCTCCGTGGTGGACAGGATTATGTTGGGATATCACCATATCTCTTATATTATTAATGCATCTATATATTTGGTAAAGAGTGGAAGGCTCGGCCTTATGCCTTGTGTTTTGTTCCACTCTTGCCGCCCTAGTTTCCATCATATCGGAATTATGTTCCCGGATTTTGCATTCCTGACGCGGTTGGGTGATTTATGGGACCCCCTTGACAGTTCGCTTTGAATAAAACTCCTCCAGCAAGGCCCAACCTTGGTTTTACCATTTGCCTCACCACCACCTACTTTTCCCTTGGGAGTCGCTCTCTCGAGGGTCATCTTTATTCAGCCCCCCGGGCCAGTGCTTCTCTAAGTGCTGGTCCGAACCGAGCAGCCTGCGGGCCCCCCTCGGGGAAACTCGAGGTCAGGTTTTACTCGTAGCTTGACTTATCCGGTGTTGCCCTGAGAACGAGATATGTGCAGCTCCTATCAGGATTGTCGGCGCATCGGGCGGCTTTGCTGGTTTTGTTTTACCATTGTCAAAATGTCTTGTAAACCGGGATTCCGAGACTGATCAGGTCTTCCTGGGAGAAGGAATATCCTTCGTTGATTGCGAGAGCTTATCATGGGCTAAGTTGGCACACCCCTGCAGGGTTATAAACTTTCGAGAGCCGTGCCCGCGGTTATGTGGCAGATGGGAATTTGTAAATGTCCGGTTGTAGATAACTTGACAACAGATTCGAATTAAAACGCATCAACCGTGTGTGTAGCCGTGATGGTCTCTTTTCGGCGGAGTCCGGGAAGTGAACACTATTTTGGGTTATGTTTGACGTAAGTAGGAGTTCAGGATCACCTCTTGATCATTGCTAGCTTCACGACCGTTCCATTGTTTCTCTTCTCGCTCTCATTTGCGTATGTTAGCCACCATATATGCTTAGTCGCTGCTGCAACCTCACCACTTTACCCCTTCCTTTCTCATTAAGCTTTGCTAGTCTTGATACCCATGGTAATGGGATTGCTGAGTCCTCGTGGCTCACAGTTTACTACAACAATAATTGCAGGTAGAGGTTATGCGATGATCATGACGCGAGAGCGATGTTTGCTTGTTTTGGAGTTCTTCTTCTGCTTCTTCTTCGATCAGGGGATAGGTTCCAGGTCGGCAGCCTGGGCTAGCAGGGTGGATGTCATTTGAGCTTCTGTTTGTGTTTCATCCGTAGTCGGATGACGCTCTTATGTATTGTGATGTTGTATTCATGTGGCATTGTATGCCTGATGTATGTATCCCTTTCTATTATGTAATGTTGATGTAATGATATCCACCTTGCAAAAGCGTCTTCAAGATGCGCTTCTATCCTTTGTGGGACCTTCCAGTTCCTTTAGGATAGGGTCGCATCTTGGGCGTGACACCTTGCCTTGTTGTGCTGCAATGGCTCCGATCCGCCGGTTCTCTGCGGCAGAGAAGGGAAAGGCTCCTCGAGAGGGTCCTGACCCGCTTCCGCCGAAGAAACATCTAGCCCTCTGCCATCGGGGCGAGGGCGCCCATCAGGAAGTGTTGAGGCCCTGGTGCGAGCGGCCACCACCAGGGTTCCCACTTCCCTTGTACGCCCACATCGAGGGCTCTGAAGGAGTCGATGCCGAACGCCACGGGAGGCGCCCCCGTCGGCGCCGGTGGGTCACGAAGGTGTGCGTCTTTCCCCCTGGAGTCCAGGCCGAGGGCTCCTCCCAAGAGTTCGTGCTTCACGCCGCCATGCCTCCTCAGTCTTGGATTCGCCTTCCTCCTTTCTTCGGCTCCGTCATCTCGCAGGGGGAACTCCTAGGGCTCTGGCTGCAGCACGCCGGCTGCAGCACCCTCGCGACCGGGGCAGAGGTCGCGGTCGTTGCTCCGGGCGAGGTCTTCATGACTCGAGGCTGGGGCAAGATCGCCCGGGTCTGCAGGACAAGGGGCGCCCTTGTGATCCACCTGGAGTACGACCGCGCTTCGGTGATGTTCTTCAAGGTCTTCGATGCGGAGGGTCGTCGGCTGGAGTGCTGCCCCGAGAGAGGTGGTCGGGACCCCACTACGGCGAGGCCGAGGCCAGCTAACCGCTCCCTTGGCAGCTCCTCAGGCGGTGGAGGCGCCGGAGGATCCAGCGACTCCGCCGAGCTCTTCGCGATTCCGGAGACGAGCGATGACAGCTACGAGCCCCCGAGCCTGTGCCGCTCCCGGAGCAGGGCGGGCTCGTCAGGCCGTCGCCGCCTCTGATCTGGATGGGGTTGGCGCCGGTGCCGAACGGCCCACTGTTGATGATGGCGTCTTTTGCAGGGGCGCGTGTAGTTAGCGTTCTTTAGGATCTGTTCCCTGCGAGCAATCAAAAACGCACCCCGTGGGGGTTTGTAAGGTGCCTGCGGGCCTATATGTTAATATAATCCTTGCCATGGAGTAGCACGAGTTGCTCATTCCATCTTAGCTCAGTTCTTCCTTTCGAACCTCGCGAGGGCTTGATGCTCTGCACCGACAGGTCCCAGTCCCAAGGCGGCTTCAGCCGTCGCTGGTATGCCAGGTCGCGATGCCGTGGTCAAGGCCAGGAGGTGAGCGGCCCGAGGTCCGGTAAGAGCCCCTGAGTCGTGATGCTTAGGAGGTCCCCCTTAGCGCTCAAGCAGCAATCATTCGGTGAGAAAGGAGAGCGACGTTGCTAACACAGGATTGCATTAGGTGCGGGGACGGTGCCATGGTAGCTGGGGCTTCCGGGTGGTGGCTTATCTCAAGAATCAGGAACCGCTCCCTGGTGTGTCGCCGGGTCCATGCATCGGCAGGTGAGGGGTTGCTTGGCGAGGTCCTCGTGTGCCTCTCCCCTCTCGCCTTCGCTCCCCTTTCTGCTCTACATCCTCAGGTCCCGGCTCTCGAGCGAGTCTCAGCCGTTGCTGGTATGCCAGGTCGCGATGCCGTGGTCAAGGCCTGAGGGTGAGGGCTGGAGAGCCAGTAGGAGCCTTGAGTCACGATGCTCAGGTACCCCCCCCCCTTTAACGTGCAAGCGGTTTGCGCGGACGAGAGTGAAGAAGACACCGTGAGGGCCTCGCCTGAAGCTGTTCCTTGAAGAGATCCTGCAGGCTCATCACAGAAAGAACGAGAGTTCGCCATGACAATTGACAGTCAGCCGTTGGTTGCTCTGGAGAGGTGGTGAGGCACTTAGGGCTCGACGAGGTGGCGCTATGCGGGGCTGCCGCGGCCAGAGCTCAGCCATTCAGGTTTGTCGGTGTTGCAGGGACGAACCCATGCACAAGCGTCGTGCCGTTTGGGAGCAACTCCATCAGTTGGTGTCAGTCGAGCGGGCAACTAGGTCAAGCATGTTAATCGCGTAGGAGTGAATTCATTCAAATAGATGCTGGGAAGGCGGACATCGCTGGGTCTGGCCTGAGCGACTTGGGGATGATGCAGCCCGTGGGGCGCCCCAAACAAAGTAGGCTAGGAACATGAAATAAAAGGGATACATGCCGCAGGGATGGACCCACGCGGCCTGGGAATAATGCAGCCCTGGGGCGCGCTCCCAGCTGGAAATGAAACTTGAAAGATGTCACCTGATGATGTTGAAGGCGAAGGGGTGTTGGTGTAGCAGACTCGGTGGGCTGCGTGAGCCGATCCTCACGAGCCCCCGGGCCCTGGGGCCTCGGGAGGCTCTGGAGGCGCTGGTGGCTCCTCGCGGACCATCTCCATCTCCGCCAAGGCTGCGGAACGCCTGACCTCTTGAGCCTCCAGGATGTCCCTCATGAGGCACTGGTGCGTGGCAGCCGCGTTCAGCAAGCCATAAGTCATGCGAACGTAGCTGTGGGGTGGACCTTCGCAGCGCCCCACTTGCGAGGGCCAGAGGCGCTCCTGAGAGGCGGCTCGGTTGAGCCCTGGTATGTCGATACAGACGCGCAGCCCACCATCCTCGCCTGGATGGGGAGCCACAGCGGGTAAGTGGCGGCTGCCTCTCGTGACTCTTGACTCCTGTAGCTCCTGAATGGCCTTGCTGATGAACTCCTAAGGGTTTGGACCTCCTTGCCTTGCTCCTTCTTGAGGGAAACATGCTTCAAAACACGCCTCCAAGTGGTGCCCAAGCGCCTCCCTCGTGACCTTGGCGAGGTCGGCGGCCCTCTAGGGGAGAGCCCCCGAGCCCTGCCTGAGGAGGGCGCCGGGCGCGCTTCCCTATGCGATGGAAGGAGGTTCCCCCTGGGCAGGCGCGGGCCCTGAGATAGCTTGTGGGAGGCTGTGGTGTCTCGAGTATCTCCTAATCGAATCCGTAGGATCTGCAGTGAAAACCTCCTGAGAGGACACAATGGCGGCAGCCTAGGCTGCACGCAAGCTAGGCCAGACCCGGCTCGCGAGGGGCTCACGAGGGGAGGCAGCTGACGCGAAGTGGTAACCGGAATACGAGAGATTGCTCGAACGAGACTAAGCACCCCTTCTCCAAACACACGCAAATCTCAAATTCGAGTCCAACTTAAATCCAGCGGGGGAAAGCGACAACCAAGGGAAAAGCAATGAAAGCAGAAAAAAGGCCGCGTCCGGCACCTAGTCTAGTCTTGGACGTCTTCTCACCAGCGCGGAGCTATGTGCTGCCACTGGGCGTGGGAGGGAGCCCCAGGGCCTGAGGCCGGCACCCCTGAGACTCCGGGGCATGTACAGCCCCTCTCATTATTACGTGAGAGTGTCACGGGGCGGCGATCTTCACAGGCACTGGGCCTTCTTCACAGGTACCGGCCTTGCTTCATATCGCCAGACGAGGGCCCTGCCTTGCTCCACACTCTAGTGCCATCAACAACGACCGGAAACCAGGACGCCGCCGATGGGGTAGAGCGGTCGCCAACGGTGCCCCCGACGACCACGGGTCCTCCACCAGGGGCAGGCCCTGAGGCACCTCCCCAGCAGAGGGCCTACCTCCTGAGAACTCCTTGCTCCGAACGCCGCGGTGTTGATGCCGGATCTCGGCCCCTCTCCTGCAGCCCCCGACGCCCTCCTCCTGAGGGGTAGGAGACTGCGGGAGCGGGGCAGTTGCTCGCTGCGGCAACCTGCACCTCCTGCGATCCATGATTAGCGTATGCCTGCTCCTGAGGAATTAGCGGTACCCGATAATCGTCACTTCCAGCGTGGCCGGTGGGGCCGTCCCGGGGCTCCTAGAAGAGCTCAGCTTCTGGCGCCTCGTCCCCCCCAGCTTGGGCTGAGGAGCGAGCCTTGTTCGCCCTCATGCGGGTGCCCTTGGTCCATCATGTGGGGCACGTATTCTTCTCGGGCAGTCATCCTGAAGGCCGCGCCATAGTGCTCCGCGTGCCATGCAGCTCTGCTTGATGCGCCCACCTGGGGGGTGGTAGCGCGGCAGCCCACTGGGGCCGTGGGTCGCAACCGGGAGCGGAGTCAGCGCTGCCGCTAGCCTGGTGCTGACAGCTTCGCTGGTGTTGGAGTAGCCTTGGAGCCCGCGGGCGCGCGTGGAGCCCCCGCGCGGGCCGCCCTGGACCTAAGATGGGAGCTGGGTGCAGAAGGGGTGAGCCCCCGAGGCGGCAAAGCCCAGGAGCTCTGCCACCCGCTCTAGCAGCACGTCACGGCCGCCCTCCAGCAGCCTGCACTGCAGTAACTCTCGGGCCACCGTGAGCGCGGCCCTTGAGTTCGCCTGCTCCCGGCGGGTGTACGGCGTCGTGGCTGCGGCATGATTGGAGGCCCTTGCTGTCGACCGCGCCTGCCGCGGCGTGAGAGCTGTCGAAGCTTGTCCGCGTCGCCCGCGGCCCACATGGGCCCTACGGACCGCGAGCCGCCTAGGGCACGGGGTCGCCTGAGGCGAGCGGCTCTGCACGGGCGGGCCAAGCCGCCCAGGGATCAGGGTTGCCCGCCTGGTCGCCGGACATGGTTATGACGATGCGACGGGACGTGAAGTGGCAGAAGGTGGATCCCAGCGCACCCCTACCTGGCGCGCCAAATGTCAGATTTCGGGTTCCGGCAGACCCTTGAGGTTCGAACACTGGGGTGCGCGCGGAGATTTCGCCCTCTACCTACTTGCTCCTCGCCGCCTCGCTAGGATCTAAACTACGGAAGGAACAACACAAGAGACACAAGGTTTATACTGGTTCAGGCCAGCATTGCGGTGTAATACCCTACTCCAGTGTGTAGTGTGGTGGATTGCCTCTTGGGCTGATGATGAACAATACAAGGAAGAAATAGCCTCACGACGGTCTGTTCTTGGCTGGTGCGATGAACTACTAGGGGGAGTTCAGTCGCTCTCTCTAATGGTTTCCTAGTGAGGATCCCGTTTTTTCCCTACCTTGTGGTGGCTAGTCCTATTTATAGGCAAAGACCCTGGGCCTCCTCCCAAATATTGAGCGGGAAGGGCGCCAACAATTGGCCATTTTGAAGGGGAACATCTGGTACACTTATCTTGACTAAAGTTGGTCCTCGCCTGTCAAAGGCTCTGGTGGTGACGCCTACTTGGGCTCCACAATGACTTCCTTCCTGCCGTTGGGCTGGTCTTGGTCTTGTTGCATCGAAATGGATGCCTTTGCTTGATGCTCTCGCCTACGCTCGCTCCCTTTGCACCAAAGAGGAAAGGAGTACACTGCGCGGGCTGGCGCCCGCCTGGCGCCCTTAGTCGTCATGGCTTGCATCATGGGCACCTCGTGAGGTACCCCGCCTTGATGTCTCCGCCTCCTCGTGAGCCAGCCTGATGAAGCCGTGCCTGAGGAATCTCCTTGTCGTCCGCCCCGCGAGGCTTGGCCCCTCGCGAGGGTCTTGAGCTTGTGTTGATGAAGATGGGTCGTGCTGGGCCCCCCTTGAGGCGCGCCACAGGCCACAGGTAGGCAAGTCTAGGGACCCCCGTTCCCAGAACGCCGACAAAAACCACAACAATATGTCAAGCACTCGGACATCAAAGAGGCATGTAAGGTCGAGAGGTTTAACATGTTGATGGCGGCTATCGAGAAAAAGCTCAATCTTGAAGAGAAGAAGGCCATGCTTGAAGGGAAGAAGGTTCAGATTGAAATGGCTTTGGAGGAGATGAAGATGTTGACCCTTAATGTGATGCAAGCATGATCATGCAAGCCGTTCGTTTCAAGACATTATAGCGCGAAAGGATCAGCTAGAGGCGAAGGCGGGGAAGAAGGTGGTCGACAAGGTGGCAACGACAAATTGAGCGTGGGGTCTCGGATTGCCAGTTCGACAGGGCAAAAAATGCACTAACTACCAGACAGATATTCTTTTGTGATCGAGCAGTTAAAACTATGCATACTTGCTTCTTTTTATGTGATCGGGCTCTATGTGATCGGGCGCATTTGAATTTAGAAAATAGCAGACTTTGGCGGATATTTAGGGCATAGCATTGGATGCCTCGCTCCTGCATCACTGTTTGCATACCAGTCCTCAACGATCAAGTTTGAGGGTTAGCATTGTAGTTGCCCTTAAATACCATAACATAGGAAGAATAAGGGTTATGGATTACCAGCTCAGGTTCAAAATCAACAATCATAAATCAAGAAGTGTTTTTCTCGATCATCCAACCCTTTTCATCTTTCACAAGGCACTACCATGTTTGTAGCAGATCTGAAGTACAATAGGTCATCTATAGTGAAATTAGTGACCGGGATATGAAACGATGAACGACAAATTTAGCATCAATAGCAAAAGTAGAGTGTGTGTATATAGGTAACAACCATAAATAGCAGCAACAGAATCTCTATATAAGCAAGCCATGGCAAATCATCCGAAGCCACTCTCATCTTTCTCTCAATCTCTCAACCTCCCTCCCAAACTTTACCTAATAATAAAGCGTCGAGCGCTTCTGTTCGTCCGTCATCACACATTTTGCATAAAAGTCCCCGCACTTTCGTGAAATCAACCCACAGGACAATAACTCAGCGCCACCCTCCTCGACATGACAACCCTCTTTGGCACACACACTCCTCCACACAGTAACCTACTCTGCCACGAGGTCATCCATACCGGAAGTCCCCGCCCCGTCTCCCATGGTCTCAATCGACCTAGAAGATGAGACGAACCTGCAACAAGTACCTCTCTCTGGCATTGACCGATTAAAATGGAACACATAAAACTAACTACTCTCTCCCCAACTAAAGTGTTGTGTTGATTCAGAAAAAGAAAACTCTGCTTCTTTCTAGACACAGGCAAAAGATGCATCAATGTTGATTCAGAAAAGAACAGGGCTAGCAAACTCAATGGTCGCGCTCGAGTCTCTGCACGGAGAGCATGTTCGCCAAGCTCATGCCCTGCCCACATCCGCCATTGTCTAGTTCACAGCTACCTAGACCTGCACATCATACGCAATGCTTCTTCCTCTCGTTTGATGGCGAGCGCAACCATAGCCGGGGGCGGCCCTAGGATTCCTGCCCGGCTGGAGCTCCTAGAGGAGCGTGGCGAGTCGCCTTCCCGGCAGGGGCGGGTGGAGGGAGCACGAGCGGCACACATAGGACGGATATCATCAAATCGTCACACAGAGCCCCAGTAGGAATCACCACGCCTGATATAGAACGAAAATAACAACATGCACCAAAAGTTTCCCCTTCTCACGCGATAATTTCCCTTCTCCACCGACCCCATGATGCAATGAAAAAAACACGTGTCGACACAGACGCACTAGCCCGGGAACACATGACACACTACAAGACACCTGTGGCAAACACTTTCTCATCAGTGGGGATAGTGACGGGAGCAAGCCAGGATCGCTGCCAAAGTTTCAATTCCTGGGAGCTGGCTCTGTTTGGAAGCAAAGTATTGTGAAAACAGTGATGTGTTCGGAAATCATAGTATGCATTTTCGTATTTGGCTAATGTCGGGGTTATGATGGTGATAATGAGTACTAGGGGTACTGAGGGAGTCCTGGACTAGGGGGTGTCCGGATAGCCGAACTATCATCATTGCCAGACTGCGAGACTATGAAGATACAAGATTTAAGACTTCGTCCCGTGTCCGTATGGGACTTTCCTTGGCGTGGAAGGCAAGCTTGGCGATACGGATATGTAGATCTCCTACCATTGTAACCGACTCTGTGTAACCCTAGCCCTCTCCGGTGTCTATATAAACCAGAGGGTTTTAGTCCATAGGACACAACAATAACAACAATCATACCATAGGCTAGCTTATAGGGTTTAGCCTCCTTGATCTCGTGGTAGATCCACTCTTGTACTACCCATATCATCAATATCAATCAAGGAGGAGTAGGGTTTTACCGCCATCGAGAGGGCCCGAACCTGGGTAAAAACATCGTGTCCCTTGTCTCCTGTTACCATCCGCCTAGACGCACAGTTCGGGACCCCCTACCCGAGATCCGCCGGTTTTGACACCGACATTGGTGCTTTCACTGAGAGTTCCTCTATGCCGTCGCATATAGGCCCGATGGCTCCTTTGATCATCACCAATGACGCAGTCCAGGGTGAGACTTTTCTCCATGGACGGATCTTCGTATTCGGCGGCTTCGCACTGCGGGCCAATTCGCTTGGCCATCTAGAGCAGATCGAAAGCTACGCCCCTGGCCGTCAGGTCAGATTTGGAAGTCTAAACTTCACGGCTGACATCCGCGGAGACTTGATCTTCGATGGATTCGAGCCACAGCCAAGCGCGCCGCACTGTCACGATGGGCACGATTTAGCTCTGCTGCCGGATAGTGTCCTGGAGGCCGCACACGAGTCCGCTCCAATCCCTAATTCGGAGCCGACTGCGCAGATCGAGGATGGGTGGCTCGACACCGCCTCGGGGGCTGCAACCTCTACAGCGATGGAGCCGAATACTGACCTTCTCCCTTGTGAAGCTCGTGACTCCGAGGTGTCGGACTCCTCGCCGGACTCCGAACCTCCCGCGCCCCCTCCAATCGAATCCGATTGGGCGCCGATCATGGATTTCACCACTGCGGACATCTTTCAACACTCACCTTTCAGCGACATCCTGAATTCGCTAAAATATCTCTTGTTATTAGGAGAGCCCTGGCCGGACTGCGGTCAGGACGGTTGGGATGCGGACGACGAAGAAATTCAAACCCCACCCACCACCCACTTAGTAGCCACTGTCGACGATCTAACCGACATACTAGACTTCGACTCCGAAGACATCGACGGTATGGACGACGATGCCGGAGACGACCAAGAACTAGCGCCTATTGGGCACTAGAAAGCCACCTCGTTATATGACATATACATGGTGGATATCCCAAAGGATGGGAATGGCGAAGGAACGGCGGAGGAAGACACCTCCAAGAAACAGCCCAAGCGCCGGCGTCAGCGGCGCCGCTCTAAATCCCGCCAGAGCAAGAATGGAGATTCCGGCACCAGAGATAATAACACCCCAGAGAGTGCCGAAGACAACCCCCTCCAGAAAGATTCAGCACAGGAGGACGGAGAAGACAGCCCTCATGAGAGAGCGGCAGACGAAGAGGTAGAGGATGATAATTACATGCCTCCCTCCGGAGACGAGGCAAGCCTCGACGACGACGAATTCGTCGTGCCTGAGGATCCCGTCGAACAAGAGCGTTTTAAACGCAGGCTTATGGGCACGGCGAACAGCCTCAAGAAAAAGCAGCAACAGCTTAGAGCTGATCAAGATCAGCTAGCCGATAGATGGACTGAAGTCCTTGCGGCCGAAGAGCATGAACTCGAACGCCCCTCCAAAAGCTACCCCAAATGCAAGCTGTTCCCCCGATTAGAGGAGGAGGCATATAAACCTGCATCACCAGCGCACAATACGGCTGACCGACCACCTCGTGGCCGCGACAGAGAGCCCTCTAGGCCCTCCACTAGAACCGTACCCCGGCAACGCTCGAAAAGTACGAAGCCATGGGGGAATGCGCCGGACTTGCGAGACATATTGGAGGACAAGGCAAGACAATCAAGATCGATCTACGGATCGCGTGGGCGCCCCACGATGCGCGACGACGACCGTCGCGCCGGATACAGCAACTCCGTCCGGGCCGAACACAGTAGACAAAGATCGCTCGAGCTACGTCGTGATATAGCCCAATATAGAGGCGCCGCACACCCACTATGCTTCACAGATGAAGTAATGGATCATCAAATCCCCGAAGGGTTTAAACCTGTGAATATTGAACCCTACGATGGCACAACAGACCCCGCGGTTTGGATCGAAGACTATCTCCTTCATATCAACATGGCCCGCGGCGATGATCTTCATGCCATCAAATACCTCCCCACTCAAGCTTAAAGGACCAGCTCGGCATTGGCTTAACAGCTTGCCAGCAGAATCAATTGGGTGTTGGGAGGACCTAGAAGCCGCATTTCTTGATAACTTCCAGGGCACGTATGTGCGGCCACCAGACGCTGATGACCTAAGCCACATAATTCAGCAGCCAGACGAATCGGCCAGACAATTCTGGACATGGTTCTTAACAAAGAAAAATCAAATCGTCGACTGTCCAGAGGCAGAGGCCCTCGCAGCCTTCAAACATAACATCCGCGATGAGTGGCTTGCCCGACACCTAGGACAGGAAAAGCCGAAATCCATGGCAGCCCTCACATCACTCATGACCCGCTTCTGCGCGGGAGAGGACAGCTGGCTAGCCCGCAGTAACAACCTCAGCAAAAATTCTGGCAGTCCAGATACCCAGGACCACAATTGCAGGTCGCGTCGCAACAAGAACAAATGCCGTGTTAACGGCAATAACACTGAGGATACGGTTGTCAACGCCGGATTCAGAGGCTCCAAACCCGGGCAGCGGAAAAAGCCATTCAAAAGAACTACTCCGGGTCCGTCCAATTTGGACCGAATACTCGACCGCTCGTGCCAGATACACGGCACCCCCGAAAAGCCAGCTAATCACACCAACAGGGACTGTTGGGTATTCAAGCAGGCAGGCAAGCTAATTGCCGAAAACAATGGCAAGGGGCTGCATAGCAATGACAAGGAAGAGACCCGACCACCGAACAATAGTGGACAGAAGGGTTTCCCCCCACAAGTGCGGACGGTAAACATGATATACGCAACCCACATACCCAAGAGGGAGCGGAAGCGTGCACTCAGGGACGTATATGCGATGGAGCTAGTCGCCCCGAAGTTCAACCCATGGTCCTCCTGCCTGATCACTTTCGACCGAAGGGACCACCCCACCAGTATCCGCCACGACGGATTCGCTGCATTGGTTTTAGACCCAACCGTCGATGGATTTCACCTCACTAGAGTCCTGATGGACGGCGGCAGCAGCCTGAACCTGCTTTACCAGGATACAGTGCGCAAGATGGGCATAGACCCCTCAAGGATTAAACCAACAAAGACGACCTTCAAAGGCGTCAAACCAGGTGTAGAGGCCAATTGTAGAGGCTCATTTACACTGGAAGTGGTCTTCGGATCCCCGGATAACTTCCGAAGTGAGGAGTTAATCTTTGACATAGTTCCGTTCCGCAGCGGCTATCATGCTCTGCTCGGACGAACCGCGTTTGCAAAGTTCAACGCGGTGCCGCACTACGCATACCTCAAGCTCAAGATGTCAGGCCCTCGCGGAGTCATCGCGGTCAACGGAAACACGGAGCGCTCCCTCCAAACGGAGTAACACATAGCGGCTCTCGCGGCAGAAGTACAGAGCAGCCTCTTAAGGCAATTCTCGAGTCCGGCCGCTAAGCGACTGGACACGGCTAAACGCGCCCGGAGTAACCTACAACAAGACCACCTGGCACATTCCGAGAACGCATAGCAGTGTGGCCCAACCCCAGCCCTTGCAAAATTGCAAGACTGGTCCTTCGCGTACATCATTACGCTCTGGAGATACCATGGGCATAGGGGGAGGGGCACAACCAGGACAGGCCCAGAATGCGGCTTAACCACACTAGGGGCTCCCAAGTGTGTCATTCTTTTTCCTTTTCCTTTTTTCTTACCCACAGGACCCCGTTCACCAGAGGCCCTGTCCGGCAGTAGACCTGCCGAACTCACGATGCAACAGCCAGGGAAGGAGAAAGGCTACGACGAATATCCAGGTGGTCTCCATTACGAGCATTAAATCTGTTTTATACACCATTCTGCAGCCTACCCCTGGAGGGGGACATGTTTAACAGTCCCATCCCTTGCTTTCCTCACTATTTGTATCGTTCTGCATTCATGGCAGTATTTCTTGAATAAACAATGCATCACTTTTTGCTTATAATTGCATTTCTTTCTTATACATATGTTCATTTATGACATGTTGCATCCGTACACTTTGGTACGGCTAAATACACCAGGGGCTTAAGTTCCCCACATTATGGTGTGATAAGTCCGAACACTTTCACAAGTGCGGCACCCCGAACTTATAGCATTATATGCAACGGCTCCGAATCATGTCTTGGGTCAATAGTTGGGTTTGCCCGGCTCCCATGTTTTGGTACCTTACGTTCCGTTGTATCGGCTAAGGTAGCACTGGGAGAACCACAGCGATTGCGCCCCAGTTGAGCTGGGCGAGCGCCCCAGTGGAGAAAGCTAAACTGACCGTCATGATAAGGCGAGAGCTGGTCGCTGTTCGAGAGGTTATTTTGAGTCCCTAAAGACTTATGCCGCTTAGAGCGAGGAACCGGCTTTGTATGGCCCAGGCGTGGATAGCGCCTCGAACTCGGTCTTCCGAACACTAGGGGCTTTGTCGAAATTTAAAATTATAGAATTCTATGGCTAAGTAAGAGGTTCAAGCATTATAAGTCCGGTTGCCTCGTTCGTTGTGTTGAGCGCCTCCCTAGATGGACCCAAAAATGGGAACAAGAGCGCTCAAGTTTATCCCGAACACCCCTGCACTTGTGGCATGGGGGCTGAAGCCGACGACTTGCCATTTCTCAGATTTGATAAACGGCCGCACAGAAGGTAATATTTTAAATTAACAAGCATTGCTTAGCGCATATGAACAAAGTTTTCAGCGCACAGGATAACAAAATGCGAGTCTACTCAAATATTACATCTTTGGAGCACTCACCCGCAATCATGCGGGCACCCTTCAGGACACTCTTATAATACATCTCGGGCGTGCGATACTCCTTGCCCGTCGGTGGCGCGTCCGTCACAAGCTTCTCAGCGTCCATCCTTCCCCAGTGCACCTTTGCACGGGCAAGGGCCCGACGGGCACCTTCAATGCAGGCGGAGTGCTTGACGACTTCAACCCAGGGACACGCATCCACCAGCCGCCGCACCAGGACGAAGTAGCTCCCACGCATGGCCTCCTTGGGCCACAGCCGAACTATGAGGCCCTTCATGGCCTGTTCGGCCACCTTGTGGAGCTCCACCAGCTGCTTCAGCTGGTCGCTAAGGGGCACCGGATGTCCGGCCTTAGCATACTGAGACCAGAAGACCTTCTCCGTCGAGCTCCTCTCCTCGGCCCGGGAGAAAGCGGCAGCATCGGACACGCTGTGGGGCAGATCTGCGAACACTCCTGGAGAGCTCTGAATTCGGGTAAGTAATAGGTAATTCACATTCACATGCTTGCTTTGCATGAAAAATGCCTTACCCGCCGCTATCTTCTTCAACGCCTCGATTTCCTGGAGGGCCTTGTGGGCTTCGGCCTAAGCGGCTTTGGCACTCTCAAGAGCCTATGATGTGGTAACTAAGCAGAAGGCACTTCAACAAATTAGAAACACTCCAAGACACCATCTCGTCATAGGTGGTGTTCATCAAACTAGAAGCAATACATGCTAGAAATCATATACAAGACGCAAACCAATATCACACTGCCAACTTAAAGGTGTCCCATCATAAGTGACTAATGCAGGATACACAAGAAGAATAGTTTCATGTAAGAACATGGTGTGATAGACAGACATAGTATGTACCAAAAATAGGAAAGCGTGTCATATTCACATGTATCATGTGTAAGCTAAGCAGATGCAGTTTACACTAATTAGGAGCAATACGAGCTAGACACCATATGCAACATGCAACCAGATATCACACTGCCAAGTTAGACCAAGCACCTTGGATGGTGGAGTAGGGGAGCGGAGACTTGGACCATGTAATGCACTATCAGTACAAGGAGAATCGGTACAGATGCTCCGTTTACGTTGCTGCAAAGGACCACCATCATCGCCTTCCTTACTCTTTTCCTTCCTCTTTCTTGATTTTGCCTTGTCAAGTCAAACCCACAAGAAAAAGGAATAAATTTGCTCTTCAGAACTGATTGATGCATGATACTGACGAACACTACTTTCATGTAAGGCAACCGCATGATAGGAGGATGGAATATGTATGGAAAACAGGACGGCGTGACATATTGACATGTATGATGTATAAAGTGTAAACTAAGTACAAGGTGCTTGAACTTGATAGAATCGATGCAAGCTAGAAACCATATGAAAGATGAAACCAATATCACTCTGCCAAATTAAAAGGGTGCCCTAACAAATGTATTTGACCAAATTAGAAGCAATACATGGCAACAGGCTAGAAATAATATGCAATATGCAACGAATAAAGGTGACTCATCGTAAGTAATTGATGCAGGATACAGAAGAGAGGTAGTTTCATGTAGAACAAGGTTAACACATAGATGTAGTGTGTACCAAAAATAGGAAGGCATGTCATATTCACAGGTATAGTGTGTAAACTAAGCAGATGCAATTTACCCTAATTAGCAGCATTACAAGCTAGACACCGTATGCAACATGCAACCACATATCACACTGCGAAGTTGGAGCAAGCACCTGTGATGGTGATGTAGGGGAAGTGCTGTCTTCAGGTACAGAGCAACGTTCAATATCTTCATTTAGGCTTGTTGTTTCTTGAGAATCATGTGGAGAGCATGAAATTGCATTCTTTATAAGAGTATTGCGTCTCATATTAACCCACGTGCATGACTGTCTCATCATAAGCGATAGACGCAGGATACACAAGAACAGTAGTTTGATGTAAGAACATGGTGTGATAGGCAGATGTAGTATGTACCAAAAACAGGAAGGCATGTCATATTCACATGTATAATGTGTAAGCTAAGGAGATGCAATTTAACAAATTAGGAGCATTGATGAGGGATACACAAGAGAAGTAGTTTGATGTAAGAACATGGTTAAAAGAAAGACGTAGTATGTACCAAAAACAGGAAGGCATGTCATATTCACTGGTATAATATGTTAACTAAGCAGATGCAATTTACCCTAATTAGAAGCATTACAAGGTAGACACCATATGCAACATGCAACCACATATCACACTACCAAGTAAGAGCAAGCACCTGCGATGGTGGTGTGGGGGAATTGCAGTGATCAACTAGAGAGCTACGTTGACTATCTTCATTTAGCCTTGTTGTTTCTTGAGAATCATGTGGGGAGGATGACATTGCACTCTTTAAACGAGTAGGGCGTCTCACAGTAACCCACCCGGGTGACTGTCTCATCATAAGTGATTGACGAGGGATACAAAAGAGCATTAGTTTGATGTACGAACATGGTTAACAGACATATGTAGTATGTATCAAAAACAGGAAGGGATGTCATTATCAAAGGTATAATGTGTAAAGTAAGCAGATGCAATTTAACCAAATTGGAAGCAATACAAGCTCGACACCATATGCAACATGCAACCACATTTGACAGCGCGAATTTAAAGCAAGCACCTGGGATGGTTGTGTGTGGACATTGAGATCATTAACTGCAGAGCTACTTTTACGGTCTCCAGCTGCTGAGACTGCACCCATTAGAGCGTTGAAACGCCTACTGCTTATCTTCGAAGTACACTGGAGCGACTTCTATCTTTTCTTTTCTGCATTCATCAACACTACGTCAGAGTCTGAAATACCCATGCATAAAAAAACAATAGTGTGAGTATGGGTGAAGTGTGTGCACAGTTTGTACAGTGTAAAGGTAGCAGATAGCAGGTCGGTGAGAAATAAATGACGGGAGACATATGATAGCTCTACAACATGCATGGCACACTCAATTACTACAGAATTCTATGAAAATAACAGTCGACTGAAAGAAAATAGGTCAGTCCATTTTTTTTGCACCGTCCGATGTACAAAGAATGGGGAGATCGCCTTCATCTACCTCCAGCCAGTCAGTGTTGATGATCTTCCTCGAAACGCCAGCGACCACCGGCCCAGTATTCCTCCCCTGCCTACACCCTCCCCTCGACCTCACTGCACCGCCATGCTTGGCACCGCCCCCGGCCATCCATTCAAGCCCCGCCGACCTCCAGATCAGGCGCAAGCAGCTCCTGCGCCCCACACCCCTATGATAGACACCGATGCTCCGCTTCCCCGGGGAACAGGCGGACTAGGTGCTCCGCGCGCCTAAGCGGGTGCTGCTTCTTTTAATTGCGGTTCGACTGACCCTGAATTGATATCCAGGTGGGCTACTGACCTCTAGAAAAGGTGAAATAGTAAAAGGGAGGAAACCTTGTGCATTTAGTATCACGAAGAAGATGCAATAAGAAGCTCTCAACTAGTTTCTTTCATGGGATGAATATGGTGTGAGCGGAGATGTAAGATTTGCACGAATAAGGGAAGATGAGTACCTCTTTCTGCTGGCAGTGCTGTGTCCTCCTTCTGTTTTTTCGACGATCTTGTTGTTCGCCGAAAACTAGAAATTGTGGAGGACGATGCAGCCTTGGACGAACTCATGGCCAAGTTGTTGAGTGTGGTGCGGTGGCGCCTGTCGGCGGCGGGGAAGCAGATCCGAGGCGGCAAACGACGACGTAGCGGGAACAGCTCCGGTGCGGTGGACGGTTGCGACAGTGGAGCCGCAGCAGTGAGGCGCAGGACGACGTGGTCGGAGTGGTTCTGGTATGGCGCATGTCGGCGTCGGCGTCATGGAGGCAGCTCTGCCTCGGCTTCAGCTGCTAAGTCCTTGAGGGCGTTGCGGTTGCGGTTGCGTTGGACGACGACGTCGGGGTACCAGCTCCGGCGTGATGGAGGAGGGCGGCGGTGGATTGGCCGCTATGCGGTGGAGGACGGAGGAGGTTGGGGTTTCGCGGTTGGTGGAGAGGGCGTTTTCGCGCCCACGGAGTATGAATGGGGAAACGGAGGGAGGCGGGGAACTAAGGGGGAACAATGTTTCGGTTTGAGACGCGCTTGTTTGAAATTTGGGGAAAGTTACAAACTTTGCCCCCATCTAAAATTTCGAACATATTGCGGGTTGGGGGTAGGACAGTCATTAGTCTCACGCGGTTTCGGGTGACCAGAGGCCTATTTAACGCTTCGTTCAATATTTGGGAGCAGAAGCATGAACGTTTTCGGTTCTCTTGAATTGAACTTTCAAGATTTGTCAAACTTCACAAATCTTTACTCTTGAAAATCCTAAAGCTATGATTATTTTGGAATGGAGGGGGTACATTTTAATATACATTATACACGAGTATATATTAAAAAATATGCAACTTACCTCAGTTCATGCATGGTTCCAGGTATAATCTCCTTGGTTGCAAAAAAAGTTAGATATGCGTATGAATATATATACCATGTTCAAACTGACAACAAAGATTGATGCCCATTTTTACATCTGATTTACAAATGCCATTATCTCGGGTTCAAATAGATGAATGCACTTCCTATGAATTCGAATCTTCGAAACCCCCTTTATGTTGAATTCGACATGTATTTTATTTCATAGCTAGCAATTTGGAATGTATCCATGCAAGTGACAAATGTATAAAGTGCTTCATACTAACAACATGGAGTGCACTAATTAATGTTTATATATGAATTGCAAAAGCATCCATTGCCTGTATTTCAACCGCTCTCACTCTATGGATCGATAATATGAAATAAAAACATGCACATGCTAGAATTCAATAGAGTATGGGTTTCTGATAGATTGATTTTCGTCCATACGCAATTTTGCAAAATTCATGATCTCATCCAAAAATAATAATGCCATTTATATTTTAATTTAATGCGTAGAACCGCCTTTTACACGTAGATATCTCTCTATCTAACGCATAAGTGCACAGACTTTATATGCATCGGCATTTCTCTTTCACACATGCTCACAATCTCTCTCAGGGTGTCGGGGTGTCTCATGCACATGCTCTCTCTGTTTCTCTATCTCTCTTTATGACTACTATGTACCACTCTTTTCACCAATCTCAGTTTGAAAACACTATTTCTCTCACATGCATATATACACATGCACGGTCTCTACTAGCCCTCTATACGCACATATATGTGCCTACGTGTCTCCCGCACGCACATTATCTTTAGGCCTCTCTCGCACACATTGCCCCCCCCGACACACCTCTCTAATAGTAGTTGGCCCATATGATTTCATCATATGATTCGGTAGGATATCCCTGGCTGTTAGGCTGGATGGTAATACGAGGTAAAGTTTTACCCTAGTTCGGATCGGACAATTGGAGTTGAGGAAAGAGCCTACTCCTGTATATTAGTGTTAGGGGTGTGTACAAAGTACACGTGAATACCAAGCATTGTGCATGTGTGTATGCTATCGATGAACTAGCCCCCAAGCTTGTATAACATACTAAGGGCCTAGGGTTACAAATCATATATAGTCGGCTTATCACCAGTGGGGATAGAGTCCTCCGCGACTCCGGTAGCTTCGTGTTGTACGCCGAGTCCTCCACATGGGTCTCCGTATAACACGTCTCGGTCCAACCTATATGTGGTGCAGGATGGAACCGACCCATGAGTCTTCATGTTGACCCACCACAACTAGAAATGATGTGCCCACCACACCACACACGCAATTGACCACTAAGAAAATAAGCATATACAATAGTACAGCGGTATCTAGCTGTAACGCCCCGGATCCGATGCGCCAGGTGTCTGCCAGTTATTCGTCATCGTTGCCATGTCATTTGCTTGCGTGTTGCACTTTGCCATGCCATCATATGAATTTCATATCATGTTATCATGTGCATTGCATTCGCATACGTGTTCGTCTCATGCATCCGAGCCTTTTCCCCGTTGTCCGTTTTGCAATCCGGCACTCCTATGTTCCCCGGCGTCCCCTTTTGTCTCCTGTTGTGAGTGGGTGTTAAACTTTCTCGGAATGCCCCGAGGTTTGCCAAGTGGCCTTGGTATATCACCTGTAGACCGCCTGCCAAGTTTCGTCGCATTCGGAGTCCATTTGATAGCCCAACCGTTAAACCTACAACCACAATATAGTCGGTCTATCGTCAGACGTTTTCGGTATCCGGAAACTGCTGCTGGGCCTCTCTCTTTCTTCTCTCCTGCAGCCCATGGCCTCTCCACAGCCCACCTCCAGCCACCTAGTCCCCCCCTCTGTCTGGAGCGCATGATTGCGATCGTACGGTCCAAAAACGGCCTCAAACCCCTCAAACCCTAGCCCTACCTATAAATGGAAGCCTCCCTTCCATTTTTGGCAGCAGCCAAACCCCCTCCTCGAGCCCCGCGCCCCAACCTCCCTCCGTTTCCGCGCCCGGCCAGCCATCCACCACCACTTGGCGCCGTCCCAGTGGCCGCTCCGCCACTAGCGCCGCCGAAGCCGCCCTCCTCCTCCAACCCACGCACGACACGCATCCCCTGGCGGTTTTCCCCCGCCGTGGCCCGCCCAGGCCCGGGCCAGGCCCGCGAAGCCCATCGGGGCCCACGCCCGAGCCCGCGTGCCCGAGCGAGCGCCGCCGCTCGGCTCCCATGCTTCGCCCCAGGCTCCAGCGCCTCCCCGCCGCCGCAGTCCACCGCGCCGCCATGCGCCGCCGCTGGCTCCGGCCAGAGCAGCGCGCCGCCACCGCCGAAGCTCCTCCAGGCCAGCCCTGTCTTCTCCTCCTCCCCTGCCCATTCGCTGCTTCCCTCACCTTTCCCGTGCACCCTGCAGGCCGGCGCCGCCACGGCCCTCGTCGCCGCCCGGAGTTCCCCTCGCCGCCGGCCGACTCCCCGACCGGATCCGCCCTGGCCGCGGCCGAATCCGCGGCCTCCCCGTCGCCCTCGCTCTCCTCCGGGCCTCCCCATCGCCGGCGCCGCCACTGCCTGGCCTGGCCACGACCTCGACTGCCCGTGCCTCTGACGGGTGGGCCTCCGCTGCCGGACATGTCTGACCAGGCACGGACATGTCCGCCCAGATCTGACCCGCGAGGTTGTTTTTTTGCCTAAGTCCCTGTAATATATTGCATAATCATGTCATGTTCATGCCACCATATCTCTGCATTCGTAGCTCCGTTTTGTGCGTGTAATATGTCAAATTGTTCGCCTCGACAAGTACATCATTTCATTACATTGCATCATTTTCATTTGAGCTCATCTTGATGCTCAAAATGCTGTTGGAAGAGTGCATGTTGATGTTAATCTGCTGAAACTGTTATAACTTGCTCATTTATCATTTTTGCCATGATTGATGTGTGCATCCTATGAGGTTGATGTCTACATGAATGTTGATCTATGCCATGCCATCTTTCCAGTTGTGCAACCCATATATTTTTGTGAGTTGTGTGCTGAGTGCATCGAGCTTGTTAAGTAGGGTAGTTGCTGTTGCTGTTTTCCTGGCAGATTCTGTTATAATTTGTTGCTATGTTAACATGCTTCTACTAATCATTCTATGCATAATCTGGAGATGTTCTATAAATATGTTTTGATCTACATGTCTTTCTCTATCCATTCATGCCCCTGTTTGAAATTATAGCCTGCTGGAACATGTTCATATCTTGCTCCAAAGTTGCTAAATGATGTTGTTGTCAGCCTGTTAACATTAAGTTCTATGTTTCCATGATTGTTTCCTAGTGATCCATGCACCCTATGAACTTGCTCTTGCCATGCTGAGCTTCATAAACATGTCTTCTTACTGTTGGTTTCCTTGCCATGCCATGTATTGCTCTGTGGTGAGTGGTTCGAGCTCACGAACATGCCTACTTATTGTTGTTCCTGCCATGTATGAATCTGTTATATACCTTGCCATGTTTACATGGATGCCATCATATTTTCCGTGCCCTTTTGGCTCATGTTCAGTAAGGGACTTTTGATCTATGCATTTAGTAGTATCATGCCATGCCTTTGTTTGCCATGATAGCTTACTGTAACATGTTGTTTGCTTGCTCTAAACATTGCAACCTGATGTTATTTCTGCTAAAGTCTTAAACTGTTATTACTTGCAATCTTACCAAGCGTGTTTGAGCATGTTCTAGTAGTTTCTGGAGATAGCTCAGTGTTCATGTTTTGTTATGCTTTACCCGTACTTCATGCCCATGCCTTTTGTTATTATGTTGGGGTGCTGTAGCATGTTGTTTTGATGCTTGCAAGATGCCTAGTTGCTGTTATGGATAGATTGTTGTTGTGACTTGTATAGAGTGTATGTGTTGAACCCAGTGCTCCGTTTTGAGTGTGCTCTATATGAAACTTGCTTGATTTTGCATGTAGCTTCATACTATCATGTTGCATCCTTGTCTTGGTGTGTTTGCTTGATGTTTGGATGCATTTTGCATCAATGCCATTTTAAACTTGTTTTGCTCATATCTTCTAGGCCGTAGCTCTGAATCTAATGAACTTTATATGTAACTTGACTAGAATTTTCGTGTAGATCCTCTTGGTGCATCTTAACTTGCTGTTTAACAACTTCAACTTAAGGTTTATTCAGTTCTGGACCAATTTCAAAATATGCATATGAGGACTTACCGGAATTGTTATATGTTGGTTCCGGCCTCATTTAAACTTGCCTTGATGTGTTGTTCTTGTTTGCATCATCTCTTGCCATGAGTAGCTTCATGTAGCCTTGTCGTGCGTCATGCTTGTTGTGCATCATGTCTTGCCTATGTGTGGTGTGTTTACCATGTTTTGTGCTTCTTCTCGATAGCTCCCGTTTCGTTGCGATCGCGAGGATGCGTTCGCCTACGTGTGGTTCGTCTTCGTGGCTTCATCTTCTTCATGGACTCGTTCTTCTCCCTTGCGGGATTTCAGGCAAGATGACCGCTACCCTGGATCTCACTACTATCATTGCTATGCTAGTTGCTTCGTTCTATCGCTATGCTGCGTTACCTATCATTTGCTCTTCAAGCCTCCCAAATTGCCATGAACCTCTAACCTTTGACACCATTTCTAGCAAACCGTTGTTTGGCTATGTTACCGCTTTGCTCAGCCCCTCTTATAGCGTTGCTAGTTGCAGGTGAAGTTGAAGATCTCTCCATGGTGGACAGGATTTTGATTGGGATATCACAATATCTCTTATATTATTAATGCATCTATATATTTGGTAAAGGGTGGAAGGCTCGGCCTTATGCCTGGTGTTTTGTTCCACTCTTGCCGCCCTAGTTTCCGTCATACCGGTGTTATGTTCCCGGATTTTGCGTTCCTAACATGGTCGGGTGATTTATGGGACCCCCTGACAGTTCGCTTTGAATAAAACTTGTCCAGCAAGGCCCAACATTGGTTTTACCATTTGCCTCACCACCACCTATATTTCCCTTGGGAGTAATTAACCCAAGGGTCATCTTTATTCAGCCCCCCCGGGCCAATGCTTGTCTAAGTGTTGGTCCAAACTAGAGCGCTTTGCCGCGCCACCTCAAGGAAACTTGAGGTCTGGTTTTAGCTGTACGGACTGCTCATCCGGTCGTGGCCTGAGACGAGATACGCGCGGCTACTATCAGGATGTCGGCACGCCGGTAGGTCGTGCTGGTCTTGTTTTACCATTGTCGAAATGTCTTGTAAACCGGGATTCCGAGACTGATCGGGTCTTCCTGGGAGAAGGTATATTCCTTCGTTGATCGCGAGAGCTTGTCATGGGCTAAGTTGGGACACCCCTGCAGGGTTTAAACTTTCGAGAGTCGTGCCCGCGGTTATGTGGCAGATGGGAATTTGTTAATGTCCGGTTGTAGATAACTTGACACCAGATCCGAATTAAAACGCATCAACCGTGTGTGTAGCCGTGATGGTCTCTTCTCGGCGGAGTCCGGGAAGTGAACACGGTTTCTGTGTTATGTTTGACGTAAGTAGGTGTTCAGGATCACCTCTTGATCATTGCTAGCTTCACGACCGTTCCGCTTGTTTCTCTTCTCGCTCTCATTTGTGTATGTTAGCCACCATATATGCTTAGTCGCTGTTGCAACCTCACCACTTTACCCCTTCCTTTCCCATTAAGCTTTGCTAGTCTTGATACCCATGGTAATGGGATTGCTGAGTCCTCGTGGCTCACAGATTACTACAACAACAGTTGCAGGTACAGGTTGTCCGATGATCATGACGCGAGAGCAATGTTTACTTGTTTTGGAGTTCTTCTTCTGCTTCTTCTTCGATCAGGGGATAGGTTCCAGGTCGGCAGCCTGGGCTAGCAGGGTGGATATTGTTTGAGTTTCTGTTTATGATTCATCCGTAGTCGGATGTTGGTCTTGTATGTTGTATTGTTGTATTCATGTGGCATTCTATGCCTTATGTATGTATCCCCAACTATTATGTAATGTTGATGTAATGATATCCACCTTGCAAAAGCGTCTTCAAGATGCGCTTCTATCCTTGGTGGGACCTTTGAGTTCCTTTAGGATAGGGTCGCATCTTGGGCGTGACACTAGCTCACGATACGTCTCCATATTCTCTTTTTTTGACTCAAACAATTCATGTGCTTTATAACCAAACATGTCTATTTTCTGAACGATCCCAACCCATTCATGACCACCCTAGCAACCAAACGCACGTCATCTTACGAAAACCAAATAATCCCACAATACTAAGGCGTGGTGCATTAACTTCTACCTCGTTTCTTGTTTCTTCACATATCAACCAATAAGAATCCAATGATATACTTTTTGTGACATAGTAACTCATACTTAGTTAGTCAAATGGAGAACCTAGAACTACGTGCAGGCCCTATAAACCGAGACACCTACAAATAAAAAACCGAGACAAAGAGGGTAGTTCAGCACGTATCTTTTAAGATCAATATAGTCGGGATTCACCAAGGAGCAAAACCAAGTGGTAGGCTGCTCCTGTCGTGTTGGCGTAGCAACTCAAGCAGGGTCAGTCCACACACGAAATGGCGACACACTTAACAGGACCCCTTTGGCAGACTTGTGGCTCATCCACCGTCTTGTTCCACGTGCGATGCACCAAATTACAGTTTGGAGCAGCGGTTGGAATTGGAGGCACCCCGGTCGTAGCGCCGTAGTAGTAGAAAATGAGCGATGAGGGGTCAAATCACAAAGCCCCACCTTTCCCGCATTAAGCTGGACGGACGAAGCAACCATCATTTCACTCTAGCGTGCAAGAGCATAAAGAAAAGAGAAAACAATGATGTGTGCGGCAGCTACCTAGGGCACCCTAGGGTAGGGGTCTCCACTACAGATCCTTTTTTTGAAAGCGCCTCCACTACAAATCGGCTTCTCCCTCGTCCTCTTGAAGAAAACCGATGATGAGTTCGGCGGTAGGGTTTGTAGGAGTACTACGGCGTGCGGGGCCACGTCGTAGTAAACGGGTTCGAGTTGACGCCTTAAATATGTGTGGGCCACTTGGTTTACGGGAACGAGGCAGCATTTTGGGTTCGGGGACCTGTGGAGATATAGCACGTACAAAACATTGTGGACGTAGGTTCAACCGAAAGGCAATGATGCATGGGCCCTGCATTTTGATATACCCGGGGCCGCATGAAATTTGCTACTCTACTCAAAACTAGTAAGGTACACATGTATTGAACGCATGAGATTTCGAAACCAAATTATGAATAAATACACACTATAGCATGTAAAGCTTTGAGTCATATGTGCATGATGTAGATGTTTGTTTAGTTCTTATAGTTCATCTCATTCAAAATCAATTAGTTTTATAAAAATGTTAAGATTCATGGGGTTGTACATTGTAAATCATAAAGTAAAAAACAAATAATGGCAATTCATTTAGAAAACAATAATCAATTATGATACAGAAGATTCTAGAACAAAGGAGAAGTGCTTGTGTTTTGAGGTTTGTGCATTACGCTTAAGTTCAACCATGGAGTCTTCTAAATTGCACATGTGGCAGATCTGGTGGAATGTTGATGATATCCAATGGCCAGTAGTGCTCGGATTTTCCCATCTCTGCACTGTCGGGTTAGCTTCATCCAGTGACCATCTTTCAAAGTTATTGGCACACTATATAGTTCTTGTGCCATAGTTGCATGTTTTGGAAAAAAAGCTACTAGTGGGTTGTACTATCTATTTAGGAATAGAAGATGCATACGTGGAAGTTGTAGGGAAAGAGATGACATGGAGCATCTCAATTCCTATGAGTAGGGATTGGAAAAGAGATGTCATTTGGTTCACATCATAGGAACTTTTCTATTGAATCTAGAGATGACATGTATCTCAATTTCTATGAGGAGGGATTAGTAAAGAGATGTAATTTGGTTCATATCATAGGAACTTTTCTATTAAATATATGCTAATGTTTATTTTCCTTTGAAATTAAGGGAGTATAGGAATCCATTCATATGAACCAAATGGCTCTAAAGCTATAGAAATGATATCATGTTTATTTCCTTTGAAATGTGGAGTATATGAATATATTCCGATGACCCAATTGGCTCTAAAGGAAAAAAATCCTATAAAAATCATATCATATAGAGTTCCTATGATATTCCTCGACACTAAAGGATGGTTGAAATTTCTGCGGGTGATACAATGGTCTCTCTTTGTAGACTCCTCACCCATCTTTATAGTTACCTATCAAAGATGAATGAAATGATATATACAGGGTATTCTACATGTGCAATTTGGTACAAGAAAACTCGGTAAAAGTTTGCGAGGTTCTAATTTTCAATAAAGCTATATGCACTGCATTTTGGAGCGGAGGGAGCATACGGCAGTTGCTAACACTCACGTGGAAGATTTGTGTGTAGGAGGAGTGGTTGTTCTGTTAAATGACATGGCAAAACTGACACTGTCGGATGCCGATCTAATGGTTCTTACGACGTTTGTCAGGAAAAGGCTTGTGGCGAACGTTTGCCCGATAATGATTTATGGACACATGCATTGCATTGATACGTGCCCCCCTCTCTCTCACGCACACTCACCCTCATGAGTCACGACTCTCCCGAGTCCTCTCGCAGACTCGCACGTCGCACCCATCCTCTATCTGTAGGTAGACGTCATTCACATATGTGCTCTTCACACCCTACCCTCAGAACATCTAAAAAACAAAAGATGGCGCACACATTTTATTTTAGCTCACACGTCACACACTTATACTATTACTCTTGCGGCGAACGTTCTTTGGGCATAGTATATATTGTACTCTCACGAAGAGAAGCGGTGCACGCGCACACTAGTTCTCTCACACCCACTCATGGGTAGACGTAGGAGCGCATTTTTTTGAAGCCGGTACAACAAAATCACTCCACTATATATAAAAGCAGGAGCCTTAGTGCTTGCTTTACTAGGGTTTCTCTCGTTCACTATCTCATGCTCTCCAAATCTAAGCAAGACATAGGTGGCCACACTCTCTCTCTCAGCTCACGGCTGGTCACAAATCCGGCCGGACAACCTCGACCGGGGCAGGGGGTGTAGGTGCATCATTCACGTTGTCGGCGGCGGCGACGGAGGAGACCAACGGCTGCCCGCGCGTCTCGATCGGAGGCCGTGTTGTTCTCTTCGAGAGAGCACCGGCTCGGGAGGGCCTCCGACCCCTTCTTCCTCCCTGCGGTATTGTGGCCAAGATGCGGCCTCCCGACGCCGTCTTTGCCACATGCCGATGACCCTCAGGTATATATTCCTTCGAAACCTGCCTTGCTCTACTGCCCCAGCTCTTCCCCCTTCGTGTGGATCCTTTTCTACTTCCGTCTGCTCTTACAAAGCCACCTAGACTTCTACTATTATTAGAAGTAAAGCTAGTTCATACAGTGAACTCAAAGCATTGGTTCAAACAGGGAAGAAAGTGGGAAATCTGTAGCATGAATCTAGGACTTGGTTCTATGAGGAAACGGGGGAAAGTAGTAATATGTGTCACTGTTTAAATAACCGTATTTCGTATTTGCGCAAACACGGATGTTTGTCTCCATATCGTTTTGGGATGTCTGTCTCCGTATCGTTTCTATCCGCGCAATCAAAAGCACACACCTCAGTTTTAGTACAACTGCGCAAAATGAGATGGCTATCCCTCGTTGCCGTCGTCCAACCTCCCGTCTTCAAGGTATCCCTACATTGGTAGTAACTAAGGTAGAATGACCAACGCAATCTAAAAGAAGCTGATTCGTATGTTTTACTTCCTGATTGCAGTGCAGGGACGAGCGAAAACAACTGCATCCCAGTCCGGAATGCACTTTCTACTAGTTCATCCATGGACCGAGGACTAGCTGGCACGGCTGCACGGCGGTTTTTTGGACAGGTGCACGGACAAGAGGCATTGTGGTCTGCTTATTTCTGCAAATAGCGGTGCTTAAATTTAGTGGAATGCACAAGCATTTCAGCTGGTCAGTACACTGCATGGTTCAGTTCAACATTCCAGCTAAGACCACAATTATAATTGGTTATTCTGGAATGAGAGAACCTAACCCTGGATGGTGGCAAAAAGAAAAAACCAGAGTGAACTCCAGGAAATTTAAGCCTGCCGGGAGGCCCTTTGCTTAGAAAAGCGTTGCTTGTTTTTTGCTGATTTGTAAACCTTCTCACAACTTTGTCTTTTGCTGTGAACTAGTATATGTTTGTTATGTTCTATGAATCATTGAGATGTATAAAATTGCTTAACTTATGCTTTTCAAGATTTTTATGAAGACGAGTTTAATTGTGAGTGTTCCACATGAGCGCTGGACTAGCGTGTGAACGTTTGGAATTTATTACATTGTGGCCTCAATTAACTGCATGAACCACTGTAACAAGATACAGAGTAGTTGCTTATATGTCAGAGAGTAGATTGTTGATTGTTAGCTGGTCGATAGCCTAGTGTTGAAGCGAGCTGAGCCAATGTGTCGTGTTTTGCACAACTGCTTACAAGTGGGATAGCACCAATAGTGTTTATAAGTACTTATGTATACATCGGCGCACGGTTCTCGAATGAGTGCTCTATTTCATCAAAACACACATTGCTCGTATGATAAACCATGACAACTTATGTCTTACCATGCCATATTCATGAAAAAACTAGTGAGGATGCATCTGTTTCGGCAACAATTAACACATGATTCACGGGCACACAAAAGTAGCAGAAGTTCCCATAGACGGATTCAAACAGAGCACTAGCCCCAGAGGGGTCGATAACAGGCAAGGTTCGGATAATTAGACACAATCCAAACTACTATTAAACACTAGCTGGGGCAACTATTTCATGCCTCGATCTAATTTGGGTTGGACACAAGATGGACCTTGCCATGAACATCATCGAGGATGTCCTGCAGCAGCTCAATCGTGTGAACCTTCATGAAGACAACCTTGTGGCCTTGCCACTGATAAACTTGTTTGTGGAGGCATGCCACGTCATCTTCCTGCGTAAGCTTGACAAGAACAGTATGCCTCACAAACGAAGGAGTAGCTTTGAACTTCTTGTGCTTCAGTACACCCTGGACAACACGCCTGACAATAGTGATGCTGGAATACAACTCTTCATTGGTATAACCGCAAATGGCTTCCAGGATCCAACAGCCTAAGAACTCTGTTTTCCCAGTGCGTATATTCAGGTCGTCCGCCTCAAAACGAGTGACATGCACAACCACACAATCCTTGTCTGCATCAGGGCTCTAATTGAAACAGAAACAAATTCTGAATTACTTTTCAGTATAAGAACCACAAGTTATTTAAACCACTATGTATAACATGGCACCGAAGCTAATAAAATTTTGCATTATTAATCACCACATACTTCCTTTTCTAAAAAACAACACCACATACTTAGATGAAAACCCACAATCGAGATCGGCAAAGAAGGAAATCACCTTGGGTAGCTCAGCGGGGGGGTGGGGGGGGGGGACACATCCTCGAAGGGGGAAAACTGCTCCTGTAGTGCCACGGGGGCTGTAACCTCAAACGGGCCGTTGACCATCTCAGTAGTGGCCATGAGCGTATCTGGGGTCGGCGCGGTGGTTGCCTCCATCTTCTTGGAGCTCTTTGTCTCGTGGGGATCAGCCTCCCGCGTCTGCTCCAATATCGGCAGATCTTTGCCTGGTTCTCCTTGGTCCATCATGAAACTGACGAATACTAGGAGACCACCGAAAGGAAAACGCAATCGCAATGACAATGAAACAAAAAAGAGAGTGAGGATCGGTTACTGCTTTGCAAAAGTTCTTTTTTTTGAACCAAAATATACCAACATCACAGATCCGCTTACCTTCCCTTCGTTGGGAGAGAAGAACAGTGGCAGATGCGAGTGTTGCCTTTCTTGAAGACGGTGAGGGAGAAGGGGATTCAGTGAGGAGTGAAATGATGGTTGCTTCGTCCGTCAAACTTAGACTGTGGGGAGGTGGGTGAGGGAGTCCTGGACTAGGGGGTGTCCGGACAGCCGGACTATCATCGTCCGCCGGACTCCAAGACTACGAAGATACAAGACTGAAGACTCCGTCCCGTGTCCGGATGGGACTTTCCTTGGCGTGGAAGGAAAGCTTGGTGATACGGATATGTAGATTTCCTACCATTGTAACCGACTTTGTGTGACCCTAGCCCTCTCCGGTGTCTATATAAACCGGAAGGCTTTAGTCCGTAGGACACAACAACCATTACAATAATCATACCATAGGCTAGCTTCTAGGGTTTAGCCTCCTTGATCTCGTGGTAGATCCACTCTTGTACTACCCATATCACCAATATCAATCAAGCAGGAGTAGGGTTTTACCTCCATCGAGAGGGCCCGAACCTGGGTAAAAACAGCATGTCCCTTGTCTCCTATTACCATCCGCCTAGACGCACAGTTCGGGACCCCCTACCCGAGATCCGCCGGTTTTGACACCGACATTGGTGCTTTCATTGAAAGTTCCTCTGTGCCGTCACCGATATGAAGGATGCCTCCTCCCGTCTTCAAGGACGGTATTTTCACCAAAGGAGCCTTGGCCGCCGGCCAAACTTTCCGGCTAGGTGGTTTTCTTATGACCGCCTGTCCGGCCGCCGCTTCGACAATGACCTCTCAAGTCGCCAAAAGCAATCTTCACGTCAGCTCAGAATTTGCCGAGCGGCTCGATCCAGTAGAGCTCCCGTCCGTAAACGAGCTCTTGGATCGCATCGCCGCCCTGGGAGTCGCTATAGACTACAATCAGATTGGGCTTAAAACCGATCTGAGAGAGATTAACTCTCCCCAGGTCACCCACCACGTTGCAGTGGTAGAGGAACAATGCGGCGACTCTTCTCCTGTATTGAAAACTAGTCATGTCCGGGCTGCCGAACCCTCCATGCTGGATTCCCGCGGAGGGACGGACTTCGATCAAGCATTGAACTTAAAGTCAGGCATCGGACCGAACTCGTTGGACAACGTCCAACAATCCAAGCTTCCAAATTTGGAAACTTCTCGGCCTTTGAGCCTTGAGATGGGTAGTGTTCCGAACTTAATTCCACCCGCCCGCCCAGACATATGCGATCTATCTCTAATCCGGCAAGAGCCCGCTGAAACAGTACATCATTACTGGGCCAGATTCCTCCTGGTTATGGACGGGATAAAGGACTGCCGAGAGGAAAACACAATCTCAATCTTTTGCAATAATTGCACGGACGAGGGAATCTTGAACGCCGTCAGCCGTCGTGAAATTACACGCTTCGCCGACCTGGCGTCCATAGTACGAAAGTACTGTGTGATGGAGAGTTTCCGAAAAACCGAAAATAAGTTTTGGGACAATCCGGCCCCAACCCTAGTCCGCAACAAAAGGGTGCATTACACTCAGGCACCAGATACAAAAACCAAAAAGCAAAAACCCCATAAAGGGCATGGAACCGTACTGGAGGGGTGGCTTAGCGGACCCTGTAAAATTCACAGTACAGAGGGCGCCACCCCAACACATAGCCTTCGAGCATGTTGGATATTACGGAAGGTGGCCAAAACTGGCGAGAAGCTTCTAGCCCCGGAAAACCACTCCAACAATACCGGTATGGTATCAACAGTCTTCGAGACCTTCGCATCAAATAATATGCAGAAACGAACAATCCGTAGCCTCTCCGAAGTCTACCAAGTAGCAACAACAAATCCATGGAGCGACACAGCCATCACCTTCAATGCCAGCGACGAACCTAAATTGCAAACAGCCTGAGCACCAGCCGCAATGGTACTCAGTCCAATAGTGGACGGCTTTCGACTTACAAAGGTCCTCATGGATGGCGGCAGCGGATTAAACCTCATCTACGAGGAAACTCTTCAAAAAATGGAAATAGACTGGAGCCGCATTGTGCGAAGCAACACAACCTTCAGAGGAATAATCCCTAGCCGGGAAGCGCGCTGCACCGGAAAAATCACACTCGATGTGGTGTTCGGCTCGCCGGACAATTACAGATTCGAAGAAGTCACGTTCCAAGTGGCCCCGTTCAACAGCGGATATCACGCTATATTAGGACGAGAGGCATTCACAATTTTTCAAGCCTTACCCCATTACGGGTACATGAAGCTCAAAATGCCTGGGCCCGGCGGAATAATCACTCTCGTTAGTGATCCGGACATAGCAGTCCGCGCCGAGAACAAGACAGCCGCATTAGCCATGGAGGCACTATCCGAAGCCCTAGCAGTAGAAGAACTTACCGCGCTACGCTCTATTGTGAATAGAGACGATGTGATACTCGATAAGAGATCCAAGTCCACCTCCTTTAAACCAGCGGACGAAATAATAAAATTCTAGGTCCATCTAACGGACCCGACAAAGACGGCTTCCATCGGGGCACAGTTGAACCCTGATGTAGACGCCGCACTGTGAGAATTCCTTCGGGAAAATTGGGACATTTTCGCCTGGCACCCTTCGGATATGCCCGGAATCCCACGTAGATTGGCAGAACACAGCCTAAATATCCTAAAAGGATTCAAGCCAGTCAAACGGGCTCTTCGACGATTTTCTGAACCCAAAAGACAGGCAATGGGAGAAGAGCTAGCCAAACTATTGGAAGCCGGATTCATCAGAGATATCAAACATCCGGATTGGCTAGCAAATCTGGTAATGGTACCAAAGAAGGACAAATCCTGGCGCCTATGTGTCGATTTTAAAGACCTCAACAAGGCCTGCCCAAAGGATCCCTTCCCCCTCCCCCGCATCGACCAGATAATCGATGCTACCGCAGGACATGATTCACTGTGCTTCCTCGACGCATACTCCGGCTACCATCAAATCAAGATGGCGGAAGCAGACCAAGCCGCAATGGCATTCATCACTCCATATGGACCATTCTGCTTCAACACGATGCCCTTTGGACTTAAAAACGCCGGCGCAACATATCCGCGCATGATTCAAACATGTCTGGCCACCCAGATCGGCAAAACAGTAGAGGCATACGTAGACGACGTAGTCGTCAAAACCAAACACGTCGAAACTCTAGTAGACGACTTGAGGCTCACATTCGACAACCTCAGAGCGACATCAAGCTGAATCCGGAAAAATGCGTTTTCGGCGTACCAGCCGGAAAGCTCCTGGGCTTCATTGTATCCGGTAGAGGAATTGAAGCAAACCCAGCCAAGATCCGAGCTCTGTCTCAGCTAGATATTCCAAAAGACCTCAAACAAATACAAAAATTGACTGGATGCGTGGTGGCTCTAAGCCGCTTTATCTCCCACCTAGGAGAAAAGGCATTGCCCCCCTATCGCCTCCTTAGGCGCACCGAACACTTCAAGTGGACGGATGCTGCCACTGCCGGACTCGAAGAAATAAAAGCCATATTGGCAACAAATCCGGTCCTGGCTGCGCCCAACCTGGGCGAACCAATGTTGTTATACATCGCGGCAACACATCAAGTTGTAAGCGCGGTACTCGTCGTCGAACGAGAGACAGAAGGGCACAAATTCCCTCTTCAAAAACCAGTGTACTACGTATCCACTGTATTAACCCCCTGCATGTACCGTTACCTGCACTATCAAAAAATAGCGTATGCGGTGTTCATGGCATCCCGGAAGCTCCGACACTACTTTCAAGAGTGTTCGATAACAGTGGCCTCAGAAGTACCCCTCAATGATATTATAAACAACCGCAACGCGACGGGCAGGATTGCAAAATGGGCCATTGAGCTCTTACCATTCGATATAACTTACAAACCTCGGCGAGCTATAAAGTCACAAGTTTTGGCTGACTTCGTCGCTGAATGGACCGAAGCCGAACTCCCTAAAGAGTACGGCGCATACTCCCACTGGATTATGCACTTCGACGGCTCTAAAATGTTGGCTGGATTGGGGGCTGGCGTCGTATTGACGTCCCCAACCAGGGACACAGTCCAATACGTACTTCAGATAATGTACACGGACTCCAACAACGCAGCCGAATACGAGGCCCTTTTACATGGCCTCCGGATGGCAATCTCCATGGGAATTCAATGCCTAGAGGTGCGCGGGGATTCAAACCTTGCAATATCCCAAATAAATGGAGACTTTGATGCCAAGGATCCGAAAATGGCAGCATATCGCAACGCTGTCCTAAAAATGTCAGCTCGGTTTGAAGGACTTGAATTCCATCACGTAGCCTGGGATAATAACCAAGCAGCCGATATATTGGCACGCATCGGCGCAAAATGTGGCGCTGTCCCTCCAAACATCTTCCTGGAACGGCTCTTTAAGCCATCCGTACTATGGGAAGTGGAGTCCGGAAATAACAAACCGGAAGCAGCCGCACCAACCGACACAGAGCAATCTGACATAACCGGCGACTCAGCCGAAATAACACCTTTAGCCCACGACATAATGGCAGTAATCGCCCCGTGGACAGAACCATTCCTAGCCTACTTGCTTAGGCAGGAACTTCCGGAAGACCAAAATGAGGCCCGCTGCATAGTCCAGCGATCTAAAGCCTGCAAGGTCCATGAGGGAGAACTTTATAAGAAAAGCACAACCGGAGTCCTTCAAAGGTGTATCTCCGAAGAGGAAGGGCGAAACCTTCTGGCTGAAATTCATGCCGGACTAGGCGGACACCACGCAGTAGCTCGGGCCCTTGTAGGAAAGGCATTCCGTACAGGATTTTATTGGCCGACGGCCCGGGCAAATGCTCAGGACTTAGTCCGAAGATGCGTCGGTTGTCAGCTCTTTGCTAATCAGAGCCATATGCCACCCACTGCCCTCAAAACAATACCCATTACCTGGCCGTTCGCGGTCTGGGGGCTTGACATGGTCGGACCCCTTAAAGGGGGAACCCACAAGCAAAGGTACCTATTGGTCATGGTGGATAAATTCACCAAATGGATAGAGGCCAAGCCAGTTAAAACGGTAGAGTCCGGACCAGTGATAGACTTCATATCCGGGGTAGTACACCGTTATGGTGTCCCCCACAGCATCATCACCGATAACGACACGAACTTCACGGTCGACGAGGTTAAATCATGGTGCAAAAATATGGGCATTAAGCTCGATTACGCTTCAGTCTATCATCCTCAAACCAACGGTCAAGTGGAATGAGCGAACGGTCTAATAATGAGCGGCATCAAACCTAGACTAGTGCGGTCACTTACAAAATCTGACACGCACTGGGTAGAGGAGCTAGACTCCGTACTCTGGGGGCTGCGGACAACGCCCAACCGTACTACCGGATTCACACCATTCTTTATGGTATACGGCGCAGAGGCAGTTCTGCCCTGTGACATCATTCATGACTCACCTCGAGTGCACATGTACGAAGAAAGAGAAGCCAAGCAGGATCGACAGGACAGCTTGGACGCATTGGAGGAAGAGCGCGACATCGCCAAGGCTCGTTCCGCATTCTATCAGCAGAAGGCTCAAAGATATCAAAGTAGAGAAGTACGGGCCAAGACCTACAACGTCGGTGAACTAGTTCTACGCCTGCCGGACAAGAAAAAGGACAAACTCAAGCCCAAATGGGAGGGCTCTTTCATCATCGATCAAGTCCTGACCGGCGGAGCGTACTGTCTACAAAATGCGTCGGACAACCGGCTCAAGACGAACCCATGGAACGCTGCCCGCCTTCGAAGATTCTATGCCTAGCGCCGGACTAAGAGTTCGTCCCCTTCCCCCATCCAAACTTTTACATTGCAGCTGTCTTTTGTTTCTCTTTCTTCTCTCAACCCTTTTTCCAAAAAGCCCTTAAAGGCCTACTTGCGCATTGTTCACATTCACTTGATGTGCCATCCGCACTCATTATACCTGGGGGCTTCTTTACCAGAAGCTTAATTATAAGGGCTTCATGCCCAGCACATGTGTCAAGCTTCCACATGTACCTTTTATTCACCATTATATGCATCGATATGACTTATGTTTTGGCCAAGCTGGGTTGCCTGGCTCCTATGCTTACCCCTACATTCCCGATTGTTCGGCTAGGAGGTAAAGGGAGCACCTCTGCGATTGTTACTGCCGGGTCAGCCGGATGTGTACCTCAGACTGGGTGAAGCTGAAAGCTAGCGTTCTTAAGGGAATATTCGGTCAGTGACTTGAAAGATGATTTTTAACCTACTTATTTATCTGCCCCCAGATGTTTTTCTGCTTTTTTCGCAGTCCGGACATGCACTTTAGGGCATGCCTCCCAGGGAAAGGAACCCTTAACGGAACTATTCTCCCTGGAAGATGTTTCTTACTAACCATGTAATATAACATAACTAGTTGGGCACTTGTCTGATAAAGCACTAATGACCCCTACGCCTGGTCTCCATGCATACCCCGGTTGTTTCTTAACCGAGAAGGTATTCAGACACACTCCGGACTCTAGGGTCCCGAGGTTGAAGCGAAAAGGTCGGCAAAGACAAACGATCTACAATCTGGCTAGAAGGCATTTCACATGTCATTTTAAAATACATTGTCAAATCTACTGACTGTATTCCTCCTCAATCCCGTCTAACAGGCTGTCTAATTTACAGTCCCGTTGGGAAAATTTAGCGGCCAACTCTACTTGGCCGTATACTAAACTCACAGGGATCTCCTTCCCATCGGGCCCCACAGGTCCGACCTCGGCCATCTGGTTGGGATCCGCCTTCTTGTACCGCGTCTTCACCATGGCCCAAGCCTCCCTGGCACCTTGGCGGCAGGCCGAAATCTTCCATAAACGGAAGCACTGCCGCACTCCCTGAAGCTTCTCCGCAAGCTCCCCAAGGCCCTCGGGTAGGGAGAGGGATGGCCATAAAGCCTGGACGACGCTGCTCATTGCCTGCCAAACTCGTTCGAGCAGCTGCAACAGCTCGGGAAGTTGATCACCCGTTGATACGGGCATCTCCTCCGCAGGGCGACCTGTGAGTATACCTACAAGACATATTTTGTCAATTGACTTCCTCGCCGAACTCTTCTTTTCAAAGGGGTCCGCTCAAGCACTTACTATAGATGCCGCGACGAAGCCGCTCAGTCTCCTTAACGGAGCCGGACAGCTCGGCCTGAACACCTTTCAGCTCTTCTCCGAGCTGGGCATGGGCATCCTGGAGCTTGTTCCTTTCCTGCTGCACCCTATTCAGCACCCTCTCGCCGGCCTTCAGCTGGCGCAGTAGTTCTTGCATATCCGGATCTTGTCCGGCAGCACCTGCAACGTCGTTATTAGACTTGCGTGCACGCCGCACACCACTTATCTTTCTAAAATAATGTGTTACCAGGAGGGGTCTCCGTGTTTCCTCCTGCAGCAGCAAGTGCGGCCTCGAGTTGGGCCTTGCACTCTTGCAGCTCCTGAGACAGTTGGGCATTCTTCTCCGTAAGATCCCGCGTTTCAAATGATCCTTAAATCAGTTAATATAACTACTTTAAGTCTCGGGGGCTACTGGCATATACACCTATTAAATTCTCTTACCCGTATGTCTTTTACATACTGCTCCGTGGCTCTGGTAAAACCATCTTGAGCAGCACGGAGGTGCGCGTCCCCCGCGTTAAAGGCATTCAACGCCTCAGGGGAGAAGCACGCGTCACGAAATACTGTCCGGCAGCGCCTGTGGTTCATGGCGCTCTCCACCTTTGACTTGGTGGCGGACAGTCTGTCGGCATCCTCCGTTAAAGGAGTGTCCGGCTCGCGCCTTGCACTCGCCTCCCCCTCCAGACCCCGTGCTGGAGCCTGGTTGGTAGAGGTTGGATTGGCAACCTCTACACCCGCAGTCCGGCGGGCGCTTTTTCTCCTACAAAAGTCATGAGCACTCAAACGCTTCCTAGGAACGTTGCTCCAAATAATTAACTGCGAGCTATACCTTTGCGGCGACGTTTCAGTCCGCGCCGCGCTCCTCTTCCGCCTACTGGTCCGGACTGGCCTTTGTTGGTCAGCCGCCGCGGGCTCGGCTTCCTGCCTTGAAGGCGCTTCCTGCAAAACACCATCGTATGCGAAGGTCAGAAATGAGCAAGGAAGAGATAATGGTGTCGGGACTTCCGTCACAATCACCTGGGAAGCCGGATATAGTCCGGGGTAGTCAGCCGTAATGGCGACTAAAGCATTATCCATGCTGAGCTGGTGGAACACCCCGTCGATTAGCTCCACCTGTATGTCCGGATCCTCTTCGGAGGCCGGATCCTGGGATCTCTCTGGATCCTCGGGTTGCGGAGCTGGACTTATCATGTCCTCCATGATCCAACACAGTTCCTGCGTCGAAGACATAATATAAGAAGCTTAAACTTTGAAAGCATGGGTTGGGCCCTTAAAGTGTTCGCTTACCCAACGCCGAGGGTTATTCATGGAGAACCCATTCAACGGGTTCGTCTGGAGAAAGTCCTCCTTCTCCCCCTTATACAGGCCGGACAGGATCTTCACCAGATCCTCAGCCGAATCCGGTCCTTTGCGGCCATGACGGGTGGCATCGTCTTCCCCGTTGAAATCCCACATGGGGTGGCCCCTGTATTGCAGTGGATGAACCCCCCGCATAATGCATATTGCCATGACTCCAATCATGGTCAACCCGGAATGGGCCAGTAATCTTATCCGGCCCATCAAATAATGGACGCTCTTGTCTTCCTCCAGTTGGGGGCTCTGCGGATGCCAACTAAGGCGTTTCTTCAGAGGAGCATTGCTGAACTCCGGGAGGCCGATCCGAACAGGGTCCGGCAGCGGAGCGTCTTCTATGTAAAACCATTCCGAAGGCCAGTCTTCGGACGCCTTCTTAGGGGTTCCGGATGGATAACTGGTCCCGGCAATGCGCCATATTTCGATGCCGCCCACTTGATATATGGACCCCTCGTGAGAGCGGGGTACAAGGCAGAACAACCTCTTCCACAGTGCAAAATGGGGCTCAACGCACAGGAATAACTCAGAAAGAGCTACGTAACCTGCGATATGCAGGATAGAGGCGGGCGTGAGGTGATGGAGCTGGAGTCCGTAGAACTCCAGGAGCCCGCGGAGGAACGGGTGTATAGGAAACCCGAGCCCACTTATCAGATAGGGGACGAAGCATACCCGCTCCCCTTTTTTGGGACTTGGGGTAGCCTCCGCTTGCTTCCCACCTTGGTAGGTGGCCAACCCGGCTCGAACCGGGACCATGAAGTCCGGAGGGAGATATCCCTTTGCTTGGAGCATCACCAGCTTGTTGTGCGGGATAGAACATCTCCTCCAATCTCTTGGCGGAGGGCTGGGAGTGCGAGAAGAGGAGCCGCATCGACGGTCCGTGATAGAATGGATTCTTGGTCAGAAGCGCTCCGATGAGTACTTGCGGAAGGAAGATGGTGTGATTTTGATCTGGACTCTTGCCTCTCTTATAGGCAGACTATTTGCACAGCTAGGGGGTAAAACATAAAAGATACCCTGGCTTTTCGCATTCGTGCGACGCGTGGAAGATGGCCATTATTGGGCGTGGAAGCCAAGAAGCGCAACATTGATAAGAAAGCCGGACACTGTTCGGCAAACACACGGAATTTGGAGGAGAACCCGCCTTGCAACGCCGAAGACTATATACGCGCTGGACTTATCGTCATTGAAGCCTGGTTCGGGGGCTACTGAGGGAGTCCTGGACTAGGGGTTGTCCGGACAGCCGGACTATCATCGTCTGCCGGACTCCAAGACTACGAAGATACAAGATTGAAGACTCCGTCCCGTGTCCGGATGGGACTTTCCTTGGAGTGGAAGGCAAGCTTGGCGATACGGATATGTAGATTTCCTACCATTGTAACCGACTTTGTGTAACCCTAGCCCTCTCCGGTGTCTATATAAACCGGAAGGCTTTAGTCCGTAGGACACAACAACCATTACAACAATCATACCATAGGCTAGCTTCTAGGGTTTAGCCTCCTTGATCTCGTGGTAGATCCACTCTTGTACTACCCATATCATCAATATCAATCAAGCAGGAGTAGGGTTTTACCTCCATCGAGAGGGCCCGAACCTAGGTAAAAACATCATGTCCCTTGTCTCCTGTTACCATCCGCCTAGATGCACAGTTCGGGACCCCCTACCCGAGATCCGCCGGTTTTGACACCGATAGTTGGGTTTTGTGATACGACGGCTCATTACTGCCGCGCTACGACCGAGGTGACTCTCCGCCTGCATACTGCCTGCTAATTTGGTGGATGGCATTTGGGCCCGCGCGCTACATGGCCCGCATGTCGGTGAACAAAAGTATAACGACATTCAGTAGAGGGAGACGTTTCAGTGACCTAGGAGGAGCCAGAAGCGGTAGAGTGTCTCCACTGTACTAGTAGGAATTGTTTTTCTGGGTAGTTGTAGAGTGTCTCCACTGTACTAGTAGTAATTGTTTCTCTGGGCCCAAGACAAAACAGCCAATCCACACTAGTAAATAGTAAAATCAATTCAAAAGGCGCTACCCACATCCAGCACACCGCCCCCGCCCCTCCCCCACAAAATAAAACCTGGGTGCTCTTCTTCCTCCTCGCTCCCACCCACCTCACGTCAGCTCGCTCCACTCGTACCCCCAAATTCCTCACCTCACTCCTACAGAAAACCCCAGCTCCCCTTCTTCCTCACTCCTACAGAAAACCCCCAGCTCCCCTCCTTCTTCGCTCGCACTACAACTAGGCTCATCATTCGTTACTCTGCTCAAATTCGTGAGCGCGACGCGACACCCTCAAGGAAAATGGAGTCAGCTGACCCCAGCGCCAAGAAGATGAGGCTCCCGCCAGCGGCGATGCCTGTTGTAGATCCTGCACCCGGCAACGCGGGGAGAAGCGGCGACCCCGCCCCCACCGGATCCCAGGAACCCATAGAATCTCGGGTGGACCGCATCAGCGATCTCCCAGACGCCGTCCTTGGGGAGATCATCTCGCTCCTCCCCACAAAGGATTGCTGCCGCACCCAAGTCCTCTCAATTCGGTGGCGCCCTCTATGGCGCGCCGTGTCCCTTAATCTCGACTGTCGTCAGCTATCTCTCTTCAATGATTTTGAAATCCCCAGAGCCATCCTCTCCTCCCACCAGGGCTCCGTTCAAAGCCTCTGCATCCCGTCATGCTACCTGAGCAAGCATACCATGCCCTGCATGGTGGACGCCTGGCTGAAATCCCCTAAATTCACAGAACTACAGCTGCTTAAGTTCTACTATTCCCCTGGAAATCACATACCACATACAGAATGCCATGAACTTGTGCCCTCAGCACCGATGTCCATCTCGCGGTTTTCCTCCTCTCTCCACACCGCCACCTTTGCACTGTGCTACCTTCCAGACAATCTGGTAATAAACCTTCGACTCCCATTTCTCAAGAAACTTTCACTTGTGCGGGTTCGTATATCGGAGGCCTCATTGCACAGCATCATCCACTCCAGTTGCCCTGCGCTGGAGTGCTTGGTGCTTGTTTTCACAGTTAGAATCGGTTGTCTCCAAATAAAGTCGTCTAACCTAGTAAGAATTGGAATTTCTTTTGACGGAAGGCAGCTCATCATCCAAGATGCCCCTTCACTTCAAAGGTTGATCCTTGATTCTAGTTATTCACCGTTGCAAATAACCGTCCTCTCTGCGCTTAAACTAGAGACCTTGGGTGTAATACATGATCTCTGTGCTCATTTCAATATGGTGTTTGGCTCCACAGTTCTTCATGTACTTTATATTATCATCTACACTTGTAACCATATGCTGCATTTTAAATTTTTGCGCATAATTTATATATTATCTTGGAGTACACATTTTGTACTAATATTATGTTCTATGCTCAATGAAGAGTTTCTCCATGGATGGCCTATCAATGGTGTTGGATTCTGTCAAGATCTTATATATCCAAATGAATATTTGATCTGAACAAGATTATTGGCTTGCTGCAATGCTTTCCATGTCTGGAGAAGTTGTATATAAAGGTGATAATTTCACGCACATTGGAAGCCTGCATATAGTGTACTAGAATTAACCGTTCAGCTGTTGCTCTTTCGACACTCTTCTTTTAGACCTTTACTGTTTTCAATTTTCATGTCTATTTAGGCAACAGGACGGGGTAAGAAATTTATAACCAATCGGTGGATTCGTAAGCATCGGGATTTTCTCACTTCTCATGAGATTCGATTGAAGACAATAATGCTAGAACGATATGTAGCCAACCGTGCAAACACAAGATTTGTCACATTCTTCCTGCTGAATGTGAGGTTACTATTGTCCATCAGGCATAAGTTTATTAGCAGCATGGTTTTGACGGATGGGTATGTCGAAGAGCAAAAAAAGGAGTTTCAGGTGGGAAAAAGAGCTTCTGAACATGTCGGGCTTCTATTTACAACATATTGTGGTCATAATCCAGTAAATTTTACGATCCAGGATGTTCATTCTATGGACCTGACCGATCCATTTGACTGTGACTGCCGAAAATAGTGTTGGAGTTAGATGTTGTTGCCCTTTTCAATCTGTTTTTTTTGTAAACCTGATGAACAATCAACCCTCGTGCTTTTGTACAGTTTGTAAGCTGGAGTTAGATGTTCCTGCCCTTTTCAACTCGGCTGTGACTGTCATATTTTCTTTGAAACAAGGCAAATGGCTTGCCATTCGTTTAATTTAGAGTGAAATATTGTAACAAATCACAACCAAGGGAAATAACATCACTCACGACGGCTGCTTGAGCTCACTGTGCATTACAGAAGCCAAGTGACTAGCCCCCACCACCCCCACCAGTCAACCCTCGTACTCCCCTCCGCCTGACTGGACCGGCGCATCTTTAACGACTCCTGTTCGTTCCGTCCGAGGCCTCGCCGTCGTCCTCCGCCTTGCAGCCTTGGTTCACTCGCCGTGCGCGGTGCGTCGCCCTCTTGCATTGTCAACATCGTCAACAACCGAGAGGAACAAGGAGATGACTGTACATGGAGAGGATGATAGTAGGAACCCACTAGAGTCATGGCAGAACGCAAGCAAGTGCCTCTATAGTACAAGCCCAAAAATATGGTTCCTCCTAATGGTTGGACATCTGGGGCTCACAACATCGTCAATGTAGTCAATAAACGAGAGAATTACACTACGAGTGGCTGACACCAGGGACCCAGCAAGTCACGCAGTTTTTTTTTTGAGGAACAAGCAATTTTTTTTGAGACAATGAGGAACAAGCAGTTGTTATTTATACTAGTTTTAGCGACGGATCAGGGTAACAACGGGGCTGTGCGGGGGCTGTGGCCTGTCTAGCCAGGGTTTTATTTATGTAAACCACATCATGAGCCCAATTGTGTTTTTTTCTTGCTAAAAATGGCTAGCCCAGTTCTATTTTTTTAAAGAAATACCCAAACAAGGCCTACTTGCTTTATCGGCCCTGCTGGGCTGCAAATGTTTCAAGATGAGGAGAGTTTCATTCGGTTTGCCCAGAAATGGCCTGTACATTTTTAAAATACATCAAACCGGGAATTAGTTTCATTTTTTTCGTTACAAGATCTTAAATTCCATTGATTTTTATGCGTGGACAATTATTTTGATTTTATATTTATATAAAATATTTTTCAAAATAGTTTGAATGTGAATCGATATTTCTGGATTAAAAACAGTTGACCGCACCGAAATATGCAAAATTTCGTATACTTTTTAACCGTGGCCACAATATGGGGTGTAATGCTAACAAAAAGAAGATGGGCTCCAAAAAAATATTAAGAATTAGCAAATGGGCTGTACATTATTAGAAATAATGGCAGATGGGCTATATGTTGTTTTCCACAGATTTGAGGCTGACTTGTGCGCCTACTACAGGTTGACGCGTATGCTTTCATAAAAAAAGGTTGACGCACACGCAACGCCCTGTCAACTTAGTCAACACACGAGAGCAGTGACTATTGGATATCCATCCAACGGCTGTCGTGCATCTTCAATCTCTGCTCTTCATGCTCCAGCCGCTCAAACAAGCGCCGGCGGGAATGCCTGCTCCCTCCTCTCGCGGCCGGCTATGCTACCGCGCAGGCCTCACGGACCCACCGTACTCCCATCGCTGGCCTAGCCATCCCTCTACTCAACCACACATGTTGTTATTCTCCGGCGACGGCAGACGAACCAGTAAACCCTCATACTCCTCCGCGTGGGAAACAACTGCCGAGTATTCCCTGGCTCCGTGTCGTTCCCTTCCTAGGCCTTGCCGTCGTCCACCGCCCTAGTGCTCTCGGCGCGACCTGGTCAACATGGTCAATGAACGACATCCATCGGAAGTGGACTGTATGTGGAGAGGTTGACAGTTGGGTCCACGGCCGCACGCAAGGAAATGCCTCCTCATTACGCGCAAAATAATGATTCCTCCACCTGACAGCTAGGACCCACAGGAAGGGCCTCTGTATTTCGCAAAAAAAAACGTTCCCCCCGCTGACAGGTCGGACCCACCAGTTATATCTTCGCACGCAAGGAAGTGCCTCCTTATTACGCCCAAAAAAATGAATACCCCCCTGCTAGCTGGGACCCACCATATTGTTGGGCTGACTTGTGGGCCTACTAAGTTGACGGGGACGGAGGGCTTTGTCAACTTAGTCAATACTCCAGTGACTGTATGATGTCCATCCAACGGCAATACGGCTTCTTCAACCTCTGGTCTTCTTGCTCCAGCCGCCCAAAGTAGCGCCGGTCGTGCCGCCTGCTCCTGCCTCCCGTGGCCGGCTGTGCTACCGCCTGCTCCTGCCTCCCGTGGCCTGGCTCCGCGTCGTCCCCTTCCTAGGCCTCGCCGTCGTCCACCGCCGTGGTGCTCTCGGCGCGGCGTGGTCAATGTGGTCAATGACCGACTTCCATCGGAAGAGTACTGTACGTGGAGAGGCTAACAACTAGGTCCACGGCAGCCGCAAGGAAGTGCCTACTTATTACGCGGAAAACAATTATTCCTCCACCTGACAGCAGGGACCCAGCAGACAGGCCACCAGTATTTTGCGAAATAAATCATTTCCCCTGACTGCTGGGACCACCGGATGGGCCACCGTATTTCGTGAAAAAACGTTCCCCCCGTTGTCAGCTCGGACCCACCGGAAGTGCCTCCTTTTTACGCACAAAAAAATGAATACTCCCCCGGCTAGCTGGGACCCACCTTGGTGGGAGGCTTTCTTGTGGGCCTACTAAGTTGACGGGGCCGAAGGGCTTTGTCAACTTAGTCAATATGAACGACTTTAGCTTCAGTGACTGTACGATGTCCATCCAACGGCCGTAGTGCTTCTTCAACCTCTGGTCTTCTTGCTCCATCCGCCCAAAGCAACGCGTGTCGTGCCGCATGCTCCTGCCTCCCATGGTCGGCTGTGCGGCCGCGGAGGCCTCACCGCCCCCTACTATTCCCACCGCTGGCCAGGCCCTGCGGCGATGGCAGCCTCACACCGCAGCCGAACCAGTGAACCCTCGTACTGCTCTCCGCGCGGGCTTCCCCTGCTGCGTCTTCCCCGGCTCCGCATCGTCCCCTTCCTAGGTCTCGTCGCCGTCCACTGCCGTGGTGCTCTCCGCGCGGCGTGGTCAACATGGTCAAGGAACGACTTCCATTAGAAGAGTACTCTATGTGGAGAGGCTGACAGCTGGGTCCACGGCCACAGCCCAGTTTTTCTGTGATTTGCCAATTAAGTCGCTTTGTCAGGCCTGTTGGGCTGCAAATCTTTCAAGACGAGGAGAGGTTTTCATTCGACTAGCCGAGAAAATGACCCATCAGTAATGAGAAATGGGCTGTACATTTTTAAAACACATCAAAACGGCAATTAGTTTCAAATATATTTTTTTCATTTCAAGATTTTAAATTACTTTAATTTTTATGCGTGGAGAATTTGTTGGATTTTATATTGATATACATTTATTTTTAAAATCAGTTTGAATGTGAGTTGAAATTTCGGGATTAAAAACAGTTCGGACCGCACCGAAATATGCAAAATTTCGTATAATTTTTTAACCATGGCCACAATACGGGCTGTAATGCTAACAAAAAGAATATGGGCTCCAAAAAAACCATAAGAATTAGCAAATGGACTGTAAATTATTAGAAATAATGGCAGATAGGTTGTATGCTGTTTTCCATAGATTTGAGGCTTTCCTAAAAAAAGGTTGACGCGCAAGCAGTGACTGTTGGATGGCCATCCAACGGCCGTCGTGCTTCTTCAATCTCTGCTCTTACTGCTCCAGCCGCTCAAACAAGCGCCGGCGGGACTGCCTGCTCCCTCCTTCCTGCGGCTGGCTGTGCTGCTGCGCAGGCCTCACCGCCCCATCGTGCTCCCATCGCTGGCCTAGCCATCCCTCTACTCACCCACACCTGCTGTTATTCTCCGGCGACGGCACACGAACCAGTAAACCCTCGTTCAGTCATACTCCCCTCCGCCTAGGAAACAACTGCTGAGTCTTCCCTGCCTCCGTGTCGTTCCCTTCCTAGGCCTCGCCGTCGTCCAACGCCCTGGTGCTCTCGGCGTGGCCTGGTCAACGTGGTCAACGACCGACATGCATCTGAAGTGGACTGTACGTGGAGAGGCCGACAGCTGGGTGCACGGCCGCACGCAAGGAAATGCCTCCTTATTACGGGCAAAATAATGATTCGTCCACCTGACATCTGGGACCCACCGAAAGGGCCTCAGTATTTCACGAAAAAAATGTTACCGCCGCTGACAGCTCGGACCCACCAGCTATATCTTCGCACGCAAGGAAATGCCTCCTTATTATGCACAAAAAAAATGAATACTCCCCATGTTAGCTGGGACCCAGTATAGTGGCAGGCTGACTTGTGGGCCTACTAAGTTGACGGGGACGGAGGGCTTTGTCAACTTAGTCAATATGCATGATTCTAGCTCCAGTGACCGTACGATGTCCATCCAACGGTCGTAGTGCTTCTTCAACCTCTGGTCTTCTTGCTCCAGCCGCCCAAACCAGCGCCGGTCGTGCCTCGTGCTCCTGCCTCCCGTGGCTGGCTGCGATGCGGCGGAGGCCTCACCGCCCCCTACTACTCCCGTCGTTGGCCAGGCCATCCCTCTACTCACCCACACCCCTTGTTATTCTGCGGCGACGGCAACCTCACACCGCAGCGAACCAGTGAATCCGCGTACTCCTCTAAGCGTGGGCATCCACTGCCGCGTCTTCCCCGGCTCCGCGTCGTCCCCTTCCTAGGCCTCGCCGTCGTCCACCGCCCTGGTGCTCTTGGCGCGGCGTGGTCAACATGGCTCAAGGGACTGCTTCCATCGGACGTGGACTGTACGTGGAGAGGCTGACAGCTGGGTCCACGGCCGCAGCAAGGAAGTGCCTCCTTATTACGCGCAAAATAATTATTCCTCCACCTGACAGCAGGGACCCACCGGACGGGCCACCATATTTTGCGAAAAAAAGTTCCCCCCCTGACTGCTGGGACCCACCAGCTACACCTTTGCACGCAAGGAAGTGCGTCCGGGCAAAAAAAAGATTCGCCCCCTAACTGCTGGGACCCACCAGCTACATCTTCGCACGCTAGGAAGTGCGTCCGGGCAAAAAAAATGATTCGCCCCCCTGACTGCTGGGACCCACCAGCTACATCTTCGCACGGAAGGAAGTGCGTCCGGGCAAAAAAATGATTCGCCCCCCTGACTGTTGGGACCCACCAGCTACATCTTCGCACACAAGGAAGTGCGTCCGGGCAAAAAAAACAAAAACAAAACGATTCTCCCCCTGACTGTTGGGACCCACCAGCTACATCTTCGCAGGCAAGGAAGTGCCTGACAGTCGGGACCCACCTGGTCGAAGCGTACGTACCGTTGTCATTCTGGTCACAAACGTGTACGTACATATATACTTGTGGATGTAGAGGCGCGCACGTGTCGTAGTAGAGGCGCGCACGTCGCATGTACACGTACGTACAACAGCGAGGGTGCAAGAAAGAAAATACGACCACGTATGTACATACGGGCAGGGTCTCTAATGCCTATCTCGCATACGTACATGGCTGGGTCGGAACGGAGAAACAACGTCATCGTCGTGTTCATGGGGAGCCAACCGGCTGGGTCGGAACGGAATGCGTGGTCGTGTTCATCGGGAGGGCTTGGATGGAACAGGCGATGGAAACGAGGCCTGGCGTACCGCACAACGGAGGAAACGGCCTTGTGTTCGACCGGCCACGTTCGAAACGGGGTCCTGTTGATCGGGAGGGGCCTGGCGTACCGCAAAACGGAGGAAACGGACCTCCTACGGTCGAAACGGGGGTCCTATTCATCGGGAGGGGTGTGGCGTACCATAAAACGGATGAAACGGACTTGTGTTGGAGCGCTACGGTCAAAACGGGGGTCCTCTTCATCGGGAGGGGTGTGGCGTACCGCAAAACAGATGAAACGGACTTGTGTTGGAGCGGTACGGTCGAAACGGGGGGGGGGGGGGGGGGGAGGGGTGTGGCGTACCGCAAAACGGGACTCCACGGGATACTGTTCATCTCCACCGTCGACCTCCTCCAGCCTCCACGGGCTACTGTCGACCTCCTCCAGCCTCCACGGGCTCCTGTTCATCCAGCCTCCACCGCGCGCTACTCCATCGGCTACTGTTCAACCACCCCTCCACGGGCACCCCTCCACCGTCTACTGTTCATCCAGCCCTCCACACCAAGGGGTCCTGTTCAACCACCCCTCCACGGCCACCGCTCCACCGTCTACTGTTCATCCAGCCCTCCACACCACGGGTTCCTGTTCATCCAGAGGCAACGCCACCACTCACTGTTCATCCAACCCCTCCCCTCCCTGCAACGCTCACTGTTCATCCCAGAGGCAACATCGATCGGCTTCAGTTAGCAGCAGTAGCGAAGGAATCGCTCCATCGGGTGCAGTTAACAGCCATCGATCGATCGCTCGGGTTCAGTAACGCGTAGCCTATAGTGCAATCGCTCAGGTTCAGTTAGAGCCCAACGCCTCGCTCGGGTTCATTTAGAGCCAACGCCTCGCACACACGCGTGTACGTACGAGAGAAACGCGCATCACTCCGTCCCCGACCTCCCACTGTAACCGGCAACTCCCCAAAATTTTCTTCCCCCTAGCTTCTACCATGGTTTTTTCCGTCATGGATGGCCCAAAGAATGTCATGCAGCTGCGTCTCCGTCCCGCCCAGGATGAAAAGCCCATTTTCTATCATGATTTTTTGTCATAGAAGTAGGTGCCCACCACATCTATGATGATACCGGGTTTTGTCACAATTATCGTCATAGAAGTGTCATATGTATGACAGAAAAAAATTCGTTCGACCCAAAATGTCACGGATGTGTCTTTTTTTGTAGTGTTGGCACCGCAAGTGGCTCTGTTTTGGACCAACACTCATGAGGAGCACTGGCCCAGGTTGTTGATTAAGAATCCTCGGGTTAATTAATCCCTATGAAAATTTTAGTTGTTATTAGGAAAATGGTAAAGCCAAAGTTGGGCCTTGCTGGAAGAGTTTTATTCAAAGCGAACTGTTAAGGGGGTCCAAAAACCCCGGCCGCCTTAGGAACACAAAATTCAAGGAACATAACACCGGTATGATGGAAACTAGGCCGGCAAGAGTGGAACAAAACATCGAGCAAAAGGCCAAGCCTTCCACCCTTTACCAAGTATGTAGATGCATTAATAAAATAAAAGATATTGTGATATCCCGAGATATCCATGTCCCAACATGGAACAACCTGCACTGCACCTGCAACTAGCGACACTATAAGAGGGGGCTAAGCAAGTGGTAACATAGCGAAACAATGGTTTGCTAGGAAGGTGGGTTAGAGGATTTTTCGTGGCAACATGGGAGGCTTGATAAACAAGTGGTAGGTAGCGCGACATAGCGATAGCAATGAACAACTAGCAAGCAAAGATAGTAGTGATATCGGGGGTAATGGTCATCTTGCCTGAATTGTCCTCGGTGGTATCGAACCTTGTTCCCCGTGAACATATTCGACATGGTCCTTGAACTCAAACTCGTCTGCGGAACTACCCACAAGAGAGTACAAGCATACGATAAACAAACAAGTCATGGCAACGAACATATTCTACATGCAATTCTATCATGAATGCACATGAAGAACATTATGAACGGAGCTACGGTTCTGCCGGAACGAGGGATACGTCAACGGGAAGGAATCGATGGGAACAAGATGGATATGGGCAAAATCTTGAAACCCAAGCATGCCACTGGAAATATAGGAAGATCTCGGTTGAAAACGATATAAAGATCATCGAAAACGGATGCACAGAGCTCAAACGGCGAGTAAAACAATATGCAATGCAAAAATGACCATAACAGCAACATGGCACTTTAGATGCAACATTTAAATATGATTTAGAACTTAAACAAGGAAACAAATGATATGGCATGATATTTCATAGCATCTACTTCAAAACATTCTTACTGATCTATTTCTAAAACTTAATAGATCATCATCAAAACAGCATGGAAAAATGGCAAATGATAACAGTTTTACAGACTTGGTAAAAAAATACTGGACATAGCAGAAAACAGATCTGGATTGCAATGTTTATGGCTAGGAAACAATATTCTAAAGGAACATATTATGGCAAACAAGAGAATGGCATTCTAGTACTATATGCACTAAACAAAACTCCCTCACTTAACTTTGTTTAGAAGTCAATGGATAAGATGATAGCTCTAATGCAAAAGGGGCACATGATATAAACTGTTTCAGACTTGGCAAAAAAAATTAGCATGGCAAAAACAGATTCAAGTAGGCATGTTTGCAAGCTTGTTTAACTCACCACAAAACATAACATGGCATGTAAATAATTCTAACAGAAAATAGACACGATGAAGAACATGTTTACATGCAAAACTGCCTCATAGCATAAATGGCATTAAATGCAAATATAACATGAACACAAACTTGCTCAAAAGCTAAAACTAATTCCACCACTGGATTCATTGGATTTTTCTAGCCCAAAAACATACAAAATATGTTGGGTTCACCGTGGAAAAATCTCCACAAATGCACAAATTAAGAACCTGCCTAAAAGGGATTATGACAAAATTGGCATTTTCCTCAAAGGGAAATGTCTAGAAATAGACTTGCCTTGAATGGAAAGATTCCCTTGCCTGAAATGGAATATTCGCTGCAAAGAAAAATAATAAAAGAAAAAGGAGGGGTTAGGTGTGTGACAGGTGGGGTCCTGGCTGTCCGTGGGGATGCCAAGCGGGCCCCGCAGGGACCACCTGGCGCTGGCTGCAGCTGGGCTCAAACAAAGTAGAGTAGAGGAGGGACAGGGGAGGCCGGCAGCGAGGATGACACGGTGGAGGAGGCTGTCGGAGTTTGCTCCAGTGACCAAAAGACGCGGTGGTGGAGCGCAATGGGATCGCCAGGGGATCCCGCACACGCGCATGATAAGAACGGCGTCGGACGACGACAGGAACGATGCCGGCGACGAGGTGATAGAGATGGCGATGGCGGAGACGAACGCGGTGCATGTCGGGCCTAGGTAAGAAGTTGCGTGCACTGATCGACACCACGCGGTATGGCAAACACAAAGGACACGCGTGGAGGGCCTACGGTGGTCGGAGCACTCGCTGGGGAGAGGTCCGATGGCGGGAAGGTCGGGCGCAAACAGCTAACGGCGACAAAGAGCCAGACAGGCAAAGAAAAGGGGGTCGGGAGATGCGGTGGCTCACCACAAGCACGGTGTTGTCCTTGGCTGCTCAGGACATGGACGGAGACAGAGGGGATTGCCGGAGAAGATGCAGCCGCTGCCGGATGTCGAGGAATAAGTCGGCTTGGACTTGATGTCCCACGGGCCGTAGGGGAAGTAGCCGGCGTAGACTATGATGACGGACTTGATGGACACGGTCTCCGGGAGGAGAGGAAGGAGAGCACGCCGGTGACGACACACACTCCTGGACGGGGTCGGGTCGGAGTTCTAGCAGCGGATCTGGTGGCTAAATCACCTGGCGGTGGTGGCGAGAGGGAAGAGGGAACCCCTAGAGGGTTAGGTGGGAAAGGAGAAGGGTTAAAAGGGGGCCGGAGGCATCGAGCTGGAGCTCACATGCTCTCGGCTTCGCCCATGTACGTGCTCGGCGAGGGGGCCGAGGAAGGGGAAAGGTGGGTGAGCGGGCTGGCTTGGTCGCTGACGGGTGGGGTCTGCCAGGCCACGTGTCGAGGAGCCAGAGGGGGTGTGCGAGCGTTTGGGTGAGAAAAGGAGGGAGAGGGAGGTCGTGCAGGTCCAGGTGGGCTGCGGGGCGCCTAACTGGCTTGCTATCTGGGCTGCGGCAGCTGCTGCGCTCTGAGGCCGGCCCAGGTAAGCCCCTTTTCTTTTCTTTTACTCTCTGTTTAATTAAATAAACAAGTGCAAGAAAGTAAAAAGGCCAGGGGGCTAGGAGAGGAGTTTTGTAGATATAAAAATATCCTCAAGCTCCTAGAATTATGCTCTATTTAATCAAATTGGTTTGGATATTTTTAGAGGTAGAAAAATAAAACAAGTTTGAATAAAATTCAAACTTGAGGCATTTTTGAACCTACCCAAAACAACTTCAAATAGAATGAAATTTGGCAGAGAGTTTTAGGTCATGGTCTAATATTTGTAGGGAAAAGATGAACATTAATGGAGAAGGGAAAAGTGGCACTTGCAAAAAGAAAGGAAGTAGAAGGAAATGAGAGGGTGATGATGCAAGGGTCACACATAGAGCAAGCAATGACAAGATGAATAAGAAAATGCACATGATGAGCATGATGAAATGCAAAATTACAAGAGGCACAAATGCAAAGTGGCAAGGGGGTGAGTAATGCAAATGCAATAAATAAAACAACACATTAAAAAAGGCCAAAATGATGGAACCCAAAAGGAATTGGATGAAGATAAAGTGGATATATTGCCAAACTGGGAAATGTTACATAAGGGGCGTTACAATATGGTTACAAGGGTTGAACATGCCCGGCTATGGAGAGGGGAGCGGCTTATATAGAGTGCACTGCAGCCCCATGTCTCCCATGCCGCTGGGGTAATTAATGCCATTGAATGAGAGAGTTACTAGTGTAATGAGACTCTACTACAGCAGTTACAGGTAACGGTAGCTATAACTCTATTTAGTGGATGACTTGGGATTCTTCGACCGTTGCAGCTCCCACGACGCCTCCCTGTCAGGTAAGTCCAATTGGTAGTTCGTCTACCGAGTGACATGTGGTTGTCCGAGTGCTGTAGAGCCGTTTGAGTGATCCTCCTGATGTATCATACGAATGCTGACATGGTCCAGAGACCTTCCTACGACGGTGATGGGCCCCCTGTGAGTCCCAGATGATGGGCCCTTGACCCTACCTGTAATAGGTGACCACATAATTAGCCCCCGAATCGCTTGGGATTTCGTAGGACAAACAAACCAATCCTTTGGCTGGGTCCGAGTGTTGCAGGGACACTCGGGATATGTTTCCGGGCCGTGATTTTTTGTTCCTTGGACGAAAACACAATGGATTCTGGACTTTAGTTTTACCCAGATGACAGGGTGCTATGGATCGTCGAGAAAAAACCTGATGGCATTCGTTTTGTCTCTAGGAGGACATGGACTAAGGGCTCGAGTGAGGGCATGCCATGACAACTCGAGTGGCGATGCCGACGCGTGATCTGACTCTCTAGAGAGACGCCACGACGCCGGCGCTTGGTCTAACTCTCCAGAGAGATGCCACTCCTTATCCCAGGGGAACGCCAGCGCAGGCCTCCTACGAGTCTAGGTTTACGAGTCATGCGCCTTGGAGCCTACTGAGATGGCCAAGTGAACCCGCAGAGGGGCATCAAGCTCGTCTCATAACGATCCTGAAGGGGACTTCAGTCAGGTGTTTAACGTGGCCGAGTGCATGGGTCCCCATGGAGGATGGTTAGTCGGACTGACATGCGTCCTTTAGGAAAGGAATCACCGGTAATCAATCAGATTGATCTGTCCCGGAGATCTCGGGAATTGGATTCGTGTGTTCGTGCGTTGAAGCGATAACGTTGTGTGTTAGTGGGAAAGTGGGGGGCGTGGCTCCTCGATTTGTGTGCACGACCCCCGCCACATGTCGCGCCTATCCTGTGCAAGCCCTTTCGCGTGGGCCAGCAATCCGAGGATACGCAGTGAGAGATCCGACCAGAGATTTTGTCCAGTGATATAAAAGGTTTGTGGACAAAGGTCTGACCCTCAGACCCTCTTCCCCTCACTCCGACTCCTCCGCCTCCTTCCTGCTCTCGAGTGTGCAGCAATGGCGAGGGATTCCACGGCCAAAGCGGAGAAAGCAAAGAAGGCGGGGAAGGGTTCCACCTCTCGCTCTGGTGCGGCAACCGGCGGCGCAGTGGGGGAGTGGATTACGTCGCGTGTCTCAGCCCGAAAACTAGAGAAGTTGGCAGGGGAGGGGCTGATTCCGCTCGAGGGATGTGATACGTCTCCAACATATCTATAATTTTTTATTGTTCCATGAAATTATATTACCCTTTTTGGATGTTTATGGGCTTTACTTTACACATTTATATCATTTTTGGGACTAACCTACTAACCGGAGGCCCAGCCTGTATTGATGTTTTTTTTTGCCTATTTCAGTATTTTGAAGAAAAGGAATATCAAACGGAGTCCAAACGGAATAAAACCTTCGGGAGCGTGATTTTTGGAACGAACGTGATCCAGAGGACTTGGAGTGCAAGCCAAGAAGCAGCCAAGGCGGCCATGAGGGTGGAGGGCGCGCCCACCCCTACAGGGCGCGCCCCCTATCTCATGGGCCCCTTGGGCGGCCACCGGCCTACTTCTTCCTCCTATATATACCCACGTACCCCAAAAACAGCCAGGGAGCCAATGAAAAACAATTTTCACCGCCGTAACCTTCTGTATCCGCAAGATCCCATCTTGGAGCCTTCGCCGGCACTCCGCCGGAGGGGGAATCAACCATGGAGGGCTTCTACATCAACACCATAGTCCCTCCGATGAGTTGTGAGTAGTTTACCACAGACCTTTGGGTCCATAGTTATTAGCTAGATGACTTCTTCTCTCTTTTTGGATCTCAATACCATGTTCTCCCCCTCTCTTGTGGAGATCTATTCGATGTAACTCTTTTTGCGGTGTGTTTGTCGAGATCCGATGAATTGTGGGTTTATGATCAAGTTTATCTATGAGAAATATTTGAATCTCCTCTGAATTCTTTTATGTATGATTGAGTTATCTTTGCAAGTCTCTTCGAATTATCAGTTTGGTTTGGCCTACTAGATTGATCTTTCTTTCCATGGGAGAAGTGCTTAGCTTTGGGTTCAATCTTGCGGTGTCCTTACCCAGTGACAATAAGGGTTGCAAGGCACGTATTGTATTGTTGCCATCGAGGATAAAAAGATGGGGTTTATATCATACTGCATGAGTTTATCCCTCTACATCATGTCATCTTTCTTAATGCGTTACTCTGTTCTTATGAACTTAATACTCTACATGCATGCTGGATAGCGGTCGCTGTGTGGAGTAATAGTAGTAGATGTAAGCAGGAGTCGGTCTACTTGTCGCGGAGGTGATGCCTATATACATGATCATGCCTAGATAATCTCATAATTATTCGCTTTTCTATCAATTGCTCGACAGTAATTTCTTCACCCGCCGTAATACTTATGCTATCTTGAGAGAATCCACTAGTGAAACCTATGGCCCCGGGTCTATCTTTTATCATATAAGCTTTCAATCTACTTTTATTTGCATCTTTAGTTTTCCAATCTATGTTATAAAATACCAAAAATATATTTGTCTTATCATACTATCTCTATCAGATCTCACTTTCGCAAGTGGCCGTGATGGGATTGACAACCCCTTTATTGCGTTGGTTGCGAGTTCTTTTTTTGTTTGTGTAGGTGCGTGGGACTTTTGAATGAGCCTCCTACTGGATTGATACCTTGGTTCTCAAAAACTGAGGGAAATACTTACGCTACTATTGCTGCATCACCCTTTCCTCTTCAAGGAAAACCAACGCAAGCTCAAGACGTAGCAAGAAGGATTTCTGGCACCATTGCCGGGGAGGTCTTCGCTCAAGTCAAGATATACCAAGTACTCATCACAAACTCATCTCCCTCGCATTTACATTATTTGCCATTTGCCTCTCGTTTCCCTCTCCCCCACTTCACCCTTGCCGTTTTATTTGCCCTCTCTTTCCCATTCTTCTCCTCTCTCTTTTCCGTTTGCCTTCCCGTTGCCATGGCCTAATCAAAAAGAACTAAGGTTCCTTTCCAGGTTTCTAGTACCTTGGATAACCCCTCTATCCTCTCTAAGCTCATAAATAATGATGCTATGGAAAGACCCACCGGGGTCACCAGTGAGAGCTTCAATAATTTTGATGAAGATGACTCCAGAATTTTTCGTTATTTACTTGATGAGTCTTTAAAAGATGATTGGGATAGGTTATGAAGGATTCGAGCTATCTATGTACCACAATATCAAATTGAGGTTTACTTAAAAAGATTCTATGTTGGCTTACCCGCTTCTTTCAAGCAAGTTCTAGATTCTATTTTTGAAGAAGGTTTTCTTGAAGGGGATGCTATAGATACCTATGAAAGGATGAAAACTATATTTGGGCACCCCATGAATGATAGGGTTGAATCTACCACCCTCTTATGCTTTTACTAGCAAAAGAGCCCGTGCGTTGCAACGGGAGAGAAAACATAACACACATTCTTAACTCAACAACCATCACTCAAGACCACAATAGGTCCATCTTCTTTATTTTTGCGAGGCATCATATTTGTGTTGCCGCTTATCCTCCTTCTCACCCTCGCCGGCGATGGCCTCGGTGTTCACACAAAACAACAAAAAAGTGTGTTGAATATGGTTAATCCTAAGGCGTCTCTCTCTCCCTCTCCCCTCCCTCTCCCTCTCTCTCCCTCCCTCCCTCCAGCTCTCTCTCTCTCTCTCTCTCTCGCTCTCTCTCACTCTCGCGATGATAAATCTTTTGTTTTCCCTTGCGACATTTTTTAGAGGTATGCACGTGTAGTTATCTATGTTTTCTTTTCCGTATATGGTTATAGTGGAGTGTTTATTTGCAATCCGGATCACCGCCGGTATGAAAAAACGGATCTTGCGCTATAAATTATAAGGTTGCTTCCATAACAATATTTTAAAAATATTTAACAGGTAAAATTAACATCATATTTAGATTCCACACATCAGGGGGTTTTCAAAAAAATGTGAAATAACGGTTCGGGTGTTACTTAAATCCGGACGGCGGGTTGATTTCAAGAAAAGACAGGGACTTTTGTGTCAAATACGAAACTAACGATTCGTTTTAACTTAAAACAGGACTGCGGGTTGAATTCTCTGAAATAGGGGGACTTTTCTGAAAAATGGCATGACGGACGAAAGAAACCCAATTTGCTTTATTATTAGGTAAAGATCAAAACAAAATTATCAAAGAGATGAAGTCTAGTTTAGATGCAAATTTCCGTAACGTGCTTAATCTTACTTCCTCCATTAATGGCAATGTGCTTTCCCAAAATAGAAGGATGAATGCCATAGAAAGGAAATTTGCTCTTTTCTTTCCAAGCGCCAAAGATGGCACTACTTAGATCTATCTTAGGTTTTATGCCTAGCTAGGGGCGTTAAACGATAGCGCTAGTTGGGAGGCAACCCAATTTTATTTGTGTTTTTTGTTTTTGTTCCTATTTAGTAATAAATTATGCATCTACCTTCTGTTTAGATGTGTTTTTATGTTTTAATTAGTGTTTGTGCCAAGTAGAACCTATAGGATAACCTATGGTGATAGTTAATTTGATTCTGCTGAAAAACAGAAACTTTGCACGCATGAAATTAGTTTGTTAAATCATAGAAACGTGATTTTGCGTTGATTCTTTTTTCTGTAGATCAATAGACAAATTTTACAGGACTTCCTATTTTGGTAGGATTTTTAAAGTTCCAGAAGTTTGCGTTAGTTACAGATTGCTACAGATTGTTCTGTTTTTGACAGATTCTATTTTTCATGTGTTGTTTGCTTATTTTGATGCATCTATGGCTAGTATTAAGTGGTATGAACCATAGAGAAATTGGATTACAGTAGGTTTAACACCAATATAAATAAATAATGAGTTCACTACAGTACCTTATGTGGTGGTTTTGTTTTCTTTCACTAACGGAGATTATGATATTTCCTGTTGAGTTTTGTGTTGTGAAGTTTTCAAGTTTTGGGTAAAGATTTGATGGACTATGGAATAAGGAGTGGCAAGAGCCTAAGCTTGGGGATGCCCAAGGCACCCCATGATATTCAAGAATAGCTGAAAGCCTAATCTTGCGGATGCCCCCGGAAGGCATCCCCTCTTTCGTCTTCGTTCATTGGTAACTTTACTTGGAGCTATATTTTTATTCGCCACATGATATGTGTTTTGCTTGGAGCGTCTTGTATGATATTGGTCTTTGGTTTTTAGTTTACCACAATCATACTTGCTGTACACACCATTTGGGAGAAGCCCACTTGATTGGAATTTATTAGAATACTCTATGTGCTTCACTTATATCTTTTGAGCTAGATAGTTTTTGCTCTAGTGCTTCCTTATATCTTTTAGAACACGACGGTGGCTTAATTTTTTAGAAATTGCTAGTCTCTCATGCTTCACTTATATTATTTTGAGAGTCTCTTAGAACAGCATGGTATTTGCTATGGTTATAAAATAGGTCCTAGAATGGTAGGCATCCAAGTTGGGTATAATAAAAACTATCATAGGAAGTGAATTGGATGCTATGATCAAATTTTATACTTGATAATTGTTTTGAGATATGGAGGTAGTTATATTAAAGTTGTCGGATATCGGGTTCCGGCAGACCCTTGAGGTTCGAACACTGGGGTGCGCGCGGAGATTTCGCCCTCTACCTACCTACACCTAGCCGCCTCGCTAGGATCAAAATTATGAAAGGAACAACACAAGAGACACAAGGTTTATACTATTTCGGGCCACCATTGTGGTGTAATACCCTACTCTAGTTTGTGGTGTGGTGGATTGCCTCTTGGGCTGATGATGATGAACAATACAAGGAAGAAAAGCCTCACGAGGGTCTGTTCTTGGCTGGGACGATGAACTGCTAGGAGGAGTTCAGCCGCCCTTCTCTCTCTCTCTCTGGATTCAGATGCCTCTGTCTTGATTCTAGCTCCTGGATTCTAGATGCCTCTACCCTGGGGGTGGCTAGTCCTATTTATAGGCAAAGGCCCTGGGCCTCTTCCCAAATATTGAGCGGGAAGGGCGCCAACAATCGGCCATTTTCAAGGGGAACATCTAGTACACTTATCCTGACTAAAGTTGGTCCTCGCCTGTCAAAGGCTCTGGTGGTGACGCCTGCTTGGGCTCCACAATGACTTCCTTCCTGCCGTTGGGCGGGTCTTGGTCTTGTTGCACCGAAATGGATGCCTTTGCTCGATGCTCTCGCCTGCACTTGCTCCCTTTGCACCAAAGAGGAAAGGAGGACACTACACAGGCTGGCGCCCGCCTGGCGCCCTTGGTCGTCATGGCTTGCGTCATGGGCACCTCGTGAGGTACCCCGCCTTGCTCTCTCCGCCTCCTCATGAGCCAGCTTGACGAGGCCGTGCCCGAGGAAGCTCCTTGTCATCCGCCCCGCGAGGCTTGGCCCCTCGCGAGGGTCTTGAGCTTGTGTTGATGAAGATGGGTCGTGCTGGGGCCCCTTTGAGCCACGCTGCAGGCTGCACGTAGGAAAATCTGGGGACCCCCGTTCCCAGAACGCCGACAATAGCCCCCGGCCCAAGGCGCGCCCGGACTTGGCCGAGCAGAGAGGCGAAAGGGCAAGTGCGAAGCGCCGCGGGCCCTAACAGCCTGCGGCCTTGGGAGCTGCATGGCGGTTGATTGGACGTGGGCGTCTCCACTTCCCCATGACGCCTCGGCAACTGCACGAATTGACAAGTCCCTGCATGCAAAGCGGGTCATGATTACCTGCGATCATGGAGGTCGGCGGTTGGCCTCCTCTGGCTTTAAGTATGGCACGGCGCGTGCCCTTCCAGTCTATCCCCTCTTGCTTCTCCTTCTTCTTCATGGCTCTGTCAAGGAAGTTCTCGGCCGCAGAGAAAGGAAAGGCCCGCCAGGTTGAGCCTGCCTCTCCCCCGCCCAAGCACGGCCGAGGCCGCCCTTGCAAACACCCTGTGGCCACCACGGCGGCTCCCCACGGTCGTGGAGGTGATTTTCGGCACGGTGACGGGCGGCTGGCCGTGGCCGGGGGGCGTGCTTCGGCCGCGCGACCCCCTAGGCCGTGCTTTCACGCTGCGGAGGTGCTGCCGGAGTTCGTTGTGTGGTCAGCGGAGCCGACTAGCACCCGGCTTCAGCTTCCTCGCTTCCTCCTAGGTGAGCTCCCGGCTGGCGCCCCGGGCGGCCTCTGGCTCCAGGCAGACGGCTGCTGCCGCCGGGCCTCATGGGCTTCGCTGGACGTCGAAGAGCCATAAGTCAAAGATGGCGACAGTTTCAATAAAACTTCAAATGAGAATGAACAAGCCAACTACAGAAAGCAAATGAAAAAGCAGCGTCCGACACCTAGTCTAGTCTTCGACGTCTTCTCACTAGCACGGAGCTAAGTGCTGCCACTGGGTGTGGGAGGGAGCCCCAGGGCCTGAGGCCGGCGCTCCTGAGACTCCGGGGCATGTACAACCCCAACTCATTATTACGTGAGAGTGTCACGGGCGGCGAGCTTGACAGGCGTTGGCCTTCTTCACAGGCTCCGGGCCTTTCTTGGGGGAAGCAAGCTTCAAGGGCATTGGCCCTCTTCACAGGCTCCGGGCCTTTCTTGGGGGAAGCTAGCTTCACGGGCATTGGCCCTCTTCACAGGCTCCGGGCCTTTTCCAAAACGCGACAGCTTCACAGGCACTCGCCTTCTTCACAGGCTCTGGGCCTTTTCCAAAAAGATAATCTTCACAGGCATTTGCCTTCTTCACAGGCTTTGGGCCTTTTCCAAAACGCGACAGCTTCACAGGCATTCGACTTCTTCACATGCTCTGGGCCTTTTCCAAAACGCGACAGCTTCACAGGCACTCACCTTCTTCACAGGCTCTGGGCCTTTTCCAAAAAGATAATATTCATAGGCATTGGCCTTCTTCACAGGCTCTGGGCCTTTTTAGGGGTAAAACCTCCGGAGGTGCTGGATGTTCCACGCATTCTGGACTGGCACCCCCTCTTGAGTCTCCAAGCGCGCGGAGCTGGGCCTGGAAACATGAACAACCTTGAACGGGCCCTCCCACATGGGAGAGAGCTTATGCAGTCCCTCCCTGGAGAGAACCCGCCTGAGCACGAGGTCCCCTACCTCAAGAGTTCTGGGGCGGATGTTGCGGCAGTGGTATCACCGCAGTGCTTGTTGGTATCTCGCTGCTCGCAATGCGGCTTCTCGGCGACACTCCTCCCCCAGCACAAGGTCCATCCCCCGCATGGCGTCCTGCTGCGCCTCGTCGAACGCCAGGACCCGTGCGGAACGATGTCTGACCTCGTGAGGGAGGACCGCTTCGGCTCCATAGACCAGGAAGAACGGGTTCTCTCCAGTTTGCTTGGTTGCGGTCGTGCGGATGGACCACAACACGGACTGAAGCTCATCGTACCAACCTCTCCCGCAGGCCTCCAGTTTCTTCTTGAATGTTCTGGTCTTGAGGCCCCTCAGGACCTCCGCGTTGGCCCGCTCGGCCTGGCCGTTGCTTCGGGGGTGCGCCACCAAAGCGTAGCATATCTGCATTCTAAGGTTAGCACAGTATGTTTTGAAGAGGTTACTGGTGAACTGCGAACCGTTGTCGGTGATGATGAGGTTCGGCACCCCGAACCGGCTCAGGATGCCCTTGATGAACTTGACCGCTGAACCTGTAGGGATGGTGCGGATGGCTTCCACTTCAGCCCACTTGGTGAACTTGTCCACGGCGACGTAGAGGTAGCGATAGCCCCTTGGCGCTCGAGGAAACGGGCCCAGGATATCCAGCCTCCAGACTGCGAATGGCCACGAGAGGGGTATAGTTTGCAGACCTCCTGCCAGCTGATGGATCTGCTTGGCATGGAATTGGCAGGCTTCGCAAGCCTTCACTAGTTCGACAACGTCATTGAGCACAGTAGGCCAATAGAAGCCGCTGCGGAATGCCTTGCCCACGAGGGTCCGTGATGACGAGTGGTGCCCACAGTCTCCACCATGTATATCCGCCAGCAGCTCTTTCTCTTGCTCCTTGGAGATGTAGCGTAGGGATACATCATTTGGTCGCTTCCGGTAGAGTTCTCCATCCCTGATGCAGTACGCTGTGGCTTGCCGCGCCACACGCTCTGCTTCCTCCTCCTTCTCCGGCAGGGTCCCTTGCGTTAAGTAACTCCGGAGCTCTGTGATCCAGCACCCCTCCTGAGGCTCCATCGTCAGGAGCAGGCGCGCTCCTGAGGCTGGGCCACAGACCGGGGCTCCCGAGGCAGGTGGCTGGGGGAGCTCCTCCTGAGGCTGCGCCGTGTTTGATAGTGATGGCATGGCCGAGGGCTTGAAGAGCCGCCCCTCAAAGACGCCAGGCTCCTGAGGTAACCGCCTAGATGCTCGTTTGGCGATGTCATCGGCCTCCTGATTGGTGCCACGGGGCACATGCTGCAACTCCAACCCCCAGAACTACTTTTCCATCCTGCGGACCTCCGCAAGGTAGGCTTCCATGTGCTCATCTTTTGGCTTGTACACTTTGATGGAGAAATTGAGGAGGAGCCGTGAATCGCCCTTGACGGTAAGGCGCTTTATCCCTAGGACAGCTGCGGCCTTCAAGCCTGCTATTAGACCTTCATACTCTGCTATGTTGTTGGAGACCTTTTCACCTTGCTGGAAACAGAGCTGGACGGCGTAGTAGAGCTTGTCCTGAGTGGGAGATATGAGCACCGCCCCAGCCCCAGCGCCATGCCTGGAGAACGCCCCGTCGAAGTACATGACCCAGCCTTCTAGCGCCTTGCTTCCCGGGGAGAGGGATCGATCCTCGTCGGCCTTGAGGCTCGGTGCCTCCGTCCATTCGGCCACGAAATCCGCTAGCGCGGCCCCCTTGATGACTCTGGTCGTGCTGAATTCAAGCTGAAACGCTTGCAGTTCAATGTTCCACTTGGCGACCCTTCCAGCTGAGTTAGGGCTCCTGAGCACCCTTTCCAACGGGTATGCTGAGACGACCTTGACAGGGTGACCCTGAAAATAGTGCCGCAGCTTGCGTGAGGCCACCAGTAGCGCGAGGACGAGTTTCTGAGGCATGGGGTACCGTGCCCTTGCATCCCGCAACACCGTGCTGACGAAGTACACTGGGTGCTCGACGAGGCTTGGAGCGTCGGTGCCGATGGCGTCCTCCGGAGACCGTGGCGCCTCCTAAGACGATGGAGCCTCCAGAAGCTGGTTGCCTGGGGGAGGGGCCTCTTCCATTCCCAGTGCGCTTCCCTGTGGCGGCTGATCCTTCTCAGCCGTGGTAGTGGTCTCTGCGAGTCCTCCTTGATCCTGCTTTGCCTTGACCCGGGTAACTGCCGCGGCTTTGGTCCGACGCTCCTCCCTAACCGCCACTAGAGTTGCACTGGCGGAGTAGGGAGTGGCGGCAAGGTAGAGAACCAGGGGCTCTTGAGGGTGTGGAGCCACCATCACCAGAGGGCTGGTTAGGTATCTCTTGAGATCTTGGAATGCCTTGTCGGCCTCTTCAGTCCATTCAAAGGGCCCCCTTTTCTTCATTAGCTGGAAGAAAGGCAGCGCTCGCTCCCCCAACTTGGAGATGAAGCGCCCTAGCGCAGTCACGCGCCCAGTGAGCTTCTGCATTTCTCTGAGGGTCTTTGGCGGGCTCATGTCCTCGAACGCCTTGACCTTTTCTAGGTTGGCCTCGATGCCTCGGTGGGACACGAGGAAGCCCAAGAGCTTGCCCGAGGGGACTCCAAACACACACTTCTCCGGGTTGAGCCGCAGGTTCACTGTGTTGAGGTTTCCTCCAGGTTTCCTCCAGGTCTTGTATCAGGGTCTTGGCCTCACGAGACTTCACCACAATGTCGTCGACGTAAGCTTCCACATTCTTCCCGAGCTGCGGGCCCAAGGTGATGTGCATGAGCCGCTGAAAGGTTGCCCCCACGTTGCGCAGTCCGAACGACATGCATGTATAGAAGTACACCCCACATGGGGTCAGGAAGGCCGTCTTTTCCACGTCTTCCACCGCCATCTTGATCTGGTGATACCCGGAGAAGGCATCCAAGAAGCATAACAGGTCGCACTCAGCGGTGGAATCGACGATCTGATCGATGCGAGGGAGCGGGAACGGATCTTGCGGGCATGCTTTGTTGAGGTTGGTGAAGTCGACACACATGCGCTCCTTCCCTCCCTTCTTTGGCACAACCACAGGGTTGGCCAACCAATCTGGATATCGAACCTCGCGAATGACCCCAGCGGCTTCTAGCTTGCGGGTCTCCTGGACGATGAAGGCCTACTTTTCAGTGGACTGCCGCCTCACTTTCTGCTTCACGGGGCGCACGTTGGGGCACACGTTGAGGTGATGCTCGATTACGCCCCGTGGGATCCCCGCCAACTGATCAGGCTCCCAGGCGAATACCTTCTTGTTTGCGCGCAGGAACTTGACCAGGGCTTCCTCTTGCTCAGGCTCGAGATTGGCGCCTATGGTGAAAGTGGCGTCAGTGGACCCGTCCTCGTCGACGGGTATCTGCTTGGTCTCTGCCTTGTCTTGTTTGAACAACTGTTTCTTCTTGGTTGGTGCAGCCCCCTTGGGCTCGGGGGTCTCCACGTCAGTGGGCCGTGCTGACGCCACCGTCTTGAAGGCAAGCTTGAGCGCTCGCAGCGCACCTCCGGTGTCCCCAGGCACGGCGAGGACACTGATACTCCCGGGCATCTTCATGAGGTTGTACGCCAGGTGAGTCGGGGCCATGAATTGGGCCAGTGCTGGATAGCCGAGGATGGCATTGTAGGGGAGGCCGATGGGGGCGATATCAAAATCGACCAGCTCCGTGTGGAAGTTGTCGTAGGTGCCGAAAGTTACTGGGAGCCGGCTCTGTCCTAAGGAGCTGGATGACCCGCCCTCGACGCCCGAGAAGGGCCAGCTGGGCTGCAGCCGCTCCCGGGGTATGCAGAGGAGGTTGAAGGCCTCAGCTGAGAGCACGCTGAGGCCCGCGCCACCGTCGATGAGAGTCCTGGTGACGGCCACCTGGAAGATGGTGGGGGTGCACAGCATGGGGAGCGCACCCGAGCAGGCTGAGTTGGAGGGGTGGTCCTTCGAGCTGAAGGCCAGACTGGCCTGTGGCGCCGACCGGTCCGGGGGAGCCCCCTGCCGCGTGGAGGCGGCGCCGACCCGGCGGACGAATGGCTTGACGTGGTGACTGGAGGGCAGCGCCTGCGAGCCGCCCAGGAGGGCCGCGATGACCGGGGGCGCCGGCGCAGCGTGGTGGGCGAGGAAGAGGCCGCGCAGCTCTTCCCAAGAGGCCACGGAGGCTGCCGGCAGGTGGAGTAGCCATGCGCGCGGAGCGCCGTTGAGGTCCATGGGAAGCCAGTTGGCCATGACCCTGTCGTCACCTCCAGCTTCGAGAACGGCCTCCTCGTACGCCAGCAGGAAGGCCAGCGGATCGGTCGCGCCGTTGTAGCGCGGCGGCGTCATCGGCTTGAACTTTTCCATCCACCACACACGTTGCAAGGCTAGGGCCAGGGCTCGGAGCCCCCTGGCCCCAGCGCTGGCACTGGCGACCGGAGCGGGCGGCGTGCTGCCCATCGCAAAGTGGGTCGCGACGGTGGCAGAAGGGAAAACTCTGGCGCACCCCTATCTGGCGCGCCAAATGTCGGATTTCGGGTTCCGGCAGACCCTTGAGGTTCGAACACTGGGGTGCGCGTGGAGATTTCGCCCTCTACCAACCTGCACCTCGCCGCCTCGCTAGGATCTAAACTACGAAAGGAACAACACAAGAGACACAAGGTTTATACTAGTTCGGGCCACCATTGTGGTGTAATACCCTACTCTAGTTTGTGGTGTGGTGGATTGGCTCTTGGGCTGATGATGATGAACAATACAAGGAAGAACAGCCTCGCGAGGGTCTGTTCTTGGCTGGGACGATGAACTGCTAGGAGGAGTTCAGCCGCCCTTCTCTCTCTCTCTGGATTCAGATGCCTCTGTCTTGATTCTAGCTCCTGGATTCTAGATGCCTCTACCCTGGGGGTGGCTAGTCCTATTTATAGGCAAAGGCCCTGGGCCTCTTCCCAAATATTGAGTGGGAAGGGCGCCAACAATAGGCCATTTTGAAGGGGAACATCTAGTACACTTATCCTGACTAAAGTTGGTCCTCGCCTGTCAAAGGCTCTGGTGGTGACGCCTGCTTGGGCTCCACAATGACTTCCTTCCTGCCGTTGGGCGGGTCTTGGTCTTGTTGCACCGAAATGGATGCCTTTGCTCGATGCTCTCGCATGCGCTTGCTCCCTTTGCACCAAAGAGGAAAGGAGGACACTGCGCAGGCTGGCGCCCGCCTGGCGCCCTTCGTCATCATGGCTTGCGTCATGGGCACCTCGTGAGGTACCCCGCCTTGATCTCTCCGCCTCCTCGCGAGCCAACCTGACGAGGCCATGCCAGAGGAAGCTCCTTGTCATCCGCCCCGCGAGGCTTGGCCCCACGCAAGGGTCTTGAGCTTGTGTTGATGAAGATGGGCCGTGCTGGGCCCCCTTTGAGCCACGCCGCAGGCCGCAGGCAGGCAAATCTGGGGACCCCCGTTCCCAGAATGCCGACAAAAGTCATGCTATTTGGCTGATTATGAATTCAAAGAATGCTTGTGTTGAAGTTAGCAAGTCCCGTAGCATGCACGTTTGGTTAAAGTTGTGTAACAAATTTGGAACATGAAGTGTCCTTGGATTGTGCATCCTTATGAGTGGCGGTCGGGGACGAGCGATGGTCTTTTCCTACCAATCTATCCCTCTAGGAGCATGCGCGTAGTGCTTGGTTTTTGATGACTTGTAAATTTTTGCAATAAGTATATGAGTTCTTTTGACTAATGTTGAGTCCATGGATTGTACACACTTTTACCTTTCCATCATTGCTAGCCTCTTCGGTACCGTGCCTTGCCCTTTCTCACCTTGAGAGTTGGTGCAAACTTCGCCGGCGCATCCAAACCCCGTGATACGATACACTCTATCACACATAAACCTCCTTATATCTTCCTCAAAACAGCCACCATACCTACCTATTATGGCATTTCCATAGCCATTCTGAGATATATTGCCATGCAACTTTCCACCGTTCCGTTCATCATCATGACACGAATTACTTTTGTCATATTGCCATTGCATGAACATGTAGTTGACATCGTATTTGTGGCAAGGCCACTTTGCATAATTTTTCATACATGTCACTCTTGATTCATCGCACCATCCCGGTACACCGCCGGAGGCATTCATATAGAGTCATATCTTGTTAGTTTTGAGTTGTAATTCATGTGTTGTAAATTAATAAAAGTGTGATGATCATAATTATTAGAGCATTGTCCCCAAAAACAAGAAAAAATAAAGGCCAAAAAAAGGCCAAGGAAAAAAAGGGAAAAAAGAAAAAAAAGAAAAAAGAAGAAAAAAAGAAAAAGAAAAAAATAAAAAGAAAAAAAATAAAAAAAATAAAAGGGGCAATGTTACTATCTCTTTTTCCACACTTGTGCTTCAAAGTAGCACCATGTCCTTCATATAGCGAGTCTCATATATTGTGCTTCAAAGTAGCACCATGTCCTTCATATAGCGAGTCTCATATATTGTGCTTCAAAGTAGCACCATGTTCTTCATATAGTGAGTCTCATATGTTGTCACTTTCATATACTAGTGGGAATTTTTCATTATAGAACTTGGCTTGTATATTCCTACGATGGGCTTCCTCAAAATTCCCTAGGTCTTCGTGAGCAAGCAAGTTGGATGCACACCCACTAGTTTTCTTTTGTTGAGCTTTCATTCATTTATAGCTCTAGTGCATCCGTTGCATGGCAATCCCTACTCCTCATGTTGACATCAATTGATGGGCATCTCCATAGCCCGTTGATTATCCTCGTCAATGTGAGACTTTCTCCTTTTTTCTCTTCTCCACACAATCCCCATCATCATATTCTATTCCATCCATAGTGCTATATCCATGGCTCACGCTCATGTATTGCGTGAAAGTTGAAAAAGTTTGAGATTATTTAAGTACGAAACAATTGCTTGGCTTATCATCGGGGGTGTAGAATTTGGGAACATTTTTGTGTGACGAAAATGAAGCATAGCCTAACTATATGATTTTGTAGGGATGAACTTTCTTTAGCCATTTTATTTTGAGAAGACATGTGTCACACCCTGATTTTCATGCCACAACACTTAAGCTAATAAATCATGATAAAATGTGGTTTGACAAAAACTTTTGAGTGTTTTGTCTTTGCTTTGATTGAATGTTGTCTGCTGTTTGCAAGTGCTCTAAAAATCAAATAAATTCTCCAACCCTTATACTCCTTCCCCTTGATCCAAAAACCTTGACCAATGATCATGCCATGTGTATAGAGCAATATAGTATTTTCTTACAAAAATAATTTGGGCAAAAAGTATTTTCTAAAACTAGTTTTCCAAAAATCCCTTAATTGAGATTTGCACTGGAAGTACTTAATTAAGGGCAGTAAAAATCTTTCTAAAAATATGTTTGACTCCTATTAGATATAGGATACCCAGAACCCACAAAAATATAATTTTAAAATTTATTTTCCTATTTTATTTAAAAGCTTTTTCTTAAGGCCAGAAATGGTCTTTAATAGGGAAAAATTATTTTAATGCTTTAAAAATATTTTGGAAAAACCTAGAGAAACTCAGTGGATATATATTGTCCATATATAAGAGTTTCAACACATGGTCATGTTCAAAATATTGGTCAAACCCCTCAAAAACCCTTTATGGATATTTCAAGCTTTTGAAATATTTACAAAGGAAATATTCTCCATAAATTCCAAGGAAATTATAGCATGTCACATGTGACATGTTTGATGATCTTGACAAGTATCATGTCATGGAGAATAGTATAACTCCATAAAATCCCCTCAAAACCATTTCTGTCCATTTTGAAGTTTGAGCAAATTTACATTGCCAAACATATCCAAATTCTCTCAAGTCTTGAGAACATGCTCCAATGGCCTAATTATTCATCTATAACAAATGGCACAAGTTGGAGAACAAGTTAACTTGATCAAAGTGCCCCAAAACCCTTCCTGTCCAGAACCAAATTTGGACAACTCTACATTGCCAAGTGTGTCCTTTTGATCTGAATTTTTGTGGACATGTTCAAATCCTCAAATGATGACACTAAACCAGGTGGTGCATCAAGGAGAATAGATTTGCATGACTAAATCTTGGAAAAGCCATTTCTGCTGATTTCTAGGGTTTACCAAAGTTACATTGGCTACTTTTCCCAAATGAGCTCAAACTTGGTGGAGCACCCTACTTCTATGTGCCATACCATCCTGTTAATTCTCATTGCAAGTGGAATTAATTTTCTTGCCCAAACAAACAACAAACACCTTCTGCCATTTTTCCAAAAACACCATTTTGACCCCTTCCCCTAATCTCCTTGAGCTCAACTTTTTACCACAGCTCCTCCTAGTCTTCTCCTATCTCCAGTAATCCTTCCCTTGCCTCAGCTCAATGATTGAGGGGTGAAACACCCCCATTTACCCCTCTGGATAGCACCTTCCTCCCTATTTCTCACCTCCCTCCTCACTCCATTGGTTCCACAAGGCATCCAAGGCTTCCCCCTGCTATCCTAATACCTCCTGGCACTACTGGACACAAGTGGCCGCGCCCACTCCCCTTTCTTAATGCCATGGCATGCCATTTGGGCGCTCTGGAGCATGCTACAGTGCGCTCCCGCACTGTAGCCGCCCCCTTCCAACCGCCTCCGGCCACCTAGGGCCTCCCCCTCGTGTCCCCCGAGGTCACCTCAACGTCTGCAGCACGCTACGTTGTCGTCCCCCTCCTCTCTCTCCCTCTCCGGCTCTCCTCGCGTGCGGACAGAGCGCCGCCCGAGCGCGCCAGTCGCTGGCCATGGCGGGGACCCGCTTTGCCGCGTTTCCCGCTCCCTCTCTTCTTCCCCTGGGCGTAGTCCACGCCCACAAATGCCCCAGACACGCGCCCACGAGCTCCCGTGGCCTCCAGCGATGGCTACGGCCTCGCCGGCGCATGGCCCGCTGTGCACCTCGCCCCCTCCTATTTGAGGCCGCCCCGAGCCCCCTCTCTGCTCCATTTGCTCTCTCTCTCTCCCGAACACCACCCAGGCCAACCCATCCTTCCTCCCGTGCACTCCATCCTTCTGCATGGCCGGAGCCTTGCCGTCAGCCTCCGCCTAAATTCGCACCCACCACTCCTCCTCCTCCCCTCTAGACCGCACTAGAGAACCTCCACCGTCACCACGAGCCCCTCCCGTGCTCCCTCCAATCCTCCCCGTTCCTTCCTCGCCTTGCCGAACCCGCCGTCAACCCCGGTCCGCCGCACCGAAGCCCTCCTCTTCCCTGGCTCCCCCGTGGGCGTGCCGCACATGGACGGGTGCGCCGCGGCGCGCTGAGTCCTCCGGTGTGCCGGGTGCCTCCGGAGGTAACCCGTGCCGCCCGGGAGAGCGCCGGCGCCGCTCGGCCTCGCCTCCCCTACCTCTGCTCTGTTCGAGCAGGAGGTAGGAGACGGCCTGAGCCCCGGGCCCCGCTCGTCAGTGACCCAGTGGGCGGACCCCACCTGTTTAAGTGGAGACGGTTTCCGGCGTTGCCGTCTCCCTCATGCGAAGGCGTATTTCCAGGAAGCCGCCTCCGACGTGGCCCCTGCGCGCGTGCAGCCGAGCTGCTGGGCCGGCCCGCTGCCTATCTCTCGCCCTACGTGCATGATAAGGTTAAGCCTTTTTCCTTTTCTTTTTCTCAGTCAATTCAAAAATCCATAAACAATTCAAATGGACATCAAATTTGATGATTCAAATTTCTAGTGACTCTATAAATCATGATCTATCTGGTGATGCAACATGCACATTTTCCAGAGACCTTTTCTTCACAAATATTTATCAAATCCTACTTTTCCTATTTTTGTGATGAACTTTAGAAAATCACAGAGAGCCCATTTTTGATCCAAATTTCATGATTCAAAATCCTAGATGTCTATAAGTTCAAAACTTAGTTTTTGAACATTTTTACTAATACTTTCTGTATCACCTCAAATAATGGTCTATTTCTTTATATATAGCCAACTTTGCAAATTCATAGGAAAATCATCTCAACTCCAAATCCAGTGAAACCAATTCCTAGATGCTTCTAAAATCATCCTTTGTTAAATGGGTGCCCTTGCTCATTTTTCAAAAATATATTTCTGTACACTTCTTGCAAACCCATTAATTCCTTGATTCCATCATATTGAAATGTTTAGAGATGTCCATTGATCAAATCCTAATGAAACCACTTTGGTCATCCCTCATATGACCAGAGGTATCCCAGAAAAGTCCAACTCATATTTTTAGAGCACTTTTATTTTTGCCTTGTTGTGTTGCTTATTATGATTGTTTCCGACGTTAGTTGACGAAATAGACGGAGTACTTGGAGAAGGACCAGAAGACTTGAAGACTCTGAGGAACCAGGCAAGCAGCCATTTGACCAAGTCTATGAAACCCTTTTTATGCATGTCATATAGCACGATATTGTTGTTGCAACGGAATCATGATGAGGTGATAACCACTTCAATGGTTGCCGCCATACTTCCTCGTTGATACTTGCATTGTGCATGACCCTACCTTCCTATGAGGGTTATGCCGGTGGGAGTAGATAGGATGCTAAGGTAGTGCTACGCAAAAAGGGACGGGAATATGCATGTTGAAGGAGACTAAGTATTTTCAAAGGACTTTTCAAAAACCCCATCGGGTGCCACTTATGCCCGGGGGAGATGATGAGTTGGGTAACCACTTGATGACGAAGTGGTGTACCGAGGCAAGTGTGTGTGTTGTTTTCGAAAACGGATTAGATTTAAGATTTGTCGACTGTCCCAACCTTACATGCGCAACCACTCTACCCTTATATGGGAAAGGGCATTATTGATTACCTAGGTCAATACTAGCTTGGAGCCCGCATTACTAGTGACGGGGGAGAGTTGGTGCTCTCTCTCGGGACGGGGTCGTGCCAGGTAGGGCAGCCATGACTGTCTTTACAGCACCGGACACACCGTTGGTACCCCGTGCTTGTGGTATGTGATGAATATGGGAGCGAGGCTCCACAACTTTATGATGTGAAATGTTAGGCACGGGGGTTACTACCAATTGAGTGGACTCCATGTTAGTGTCGTCTAGGGAAAGGTAGTGATCGGGTGCTTACCCCGGGTACTTGAGGTACCGCGGGTCGTGGATGACACGGAAGTTCCCCGGATCTTGTGGGTACAGTGTGCAACCTCTGCAGAGTGTAAAACTATTCGAATAGCCGTGTCCACGGTCAAGGACGGTTGGGCGGTGCTGCTTAAACTACGTCCAGAGTTTTCAACCGCGCGCGCGCGTGTGTATTGATAAAACTACTTGGGTCAAGTCAAAGGGCTTGACATAATTGAGTTGGGTTGGTGCCCACTCTATTTATGTTGATATCTGTAACCTGTCCTTATGGTTTCTTGAATTCTCTTGATGCATGTCTTACAAGTTGTTGAACATGTCATTGCACTCAAAACTAGCTTTCTGCAAAAATTTACCTATATCATGCATTGTTACATCTTGAACCAAAACATGGGTTGCTTGCGAGTACATTCAAAGTACTCATTGGCTTGCCACTGGTTATTTTATTGGCTAGGCATGAAAGAACAGGATATAATGAAGAGTACCTTGGTGACGAACATGCGAGCTAGGACGCTTCCCAGTCAGAATGCCTGTAGGGTTAAGGCAGATGGCATGGGTCCAAGTTATTGACGAAGATTTCTGCTGTGATGTTATACTCAAGACTCGACCATAATGGTCCTACTTGTGTAATACGGTATGTATGGATGTAAGACTCTTGTTATTCATCTTCTGTGTGTTCAGTGAGCATTGATCTCTGGGATCACTGTACACGTGCATTCGGTGATCACGACTTATGAGTCGGGGTCCCAACAGAGCTGGTATCAAAGCCATCCTGACTGTAGGAAGCCTTAGTTAGCATGGTCGTTAGTTAGGGTAAAACTATTTCCAAAACTACTACTAGTTTTCAAAACTATCTATACTTCTCTTCCCTTGTCAGTTTTTCGAAAACTACGTTATACTTTCCTTATTGATCTCTTCCCCTTCAAAACCTTTGGTCGCTAGAACCCTTATGCCCCCGACCACTGGATTCCTTGTAATCCTCGTGGATAATCTAGAAGGAAGATGCCTTGCCAGACATTCACCCACATCTCCTGAACACAAGATAGGCGACATCACAACAAGACGATACCAACAAAAGATACATCCTCGAGGAATGAGGACCTGAAGACCCAGGAGATGGTGACACCCTTGACACTGCCCCAAGATGATGCAACCTTAGCCTACGATAATCAGGGCATAGGATATGCAAGATCATGATATACATCGCTAATAGAGTAACCCTGTCACTACCGTTGTTGTATCAGCAACCATCGGTGGATGAGAACCTAGCCATTTGGTCCGCCTCACTATAGTGAGGAGGAAAACGGTTGTCTTCATCCCCCGCTCTCAGTGACGATATTGTCAACAATGTGTCCGACAGATTGGGCCTCTATTATGCCTTGTTAATGGTCATTGCATAAAGGAGTGCCACCGGGAACCGCCAACACCTTAAAAAGGCAAGAGTGATCGTCATGATTAAGAAGACAAGAGAAGATCAAGTCAATGCCAGCCACGAGGAGCCACCTTCACCCCATCACCTCATCAGGAGAGAAGTTGTTGAAGATTCTTCAGGCTCAACCCAGATTGTTTCATTGAACAACTACAAGAGACGTAGCAACACCTGAGGAGACCTCAGAAGACTGCATGAGGCAGAAGGCACGACTACTGAGTCCGAGAACCCCTAGGGTTGGATGAGTCGTGTACCCCCCTATGCGCAGTCAAGTCCGTATGATAGTTCGAATAGAACCATGAATGTGTGTTGCTTGTTTTTATTTGTTTGTGTTTTGATATAGGTCGCACTTTTGCCCTAGGCGACAAGTATGCGACTATATCACCTTCCTCACCTTGTTTCTTTTGTTTGGCTCACTTTGCACCTGTTGGTTTGCACTAGCACTATAGAACCCCCTTTAGGCATTCCCCTCCTCTATGCTACTTTTCCCTCTCATCTCTTCCCTCAACTGAAGACCAGCAAGACAAGATGCACCAAGGAGTCTACTTCGGCGACCAACTAGCACTGAAGACTTTTTGCTGCCGCCTCTTCGACCAAGTACAGCCCCGTAGAGTTATGTTTACCCCTCAAGATTAGAAACCCATTCCTAGACCCTTCGAGACTTCATAAGATACCCCAGCTCGAATCCTTAACCATGTGCTTAACCCACAGAATTGCAAGAGAACCAGTTAAGCCTCTGTAAACCTCGCACAACACTGGGTTGAATATGGAACTAGTGGGCATAGTGAACGAGCACAGTATCATCCTAAGATAGCACCAAAGCTGACGATGCCATAGGGAAGACCAGTTTGAGGATATAGGAATTGAGGACAAATGACTTGATGAATTTATATCAATGACTTGAGGAATTATATGAGACTATTTGGTGGATTATGAGGCTTTGATGTTGGTAGATGAACTTGGTGGGATCATGAGTATAGATTAGCATAACTTTCTTTACCCCTGAGTAAATTGGATTTAGTAGGATAATTGTGTTCACAAGCTAGAATTCTTGGAAGTATTTGGATTTAACTTAGCCATGGGATATTGTTAGGAGACATTGATATTACGTAAATGACTTGGGGAACATGTAGGAATTCTCGTTGGACAAGAAATTTGGATTTAAGTAGGTGATTCTAGTTGAATATAGATGCTGAGTATGTCTACATGGTTCGGAGTAAATTGGATTTAGACTGATGATCTTGATCATGATACCATGTTTCTCGGTGGATGATAAACTAGGAGATTGGACTAATTGTCGGAGTTTATTTAGGCACCTTTGTGAGCTTGACCTTGGAGTATTACTAGATCACAATAACGGGAATTGGTGGACTGACTATAGTAAGGCAGCCCTTTCAAGTATTGGGGATTATAAGGACTTTAGGAGATCATGTGGAACACCACCATAAACATTGGATTTGTAGAAATAAATGGATTGTGTAGTGATTGATGGAAGTTAATGGGCTGTTGGAGTTGATTCATAGGAAGGAAACAAGATCTTGGAGTGGCTTACGACGTGTTTCCTTAGGATAGAAATGCTTTATCTTAGACCTTGGAAGAACAGGCTGAGCACTTGGATTGTCACGTTCAAGCTTAGCAACTTATATGTTCTACCCATGGATTTTTTTAGGGGTAGACATACATATGAGTTTGGGGATTGTAGACATACATGATTTTGTTAGGCCTCCTCTCGGGAGCCATGAGGATATGAATCACATCAGCGATGATTGGAGTTGACCTACGCAAAATGATGCTATCAGTGATATGATGTGATTTGTTTAAAGGACTAGATAGACTATTGGCATCTCAGAAACCGTGCTTAAAGATAAGATGATAAGTGTTCACTCGCACCCTAGAATCCTTGAAACCCTTAAGCCCTACCAAGCTACAACATGGTCGGGTCAGGACCTTAGGGCCTTGACACTAGATCTAGAACCACCTTGGGCCACACCCAAGAAGACCACCACTAATTCCCCAGCCTACTTTATGTACCCCGTGAACAAAGTCTTCATGGTGTGCTTAAGCAAGATAGTTTTCATCATCATTTGGTGACCTACTTGTCCACCTGAAGACGGAAGAAGAGCCATTCAGCTAGTCCGGGAACATCTGAAGACTGCCATGTCAAGGAAGAAGAACTGCACCAACCACCATCGTCAAAGAAGTAAACCTCTGCGTCGAAGACCAGGTGTATCTACGAGCCACTTCTCTCTAAGGAACCAAGCATTTCCATGGCAAGGAGACCCACACCAAGATTCATCGGCCCCCTTCGAGATCACTCCAAGATTTAACAACCCCCTCTGAGATCACTACGAGGCGAAGAGAAGACAGTTACCAGCTGGAGTTGCCACCTGGGTTACCTGATGTGCACAATGCTTTCCATGCACCACAACCTCGGAAGTGTTACCAACTTCCTAACCTGCCCGATCTCTACGAGGGCATTGACCACCAAGCCATCGACCCCTAGCCCAATCTAACCTGCCGCGAGCTACCCACTAGCAACCTGGATCAAGCAGGACGTCATACATGAAGCCACACCATCAAGTACTTCAAGCTCAATGGAGCACTACACGGAAGCAGAAGCAGTATGAGGACGTGAAGACTACCCCAAATCCAAGTTTTTGTATCCCTTTCCGCGCCTAGTCTGGGAATCTTGGGGACGAGATTCTTGTAAGGGGGGTAGGTCTGTCACACCCTGATTTTTATGCCACAACACTTAAGCTAATAAATCATGATAAAATGTGGTTTGACAAAAACTTTTGAGTGTTTTGTCTTTGCTTTGATTGAATGTTGTCTGCTGTTTGCAAGTGCTCTAAAAATCAAATAAATTCTCCAACCCTTATACTCCTTCCCCTTGATCCAAAAACCTTGACCAATGATCATGCCATGTGTATAGAGCAATATAGTATTTTCTTACAAAAATAATTTGGCCAAAAAGTATTTTCTAAAACTAGTTTTCCAAAAATCCCTTAATTGAGATTTGCACTGCAAGTACTTAATTAAGGGCAGTAAAAATCTTTCTAAAAATATGTTTGACTCCTATTAGATATAGGATACCCAGAACCCACAAAAATATAATTTTAAAAGTTATTTTCCTATTTTATTTAAAAGCTTTTTCTTAAGGCCAGAAATGGTCTTTAATAGGGAAAAATTATTTTAATGCTTTAAAAATATTTTGGAAAAACCTAGAGAAACTAAGTGGATATATATTGTCCATATATAAGAGTTTCAACACATGGTCATGTTCAAAATATTGGTCAAACCCCTCAAAAACCCTTTCTGGATATTTCAAGCTTTTGAAATATTTACAAAGGAAATATTCTCCATAAATTCCAAGGAAATTCTATCATGTCACATGTGACATGTCTGATGATCTTGACAAGTATCATGTCATGGAGAATAGTATAACTCCATAAAATCCCCTCAAAACCATTTCTGTCCATTTTGAAGTTTGAGCAACTTTACATTGCCAAACATATCCAAATTCTCTCAAGTCTTGAGAACATTCTCCAATGGCCTAATTATTCATCTATACCAAATGGCACAAGTTGGAGAACAAGTTAACTTGATCAAAGTGCCCCAAAACCCTTCCTGTCCAGAACCAAATTTGGACAACTCTACATTGCCAAGTGTGTCCTTTTGATCTGAATTTTTGTGGACATGTTCAAATCCTCAAATGATGACACTAAACCAAGTGGTGCATCAAGGAGAATAGATTTGCATGACTAAATCTTGGCAAAGCCATTTCTGCTGATTTCTAGGGTTTACCAAAGTTACATTGGCTACTTTGCCCAAATGAGCTCAAACTTGGTGGAACACCCTACTTCTATGTGCCATACCATCCTGTTAATTCTCATTGCAAGTGGAATTAATTTTCTTGCCCAAACCAACAACAAACACCTTCTGCCATTTTTCCAAAAACACCATTTTGACCCCTTCCCCTAATCTCCTTGAGCTCAACTTTTTACCACAGCTCCTCCTAGTCTTCTCCTATCTCCAGTAATCCTTCCCTTGCCTCAGCTTAATGATTGAGGGGTGAAACACCCCCATTTACCCCTCTGGATAGCACCTTCCTCCCTCTTTCTCACCTCCCTCCTCACTCCATTGGTTCCACAAGGAATCCAAGGCTTCCCCCTGCTATCCTAATACCTCCTGGCACTACTGGACACAAGTGGCCGCGCCCACTCCCCTTCTTAATGCCATGGCATGCCATTTGGGCGCTCTAGAGCATGCTATAGTGCGCTCCCGCACTGTAGCCGCCCCCTTCCAACCGCCTCCGGCCACCTAGGGCCTCCCCCTCGTGTCCCCCGAGGTCACCTCGACGTCTGCAGCACGCTACGCTGTCGTCCCCCTCCTCTCTCTCCCTCTCCGGCTCTCCTCACGTGCGGACAGAGCGCCGCCCGAGCGCACCAGTCGCTGGCCACGGTGGGGACCCGCTTTGCCGCGTTTCCCGCTCCCTCTCTTCTTCCCCTGGGCGTAGTCCACGCCCACAAACGCCCCAGACACGCGCCCACGAGCTCCCGTGGCCTCCAGCGATGGCTACGGCCTCGCTGGCGCATGGCCCGCTGTGCACCTCGCCCCCTCCTATTTGAGGCCGCCCCCGAGCCCCCTCTCTGCTCCATTTGCTCTCTCTCTCTCTCTCCCGAACACCACCCAGGCCAACCCATCCTTCCTCCCGTGCCCTCCATCCTTCTGCATGGCCGGAGCCTTGCCGTCGGCCTCCGCCTAAATTCGCACCCACCACTCCTCCTCCTCCCCTCTAGACCGCACTAGAGAACCTCCACCGTCACCACAAGCCCCACCCGTGCTCCCTCCACTCCTCCCCGTTCCTTCCTCGCCTTGCCGAACCCGCCGTCAACCGCGGTCCGCCGCACCGAAGCCCTCCTCTTCCTTGGCTCCCCTGCGGGCGTGCCGCACATGGATGGGTGCGCCGCGGCGCGCTGAGTCCTCCGGTGTGCCGGACGCCGCCGGAGGTAACCCGTGCCGCCCGGGAGAGCGCCGGCGCTGCTTGGCCTCGCCTCCCCTGCCTCTGCTCTGTTCGAGCGGGAGGTAGGAGACGGCCTGAGCCCTGGGCCCGCTCCTCAGTGACCCGGTGGGGGGACCCCACCCGTTTAAGTGGAGACGGTTTCCGGCGTTGCCGTCTCCCTCACGCGAAGGCGTATTTCTAGGAAGCCGCCTCCGACGTGGCCCCTGCGCACGTGCAGCCGAGCCGCTGGGCCGGCCCGCTGCCTATCTCTCGCACTGCGTGCATGATAAGGTTAAGCCTTTTTCCTTTTCTTTTTCTCAGTTAATTCAAAAATCCATAAACAATTCAAATGGCCATCAAATTTGATGATTCAAATTTCTAGTGACTCTATAAATCATGATCTATCTGGTGATGCAACATGCACATTTTTCCAGAGAGCTTTTCTTCACAAATATTTATCAAATCCTACTTTTCCTATTTCTGTGATGAACTTTAGAAAATCACACAGAGCCCATTTTTGATCCAAATTCCATGATTCAAAATCCTAGATGTTTATAAGTTCAAAACTTAGTTTTTGAACATTTTTACTAATACTTTATGTATCACCTCAAATAATGGTCTATTTCTTTATATATAGCCAACTTTGCAAATTCATAGGAAAATCATCTCAACTCCAAGTCCGGTGAAACCAATTCCTAGATGCTTCTAAAATCATCCTTTGTTAAATGGATGCCTTTGCTCATTTTTCAAAAATATATTTCTGTACACTTCTTGCAAACCCATTAATCCCTTGGTTCCATCATATTGAAATGTTCAAAGATGTCCATTGATCAAATCCTAATGAAACCACTTTGGTCATCCCTCATATGACCAGAGGTATCCCAGAAAAGTCCAACTCATATTTTTAGAGCACTTTTCTTTTTGCCTTGTTGTGTTGCTTATTATGATTGTTTCCGACGTTAGTTGACGAAATAGACAGAGTACTTGGAGAAGGACCAGAAGACTTGAAGACTCTGAGGAACCAGGCAAGCAGCCCTTTGACCATGTCTATGAAACCCTTTTTATGCATGTCATATAGCACCATATTGTTGTTGCAACAGAATCATGATGAGGTGATAACCACTTCGATGGTTGCCACCATACTTCCTCGTTGATACTTGCATTGTGCATGACCCTACCTTCCTATGAGGGTTGTGCCGGTGGGAGTAGATAGGATGCTAAGGTAGTGCTATGCAAAAAGGGACGGGAATATGCATGGTGAAGGAGACTAAGTATTTTCAAAGGACTTTTCGAAAACCCCATCGGGTGCCACTTATGCCCGGGGGAGATGATGAGTTGGGTAACCACTTGATGACGAAGTGGTGTACCGAGGCAAGTGTGTGTGTTGTTTTCGAAAACGGATTAGATTTAAGATCTGTCGACTGTCCCAACCTTACATGCGCAACCACTCTACCCTTATATGGGAAAGGGCATTATTGATTACCTAGGTCGATACTAGCTTGGAGCCTACATTACTAGTGACGGGGGAGAGTTGGTGCTCTCTCTCGGGACGGGGTCGTGCCAGGTAGGGCGGCCATGACTGTCTTTACAGCACCGGACACACCGTTGGTACCCCGTGCTTGTGGTATGTGATGAATATGGGAGCGAGGCTCCACAACTTTATGATGTGAAATGTTAGGCACAGGGGTTACTACCAATCGAGTGGACTCCATTAGTGTCGTCTAGGGAAAGGTAGTGATCGGGTGCTTACCCCGGGTACTTGAGGTACCGCGGGTCGTGGAAGACACGGAAGTTCCCCGGATCTTGTGGGTACAGTGTGCAACCTCTGCAGAGTGTAAAACTATTCGAATAGCCGTGTCCACGGTCAAGGACGGTTGGGCGGTGCTGCTTAAACTACGTCTAGAGTTTTCAACCGTGTGTGTGTGTTGATAAAACTACTTGGGTCAAGTCAAAGGTCTTGACATAATTGAGTTGGGTTGGTGCCCACTCTATTTATGTTGATATCTGTAACCTGTCCTCATGGTTACTTGAATTCTCTTGATGCATGTCTTACAAGTTGTTGAACATGTCATTGCACTCAAAACTAGCTTTCTGCAAAAATTTACCTATATCATGCATTGTTACATCTTGAACCAAAACATGGGTTGCTTGCGAGTACATTCAAAGTACTCATTGGCTTGCCACTGGTTATTTTATTGGCCAGGCATGAAAGAACAGGATATAATGAAGAGTACCTTGGTGACGAACATGCGAGCTAGGACGCTTCCCAGTCAGAATGCTTGTAGGGTTAAGGCAGATGGCATGGGTCCAAGTTATCGACGAAGATTTCTGCTGCGATGTTATACTCAAGACTCGACCATAATGGTCCTACTTGTGTAATACGGTATGTAGGGATGTAAGACTCTTGTTATTCAGCTTCTGTGTGTTCAGTGAGCATTGATCTCTGGGATCACTGTACACATGCATTCGGTGATCACGACTTATGAGTCGGGGTCCCAACAACATGATTGCTTTGATTAGTATGCTTGAAGTATTACTATTTCTTATATCAATATGAACTTTTATTTTGAATCATTTGGATCTGAACATTCATGCCACAATAAAGAAAATTACATTGAGAATTATGATAGGTAGCATTCCACATCAAAAATTCTGTTTTTATCATTTACCTACTCGAGGACGAGCAGGAATTAAACTTGGGGATGCTTGATACGTCTCCAATGTATCTATAAATTTTGATTGTTCCATGCTATTATATTACCCTTTTTGGATGTTATGGGCTTTACTTTACACATTTATATCACTTTTGGGACTAACCTACTAACCGGAGGCCCAGCCCGTATTGCTATTTTTTTGCCTATTTCAGTATTTTGAAGAAAAGGAATATCAAACGGAGTCCAAACGGAATGAAACCTTCGGGAGCATGATTTCTGGAATGAACGTGATCCAGAGGACTTGGAGTGAAAGCCAAGAAGCAGCCGAGGCGGCCACAAGGGTGGAGGGCGTGCCCACCCCTACAGGGCACGCCCCCTATCTCGTCGGCCCCTAGGGCGGCCACCGACCTACTTCTTCCTCCTATATATACCCACGTACCCCGAAAACATCCAGGGAGCCAATGAAAAATAATTCTACCGCCGTAACCTTTTGTATTCGCGAGATCCCATCTTGGAGCCTTCGTCGGCGCTCCGCCGGAGGGGGAATCGACCAAGGAGGGCTTCTACATCAACACCATAGCCCCTCTGATGAGTTGTGAGTAGTTTACCACAGACCTTCGGGTCCATAGTTATTAGCTAGATGGCTTCTTCTCTCTTTTTGGATCTCAATACCATGTTCTCCCCCTCTCTTGTGGAGATCTATTCGATGTAACTCTTTTTGCAGTGTGTTTGTCGAGATCCGATGAATTGTGGGTTTATGCTCAAGTTTACCTATGAGAAATATTTGAATCTCCTCTGAATTCTTTTATGTATGATTAAGTTATCTTTGCAAGTCTCTTTGAATTATCAGTTTGGTTTGGCCTACTAGAGTGATCTTTCTTGCCATGGGAGAAGTGCTTAGCTTTGGGTTCAATCTTGCGGTGTCCTTACCCAGTGACAATAAGGGTTGCAAGGCACGTATTGTATTGTTGCCATCGAGGATAAAAAGATGGGGTTTATATCATATTGCATGAGTTTATCCCTCTACATCATGTCATCTTTCTTAATGTATTACTCTGTTCTTATGACCTTAATACTCTAGATGCATGTTGGATAGCGGTCGATGTATGGAGTAATAGTAGTAGATGCAGGCAGGAGTCGGTCTACTTGTCGCGGACGTGATGCCTATATACATGATCATGCCTAGATAATCTCATAATTATTCGCTTTTCTATCAATTGCTCGACAGTAATTGTTCACCCACCATAATACTTATGCTATCTTGAGAGAAGCCACTAGTGAAACCTATGGCCCCCGGGTCTATCTTTTATCATATAAGCTTTCAATCTACTTTTATTTGCATCTTTACTATTACAATCTATATTATAAAATACCAAGAATATATTTATCTTATCATACTATCTCTATCAGATCTCACTTTCGTAAGTGGCCGTGAAGGGATTGAGAACCCATTTATTTTGTTGGTTGCGAGTTCTTTGTTTGTTTGTGTAGGTGCGTGGGACTTTTGAGGAGCCTCCTACTGGATTGATACCTTGGTTCTCAAAAATTGAGGGAAATACTTACGCTACTATTGCTGCATCAGCCTTTCCTCTTCAAGGAAAACCAACGCAAGCTCAAGACGTAGTAGGAAGGATTTCTGGCGCCGTTGCCGGGGAGGTCTTCGCTCAAGTCAATACATACCAAGTACCCATCACAAACTAATCTCCCTCGCATTTACATTATTTGCCATTTGCCTCTCGTTTTCCTCTCCCCCACTTCACCCTTGCCTTTTTATTTGCCCTCTCTTTCCCATTCTTCTCCTCTCTCTTTTCCGTTTGCCTTCCCGTTGCCATGGCCGAATCAAAAAGAACTAAGGGTCCTTTCCAGGGTTCTAGTACCTTGGATAACCCCTCTATCCTCTCTAAGATCATAAATAATGATGCTATGGAAAGACCCACCGGGGTCAGCAATGAGGGCTTCAATAATTTTGATGAAGATGACTCCGGAACTTTTTGTTATTTACTTGATGAGTCTTTAAAAGATGCTTGGGATAGGTTATTAAGGATTCGGGCTAGCTATGTACCACAATATCAAATTGAGGTTTACTTAAAAAGTTTCTATGTTGGCTTACCCGCTTCTTTCAAGCAAGTTCTAGATTCTATTTTTGAAGAAGGTTTTCTTGAAGGGGATGCTATAGATACCTATGAAAGGATGAAAATTATATTTGGGCACCCCATGAATGATAAGGTTGAATCTACCACCCTCTTATGCTTTTATCAAAACGAAATTATCAAAGAGATGAACTCTAGTTTTGATGAAATTTCCATAACATGCTTAATCTTACTTCCTCCATTAACGGCAATGTGCTTTCCGAAAATAGAAGGATGAATGCCATAGAAAGGAAATTTGCTCTTTTCTTTCCAAGCGCCAAAGATGGTACTACTTAGATCTATCTTCGCTTTTATGCCTAGCTAGGGGCGTTAAACGATAGCGCTAGTTGGGAGGAAACCCAATTTTATTTGTGTTTTTTGTTTTTGTTCCTGTTTAGTAATAATTTTTGCATCTACCTTCTGTTTAGATGTGTTTTTATGTTTTAATTAGTGTTTGTGCCAAGTAGAACCTATAGGATAACCTATGGTGGTAGTTAATTTGATTCTGCTGAAAAACAGAAACTTTGCGCGCATGAAATTAAGTTTGTTAAATCACAGAAACGTGGTTTTGCGTTGATTATTTTTTCTGTAGATCAATAGACAAATTTTACAGGACTTCCTATTTTGGTAGGATTTTTAAAGTTACAGAAGTTTGCGTTAGTTACAGATTGCTACAGACTATTCTGTTTTTGACAGATTCCGTTTTTCGTGTGTTGTTTGCTTATTTTGATGCATCTATGGCTAGTATTAAGTGGTATGAACCATATAGAACTTGGATTACAGTAGGTTTAACACCAATATAAATAAATAATGAGTTCATTACAGTACCTTATGTGGTGGTTTTGTTTTCTTTCACTAACGGAGCTTATGAGATTTCCTGTTGAGTTTTGTGTTGTGAAGTTTTCAAGTTTTGGGTAAAGATTTGATGGACTATGGAATAAGGAGTGGCAAGAGCCTAAGATTGGGGATGCCCAAGGCACCCCAAGATATTCAAGAATAGCCAAAAGCCTAATCTTGGGGATGCCCCAGGAAGGCATCCCCTCTTTCGTCTTTGTTCATTGGTAACTTTACTTGGAGCTATATTTTTATTCGCCACATGATATGTGTTTTGCTTGGAGCGTCTTGTATGACATTAGTCTTTGGTTTTTAGTTTACCACAATCATCCTTGCTGTACACACCTTTTGGGAGAAGCCCACGTGATTGGAATTTATTAGAATACTCTATGTGCTTCACTTATATCTTGTAGAGCATGGCGGTGGCTTAATTTTGTAGAAATTGCTAGTCTCTCATGCTTCACTTATATTATTTTGAGAGTCTCTTAGGATAGCATGGTATTTGCTATGTTTATAAAATTGGTCCTAGAATGGTAGGCATCCAAGTTGGGTATAATAAAAACTATCATTTATTTGCATCTTTTATCATATAAGCTTTCAATCTACTTTTATTTGCATATTTACTTTTCCAATCTATATTATAAAATACCAAAAATATATTTATCTTATCATACTATCCCTATCAAATCTCACTTTCGCAAGTGGCCGTGAAGGGATTGACAACCCCTTTATTGCGTTGGTTGCGATTTCTTTGTTTGTTTGTGTAGGTGCGTGGGATTTTTGAGGAGCCTCCTACTAGATTGATACCTTGGGAGGTCGAGCTATTGCCCCAGGAGGACGAGCGCATTCTTTTTGTCACCCACATTGAGCGGGGTTTCTCCATGCCTCCTGTAACGCCCGGATAATCATCCTACAGTAATCCCACGCTAATCGTGCCATGACACCTCGGTTACTGTTGCTAACCTCGCAATAATTCGAAACCGTTCAAAATTCAAATTCAAGATAATAATAACAATAAAAGTTTTCAAAAATTGAAACAAAAATGTTCGATGGTGGCCGAATATTACCAGGGTAATTATGATGCAACAAACAAATTTATATTAAATGCCTAAGTGTTTATAAATAAATAAAAATAGAAAAGAAAATAAATAAAAAGAAAACAGAAAACAATACAAAAAAAAAGAGAAAAGAAACCCCCTGGGCTTCGGCCCAGCTGACCACAGGCCAACTGGGCCACCACCAGGCCCGGCCGGCCCCCACCCCTCTCCCCTTATCACCCCACGACGGAAACCCTAGCCCACTCCCGATCCCCACTCCCCCCCCCCCACTCTCCCCTCACTCCCCCGATCTGGATCGAGATCGGGGCGACCACGCCACCGCCCCGGATCGCCGTCGCCTTCTCGCCCCTCTGGCCTCGCGCGACCCCCCCCTGCCTGAGGACCCCGTCGCCCTCCGCCTCGCTTCCTCATCTCCCTCCCTGCCCGATCTGGATCGGGGCAGCCCCCCCCCCCCCCCCCCCCGATCCCATCTCGACGCCGAACCGCCGTCGCCGCGCTCGCCTCGGACGTCGTCGTCTCCACCACCGCCGCCCTCTTCGTCGCCGGACCTCCCCGACCGTCCCCGAGCCCGCTGCCAGTTTCCCTACCGGCCCCGTGAGCATCTCCGCGCCCCTCCCTCTCTCTCGCTTGTGCGCTCGTGCTCCCCGCCGTGGCCGTCGCCCGCACTGGCGCCCAGGCCGCGCGCCCGCGTCGGCCAAGCCCCACCTGCTGCCGCCCTAAAGCCGTGGCCTCCACCCCGTGGCCGCGCGCTGCTCGCGCAACGCCCGTGCCTCCCTGCTAGCCCAGCCGCGCCCGCGCCGTCCCGCTCAGGCCACGGCCACGCTGCGCCCCGCTCCGGCCATGACCTCGCCGTCGCCACCGGCGCCCCGCGACGCCTTGCTGGGCTGCGCCCGCAGCGCCCACGCCCGTTCGGGCGAGCGCCCGCACCGGCGCCCGGTCGGCCTCCTGGGCCACTGCCGGGTGGGGTCCGATGCCCTCTGGGCCACTGACTAGCGGGCCCCAGACACAGAAACGTTTAAAAAAAAGAAAAAAGAAAAAAATATATTAATAAAAATAATTAAATAAATAATAATTAAATTAATTAATTAATTAAGGAATTAACTAAGTTAATTAATCATAATTAGATTAACCTAATTAACTAATTAGGTTAATTAAACAGTAGTTAGATTAGTGAAACACTGATTAGGTTAAACAGTCAATGACCAGTGGGACCCACACGTTAGTTGACCAGTCAACATCTCTGTTGACTGCTGATGTCATGCTGATGTCATGATGACGTCAGCAAACACTGTTTTGGATAATGTTGGACTTAATTAATTAATTAAATTCCAGAAATTAATAAAATCTTTAGAAAATCATATCTTTTAATCCATAACTCGGATTAAAATATTTTCAACATGAAAGTTGCTCAGAACGACGAGACGATTCCGGATACGCAACCCGTTCGTCCGCCACACCCCCCTAACCTATCGAACTCACAACTTTCCCCCTCCGGCTCCTCTGCCCGAAAACACGAAACACCGGGGATATTTTCCCGGATGTTTCCCCCCTTCGTCGGTATCACCTACTAACGCGATTGGGCACACCTAGCATCGTTACTTGTCTTGTCATGCATCGATATGCATCTGTTTGATGGTATTCATTGTTTTCTCCCCCCTCTTGTCTCCGATAGACTACGAGACCGACGCTGCTGCTGCCCAGTTCGACTACGGAGTTGACGACCCCTCTCTCTTGCCAAAGCAACCAGGCAAGCCCCCCCCTTGATCACCAGATATCGCCTATTCTTCTCTATACTGCTCGCATTAGAGTAGTGTAGCATGTTACTGCTTTCCGTTATTCCTATCCTGATGCATAGCCTGTCCTTGTTACTACTGTTGTTACCATTACCTGCTATCCTACTGCTTAGTATAGGATGCAAGTGTTCCATCAGTGACCCTACACTCTTGTCCGTCTGCCATGCTATACTACTGGGCCGTGATCACTTCGGGAGGTGATCACGGGCATATACGATATATTTTACACAGTTACATTACCTGTGATACTGTTCGGAGATGGGGGCTGAAAGGACAGGTGGCTCCATCCCGGTAGAGGTGGGCCTGGGTTCCCGACGGCCCCCGACTGTTACTTTGTGGCGGAGCGACAGGGCAGGTTGAGACCACCTAGGAGACAGGTGGGCCTGGCCCTCGTCGGCGTTCGCGGATACTTAACACGCTTAACGAGATCTTGGTATTTGATCTGAGTTGGCTACGAGCCTATACGCACTAACCATCTACGCGGGAGTAGTTATGGGTATCCCGACATCGTGGTATCAGCCGAAGCCTTCGTGACGTCAGCGACTGAGTGGCGCGCGCCGGATTAGACTGGAACGCCACTAGGCTAGGTCTGCTTCCGGCCGCGTTCGCAACGTGCAGGTGTGCAAAGGGCGATGGGCCCAGACCCCTGCGCCATAGGAGTTAGACCGGCGTGGTGACCTCTCTGTTGTGCCTAGGTGGGGCTGCGACGTGTTGATCTTCCGAGGCCGGGCATGACCCAGGAAAGTGTGTCCGGCCAAATGGGATCGAGCGTGTTGGGTAAGTTGGTGCACCCCTGCAGGGAAGTTAATCTATTCGAATAGCCGTGATCTTCGGTAACAGGACGACTTGGAGTTGTACCTTGACCTTATGACAACTAGAACCGGATACTTAATAAAACACACCCTTCCAAGTTCCACAGACAACCCGGTGGTCGCTCTCTCTCAGGGATACGAGGAGAGGATCGCCGGGTAGGATAATTGCTATGTGATGTTACTTGGAGGACTTCAGACTGCCCTCTTCTACCTGTTGCAAGACGGCGGTGACCAGAAGCGTAGTCTTCGATAAGACTAGCTATCCCCCTCTTATTCTGGCATTCTGCAGTTCAGTCCACTGATATGGCCCTTTACACATATACCCATGCATATGTAGTGTAGCTCCTTGCTTGCGAGTACTTTGGATGAGTACTCACGGTTGCTTTCTCCCCCCTTTCCCCCCTTTCCTTTCTTTCTGGTTGTCGCAACCAGATGCTGGAGCCCAGGAGCCAGACGCCACCGTCGACGACGATCCCTACTACACCGGAGGTGCCTACTACTACGTGATGCCCGCTGACGACGACCAGGAGTAGTTAGGAGGATCCCAGGCAGGAGGCCTGCGCCTCTTTCGATCTGTATCCCAGTTTGTGCTAGCCTTCTTAAGGCAACTTGTTTAACTTATGTCTGTACTCAGATATTGTTGCTTCCGCTGACTCGTCTATGATCGAGCTCTTGTATTCGAGCCCTCGAGGCCCCTGGCTTGTAATATGATGCTTGTATGACTTATTTTATTTGTAGAGTTGTGTTGTGATATCTTCCCGTGAGTCCCTGATCTTGATCGTACACGTTTGCGTGTATGATTAGTGTACGATTGAATCGGGGGCGTCACAAGTTGGTATCAGAGCCGACTGCCTGTAGGAATCCCCCTTCCACACTCGTTGGCCGAAGTTGAGTCTAGTCGATGAAAAATGTTTTACTAACATGGCTGTGCGGCTTACGGGCCCACATCGCCATTGGGTGGTATTAGGATCTTTTACTCCTCGACCTTTACTCTGGGACTCTAAACTCTTTTCTACTCGGGTTAAACGAATTTACTAACTATCACTAGGATCCCGTGACCCCATTCACCCCAAAGTTGGATAAAGCCATAGTATTCTTTGGAATAGTATTTTGGACGATTTCCACACTATCATTGACTCCCTTGAAACATCTTTGTTTTTAGATGGAACCCACGAGGCAGGTCGTCCGCCACACGACGGCCATTGGTGCCTCGGGATCACCTGCCGTGCTAGCTGATATGATGACCTATCTGGGATATCGCTGGCACCCTGAGTACACCGTCTATGAGGAGTACCAGGACTTTAACCAGGAGCAGTACCGTGCCATCGTCCACCTCTACTCTCGGGAGTATGACTCCACTACTGTGTTGCACACCGCACATGGTGTTGGGGTGACTATCGATATGGCAGTCCACGATGCTGCTTATGCTGCTCTGACACGTCTTCGTGGAGAGTATCGGGAGTTGGACACCTCCCCCTTCCGGCACATTGCTATCGCATTTGATGTTGGTGAGGAGGGTTACTACACTGCTGCCTACTCCACTGTCACCCGAGAGCCCTTCTACCATCAGAACTTTGTTCTGCATGTTGATGGGCTGGATCGAGCTAACCGAGCTCTTCGCCACGAGTTGTACACCACTCGTCAGCACCTTTACCATGCTCTAACACTGTTGCACCCCTTTGTCCGATCCAGAGAGTTGCCTCGTTCTGCGATCTACCCAGCCAGGACCGTGATGCCCCAGGGTGTCGGCTGGCCAGAGGTGGGAGGCTACTCTCCCGCACTTGGTCCTCTTCTGCCACTGGAGCGTCGGGTTCCGCACCAGAGTATCCGCGGACCCCAGGTTACTGATGTGGAGTTTTCGATGCCACACTACCAGCTTTCAAGCTACAGCTACCTCCGCAGTACCGCGTGGGACTAATGTAGGCTGGCTTGTTAGTGTTAGTTGCATTCGCCGCGAGCCTGCGTGCCGCCTATGATGTCTTAGTCTATGTACTGAACTCTGTGTACCGCACTCTATGCATGATCTCTTTTGTAAGATATGCCGACTACTATGTAGTAACTATCGTGCTGCTTTCATCAAGCATGTTTCATCATGAATGATTATTTTCCTTTGCAAATTTCTCAAATGCTGAACTACCCCTGTTATACATTAGCAGGATGGTTAGACCAGCTGGTCGTGGTCGTGGTGGCAACTTCCCACCACCGCCTGAGTACATGGCTGGTATGATCCAACAGCTTGAGATGAATCGCCAGTTCATGGAGAACATGATGGCTCAGTTTCCTCGCCCCAATATGAATCAGCAGCCAAACACAGTAACTCTACAGGAATTCGTTCGCCTCAACCCAAGCGTGTACCGCAGCTCAACCCAGCCACTGGATGCTGATGACTGGCTCCGTGATATCACCTATGAGATGGAGTCTGCTGATGTAGCCCCTGCCAGCTATGTCACCTTTGCTTCCTTCTTCCTAAAGGGACCCGCAGCTCAATGGTGGGACAGCCACAGGCGTACTCTGCCAGTTGGAACAATTATCACCTGGCCAGACTTTCAAGCTGCTTTCCGTGCCCGCTTCATTCCTCAAGGAGTCATGGACCGGAAGAAGCGTGAGTTCCGCAACCTCACCCAAGGCAACAAGACTGTTGAAGCTTATCAGCGAGAGTTTCTGGACTTGTCTCGCTATGCTGAAGAGGACATTGCCACTGATGCACGCAGACAGGAGAAGTTCCGTGACGGCCTTCAAGCTGACATCAAGCTCGCACTTCTAGTGCACGACTTTGCCGATTTCGCCACCTTGGTGAACAAGGCCATCAATGTCGAGACTGGTCTGCAGGAATATCAGAGCTCTCACAGGCGCAGCCGTGACACGGGCTCATCTTCGGGCCTGTCCTCGCAGAAGCGCAAGATATGGATTCCCAACAGCATGTACCAGCCGAATGCACCTGCCCCAAGGCAGTCCTATGCTGCACCTCATCTGCCTACTGCTCCAACTAGGCAGCCGAGGCTTCCAGCTCCACCACCCCGAGCTCCTGTTCCTACTCCCGAGAATGGTTTGTGCTTCAGGTGTGGTCAACCAGGGCACCGTGCTAGGGAATGCAACCAGAAACAGAATCAACTGGCCCTTCCAGCAACTGGCCGTGGAAACAACCAGCCCCGCAACAACAATGCCAAGTCATATGGTCGTGTTCATGCCAACCATGTTGATCTGAACGACGCTCAAGACCAGCCTGCTACTGTGATGGGTACACTCCTCGTAAATTCAGTACCGGCTTCCGTTTTATTTGATACAGGAGCATCGCATTCATTCATATCGGCAGAATTTGCATTCATGCATGGCATTAAATACGAAGATATGAACGCTTCACTAGTGGTACACACCCCTGCGGGCCAATGTCAAACCTCTATGGTTAGTCACGACGTTCCTGTTAAAATCGAAGGACTGGAATTCTTTGTCTCTCCCATTGTATTGAAGTCCTGTAGCATTGATCTCATTCTGGGAATGAATTGGTTAGAGGAGCATACTGCTTCTATCGTTTGCGCCACCAAGACCGTCCATCTGCTACACCCTTCTGATGAAATAATAAGCTACAATGCCCATTTGGTTCAGAATGCCGAGGCAAGGCTCTATGCATTGAATGCATTGAACGCCGCACCACTCGAGGGCATTGAAAACATTCCCGTCGTTCGTGACTTCCTCGACGTCTTTCCTGAAGAACTCCCAGGGATTCCCCCTGCTAGAGCTGTCGAATTCGTCATCGACTTGAAACCAGGCACCACTCCTATAGCCAAACGACCTTACAAGATGCCGCCGCATGAACTCCTTGAGCTTAAGGAGGAAATCAACAAATCTCTTCGAAGTGGTTTCATTCACCCAAGTTGCTCTCCTTGTCAAGAAGAAGGATGGGACAAACCGATTGGTCCAAGACTACCGTCCTATAAACCAAGCTACCATTCAGAATAAGTATCCTCTTCCTCGGATCAATGATCTGTATGATCAACTGGCTGGTTCATCAGTGTTCTCTAAACTCGACTTGAGGTTGGGTTACCACCAGATCCGTGTTCGTAAAGAGGATATCCCAAAACCGCCTTTGTGACTCGTTATGGTTCATACGAGTACACCGTCATGTCCTTCGGCTTAACCAATGCTCCAGCCACCTTCTCTCGCCTGATGAACTATATATTCACGGATTACCTCGACAAATTTGTCGTGGTTTATCTAGATGATATCCTGGTATTTTCCAAAAACGAAGAAGAACATGCTGAACATCTTCGTCTTGTGCTGGAAAGGCTACGAGAGCATCAGCTATACGCCAAGTTCTCCAAATGTGAATTATGGCTTCCCGAAGTAACCTATCTTGGACATGTCATCTCTAAGGATGGTATTGCCGTTAACCCTGAACGAGTTCAGGCTATTCTCGATTGGACTCCTCCGAAGAATGTCAAGCAAGTCAGAAGTTTTCTCGGCCTCGCCAGCTATTGCCGTCGATTCGTCGAGAACTTCTCCAAGATTGCCAGGCCCCTGACTAACCTGTTGCATAAGGGCGTCAAGTTCCAATGGACAGACAAATGTCAGGAAAGTTTCCAGGCACTCAAAGACAAGTTGACTACTGCCCCAGTACTAGCTCCTCCTGATACTAAGAAGGACTTCGTCATTTACTGCGACGCTTCCCGTCAAGGATTAGGCTGTGTCCTAATGCAAGACCGCAAAGTTATTGCTTATGCCTCTCGGCAATTGCGCCCTCACGAAGAGAACTACCCAGTTCACGACCTCGAGCTTGCTGCTGTCATTCATGCACTGAAGCAGTGGCGACATTACCTTCTCGGTAATCGTTGCGAGATCTTCACTGACCACCAAAGTCTGAAGTATCTGTTTACTCAGCCAGACCTGAACCTCCGTCAGCAGAGATGGATGGAGATTGTTGCAGACTTTGACTTGGGTATTTCCTATACACCAGGCAAGGCTAACGTAATGGCTGATGCCTTGAGCCGCAAGTCTTACTGCAACCACCTCCAGATTCACAAAGTGCAGCCCTCACTTGTTGAAGAATTCAGAAAGCTAAACCTCCATATTGTTCCTCCGGGTGCACTCGCTCCCCCTCCTGAGGAGTTTCTCAAGATGAATCTCCGTGTTGTTTCCCAGGGCTCCCTCTATACCCTGGCTGTCGAACCCGATCTCGTGAGCTCCATCAAGACAATACAGGGATATGACTCTGAAGTCCACAAGATTAAGCGCGACCTCAAAGAAGGAAAGCCCTCATTCTTCACTATTGCTGATGATGGCGCCTTGTACTTCAAAGGCCGCCTAGTCGTGCCGTGTAAGAAGGAAAACCTGAATATGGCTCTGAAGGTTATGAAAGAAGCTCATGATATGCCCCTATGTATCCATCCTGGTAGTACAAAGATGTATCAGGACATTCGTCAAAGATTCTGGTGGTTTAATATTCAGCAAGACATTGCTCGCTATGTTGCTGAGTGTGACATTTGCCGTCGTATCAAAGCAGAACATCAAAGGCCTGCTGGAACTCTGCAACCTATCTCTATTCCTGAATGGAAATGGGACCATGTTGAAATGGACTTCGTCACTGGATTTCCCAAATCGCAAAAGGGTAATGATGCTATTCTTGTCGTCATTGACCGACTTTCTAAAGTTGCACATTTTCTGGCGGTCAAAGAAACGATCACTGCTAGTCAGCTTGCAACTCTCTACATGTCCAGAATTGTTTCACTTCACGGTATTCCGCTGGTTACCAGTTCGGACCGTGGCAGCTTATTCACTTCAAGATTCTGGTCAAGTTTTCAAGAAGCTATGGGAACTCATCTGACATTCAGTACTGCATTTCATCCTCAGTCACAAGGGCAAGTTGAACGTGTTAACCAAGTTCTCGAAGACATGCTTCGAGCTTGTGTTATTTCCTTCGGCAAGAAATGGGAGGAATCTCTCCCGTATGCTGAGTTCTCTTATAATAATAGCTATCAAGCTAGTCTGAAGATGGCCCCCTTCGAAGTGTTATATGGACGAAAGTGCCGAACCCCTCTGAACTGGTCAGAAACTGGGGAACGTCCACTCTTCGGTCCGGATATTATCCAACATGCCGAAGAGCAAGTCCGCATTATCCGCGAGAATCTCAAGACTGCTCAGTCACGCCAAAAGAGTAATTATGACCGTCATCATAAAGACATGGTCTATCAACCTGGCGAAAAGGCCTATCTTCGAGTTACACCAATGAAGGGTGCTCACCGCTTCGGGATCAAGGGCAAGCTAGCTCCTCGCTATATTGGCCCATTCACTATTCTGGAAAGGCGTGGAAAAGTGGCATATCAACTGGAACTTCCGCCAAACCTTTCTCAGGTTCACGATGTGTTCCACGTGTCACAACTCCGTCGCTGCTTCAAGGACCCAATCCGAGCAGTGGATCATGAAGTGCTCGAATTGCAACAGGACCTTTCATATAAAGAGCATCCGGTTCGCATTCTCGACCAAGCTGAACGCCGCACACGCCAGAAGGCGATCAAGTTCCTCAAAGTCCAGTGGTCGCGCCATTCTGAAGACGAAGCCACCTGGGAACGCGAGGATCGCCTGCGTGATGAATACCCCGCACTGTTTCCTTCTACCTCCTAAATCTCGGGACGAGATTTCTTGTAGTGGGGGAGATTTGTAACGCCCGGATAATCATCCTACAGTAATCCCACGCTAATCGTGCCATGACACCTCGGTTACTGTTGCTAACCTCGCAATAATTCGAAACCGTTCAAAATTCAAATTCAAGATAATAATAACAATAAAAGTTTTCAAAAATTGAAACAAAAATGTTCGATGGTGGCCGAATATTACCAGGGTAATTATGATGCAACAAACAAATTTTTATTAAATGCCTAAGTGTTTATAAATAAATAAAAACAGAAAAGAAAATAAATAAAAAGAAAACAGAAAACAATACAAAAAAAAAGAGAAAAGAAACCCCCTGGGCTTCGGCCCAGCTGACCACAGGCCAACTGGGCCACCACCAGGCCCGGCCGGCCCCCACCCCTCTCCCCTTATCCACCCACGACGGAAACCCTAGCCCACTCCCGATCCCCACTCCCCCCCCACTCTCCCCTCACTCCCCTGATCTGGATCGAGATCGGGGCGACCACGCCACCGCCCCGGATCGCCGTCGCCTTCTCGCCCCTCTGGCCTCGCGCGACCCCCCCCCCCCCCGCCTGAGGACCCCGTCGCCCTCCGCCTCGCTTCCTCATCTCCCTCCCTGCCCGATCTGGATCGGGGCAGCCCCCCCCCCCCCCCGATCCCATCTCGACGCCGAACCGCCGTCGCCGCGCTCGCCTCGGACGTCGTCGTCTCCACCACTGCCGCCCTCTTCGTCGCCGGACCTCCCCGACCGTCCCCGAGCCCGCTGCCAGTTTCCCTACCGGCCCCGTGAGCATCTCCGCGCCCCTCCCTCTCTCTCGCTTGTGCGCTCGTGCTCCCCGCCGTGGCCGTCGCCCGCACTGGTGCCCAGGCCACGCGCCCGCGTCGGCCAAGCCCCGCCTGCTGCCGCCCTAAAGCCGTGGCCTCCACCCCGTGGCCGCGCGCTGCTCGCGCAACGCCCGTGACTCCCTGCTAGCCCAGCCGCGCCCGCGCCGTCCCGCTCAGGCCACGGCCACGCTGCGCCCCGCTCCGGCCATGACCTCGCCGTCGCCACCGGCGCCCCGCGATGCCTTGCTGGGCTGCGCCCGCAGCGCCCACGCCCGTTCGGGCGAGCGCCCGCACCGGCGCCCGGTCGGCCTCCTGGGCCACTGCCGGGTGGGGTCCGATGCCCTCTGGGCCACTGACTAGCGGGCCCCAGCCCCAGAAACGTTTAAAAAAAAAGAAAAAAGAAAAAAATAATATTAATAAAAATAATTAAATAAATAATAATTAAATTAATTAATTAATTAAGGAATTAATTAAGTTAATTAATCATAATTAGATTAACCTAATTAACTAATTAGGTTAATTAAATAGTAGTTAGATTAGTTAAACACTGATTAGGTTAAACAGTCAATGACCAGTGGGACCCACACGTCAGTTGAACAGTCAACACCTCTGTTGACTGCTGACGTCATGCTGACGTCATGATGACGTCAGCAAACACTGTTTTGGATAATGTTGGACTTAATTAATTAATTAAATTCCAGAAATTAATAAAATCTTTAGAAAATCATATCTTTTAATCCATAACTCGGATTAAAATATTTTCAACATGAAAGTTGCTCAGAACGACGAGACGATTCCGGATACGCAACCCGTTCGTCCGCCACACCCCCCTAACCTATCGAACTCGCAACTTTCCCCCTCCGGCTCCTCTGCCCGAAAACACGAAACACCGGGGATATTTTCCCGGATGTTTCCCCCCTTCGTCGGTATCACCTACTAACGCGATTGGGCACACCTAGCATCGTTACTTGTCTTGTCATGCATCGATATGCATCTGTTTGATGGTATTCATTGTTTTCTCCCCCCTCTTCTCTCCGATAGACTACGAGACCAACGCTGCTGCTGCCCAGTTCGACTACGGAGTTGACGACCCCTCTCTCTTGCCAGAGCAACCAGGCAAGCCCCCTCCTTGATCACCAGATATCGCCTATTCTTCTCTATACTGCTTGCATTAGAGTAGTGTAGCATGTTACTGCTTTCCGTTATTCCTATCCTGATGCATAGCCTGTCCTTGTTACTACTGTTGTTACCATTACCTACTATCCTACTGCTTAGTATAGGATGCTAGTGTTCCATTAGTGACCCTACACTCTTGTCCGTCTGCCATGCTATACTACTGGGCCGTGATCACTTCGGGAGGTGATCACGGGCATATACGATATATTTTACACAGTTACATTACCTGTGATACTGTTCGGAGATGGGGGCTGAAAGGACAGGTGGCTCCATCCCGGTAGAGGTGGGCCTGGGTTCCCGACGGCCCCCGACTGTTACTTTGTGGCGGAGCGACAAGGCAGGTTGAGACCACCTAGGAGACAGGTGGGCCTGGCCCTCGTCGGCGTTCGCGGATACTTAACACGCTTAACGAGGTCTTGGTATTTGATCTGAGTTGGCTACGAGCCTATACGCACTAACCATCTACGCGGGAGTAGTTATGGGTATCCCGGCGTCGTGGTATCAGCCGAAGCCTTCATGACGTCAGCGACTGAGTGGCGCGCGCCGGATTGGACTGGAACGCCACTAGGCTAGGTCTGCTTCCGGCCGCATTCGCAACGTGCAGGTGTGCAAAGGGCGATGGGCCCAGACCCCTGCGCCATAGGAGTTAGACCGGCGTGCTGACCTCTCTGTTGTGCCTAGGTGGGGCTGCGACGTGTTGATCTTCCGAGGCCGGGCATGACCCAGGAAAGTGTGTCCGGCCAAATGGGATCGAGCGTGTTGGGTAAGTTGGTGCACCCCTGCAGGGAAGTTAATCTATTCGAATAGCCGTGATCTTCGGTAACAGGACGACTTGGAGTTGTACCTTGACCTTATGACAACTAGAACCGGATACTTAATAAAACACACCCTTCCAAGTTCCACAGACAACCCGGTGGTCGCTCTCTCTCAGGGATACGAGGAGAGGATCGCCGGGTAGGATTATTGCTATGTGATGTTACTTGGAGGACTTCAGACTGCCCTCTTCTACCTGTTGCAAGACGGCGGTGACCAGAAGCGTAGTCTTCGATAAGACTAGCTATCCCCCTCTTATTCTGGCATTCTGCAGTTCAGTCCACTGATATGGCCCTTTACACATATACCCATGCATATGTAGTGTAGCTCCTTGCTTGCGAGTACTTTGGATGAGTACTCACGGTTGCTTTCTCCCCCCTTTCCCCCCTTTCCTTTCTTTCTGGTTGTCGCAACCAGATGCTGGAGCCCAGGAGCCAGACGCCACCGTCGACGAGGATCCCTACTACACCGGAGGTGCCTACTACTACGTGATGCCCGCTGACGACGACCAGGAGTAGTTAGGAGGATATCAGGCAGGAGGCCTGCGCCTCTTTCGATCTGTATCCCAGGTTGTGCTAGCCTTCTTAAGGCAACTTGTTTAACTTATGTCTGTACTCAGATATTGTTGCTTCCGCTGACTCGTCTATGATCGAGCTCTTGTATTCGAGCCCTCGAGGCCCCTGGCTTGTAATATGATGCTTGTATGACTTATTTTATTTGTAGAGTTGTGTTGTGATATCTTCCCGTGAGTCCCTGATCTTGATCGTACACGTTTGCGTGTATGATTAGTGTACGATTGAATCGGGGGCGTCACACCTCCCCACCCTTTCTTTTAGGATTTTCTTGATTATTTCAGCCCACAACTTCACCATCTTCATCCTGACGCCATTATTTACCTCTCGGTCTTTGTCTCTCTCTGTGAGAACTTCTTGGGTTGTCTGCCCCATTGGGGCCTCTTCAAGTATATCTTCACTTGCCAGTCGATGACCCTCAAGAAAGACTCACCGACTGGTGAGAAGACCAATGTCAACCAGTTGTGCGGGTGTCTGGGCATCCAGGTTCACGGAGGGAGATCCTTCCCAAAGATGAGCTTCCCTGACTCTATCAAGGGGCAACAGGGCACTTGGTTCTACTGTAGGGATGTACCCAGCGCCAGCACTCGGTCAGGCCTCCTCCTGTACTCCTCGGAGAGAGTGAGGGCTCCCCCATTGCTCTCTGTGGCGAAGTCAGAGAAGGCGAAGGTCAACATCTTTTCCACTTCCCTCGTTAGTGTCATGAATGTCGGCGTCAACGGAATGGACTTGCTGGAGGCGTTTCTCACTCGGCGGACCAACCGCTGCAGGCCATGGTTCATCCGATGTGGATGTATGAGGGGCCAAATGATCCCACCCAAGTGAATCCTGAGGAGCTTGCCGAGACAGACGTCGGGGCCAAGATAAAGGCCATCACATGCGCCCGAGACAACCCGAGTGGGACTAGGAGGGTGCCTCCATATTCCAAGGACTTGCAGCCCCTAGAGGTATGTATCCGATGCTCACTCGGTCCATGCATGAACCATTTCATGTGTATCTGACTTTAGTTGTTGTGATGAATTCACCCTTCGGGATTTCCCGAGGATGATATCCAACATCCCAGTGGTGGACCGATTGCCAAAGACGTCACGAGTGACACTGAGCAATGGAACTCGAAGGAACCCGACGATGACGAGAGCGATGACGAGGAGGAGAGCGACAAGGAGGAGAGCTCTAAGGAGGGAGAGGAGGTGGAGTCCTCTCCATCCTATGAGACTCCCAAGGAACCCCTATCCAAGGCATTGCAGAGGTACTTTGTAGGTGTGATAGGATAGGTTTGCAAGATAATAAAGAACACGTAAATAAAAAGTAGGGGCTGTTTAAATAAAGATGCAATAGAGTAAATATAGCGAGTGTGGAAAAGTGGTGGTAGGAGTTGTGGAATTGTCCCTAAGCAATTGACTATGTTACTAGACCGGTAATCACTATTGCAATTCTATTTGAGGGAGAGGCATAAGCTAGCATACTTTCTCTACTTGGATCATATGCACTTATGATTGGAACTCTAGAAAGCATCCGCAAATACTAAAGATTCATTAAGGTAAAACCCAACAATAGCATTAAAGTATCAAGTCCCCTTTATCCCATACGCAAACAACCTACTTACTCGGGTTTGTGCTTCTGTCACTCGCGCCACCCACCATAAGCAAATCATAAACATATTGCAAACCCTACAACGGGAATCCCTCACGCTTGCGCGACATGGAGGGCACAATAGGACAACATCAATAATAAAACATGCAACTCAAACCCATCATAGCAATTCATCAATCACCGATAGGACAACGAAAATCTACTCAGACATTATAGGATGGCAACACATCATTGGAAAATAATATGAAGCATAAAGCACCATGTTCAAGTAGAGGGTACAACGGGTTGCGGGAGAGTGGACCGCTGGATATAGATGGGGGAAGGTCATGGAGATGTTGGTGAAGATGACGGCAGTGTTGGTGAAGATTGCGGTGATGATGATGGCCCCCAGCGGCGTTCCGGCGCCACCAGAAGCAAGGGGGAGAGAGCCCCCCTTCTTCTTCTTCTTCCTTGACCTCCTCCCTAGATGGGAGAAAGGTTTCCCCTCTGGTCCTTGGCTCCCGTGGCGTGGGAGGGGCGAGAGCCCCTCCGATATTGGATCCATCTCTCTATTTCTGCGTTGATTTTACTTCCAGAAAATCATAAATATTCCAAAAAAAATCTCCGTCCGTTTTTATCCCGTTTGGACTCCGTTTGATATTGGGTTTCTGCGAAACAAACACATGCAACAGACAGGAACTGGCACTGGGCACTGGATCAATATGTTAGTCCCAAAAATAGTATAAAAAGTTGCCAAAAGTATATGAAAGTTGAAGAATATTGACATGGAACAATCCAAAATTATAGATACGACGGAGACGTATCAGCATCCTCAAGCTTAATTCCTGCTCGTCCTTGAGTAGGTAAATGATAAAAAAGATAATTTTTGATGTGGAATGCTACCTAACATAATCTTGATCATATGTCTAATCATGGCATGAATATTAAGACACGAGTGAGTCAAAGCAATAGTCTATCATTTGACATAAAAACAATAATACTTCGAGCGTACCAATAAAGCAATCATGTCTTTTCAAAACAACATGGCCAAAGAAAGTTATCCCTACAAAATCATATAATATGGATGTTGCTCTATCTTCATCACACAAAGTATTTAATCATGCACAACCCCGATGACAAGCCAAGAAATTGTTTCATACTTTAATAATCTCAAACTTTTTCAACTTTCACGCAATACATGAGTGTGAGCCATGGATATAGCACTATAGGTGGAATAGAAAATGATGGTGGGGTTTATGTGGAGAAGACAAAAAGGGAGAAGGTCTCACATCAACTAGGCGTATCAACGGGCTATGGAGATGCCCATCAATAGATATCAATGTGAGTTGGTAGGGATTGCCATGCAACGGATGCACTAGAGCTATAAGTGTATGAAATCTCAAGCTGAAACTAAGTGGGTGTGCATCCAACTTGCTTGCTCATGAAGACCTCGGGCATTTGAGGAAGCCCATCATTGGAATATACAAGCCAAGTTCTATAATCAAAATTCCCACTAGTATATGAAAGTGAAAGCATAGGAGACTCTCTCTATGAAGAACATGGTGCTACTCTGAAGCACAAGTGTGGTAAAAGGATAGTAACATTGCCCCTTCTCTCTTTTTATCTCATTTTTTATTATCTCTTTTTTCCTTCTTTTTTTCTTTTTTTATTATTCTTTTCTTTTTGGTGGGCTTCTTTGGCCTCTTTTTTTCTATTTGGGCTTCTTTGGCCTCTTTTATTTTTCATAAAGTCCGGAGTCTCATCCCGACTTGTGGGGGAATCATACTCTCCATCATCCTTCCTCACTGGGGCAATGCTCTAATAATGATGATCATCACACTTTTATTTACTTACAACTCAATATCTAGAACAAAGATATGACTCTATATGAATGCCTCCCACGGTGTACCGGGATGTGCAATGATCTAGCGTAGCAATGACATCAAAAAAAACGGACAAGCCATGAAAACATCATGCTAGCTATCTTACAATCATGGAAGGCAATATGACAATGAATGCTCAAGTCATGTATATGATGATGATGGAAGTTGCATGGCAATATATCTCGGAATGGCTATGGAAATGCCATGATAGGTAGGTATGGTGGCTGTTTTGAGGAAGATATAAGGAGGCTTATGTGTGACAGAGCGTATCATATCACGGGGTTTGGATGCACCTGCGAATTTTGCACCAACTCTCGAGGTGAGAAAGGGCAATGCATGGTACCGAAGAGGCTACCAATGATGGAAGGGTGAGAGTGCATATAATCCATGGCTCAACATTAGTCATAAAGAACTCATATACTTATTGCAAAAATCTACAAGCCATTGAAAACAAAGTACTATGCGCATGCTCCTAGGGGGATAGATTGTTAGGAAAGGACCATCGCTCATCCCCAACCGCCACTCATAAGGAAGACAATCAATAAATAAAATTGTGCTCCAACTTCATCACAAAGCGGTTCACCATACGTGCATGCTACGGGAATCACAAACCTCAACACAACTGTCTCTACAATCCACAACCATCCACTAGCATGACTCTAATATCACCATCTTTATATCGCAAAACTATTGCATGGAATCAAACATATCATATTCAGCGACCTACAAGTTTATGTAGGATTTTATGACTAACCATGTGAATGACCAATTCCTGTCATCTCTCTAAATAGGTATAGTGAAGCAAGAGAGTTTAATTCTTTCTACAAAAGATATGCCCACGCTCTAACAAATATAAGTGAAGCAAAAGAGCATTCTACAAATGGCGGTTTTCTATGTGAAGAGAAACAGGCAATCCAAACTTCAAATGATATAAGTGAAGCACATGAAGCATTCTATAAAGCCATACTCAAAAGATTTAAGTGAAGTGCAATGCGCATTCTATAAATCAACTAAGGACTATATCATACCAGCACGGTGCATAAAAGAAAAGTGAAAACTAAATACAAAAGACGCTCCAAGACTTGCACATAATGCACGAACAAAACGAATATGAAAACATACCGATACTTGTTGAAGAAAGAGGGGATGCCTTCCGGGGCATCCCCAAGCTTAGATGCATGAGTCTCCTTGAATATTTACTTGGGGTGCCTCGGGCATCCCCAAGCTTGAGCTCTTTCCTCTCTTCCTTTTCCTCATATCGAGACATCCTCGATTAGACACTACATCCACACAAAACTTCAACAGAAAACTCGGTAACATCCGTTAGTATAATAAAGCAAATCACCACTCTAAGTACTATAACAAACCAATTCATATTTTGTTTTTGCATTGTGCCTACTGTAATATAGCTTTTCCATGGCTTAATCCACTGATATAAATTGATAGATTCATCAAAACAAGGAAACTATGCATCAAAAACTGAATCTGTCAAAAAAAGAACAGTCTGTAGCAATACGAACATCCACCACACTTTTGGTACCCCAAAAATTCTACCAAAATTAGGAAAAATAAAAAAGTTGTATAGAAAGACAGTGAAAAAGGAATCAGAACCAATTGACGTTCGACTTAAAAATGTAAAATCGCGCACTACAGCCAAAGTTTCTGTCCTGCACCATACAAACCAACAAGCATTGTAAACATCCTAAAGGCAAACCTTGGCACATTATTTTTATAATACAATGGAATTATACAAGGTGATAATTATTATTGATGAAAAGTTTCTGTAATCAAGATTCACAAAGTTTCCGTGAGCATGAACAAAGTTCAAGGGTAGCTCCCACTTCAACAATGCTTGTCTCTCTCACTTTCACTTTCCTTTTTGAAAAGTTTTTAGGTTCCCCTCTTTATTTTTTTTGTTTTTAAACTATATAAAAGCACTCAACAGAAATAAATGACACTCTAAAACTTCCGGGTTGTCTCCCTGGCAGCGCTTTCTTTAAAGCCATTAAGCTAGGCATTTAGTGCTCAAGTAATGAATCCACCCGGATCCCAAGGTATATCAAAGCAAATTTTAATTAACAATGATTTGTAATTTAGTAGTGACCACAAAGTAACATATATCATTCAACAACGAAGTCTAACCCTCTTCCTATGCATCGGCATGTCATAAAAGAACAATTCATGCACACCAAGTAAAGGCCAATGCATAGTATAAGCAGTTTCTTACAATTTCATCATGTTGGAAACATAAAGAGGCGGAGATGTAGTTCCTCTCTCATAATAATTGCAAGTAGGAGCAGCAAGCACATGCATATTATATCTATCAAAATCATCATGTGCAATGGTAAAAGTCAACCCATGATATAATCCTTAATAAGCACAAACTTCTCCGATATAGTGTAGTTTGGAGAATTCAAAAAGATAATAGGACTATCATGCGTGGGTGCAATAGCCACAATTTCATGTTTAACATAAGGAACTATAGCAAGTTCATCTCCATAAGCATAATTCATATTGGCATCTTGGCCACAAGCATAGCAAGCATCATCAAAAAGGGATATTTCAAACAAATTCAAGGGATCATAACAATCATCATAGCAATCATCCTTCCGTAAGCACGAAGGGGAATTGAATAATGTATGAGTTGGAGGGTTACTCTCATTAGAAGGTGGGCACGGGTAGCTAATCCGCTCTTCCTCCTTTTGTTCTTCACTCTCCTCATCATCTTTTTCATCCAATGAGCTTACGGTTTCATCAATTTCTTCTTCCATAGCTTCCTGCAAAATATTAATCTCTTCTTGGACAACAGAGAATTTCTCAATATATGGTTTAACATTGGCATTAGAAGCATAATTATCATAACAATATTCAAGTATGGCAAAACTTTCAGATTTGTAAAGAGTAGCATCATACTTTTCAATCAAAAAAGCACCCTTAAAAGCAACAAATTCTTCAATTTGTTGAACATCATAGTAATTATAAAGACCCTTGGCATACGAAGATACGATTCCATTATCAATAAACTCGCATTGGTAGGGAATGTGTTTCTTAGGGTTTTCAGAACAACAAGTAACATCATAAATTTCACATAAATTCCAAGCATAACATTGCAAACGTTGAATTTGATCCCATAATAGTTTCCATTTTTCAGATATACGGTGTTGCACATAACAAGCATGCTCATCTAAAGATTTTCCCTCAACTAAGCTAGTTGGGGTTTCAGCACGAGCACATAGGGATCGAACATGATCCAAGTAAAAAGCTTCAGTAGTGTGATATATTCTGAGTGGTTCTTCAACCATTGGAGCAGTAGGTACAACTAATTTTTTTTGGTATTTTGCGTTTCCTACCCATAACTAAAGATAGAAAACAACTAAGAACAGCAAATAAAAATTACTAAGTGATAAAGCAAACAAGCACACACGAGAATACTCACCCCACGCTATGACTCCCCGGCAACGGCGCCAGAAAAAGGTCTTGATAACCCACAAGTGTAGGGGATCACAACAGTTTTCGATAAGTAAGAGTGTCGAACCCAACAAGGAGCTAATGGTAGAACAAATATTCTCTCAAGTCCTATCGGCCACTGATACGACTCTATGCACGCTTGACGTTCACTTTTGCTAGCACAAGTATGAAACTAGAGGTACTTTGTAGGTGTGATAGGATAGGTTTGCAAGATAATAAAGAACACGTAAATAAAAAGTAGGGGCTGTTTAAATAAAGATGCAATAAAGTAAATATAGCGAGTGTGGAAAAGTGGTGGTAGGAGTTGTGGAATTGTCCCTAAGCAACTAACTATGTTACTGGACCGGTAATCACTATTGCAATTCTATTTGAGGGAGAGGCATAAGCTAACATACTTTCTCTACTTGGATCATATGCACTTATGATTGGAACTCTAGCAAGCATCCGCAAATACTAAAGATTCATTAAGGTAAAACCCAACCATAGCATTAAAGTATCAAGTCCCCTTTATCCCATATGTAAACAACCTACTTACTCGGGTTTGTGCTTCTGTCACTCACGCCACCCACCATAAGCAAATCATAAACATATTAAAAATCCTACAGCGGGAATCCCTCACGCTTGCGCGACATGGAGGGCACAATAGGACAGCACCAATAATAAAACATGGAACTCAAACCAATCATAGCAATTCATCAATCACCGATAGGACAACGAAAATCTACTCAGACATCATAGGATGGCAATACATCATTGGAAAATAATATGAAGCATAAAGCACCATGGTCAAGTAGAGGGTACAGTGGGTTGAGGGAGAGTGGACCGCTGGATATAGAGGGGGGAAGGTGATGGAGATGTTGGTGAAGATGACGGCGGTGTTGGTGAAGATCGCGGTGATGATGATGGCCCCCGGCGGTGTTCCGGCGCCACCGGAAGCAAGGGGGAGAGAGCCCCCCTTCTTCTTCTTCTTGCTTGACCTCCTCCCTAGATGGGAGAAGGGTTTCCCCTCTGGTCCTTGGCTCCCATAGCGTGGGAGGGGCGAGAGCCCCTCCGAGATTGGATCTATCTCTCTGTTTCTGCGTTGATTTTACTTCCAGAAAATCGTAAATATTCCAAAAAAAATCTCCGTCCGTTTTTATCCCGTTTGGACTCCATTTGATATTGGGTTTCTGCGAAACAAAAAACATGCAACAGACAGGAACTGGCACTGGGCATTGGATCAATATGTTAGTCGCAAAAATAGTATAAAAAGTTGCCAAAAGTATATGAAAGTTGAAGAATATTGACATGGAACAGTCAAAAATTATAGATACGACGGAGACGTATCAGACCCCAAGGGGAAGGTGAGTGCAGCTCCGCAGTCGATTGTCTCTGGTCGGGCGGCTTGGAGGTCGAAGCATGCTCATGCCAAGGCTGAGAGCTCGGCGGAGAAGCAATCCAAGCTGCCCAAGCAGATCTCCCCCAAGCCCTGAAAGGTGGCGGTGCCTCGGATCAAGGTGGCGGTGCCCGTGGCCTCGACGTGAGTGCTCTAGTCAATCCCTTATTTATGTTTGTGCTAGTTCGGTTGCTGACCGAGTGTTCTCTAACCTCTACAACAACAACACCTCGACAACTTCAGCGGACCCATGCACCCGTAAGCCAGGCCCGAATGACGCTGATGCGGCGGATGCTGCCACCTCCAAAGGTATGTTACGCTGACTGATTCGGATGGTCATGCGTTCTCTGACAGAATTCTAATGATCTCCTTGTTTCATAAATTCGTGTAGCTCTACCTGAGGTCATCTAGTTGGATGATGATGAGAGGGCCTACCCGCCCAATCCAGATACCATCAAGGATAGGGCACCGAGTGCCGACATGCCCATGACAGATGTTTTCCCGTGCCGAGTGATCTGCAGCTCTCCATCGAAGGTTGCTGCAAAGACTGTGAGCTTAAGTCCTCTACCTCAAGGTGGCTCGACGTCCTCCTCAGCAGTGGTGTCGCCTGCAAGGTCTATCCAGACCCCTCCGAGTGAAGTGGCGGTGGTTCTGACCCAGAGGCCGATGCCCGCGACTCCGTCAACGCTGGCTACCTCCTTCCCCATGTACCATGTCCCCGAGTATTAGGTGGGGCGATCAAGGAGGCGCTGATCCAGGTGGGTCTGATGTGCAGCCGACTGAAGGAGGCCTATGGCGCCAACACGACGTTGGAGACCAATGTCCGAGTAAGTACCATAGTAAGTATGATTTTCAGTCGAAGTTTTCTATTTTCCTGTAGTAGGATTTCCCCTAGTGGGTTTCACAGGGCACACCCACTAGGTGTAGAATATCCAGTGGGGGCACACTGAGTGCACCCACTGGGTGTAGTCCCCGAGGCTGCTGTCGATTGGAATCAGTCGGTAGGAGTCTTTGAACTTTTTGTTGAATTTTATTATGTTCACTCGGAGTCTAGCCAGAGTGTAGTAGAGTCGGCATGATCCATTGGGGGCACGCTGAGTGCACCCACTGGGTGTAGTCCCCGAGTCTACTGTTGACTGGAACAATCGGTGGTAGTCTTAGTTGTTTTAGCTCCATCAACAAATCTCTTTCTAGTGGGGGCATGCTGCGTGCACCCACTGGGTGTAGTCCCCAAGACTGTCCTCAAATGCAGGCAATCGATGGTAGTCTTTAGAACTGTCATTAGGCGCTTGGGAGGCCTGACGACACTCGTGTGTTGATGGGGTAATAGGTAGAACTTTCCTCGTTACTGACTCAGAAGTCAGCTGAGTGAAGTAGGCCATCTTGTGTTGTTGTCCTCTATCTTCTTCATTGTTGACTCAGGGGCTAGCTGAGTGAGGATAGATTAGAGAGTGTTTCAGGATCTGGTATTGATCAGGCTTGTTCCACTCGGTAGTGCACGGTCGACTCAGTACCCAAAATGTACTTGAGAATTTGGTACTGGTCAAGCTTGTTCCTCCTGGGGGTTCGCCCGAGTTGTAGCCCACTCAGTAGTCGAGGGTACTTTAGGAACTGGCATTGATCGAGCCTATTCCTCCTGGAGGGTACGAGTGAGTATGTAGTCCACTTGGTAGTCAGAGGGTACTTTAGGATCTAGTACTGGTCCAACTTGTTCCTTCCAGCGGTGCCTTCCCGGATGTTTGTGAGTTACTTCTTTGGTTTCTTGTCTGAGTCTTCCGACTGACTGTTTCTCATATGTTTCAATCCCTGAAATATGGGCCCATTTGCTCTCCCGGCTTGTCCATTCGACTGCGGGTGCACCACAGAAGCGTAATTGACCCGAGTACCCTGGGTGTAACAGAACTCTCGGAACTCGTCTAAGTCGAAGTTAGACCCGTTGTCAGTGATGATGTTATGTGGGACTCCGAATCTGAAGATAATCTCCTTGATGAATGGAATCACAGTGGCTGAGTCCAGCTTCTTTATGGGTTTGGCTTTGATCCACTTGGTGAACTTGTCGACTGCTACCAACAGGTGCATGAATCCACTCGTCATAGTCCAAAGAGGGCCAACCATGTCGAGTCCCCAGACGGCGAATGGCCAAGTGAGGGGGATAGTCTTCAGGGCGGACGCCAGCTTGTGTGACTGGTTTGCATAGAATTGGCACCCGACTCAGGCAGCCTCATTGGCTCGGGGCCAATAGAATCCAGCTCTGAATGCTTTGGCGACCAAGGTCCTAGAAGACACATGATGCCCACATGTTCCCGAGTGAATCTCTTGCACTATTTGTCGCCCTTCCTCCAGGGATATGCACCGCTGAGCGACTCCAATCGTACTTTTCTTGTACAGTTGATCTCCGCTGATTGTGAAGGCCTTGGATCGGCGGATGATCTGGCGGGCCTCATTTTCATCCTCCGAGAGTTCCTGTGGAGCAAGTATTCTAGGTATGGCTCGGTCCACACGGGAGTGATGAGCAATATCTCTTGGACCAAATCAATTACTGGGGGAATGTCTACTTCAGTCGGATTAGAGGGTCCGACTGGTTGCGGGGGCTCTTCCATGAAGGGATCTTCCTTGATCGTGGGTGAGTGCAGGTGTTCTAGGAACATATTCTTGGGTACCGCCTTCCGAGTTGATCCCATCTTGGCTAGGTCGTTAGTTACTTGGTTTTTGAGTCGCGGCACATGATGGAGCTCTAGCCCTTCAAAGTGTTTTTCCAGTTTCCTGAGGGTGTTGCAGTAGCTGGTCATCACAAAACTACAGATATCCCGTTCTTTCTTGACTTGATTCACCACTAAGTCCGAATTGCCATAGACCATTAATCACTGAATTCCTAGAGAAACTACCATTCGCAATCCATACAAGAGCTTTGTACTCAGCTTCATTATTGGAGGAGTCGAAGTGGATCTAAAGTACGTAGCTGAAACAATCGCCTTTAGGAGACACCAATACCACTCTGGCCTCGGAGCCATGGAGCATTTTGGAGCCGTCTAAGAACATTGTCCAGTGTTCAAGAACACTCGGGATAGGCTGCTCTTGCTCAATCCACTCGGCCAGGAAATCTACCAGGGCTTGTGACTTGATGGCCATCTTGGCTTCAAACCTGATGTCTAGCGGGTGGAGCTCAATGGCCCACTTGGCCACTCGGCCAGTGGCATCTCTATTGTTCATGATCTCAGACAGAGGGATGTCACTTATCATTGTGACCGAGTGTTCTTGAAAATAATGCACCACCTTCTTTGTAGTTAGATAAATTCCGTATACTAGCTTCTGATAATGCGAATACCTTTGCTTGGAAGGTGTGAGAACTTCAAAGATGTAGTAGACCAGTCGTTGGATTTTGAGAGTTTGCCTTGTTCTTCCCGTTCAACAGTGAGGCCCGTGCTAACAACTTGGCTCTTGGCCGCAATGTATAAGATCAAAGGCTCTTTGCTGCCCAGAGTAGCTAACACTGGCTGGGTGGAAAGCAAGGCTTTGAGTTCCTGGAACACATCCTGCACTTCAGGAGTCCACTCGAACCTATTAGACCTCTTCATCAATAGGTACAGTGGCAAGTATTTTTCACCGAGTCTTGAGATGAATCTACTGAGGGCCGCCAGGCAACCCCTGAGGCATTGCACGTCGTGGAGAGGCTCTGGTTGCTTCATCCGGATGATGGTCCCAATCTTCTCAGGATTGGCATCAATCCCACATTCAGAAACAAGGAAACCGAGTAACTTGCCTACTGGTACGCCGAATGTACACTTGGTTGGATTGAGCTTGATGCCGAAAGCGCGTAGGTTCGTGAAAGTCTCAGCGAGGTCGGTCAGGATCGGAACCTTTCCTGGACTTGACCATGATGTCATCCATATAAGCTTCTACATTCCGGCTGATCTACTTTCGTAAGCACTTCTAGATCATACGTTGGAATGTGGCCCCAGTATTTTTCAACCCAAATGGCCTCGTGATATAACAAAAACACCCGAATGGGGTGCTGAATGTTGTTTTATTTCATCAGGGCCGTACAGTCGGATTTGGTGGTACCCGGAGTACACGTCCAGAAACGACAACTGCTCACACCCGGCAGAATCTACTATTTGATCTATGTGAGGGAGAGGGAAATGATCTTTCGGGCAGGTCCGATTTATATGCCTAAAATCTACATACATTCAGAGAGACTTGTCTTTCTTTGGCACCAGGATGACATTGGCGAGCCACTCGAAGTGGTACACATCTCGGATGAACTTGGTGGCTAAGATCCGCGCTATCTCTCGCCAATCACCTTGCGCTTCTCGGTGGAAGATCTCCGAAGATGCTCCTTTATAGGCTTCATCGTCGAACCGACATGGAGGCTATGCTCGGCCAGTCCCTGGGAACACCCGACATGTCAGGAGGCTTCCATGTGAAGATGTCCTAGTTCTCACGGAGGAACTAGACGAGATTGGGGTCCTATTTGCTATATAGGGTGGTGGAGATGTTGGTCGGGGCAGCGCTCAGGTCTTCGGGATGGATGTGCACCGGCTTAGTTTCCCCGGCCGACTGGAAAGCAGATTCCACAGTCGGCTTCTTGGACTCGAATAACTCGCTTGCGTCCACTGCCTTCTTGTATTCGTCCAGCTCGGCCATTGCCATATGTTCATCAATGATCTGGGAACCCTTCTGGAGGCACTCTTCGGCCAACTTCCGATTGCCTGTAATGGTGATTGAGGGAGTCCTAGACTAAGGGGTCCTCGGACAGCCGGACTGTATACTTTGGTAGGACTATTGGACTATGAAGATACAAGATAGAAGACTTTGTCCCGTGTCCAGATGGGACTCTCCTTTGCGCGGAAGGCAAGCTTGGCGATTCGGATATATAGATTCCTTTCTCTGTAACCCCCTGGTGTCTAGATAAACCGGAGGGTTTAGACTTCTAGGGTTTAGCCACAACAATCATAATCTCATAGGCTAGACTTCTAGGGTTTAGCCATTATGATCTCATGGTAGATCAACTCTTGTGATACCCATATTCATCAACATCAATCAAGTAGGAAGTAGGGTATTACCTCCATAGAGAGGGCCCGAACCTAGGTAAACATTGTGTCCCCCTGCCTCCTATTACCATTAGCCTTAGACGTACAGTTCGGGGCCCCCAACCCGAGATCTGCCGGTTTTGCCACCGACATTGGTGCTTTCATTGAGAGTTCCCCTGCGTCGTCACCAGAAGGCTTGATGGCTCCATCAATCATCTACAACAATGCAGTCCAGGGGGAGATCTTCCTCCCCAGACAGATCTTTGTTTTCGGCGGCTTCATGTTGTGGGCCAACTCGCTTGGCCATCTAGAGCAGATCGAGAGCTACGCCCCTGGCCATCAGGTCAGATTTGGAAGCCCGAATTTTGTGGGTAATATCCATGGAGACTTAATCTTCGACGGATTCGAGCCCATGACGGCTGTCCTCAGCCACCACGATGAACATGACCTAGATCTGTCATCTGGCCACGCATAGGAGATAACGCCTGTGACCGTCTGGCCCTAGAGCCGGAGCGGACCGCGTCGCCCGAAGACGGGAAGCTCAACCCCTCCGTGGAGGCCGCAGCCTCAGCGGCGCTCGAGCCGCACACAGTCCCAACATCGAGCTAGGCTTGTGTCACCAGAACCTCGGACTCGTCTCCGGCCATGGGTTCCGGACCGCGTGCACCCGCGTCCACCGAACCTAATTGGGTGCCGGTCTTGGAGTTCAGCTCTGCGGACATTTTCCAGCACTTGCCATTTGGCGACGTGTTAAGCTCATTAAGATCCCTCTCCTTGTCAGGGGACTCTTGGTCGAACTATGTCCGACTCGAATGGGAAGTGGATGATGAAAAAATTCGTTCCCCACTCACCACCCACTTTATAGCCACTGTCGACGACTTAACCGACATGCTTGACTACGACTCCGAAGACATCGACGGTATGGACGACGATGCCGGGGCGGATCAGGAACCACTGCCTACAGGGCATTGGACAGCCACCTCCTCGTACGACATATACATGGTGGATACACCCAAAGAAAATAACGGCAATGATGAAAATCCAGTCGAGGATAAACCTCCTGAGATACAGCCAAAGCGCTGATGTTAGCGGTGCCGCTCTAAGCCACGCCATAGTAAAAACAACAATACTGTCATAGAAGAGGACAACACTCCGGACGTTGCCGAAAACAATGAAGACCCCACTGAGCCGACCTCCAAACAGGAGGAACGGGATGATGGGCGAGTCAGCCCTGGCGAACAGGCCATGAACGAGGACTCAGAGGATAGCAACTACCATCCGCTCTTCGAAGACGAGGATAGCCTCGGTGACGAAGATTTCATCATGCCTGAAGAGCCCGCCGAATAGGAATGCTTTAAGCGTCAGCTAATTGCCACTGCAAGTAGCCTGAAAAAGAAGTAGCAACAGCTTCAAGCTGATCAGGATCTGCTCAATGAAAGACGGACCGATGTCCTGGCAGCCGAGGAATACGGCCTCGAGTGCCCAACCAAAAGCTACCCGAAGCGCAAACTGTTACCACAGTTCGATGACGAGGCGCTAGAGCCCGTCCTACGAAGGTACAATGCGGCTGACCGACCACCACGTGGCTGGGATAAAGCGGCACCTCAAGCCAAACACCAGTCACACTGCCTCGCCGAACAAACAGAAATACAACAACTCAGGGATATACACATGACTCACGACATGATTTGGAAAATAGAGCAGGTTAGACAAGATCGATTTATGGATCACGGGAGCGTGCCTCGACGCGCGACGACGGCCATCTGGCTGAACGCGACAAACATAACCACGTCCGAGCTGAAAACCGTAGACGAGATCTATCCGAGCTACATAACAACTTGGCCCCATAGGCGCCGCACACCCCCTTTGCTTCACTAACGAAGTAATGGGACATGATTTCCCAGAAGGGTTTAAACCCGTAAACATCGAATCATATGAAGGCACAACAGACCCCGCGATGTGGATTGAGGATTTTCTTCTCCACATTCATATGGCCCGCGGTGATGATCTTCACGCCATCAAATACCTCCCGCTCAAACTCAAGGGACGAGCTAGATACTGGTTAAATAGTCTGCCTGAAAGCAACATTGGCAGCTGGGAGGAATTGGAGGGTGCCTTCCTCGACAACTTCCAAGGCACATATGTCTGACCTCCGGGTGCCGATGACCTAAGTCATATAATGCAACAGCCCGGAGAGTCAGCCAGGAAATTCTGGACTCGGTTCCTAACTAAAAAGAACCAGATCGTCGATTGTCCGGACGCCGAAGCCCTAGCGGCCTTTAAGAACAACATCTATGATGAATGGCTGGCCAGACACCTCGGCCGGGAAAAACCGAAGTCCATGTCAGCCCTTACGGCACTCATGACCCGCTTCTGTGCGGGCGAAGACAACTGGCTAGCCCGTAGCAACAACAATTCGAGCGAACCTGGCACTTCTGAAGCCAGAAACAGGAACGGCAAGCCCCGACGCAATAGGCATAAGCGTCGAAACAACGGTGATAGCACCAAAGACACAGCGGTCAACGCTGGATTTAGTGGCTCTAAGTCCGGTCAGCGGAAGAAGCCATTTAAAAGAAACAATCTGGGCCTGTTAGGTCTGGACCGCATACTCGATCGACCATGCCAAATCCATGGCACTCTTGATAAACCAGCCAATCATACCAACAAGGAATGCTGGGTTTTCAAATAGGCCGGTAAGTTAAATGCTGAGAATAAGGAGAAAGGGTCGCAAAGCGATGACGATGATGAGGAACCCCGACCACCGAACACAGGGGGACAGAAGAAATTGCCCCCCCCCACCCCCCAAATCAAAACGGTGAACATGATATACGCCACCCATATCCCCAAGAAGGAGCGCAAGCGCGCACTCAGGAACGTCTATGCGATGGAGCCAGTCGCCCCAAATTCAATCCATGGTCCTCCTATCCGATCACTTTCGATCGCAAGGACCATCCGACCAGTATCCATCATGGCGGTTCAGCCGCACTAGTCCTTGACCCAATTATTGACGGATTCCACCTTACGCGAGTCCTCATGGATGGTGGCAGCATCCTGAACTTGCTCTATCAGGATACAGTATGCAAAATGGGTATCGATCCCTCAAGGATCAAGCCCACCAAAACCACCTTTAAAGGTGTCATAACAGGTGTAGACGCCTGCTGTACGGGCTCAATCACACTGGAAGTGGTCTTTGTATCCCCGGATAATTTCTGAAGCGAAGATTTAATCTTCGATATTGTCCCTTTCCGCAGTGGTTATCATACACTGCTTGGACGAACCGCATTCGCTAAATTCAATGCGGTGCCGCACTACGCCTACCTCAAGCTCAAGATGCCCGGACCACGTGGTGTTATAACAGTCAGTGGAAATACGGAGCGCTCCCTCCGTACTGAGGAGCACACTGTGACCCTTTTAGTAGAAGTACAAAGTAGCCTTTTTAGGCAGAACCTCAATTCGGTAGGAAAGCCCCCAAACACAGTTAAGCGAATCCAAACTACTCAGGATCGTCCAGCTCATCCAGAGATCGACTAGCAATTCGGCCTCCGTCCCAGCCCCAATCAAGCAGTGAAATTTGTGCCACACGTACATAACTACGCGATCAAAATAGGGATAATTAGATCTATGCCCCTAGTTGTGTCCCACTCGTCTGTTTTACCCCTAATTCCCAAAAGTCACCGGTTCTGTCCAAGTCACTTTGCTCCTCTTATGCTTTTGCCCTTTGACCGTTAGACCGTCAGTTTGAAAACTTCATAACTAATTCATACTAAATCAGAAAAATGCAAATAAGATACCAAAATGTTCAGAAAAACATCACCTATATGTCAGTGTCATTTGCATTCATGAAAAAAGTGTTGGAAAGTGCACATCCGAGTTTTAGCTCTTTTGATACCACCATGAATAGTAAACTATAAAAAAATTCAAAAAAAAAATATGGTGGAAAAGAACAACAAATGCTCTAAGCGCTTGCCAAGTTTCATTAGGGTACGACATTCGTGGAAGTCGTGGCAAAAAAATAATATATTTTGGAGTGCTGATTGTTTTTTCTTGCCGTGGCACCCACGAATGTTATTCCCTGATGAAACTTGGCAGGCACTTGAAGCATTTTTCATTCTTAGCCACTAAATTTTTTTTGAATTTTTTTGGACTTTTTTAGATTTTACTATTCATGGTGGTATCAAAAGAGCTAAAACTCAGATGTGCACTTTCCAACACTTTTTTCATGAATGCAAATGACACTAACATATAAGTGACATTTTTCTGAACATTTTGGTATCTTATTTGCATTTTTTTGATTTAGTATGAATTAGTTATGAAGTTTTCAAACTGACGGCCAAACGGTCAAAGGGCAAAAGCATAAGAGGAGCAAAGTGACATGGATAGAACCAGTGACTTTTGGGAATTAGGGGTAAAACAGACGAGTGAGACACAACTAGGGGCATAAATCTAATTATCCCATCAAAATATCATGGGCATAGACGGAGGCACAGCTAGACCGTGGTCCACAATGCGGCTCAACTGCTCACGGGCCCGTATACCTTCACCTTTTTTCTTTCTTTCAGGTTTTTCCCTTCTTGAGGCTTTTTTGATAACCTGGTCATCGGACCCATCGCGGGATGGACACACCAAGAAGGCTAGGGGCTTTGACGTACAAGGGAATTCCCCGGTGGTCTCTGCTAATGATCATTATACCTGTTTTAAATACCCGCACGCAGCTCGCCCTTGGTCATGGCATGTTAAATAGCCTTACTTGCTTATCACATTACTTGTACAAGTACTCCTTGACGTATTAATCAAATAACAATGGAAAGTAGTTTGTGGCTCAATATTTGCGGCGTCAGCTTATTATTTGATTTTTTCCTTGTCTTTGTATTTTTTATCAATTGCACCCATACACTCTGGTACCTATTACTTCATCAGGGGCTTCATCATGCCCCGAAATACGGCAATAAAGTCCAAACACTTTTATAGTACAGTTCGGCACCCCGAACTTATAGCACTATATGCATCGGCTCCGAATCATGTCTTTGGCCAATAGTTGGGTTGCTCGGCTCATGTGCTTTCTACCTTACGTTCCGCTATATTGGCTAGGGTAGTAAAGGGAGAACTACTGTGATTGTGTCCCAGTTCTTCCGGACAAGCACCTCAGTAGAGAAAGCCGAAAACTGACTGTCATGATGCGGCGAGAGCTGGTCAGCTGTTCGAGAGGTCTCAAATCCTTAGAGATTTCTTTCACTTTATGTGACGAATCGATTTTTATCCGATTAGGCGTGCATAGGGCCCCAAGTTCGGCCTTCCGAATACCAAGGGCTGCGCCAAAAATTTCATTGTCAAACTCCTATGGCTAAGTGGGGGTGATAAAGCCGTATAGTCCGATTGCCTTGTTCGTTGTGCTAAACACCTCCTTTAAGGACCAAAATGTGGAGTAAAGAGTGTTTAGATTTATCCCAAACACCCCCATACTATCTACATGGGGGTAGAAGCCGACGACTGGCCAACTCTCAGATTTTCATAAACGGCCGCACAGGAGGTAAAATTTTAAACTAACAGACATTATATTACATAACAGATCTGTTTAATATTACAAGACAGGATAACATGAACGTTTTCATGGGAATATGATATCCTTGGCACATTGCTCCGCCACCAGGCGGGATCCCTCCAGGACACTGTCAAAATACATCTTGGGTCGGTGGTGCTCCTTGCCCTCAGGCGGCCCCTCAGTCATCAGCTTCTTGGCATCCATCTTCGCCCAGTGCACCTTGGTGCGGGCAAAGGCCATTCGCACACCTTCAATGTAGACCGGCCGCTTTATGGCTTCAAGCCGTGGGCAGGCACTCACAATCCGCTTCATGAGTCCGAAGTAGCTGCTGGGCATAGGCTCGGCAGCCATAGCTGGACTATTAGGTCCTTCATGGCTAGTTCGGCCGCCTTGTGCAGCTCGACAAGCTGTTTTAGCTGGTCGCTAAAGGGCACTGGATGTTCTGGTCCAAGGTATTGAGACCCGAACAGCTTCTCCGTAGAGCTCCCTTCTTCAGCTCGATAGAACTCTGCAGCATCTGGTATGCTGCGTGGCAGATCCGTAAACGCCCCTAGAGAGCTCCAAATTCGGGTAAGTAAAAGGAATGTTTCCTTCACAGACTTGCTTTCCATAATGGAAGCCTTAACCGCCGCTATCTTCTTGGCCGCTTGGATTTCTTATAGGGCACTCTGGGCTTCGGCTCGGGCATTTTGTGCGCTCTGGCGGGCCTTGGCAAGTTCGGACTCTTGAGTCTTAAAATCACGCTCCAAGGACTCGTACTTCTTGATGGCGTCCTGGAGCTCTTGCGGGACCTCGCTGACCCGGGCCTCCTGCTTTTCGCGTGCGGCGAGTTCCTTGGCTGCCTTTTCCTCGTCCTCGGCTAACTCCTTCTTGAGGGCCGGCACCTCGGTCGTGGCTGTCGGTGTCAAAACCGGAGGATCTCGGGTAGGGGGTCCTGATCTGTGCATCAAGGCTGATGGTAATAGGAAGCAAGGGACACAGATGTTTACCTAGGTTTGGGCCCTCTCGATGGAGGTAAAACCCTACTTCCTGCTTGATTAATATTGAAGATATGGGTACTACAAGAGTAGATCTACCACGAGATCGTAGAGGCTAAACCCTGAGAGCTAGCCTATGATGGTATGATTGTAATTGTGATCGGCCTTCTAAGGACCAACCTCTCCGGTTTATATAGACACCGGAGAGGGCTAGGGTTTACATGGAGTCGGTTACAAGGAAGCAAACACAATATCTGGATCGTCAAACTTGTCTTCCATGCAAAGGAGAGTCCCATCCGGACACGGGCCGAAGTCTTGAGTCTTGTATCTTCACGCTTGTATAGTCCGGACGATCTAGATAGTCCAGCTGTCCGGAATACCCCCTAATCCAGGACTCCCTCAGTAGCCCCTGAACCAGGCTTCAATGACGATGAGTCCGGCTAGCAGTCTTGTCTTCGGCATTGCAGGGCGGGTTCCTTCTCCGAATACTCCTAAGTAATTATCGAACACTTGAATCGTTTCCGGATCCACAAAATGATCTTCACATGCCACCGCAGAGAGAATGATATTTCACAAATGCAATCCGCTGACAACTTTTTAGACAACGCGACGTGTCATTACGGTCGGGTCATTATTCGAACCGTTTTCCTACAACCAGCCGCAGCGCATATTGCGAGGTGGTTTCCTTGACACGTCTTGTCAAAGCAGAGATCATGTCCCCTTATCACGGGATTCTCATTAATACGGGTATGTGTAATCTCACCATGCCATCAATCGTGGCACTTGGGAAGCAAGCGATTCCCAACGGGCAAGTGGGGAGGCGCACTGCCTTCAGCGCCTCTATAAAGGGATAAGAATTCCCCATTTTCGCCCACGCCTTCTTCCTCCTTTGCCCACTCTTGCCCCCTCGAGCTCCAGTGCCCAAGCCCAAGTCTTCTCCGCATAGCTAAACATGTCCGGAGCAGGAGGCAAGTGGGTGGCTTCCACCGTCAAGGAGAAGCACATCACAAATCTTCGGGCGGCCGGATACTTGGCTGCAGACATAGCGCACCGGCTACCGGACGCCGGGCAGGTCATTCCGACCCCAGGACCCCACGAGAGGGTCGTATTTGTCGCCCACTTCGTCCGTGGACTGGGATTTCCACTCCATCCATTCGTCCGATGGCTCATGTTCTACTACGGGCTAGATTTGCATGATCTAGCCCCGAATTTCATCCTCAACATCTCGGCGTTCATCGTCGTATGCGAGGCCTTCCTCCGCATCCGGCCTCACTTCGGCCTATGGCTACAAACCTTCTGCGTGAAGCTGAAGATTGTAAGCGGCCAACAAGTGGAGTGCGGAGGGGCCATGGTGGGCAAGATGCCTAACGTCACCTGACTGGACAGTTCCTTTGCGGAGACCGTAAAAGGGTGGCAATCGAGATGGTTCTACATCACCGAGCCGTGCGGCGCCAACTGGGGGGAGGCCCCCGAGTTCTGATTTGGAGCCCCCATGCGGCTCACCTCCTGGGAAAAGAAGGGCCTGTCCTGGGGCGAATCTACGGAGCTAACCGGACTCCAAACTTGCATCAAAAGCATGAAGGACAAGAACATCAAGCTTCTCAACTTGATCCAGGTCATGCTCATTCGCCGGATTCTACCCTGCCAAAGGCAGGCATTCAATCTGTGGGAGTTCGTCCCGGCCGAACACCAGACGCTCCAAAAGCTCTACAACATTACGCACAAAGGCGCATGGAAGGTGTTGTTCAAGGCCTCCGAAGTACCTCCTCCCACAGGACCGCAGGCTTCACGCCGCGTCGCCTCCTAGTCAGGTGAGTTCTCAGACTACCACCAGATTCGGTTCTTCCCAATATATTCATGGGAGAGCCTTAAGTAGTTATGGATATTTGTTCAGGATTATGTGGAGACAGCGGAGCAGGTTTACTATCTGGCTCCACTGCCAGAAGGCCCAGCTGATGCTCTCCTGACGGAGATGCTGGTCCCGGCACTGTACAAGGTGCTGGAGAAGAAGGCCGAAAAGAAGGCCTCGGGGACCCGAAAGGGTCTCCGGCGTAAGGTTGTGCCAGAAGCCTCGTCCGAAGATGACGAGGCACACTCGTCCCACAAAGGGGAGGAACAAGAAGAAGAAGACGCCCCATCCGGAAAGGATGAGGGGCCCAGGGAGGCGGACCAGGGGGCAGGAAAAGGCCCTCGGCGCAAGGCCATCATACCCATGTCGTCCGATGACGACGAGACAGATTCCTCCCGCGGAGGCGGGGGGAGGCAAGAAGAAACTCTACCTCCCCGCACTGGGGAGGAGAAAAAGAGAAAAGCGCCCCCGGAGGGGGAGGCTGTGCGTCCAAGAAGGGAAAGGTGTCCCTTCCAGACTACTCCACCATAACCGCTCTCGGCGAGGAGGGGTGGCTGCCCAAGGGGAAGCCCCCAGTGCGATCGTAAGTGTCCGCACTCTATCATGACTTTACTCTATAGCTTTTTTATAACACCGAACTTATAGGCAGTCCGGCCAGGGCTCACCCCGAGGTATCTTCTTCAGGGTCCTTGAGCGATTCGGAGATGAATTCGCTTCCAACGGCCACTACTCCTCAGCCCGCGGATGACACGGAGGTGTTGTCCCGAAGGCTCCCAGAGCGGAGGGAGGTGACTCTGGAGAGCCTCAAGGCGGGATTCCAGATGTTGGACACACGGGGTTCAAGATCCCCGTGGATCGTGTCGATGAGAGCCATAGTAGGCCAGGCTCTCAGCCGAACACTATTCCAAAACCTTCAATGGTTCCGAACTCAGGCAGACAACCCCTCGCCAGGGAGGGCGAGCCGCCTGCATCGAGGACATCTGTTGCGCCCGAGGTGCCGAATTGTCTACTGGAAGCGCTTTGCAGCGCTTCCATAGATGAAGAGCACCGTACTCTTATGAGTGCGGTGATTCAGAAGGTTTCGTCCGCCAAGAGCGGACTAACCGAAGCTTGCACCAGCCTCCTAACAGGCTTTGAGGTAACTAATAAAAATCTGAGAAATTACCACCCGATAGGTAGTAGCCCCTGATACTCTGTTTGGTGTTCGGAAAGAAAAACCAAATGGAGGGTCAATAATAATCAGCACGAGTCTAATAATAAATATTCATGTGCATAAGCAGGCTGTGCTGCTTGCTGCTGCTGCCGGCACAGTCGATGTTGCCGAACTGAAGCGGGACCTAGAGCAGGCGCAGGGAGAGCTCGGCCTCACGAAGAGGCAGCTCGAAGAGAACAAGGGTAAGTGATTCCCCACTCTTATGTATTAAGGATAGACAAAATTGGTTAGTCTAACGCCGAAGCGTCGTGACTGTGTGATAGGGGCCACCGCCGAAGTGGCGTCCCTGAAGAAAGCGCTGTCCGAGGCCGAAGACAAGGCGGCCTTGGAATGCCAGGAGTGCGAAAAGCAAAGTGCTAGAGTGGGCGAGGTACAACAAGAGCTCCGGGACCTTGGCAAGAAGTACGAGTCCGTGGAGCATGATCTAAAGATGAAAGAGGCCGAGCTTGCGAAGGCCTTGGTGAGTATGAAAGACGCCGAGGCCAAAGCCGAGAAGGCATAGCAGGAAATCCAGGAGGCCAATAAGATAGCAGCGGGTAAGAAATTCTTTATGCAAAGCAAACATGTGGAGGAGGCGTTTCTTTTACTTACTCGAATTCGGAGCTCTCCAGGGGCATTCATAGATCTGCCACGCAGCGTATCAGACGCTGCGGAGTTCTACCGTGCCCAGGAGGGGAGCTCAACGGAGAAGTTGTTCTGGTCCCAGTATGCTGGGGCCGAACACTCAATGCCTCTGAGTGACCAACTGAAGCAGTTGGTCGAACTCCACAGGGCGGCCGAAGTGGCTATGAAAGGTTACATAGTCCGATTGTGGCCTGGTGAGCCCCTGCCCACTAGCTACTTTGGCCTGATCAAGCGGATGGTGAATGCCTGTCCGCGACTTGAAGTCATCAAGCGATCTGTTTGCATTGAGGGTGCCCACCGGGCCTTTGTCCGCGCGAAGGTGCATTGGGGCAAGCTGGACGCTGAGAAGCTGGTGAAGGACGGTCCGCTAGAGGGCAAGGAGCATCGCCATCCCGAGAAGTACTATGATGGTGTTATGAAGGGCGCCCGTCTCGTGGCCGATGAGTGTACCAAGGACAAGATCTTTGACTAAATGTACCTCTGCCACTGTTGCAATTTAAAGACGAATTTACTTGTGCTATGTAGCACTGTTTGATTTAAAATATTACCTTCTGTTCGGCTATTTATAAAATTCTGAAAGTAGGCCAGTCGTCGGCTTCCGCCCCCACGTAACTAGTACTGAGGTGTTCGTGGAAAACCCAGACACTCTTTATCCAAATGTTTGGTCCCTTAAGGAGGTGTCCGACGCAGTGAACAAGCCAATCGGACTATGCGGCTTTATAACTTTCACTTAGCCATAGAAGTCTACAATTTTAAATTTCAGCGAAGACCATAGAATCCGGAAGGCCGAATTGGGGCGCTATACACGCTAAGCCGATTTATCGCCTAAAGCAGAAAATATTTAAGGATTTTAAGACCTCTCGAACAGTGACCAGCTCTCGCCATATCATGCCGGTCAGTTTTCGGCTTTCTCTACTGAGGTGCTCATCCGGAAGAACCGGGACACAATCGCAGTAGTTCTCCCTGCGCTACCTTAGCCAATATAACGGAACGTAAGGTACCAAAAAAAGGCAGCTGGGCTAACCCACCTGTAGACCCAAGACATGATTCGGAGCTGATGCATATAATGCTATAAGTTCGGGGTGCCGCACTGTTGAAAGTGTTCGGACTTGTCTTGCCGTATTATGGGGCGCCATAAGAAGCCCCTGGCAAACTGACCGTACCAAGGTGTACGGATGAAATATCAAATAAACATTTATGAGAAGAAATGCTCAAATAAAAATAGTAAGCTGACGCTATATATGATCTCCCATTGATGAATAATACGTTTAAGCGTATGTTTACAATGGATGCATTAAGCGGAGATAAATAGGACTATTTGACATGTCCTATCAAGGGGCAGGCTGTGTACAGATAGATAAAGCAGGTATAATGATCGTAAATAGATTCCACCTGGGTATTTCCTTCTGTGCACAACGTCTGTTGCCTCCTTGGTTGTCTCTCCCATGTAAGTCCGGCAATCCGGCTCTTCTGAGGATGCTGCACTAAAGCGATGTACTGAAAGGTAAAAGGGGAAGATTATGAAGGTATTTGGCGGTTACCCACACTATTGACTGAGTCATTGTTGCGCCTCCGCCTATGCCCATGGTATCTTGAGTGCGTAATTGTGTACGCGTGGCACGAATGCTGCTTTGATGGGGCTTGAGCGGAGGCCGGACTGCTAATCACGCTCTTGGCGTTCCTGATGATCCTGTTGCAGGGTGCTCTGGACTCGCTTAACGGTGCTTGAGGGTGCTCCGGGTAGGTGGTTTGCCGGAGGAGGCCGCATTGTACTTCTGCCGTGAGGGCTGCAATATGCTCTTCTATACGGAGAGAGCAGTCCATGTTTCCGTTGACTGTTATGACCCCGCGCGGACCTGGCATCTTGAGCTTGAGGTATGCATAATGTGGTACCGCATTGAATCTAGCGAATGCGGTTCGTCCGAGCAGTGCGTGGTAACCACTACGGAAAGGGACGATATCGAAGATTAACTCCTTGCTCCGGAAGTTGTCCGGGGATCCGAAGAGCACTTCCAATGTTATAGATCCCGTACAGCGGGCCTCTACTCCAGGGATTACACCTTTAAAGGTGGTTTTGGTGGGCTTGATCCTTGAAGGGTCAATGCCCATTTTGTGCACTGTGTCCTGATAAAGTAGGTTCAGGCTGCTGCCGCCGTCTATAAGGACTCGCGTGAGGTGGAATCCGTCGATGATTGGGTCTAAGACCAATGCGGCTGAACCGCCGTGATGGATGCTAGTAGGATGATCCCTACAATCAAAGGTGATCGGACAAGCTGACCATGGGTTGAATTTGGGGGCAATTGGCTCCATCGCATAGATGTCCCGTAGTGCTTGCTTCCGTTCCCGCTTGGGGATGTGAGTGGCGTAGATCATGTTGACCGTTTTCACCTGGGGGGAAATTTCTTTTGTCCCCCCGTGTTCTGACGCCGGGGCTCTTCGTCAACGTCGCTGTGCAGCCGCTTGTCCTTGTTTTCGGTGTTTATTTTGCTGGCCTGTTTGAACACCCAAGATTCTCTATTGGTGTGGTTGGCTGGCTTGTCCGGGGTGCCATGAATTTGGCACGAGCGCTCCAGTATGCAGTCCAGACTGGACGGTCCCTGATTATTTCTTTTGAACGGCTTTTTCCGCTGACCGGACTTGGATCCGCTGAATCCGGCATTTACTGCCGTGTCTTCAGTGTTGTCGCCGTTGTTCCGTCGCTTATGTCTGTTGCGTCGTGGCTTGCCGTTGTTATCGCGGACATCTGAAGTGCCGGAATGTGGCGTGGTGCCGCTACGAGCCAACCAGCTGTCCTCGCCCGTGCAAAAGCGGGTCATTAGTGTTGTGAGAGCTGCCATGGACTTGGGTTTTTCCTGGCCAAGGTGTCGAGGAAGCCACTCGTCATGGATATTATGCTTAAAAGCCGCCAGGGCTTCGGCGTCCGGACAGTCAACTATTTGGTTCTTTTTAGTTAGGAACCGAGTCCAGAATTTCCTAGCTGACTCTCCGGGCTGTTGAGTAATGTGGCTCAGGTCATCAGCGTCCGGTGGTCGCACATATGTGCCCTAGAAGTTGTCGAGGAATGCGTCTTCCAGATTTTCCCAACTGCGAATGGAATTTGCTGGAAGGCTGTTTAGCCAGTGCCGGGCTGGTCCTTTGAGCTTAAGGGGAAGATACTTGATGGCGTGTAGATCATCTCCGCCGGCCATGTGAATGTGGAGAAGGAAATCTTCGATCCATACTGCGGGGTCTATTGTGCCATTGTATGATTCGATGTTTTACGGGTTTGAACCCTTGTGGGAATTCATGATCCATCTCTTCGTCAGTGAAGCAGAGGGGGTGTGTGGCTCTGTGCCGGGCTATGTGGCTACGCAGTTCGAATTGGTCTGGGTTATTGTGTTCGGCCCGGCCAGACTTGTTGATAATGTATCCGGCGTGACGGTCATCATCGCGCGCTGGGGCGCGCCCCCGCGATCCGTAGATCGATCTTGGTTGTCCTTCTTTGTTTTCCAGAATATCTTGCAGGTCTTGCCTGTTGCCCTGGGCCGTAGTGTATCGGTGTGGGGGTGCGGGCTGTTATTCGGGCTGATATCCTGTTTTATCCCGGCCCCGGGGTGGCCGGTCAGCCGTTTGGTGCTCGAGTCCATATTCCTTGGCTGCCAGGACTTCAGTCCATCTGTCTGTGAGAAGGTCTTGATCAGCTTGGAATTGCTACTGCTTCTTCTTCAGGCTCCTCGCAGTGGCTATAAGCCGACGCTTGAAGCGCTCCTGCTCCATGGGATCCTCAAGCACGCCGAACTCGTCATCGTCGAGGCTAATCTCGTCCTCGGAGGGGGGCATGTAGTTGTCCTCCTTCGGGTATCCGTCCGTCGCCTGTTCTTCTGTGCTGACCTACTCATCTTCCTGTTTGGCCTACTCGAAGGCGGGCTGGTCAGGGTTATATTCCTCTTCGGCGCCATCCGGATTGCTTTCGTCTCCGGGGACGGTATTGCTGTGGCGGGGCTTGGGGCGGCACCGACGACGCCCATGCTTTGCTTTTCTTCCTGAGGGGTTATCCTCCATTGCCTCATCGCCATTGGTTTCCTTCGAAGTGTCCACCATATATATATATTTCGTATGAGGAGGTGGCCGTCCACCGCCCTATGAGCGGTGGCTCCTGTAATTCTCCTGCATCGTCGTCCATACCGTCGATGTCTTCGGAGTCGAAGTCAAGCATGTCGGTTAAATCATCGACCGTGGGAATGAAGTGGGTGGTGGGTGGGCAACGAATTCCGTCGTCTCCTACTTCCCACTCAAGCCGGACATAGTTCGGCCCAGTGCCTCCTGACAAAGAGAGAGACTTCAATGAGTTCAACATGTCGCCAAAGGGCGAGTGCTGAAAGATGTCCGCAGCGGTGAACTCCATTACCGGAGCCCAACCAGGCTCAGCGGGCTCGGGAACACGTGGACTGGAACCTACAACCGGATACGAATCCGGGGGTCCGGAGTCACAGGATTCCTCAGAAGTGAGGCCTGTGTTCGGCTCCACCGCCGATGAGGCCACGGCCTGCGGGGCGGGGTCCATCCCTCCGTCCCTAGGCAATGCAGCCTGCTCCGGATTTGAGTCCAGGGCTACTGCAGGGGTGATATCCCGAGTGTTGTCCGACAGCAGGTCCAGGCCATTCTCGTCATGACAGTCCGGTGCTCCTGGCACGGGCTCGAATCCGTCGAAGATCAAGTCTCCGCGGATATCTGCCGTGTAGTCCAGGTTTCCGAACCTGATTTGATGGCCAGGGGCGTAGCTGTTGATCTACTCCAGATGGACAAGCAAACTAGCCCGCAGTGCGAAGCCACCGAACACGAAGATCTGTCCGGGGAGGAAAGTCTCACCCTGGACCGTATCGTTGATGATGATTGAAGGAGCCATCGAGCCCGGCAGCGACGACATAGAGGAACTCTCAATGTAAGCACCAATGTCGGTGTCAAAACCGGCGGATCTCAGGTAGGGGGTCCCGATCTGTGCGTCAAGGCTGATGGTAACAGGAAGCAAGGGACATAGATGTTTACCCAAGTTTGGGCCCTCTCGATGGAGGTAAAACCCTACTCCCTGCTTGATTAATATTGAAGATATGGGTAGTACAAGAGTAGATCTACCACGAGATCGTAGAGGCTAAACCCTGAGAGCTAGCCTATGATGATATGGTTGTAATTGTGATCGGCCTTCTAAGGACCAACCTCTCCGGTTTATATAGACACCGGAGAGGGCTAGGGTTTACATGGAGTCGGTTACAAGGAAGGAAACACAATATCCGGATCGCCAAACTTGTCTTCCACGCAGAGGATAGTCCCATCCAGACACGGGCCGAAGTCTTGAGTCTTGTATCTTCACACTTGTATAGTCCGGACGATGTAGATAGTCCGGCTGTCCGGATAACCCCTAATCCAGGACTCCCTCAGTGGCCCATAATACAGTTAATGACACTTTAGTCAATACGAACCATTCATCCTTCCTAAATATACGCACAAGTTAAATATATACCTTTGCTTTCCTCCAGCTGCTCCTTCACGAGGCCGAGCTCTTGCTCAACCCGCTCCAAATTCTGCTTTAGTCCAGAGACTTCTGCAGTATGAGCGGCAGCAGCCAGCAGTGATGCCTGCTTATTCACATAGCCATATTATGTTAGACTCCTGTGAAAATTGGTTGATCCTGTGTTCGGCTTTTCTTTCCAAACACCAGATAGAGTATCAGGGGCTACTGTCTATACTGTGACATTCTTTTGCAATTATATTGTTTACCTCAAAGCCTGTTAGAAGGCTAGTGCAGGCTTCGGTTAGTCTGCTTTTGGCAGACTGGATCTTCCCAATCACCGTACCCATTAGGGTACGGTGTTCTTCAACAATGGAAGCGCCTTTCAGCGCTTCCAACAACATGTCCGGTGCCTCTGGTTGGACAAAAGTCACTGGCGGGATAGGCGCGCCCTTTCCCTTCGAAGGGGGCTGCTCGCCTGATTCCAGAACTGTAGAGGTCTCCAGAAATATATACGGATGAGGGCCGAATTGAATACGGCCCCCATCATCAATTTCCATGGGGGTCTGCTCCCCCGTGTGTCCGGCAGTCGAGGCTTCACCCTCTGGCGCCTCCAGGACGATCACCGGATTCTCTCCTGGGACGGGGATCCTTCGGGATGAAGCTTCGGTGCCATCCAGGTCCCGGGGAGAGGTGGCCGATGGAAGGGTCCCGTTGTGCATCGCCGCTTGGTCCAGCGAATCCTCTGATAAGGACCACTTGAGGCGGGACTGAGCCAGACTGCAAATGCATAATTGAAGCACGTTAAAACAATAAAGTAAAGAATCCGGATACAAATGTGTATCCAGACACTTACGACTCGGCCAGGGGCTTCTCCCTGGGCTTCCACTCCCAGCTGCTGTTGGTGGCGGCTGTGGAGCTATCCGGAAAGGAAGCTTTCCCTTTCTTGGACACCTCGACCTCCCGATGTGTGGAGGTCGTCCTTTTCTTTTTTTTCCCTGCAGGGGGGGAATGGATCTCTTCCTCTTCTGCCTCCTCATCGTCTTCGGTGACAGAGGAGTGAGCCTCGGCGTCTTCGGACATCGCATCCGAAGTACCCTTGCGGCGGAAACCACCTCTGGTCCCCTTGGCCTTCTTCCGGGCCATCTTCTCTGGCACCTCATAAGGCGCCGGAGATAACATCTTCGTCAGGAGCGGGGTTTCTTCGTCTTCGGGTAGCGGAGCTGGACAATCAATCCGCTCTGCTATCTCCGTCCAGTCCTGAAATAATTGATAGGGAGACTTAGATGCTTTCCTAGAATGTGCAAGTAAAAGGTACACCCTGAAAACATGGAAGAACTTACCGGATTTGCAGGGTGAGTTAGGTCGTGCCCACGATCCTCGTCCGTGACCGGCGGCACCTTGTTAGCCTTGAAGAGCACCTTCCAAATATCTTCGTGTGTCGTGCCAAATAGCTCTAGTAGGGTCTGGTGCTTGGCCGGGTCATACTCCCACAGAGAGCAAGTCCGGCGTTGGCACGAAAGAATCCGGCAGACAAGCATACCCTGGATCACGTTGACGAGCTTGATTTTCCTGATTATCATATTCTGGACGCGCGTTTGGAGTGCTGTCAGCTCGTCCGGGGAACCCTAGGTCAGGCCCTTCTATTGCCAGGAGGTGAGCCACATCGGGACTCCGGATCAGAATTCGGGGGCTGCCGCCCAGTTGGCGCCGCGCAGCTCGGTGATGTAGAACCACCCCGATTGCCACCCTTTTACGGTCTATACAAAGGAGCCTCCGGGCCAGGCAACATTGGACATTTTGCCCACCATGGCGCCTCCGCACTCCGCACCACCTTCGGCTTTACATTGAAGGTCTTCAGCCATAGGCCGAAGTGAGGTGGGATACGGAGGAAGGCCTCGCACACGACAATAAATGCCGAGATGTTGAGGATAGATTTGGGGGCCAAATCATGGAAGTCTAGCCCATTATAAAACATTAGTCCGCGGATAAACGGGTGGAGAGGGAACCCCAGCCTGCAGACGAAGTGCGTGAGGAACACAACCCTCTCATGGGGCTCTGGGTGGGGATGATCTGTCCCTTGGCCGGAAGTCGGTGAACGATGTCCTTGGCCAGGTACCCGGCCTCCCGGAGCTCCTTGATGTCTTTCTTCATGACGAAAGAGGCCATCCACTTGGCTCCAGCTCCGGATCCGGACATGATTGGAGTGCTTTTTTGGGCGGAGAAGGCAAGAGCTTGGGCGCTGGAGCTCAAGAAGGGATGGGCAGAGGAAGGATAAGGCGTGGGTGAACGAGGATGAATCCTTATACCCTTATAAAGACAGTAAAAGTAATGCGCCTCCCCCCACGCCTTAAAATCTGCCTATTCCCCAAGCGCCGTGCAGATGGCACGGTTGGGTTACCCATGCCCGTATTGATGAGAATCCCTTGATAAGGGGACATGGTCTTTGCTTCGACAAGACGTGCCAGTGAAACCGCACCTGAAAATACGGAGCGGCAGGCTAAAAAACGGTTCGAATAATGACCGGGCAGTGGCGTGATGTCATGCTACAAAAAGTTGTCAGCGGATTGGACTCGTGAAATATTATACTCTCTACGGTTGTGTGTGGTACTTGTTTTGCAGAGCGGGACACGTTTCTATGTTCGGAGGGCTATGTTGGAGTATTCGGAGAAGGAAACCGCCTTGCAATGCCGAAGACAATCTGCGCGCCGGACTCATCGTCATTGAAGCCTGGTTCAGGGGCTACTGAGGGAGTCCTGGACTAAGGGGTCCTCGGACAGCCGGACTGTATACTTTGGCCAGACTGTTAGACTATGAAGATACAAGACTTCGTCCCGTGTCCGAATGGGACTCTCCTTTGCGTGGAAGGAAAGCTTGGCGATACGGATATGTAGTTTCCTTTCTCTGTAACTGACTTTGTACAACCCTAGTCCCCCCATGTCTATATAAACCGAAGGGTTTAGACTTCTATGGTTTAGCCACAACAATCATAATCTCATAGGCTACGCTTCTAGGGTTTAGCCATTATGATCTCGTGGTAGATCAACTCTTGTAATACTCATATTCATCAAGATCAATCAAGCAGGAAGTAGGGTATTACCTCCATAGAGAGGGCCCGAACCTGGGTAAACATTATGTCCCCCTCCTCCTGTTACCATTAGCCTTAGACGTACAGTCTGGGACCCCCTACCCGAGATCTGCCGGTTTAGACACCGACAGTGATCACTCCTTTTGGCCGTGGCATCTCAAGCTTAAGATACATGTAACATGGACGGGCCATAAAACGTGCGTAGGCAGGCCTACCCAGGATGGCGTGATAAGCGCTTCTGAAGTCCACCACCTCGAAAGTCAGCCGTTCCTCTCAAAAGTTCTTCTCCTCGCCGAATACGACGTCAAGGGTGATCTGACCGGGTGATTTGCCTTCTTCCCAAGGATTACCCCGTGGAACTGCATGTTGCTCTTGCTGAGCCGGGTCATCAAGATGGCCATCGCCTCCAACGTGTCGGCGTAAATGATATTATGCCCGCTGCGGCTGTCCATTAGGACTTTGCGCAGTCGGAATCCTCCCATGACTGAATCTACCACCAAGGCCTGCCGCCCGGGGGTCGATACATAGCAGGGTTGTCGGGGCTCTCTGTGGCCGCCGAGCACCTATGGGGCATGGGGGGGCCCTTTCTGGTTCGGCGAGGGGGCGGAGGCCGCGCGCAGAGCGGATCGAGGTCCGGGGCGCGCGCTGGGTGCGAGAGACGAGCGATTTTTTACCCAGCTTCGGAGCTCTCCGGAGAGATAAAACTCCTACTGCTGCCTTGTGTTGTTATTTGATCTTGCTCGAATACGAGCGCACGGTGGTGCGATGTGTATGTGTTGGACCCTAGTCCTGTGTACCAAGATGGACCGAACCCCCTCTACGTGCGCATGGGCCTCCCTTTTATAGTCTAAAGGGGGCACCAACAGGTGGCAACGTAAGAAGAGGGGGTAGAAAGGTAAAAACGCAGGTTGGTGTAACAGTGACCAACAGTGTCCCCTACCTATCTCTGGCGGCAGGGGACAAGGGCATTTAATGCCCGTCCGGTCGCCCCAACAGTGCAAGGAGGCGATCGTCAGGTGAGCCACCGGTTGCCACGATGGCGTTTCTGTCAGCTCCGCTTGCCACCTCGCTCCGCATGGCTGTGTAGTGCCTCGCCACGTGCCTTTGGGGCTGCCTTGTGATGACACGTCGCCGGATGTGCTGGAGTTTGGTTGGCAATCTTGCCGCGGCAAGTGCCTTGCCGCGGTCCTCCTCTTGTCGGGCCGGCAAGCTTGCCGGCCCTTGGGCCTTGCCGGGATGCGCGGGGCGCCGCGGCAGGTCCTCTGGAGGCGCTTCGGTCGGCCTTCCCGACAAGCTCCTCTTGCCGGGGCCTTTATCTTCTTCCCGGCAAGTTCTCCTTGCCGGGGCCTTGGCTGGCCCTCCCGGCAAGCTCCTCTTGCCGGGGGCTTTAGCTTGAGTACACCGTCCTTGGATGGCATCAAAGTAGCCGCAGAGGGTCTTGGCGGACGCCCGGAAAGCCCTGCCGCGGGTTGCCGCGACTGCCCGTGCACAAGTTCGGGGTACTAAGGTACCCCCCTACTTTAGTACACCGACAAGGGTGATCTGACTGGTCAAATCTTACTGGCGTCTTGGCCCAGTCGAAAAATTTGGTGACAGTCGGAACTGCCATGTTGATCTCTTGGTTGATGACTTTGAGGTGAATCTTGCTCTTGATGTCGGCAAAGATCATCAAGATGTTCTCGATGTTGGGATAGCCAGAAGTACCCTTGGCCCCATCATCGTCATCTTCATCCTTGTCTCCAAAAGAATCTTGTCGCATCTTTTGCTTCCGGAGTCGACACTCCCGAGTGGTGTGTTTGGGCAAAATCAAATTGGCCTCCTCGTCTTTCTTGGTGTGGATATAACAAGGTTGGTGAGGATGTCGCTCTTCATGGTGAATTGCTTCTTCCTTTCTAATCTTTTTTCTGCTTCTGGGAGCTCTTTTTGCCTTGGCTGGCCAGAGCCGCAGCCTCGGCACTCCCTTCGGTATCTGCTTTCCGCTTGTGCTTCTTTCTCTTGTTCTCTGACTGATGCGCGTCGCTAATGTTTGCTAGAACAACGTCGGTATTTCCCCAAAGAGGATGGGATGATGCAGCACAATAATGGTAGGTATTTCCCTCAATGATGAGGCCAAGATTATCGAACAAGCAGGAGAACCATGCAACACAATGTAAACAACCCCGACACACAAATAAAAAATACTCGCAACCCGACGTGTTAAAGGGGTTGTCAATCCGTTTCGGGTAACGGTGCCAGAAATTAGCGCGGAGATGTGATAAAGTTGTAATAGACAGGATAAACTGAACGCAAATAAAATAAAGTGCAGCAAGGTATTTTTATATTTTTGGTTTAATATAACTGAAAATAAAAGCAAAGGAAAATAGATTGCGAAAGGAAAATATATTAAAGAAGAGACTCGTGGGCCGTAGGTTTCACTAGTGGCTTCTCTCGAGAAAAATAGCAAATGATGGGAAAACAATTACAGTTGGGAAATTGATAGAACTTCAAATAATCATGACGATATCCAGGCAATGATCATTATATAGGCATCACGTCCAAGATTAGTAGACTGACTCCTGCCTGCATCTACTACTATTACTCCACACATCGACCGCTATCCAGCATGCATCTAGTGTATTAAGTTCATGAAAAAAATGGAGTAATGCAATAAGAACGATGACATGATGTAGACACGATCTATTTATGTAGAAATAGACCCCATCTTGTTTTCCTTAATAGCAATGATACATACGTGTCATTTCCCTTTCTGTCACTGGGATCAAGCACCGTGAGATCGAACCCATAACAAAGGACCTCTTCCCATTGCAAGATAAATAGATCAAGTTGGCCAAACAAAACCCAAATATCAGATAAGAAATATGAGGGTATAATCAATCATGCATATAAGAGATCAAAGAATACTCAAATAACTTTCATGGATAGAAACATAGATCTGATCATAAACTTAAAGTTCATCGGATCCCAACAAACACACCGCAAAAAGACTTACATCATATGGATCTCCAAGAGACCATTGTATTGACAATCAAGAGAGAGAGAGAAAGCCATCTAGCTACTAATGGACCCGTAGGTCTATGAAGAACTACTCACGCATCATCGGAGAGGCATCAATGGACCTGATGAAGCCCTCCGTGATGGTGTCTAGATTGGATCTGGTGTTTCTGGAACTTGCGGTGGCTGGAATTGATTTTTGTCGACTCCCCTAGGGTTTCAGGAATATTGGGGTATTTATAGAGTAAAGAGGCGGTGCATGAGGCCATCGAGGTGGGCACAACCCACCTAGGCGCGCCTGGGGGCCCAGGCATGCCCTGGTGTCTTGTGCCCCCCTTGGGCTCCCTCTCCAGTACTTCTTCGGCCCACTGGATGTCTTCTGGTCCAAAAAAATCCACAAAAAGTTTCGCTGCATTTGGACTCTGTTTGATATTGATTTCCTACGATGTAAAAAACAAGAAGAAAACAACAACTGGCACTGGGCACTATGTCAATATGTTAGTACCAAAAAATTATATAAAAATGGAGACGTATCAGCATCCCCAAGCTTAATTCCTGCTCGTCCTCGAGTAGGTAAATAATAAAAACAAAATTTTGATGTGTAATGCTCCCTAACATGTTCATCACATAATCTTTTCTTTGTAGCATGGACATTTGGACTTTTATATGGTTCAAATCAATAGTCTAGTTTTGACATGAAGACTTTAATACTCAAGCATATCAACGAGCAACCATGTCTTTCAAAATATCAACACTAAAGCAAGTTATCCCTAGCCCATCATGCTCAATCATTGATCCATTCATGAAACACACTCAAATATTAGCTACATCCAATGCTCAAATACGATCATAGTGCCCCTTAGTTGGTGCTTTATAAGAGAAGATGGAGACTCAAATTCAAAATAAAAATTGCATAAAGTAAAAGAAAGGCCCTTCGTAGAGGGAAGTAGGGATTTGTAGAGGTGCCAGAGCTCAAAGCAAAAATTGAGAGATAAAAACATTTTGGGAGGCATACTTTTCCCACCAACAAAAATGACTTGGAGTTCCCAATACTTTCCATGCTAGATATATCATAGGTGGTTCCCAAACATAAAATAAAGTTTATTCCTTTTTCCACCATACTTTCACTTTTCATGGCTAACCGTATCCACGGGTGTCGGTGTCAAAACCGGCGGATCTCGGGTAGGGGGTCCCGAACTGTGCGTCTAGGCGGATGGTAACAGGAGACAAGGAACACGATGTTTTTTACCCAGGTTCGGGCCCTCTCGATGGAGGTAAAACCCTACTCCTGCTTGATTGATATTGATGATATGGGTAGTACAAGAGTAGATCTACCACGAGATCAAGGAGGCTAAACCCTAGAAGCTAGCCTATGGTATGATTGTATGTTGTATATGTTGTCCTACGGACTAAAGCCCTCCGGTTTATATAGATACCGGAGAGGGCTAGGGTTACACAGAGTCGGTTACAATGGTAGGAGATTTACATATCCGTATTGCCAAGCTAGCCTTCCACGCCAAGGAAAGTCCCATCCGGACACGGGGCGGAGTCTTCAATCTTGTATCTTCATAGTCTTGATAGTCCGGCGGACATTGATAGTCCGGCTGTCCGGACACCCCCTAGTCCAGGACTCCCTCAGTAGCCCCCGAACCAGGCTTCAATGACGATAAGTCCAGCGCGTCTATAGTCTTCGGCCTTGCAAGGCGGGTTCTCCCTTCAAATTCCATGTACCTGCCGAACAGTGTCCGGCTTTATCTTGAATACTGTGTTCCTCGGCTTCTACGCCAAATAATGGCCCTCTTCCACGCGTTGCACGAATGCGAAAAGCCAGGGTGTTTTTTGCAGTTCACCCCCAATTGCGTGAGTTGACCGCCTACAAAAGAGGCAAGAATCCAGATCCAAACCACACCGTCTTCCTCCCGCGAATACTCCATCGAAGCGCCTAGAAATCCATTCCACCATGGATCGTCAACACGGCTCTTCTTCGCGTGCTCCCAGCACATCACCGGGGAGTTGGAGGAGGTGCTCTGTTTCGCACAACGAGCTCGAGAAGCTCCAAACGGGGGGATTCCTCCCTCCGGCCATTATGATCCCAGTCCGGGCCAGACTGGTTACTTATCAAGGTGGAAGACAGGCGGAGGACACTCCCAGCCCGAATAAGGGGGAGCGAGTATGTTTTGTCCCTTACCTGACAAGGGGACTCAGATTTCCAATACATCCGTTCCTCCGCGGGCTCCTGAAGTTCTACGGACTCCAGGTTCACCACCTCACGCCCGCCTCTGTTCTGCATATCGCGGGCTACGTAGCTCTTTGCGAGCTATTCCTGGGCATTGAGCCCCATTTCGCATTGTGGAAGAGGCTGTTTTGCCTCGTACCCCGTTCTTACCAGGGGTCCATATATCAAGTGGGCGGTGCCGAAATATGGCGCATCGCCGGGACCGGATACCTATCCGGCACTCCCAAGAGGGCGTCCGAAGACTGGCCCTCGGAATGGTTTTATATAGAAGATGCTCCGCTGCCGGACCCAGTTCGGATCGGCCTCCCGGAGTTTAGTGCTGCTCCCTTGAAGAAACACCTCAGCTGGCGCCCACGGAGCCCTCGATTGGAGGAAGACAAGAGCGTCCACTACTTGATGGGTCGGATAAGATTAATGGCTCATTCCGGCCTGACCATGATCGGAGTCATGGCGACATGCATCAAGCGAGGGGTACAACCACTACAATACAGAGGCCACCCCATGTGGGATTTCAACGGGGAAGACGATGCTACCCGGCATGGCCGCAAAGGGCCGAATTCGACCGAGGATCTGGTGAAGATCCTGTCCAGCTTGTACAAGGGGGAGAAGGAGGATTTCCTTCGAACGAACCCTTTGAATGGGTTTTCCATGATCAACCCCAGAGGATGGGTAAGTGAACACCTTGAAGGGCCCAGCCCATGCTTTCGAAGTTTAAGCTTCTTACATTATGTCTTCGGCGCAGGGTCTACGCCGGATTGTGGAGGACATGGTAAGTCCTGCTCCGCAACCCGAGGACCCAGAAGGATCCCTGGGTCCGGCCTCCGAAGAGGACTCGGATATCGAGGTGGAGCTGATCGACGGGGTGTATCACCAGCTCAGCATAGACAATGCTTTGGTCGCCATTACGGCGGACTACCCCGGACTAAGTCCGGCTTCCCAGGTGACCGCAACCGAAGTCCGGACACCATTATCCCATCCCTGCCCATTTCTGACCTTCGAGAACGATGGTGTTTTGCAGGAAGCGCCTTTACGGCAGGAAGCCGAGCCCGCGGTGGCCGACCAACAGAGGTCAGTCCGAACCAGCAGGCGGAAAAGGAGCGCAGTGCGGACGGAAACGTCACCGCAAAGGTACAGCTCGTATCTGAATTCTCAGAGCAACGTTCCGAGGAAACATCTAAGTGCCCATGATTTTTGTAGGAGAAAAAGCGCTCGCCGGACTGCGAGCGCAGGAATTGCCAATTCGACCAACACCGGCCAGGCCCCAGCGCCCGGCCTGGAGGGGGAGGCAAGCGCAAGACGCGAGCCGGATCCTTCTCCAACGGAGGATACCGACAGACTGTCCGCCACCAAGTCTGAGGTGGAGAGCGCCATGAACCATAGGCGCCGCCGGACAGTATTTCAAGAAGCGTGCTTTTCCCCTGAGGCATTGGATGCCTTTAACGCAGGGGACGCGCATCTCCGTGCTGCTCAAAATGGTTTTACCAGAGCCACGGAGCAGTATGTGAAAGACATACGGGTAAGGGAATTTTAATGGTTGTATATACCAGTAGCCCCCGAGACTTAAATTAGTTATGCTAACTGATTTAAGGATCATTATAAATTTCAGGCACTTAACGAGAAGAACGCCCAGCTGTCTCGGGAGCTGCAAGATTGCAAGGCCCAACTTGAGGCCGCACTTGCTGCCGCAGGAGGAGGCGGAAAGACCCCTCCTGGTAACACATTTTTATTAATAAATATAAGCGCTGTGCGGCGTGCGCGCGAGTCTAATAATGACATTTGCAGGTGCCGCCGGACAAGATCCGGACAGGCAAGCATTGCTACGCCAGCTAAAGGCCGGTGAGAGTGTGCTGAATAGAGTTCAGCAGGAAAGGAACAAGCTCCAAGATGCCAACGCCAAGCTCGGAGAAGAGCTGAAAGGAGTACAGGCCGAGCTGTCCGGCTCCGTTAAGGAGAATCAGCGGCTTCGTCGCAGCATTTATAGTAAGTGCTTGAGCGAACTCTTTTGAAAAGAAGAGTTCGGCGAGGAAGCGCTTTGACATGATATGTCTTGTAGGTATACTCACGGGTCGTCCTGCAGAGGAGATGCCCATATCAATGGTGATCAACTTCCCGAACTGTTGCAGCTACTCGAACGAGTTCGGCAGGCAATGAGCAGCGTCGTTCAGGCTTTATGGCCAGCCCTCACCCTACCCGAGGGCCTCGGGGAGCTTGCGGAGAAGCTGCAGGGAGTGCGGCAGCGCTTCCGTTTGTGGAAGATTTTGGCTTGCCGTCAAGGTGCGAGGGAGGCTTGGGCCATGGTGAAGACGCGGTACAAGAAGGCGGATCCCAACCACATGGCCGAAGTTGGACCGGTGGGGCCCGATGGGAAGGAGATCCCTGTGAGTTTAGTTTATAGCCAAGTAGAGTTGGCTGCTAAATTTTCCCAACAGGACTGTAAACTAGACAGCCTATTAGACGAGATTGAGGAGGAATACAATCAATAAATTTGACAATGTATGTTATCCTTTAAAGTGACATGTGAAATGCCTTCTAGCCGAATTGTAGATCGTTTGTCTTTGCCGACCTTTTCGCTTCGACCTCGGGACCCTAGAGTCTGGAGTGTGTCCGAATACCTTTTTGGTTAAGAAACAACCGTGGTATGCATGGAGACCAGGCGTAGGGGTCATTAGTGCTTTATCAGACAAGTGCCCAACTAGTTATGTTATATTACATGGTTAGTAAGAAACATCTTCCAGGGAGAATAGTTCCGTTAAGGGTTCCTTTCGCTGGGAGGCATGCCCTAAAGTGCATGTCCGGACTGCAAAGAAAGCAGTAAAAAATCTGGGGGCAGATAGATAAATAGGTAAAAAGTCATCTTTTAAGTCACCGACCGAATATTCCCTTAAGAACGCTAGCTTTCGGCTTCACCCAGTCTGAGGTACACATCCGGCTGACCCGGTAGTAACAATCGCAGAGGTGCTCCCTTTACCTCCTAGCCGAACAATCGGGAATGTAGGGGTAAGCACAGGAGCCAGGCAACCCAGCTTGGCCAAAACTTAAGTCATATCGATGCATATAATGGCGAATAAAAGGTACATGTGGAAGCTTGACATATGTGATGGGTATAAAACCCGTATAATTGAGCTTATGTAAAAGAAGCCCCCAGGAATAATGAGTGCGGATGGCACATCACGCATATAATGGAGCTTTTGTAAAAGAAGCCCCCAGGAATAATGAGTGCGGAGGGCACATCATGCAAAGAATGCAAAAATAGGCCCGAAAGGGCTTTTAAATCAGAAGGATAAAAAAGAGAAACAAAAGACAGCCGAAGTGTAAAAGTTTGGACGGGGGAAGGGGACGAACTCTTAGTCTGGCGCTAGGCATAGAATCGTCGGAGGCGGGCTGCGTTCCATGGGTTCGGCTCAAGTCGGTGATCCGACGCATTTCGTAGACGGTACGCTCCGTCAGTCAGTACTTGATCGATGATGAAGGGACCCTCCCATTTGGGCTTGAGCTTGTCCTTTTTCTTGTCCGGCAGGCGTAGAACTAGTTCACCAATGTTGTAAGTCTTGGTCCGTACTTCTCTGCTTTGATATCTTCGGGCCTGCTGCTGATAGAATGCGGAACGAGCCTTTGCGACGTCACGTTCTTCCTCCAATGTGTCTAAGCTGTCCTGCCGATCAAGCTCGGCCTCTCTTTCCTCATACATGTGCACTCGAGGTGAGTCATGAATAATGTCACGGGGCAAAACTGCCTCTGCGCCGTATACCATAAAAAATGGTGTGAATCTGGTAGTACGGTTAGGCGTTGTCCGCAGCCCCCAGAGTACGGAGTCGAGCTCCTCGACCCATTGTGTGTTGGATTTAGTGAGTGACCTCACTAGTCTGGGTTTAATGCCGCTCATTATTAGACCATTTGCTCTTTCCACTTGACCGTTGGTTTGAGGGTGATAGACTGACGCATAGTCGAGCTTGATGCCCATATTTTTGCACCCAGACTTAACCTCATCGGCTGTGAAGTTCGTGCCGTTGTCGGTGATGATGCTGTGGGGGACTCCGTAACGGTGTACCACCCCTGATATAAAGTCTATCACTGGTCCGGACTCTGCCGTTTTGACCGGTTTGGCCTCTATCCATTTGGTGAATTTATCCACCATGACCAATAGGTACTTTTTCTAGTGGGTTCCCCCTTTAAGGGGTCCAACCATGTCAAGCCCCCAGACCGCGAACGACCAGGTAATGGGTATGGTTTTGAGGGCGGTGGGTGGCATATGGCTCTGATTAGCAAAGAGCTGACAACCAACGCATCGCTGGACCTAGTCCTGTGCGTCTGCCCGAGCCGTCGGCCAATAAAATCCTGTACGGAAAGCCTTTCCTACAAGGGCCCGGGCTGCTGCGTGGTGTCCGCCTAGTCCGGCATGAATTTCAGCCAGGAGGTTTCGCCCTTCTTCTTCGGAGATACACCTTTGAAGGACTCCGGTGGTACATTTCTTATAAAGTTCTCCCTCATGGACCTTGTAGGCCTTCGATCGCCGGACTATGCAGCGGGCCTCATTTTGGTCTTCGGGAAGTTCCTGCCTAAGTAAGTAGGCTAGGAAAGGTTCTGTCCACGCGGCAATTACTGCCATTATGACGTGGGCGGAGGGTGTTATGTCGTCTGCCGAATCACCAATTGGTGCGGTTTTCTCCGGTTTATCGCTACCGGACTCCTCTTCCCATAGTACGGATGGCTTGAAGAGCCGTTCCAGGGAGATATTTGGAGGGACAGCATCACGTTTTGCACCGATGCATGCCAGGACGTCGGCCGCTTGGTTGTTATCTCGGGCTATGTGATGGAATTCTAGTCCGTCAAACCGAGCTGACATTTTTAGGACAGCGTTACGATATGCTGCCATTTTCAGATCCTCGGCGTCGAAGTCTCCATTTATCTGGGATATTGCAAGGTTTGAGTCCCCGTGCACCTCTAGGCGTTTAATGCCCATGGAGATAGCCATCCGGAGACCATGTAACAGGGCCTTGTATTCGGCTGCGTTGTTGGAGTCCGTGTACATTATTTGAAGTACATACTGGACTGTATCTCCGGTGGGGGACGTCAGTACGACGCCAGCCCCCAGTCCGGCCAACATTTTGGAGCCGTCGAAATGCATAGTCCAATTGGAGTATGCGCCGTACTCTTTAGGGAGTTCGGCTTCAGTCCATTCGGCGACGAAGTCAGCCAAAACTTGTGACTTTATAGCTCATCGAGGTTTGTAAGTGATGTCGAATGGTAAGAGCTCAATGGCCCATTTTGCTATCCTGCCCGTTGCGTCGCGATTATTTATAATGTCATTGAGTGGAACTTCGGAGGCCACTGTTATCGAGCACTCCTGAAAGTAGTGCCGGAGCTTTCGAGACGCCATGAACACTGCATATGCTATCTTCTGATAGTGCGGGTAACGGGATTTGCAGGGGGTTAACACAGTGGATACATAATACACTGGTTTTTGAAGAGGGAATTTATGCCCTTCTGTCGCTCGTTCGACGACGAGGACTGTGCTCACAACTTGATGTTGTTGCTGCGATGTATAACAACATTGGTTCGCCCAGAGTGGGCGCAGCCAGGACCGGATTTGTTGCCAGTATGGCCTTTATTTCTTCGAGTCCGGCAGTGGCAGCATCCGTCCACTCAAAGTGTTCGGTGCGCCTAAGGAGGCGATAGAGGGGCAGCGCCTTTTCTCCTAAACGGGAGATAAAGCGGCTTAAGGCTGCCACACATCCTGTTAATTTTTGTATTTGTTTGAGGTCTTTTGAAATATCCAACTGTGACAGAGCTCGGATTTTGGCCGGATTTGCTTCAATTCCTCTACCGGATACGATGAAGCCCAGCAGCTTTCCGGCTGGTACGCCGAAAACGCATTTTTCCGAATTCAGCTTGATGTCATATGCTCTGAGGTTGTCGAATGTGAGCCTCAAATCGTCTACTAAAGTTTCGACGTGTTTTGTTTTGACGACTACGTCGTCTACGTATGCCTCGACTGTTTTGCCGATCTGGGTGGCCAGACATGTTTGAATCATGCGCTGATATGTTGCGCCGGCGTTTTTGAGTCCGAAGGGCATCGTGTCGAAGCAGAATGGTCCATATGGAGTGATGAATGCCGTTGCGGCTTGGTCTGCTTCCGCCATCTTGATTTGATGATAGCCAGAGTATGCGTCCAGGAAGCACAACGAATCGTGCCCTGCTGTGGCATCGATAATTTGATCGATGCGGGGGAGAGGGAAGGGATCCTTTGGGCAAGCTTTATTGAGGTCTTTAAAATCGACACAGAGGCGCCAGGATTTATCCTTCTTTGGTACCATCACCAAATTTGCTAGCCAGTCCGGATGTTTGATATCTCTGATGAATCCGGCTTCCAATAGTTTGGCTAGCTCTTCTCCCATTGCCTGTCTTTTTGGCTCGGAAAATCGTCGAAGAGCCTGTTTGACTGGCTTCAATCCTTTTAGGATGTTGAGGCTGTGTTCAGCCAACCTGCGGGGGATTCCGGGCATGTCTGAAGGATGCCAGGCGAAGATATCCCAATTTTCCTGAAGGAATTCGCGCAGTGCGGCGTCTACTTCGGGGTTCAACTGTGCCCCAATGGAGGCCATCTTTGTTGGGTCCGTTGGATGGACCTGGAATTTTGTTATCTCGTCTGCTGGTGTGAAGGAGGTGGACTTGGATCTTTTATCGAGTATCACATCATCCCTGTTCACCGTAGAGTGCAGCGCGGTGAGTTCCTCTGCCGCTAAGGCTTCGGATAGTGCCTCGAGGGCTAATGCGGCTGTCTTGTTTTCGGCGCGGAGTGCTATGTCCGGATCACTAGCGAGAGTGATTATTCCGTTGGGCCAGGCATTTTAAGCTTCATGTACCCGTAATGAGGCATTGCTTGGAAAATTGTGAATGCCTCTCGTCCTAATATGGCGTGATATCCACTGCTGAACGAGGCCACCTGGAACGTGACTTCTTCGGATCTGTAATTGTCCGGAGAGCCAAACACCACATCGAGTGTGATTTTTCCGGTGCAGCGCGCTTCCCGGCTAGGGATTATTCCCCTAAAGGTTGTGCTGCTTCGCTCAATAAGGCTCCAATCGATTTCCATTTTTCGCAGAGTTTCCTCGTAAATGAGGTTTAGTCCGCTGCCGCCGTCCATGAGGAATTTTGTCAGTCGAAAGCCGTCCACTATGGGACTAAGTACCAGTGCGGCTGGCGCTCTGGTTGTTCGGAATGTGGGCTCGTCGCTGCCATTGAAGGTAATAGCTGTGAGTTCCACGGATTTGCTGTTGCTACTTGGTAGACTTCGGCGAGTTCGCGGATTGATCGTTTTCGCATATTATTTGATGCGAAAGTCTCGAAGACTGTTGATACCGTGCTGGCATTGTTGGAGTGGTTTCCCGGAGCTAGAATCTCTTCGCCACATTTGGCCACCTGCCGTAATATCCAACATGCTCGAAGGCTATGTGTTGGGACGGCTCCCTCTGTATTATGAAGCTTACAGGGTCCATTGAGCCATCCCTCCAGTACGGTTCCGTTTCCCTGATTGGTTTTTTCTTTTTTCTTTTTTGCTTCTGGGGCCTGAGTGTAAGACGCCCTTTTACTGCGGACTGGGTTTGGGGCCGGATTATCCCAAAATTGATTTTCGGTTTTCCGGAAACTCTCCATCGCACAGTACTTTCGTACAATGGACGCCAGATCGGTAAAACGCGTAATTTTGCGACGATCAATGGCGTTTAGTATTCCCTTGTCCGTGCAGTTATTGCGGAAGATTGATATTGCATTTTCCTCTCGGCAGTCCTTTATCCTGTCCATAACCAGGAGGAATCTGGCCCAGTAGTGATGTACTGTTTCTGTAGGCTCTTGCCGTATTAGAGATAGATCGCATATGTCTGGGCGGGTGGGTGGAATAAAATCCGGATCCCTGCCCGTCTTGAGGCTCAAAGGCCAAGGGGTTTCCGAATTCGGAAGTGTGTTTTGCTGGGGACAATCCAGCGAGTCCGGGGCGATGTATGACTTTAAGTTCAATGCTCGATCGAAGTCCGTCCCTCTGCGGGAATCCGACATGGAGGGTTCGGGAATCCGGACATGAATTGTTTTCAACACTGGCAAAGAGTTGCCGTATTGCTCCTCCATCACTGCGACGTGGTGGGTGGCCTGGGGAGAGTTAATCTCTCTTAGATCGGTTTTAAGCCCAATCTGGTTGTAGTCCGTGGCGACTCCCAGGGCAGCGATGCGATCCAAGAGCTCGTTAACAGACGAGAGCTCCATTGGATCTAACTGTTCGGCAGCTTTTGGGCTGACGCGAAGATTGCTTTCGACGATCTGAGAAGTCATTGTCGAAGCGGCGGCCGGGCAGGCGGTCATGAGAAAACCACCGAGCCGGATAATTTGGCCGGCGACCAAGGCCCTTTCGGCGAAAACACCGTCTTTGAAGACGGGTGGAGGCATCCGCTCTATCGGTGACGACACAGAGGAACTCTCAATGAAAGCACCAATGTCGGTGTCAAAACCGGCGGATCTCGGGTAGGGGGTCCCGAACTGTGCGTCTAGGCGGATGGTAATAGGAGACAAGGGACACGATGTTTTTTACCCAGGTTCGGGCCCTCTCGATGGAGGTAAAACCCTACTCCTGCTTGATTGATATTGATGATATGGGTAGTACAAGAGTAGTTCTACCACGAGATCAAGGAGGCTAAACCCTAGAAGCTAGCCTATGGTATGATTGTATGTTGTATATGTTGTCCTACGGACTAAAGCCCTCCGGTTTATATAGATACCGGAGAGGGCTAGGGTTACACAGAGTCGGTTACAATGGTAGGAGATTTACATATCCGTATTGCCAAGCTTGCCTTCCACGCCAAGGAAAGTCCCATCCGGACACGGGGCGGAGTCTTCAATCTTGTATCTTCGTAGTCTTGATAGTCCGGCGGACATTGATAGTCCGGCTGTCCGGACACCCCCTAGTCCAGGACTCCCTCAACGGGTGCCCTCCATACCAACACTTTCCAACGAATTTATTATTTGACAACATAACGTAAATTCATTTTTTCATTTCGAGACCGGGCATCCCTAATACCTTTGTTGTACTCTCGTGCAAGGACAAGTGACTAAACACTCATCATGAGAATAACACATCTAGCATGGAAAACACCGGCCACTCCTCACCGCCTAGCGAGCGGTACGAGCACATAAAAGAGAAATTTATTTTGAAAATTAGAGATGGCACATGCAAATTTATTTTGAAAATCTATCACTTTGGGACTATTTTCATATGTTGCTTTTAATAAGCTCAAACAAATTTAAGTGAAGAACATGAGCATAATATTTCTTTCTCTCAAAATAATCTAGGTGAAGCAAGAGATAATTTCTTAAAAAATTTACTAACTCCCAAATAAATCTAAGTGAAGCATGAGAGCGTATCTTCAAAAATAACAAAGCACACCGTGCTCAAAAAGATATAAGTGAAGTACTAGAGCAATTCCCTGGGTCTAAAAATTTAAGTGAAGCATAGGAGCAAGCATAGCATAAATTTTGGCTCTCTCAAAAAGGTGTGGCCAGAAAGGATTCAAGACTTAAAACACAAAGCAAAACAAGCAAAGACTCATATCATACAAGACGCTCCAAGCAAAACTCATAATATGTGATGAATAATAATATAGTTCCAAGTAAAATACCGATGGTTGTTAGAAGAAAGAGGGGATGCCACTCGGGGGCATCCCCAAGCTTAGTTGCTTGCTACTTCTTGAATATTATCTTGGGGTGCCTCGGGCATCCCCAAGCTTAGCCTTTTACTAATCGTTATTCCTTCATCCATCGTAAGATCACCCAAAACTTGAAAACTTTAATCACACAAAACTCAACAAAACCTTCGTAAGATCCGTTAGTATAAGAAAGCAAACCACTACTATAAGTACTATTGCAAACCCATTCATATTTTATTTTTGCATTATATCTACTGTATTCCAACTTTTCTATGGCAAAAACTCTTCAAAGAAAACCATAGAATCATCAAAACAAGCACACAACACAAAGAACACAGAATCTGTCAAAAATAGAACAGTCTGTAGCAATCTGACTACTTCGAATACTTATGTAACTCCAAAAATTCTGAAAAATTAGGACGACGTGAGAAATTTGTTTACTGAATAACGAACAAACTCAAAATCACTTTCCTGATAAAAATTAAAAATAATTTCGTGGGCGCCAAACTTTCTGTTTTTCAGCAAGATCAAATCAACTCTCACTCAAATCATCCCAAGGGCCTTGCTTGGCACAAACACTAATTTAAACCACAAAAACACATCTAACCAGATGCATAATTGGGTATTTCATTGAAAACAGCAAGAAAACCAAAAAGCAAATGATACAAGTTGGGTTGCCTGCCAACGAGCTATCATTTTACGCCACTAGCTAGGCATAATGTGAAGGATCTAAGTTTTGTCCTCTGTAATCTTTGCCACTTTAGTAAGGGTCTTTTCAAATCCAGGAGGCTCTTTACGCTTAACTAAATTTTCCAGGAAAGAAACCATCCTGAGATCTAAAATATCCAACCGTTTATTGCAAAGGGTAATAAAAGTGTTCATACGATTGATACTACCATTGAGATGTTTGAGAGGTTCATTATATTTTTGCAATTCAACCATATGTTTATGCAAATCACCGAGTTTGTCCAAAATTTGAACTCCCTCTGGGGTGAAAGAAAACCCTTTATTTTGTGGTGGAACCCCCAAATTCCTTCTAAGATTTCATAGGCAACATTAACATCAAGCTCAATAAAATTCCCTTTCGCGGCAAAATCCAAAAGTTGTCTATGATCCAAAGCCAATCCCACGTAAAAATTTCTAAGCAAAATTTTTGCATCTCCCTATAAACAACAAACACAGTAAGACTCCATAAGCCTATACCAGACATCTTTCAAATTTTCTCCTTGTCTTTGTTTGAAGTATAGAACTTCAAAATCTGGTAACAAAGGAGGAGCGGTCAAACCAGCCATTGTGACGAGAAAGCAAGAATGCGAATAGATATGACAAGAAAATGGTGGTCGAAAAAGAGAGAGAATAAAACCGCAAATTTTTGTGAAGTGGGGGAGAGGAAAACGAGAGGTAAATGACAAATAATATAAATTGCAAGGAGATGAGTGATACGTCTCCAACGTATCTATAATTTATGAAGTATTCATGCCATGTTTACAATAATTTTATATGGTTTTGGTATGATTTGCATGGAACTAACCCGGTGTGACACCTGGATAATTAAGCTACAGTAATTCTCAGCTAATGATGCCACGTCACTTACTGTTGCTAATCTCGTGTTAGTTCAAAAACGATTCAAATTCAAATTCAAAATCAAGCAAACAATAAAAGTTTTCAAATATTAAAACTAAAATGTTAGGAATGTGGCATTATTACATATAATAAATTAGGTACGACTTTGGTATTTTACTAAAACTAAATTATATTGGAAATAATAGAAAACAGTAAAGGAAAAATAAGTAAAAAGAAAAGAACAAAATAGAAAACAAAAATAAAAGAAAGGACCCCCCCGGCCCAACTGGACCACGGCCCAGCAGACCGTTCGCTAGCCAACCTAGCTAAGCAGGCCTATATGGCCGCCCCTGCCCACCACTAAACCCTAACGCACCCACTTCTCCCCCCCCCCCGACCCCACGTCTCTCTGTTCTGGAACATAGTAATAATTCAAAAAAATTCCTACGTGTCACCAAGATCAATCTAGGAGATGATAGCAACGAGAGATAGGGAGTGCATCTTATTACCCTTGAAGATCGCTAAGTGGAAGCGTTACATGAACGCGGTTGATGGAGTCGTACTCGCGACAATTCAAATCGAGGAAGATCCGATCCAAGCGCTGAACGGATGGCGCCTCCACGTTCAACACACGTACTACCCGGGGACGTCTCCTACTTCTTGATCCATAAAGTAGAGAGGATAAGTTGAGGGAGAACTCCAGCAGCACGACGGCGTGGTGGTGGAGCTCGTGGTTCTCCGGCAGAGCTTCGTTACGCTCAATGGAGTAGGAGGAGGAGTTGGAGGGGGAGGGCTGCGCCAGGGGCAAGGGGTTCCAGCTCCCATGCGCCTCCCCACTATATATAGGGGTGGAGGGGGCTAGTTTCTTGCCCTCCAAGTCCATTGGGGCGTTGGCAAAGGTGGGAGGAAGATCCCATCATTTCCCTTCCCCACCGATTGTTATTCCCCTTTTTAGGGATCTTGATCTTATCACTTCAGTATATGATCTTATTCCTTCTAAGCGGGGATATTGGTGAGCCTTGACCAGGGGTGTGGGTCCTTGCCCCACTACCCACATTAATGTGGGTCCCCCCATGCAGGTGGGCCCCACTCCGGAACCTTCTAGTACCTTCCCGGTACAATACCGAAAAATCTCGATCATTTTCCGGTGGCCAAAATAGGACTTCCCATATATAAATCTTTACCTCTGGACCATTCCGAAACTCCTCGTGACATCTGGGATCTCATCCGAGACTCCGTACAACTTTCGGTAACCACATACAATTCCCATTACAACTCTAGCATCACCAAACCTTAAGTGTGTAGACCATACGGGTTCAGGAACCATGCAGACATGACCGAGATGCCTCTCCGGCCAATAACCAATAGCGGGGATCTGGATACCCATATTGGCTCCCACATGTTCCATGATGATCTCATCGGATGAACCACGATGTCGGGGATTCAATCAATCCCGTATACAATCCCCTTTGTCCATCGGTATGTTACTTGCCCGAGATTCGATCGTCGGTATCCCATACCTCGCTCAATCTCATTACCGCCAAGTCTCTTTACTCGTTCCATAACTCTTGATCCTGTGGCTAACTCCTTAGTCACATTGAGCTCATTATGATGATGCATTACCGAGTGGTCCCAGAGATACCTCTCCGTCATACGGAGTGACAAATCCCAGTCTCGATTCGTGCCAACCCAATAAACACTTTCGGAGATACCTGTAGTGCACCTTTATAGTCACCCAGTTATGTTGTGACGTTTGATACACCCAAAGCATTCCTACGGTATCTGGGAGTTGCACAATCTCATGGTATAAGGAAATGATACTTGACATTAGAAAAGCTTTAGCAAACAAACTACACGATCTTGTGCTATGCTTAGGATTGCGTCTTGTCGATCACATCATTCTCCAAATGATGCGATCCCTTTATCAACGACATCCAATGTCCATGGCCAAGAAAGCACAACCATCTATTGATCAACAAGCTAGTCAACTAGAGGCTTACTAGAAACATATTGTGGTCTGTGTATTCACACATGTATTACAGTTTCCGCTTAATACAATTATAGCGTGAACAATAGACAATTATCATGAACAAGGAAATATAATAATAAACATTTTATTATTGCCTCTAGGTGTTAAAGCTTGCATCTACGTAACCCTTTATGCTGAACTCTTTATCACTTCCATAACCGAGAAACATTTCCTTATTCCTCTAAGGACAATTTTGACCACCGTCCAATGATCCACTCCTAGATCACTCTTGTACCCCCTTCTAGACACATGGCAAGGCACATATCAGGTGCGGTACACGGCATGGCATATCATATTGAGCCTATGGTTAAGGCATAGGGGACGACCTTCATCCTTTCTCTTTCTTCTACCATGGTTGAGCTTTAAGTCTTAACATCACACCTTACAACTTAACAAAGAAATCCTTCTTGATTGATCCATTTTGAACTGCTTCAAAATCATGTCAAGGTATGTGCTCTGTGAAAGTCTTATCAGGCATCTTGATCTATCTCTATAGATCTTGATACCCAATATGTAAGCAGCTTTACCCATGTCTTCCTTTGAAAAACTCCATTCAAACAACCCTTTATGCTTTCCGTAAATTCTACATCATTTCCGATCAACAATATGTCATCCACATATACTTATCAGAAATGTTGTAGTGCTCCCACTCACTTTCTTGTAAATACAAGTTTCTTGCAAACTTTGTATAAACCCAAAAGCTTTGATCACCTCATCAAAGCGTATGTTCCAACTCCGAGATGCTTGCTCTAGTCCATAGAAGGATCGCTGGAGCTTGCATACCTTGTAGCATCCTTAGGATCGACAAAACCTTCTGAATGTATCACATACAACCTTTCCTCACAGAAACCGTCAAGGAAACATTTTATTGACATCCATCTGCCAGATTTTGTAAATGAAGATGCAGCAATTGCTAACATAATTCTAACAGACTTCAGCTTCGCTATGATTGAGGGAGTCTCATTACGGTCAACTCCTTGAACTTGTGAGAAACTTCTTTGAGACAAGTCGAGCTTCATAAATGGTGACATTGCTATCAACATATGTCTTCTTCTTAAAGATCCATTTATTCTCAATGGCTTGCCGATCATCGGGCAAGTCCACCAAAGTCCATACTTTGTTCTCATACATCGATCCTATCTTGGATTTCATGGCTCCTGGCCATTTTTGTAGGAATCCGGGCCCACCATCGCTTCCTCATACCTCATAGGTTCACCGTTGTCCAACAACATGACTTTTAAGACAGGGTTACCACTCAGAAGTTGTACGCACCCTCATCGACCTACGAGGTTTGATAGTAACTTAATCTGAAGCTTCATGATCATCATCATTAGCTTTGTCTTCAATTGATGTAGGTGCCACAGAAACATCTTTTTGTGCTGCGCTACTCTCTGGTTGAAGTAAAGGTTCAACAACCTCATCAAGTTCTATCTTCCTCCCACTCAATTCTTTCGAGAGAAACTCTTTCTCGAGAAAGGACTTGTTCTTAGCGACAAACACTTTGCCCTCAGATATGAGAAAGAAGGTATACCCAATCGTCTTCTTTGGGTATTCTATGAAGACACAATTATCCGCTTTGGGTTTGAGCTTTTCTGGCTAAAGCTTATCGACATAAGCATCGCAGCCCTAAACCTTAAGAAATGACAACTTAGGTTTATTGCCAAACCATAGTTCATACGGTGTCATCTCCATGGACTAGATGGTGCCCTATTAATGTGAATGTAGTTGTCTCTAATGCATAACCCCAAAACGATAGCGGTAGATCAGTAAGAGACATCATAGATCGCACCATATCCAATAGAGTGTGATTACGACGTTCGGTCACACCATTATGCTATGGTGTTCCAGGTGGCATCAACTATAAAACGATTCCACCTTTTCTTAAGTGATGAAGTCATGTACCTAGGGTAGGGTCATAGACCAGATCTAAGTACCCTACCCAAGGACACCCTCAGAAGAAACTGCCTTCCAGTCGACCAAGAGAGACTTCACTCCACGGACTCGAAGGACTCGACCATGAAGACTCACTCGACCACCAGAAGATCAAGAACCACTCTGCATCGTAACGGTCTGTAATTAAGTAGTCTTTATGGCATTTAGGACACTTTATGTGAGGCGTTACCAGTAACGCCTAGACTTAATGTACTTTAAACCCTGCATTACTGTGGGCCGGAGGGGCCTGGCGGACACTATATAAGCCACCCCCCTCCTCAGTCTAAAGGGTTCGCACCCCTATAATCCATATACGCATAATTCACTCGACCGCCTCCGGGCTCCGAGACGTAGGGGTGTTACTTCCTCAGAGAAGAGCCTGAACTCGTACATCTCTTGTGTTTACAACTGCTCCATAGCTAGGATCTTGCCTCTCCATACCTACCCCCCTCTCTACTGTCAGACTTAGAACCACGACAGTTGGCGCCCACCGTGGGGCAGGTGTCTTAGCGATTTTTGGAGAAGTTGCGATTCTTCCGATTACTTTCGTCATGGTTGCTAGTGGAGTTTTGGTCGAGGGCCGCGAGATCCGTCTCGGCGCTCTCACCTTCATCGCCGACGACTCCGCTTGGCTCCAGGAGGCTCCACTCGACGTTGATGCGCTCCCCAGCCGCGGTGCGACGCATTTTCGCGCATGTGTCCGCAGCATTCTGCTGCGGTGTCGTGGGAAACGAACACCTATGGGGCAGGGCCCCTTTTCGGTCCGGCAAGGGAGCGGAGGGCGCACGTAGAGCAGATCGAGGCGAGGCACGCGAGGGATTTTACCCAGCTTTGGAGCTCTCCGGAGAGATAAAACTCCTACTGCTGCTTTGTGTTTCTATTCTGTTCTTGCTTGAAAGCGTGGGTGTGCTATAGTTTCAAATGAGTCGAACCCCTTATACGTGCGCATGGGCCTCCTTTTTAAAGTCCAAAGGGGTCACCGACAGGTGGCAGCGTAGAGAGAGGGGTAAAAAAGTAAAAACGGGGGTTGGTACAACCGCTATCAACAGTGTAGGAAACGACCGTTAGGGGCGCCACCGATCGCCACGATGGCCTCCTTGTCATCTTCATTTGCCACCTCGCACCGCTTGGCTGCACAGCTACCCACCATGTGCACCAGGAGTGATCTTGCGGCGACACATCGTTGGATGTGCTGGAGCTTGGGCGCAGAGTGGTGGCTTTGCCGCGGCAAGCGCCTTGCCGCGGTCGCTGTCTCATCGCACCCGCAAGCTTGCCGCTTGCTGGGTCTTGCCGGGACGCACGGTGCGCCACGGCAAGTCTCTTGAAGTGCCTTGGTTGGCCTTCCCGGCAAGCTCCTCTTGCCGGGGTCTTGTCCTTCCCGGCAAGCTCCTCTTGCCGGGGTTCTGTCTTCTCAGCTAACACTTTGTTCTTGAATGACAGTAAATAGGAATAGCGGAGGATCTTGGCAGACGCCCGGCAAGCCTTGCTGCGGGCCGCTGCGACTGCCCGTGCACAAGTTCGGGATACTAAGGTACCCCTACTTTAGTACACCGACAGGAGCCCCCGGGCCTGGGCCATACACGGTGCCGAGCGCTGTTGGGCCAGGCCCAAAACAGAGCACGGGCACACGCGGCCTGGGTCCACACTAAATCTGACTCCGTACCCGCCGCGCCCTCCCGTAACGGCACACGTCAATCGCGGCGTCGTGGGAGAAATCGTGGGCAATTATTAATTCAGGAAATGCGTTATGTTAGCATCCCCAGTTTATAAGCAGAGGAAACAGGGCCGTTCCCCCCACCTTCGCCACTTGCAGTTCTTTCCTCCGAAAGCTCCGCCGCTCCCCTCCGCTTCACAAGCCGAAAGAGAGCAGCGCTCCGCCGCCCGTCGCCGCCGTCGCCCTCAACACCTCCGCGCTCCCCCACCGCTTCCGCCATGGCTCCGAAGACCGGCAAGGGCTCAAAGTCGAGCACCAAGTTGGCCGAGGCGTTGCGGCTCGAGGCGCTACGCAAGGAGCGAGTGCTTTTCCCCCCCGAGCTCACCCCGAAGGCGCTGTGGGAGGAGTTCTACCTCTTCTGGTCAACGCAGACGCGGGCGCATCCGCGCACGCCGGTGTTTTCCGCTGAGGCTTCCAAATCGAAGTGGTGCCCAAAAGGGTACCATTTCTTTCCTGTGTTCTTCTATTGCGGGCTCTGCCCACCTTTTTTCGATTTTCTCTGCGACATCATGAATACCTACGGGTTTCATCTTCTTGATTTCACCCCCAACGCTGTTCTGACAATGGCGGTTTTCGCACACCTCTGCGAGAACTTCGTTGGCATCCTCCCGAATGTCTCTCTTTTTCGTCATTATTTCACCCCCCGGGCCGAGAAAGGGGAGCCACTGGCTGGCGGAATCACCTGGACCTCACGGATCGGCATGAAAGAGGTGTACTTGACGGGCGAGCTCCGCAGCAAGTGGGATGAGTGGAGGGCGGAGTGGTGCTGGATCGTTGACGCCAACTCGCAGCCATTCACCAACCTGCGCCAGACCCGGGTAGTGCGCGGCGGCGACTGGAGCGCTCTGTCGCCGGACGATGCCAAGCTGAAGATTGCCACCACCTGAATCCTCTGGCTCAGGCTTGCCGGGCTCACAGCAGGGGCAGTTGGCGCGGATTTCCTTCGCCGTCGCATCGCCCCTCTGCAGAAGAGGGGGAGGCCCGCCTAGATGTTTGGCGGTCTGGCGGATATCATGAGGCTGCGTCCAGGCCTCAACTTTAACTTCATGGTTCTAGAGCTTGACGGGATGCTGAGGGAGCTGTTCAAGCATGACGCCAACCATCCAGAGTGGTTCAGGCTGCCGCAGGGCGTCATCCCGTTGTGCAACAACTCCCAGCGCGATCGCATCTGCGCAATGATGCCAGAGTGCGACTCGCACGGGATAAGCGCAACTTGGATAGAGCCCACCGACGACGTCGTGCGGCAATTCTTCGATGGCTTGACGGAGGTAGCAGTCAACTCCGACGAGCAGAGGCTCCTCACTCGCGACACCACTGACGACGAGATGCGGTACATCGCCACCAGGGCCGAAGAGGCGGCGGCAGCCAACGCCGCGGGCGAGTTTGGCTTCACGTTGGAGGAGGCAAAGGCGGCCGAGGCGGCAAGCCTTGCTGACCGGGAGGACCTTGCCGGAGAGGTCATTGGCAAGGGGGAGCCCGAGGCCGAAGCGAGCGAGCCCGCCGGGGGCGCGAGCGGCCAGCCATCCTCGAGAAGCTTGCCACAGGCGGAGCCCCCAGCGCAGCCCCAATTCCAACCAAGAAGGCGCCTCCGTCGAGTTGGAGATCCAGCAGGACGGCAAGCAGGCCAACAGCCGCAGCGTCGTGGGACGCGCTCCACCGCGGCAAGTACGGTTGCCGCAGGAGCATCTCAGGCCGCGCCGGCAACCGAGGCGGGGTCTTCCCAGGCTGCCACACACGACCCTGCCGCAGCTCCCGGGAAACGTCCAAGGGAGCCCACTCCTCCGCCTCGCCGCGGAGAAAGGGTACCAGACTTCGACCTCTCTGCGCTGAGCTCCGACGAGGAGGAAGAAGAGGAGGAGGAGTAAGGCTTTCTTCTCACTGTACTTGTATTTCTTCAATCATTGTTGTTGCTTGTTTTGCATCTGATTTGCTTCTCTCTGAATCCCTGCTCTATTTCAGGACTCTGGCCGAGAGAGCGGCGAAGAGGGCCAAGGTCCCCGTGGTTGTCATCGAGGACGATCCTGTTGTGACGGCAGAAGACACGTCCGAGACCACCTTGACAGACCCGATTCCTTCTCCTCGCAGCAGCCCCCAGCACAGCCCCCAACGTAAGTGTTTGGTTCACTTCCTGTTGTGGGGCACGCATGGATGCTTCTTCTTTTGCTGACATCTTGATTGCTGATTCATTCGTGTAGGAGCAGAGCAGGCCCATCAGGGGCAATCAGAAACCGCCCCGAAGGTGCTGTCTGCTTCGACTACGCCGCCAAGGGGCGATTCCCTGACAAGGGAGCGCTCTCCGGCAAGGGAGAGGTCCCCGGCAAGGGACGGAACCAGTGAGCCCTTGGTGGAGGAGCCCATGGTCACAGAGCCCAGCACAGGTAACCTTCCTTGTCGGAAATCTTCCCTTGGGTTCTTCTTCTGATCTTCTTTCTTCTTCTTTTTTTTGGATATTTGCTTGACTTTTCCTTCCTCTTCCTATCCTCAGATCCCCCTCTCGCAGACCCAATGGAGACCGAGGCCACCGACGAGGAAGGCGCACGCGATAACACTGAAGATGCCGCCGCCGGCGAGGAAGAGGCCGGCGCTGATGAACCCGTCGACGAGGAAGCCGCCAAGGCTGCTGGCGCAGGAGCCGGCGAGGGGTCCGGCGATCGTACTGACGACCCGGAGGGCGCAGGAGCGCAAGGCGCTACACCGTCCGCCGACCCCTCCGCCGCTGATGCAGCGCCGGGCTCCGAGGAGCCCCAGCCAGGCGCATACTTGAAGGCCGGCGAGGGCGTATACATCAAGCTTCCCTGGGCGTCGAGCTCCAGGGCGCCGGTTGAAGGAGAGGAGTTTGATGGAGAAGAACTCGCCTCTGCTGGGTTGGCAGTGGTTGACGCGCCCAGCAGCAGCAGTGGCGAGTCCAAGGAGGAGCAGCTGCTCCGGAAGTTGGTGTCACTCTACCGCGCCCGGCAAGCGAAGCTTGAGTCCCGGGAAGCGCTTGTCGCTCAGGCGGGAGTTCACATAGAGAAACACGCGCAGGAGCTCCGGAACCGCAACCAGGAGGCCCTCCGGTCCATTGCTGAGGAGAGGGCACAGCTCGACGAGGCAAAGAAGGCGTTCATCCTGGAGAAGGCTGAAGCCGAGGAGCAGCAGAGGCTCGCCGCCGAGGAGCAGTCCAAGCGGGAAGGTGAGCTGATATAGAAGAAGGTGGACTTGGACAGCCACGAGGAGGAGCTCGCCGTCCGGGAGCAATCACTTGGCAGGGCACTCAAGGAGGCGAAGGATGCCGCCGCGGCTGCTGAGGCCGCCAAGAAGGAGTTAGAGGTGAAGGTGACGCAGCTGGAGGCGGACATGAAAGGGAAGAATGAAGAGCTTGCCGCACTCCAGCGCGAACACAAGAAGGATGCCCGCGCCCATGACGATCTGCAAGTTCAGCTCGCCGACAAGATCAAGGAACTGAACGCCGCCAAGGACTCGAGCGCTGATCTGGAGATGAAGCTGGCCACCTTGACGGAGACGCTGGACGCCGCCAAGAAGCAAGAAGATGACTTGAATAAAGAGGTCAAAGGCAACGAAGAGCTGCTGACGAGGGCCGCCGAGACTCAGAACACTTTCAAGGCCACGATGGAGCTCTGGACGGAAGGCCTCGTCAACATTGCTGCAACCATCGACGAGGAGTTGGCGGAGCTGGACTTGGCGGGCTTCGGGTACTCCACCGACGAGAACCTCCAGCCTAGCGCCAAGCTTACTCTTTTCTTCAAGGGCGTGGTGACGGCCCTCCAGCAACTCCGGGAAAGGATCCCGAAGAAGCTGGCGGACGAGTCGCGCGCAATCTGCGCCAAGGTCTTGGAGAAGGTGCTGGTGAAGATCCTCTTCCGCAATCCAGGCCTCGACCTTTCCCGCGTCCTCAAGAAGCTGCCGGCGGGTGCTGATCTTGAGGAGCTCAAAGCCATCGTCGCACCCATCGTGGACAAGGTGAACGAAGTCAGGAGGATCGATGGCGAGCGCGCGGATTAGGCCACTCTTCTTCCCCTTTTCTTCTTCTTGCCGCTGTTAGATATGTCATGGAGACAATCCATTAGAGCGCGGCAAGTTGTTTATTGTAATATAACTTTATTCTGGATACTATCTGCTATGTTACTTCCTTTATTCGATTCCATCCCTTGTATGTTTTTACCCTACGCTTTTAGGGAACTTGCCGGCGCAAGCACGCTTGCCGCGAGCACTGAGTGCGGAACATCAGCAGCCCGCTGGCGATGTTGCCTCCGGCAAGAAGAAACCTTGTCGGGACTAGTCGCAGCACACTTTCATTGTTGAGCGGACTCGAAACAAAGTAAGGGTGCAACTTAGCCACGAACCGGTTCCTCCGCGCACAGGTTTTCCATACAAGGCACGGTCGTTCCAGGAATATAACTTAAAAATTTAAAACTGACTGTGCTCAAACTTTGGCAACTTAGCTTTTCTGTCGTCTGTGTCCCGGCAAGGCCATACTTCTTTGAACGACGCCCGGTCCACACCTTTATCCTCCCCCCCCCCCCCCGTGAACTTGTGGGCGAAGGAACCTTCTTTTTGAGAAAAAGAGAGAAGAGAGAATAATGGTATGGGGCCTTAAGGCTTGTTATTGCTTACTGGGGGTAAGTGCTGCACAAAGTGTCAGATAAAACATGCAAGATATGCGAAGCACACATGAACTTTATTTATGCACGGGATCTGTGCCCGGCTTTGTACAAAGGGTTACATGCAACAGCGGCAAGGCTTGTACAAAAGGTGGTTGCCGGAACGGATTCCGGCAACCGCGCCTTATGGGTAAAATTTGCGAAGATGCTCTATGTTCCAGGAATTGCTCACCGGAAAGCCGTCTTCGGTCTCAAGGTGGACAGCGCCGGGCCTAGTGACTCGTTTCACCCGATAAGGGCATTCCCACTTCGGCGTCAACTTGTTGGAATTCTTGGCGGATTGAACACGCCGAAGAACAAGGTCACCTTCCTCGAAGCTTCTGGCATTAACTTTGCGGCTATGGTAGCGATGCAAAGCTTGCTGGTAGCGAGCAGCTCGTACAGCAGCCTGAAGACGATCTTCCTCGAGGAGCAGCGCGTCATCTTGCCGCAGCTGCTCTTGCTCAAGCTCATCATAAGCGAGCACTCGAGGCGATCCGTATACGAGTTCCGTGGGGAGAACTGCTTCTGCTCCATAGACAAGAGAAAAAGGTGTCTGGCTAGTGGCTCGATTTGGCGTCGTCCTGATCGACCAAAGAACCACCGGCAGCTCCTCGATCCAATTTCTTCCGCACTTGCGCAGCCTGTCGAAAGTTCTGGTCTTGAGCCCGCGCAGCACTTCAGCGTTTGCCCTCTCCACTTGATCGTTGCTTCTCGGGTGAGCAACAGAAGCGAAGCAGATCTTGGTGCCAAGATCTTGGACGTACTGCATGAAGGTCTGGCTCGTGAATTGTGTGCCGTTGTCGGTGATGATCCTGTTAGGGACTCCGAAACGGCAAACAATTGACCTGAAGAACTTGACTGCTGACTGTGTTGTCACCTTCCTCACTGCTTCCACTTCAGGCCACTTTGTGAACTTGTCGATTGCAACGTACAAGTACTCAAAGCTCCCGACGGCTCGGGGAAAGGGGCCGAGGTTGTCGAGCCCCCAGACCGAAAATGGCCAGGATAAAGGGATTGTTTGGAGAGCTTGAGCTGGTTGATGTATCTACTTGGAGTGGAACTGGCACGCTTCACACTTGGTTACTTGTGCCGTTGCATCCTGGAGGGCTGTCGGCCAGAAGAAACCTTGCCGGAAGGCTTTGCCGGCAAGTGCTCTTGCGCCAATGTGGTGACCACATATGCCTCCATGTATCTCCACCAACAGCTCCTGTCCATCTTCCCGGGAAATGCACTTCAATTTCACTCCGTTGAATCTTCTTCTGTACAGTATGTCATTGACAAACTCGTACATACTTGATTGTCGGGCTACTTTCTCTGCTTCTTCTTGTTCTTCGGGAAGTTCTCCTGTCTGAAGGAAATGGACGATCTGCTGTGCCCATGCCGGAGCTCATGGCTCAACGACAAGGACTAAAGGCGCAAATGCTGCTGCGGGAACATCTGCTTCTACGGCCAGAATCTGTGATTCATCCGGAGCATGATGCTCCCCGGCAATTGTGTCGGGACACAGCTTGTCGGGAGCGTCTGCTTCAATGAAAAAAACCCTGGGGCTTGTTGGAGCAGACTGCCCCTCAGCACTCTTTGTGTTGATCTTGGGGACCTTCTTGTCGGCGGCTTCGGGGAGCTCTGCCGGAAAGTAGTCGCCAGTAACCAACTTCCTCTTCTTGCTCTGTCCAGCTGATGGTGTTACAGATGGTTGAGTCAGCTTGAGCACAAAAATTCCTGGTTTCACAGGCAACTTGAGTGCGGCGCATTTTGACAGGCCGTCTGCAATGCCATTCTGAGCTCTTGGAACATGTTCCATTTGCAGGCCGTCAAAATGCTCTTCCAGCTTCCTCACTTCATCAATGTATGCTTCCATCAATGGACTCTGATAATCTTTGTTTACTTGACGGACGACAAGCTGTGAGTCACCCCTGACAATAAGCTTCCTGATCCCAAGGTCTGCCGCGATCCTGAGTCCGGCAAGCAAGCCTTCATACTCTGCAGTATTGTTTGTTGCTTGCTCCTTGGGAAAGTGCATTTGGACCACGTACTTGAGGTGCTCTCCGGTGGGTGCGACGAGTAGTACGCCCGCACCGGCGCCTTGCAGCGAGAAGGCACCGTCAAAGTACACGATCCATTCTTTGCTCGCTTCCTTGACGGGGATGCTCCTCTCCGGAGTTTCTTCATCGGGTGTTGGCGTCCATTCTGCTATGAATTCTGCCAATGCTCGGCTCTGAATAGTTGAAGTACTTTCAAACTTGAGGCCAAAGCTTGACAATTCTAGTGCCCACTCGACAATCCTGCCTGTTGCCTCTGGATTCTGCAATATCCTCTTCAACGGAAAGCGAGTGACCACTGTGACCTCGTGTGCTTGAAAGTAATGGCGCAGCTTCCTCGAGGCCATGAGAAGGCCGAAAAGCAACTTCTGCACACCAGAGTACCTTGATCTAGCCCCTGCAGAAGGGAACTGACAAAGTAAACTGGGTGTTGCACCATTTTCTTCTGTTTCTCTTCTTGTGGCTGCACAGATCCATTCTTGTCGGGACCAGAGCTTGTCGGGGAGGCCCCCTGCTTGTCGCCGGATTCGCTTGCCGCGGTTGCTGACTCATCATCTGCCTCCCTCTCTGCCACTAACGCAGCACTAACCACTTGATTGGTTGCCGCCAGATACAGCAGCAACTTCTCTTGTGGCTTAGGTGCGACAAGTGTTGGAGTGGAGGACAAATATTTCTTCAAGTCTTGCAGCGCAGCCTCCGCCTCCGGAGTCCATTTCATTGGACCTGCCTTTTTCAAAATTTTGAAAAATGGCAGGGCGCGCTCAGTAGACTTAGAGATGAACCTACTGAGAGCAGCAACGCAGCCGGCAAGCCTTCGTACGTCCTTGACTCGCTTCGGTGCTTCGATTTGCTCGATGGCCTTGATCTTGTCGGGATTGGCTTCAATCCCCCTCTGGGACATGAAGAACCCGAGAAGCTTGCCGGATGGAACTCCAAACACGCACTTCTCGGGGTTCAAATTGAGATTGATCTTGCGCAGATTTGCAAAAGTCTCGTCCAAATCTTGGATCAGAGTTTCTTTGTCCTTGCTCTTGACCACTATGTCATCCATGTAAGCTTCTACATTTCTGTGCAGCTGTGGCTCAAAAGCATGACTGACTACTCTTGCGAATGTCGAACCAACATTCTTTAGTCCGAAAGGCATCCGTACAAAGCAGTACATGCCACATGGAGTAATGAATGAGGTTTTCCCTTCATCCTCTTCAGCCATGAAGATCTGATGATATCCTGAGTATGCATCAAGGAATGAAAGCCGATCACATCCTGCCGTGGAGTCGACAATCTGGTCAATGCGCGGCAAGGGAAATGGATCCTTGGGACAAGCTTTATTAACATCAGTGAAGTCAATACAAAGCCTCCATTTCCCGTTTGCTTTGCGCACGACTACTGGATTGGCTAACCACGTTGGATGGAGCACTCCTCGGACCAGGCCTGCTGCTTCCAATTTCTTGATCTCCTCTGCAATGAACTCTTGGTGTTCTACCGCTTGTTTCCTGACTCTCTGCTTGACGGGTCGTGCGTGAGGGCAGACGGCAAGATGGTGCTCAATTACTTTCCTGGGAACACCGGGGATGTCAGATGGTTGCCATGCAAACACATCGACATTCTCCCGCAGGAAAGCAACGAGCGCGCTTTCCTATTTAGGGTCAAGCGTGGCACTGATGGTGAAGGTACCACTAGTGCCGTCCTCCTTGGCGGCCACTTTCTTGGTCTCTGGTGAAGCTGTCTTTGCCTTCTTGCACTTGCCGGTGGAGCTTGATGGTGTGTCCTCGACGGTAGCGCAGCACTCCGAAGAGGTGCGCTTGCCGGAGTGGGCATCAGAGCTACTCTTGCCGGACTTGGTCTTCTTCTTCCCCCCGGGAGCTTCAGCGGCAAGTGGTTTGCGTTCTTCTGCGGCTGCTGCTTCCCGGTAGATCTTGTCGGTACAGATAAGTGCATCTTTCTTGTCGCCATGGACAGAAATAACACTTATCGGACCAGGCATCTTGAGCACATTGTAAGCGTAGTGAGAGGCTGCCATGAACTTGGCAAGCGCTGGACGGCCAAGTATCCCATTGTAGGGCAATGGGAAATCAGCAACGTCAAATGTGACTCTCTCTGTCCTGAAATTCTGCTCGCTGCCAAACATTACTGGCAGCGTGATCTTCCCCTTCGGCTGGCTCCTTCCCGGGTTGATTCCTTGAAAGGTTTCGGTCTCTTCGAGCTCGCTGTCGGGGATCCGGAGCTTCTTGAGCACTGCGGAGGAGATCAGATTTAGGGTGGCCCCGCCGTCAACCAACATCTTTGTAACCTTGAGGTTGCGGATGGTTGGCGAAACCAACATCGGCAAGCACCCGACCGCAGTGATGCGATCAGGGTGATCCTCAACATCAAAGATGATGGGCGTGCTGGACCACTTCAGGGGCTTGCGCGATTCAACGGACGGTTCTGCTGCGTTCACTTCCCGCACCCACTGTTTGAGTTGGCGGTGCGAGGTGTGCAGAGAAGCACCACCGTCGACGCACAACACCTCTGTTGCCTTCTGGAACTCCTGCTCGTCAGTCTCATCCTCCTCCATCTCATCATCTTCATCTTCGTCTTCGTCCTTGTCGCGGCCACGGGGAGGCCTATCTCCTTGCCGCTGCTTGGCCTTGCGGCGGCGCCCTCCCCGGGCGGGACGCTTCTTGCCGGATCCTCCGCTACCTTCCTGGGCCTTCTCCTTGTCGCGGCGGTCATATTCAGCTTTCTGTAGCTCTGCCATCTGCTCAACCTTCTTGCAAGCTTGGAGGTCGTGGCCCTTGGTGCAGTGGATCTTGCAGTACTGCTTGCCGGAGCCATCCTGCTTGTCGGCGGCTACCACAGCCTCGCCGGAGTCACCAGCTTTGGCCTTCTCGGAACCGCCTCCGTTGCCGGACTGCTCGACAACTAGCACATCCTTAGCTTTCCTCTTTCTGTTATTCCGCCTCCGGTTCTTCTTTGCCGGAGGGGCGTCCTCACTGTCAGATCCCTCTGCTCCTGCGTTCTCTCCGAGGAGTCTCCTCCCTTCTTCAGCTCGTGCACACTTGTCGGCCAGAGCATATAGCTCGCTGACATCTCTGATTTTGCACATCACCATCTCCTCCCTCATCCTGCGGTTACGCACGTTCTGATGGAACGCGCTGATAACCGCGGCAGGGTGGACGTCTGGGATGTTGCGCTGCACCTGGCTGAATCTCTGTATATACTTGCGCAGGGGTTCTCCTTCCTTCTGGGCGAGCAGATGAAGGTCGCTCTCCTGGCCATGGGGTTTGTGGCCGCCTGTGAAGGCGCCGACAAACTGATGGCACAGGTCCGCCCACGAAGAGATGGAGTTGTCCGGCAAGTGCATGAGCCAAGATCTGACGTTAGGCTTGAGCACCAGCGGGAAGTAGTTGGCGAGGATCTTCTCGTCGCGCCCCCCGGCAGCCTGCACCGTGATGGTGTAGACGCTGAGGAACTCTGACGGATGTATCCTGCCATCATACTTCTCGAGCACGTCTGGTTTGAAGTTCTTGGTACTGGGCCACTGGACCTGCCGCAGCTCACGGGTGAACGCAGGGCAATCTACCGCATACGGCAAGTCGCCTGGTTCCCCTGGCGCATGCATATCGACAGTGGGCCCAGCGCGCTGGTCATATTGACACCGCGCTTCTCTTCGACGCTCGATGCGAGTGCGAGCATCTTCGTGTCGTCGTTCTTGGAGAACTTGGCGTTGATCGCAGCGAGCCCGCGGGTCCGACGACGCGGTGGAGTCGGTGTCGAGGTTGGCCCGGCGAGTCGGTGACCTTGGCCTTCGGGGCGGGGAGTGCACGGTGGTGGCACCCCCAGCGGTCTTGTCGGCGTTGGCTTGCGCCTGGGCGTCTTGCCAGGGCTTCATGTGCTCGGTTGCCGGGGCTTGTCGCCGTTGGCGAAGCCGATGAGGCTCTGAATGGCGGCCCTCCAGTCGTCGATCTTGTCTGGCGCTGGAGGGTAATCTAGAAGCAGCTGGGCTCGGGCCAGCGATTCCTCTGGAGTGTTGGGTGGCGGTGGCGAGCGACGCGAGGTGCGAGATACGCTCAAACTTCTAACAGTGTTGGAAGGAGCGACATCTCGTCCAGGCTACCGCACTGCGCTCGTCCCGGCGTGTTGACGCGCACGTTGGCCTTGAGTGTCCCGCGACCCACCAGCTTGGCCTTGTTCCAACGCGAGCACGGTACTAGGAGCACCGTGGCGTTGTCGATCCTGCACCCCCTGGGAGGGGAGCGGTGGATGTACAGACGTTGAAGCTTGCGGGGCCTTGTCCTTGGACCTGGTGACGACGTGAGTCCCACCGTCGGCGCCCGCTCCTCCGCCGGCGTCCACCCCACCGCCCGTTTGCTCCGGTGGCGGCAGGATAGTCGCAGACGGAGCGGCCACCTCCGAAGTCTTCTTCTTCGGTGGCATGTCGATGAAGATGTTGATGTAGCGCGCGCAAACGCCGGATCAGATACACACGACCTCGACGCCCCCCTACCTGGCGCGCCAAAGATGTCGTGGGAAACGAACACCTATGGGGCAGGGCCCCTTTTCGGTCCGGCAAGGGAGCGGAGGGCGCACGTAGAGCAGATCGAGGCGAGGCACGCGAGGGATTTTACCCAGCTTCGGAGCTCTCCGGAGAGATAAAAGTCCTACTGCTGCTTTGTGTTTCTATTCTGTTCTTGCTTGAAAGCATGGGTGTGCTGTAGTTTCGAATGAGTCGAACCCCTTATACGTGCGCATGGGCCTCCTTTTTATAGTCCAAAGGGGTCACCAACAGGTGGCAGCATAGAGAGAGGGGTAAAAAAGTAAAAATGGGGGTTGGTACAACCGCTATCAACAGTGCCCCCTACCTAACTCTGACGGCAGGGGACAAGGGCATTTAATGCCCGTCCGGTCGCCCAAACAGTGTAGGAAACGACCGTTAGGGGCGCCACCGATCGCCACGATGGCCTCCTTGTCATCTTCATTTGCCACCTCGCACCGCTTGGCTGCACAGCTACCCGCCACGTGCACCAGGAGTGATCTTGCGGCGACACGTCGTTGGATGTGCTGGAGCTTGGGCGCAGAGTGGTGGCTTTGCCGCGGCAAGCGCCTTGCCGCGGTCGCTGTCTCATCGCACCCGCAAGCTTGCCGCTTGCTGGGTCTTGCCGGGACGCACGGTGCGCCACGGCAAGTCTCTTGAAGTGCCTTGGTTGGCCTTCCCGGCAAGCTCCTCTTGCCGGGGTCTTGTCCTTCCCGGCAAGCTCCTCTTGCGGGGGTTCTGTCTTCTCAGCTAACACTTTGTTCTTGAATGGCAGTAAATAGGAATAGTGGAGGATCTTGGCGGACGCCCGGCAAGTCTTGCCGCGGGACGCTGCGACTGCCCGTGCACAAGTTCGGGATACTAAGGTACCCCTACTTTAGTACACCGACATGCGGCAACCATCGACTCCATATCGGTCGACTCCCCTATCGTCCACCCTCCCTGTCTCCCGCCAGTGCAAGCGCTCTGGTCGGTCGAGGCTCCAGCGGTGGGTGCGGCACGCGGTGGCTCGCCAGACGGCCACCACCCAAGTTGCGGCAATCGAGCCCGACGAGTCCCTCTACGGCCTGTTTGATCTGTCGACTGGCTCCGTAGAGACTGCATCCGAGTGCGATAGAAGTGATCCAGCGGCAGAGGTCTTGATGGTCAACGGACCTCGCAGCCCTCCCGGTTTCCCCCGCGAGGACTGGGTAGACGGTGGAGGTGACCCCGCTCAAGTCCATGAGGAGTACCAACCCGAGCCACTTAATTCCCTGCAAAGGGAAGAACTTTGCCGCAGGAACATGGATGCCCTGCATACTCCCATCGCGGGAGAAACCCCCGAGGCTCGTGCCTTGGAGGAGGCACGTTTGGCCAACTTGGCTGAACACGCTCGTCTAGAGAACCTTCAGCGAGCACTTGACGAGAGCGCGTGGCAACGAGTACCCGACTCCAGTCGACGTCAACTCTTCCCGCCGACTCAGGTATATCGAACCCCGATTCAGAATTTAGCAGCTGCAACCCGTATAGCGGAGTCCATTCAGCCCTCTCAGTCGGAGGCTGGCAGAGGCTTGATGCGGATCAGAGATTTGCTCCGAGCAGCAGGAGATCAGAATTCAGCCGTGTCGCAGTCACGCAACAGAATTCACAGTCGATCCGTTGCTGCGAATACGGTTCAGTCGGCTCACAGCCCCAGATCGCCTCCGCGGCATGAAGGACGCGAGAATCGACGAGACCAATATGGTGACCGATACGATCATGCTGACAGGCGTCGAGTGCCCACTCCTCCCCCGAGAGGTGGGTCTTACACTCCTCGGCAGCAGGATGACAGGCGTCAACTCAGTGTGGGGCGAAGAGCTCCGGTCGACCCCAGGGAACCAGGCTTTGACACGCGATCCATCATCGTGCAAGGCTTGGTCGATCGGAACAGGGCTCATCGAGGTGGCCACGACAGAGATGCGCCCACTAGCAGCCGAGTGCATGTTTCTGGTCCGGAGTGTTTCAGCAGGGCAATCAGAGCCGCAGTAACTCCCCCTAACTTCAGGTTGGCGACTGGAGTAAGCAAGTTCACCGGTGAGTCTAAGCCTGAAACTTGGCTTGAGGACTACCGAGTGGCTGTACAGATCGGCGGTGGGAATGACGAGGTGGCCATGAAGCATTTGCCTCTCATGCTGGAAGGTTCAGCCAGGGCGTGGTTGAATCAGTTAACTCCAAGCAGCATTTACACTTGGGAAGATCTTTCCCGAGTGTTTGTCAGAACATTTGAGGGAACTTGCAAGCGACCAGCAGGATTGATGGAGCTGCAAGTTTGTGTGCAGAAGTCGAATGAGACCTTAAGAGAGTATATTCAGAGATGGATCACTTTGCATCATACCGTGGAGAACGTGTCTGATCATCAGGCAGTCTGCGCCTTGAAGGATGGTGTTAAGAACAGAGAATTAAGTTTGAAGTTTGGTCGAACCGGAGATATGACCCTGAGTCGGATGATGGAAATTGCTACCAAGTATGCCAACGGCGAAGAGGAGGACCGACTCCGGAGCGGCAAGTACAAGTCGAGTCAGTCGGAGAAAGGAAACTCTAGTCGGAAGCAGAAACGGAAGGCCGAACCAACGGCTCCTGGAGAGGCTCTGGACGTGACCCAGGGCAAGTTCAAAGGAAAACCCAAAGGATCCTGGAACCCCAAGAAGGTGAAGGATAAAGAAGGAAATGACGTGATGGATATGCCGTGCCACATCCACACGAAGAAAGACGAAGATGGTAATATCATCTACCCGAAGCATACCACTCGCCAGTGCCGACTCCTGATCCAGCAATTCCAAGGTAAACAGCCCAAGGACAAGGAAAAGGAGTCGGACAAAGCCGAAGACAAGGAGGACAGTGAGGGAGGATATCCTCATGTTAACTCCACTCTGATGATCTTTGCGGATGTGGAAAGCAAGAGCCGACTGAAGGTTATTAACCGTGAGGTGAACATGGTCGCCCCAGCGACACCCAGTTATCTGAGATGGTCCCAAACTCCCATTACATTCAACCAGTCTTACCACCCGACTCATATAGCCACCCCTGGGAGGCAAGCCTTGGTGGTCGACCCGATCGTCGAAGGCACTCGACTGACAAAGGTGCTAATGGATGGGGGTAGTGGACTGAATTTGTTGTATGCGGACACGCTGAAAGGAATGGGCATTCCGATGTCCCGACTGAGCACCAGTAACATGAGTTTTCATGGAGTCATACCAGGAAAGAAAGCCGAGTCACTCGGCCAAATAGCTCTGGACGTGGTGTTCGGTGACTCAAAGCATTTCCGCAAAGAGAAGCTGACCTTTGAAGTCGTGGACTTTCAGAGCGCTTACCACGCTATTTTGGGGAGACCAGCTTAAGCACGGTTCATGGCTCGACCATGTTATGTGTACCTCAAGCTGAAAATGCCCGGCCCCAAAGGCGTGATCACTGTCACTGGTGATCGGAAAAAAGTAGAAGAGTGTTTCCAGAAAGGCTCGAAAATTGTCGATTCCCAGGTGACAACAGTCGAATTCGAGGGATACAAGAAAAATGCAGATCCGAGTGATTTGTTGCGGGCAAAGAAGCCTGCCACAGAGTCAGCGTTTTAGTCGTCCGGTGAGACAAAGCCCGTTAACATTCACCCGACCGACCCCAATGCAGCTCCGACCCACATTTCCACAACACTCAACCCTAAATAGGAGAAGCGCTCGTCCAATTCCTCCGTGAGAACTGGGACATCTTTGCATGGAAGCCTGCTGACATGCCGGGTGTTCCCAGGGGACTGGCTGAGCATCGCCTTAGAGTCGACTCTACCGTAAAACCGGTCAAAGAACACCTGCGACGGTCCGCCGTCCAGAAGAGAAAAGCAATTGGTGAGGAAGTGGCTCGACTATTGGCGGCAGGATTTATCCGAGAGATATACCACTCCGAGTGGCTCGCCAATGTCATCATGGTTCCCAAGAAGGACAAGTCACTTCGCATGTGCATCGATTTCAAACACATCAATCGGGCCTGCCCGAAAGATCATTTTCCTCTCCCTCGCATCGATCAAATTGTCGACTCGACTGCGGGATGCGAGAGATTGTCTTTTCTAGACGCCTATTCTGGGTACCATCAGATCCATCTCTACGGACCCGATGAGATAAAAATAGCTTTCATCACTCCATTTGGGTGCTTCTGCTATATCACCATGCCATTCGGCCTCAAGAACGCCGAAGCCATGTTCATGCGAATGATGCAGAAGTGTTTGCTCACTCAAATCAGTCGGAATGTGGAAGCGTACATGGATGATATCGTGGTCAAGTCGCGAAAGGGTTCTGACCTGCTGACTGACCTCGCCGAGACAATTGCCAACCTCAGGAGGTATGATATCAAGCTCAATCCATCAAAGTGCACATTCGGAGTTCCTGGTGGCAAGTTACTCAGTTTTCTCGTTTCCGAACGAGGAATTGACGCTAACCCAGAAAAAATCAGCACTATACTTCGAATGAAACGCCCCGTACGGGTGCACGATGTCCAGAAGTTTACTGGATGCTTGGCCGCATTAAGTCGATTCATCTCACGACTCGGTGAAAAGGCATTGCCTCTTTACTGACTGATGAAGAAGGCAGACAAGTTCAAGTGGACTCCAGAAGCTGATGCAGCGTTTGCCGAGCTAAAAGCCCTACTCTCCATCCAGCCGGTGCTTGCTGCTCCAATCAGCAAAGAGCCTCTGTTGCTTTATATTGCAGCCACAGGACAAGTCGTTAGTACAGTAGTTACGGTCGAGCGGGAAGAAGAAGGGAAAGCCTTCAAAGTTCAACGCCCAGTGTATTATCTCTCTGAAGTTTTGACTCCATCCAAGCAAAGATATCCTCATTATCAGAAGCTTGTGTATGGGATCTACATGACCACGAAGAAGGTTGCTCATTATTTCTCTGATCATTCCATTACAGTCGTCAGCGACGCTCCACTTTCAGAGATTCTGCACAACAGAGACGCAACTGGTCGAGTGGCAAAATGGGCGATTGAACTCCTTCCCCTTGATATCAAGTTTGAGGCAAAGAAAGCCATTAAGTCCCAAGCAATAGCAGATTTCCTTGCCGAGTGGACTGAACAACAGCAGCCGACTCAAGTTCAGTCGGAGCATTGGACCATGTTCTTTGATGGCTCTAAGATGCTGAATGGTTCCAGTGCTGGGGTTGTCCTGGTTTCCCCCAGAGGAGATAAGCTCAGATATGTGCTCCAGATTCACTTTGATTCCTCCAACAATGAGGCAGAATACGAGGCCCTTTTGTATGGGTTGCGCATGGCCATTTCACTCGGCGTCCGTCGCCTTATGGTCTATGGCGACTCGGATTTGGTGATCAACCAAGTGATGAAGGAGTGGGACGTTAGAAGCCCAGCCATGACTGGATACTTCAATGCGGTGAGGAAGCTGGAAAAGAAGTTTGAGGGGTTAGAGCTTCATCATATACCTCGACTGAAGAATCAAGCGGCTGATGATTTGGCGAAGATAGGTTCCAAGAGAGAAGCCATTCCCAGTGGTGTGTTCTTGGAGCATATCCATACTCCATCAGTCAAAGAAGATCCTTTCACCGAAGAAGCTCCGCAGCCCAAGAGTGCCACAGATCCGACTGAAGTTGAGGTCCCAGCAGTGGTCGACTTGGTCATGGAGGTTTTAGTGATCACTCCCGACTGGACAGTTCCATACATCGCGTATATTCTGAGAAAAGAGCTCCCGGAGGACGAAGAAGAGGCTTGACAGATCGTCCGCCGATCCAAAGCCTTTACTGTGATCAAGGGGCAGCTATACAGAGAGAGCGTGACTGGAGTTGGTCAGAAGTGCATAACGCCAGAAGAAGGTCGAATAATCCTTGATGATATCCACTCGGGGACCTGTGGCCATCATGCGTCCTCTTGGACCATCATGGCCAAAGCATACTAAGCCGGATTATACTGGCCAAGGGTGAATGAGATGGCAAAGGAGATAGTAGACAAGTGTGAGGGATGTCAGTTTTACTCCAACATGTCACACAAGCATGCGTCAGCTCTGAAGACCATACCACTCCTTTGGCCCTTCGCAGTATGGGGATTGGATATGGTGGGCCCCTTGAGGACAGATCGAAGCGGTTTCACGCATGTACTGGTGGCAGTCGACAAGTTCACCAAGTGGATTGAAGCTAAACCCATTAAGAACCTTGACGCCGGTACTACTGTCAGTTTCATCAGAGAACTGATATTCAGATATGGAGTCCCGCACAGCATCATCACTGACAATGGGTCAAACTTCAATTCAGAGGAATTCAGATCATTCTGCACATCTCAAGGCACACGAGTTGACTACGCCTCAGTCGCCCATCCTCAGTCAAATGGACAAGCGGAGCGAGCCAATGGCTTGATCCTCAAGGGGTTGAAACCCTGACGGATGCGTGATCTCAAACATGCGGCTGGAGCATGGGTCGACGAACTTCCCTCAGTGCTTTGGGGTCTACGGACCACGCCTAATCGGTCGACCGGAAGAACTCCATTCTTCTTGGTCTATGGAGCTGAAGCGGTCTTGCCGAGTGATCTTCTCCACAATGCTCCTCGAGTTGAGCTCTACAACGAGGCTGAAGCGGAACAAGCGCGGCAAGATGCAGTCGACCTTTTAGAGGAAGAAAGAGAGATGGCTCTGATCCGATCGACCATCTACCAACAGGACTTGCGTCGCTTCCACGCTAGAAACGTGAAGAGTCGAGCCTTCTAGGAAGGAGATTTAGTTCTCCGAGTGGATCAGCAGAAACAACACAAGCTTGCTCCTTCTTGGGAAGGACCCTTCATCGTCACCAAGGTTCTCCACAACGGAGCGTACCATCTCTACAACATCAAGCACAATATTGACGAGCCCCGAGCTTGGAACGCGGAGCTACTCCGCCCATTTTACACTTAAGATTTCACTCGGATGAGTTGTAATAAAAGTACTTCTGTAGCTCATGTTTCACAAGATAATAGTGTCATAATTTCCCCAATGATTTTTCTCACTTTTTTTATTCAGAAAAATTTCCCGCTCAGTGGGTGGCTTAGCTGCGAATCCGTTTCGCCTAAGTTTGTAAAAAAAATCCTTATCGAGTGGAGAGCATGCCTCTCATTCGGGGGCTTAGCTGCGAATCCGTCTCGCCTAAGTTTCAATAAAATCCTACCGAGTGGTGAGCCAGACTCCCACTTGGGGGCTTAGCTGAGAATCCGTCTCGCCTAAGTTTCAATAAAATCCTACCGAGTGGTGAGCCAGACTCCCACTCGGGGGCTTAGCTGCAGTCTAAGTACTCGCCTAAGTTTCAATAAAATCCTACCGAGTGGTGAGCCAGACTCCCACTCGGGGGCTTAGCTGCAGTCTAAGTACTCGCTTAAGTTTCAATAAAATCCTACCGAGTGGAGAGCCAGACTCCCACTCGGGGGCTTAGCTGCAGTCCAGGTACTCGCTTAAGTTCAAATTTAATGTGCGGTAGCAAGGAAGACGAGGTGCAGGTCGACTGCAACCCTCTCCTCTGAGCTACGCCACAAGTACAACGTGTGGTAGCAAGGAAGACAAGGTGCAGGTCGACTGCGACCCTCTCCTCTGAGCTACGCCACAAGTACAACGTGCCGTAGCAAGGAAGACAAGGTGCAGGTCGACTGCGACCCTCTCCTCTGAGCTACGCCACAAGTACAACGTGCGGTCGCAAGGAAGACGAGGTGCAGGTCGACTGCGACCCTCTCCTCCGAGCTACGCCACAAGTACAACGTGCGGTCGCAAGAAGGACGAGGTACAGGTCGACTGCGACCCTCTCCTTCGAGCTACGCCACAAGTACAATGTGAAAATCCTACTGAGTGGAGAGCAGACCTCCCACTCGGGGGCTTAGCTGCAGCCCAGTGCTCGCCTAAGTTATAAAAATCCTACCGAGTGGAGAGCAAACCTCCCACTCGGGGGCTTAGCTGCAGCCCAGTGCTCGCCTAAGTTATAACAATCCTACTGAGTGGAGAGCAGACCTCCCACTCGGAGGCTTAGGTGCAGCCCAGTGCTCGCATAAGTTATAAAAAACCTACCGAGTGGAGAGCAGACCTCCCACTCGGGGGCTTAGCTGCAGCCCAGTGCTCGCCTAAGTTATAAAAATCCTACCGAGTGGAGAGCAGACCTCCCACTCGGAGGCTTAGCTGCAGCCCAGTGCTCGCCTAAGTTATAAAAATCCTACCGAGTGGAGAGCACACCTCCCACTCGGGGGCTTAGCTGCAACCCAGTGCTCGCCTAAGTTTTGAAAATCCTACCGAGTGGAGAGCACGCCTCCCACTCGGAGGCTTATCCGCAGCCCAGTGCCTGCCTAAGTGAATTGGGGAACAAGTCGATTGCAATGAGCACCTCGCTTTAACCTGCAAAAGACATCTCAAGCCAAATGCAAGCATATTCAAACGTCGAATCCAAGTTCGGATAGATACCTAACGAAACCGAAAGTGCTCAGGCGCTAGGCCTGTTAAGGTTTTTCGGTTACAAAATCACTTGGCATACCGAGGCAAATTTAAAGTGTCGAGCTCAAGAAGTTTTTTTACCCCTCCTGTGGAGGGCTGGAAGGTGCAACAAACTCATCAAGGTCGATTCCGTCCGCGATCCGAGTGGCAGCGGCGATGAAAGTCTCCATGAAAGACCGGAAATCATGCTTCTTGGTGTTAGCCACCCGAAGAGCCGCCAGCTTGTCCTCTCGTGCATCCTTGCAATGGACTCGGGCCAGACACAGAGCGACATCTGCACCGCACCTGGCAGAAGACTTCTTCCACTCCTGCACTCGACCAGGGACTGTGTTTACTCGAGTCATCAGAGACTCGAGGTCATTCTGGAGCGTCTCCCTGGGCCAGAGCGTAGTGTCAATGCGGGAAGTGGCGACCTTCAGCCTTGCGAGATAATCAATGACAGCAGCAACACGAGACTCGAGCCGGAACACGTTCATGGCGACTTCATCATTCACCGGAGAGTTGATGGGGTCCAAGTTTGGTTCCAGTCGACTAGTCTCCTCTTCAAAGTTTTGGCAAAATTCTGCAAGCACGACCACCGAGTCAAGATAACAGTCGAATGGAAAGATCACTGTAAAAATACTTGCTTGGTGCGAAGGTTTACCTTCAAGCATGAGGAACAGCTTCTTGGCGAGTCCGCCCAGATAAGCCTCCAGATCTTTCTTCTTCCCCACCAACTCACTGGCTTTGTCGTTCAGGGCAATCTTGTCACTTTTCAGTCGACTCACTTCTTTATTGGCAATATCAAGAGCAGCTTTCAGATTGGTGTTTTCTTCTTCAAGCCTGGTGACCGAAGCCAACTTCTCGTCTGCAAGCTTGGTCTTCTCTAAAGCTGTCTTCTGCATCTCAGCTAGCTCAAGGTCTTTCTTCTTCTAGGCCTCCTTCACTTTGCCTGCAAAGTTGCGGCAAGATCAGACTTTGAAACAAATGAGGGGCAAAAGCAGTCGTCGAGGCCTCAGCAAACATACATTTGGTCTCCTCCTTTGCCTTCGCCAAATTCTCCTGGACCAGCTTCAGATCAAGCTCGTGTTGGATATGTTTGTTCTCCAACTTGGTGTAACGAGCCGCCAGGTCGCAGGATTTCTACGAAGAACCAATTGACAAAATGTCAAACATAATTCACTTCCGAGTGACTAAGGAAAAATCATACGTTTCTAAGACTACAGCCGAATACAAACATTCGACCGTAGTCTCGGGGACTACACCCAGTGGGTGCACTCAGCGTGCCCCCACTAGTTCTATCAAGATAGAGTCGACCAGTCGACCAACAAAAAAAACAGAAAGTGTTCTTCAGACTGTAGTCAACTGCCAGTAGTCGACCACAGTCTCGGAGACTACACCCAGTGGGTGCACTCAGCGTGCCCCCACCGGTCTGAAAATCCGTTCGACCTAATCGAATGAAGGAAAAATTCAAGACATAAAGACTATGGTCGGCTGCCAGCAGTCCACCATAGCCTTGGGGACTACACCCAGTGGGTGCACTCAACGTGCCCCCACTAGTTCAGAATTTCAATCGACACACCCAGTGGGTGTAGGACAATCAATAAGAATTTCGGAAAAGAAGAATCTTCAGACATCATATCCTAACAGAACAGGCGATGACCGACTGACCTGAACGTTACTCTAGAGAGAGGAACTGGCGTCATAGGCTGCCTGGCTAGCCTCTCGGATGGCCTTCACCTGTTCCATCATGACTCCCGCCTGGCGTATTGCTTCTTTTGCAGCACTGGCTTGGTCCTCTGGGACGTAGTGGGTCGAGAAGAGTGAAGGCTGTGCAGCACTCGACAACGTGGGGTGAGCACTCATCAACGGCACCGCGAAAGATACGGTGGGCCGAGTGGTGTTCTCCCCCTCCGTGACCAGTGTCTCAGGTGCTGGCACGTCCTGAGTCACCCTGCCAGCAGACGCTTTCCTGCTCCTCCTTTGCTTCAGTGGTTCCTCATCGTTGTCGTCGTCAGGAAGGGTGATAACGACATTGGATGGAGCTACAGAAAAGAATCAGAATTAGAGACTAAGAGCCAATCGACTAAAAGACGGAATTACGAGAGTCATACCAGGTTTTGAAGTGGCAGCGTCTTCCATCTGATGATCGTCAGCCCTAGCTGAGGTATCAGAAGTAGCAGCACTGCGGTTCCAAAAGACAGTCGGTTGATTTATGAGTTGACCAAAGATAAGTTCATGAGGAACAGAAAAATTCAAGCAGCATCATTACCCTGAGATAGTGGGGATCACCATCTTCATCTTCGGCAAGACCTTGGCCGGCTTCGACAGAGCCACCTTGGATTGCTTCGGGGCTTTCTCAGTCGGGCCCGGAGAAGTGGTTCGAGGGCGCTTGGTCGACTAAGCGACGGTTGCGACCACCTTACCACGCTCGATGGCAGGGTCATGGATGAGCTTTGAGCGTCTCTCCGAGCGAGGCGGTGCAACTTCCTCCTCCCCCTCCTCTTCTTCCTCCCCATCAGAGTCATCACCATCATCGTCATTAGCGGCATCCGAATCCCAGTCCTCTTGACTTTCGCCTCCACTTCCTTCCTCCTCTTCAGTCGGCGTCTGCGGTCCATTGGGCATCGAGTATAGTTCGGCGAGGGCCTGATAGACAGCAAGACAAAGATCAATCGACCAATTTGCAGCGAAAGCAGAATAAGTATGGCAAGATTACAATTGGGGATAAAGTGGACATACCTTGTCTGGAGTGCTAGAATGGTCGAGTGGCGGAATCCTCCTGGCTCCTCGAGGGTTGTCTTTATTCCCTGTGACCGTAGCCATCCACCTTTCCAGTGTGGCGTCATCGACTGCTTCTGGATGGACCCGAGTTTCATCCTCGGTTCCATAGTACAGCCACATACAATGGCCTCGATACTGAAGTGGTTGGATGCGTCGCCTAAGGAAGACCTCCAGAAGGTCCATACCCGTCACTCCTTCCCGAACTAGCTGGACTACCCGCTCCATCAAAATCTTCACTTGGGCTTTCTCCTCAGGGAGTACCTCCAGAGAAGAGGGTTTGCTTGCTCGGTCCATGGTAAACGGAGGGAGACCACTCGAATGCCCCGGCGTCGACTCGTTTTGGCAGTAGAACCAAGTCGACTGCCATCCTCTGACCGACTCAGGAAGGGTCATGGCCGAAAAAGTACTCTTGCTCCTCATCTGAATCCCAAGACCCCCGCACATATAGATAACCTTAGTCCTATCGTCGTCTGGACTCGCCTTTTTCACTGTCTGAGAACGACAAGTGAATGTGTGCTTGAACAGACCCTAGTGCGGTCGGCAGCCCAGGAAGTTCTCGCACATGGACACGAAGGCAGCAAGGTAGGCGATGGAATTCGGATTGAAGTGGTGGAGTTGCGCCCCAAAGAAATTCAAGAAACCCCGAAAGAAAACACTCGGAGGCAGAGAGAACCCACGGTCGATGTGGGTAGCTAGAAGAACACATTCACCCTCTTCCGGCTGTGGTTGCCACTCGTTCCCCGGGAGCCTCGCTGCTCCTTGGGGGATCAAACCCTCGTTGGCCATCTCAGTGAGATCCTTCTCGGTGATGGTCGACCGGATCCAATCTCCTTGGACCCAGCCATGTGGCAGGCGGGACCTTGACGAGGATCCGCCCCGACTGGTCGCTCTCCCTTTCGCCTTCCCCGTCGTCGTCGCCTTCTTCGCGCTCTAGAGCCGCCGTCTTCTCCTTCACCATTGTTGCCGGCGAAGCGTGCGAGGAGTGGTTGGGCAAAGGCGAGAGCAGGCGTGGTGCGCGGAGGCGGAGAGGACAGAAGGAGAAATGGGGAGGTACTGTTCAAAAACCCTCGCCGAGCGCACTTTATAAGGGCACTTCCAAGTGGATGACAAGTGGGCCCAGGCAATCCAATCACATCCCGAAATAGTAGCGCGTACGCGATACGTGGCGAAAATGACGGCACGAGAATCGAGGTGCCTATGCCCTATCCCATCCGAGCGCTGCGGTCCGCCCCGTTTAGCGCGCTTTCCGAAAATTTGGATCCCACAAAATCCGCTAACAGCAGATCGGTCTGACAGGCGAGAGATTTCCTGCGATCCGTCGCTCGAAAATTACTAAGTTCAAAAGTTCACTCGACGGGAGAAAAGAATGGATCAAGGTGACTGAAAGAAAAGTTGTTGTTATCAACGAAGAGATTATTGGTCCAAGATGATACACGTCCAGAACACAAAAGCAGGTCGGAAATCTTATCAACTCCTTCTTCACTCAAACCTCGATCCATTCGGGGGATAATGATGAAGTCATGTACCTAGGGTAGGGTCATAGACCTGATCTAAGTACCCTACCCAAGGACACCCTCAAAAGAAACTGCCTTCCAGTCGACCAAGAGAGACTTCACTCGACAGACTCGAAGGACTCGACCATGAAGACTCACTCGACCACCAGAAGATCAAGAACCACTCTACATCGTAACGGTCTGTAATTAAGTAGTCTTTATGGCATTTAGGACACTTTATGTGAGGCGTTACCAGTAACGCCTGGACTTAATGTACTTTAAACCCTGCATTACTGAGGGCCGGAGGGGCCTGGCGGACACTATATAAGCCACCCCCCTCCTCGGTCTAAAGGGTTCGCACCCCTGTAATCCATATACGCATAATTCACACGACCGCCTCCGGGCTCCGAGACGTAGGGCTGTTACTTCCTCAGAGAAGGGCCTGAACTCGTACATCTCTTGTGTTTACGACTGCTCCATAGCTAGGATCTTGCCTCTCCATACCTACCCCCCTCTCCATGTTTACAATAATTTTATATGGTTTTGCATGGAACTAACCCGGTGTGACACCCGGATAATTAAGCTACAGTAATTCTCGGCTAATGATGCCACGTCACTTCGATTACTGTTGCTAATCTCGTGTTAGTTCAAAAACGATTCAAATTCAAATTCAAAATCAAGCAAACAATAAAAGTTTTCAAATATTAAAACTAAAATGTTAGGAATGTGGCATTATTACATATAATAAATTAGGTACGACTTAGGTATTTTACTAAAACTAAATTATATTGGAAATAATAGAAAACAGTAAAGGAAAAATAAGTAAAAAGAAAAGAACAAAATAGAAAAGAAAAATAAAAGAAAGGACCCCCCCCCCCCGGCCCAACTGGACCACGGCCCAGCAGACCGTTCGCTAGCCAACCTAGCTAAGCAGGCCTATATGGCCGGCCCTGCCCACCACTAAACCCTAACGCACCCACTTCTCCCCCCCCCCGACCCCACGTCTCTCTGTTGTGGAACGTAGTAATAATTCAAAAAACTTCCTACGTGTCACCAAGATCAATCTAGGAGATGATAGCAACGAGAGATAGGGAGTGCATCTTATTACCCTTGAAGATCACTAAGTGGAAGTGTTACATGAACGCGGTTGATGGAGTCGTACTCGCGACAATTCAAATCGCGGAAGATCCGATCCAAGCGCTGAATGGATGGCGCCTCCACGTTCAACACACGTACTACCCGGGGACGTCTCCTACTTCTTGATCCATAAAGTGGAGAGGATAAGTTGAGGGAGAACTCCAGCAGCACGAGGGCGTGGTGGTGGAGCTCGTGGTTCTCCGGCAGAGCTTCGCTACGCTCAATGGAGTAGGAGGAGGAGTTGGAGGGGGAGGGCTGCGCCAGGGGCAAGGGGTTCCAGCTCCCATGCGCCTCCCCACTATATATAGGGGTGGAGGGGGCTAGTTTCTTGCCCTCCAAGTCCATTGGGGCATTGGCAAAGGTGGGAGGAAGATCCCATCCTTTCCCTTCCCCACCGATTGTTATTCCCCTTTTTAGGGATCTTGATCTTATCACTTCAGTATATGATCTTATTCCTTCTAAGCGGGGATATTGGTGAGCCTTGACCAGGGGTGTGGGTCCTTGCCCCACAAACCACGTTAATGTGGGTCCCCCCATGCAGGTGGGCCCCACTCCGTAACCTTCTAGTACCTTCCCGGTACAATACCGAAAAATCTCGATCATTTTCCGGTGGCCAAAATAGGACTTCCCATATATAAATCTTTACCTCTGGACCATTCCGGAACTCCTCGTGACATCTGGGATCTCATCCGAGACTCCGAACAACTTTCGGTAACCACATACAATTCCCACTACAACTCTAGCGTCACCAAACCTTAAGTGTGTAGACCATACGGGTTCGGGAACCATGCAGACATGACTGAGATGCCTCTCCGGCCAATAACAAATAGCGGGGATCTGGATACCCATATTGGCTCCCACATGTTCCATGATGATCTCATCGGATGAACCACAATGTTGGGGATTCAATCAATCCCGTATACAATCCCCTTTGTCCATCGGTATGTTACTTGCCTGAGATTCGATCGTCGGTATCCCGTACCTCGTTCAATCTCGTTACCGCCAAGTCTCTTTACTCGTTCCATAACTCTTGATCCCGTGGCTAACTCCTTAGTCACATTGAGCTCATTATGATGATGCATTACTGAGTGGTCCTAGAGATACCTCTCCGTCATACGGAGTGACAAATCCCAGTCTCGATTCGTGCCAACCCAATAAACACTTTCGGAGATACCTGTAGTGCACCTTTATAGTCACCCAGTTATGTTGTGACGTTTGATACACCCAAAGCATTCCTACGGTATCTGGGAGTTGCACAATCTCATGGTATAAGGAAATGATACTTGACATTATAAAAGCTTTAGCAAACAAACTACACGATCTTGTGCTATGCTTAGGATTGGGTCTTGTCGATCACATCATTCTCCAAATGATGCGATCCCTTTATCAATGACATCCAATGCCCATGGCCAATAAAGCACAACCATCTATTGATCAACAAGCTAGTCAACTAGAGGCTTACTAGAAAAATATTGTGGTCTGTGTATTCACACATGTATTACAGTTTCCGCTTAATACAATTATAGCGTGAACAATAGACAATTATCATGAACAAGGAAATATAATAATAAACATTTTATTATTGCCTCTAGGGCATATTTCCAACAGTCCCCCACTTGCACTAGAGTCAATAATCTAGTTACATTGTGATGAATCAAACACCCATAGTGTTCTGGTGCTGATCATATTTTGCTCGTGGAAGAGGTTTAGTCTGCGATATTCAGATCCACATGTACTTCGCAAATCTCTAGGTCATATTGTAGATGCTACTTCCACGCTCCACTTGGAGCTATCCCAAATGGTTTCTCCACTATACGTATCTGGTTTGCTACTCAAAGTCATCCGGATAGGTGTTAAAGCTTGCATCTACATAACCCTTTATGCTGAACTCTTTATCACTTCCATAACCGAGAAACATTTCCTTATTCCTCTAAGGACAATTTTGACCACCGTCCAATGATCCACTCCTAGATCACTCTTGTACCCCCTTTCTAGACACATGGCAAGGCACATATCAGGTGCGGTACACAGCATGGCATATCATATTGAGCCTATGGTTAAGGCATAGGGGACGACCTTCATCCTTTCTCTTTCTTCTACCATGGTTGAGCTTTAAGTCTTAACATCACACCTTACAACTTAACAAAGAAATCCTTCTTGATTGATCCATTTTGAACTGCTTCAAAATCATGTCAAGGTATGTGCTCTATGAAAGTCTTATCAGGCATCTTGATCTATCTCTATATATCTTGATACCCAATATGTAAGCAGTTTTACCCATGTCTTCCTTTGAAAAACTCCATTCAAACAACCCTTTATGCTTTCCGTAAATTCTACATCATTTCCGATCAACAATATGTCATCCACATATACTTATCAGAAATGTTGTAGTGCTCCCACTCACTTTCTTGTAAATACAAGTTTCTTGCAAACTTTGTATAAACCCAAAAGCTTTGATCACATCATCAAAGCGTATGTTCCAACTCCGAGATGCTTGCTCTAGTCCATAGAAGGATCGCTGGAGCTTGCATACCTTCTAGCATCCTTAGGATCGACAAAACCTTCTGGATGTATCACATACAACCTTTCCTCACAGAAACCGTCAAGGAAACTTTGTTTTGACATCCATCTGCCAGATTTTGTAAATGAAGATGCAGCAATTGCTAACATAATTCTAACAGACTTCAGCTTCGCTATGATTGAGAGAGTCTCATTACGGTCAACTCCTTGAACTTGTCAGAAACTTCTTTGAGACAAGTCGAGCTTCATAAATGGTGACATTACTATCAACATATGTCTTCTTCCTAAAGATCCATTTATTCTCAATGGCTTGCTGATCATCGGGCAAGTCCACCGAAGTCCATACTTTGTTCTCATACATCGATCCTATCTTAGATTTCATGGCTCCTGGCCATTTTTGTAGGAATCCGGGCCCACCATCGCTTCTCCATAGCTCATAGGTTCACCGTTGTCCAACAACATGACTTTTAAGACAGGGTTACCACTCAGAAGTTGTACGCACCCTCATCGACCTACGAGGTTTGATAGTAACTTAATCTGAAGCTTCATGATCATCATCATTAGCTTTGTCTTCAATTGATGTAGGTGCCACAGAAACATCTTTTTGTGCTGCGCTACTCTCTGGTTGAAGTAAAGGTTCAACAACCTCATCAAGTTCTATCTTCCTCCCACTCAATTCTTTCGAGAGAAACTCTTTCTCGAGAAAGGACTTGTTCTTAGCGACAAACACTTTGCCCTCAGATATGAGAAAGAAGGTATACCCAATCGTCTTCTTTGGGTATTCTATGAAGACACAATTGTCCGCTTTGGGTTTGAGCTTTTCTGGCTAAAGCCTATCGACATAAGCATCGCAGCCCTAAACCTTAAGAAACGACAACTTAGGTTTATTGCCAAACCATAGTTCATACAGTGTCATCTCCATGGACTAGATGGTGCCCTATTAATGTGAATGTAGTTGTCTCTAATGCATAACCCCAAAACGATAGCGGTAGATCAGTAAGAGACATCATAGATCGCACCATATCCAATAGAGTGTGATTACGATGTTCGGTCACACCATTACGCTATGGTGTTCCAGGTGGCGTCAACTGTAAAATGATTCCACCTTGTCTTAAGTGATTGCCAAACTCATAACTCGATACTCTCCCCTTGATCATATTGTAGGAACTTGATCTTCTTGTTATGATGATTCTCAACTTCACTCCAAAATTGCTTGAACTTTAAAAATGTTTCAGACTTGTGCTTTATTAAGTAAATATGCCCATATCTACTCAATTCATCGGTGAAGGTGAGAAAATAACGATATCCACCGCACACGTCAACACTCATCGGACCGCACATATCAGCATGCATGATTTCCAACAAGTCACTTGCTCATTGTATTGTTGCAAAAATGGGTTTTAGTCATCTTGCCAATGAGGCATTGTTCGCATGTGTCAAGTGATTCAAAATCAAGTGACTTCAAAAGTACATCGGCATGTAGGTTATTCATGCGCTTTACACCAATATGACCTAAGCAGCAGTGCCACAAGAAAGTGGTACTATCATTATCAACTCTACATCTTTTGGCATCAATGTTATGAACATGTGTATCACTACGACCGAGATTTAATAAACCATTCACATTGGGTGCATGACCATAGAAGGTGTTATTCATGTAAATAGAATAACCATTATTCTCTAACTAAAATGAATAACCGTATTGCAATAAACATGATTTAATCATGTTCATGCTCAACACAGACACCAATGCAAACAACATTTATCTAGGTTCAACACTAATCCCGAAGGTAGAGGGAGCGTGCGATATGGTGATCACATCAATCTTGGATACACTTCCAACACACATCGTCACCTTGCCCTTAGCTAGTCTCGTTTATTCCATAGCTTTTGTTTCGAGTTACCAATATGAGCAACTGAACCGGTATCTAATACCTAGATGCTACTAGGAGTACTAGTAAGGTACACATCAATAACACATATATCAAATATACTTTTGTTGAAGTTGCCAGCCTTCTTATCTACCAAGTATTTGAGGCAGTTCCGCTACCAGTGACCATTCCCCTAATAGAAGCACTTCGTCTCGGGTTTGAGTTCTTGGGATTCTTCACTGGAGCGGCAACTGGCTTGCCATTCATGAAGTTTCCCTTCTTTCCCTTGCCCTTCTTGAAACCAGTGGTCTTGTTAACCATCAACCCTTGATGCTCCTTCTTGATTTCTACCTTCACGGCCTTAAGCACGACGAACAACTCCGGGATCATCTTCCCTTGCATGTTATAGTTCATCATGAAGCTCTAATAGCTTGGTGATAGTGACTGGAGAACTCTGTCAATCACTCTCTTATATGGAAGATTAACTCCACTTGATTCAAGCGATTGAAGTACCCAGACATTCTGAGCGCATGCTCACTAGCTGAGCTATTCTCCTCCATCTTGTAGGCAAAGATATTGTCAGAGCTCTCAAACCTCTCAACACGGGGCATGAGCCTGAAATACCAATTTCAGCTCTTGGAACATCTCATATGTTCCATGGCATTCAAGAACGCCTTTGGAGCCCTGATTCTAAGCTGTAAATCATGGCAAAATAAACTATGAAGTAGTCATCAGAACGTGTCTGCCAGATGTTCACAACATCCATAGACGACGCTAGAGGGGTTGGCACACGGAGCGGTGCATCAAGGACAGAAGCCTTCTGTGTAGCAGTGAGGACAATCCTTAGACTACGGCCCTAGTCCGCACAATTGCTCACAATATCTTTCAACTTAGTCTCTCTCTAGGAACGTATTAAAACAGGGAGCTAAAGCGCGAGCTATTGATCTACAACATAATTTGCAAGGACAATTTAGACTATGTTCATGATAATGAGTTCAACTAATCAAATTATTTAATGAACTCCCACTCAGATAGACATCCCTCTAGTCATCTAAGTGATACATGATCCCAATCAACTAAGCCATGTCCGATCATCATGTTAGACGGACTAGTCATCAATGATGAACATCTCCATGTTGATTGCATCTAACATACGACTCACGTTCGACCTTTCGGTCTCTCGTGTTCCGAGGCCATGTCTGTACATGCTAGGCTCGTCAGGTCAACCTAAGTGTTTTGCATGTGTAAATCTAGCTTACACCTGTTGTATGAGAACGTTAGCATCTATCACACCCGATCATCACGTGGTGCTTCAAAACAACGAACCTTTGCAACGGTGCATAGTTAGGGGGAACACATTCCTTGAAATTTTAGTGAGGGATCATCTTATTTATGCTACCATCATTCTAAGCAAATAAGATGTAACATGACAAACATCACATGCATCTCCATCTTCGAGGCGCGGCATGATCACCATCGTCACCGGCATGACACCATGATCTCCATCATCGTGTCTTCGTGAAGTTGTCTCGCCATTGCTAACAGTTAGCAATAGAGTAAAGCAATTACATGGCGCTTATATTGACACGCAGGTCATACGATAAATTAAGACAACTCCTATGGCTCCTGCTGGTTGTCATAGTCATTAACATGCAAGTCGTGATTCCTATTACAAGAACATGATCAATCTCATACATCACATATATAATTCATCACATCCTTTTGGCCATATCACATCACATAGCATACCCTGCAAAAACAAGTTAGACGTCCTCTAATTATTGTTGCATGTTTTACGTGGCTGCTATGGGTTTCTAGCAAGAATGTTTCTTACCTACGCAAAAGTGACAATGGTGATATGAAAATTGCTATTTACCCTTCATAAGGACCCTCTTCATCAAATCTGATCCGACTAAAGTGGGAGAGACAGACACCCGCTAGCCACCTTATGAAACAAGTGCATGTTAGTCGGTGGAACCTGTCTCACGTAAGCGTACGTGTAAGGCCAGTCCGGGCCGCTTGATTCCACAATGCCACCGAATCAAGATAGGACTAGTAACAGTAAGCAAATTGACCAAATCATCGCCCACAACTACTTGTGTTCTAATCATGCATAGAATCTACGCATAGACCTAGCTCTAATAACACTATTGGGGAAGGTAGTAATAATTCAAAAAAATTCCTACGTGTCACCAAGATCAATCTAGGAGATGCTAGCAATGAGAGAGAGGGAGTGCATCTTCATACCCTTGAAGATCGCTAAGCGGAAGCGTGACAAGAACGCGGTTGATGGAGTCATACTCGCGGCGATTCAAATCGCAGACCATCCATTCCAAGCATCGAACGGACGACGCCTCCGTGTTCAACACATGTACAGCCCGGGGACGTCTCCTCCTTCTTGATCCAGCAAGGGGAGAGGAGAAGTTGAGGGAGAACTCCGGCAGCACGACGGCGTGGTGGTGGAGCTCGTGGTTCTCCGGCAGAGCTTCGCTATGCTCAACGGAGGAGGAGGAGGAGTTGGAGGGGGAGGGCTGCGCCAGGGGCAAGGGGTTCCTGCTCCCATGCGCCTCCCCTCTATATATAGGGGTGGAGGGGGCTGGTTTATTACCCTCCAAGTCCATTGGGGCGTTGGCAAAGGTGGGAAGAAAGAAATCCCACCATTTCCATTCCCCACCAATTGTTACCCCCCCCCCTCCCTTTTTAGGAATCTTGATCTAATCCCTTCGGGATATGATCTTATTCCTTCTAAGGGGGGATATTGGTGCACCTTGACCAGTGGTGTGGGGCCTTGCCCCCACTACCCACGTTCACATGGGTCCCCCCATGCAGGTGGGACCCAGTCCGGAACCTTCTAGAACCTTCCCAGTACAATACCGAAAAATCCCGAACATTTTCCGATGGCCAAAATAGGACTTCCTATATATAAATCTTTACCTCCGGACAATTACGGAACTCCTCGTGACATCCAGGATCTCATCTGAGACTCTGAACAACTTTCGGTGACCACACATAATTCCCATTACAACTCTAGCGTCACCGAACCTTAAGTGTGTAGACCCTACGGGTTCGGGAACCATGCAGACATGACCGAGATGCCTCTCCAGCCAATAAACAATAGCAGGATCTGGATACCTGATGACCCACAAGTATAGGGGATCTATCATAGTCCTTTTGATAAGTAAGAGTGTCGAACCCAATGAGGAGCAGAAGGAAATGATAAGCGGTTTTCAGTAAGGTTTTCTCTACAAGCACTGAAATAGTAGGTGATTGATAGTTTTGTGACAAGATAAATAGTAACGAGCAAAAAGTAAATAAAGTAAATAAAGTGCAGCAAGGTGGCCCAATCCTTTATGTAGCAAAGGATAAGCCTGGACAAATTCTAATAATGAAGAAGGAGCTCCCGAGGACACATTGGGAATTATCGTCAAGCTAGTTTTCATCACGTTCATAAGATTCGCGTTCGGTACTTTGATAATTTGATATGTGGGTGGACCGGCACTTGGGTACTTCCCTAACATGGACAATCATCCCACTTATGATTAACCCCTATTGCAAGCATCTGTAACTACAAAAAGGAGTATTAAGGTAAAACCTAACCACAACATTAAACATATGGGTCCATATCAACCCCTAACGAAGCAACGCATAAACTAGGGTTTAAGCTTCTGTCACTCTAGCAACCCATCATCTACTTATTAATTCCCTATGCCTTCCTCTAGGCCCAAATAATGGTGAAGTGTCATGTAGTCGATGTTCACATAACACCACTAGAGGAGAGACGACATACATCTCATCAAAATATCGAACGAATACCAAATTCACATGACTACTAATAGCAAGACTTCACCCATGTCCTCAGGAACAAACGTAACTACTCACAAAGCATATTCATGTTCATAATCATAGGGGTAATAATATGCATAAAGGATCTGAACAGATGATCTTCCACCAAGTAAACCAAATAGCATCAACAACAAAGAGTAATCAACACTACTAGCAACCCACAGGTACCAATTTGTGGTTTTGATACAAGATTGGATACAAGAGATGAACTAGGGTTTTGAGAGGAGATGGTGCTGGTGAAGATGTTGATGGAGATTGACCCCCACCCGAAGAGAGGATCGTTGGTGATGACGTTGGTGATGATTTCCCCCTCCCGGAGGGAAGTGTCCTCGGTAGAACAGCTCCGCCGGAGCCCTAGATTGATTCTGCCAAGGTTCCGCCTCGTGGCGGCGGAGTTTCATCCCGTAAGCTTGCCCACGATTTTTTCCAGGGGAAAACCCTTCATATAGCAGAAGATGGACGACAGAAGCCCACCAGGGGGCCCAGGAGATAGGGGCGCGCCCTACAGGGGGGGCGCGCCCCTATCTCCCAGACAGGGTGTGGGCCCCCTGGCCTATTTCTTTTTCCCAAAAATTCTTATTAAATCTAAAAAGTTGTTTTGTGGAGTCTCAGGTCTTTTGGAGTTGTGCAGAATAGGTTTCCAACATTTGCTCCTTTTCCAGCCAGAATTCCAGCTGCTGGCATCCCCCCTCTTCATGGTAAACCTTCTAAAATAAGAGAGAATAGCCATAAGTATTGAGATATAATGTGTAATAACAACCCATAATGCAATAAATATTGATATAAAAGCATGATGCAAAATGGACGTATCAACTCCCCCAAGCTTAGACCTCGCTTGTCGTCAAGCGGAAGCCGAAATCAAAAAATATGTCCACATGTTTAGAGATAGAGGTGTCGATAAAAATAAAATATGGACATGAGGGCATCATGATCATTCTAATAGTAGCAATATATATGGATTTTGTCATATGATTTCCTATGTTCAAGTAATAAGCAATTCACAATGTCAAGTATGGTTCAAAAACTTCATTGGGAACTAACAAACTATAATCTTAATCATTGAAGCAATTGCAATTTATCGTAACATCGGAAAGAGTCAATAATAGAGCTTTTCAACAAGCTCACATACTCAACTATCTTGTAGTCTCCTATAATTGTTAACACTCACGCAGTACTTGTGGTTATAGAGTTTCAGCCGGACACTGAGAAAGATAGGGGCTTATTGTGTTGCCTCCCAACATATTCACTTTTAGGTAATGTCAACAATAATAGCCTATGCCAACTTACATCCAATTGGATATATGTATCATGATCTTTCAAACACGAGGAGCTTGCCAAAGGATAAAAATAAAAAGGGAAAGGTGAGAATCACCTTGACTCAAGCATTAAAGTAAAAGATAGGCCCATCGCAGAGGGAAGTAGAGGTTGTCATGTGCGTTTAGGGTTGATGCACAAAATCTTAATGCAAAAGAACGTCACTTTATATTGCCCCTTGTATGTGGACCTTTATTATGCAGTCCATCGCTTTTATTACTTCCACAACAAGTTTGTACAAAGTTTATTTTCTCTTCACTAACAAGTCATACATATTTAGAGAGCAATTTTCTTTTCTTGCACCGATGACAACTTACTTGAAGGATCTTACTCAATCCATAGGTAGGTATGGTGGACTCTCATGGCAAAACTGGGTTTAAGGATATTTGGAAGCACAAGTAGTATCTCTACTTGGTGCAAGGAATTTGGCTAGCATGAGTGGGAAAGGCAAGCTCAACATGTTTGGAAGGTCAATGACAATATACTTTAACTAAGATGTCGGAAAACATAAACCATTATGTTGTCTTCCTTGTCCAACGTCAACTCTTTTAGCATGTCATACTTAATGAGTGCTTCACAATCATAAAAGATGTCCAAGATAATATATTTATATGTGGACCCCTCTTTCCTTATCACTTCCTATTAATTGCAATGATGACCAAGGCTACGTTCATCAACTCTCAACAATTTTTATGCCTCATACTTTCTATGTGTGAAGTTATTACTATCCATAAGATCAATATGAACTCTTTCGTTCTTTCTACTTTCTCAAGATCATAGCAACATAGCAAAGCCCTTGACTCAACACTAATCTTTATTATAGACAGCACACAGACTCGATTACATAAAGAGATCACAAAGCAAAACTCAAAACTACTTGATATCAAAAACTTCGAACTACTAGATCAAGATACTACTAAAGGATTGAACTAAATAAAGCTATAAAGATAGGAGTGGGATGGTGATACGATACCGGGGCACCTCCCCCAAGCTTGGCAGTTGCCAAGGGGAGTGCCCATACCCATGTGATTATTTCCTCGGAGGTGATGGAGGTGGTGATGATGATGGTGGATAATCGCACATCGAGCGTAAAAGCTCCTCCAACTTGCGGATAATGCCCTTGAGCCCAGCAATATGATCCTTCAACAAAATATTCTCCTGTGTGAGATACTTTTTCTGTATGTGGGATAATTCAATCATCTTGAAAGCTTCAATCTCTGTTGGAGTGAAAAGGTTAGGTAAAGGTTGAGGGATGTCTTCTTCTTTCACCACCGGGGCTTGAACCTCCATGGCCTTCTTGATCCCTTCATCCTTGTTGATCTCTTCTGGTTCCTCTCTTTTCAACTCTATCTTCAATAGCCAAGAATGCTTGTCTTCGTTGTTGGAGGAGGGAGAAGTCATGGTGCTCTAAATCTGCACCGGAGACAGCTCGAAACGAAAACAGAGGATATTTGCGTGATACGTTGGTTAAAACCTTCGGGAGTATATATAATGAATTTTTACCGACCAAAATACGTAACATACAAGAAACAGAGTCCGGGAGGCACACGAGGTGCCCACAAGACAGGGGGCGCGCCCTCCTCTCTCATGGGAGCCTCGTGCCCCTTTCGGACTACTTCTTTCTTCCTAAAATCTTTAAATAATCCAAAACTGATAAAAATTGCCATTAGAGTTGTTTTGGAGTCAGTTTACTTACCGTACCACGTACCTATGCCTTTTCGGAGTCTGGAACGTTCTGGAAAGTGTCTCTTATGTATTCCTCAGGGGTTATGGTTTCAATAATATTAGTCCCAACATTGATAGGATTACCTGAAATATAATGTTTAATTCTTTGACCATTTACCACCCTCGGATTTGTGCCTTCGAAGTTGTTGATTTTTATAGCACCGGAACAATAGACCTCCTCGATAATGTAGGGACCTTCCCATGTTGAGAGAAGTTTTCCTGCAAAAAATATTAGATGAGAGTTGAACAATAACACATAATCTCCTACGTTAAACTCACGCTTTTGTATTCTTTTATCATGCTAGCGTTTGACTTTTTCTTTGAAAAGCTTGGCATTTTCATATGCTTGGGTTCTCCATTCATCAAGTGAGCTAATATCAAATAAACTTTTCTCACCGGCAAGTTTGAAGTCATAATTGAGCTCTTTAATAGCCCAATATGCTTTATGTTCAAGTTCAAGAGGTAAATGACATGCTTTTCCATAAACCATCTTATATGGAGACATACCCATAGGATTTTTGTATGCAGTTCTATAGGCCCATAATGCATCATCAAGTTTTTTGGACCAATTCTTTCTAGATCTATTCACAGTCTTTTGCAAAATTAATTGGAGCTCTCTATTGCTCAACTCTACTTGACCACTAGACTGCGGGTGATAAGGAGATGCAATTCTATGATTGACATCATACTTAGCGAGCATCTTACGGAAAGCACCATGAATAAAGTGTGAACCACCATCAGTCATAAGATATCTGGGGACTCCAAACCTCGGAAAAATAACTTCTTTAAGCATTTTAATAGAAGTTTATGATCAGCACTACTAGTTGGAATAGCTTCTACCCACTTAGTAACGTAATCAACAGCAACTAGAATATGTGTATAACCATACTAGGAAGGAAATGGTACCATATAATCAAAGCCCCAAACATCAAACGGTTCAATAACAAGAGAATAATGCATAGGCATTTCTTGACGTCTACTTATGTTACCTATTCTTTGACATTCATCACAAGATACGACAAACTTACGAGCATCTTTGAAAAGAGTAGGCCAATAAAAACCAGATTGTAGTACCTTGTGTGCAGTTCTATCTCCAGCGTGGTGTCCTCCATAGGATTCAGAGTGACACTTGCGTAGGATTTGTTCCTGTTCATGCTCAGGCACACAACGTCTAATAATACCATCTACTCCTTCTTTATACAGGTGTGGATCATCCCAGAAGTAATGTCTTAAATCATAAAAGAACTTTTTATTTTGCTGGTATGTGAAACTAGGCGGTATATATTTAGCAACAATGTAATTAACATAATCAGCATACCAAGGAGTAGTACGAGAAGCATTGACGACCGCTAATTGTTCATCAGGAAAGCTATCATTAATAGGCAGTGGGTCATCAAGAACATTTTCTAGCCTAGACAAGTTGTCTGCAACGGGGTTCTCAGCTCCCTTTCTATCAATAATATGCAAGTCAAATTCTTGGAGCAAGAGAACCCATCTAATGAGTATAGGCTTAGCATCTTTCTTTTCCATAAGATATTTAATAGCAGCATGATCAGTGTGAATAGTAACTTTGGAATCAACAATATAAGGTCTAAACTTATCACATGCAAACACAACCGTTAAGAATTCTTTTTCAGTAGTAGCATAATTTCTCTGGGCAGTATCAAGAGTCTTACTAGCATAATGGATAACATTCAATTTCTTATCGACTATTTGCCCTAAAACAACACCTACAGCATAATCACTAGCATCGCACATAATTTCAAAAGGTAAATTCCAATCAGGTGGCTGAACAATAGGTGCAGTGATCAAAGCCTTCTTAAGTGTTTCAAAAGCTTCTACACAATCATCATCAAAGACAAAAGGAATATCTTTTTGTCATAAATTAGTTAAAGGCCTAGAGATTTTAGAAAAGTCCTTAATGAACCTCCTATAAAAGCCGGCATGACCAAGGAAACTTCTTATACCTTTTATGTCCTTGGGACATGGAATCTTTTCAATAGCATCAACTTTGGCTTTATCAACTTCAATACCTCTCTCGGAGATATTGTGCCCCAAGACAATGCCTTCATTAACCATAAAGTGACACTTTTCCCAATTCAGGACGAGACTAGTGTCTTCGCATCTCTGCAATACTCGATCAAGGTTGCTCAAACAATCATCAAAAGAGGATCCATAGACAGAGAAGTCATCCATGAATACCTCACAAATCTTTTCACAAAAATCAGAAAATATAGCCCTCATGCATCTTTGAAAGGTAACAGGTGCATTACATAAACCAAAAGGCATACGTCTATAAGCAAAAGTACCAAAAGGGCAAGTAAAAGTAGTTTTAGATTGATCCCCCGCTGATACAGGTATCTGAGAGAAGCCAGAATAACCATCTAGAAAGCAAAAATGTGTGTATTTGGATAGCCTTTCTAGCATTTGATCAATAAAAGGTATAGGGTAATGATCTTTCTTAGTAGCTTTATTTAACTTACGGAAATCAATTACCATCCTATAGCCTGTAATAATTCTTTGCGGGATCAGTTCATTTTTATCATTAGGAACAATGGTAATACCTCCCTTTTTAGGGACACAATGGACAGGGCTTACCCATTCACTATCAACAAAGGGATAAATAATACCTGCCTCAAGTAGTTTTAGTATCTCCTTTCTTACCACTTCCTTCATTTTGGGATTTAATAGTCTTTGAGGATCTCTAAATGTTTTGGCATCTTTCTCCACTGAAATTTTGTGTTGGCATAATGTGGGACTACTGCCCTTAAGATCGTCCAGAGTATATCCAATAGCAGCTCGATGCTTCTTCAGGGTTTTCAATAATCTTTCTTCTTCTTTCTCTGAAAGTTTAGCACTAATAATAACAGGATATATTTCTTTTTCATCAAGATAAGCATACTTAAGATTATCAGGTAATGGTTTGAGTTCAAACACGGGATGACCCTTGGGTGGAGGAGGATCCCCAAGAACTTCAACTGGAAGGTTATGTTTCAGCATAGGTTCTTGTTTAAGGAACACTTCATCTATTTCTTCCCTTTCCTTCATAAACATATCATTTCATGGTCTAGCAAATATTGTTCTAACGGATCAGTTGGTGGAACAGCAATGGAAGCAAGACCAATAATTTCATCCTCACTAGATGGTTTGTAACATCCCAAATTTCCAATTTGGCATGTTATACATAGGTCATACATGCATATCATATTTTATTGCTTTTCGTTTGCAATCCTCGAAATCCTAAGCAACTCAAGGACCTTCGGAGAGAGTTGGGGATTTTCAAATTTTCATATTTGAAATTTTTATCAAATAGTGAAGACGAGGATTTGATTTTAATTATTTTCTCTCTGGAAAATATTTCATTTTAAAAATAATAAATGAGGGGAGATAATATGACTTCTCCAAAATAATTGAAATATCGGAGGAAAAATGTTAAAATCATTTTTTGGATTTTATTTGAGTTTATTCGGGATTTTTATTTGCCCTAGAAAAATGTTGCATGTTTTAAAAATTGCATTTTAGGGGCCAAGAAAAGTTCATCTTGTTCTAAATATTTTATTTAGACGGAGAAAACTTGTTTTGGAATTTTTAGATTTTTATTTTTTTCTAGGAATTTTTCTTTCGGCGGAATGTTTTAAAAAAAAAACCTCGCGCCCGACTGGGCCGAAGGCCCAGCCGAGCAGGCTGGCCCAGCCGCCAGCCGCAGCCGCCTCCCCGCGCGCGCCGCCGTGCGTGGCACGGACGCCGAGGGAGTCCGAGCCGGACTCCACCCGGGCGCCCCCTTCCCCAAGCCGCCCCGCCCCGCCCCCTATATATGCCGCCGCCCCGCCGCCACACCACCACCCCGCCACCACCCGCCACTCGCCGCCGCCGCCGGAGCCCGAGGCCGAGCCCCGGTCCGCCGCCGCCCGAGATGCCGTCGTCGCCCCGCGCCGCCGCCGCCTCCCGCCGCCACCCCGAGCCCTGCCGCCCGTCGCCGAGCCCTGCCGGAGCTGCCCGCCCCACCGGATGACCTCGCCGGAGGTACCCGACCCCGCCGCCGGTTTTTTTCCAGAAAACCCTTCGTTTTTTTAAAACCCTAGTTCGTTTTTTTATATAGATATGTTTATTTCTTCGGTTTAGTTACTTAGCGAACGTCCGTTCGTCCGTTCGTTCTAACGAACGTGTTCACCATTTAGTTTCTGCTAACGAACGTTCGTTCGTTTAGCCGTTCGACGTTTTTCTTTTTATCGGATTTATTCCGCGATTATTCTGAACGCGATTTCTGATCCGATATTCAAACCTGTTTATCTTTTCGCTCGTTTATCGGAATCAGGCGATTCAAGCGCTTGGAGTTTCATCTCGAAACCCTCTTTCCGAATAATCAACTCAAGCAAGATTTTTTTCTGTAAAATTTGACTTAGATCCAGATTGGTAAAACGAAGTTGTTTCTTTTGTCGTTTGAGTTTCGTTGCTTCGTTTGATTTGATTCTTTTTGCAAACCGGAGTTTTTAAGTTGAACTCTCCGGTCAAACTCTTTTATTTGGAGTTCTACTTGTGCATCTTTGATTGTTGCTTATGTATGTTATTGTTTGCTTGCGATAGAATTCCCGAAGTGCGAAGCGTGTTACTACGAGTCTCTAGGATTCCCGGATTGTCAGCAAGGCAAGTAACACTTTGATAATATCCCTTTCATACCCAGTTTTCATTGCATTAGTTCGATCCTCAAACATTGCATGATTAGGATGCTTTAACATGTGGGTACTGGGAAGTAGTTGATGAGGTAGAACCTATTACCCTGTTTTATTATCAAACCCTTGGGAGTTACTTCTACGTTATGCTTATATTGCCATGCTATGCTCATAGACGTGGATTGGGTTTGAGTGATATCCATGACAGATGTGAGATTGTTAATTAATGGTTTACTTAAGGTGGCAACTTTAATACACATCCGAGTGGATTGAGGCACCTGGGGTATCTAGTGATTGCCTGTTTTATTTTTGGAAATCCCGGGGTTACCGTGTGATTCTCCTATGGACCGCCACCCAGGCTCAAAGGGAACTGAGTCTATTCATGATAGAAACTTCCGTGTGCAGCCGCAAGCTATTATGGGCTCTAGCATAGTTGAGTAAGTTGCGTGAAGCTCTTGAAGAGGTGGATCAGCAGGTAGTGGGTTTGTAGGTTTGGTATGGTCTGCCCGGAGTAGAGAGTTAATGCTTCTGAAAGACTTTGTCTCGGTCATCCGTCTCTCAAACACCATGAAGTGTGAGAAATCAACGGAGGTGATCGAGTCTTGCGGGGAAAAGTGCGCAAACCTCTGCAGAGTGTACAATCTAATCATGGTTAGCCGTGTCCCCGGTTATGGACAATTCTGAGTATCTAGTACTTGAGTATTCGCATGTATCTCAACACTCTTAATTAATTTTGCTGGGTTGTTAAGTATTTCAATTGGGATCACTGAGTTGGGGTTACCTTCTCAAATGATGTTTCAACCACCATGATAGTTAAATTAAAACTGATTCCTTTGTAGTAGGGAAAAATTGGCTGTTCGCAAAACTGTAGCCATAGAGCTTTCCACCAGCCAAATATGCATGTAGTGGTAGCATTACTCTGTTATTGCTCTTTTGTGTTACATTGCCAGCATATTCCATGTGCTGACCCATTCTCGGGCTGCAACGTATTATGTTGCAGACTTTTCAGACGATGAGTAAGGTTCGTAGGTCGTTGTCGTGCAGCTCAGCTATGCCGTTGGAGTTGATGGACTCACTTTATCTTCCAAGCCTTCCGCTGTTATCGCATTAGATGGCCTTAAGCCATATTATTGTAATAAGTTCTCTTTTGAGACATTCGATGTAATAAGTGTGTGATTGCTACTCTGTTATAAATCCTTCGAAGTACTGTGTGGTGTCAGCATTACTGATCCAGGGATGACACCTGAGCACAGAGACTTGACCATCTGAGGTCGGGTCGCTACAAGATGGTATCAGAGCACACGCTAAGTGTAGGACACGACCACTAAGATAAACCATAGGTCACACTTCTCTTCTCATTTCTGACTCCTCTTCTTTTCCACTCTTTAGGATGAAGGAGATGAAGACCAAGTTTGCACAACCGGATGAAGACACACCTTTTGGACGCCACTTGAAGGAAGTCACTAGGTACTTGAATATTGGAATACCAAGCTTCACTGGGACGTACAACGCCACCCTACCGGAAGAAGAGCGCTAGATGATTCAAGTACGAGTTCCAGGAAGAACGTTCTCGCCAAATTCTAAACCCATAGAGTTTTCCTTCGAAGCACCCACTTGGAGCCTTGGCAAGAGTATGGCAGCTCATATTACCATGGGATGCATTGGAGAAATCTGCAACAAGGAACTTGAGAATACCACCTATCAAATATGTGGGCACAGAGATGAACAATGGGAGATCATCAGCACCAGGAAGGACAGATCTGTCGCAGCCTTTATCCAGGAACAAAACCAGCACATTCGATGTCAGGAGAACCATATGTGCGCTGACATGATCGAGCTGAAGAAGGCGAAAACTAGGATCATCGAGCTGGAGGAAGAACTTAAGTCCACGCGCGATGGATATGAGGAGGAAATCAAGACCCTATTGGAGAAGAATGGCGACCTAGTTGAGAAGATCGGAATTTTTATGGGAAGACCAGTTCCGAGAGAAGACCTCATTCATCCGGACAACTACATCATCATCGACGACACTGATTCAGATTCAAGTGATGATGACTACAAAGATGAAGCTGGAGCAGACATCATGGAGTCTTCCACCGATCAAAATTTCTAGATGACCACCAAATGATAATAGTATTTCCCCCATGTAACCAGTAGTAGTGAGCACTTTTGCGATAGTCCTAGACCATTTTGTATGCCCTTGCTTGATTGATTGAATGAATGCTTGTGTTTGCCTCATATACATATGGGTAGTGTTTCTCCCCCTAGATCTTTTTCTATTCTAATCTCTTCCATCTAAACCCATCAGATGCCTCCGAGGAGAGACCCCGATTTCATTTTCCCACCGGAGATCACCCAGTTGATCCAGCAGCAGAATGCTTTGATGCAATTGCTAGTTCAGAACTAGGGCAACGCCAATAACAACAATGCCAACAACAAGCCGCCGCCAGTGGATAACCTCTCCCGTTTCTTAAGGTTACAGCCGCTGGTGTTCTCCAGTAGCATCGAGCCAATAGTTGCAGATGATTGGCTATGTCGTATTGGAAGGGAGTTAACCACCGCAGGATGCACAGATGCTGAGAAGGTGCGTTTTGCCGCACATCAACTGGATGGACCTGCAGCAGCATGGTGGGAGAATTTCACAGCCACCTATCCCATCAACACTGTCACATGGGCTCAGTTTCAGCAGGCTTTTCGCACTGCCCATGTCTCGACTGGAGCTATGCAGATGAAGAAGCGTGAGTTTCGCAATCTACGCCAGAGGAACCGTACTATTGGCTAGTACGTGGGTGAGTTTAGCAAGTTATCACGTTATGCCCCTGATGATGTGGCCACAGATGCCGCGAAGCAGGAGAAGTTTATGGAAGGGCTGAATGATGAGATGAGTATGCAGTTGATGGTAGCAACCTTCAACAACTACCAAGAGTTGGTAGATAAGGCCCTAATGAGTGAAGGGAAGAAGCAGCAGATTGATAATCGTAAGAGGAAGTATGGACAAGGGAAATACAACTCAGGAGCTCACCAGAAGCCTCGCTTAACCCCGAACTCGGGAGGACTTGTTCATAACCATGGAGGTCATAACTATGCTGGAGGAGGATCGCATAACCATAATGGTGCGAAGAGCGGAAATGGGAATGGAGCCAACAATAACCAGAACCGCTCTAACCCATCTACACCCACAAAGAGGGACTTAAGCCAAGTTGTTTGCTACAAGTGCGGGAAGACAGGGCACTATGCCAATGACTGCTCTGAAGGGAAGAATGGAAATGGAAATGGGAGCGCTGGGAAGAAGCCCAATCCATTCAACAAAGGACAAGTGAACCACGTTAACGTGGAGGAAGTTGAAGAGCAGTCGGACGCGGTAATAGGTAAGTTTTTGGTTCAGTCATTTACCGCTATTGTTCTTTTCGATACTGGTGCATCGCATTCATACATATCAAGGGGATTTGTGGAAAAGTTTTAGTTACCAACCCAAACCCTTAGGACACCTCTCCCAGTGAGCTCGCCGGGAGCAGAGTACATGGCTAGCAGATGGTGCACCCAGATACCCCTAATCATTGGCACACATGTATTTCCGTCTGACCTAATTATCTTGGAGTCGCAAGGATTGGATGTGATATTAGGTATGGACTGGATGTCAAAGTATGGAGGAAGTATTGACTGTGCTAGTAAGTCAATTTATCTTACCACCCCGGAGGGAAAAAGGATTAAGTATGTATCTAGGCATGTGCCTAGGAGGAGCCAAGTAAACGGCCTCACGGGAGTTGTACAGGAGGAAGTACCTGTAGTAAAGGATTTTCCGGATGTTTTCCCCGAAGAGTTACCAGGTATGCCACTGGATAGAGACATCGAGTTTTTGATAGAGCTATTGCCAGGAACAGGGCCGATATCCAAGAGACCCTATCGGATGCCAGCAAATGACCTGGAGGAAATTAAGAAGCAGATTAAGGAGTTGTTGGAGAAAGGTTACATTCGTAGAAGCTCGTCACCTTGGGGAGCCCCAGTACTTTTGGTGGAGAAGAAGGATAAATCCCTGAGGATGGTTGTTGATTACCAAGCTCTGAATGAAGTAACGATGAAGAACAAGTATCCCTTACCGATGATTAATGATCTGTTTGATCAGTTACAAGGAGCTAAGGTGTTTTCAAAGATTGATCTACGATCGGGATACCATCAGTTGAAGATCCGAGAGAAGGATATACCCAAGACAGCGTTTACCACACGGTATGGATTATATGAGTATACGGTCATGTCATTTGGACTGACTAACGCCCCTGCCTATTTCATGAGTATGATGAACAAGGTGTTCATGGAGTATTTGGACAAGTTTGTTGTGGTATTCATTGATGATATTATGATATACTCGAAGAACGAAGAGGAGCACGAGGAACACTTGCGTTTGATTCTCGAGAAACTCAGGGAACACCAGTTATACGCCAAATTCAGCAAGTGCGAGTTTTGGTTGAAAGAAGTTGGATTTCTTGGGCATGTTATATCAGGAGAGGGTATAGCAGTGGATCCCAGTAAGGTTCAGTCGGTCACTGAATGGTTGGCACCCACTTCAGTTGGCGAGATCCGCAGTTTTCTTGGACTGGCAGGATATTATCGGAGAATCATTGAGAATTTTTCCAAGATTGCAAAACCAATGACTGAATTGTTAAAGAAGGATACTAAGTTCAAATGGACGGAGGAGTGCGAGACAAGTTTTCAAGAGTTGAAGGAGCGATTGACTACAGCCCCAGTGCTAACCTTGCCAGATATACATAAGGAGTTTCAAGTGTATTGTGACGCCTCTCGCTTGGGACTTGGATGTGTGCTAATGCAGGAAGGAAAAGTTGTTTCGTATGCCTCACGACAACTGAAGCCACACGAGTGGAACTATGACACGCATGATTTGGAGTTAGCAGCCGTAGTGCATGCGCTAAAGACCTGGAGACATTATCTTATTGGAAACCGTTGTGATGTGTACACGGATCATAAGAGCTTGAAGTACATTTTCACACAGAAAGAGTTGAACCTCAGGCAGAGGAGATGGTTGGAACTTATAAAGGATTACGATATGAAGCTACACTATCATCCAGGAAAAGCCAATGTCGTAGCAGACGCTTTGAGCCGGAAGAGTTATGCTAATGTTCCTGTAAGCAAAGGAATGCCAAAGGAGTTAGCTGCAGAGATCATGGAACTTCGGTTGGAGATTGTTCCAAGAGGTTTTCTTGCAGCAATGGAAGTCAAGTCGACGCTGTTGGACAAGATTCGAGAAGCTCAGAAGGAAGACAAAGAGATTGCTGAGATACGAGAGAGGATGGGAGAAGGTAAAGCCAAAGGTTTCCGCGAGGATGAGCACGATACCTTGTGGTTTGAGGACCGGATTTATGTGCCCAACAATTCGAAGATCAGGAAGTTGATACTTCAGGAAGCCCATGACTCACCATACTCGATTCACCCCGGAAACACCAAGATGTATCTGGACTTGAAGGAACATTTCTGGTGGACTGGAATGAAGAAGGATATTGCCGAGTATGTAGCCGTATGCGATGTATGTCAGAGAGTGAAGGCAGAACATCAGAAGCCAGCAGGACTGTTACAGCCTATGCCAATACCCGAATGGAAGTGGGACAAACTTGGTATGGACTTTATTACTGGATTACCCAGGACCAAGGCAGGATATGATTCTATATGGGTAGTTGTGGATCGATTGACTAAAGTAGCTCATTTCATCCCGGTGAAAACAGCGTATACAAGTGCAAAGTTGGCCAAGATATATATGACCAGGATCGTATGTTTACATGGAGTTCCGAGGAGCATCGTATCAGATAGAGGAACCTAGTTTACTTCAAAGTTTTGGCATCAGCTACACCAGACTTTGGGTACCCGATTGGAGTTCAGTACAGCTTTTCACCCGCAGACAGATGGGCAGACAGAGAGGGTCAATCAGATTCTGGAGGACATGTTGAGAGCCTGTGCGCTAGATTATGGATCTAGTTGGGATGACAATTTACCATATACAGAGTTTTCTTATAATAACAGCTACCAGGCCAGTTTGAAGATGGCACCATTCGAAGCTCTGTATGGACGCAGATGCAGGACGCCCTTAATGTGGGACGAGGTAGGAGACCGTCAGTTGTTTGGACCAGATTAGATCAACGAATCAGAGGAGAAGGTTAAACTGATCAGAGACAGACTAAAGATTGCTCAGTCCAGACAGAAGAGTTACGCAGATTCAAAACTCAAGGAAGTAACCTATGAAATTGGAGATAGAGCTTACCTACGAGTATCACCCTTGAGGGGAGTAAAATATTTTGGAGTTAAGGGAAAGTTAGCCCCGAGATTTGTAGGACCGTATCGTATTTTGGAACGGATGGGAGAAGTTGCATACAAGCTGGAGTTACCAGAAGGATTGTCAGGAGTTCACAATGTGTTTCACGTATCACAGCTGAAGAAGTGCCATGCTGAGATGGCCGATATACCGTTGAATGATACAGTACCTTTGGAGGCGATTCAGCTGGATAATAATCTGACCTATGAGGAGAAGCCAGTAAAGATTCTTGAGTTTGATAGCCGAGTTACTCGCAACAAGGTGATCAAGTTTTGCAAAGTTCAGTGGAGTCATCATACTGAGGAGGAAGCCACCTGGGAGCGAGAAGAGGATATTCGCAAGGACCATCCGCACCTATTTTCTAGCCAACCCGAATCTCGAGGGCGAGATTCATCTTAAGGGGGGTAGGTCTGTAATATCCCAAATTTCCAATTTGGCATGTTATACATAGGTCATACATGCATATCATATTTTATTGCTTTTCGTTTGCAATCCTCGAAATCCTAAGCAACTCAAGGACCTTCGGAGAGAGTTGGGGATTTTCAAATTTTCATATTTGAAATTTTTATCAAATAGTGAAGACGAGGATTTGATTTTAATTATTTTCTCTCTGGAAAATATTTCATTTTAAAAATAATAAATGAGGGGAGATAATATGACTTCTCCAAAATAATTGAAATATCGGAGGAAAAATGTTAAAATCATTTTTTGGATTTTATTTGAGTTTATTCGGGATTTTTATTTGCCTTAGAAAAATGTTGCATGTTTTAAAAATTGCATTTTAGGGGCCAAGAAAAGTTCATCTTGTTCTAAATATTTTATTTAGATGGAGAAAACTTGTTTTGGAATATTTAGATTTTTATTTATTTTTTTAGGAATTTTTCTTTCGGCAGAATGTTTTTAAAAAAAAAACCTCGTGCCCGACTGGGCCGAAGGCCCAGCCGAGCAGGCCGGCCCAGCCGCCGCCGCCTCCCCGCGCGCGCCGCCGTGCGTGGCACGGACGCCGAGGGAGTCCGAGCCGGACTCCACCCGGGCGCCCCCTTCCCCAAGCCGCCCCACCCGCCCCGCCGCCACACCACCACCCCGCCACCACCTGCCACTCGCCGCCGCCGCCGGAGCCCGAGGCCGAGCCCCGATCCGCCGCCGTCCGAGACGCCGCCGTCGCCTGAGGCCGAGCCTGTTTTATTATCAAACCCTTGGGAGTTACTTCTACGTTATGCTTATATTGCCATGCTATGCTCGTAGACGTGGATTGGGTTTGAGTGATATCCATGACAGATGTGAGATTGGTAATTAATGGTTTACTTAAGGTGGCAACTTTAATACACATCTGGGTGGATTGAGGCACCTGGGGTATTGTCGGTGTACTAAAGAAGGGGTACCTTAGTATCCCGAACTTGTGCATGGGCAGTCGCAGCGCCCCGCGGCAAGGCTTGCCGGGTGCCCGCCAAGGTCCTCCGTGTTTCCTTTAAAGCCATTCAAGAACAAAGTGTCGAAGCCAAGAAGACAAGACCCCGGCAAGAGGAGCTTGCCGGGAAGGCCAACCAAGGCACTTCAAGAAACTTGCCGCGACGCGCCACGCGTCCCGGCAAGACCCGGCGAGCGACAAGCTTCCGGGCGCGACAAGACAACAACCGCGGCAAGGCGCTTGCCGCGGCGAAGCCACCACTCTGCGCCCACACTCCAGCACATCCGTCGACGTGTCGCCACAGGACCGTTTCAAGCGCACGTGGCGAGAAGCTGTGCAGCCAAGCGGTGCGAGGTGGCGAACGGAGATGACGAGATGGCCATCATGGCAAGCGGTGGCGCCCCTAACGGTCGCTTTTCTTCACTGTTTGGGCGACGCGGACGGGCATTAAATGCTCTTGTCCCCTGCCGTCAGAGTTAGGTAGGATGCACTGTAGAGGTAGCTGTACCAACCACTCTTTTTTTACATTTGTACCCTTGCCTGCATTGCCACCTGTCGGTGCCCCCTTGAGCCTATAAAAGGAGGCCCATGCGCAACGTAGAAGGGGTTCGACTCATTGGAAACCAGAACACTCCCACGCTCTCGAGCAAGAACATAATACAACCACAAAGCAGCAGTAGGAGTATTATCTCTCCGGAGAGCTCCGAAGCTGGGTAAAATCGCTCGTGTGCCTCACCTCGATCCGCTCTTCGTGCGGCCTCCGCTCCCTGCCGGACCGAAAAGGGGCCCTGCCCCATAGGTGTTCGTTTCCCACGACATCTTTGGCGCGCCAGGTAGGGGGCGTCGAGGTTGTGTGAACCCGATCCGGCGTTCACGCGAGCCAGACCTTCAACTGTTTCATCATCTTCATCGACATGCCACCTAAGAAGAAGGCTTCGGAGGTGGAAGCTCCGTCCACATCGATCCCACCGCCACCGGAGCAAACGGGCGGTGGGGTAGACGCCGGCGGAGGAACGGGCGCCGGCGAGGGAGCTCACGCTGCCGCCAGGTCCAAGGACAAGGCCGCGCAAACCTCGGCGTCCGTACACGCACCGCGCCCGTCTTAGGAGGTGCGGGGCCAACAGCGTCATGGTACTCGCAGTACCATACGCTCGTTGGACCAAAATCGAGCTGGCAGATTTCGAGATGCTCAAGACCAGCATGCACGCCAACCTGCTGGCACGAGCAAGACACGGTCGCCCGGACGGGATCCTGCTCCTTCTAACATAGTTAGAAGTCTGAGCATATCCCGCTCCTCGCACCATTCGCCACCGCCACCGAAGACCCCAGAAGAAGCGTTGGCTCGAGCCCAACTGATCCTAGATTATCCCCCAACGGCGGACAAGATCGACGATTGGAGGGCCACCATCCAGAGCCTCATCGGCTTTGCCAACGGCGACACTCCACGGCAGCCGAATGCGTCGCAGCCACGGCAAGATTGCCGGACGCGAGCCGATGGCGACAAGACTGGTGGGGGTGCAACCACCGTGCACTCCCCGCCCCGAAGGCCAAGATCGCCGACTCGCCGGGTCAACCTGGACACTGACTCCACGGCGTCATCAGACCCACGAGCTCGTCGCGATCAACGCCAAGTTCTTCAAGAACGACAACAAGAAGACGCTCGTACTCGCATCGAGCGTCGAAGAGAAGCGTGGCGTCAGTCAGACCAGCGCGTTGGGCCCGCTGTCGACATGCATGCGCCAGGGGAACCAGGCGACTTGCCGTACGCGGTAGGTTGCCCTGCATTCACTCGTGAGCTGCGGCAAGTCTAGTGGCCCAGCACAAAGAACTTCAAGACAGATGTACCAGAGAAGTATGATGGCAGGTTGCATCCGTCGGAGTTCCTCAGCATCTACACCATCGCGGTGCAAGCTGCCAGGGGGCGCGACGAGAAGATCCTTGCCAACTACTTCCCGCTGGTGCTCAAGCCCAATGTCAGGTCCTGGCTCATGCACTTGCCGAACAACTCCATTTCCTCATGGGCGGATCTGTGCCATCAATTTGTCGGCGCCTTCACAGGTGGCCACAAGCCCCATGGTTAGGAGAGTGATCTTCATCTGCTCGCCCAGAAGGAAGGAGAGCCCCTGCGCAAGTATATTCAGAGATTCAGCCAAGTGCAGCGCAACATCCCAGATGTCCACCAAAACCTGCGTAACCGCAGGATGCGGGAGGAGATGGCGATGTGCAAGATTAGAGACGTCAGTGAGCTATATGCCCTGGCCGACAAGTGTGCACATGCTGAGGAAAGGAGGAAACTCCCCGGAGAGAATGCAGGAGCAGGGGGATCTGACAGTGAGGATGCTGCCCCGGCAAAGAAAAACCGGCGGCGGAACAATAGAAGAAGGAAGGGCAAAGATGTGGTAGCTGTTGAGCAGTCCGGCAACGGAGGTGGCGTCAAGGAAGCAGAACCTGTGGCGGCTGCCGACAAGCAGGCGGCTCCGACAAGCAATACTGCAAGATCCACCGCACCAAGGGCCATGATCTCCAGAATTGCAAGAAGGTCGAGCAGCTTGTTGAGCAGCAGAAAGCTGAGTACGAGCGACGCGACAAGGAGAAGGCCCAGCAAGGTACTGGTGGATCCGGCAAGAAGCGTCCCGGCCGGGGAGGACGTCGCGGCAAGGCCAAGCAGCGGCAAGGAGACATGCCTCCCCGCGGCCGCGACAAGGATGAAGATGAAGACGACGACGAAGACATGGATGATGATGAGGCCGACGAGCAGGAGTTTCAGAAAGCCATAGAGGTTCTGTGTGTTAACGGTGGTGCTTCTCTGCATACTTTGCACCGCCAGCTCAAACAGTGGGTGCGGGAAGTTAACGCAGCAGAACCACCAGTTGAGTCACGCAAGCCTCTGAAGTGGTCCAGCACGCCTATCATCTTTGACATTGAGGACCACCCTGATCGCATAACTGCGGTCGGGTGCTTGCCGATGTTGGTTTCGCCAACTATCCGCAACCTCAAGGTCACAAAGATGATAGTTGATGGCGGGGCCGGCTTGAACCTGATCTCCTCAGTGGTACTCCAGAAGCTCCAGATCCCCGACAACGAGCTCGAAGAGACCGGTACTTTCCAAGGAATCAACCCGGGGAGGAGCAAGCCGAAGGGGAAGATCACGTTGCCAGTGACATTTGGCAGCGAGCTGAATTTCAGGACAGAAAAAGTCACTTTTGACGTTGCTGATTTCCCATTGCCCTACAATGGGATACTCGGCCGTCCGGCGCTCGCCAAGTTCATGGCAGCCTCTCATTATGCATACAATATGCTCAAGATGCTAGGTTCGATAAGTGTCATCTCTGTCCCTGGCGACAAGAAAGATGCCCTTATCTGCACCGACAAGATCTACCGGGAAGCAGCAGCCACAGCAGATCGCAAGACACTTGCCGCTGAAGCTCCCGAGGGGAATAAGAAGGCCAAGTCCGGCAAGAGCTCTGATGCCCACTCCGGCAAGCGCACCTCTTCGGAGTGCTGCGCTACCGTCGAGGACGCACCATCGAGCTCCACCGGCAAGTGTAAGAAGATAAAGACAGCACTGGTGGCCGCCAAGGAGGACGGCACTGGTGGTACCTTCACCATCAATGCCACGCTTGACCCTAAATAGGAAAGCGCGCTCGTTGCTTTCCTGCGGGCGAATGTCGACGTGTTTGCATGGCAACCGTCTGACATCCCTGGTGTTCCCAGGAAAGTAATTGAGCACCACCTTGCCGTCTGTCCTCACGCGCGGCCCGTCAAGCAGAAAGTCAGAAAGCAAGCGGTGGAGCGCCAAGAATTCATCGCAGAAGAGATCAAGAAATTGGAAGCAGCAGGCCTTGTCAGAGGAGTGCTCCATCCTACGTGGCTGGCCAATCCTATAGTCGTGCGCAAGGCGAACGGAAAATGGAGGCTTTGTATTGACTTCACTGATGTTAATAAAGCTTGTCCCAAAGATCCATTTTCCTTGCCGCGCATTGACCAGATTGTCGACTCCACGGCAGGATGTGATTTGCTTTCATTTCTTGATGCATATCCAGGATATCATCAGATCTTCATGGCAGAAGAGGATGAGGAGAAAACCGCATTCATCACTCCATGTGGCACATACTATTTTGTACGGATGCCTTTCGGACTAAAGAATGCTGGTTCAACATTTGCAAGAGTAGTTCACGAAGCTTTTGAGCCACAGTTGCACAGAAATGTAGAAGCTTACATGGATGACATAGTGGTCAAGAGCAAAGACAGAGCAACTCTGATCCAAGATTTGGAAGAAACCTTTGCAAATCTGCGCAAGATCAACCTAAAGCTCAACCCCAAGAAGTGTGTGTTTGGAGTCCCCTCGGGCAAGCTTCTCGGGTTCTTTGTGTCTCAGCGGGGAATTGAAGCCAACCCCGACAAGATTAAGGCCATTGAGCAGATTGAAGCACCGAAGCGCGTCAAGGACGTACGAAGGCTTGCCGGCTGCGTGGCTGCTCTCAGCAGGTTTATCTCTAAGTCTGCTGAGCGCGCCCTGCCATTTTTCAAAATATTGAAAAAGGCAGGTCCAATGAAATGGACTCCGGAAGCGGAGGCTGCGCTGCAGGACTTGAAGAGATACCTGTCCTCCACTCCAATACTTGTCGCACCTAGGCCACAAGAGAAGTTGTTGCTGTATCTAGCGGCAACCAATCAAGTGGTTAGTGCTACGTTAGTAGCAGAGAGGGAGGCGGATGATGAGCCAGCGACCATGGCAATTGCATCCAGTGACAAGCAGGGGGCTTCCCCGACAAGCTCTGGTCCCGACAAGGATGGATCTGTGCAGCCACAAGAAGAGAAGCAGAAGAAGATGGTACAGCGCCCAGTTTACTTTGTCAGTTCCCTTCTGCAGGGGGCTAGATCAAGATACTCTGGTGTGCAGAAATTGCTTTTCGGCCTTCTCATGGCCTCGAGGAAGCTGCGCCATTACTTCCAAGCACATGAGATCACAGTTGTCACTCGCTATCCGTTGAAGAGGATATTGCAGAATCCAGAAGCAACAGGCAGGATTATCGAGTGGGCACTGGAACTGTCAAGCTTTGGCCTCAAGTTTGAGAGTACTTCAACTATCCAGAGCCGAGCATTGGCAGAGTTCATAGCGGAATGGACGCCAACACCTGATGAAGAAATTCCGAAAACGAGCATCCCCGTCAAGGAAGCAAGCAAAGAATGGATCATGTACTTTGATGGTGCCTTCTCGCTGCAAGGCGCCGGTGCGGGCGTGTTACTTGTCGCACCCACCGGAGAGCACCTCAAGTACGTGGTCCAGATGCACTTTCCCAAGGAGCAAGCGACAAACAATACTGTAGAGTATGAAGGGTGCTTGCCAGACTCAGGATCGCGGCAGACCTTGGGATCAAGAAGCTTATTGTTAGGGGTGACTCGCAGCTTGTCGTCCGCCAAGTAAACAAAGATTATCAGAGTCCGTTGATGGAAGCTTACATTGATGAAGTGAGAAAGTTGGAAGAGCATTTTGACGGCCTGCAGATGGAACATGTTCCGAGAGCCCAGAACGATGTTGCCGATGGCCTGTCAAAATGCGCTGCATTAAAGTTACCTGTGGAACCAGGAATCTTTGTGCTCAAGCTGACTCAACCATCTGTAACACCATCATCTGGACAGAGCAAGAAGAGGAAGTTGGTTTCTGGTGATTATTTTCCGGCAGAGCTTCCCGAAGCCGCCGCCAAGAAGGTCCCCAGGATCAACACCAAGGGTGCTGAGGAGCACTCTGCTCCGACAAGCCCTAGGGTTTGTTCCATTGAAGCAGACGCTCCCGACAAGTTTTGCTCCGGAAAGCTTGCCGGGGAACATCAAGCTCCGGCTGAGCCGCAGGTTCTTGCCGTAGAAGCAGATGTTCCCGCAACAGCGTTTGTGCCTTTAGTCCTTGTTGTTGAGCCACAAGCTCCAGCATGGGCACAGCAGATTGTCCGTTTCCTTCAGACAGGAGAACTTCTCGAAGAGCAAGAAGAAGCGGAGAGAGTAGCCCGCCAATCAAGTATGTACCAGTTTGTCGACGACATACTGTACAGAAGAAGATTCAACGGAGTGAAATTGAAGTGCATTCCCTGGGAAGATGGACAGAAGCTGTTGGCGGAGATACATGGAGGCATATGTGGTCATCACATTGGCGCAAGAGCACTTGCCGGCAAAGCATTTCGGCAAGGTTTCTTTTGGCCGACAGCTCTCCAGGATGCAACTGCACAAGTAACCAAGTGTGAAGCGTGCCAGTTCCACTCCAAGCAGATACACCAGCCAGCTCAAGCTCTCTAGACGATCCCTTTATCTTGGCCATTTTCGGTCTGGGGGCTCGACATCCTCGGCCCCTTTCCCCGAGCTGTCGGGGGTTTTGAGTACTTGTACATTGCAATCGACAAGTTCACAAAGTGGCCGGAAGTAGAAGTAGTGAGGAAGGTGACAGCATAGTCAGCAGCCAAGTTCTTCAGGTCAATTGTTTGCCGTTTTGGAGTCCCTAACAGGATCATCACCGACAATGGCATGCAATTCACGAGCCGCACCTTCATGCAGTACGTCCAAGATCTTGGCACCAAGGTCTGCTTCGCTTCTATTGCTCACCCGAGAAGCAACGGACAAGTGGAGAGGGCAAATGCTGAAGTGCTGCGTGGGCTCAAGACCAGGACTTTAGACAGGCTGCACAAGTGCGGAAGGAACTAGATTGAGGAGCTGCCGGTGGTTCTTTGGTCGATCAGGACGACGCCAAATCGAGCCACTGGCCAGACACCTTTCGCTCTAGTCTATGGAGCAGAGGCAGTTCTCCCCACAGAACTCTTATACGGATCACCTCGAGTGCTCGCTTATGATGAGCTTGAGCAAGAGCAGCTGCGACAAGATGACGCGCTGCTCCTTGAGGAGGATCGTCTTCAGGCTGCTGTTCGACCTGCTCGATACCAGCAAGCATTGCGCCGCTACCACAGCCGCAAAGTTAATGCCAGAAGTCTCGAGGAAGGCGACCTTGTTCTTCGGCGCGTTCAGTCCGCCAAGAATTCCAACAAGTTGACACCGAAGTGGGAAGGCCCTTATCGGGTGAAACCTGTCACTAGGCCTGGCGCTGTCCGCCTTGAGACCGAAGATGGTTTTCCGGTGAGCAACTCCTGGAACATTGAGCATCTTCGTAAGTTTTACCCATAAGGCGCAGTTGCCGGAACCTGTTTCAGCAACCACCTTTTGTACAAGCCTCGCCGCTGTAGCATGTAACCCTTTGTACAAAGCTGGGCGCAGATCCCGTGCATAAATAAAGCTCATGTGCTCCGCACATCTTGTCAAATTTCATGCTTTTTCATTTTTTGCATGTATTATCTGACACTTTGTGCAGCACTTGCCCCCGGTAAGCAATAACGAGCCTTAAGGCTCCATATCTTTATTTTCTCTTCTTTCTTTTTCTCAAGAAAAGGGAAGGTTCCCTCGCCCACAAGTTCACCGGGGAGGGAAGAGAAGATAATGGTGTGGACCAGGCGTCATTCAAGAAAGTATCGCCTTGTCGGGACGCAAACGACAGAAAAGCTAAGTTGCCGAAGTTTGAGCACAATTAGTTTTAAATTTTTTTTAAGTTATCTTCCTTGAACGACCGTGCTTTGTATGGAAAACCTGTGCGCGGAGGAACCAACTCGTAGCTAGTTGCGCCCTTACTTTGTTTCGAGTCCGCTCAACAACTTAAGTGTGCTGCGACTAGTCGCGACAAGGTTTCTTGCCGGAAGCGACACCACCAGCAGGCTGCTGATGTTCCGCACTCAGCGCTCGCGGCAAGGGTGCCTGCGCCGGCAAGTTCCCTGAAAGCGTAGGGTAAAAACATACAAAGGAAGGAATCAAGTAACGGAAATAACATAGCCAATACTGCCCAAAATAAAGTTATATTACAAAGATAACTTGTCGCAGCACTGACTAAATTGTTCTCATAACATGACTAGCAGCGGAAAGAAAAGGAGAAAACATGCGGCCTAATCTACGCGACCGCCATCAACCCTCCTGACTTCATTCACCTTGTACACAATGGGCGCGACAAGGGCTTTGAGCTCTTCAAGATCAGCACCCGCTGGCAGCTTCTTGAGGACGTTGGTGAGGTTGAGGCCTGTGTTGCGGAAGACCACCTTCACCAACACCTTCTCCAAAACTCTGGCGCAAATCGTACGTGACTCGTCGGCCAGCTGCTTTGGGATCCTTTCCCGGAGTTACTGGAGGGCCGTCGCCACGCCCTTGAAGAACAGAGTGAGCTTGGCGCTGGGCTGGAGGTTCTCGTCGGAGGAGTACCCGAAGCCCTCCATTTCCAGTTGCGCCAGCTCCTCGTCGATGACCGCGGCAATGTTCACGAGGCCCTCTGTCCAGAGCTCCACAGTATCCCTGAAGGTGTTCTGGGTTTCGGCGACCCTCGTCAGCAGCGCCTCGTTGGCCTTGTTCTCCTCCTTCAAGTCCTCCTCCCGCTTCTTGGCATCGTCCAGCGTCTCAGTTAGCGTCGCCAGCTTCAGCTCAAGATCGGCATTGGAGTCCTTGGCGGCACTCAGCTCTTTGCCCCTCTCGAGGAGGCGACCCTGCAGCTCGCCGTGGGCGAGGGCATCCTTCTCGCGCTCGCGTTGGAGCACGGCAAGCTCTTCATTCTTCGCCTTGAGATCGGCCTCTAGCTGCATCACCTTCACCTCCGCCAAGTGTCTCCTCGCGTGCGGCAAGCTCCTCCTCATAGTTGTCCAGATTGACCTTCCGCTGCGTCAACTCGCCTTCCCGCACGGACAGCTCCTCGGCGGCAAGCCGCTGTTGCTCTTCGGCTTCTGCCTTCTCGAGGAGGAAGGCCTTCCGCGCCTCAACAAGTTGCGCCCTCTCCTCTGCAATGGACCGGAGGGCTTCCTGGTTGCGGCTCTGGAGCTCCTCCGCATGCTTCTCAATGTCCACTCCCGCCTGCGCGACAAGCGCTTCCCGGGACTCCGGCTTGGCTTGTCGGGCGTGGTATAATGACAGCAGCTTCCGCAGCAACTGTTCTTCCTCAGGCTCGCCGCTGCTGCTGCTTGGCGCATCGACAAGTGTCAACCCAGCGGAGGCGAGCACTTCTCCGTCAAAGGCTTCTCTTTCGACAGGTGCCCTGGAGCTCGAAGCCCAGGGGAGCTTGATGAAGATACCGTCGCCGGCCTTCAAGTAGGCGCCGGGCTGGGGCTCTTCGGAGCCTGGCGCTGCGTCAGCAGCGGAGGGGTCGGCGGTCGGCGTAGCACCTTGCGCTCTTGCGGCCCCAGGGTCGTCAGTGCGATCGCCGGACCCTCGCCAGCTCCTGCGCCAGCAGCCTTGGCGGCCTCTTCGCTGGCAGGATCGTCAGCGCTGGCCTCTTCTTCAGTGGCGGCGGCATCGTCAATATTGCCGCGCATGTTCTCCTCGCCGGTAGCCTCGGTCTCCATCGGCTCCGTGGAAGGAGGATCTAAGGGCAGGAAGAGGGAGAAAAAGTCAAGCAAATATCCAAAAAGAAGATAAGAAGAAGAACCCAAGGGAAGTTTTCCGACAAGAAGGATTACCTGTGCTGGGCTCTGTAGTCATGGGCTCCACCACTGGGGGATCGCTGGTCCCGTCCTTTGCCGGAGAACTGCCCCTTGCCGGGGACCCCTCCCTTGCCGGAGAGCGCTCCCTTGCCGGGGAATCTTCCCTTGGCGGGGTAGTTGAAGCAGATAGCACCTCAGGGGCGGCTTCTGGTTGTTCCTGGTGAGCCTGTTCTGCGCCCACACAAACAAACCAACAGTCAAGATATCAGCAAAGAAAGAACACCCATGCGCGCCTGACAGCGGGAAGTAAAATTATGTACTTACGCTGGGGGCTGCGCTGAGGGCTGCTTCGGGGAGAAGTTGTCGGGTCCGACAAGGTGGTCTCGGACGCGCCCTCTGTTGTCACAGCAGGATCGTCCTTGATGACAACCACGGGGACCTTGGCTCTCTTCGCCGCTCTCTGAGCCAGAGTCCTGAAAAGGAACAAGGTTCAAGAGAAAACAGATTAGATACAAGACAAGAAACAGTGAGAATTGAAGAAATACAAACACAACAGAGAAACTTACTCCTCTTCTTCCTCCTCGTCGGAGCTGAGTGCGGAGAGGTCGAAGTCCGGTACTCTTTCAGTGCGACGAGGTGGAGGAGTAGGCTCCCTTGGCCGCTTGGCGGGAGCTGCGGCAGGATCAGAAGCGGTGGCCCGAGAAGACCCCGCTCCAGTTGCCGGCGCGGCGTCAGATGCTCCCGCGGCAACGGTGCTTGTCGCGGTGGAGCGTGTCCCACGGCGCGGTGGCTGTTGGCCCGTCTGCCGCCCTACTATGTCTTCGGTCCTGCGGAGGTGCCTTCTTGGTGGAGCTGGGGGCTGCACTGGGAGCTCCGCTTGCGGCAAGTTGCTTGAAGACGGCTGGCCGCTTGCACCCTCGGCGGGCTCACTCGATTCGGCTTCGGACCCTCCCTCGCCGACGATTTCCCCGACAAGCTCGTCTAGATCGGCAAGGCTTGCCGCCTCGGCTGCCTCTGCCTCTTCCACAGTAAACCCAAACTCGCCCGCGGCGGCGGCGGCTGCCGCCTCTTCCGCCCTGGTGGCGATGCGCCGCATCTCATCTTCGGTGGTGTCGCGGGTGAGGCTCCTCTGCTCGTCGGCGCGGACCGCCACCTCCACCAAGCTATCGAAGAACTGCTGCACTACGTCGTCGGCGGGCTCCTGCCAAGTTGGAATAATTCCATGCGAGTCGCACTCCGGCATCATTGCGTGGATGCGATCGAGCGAGGAGTTGTTGCACAACGGGACGACGCCCTGCGGCAGCCTGAACCACTCGGGATGATTGGGGTGGTGCTTGAACAGCTCCTTGAGCGTCCCATCCAACTCCAAGACAGTAAAATTGAAGTTGAGGCCCGGGAGCAGCCTCATGATGTCCGCCGGACCCCCGAACAACCAGGTGGGCCTCCCCCTCTCCTGCAAAGGGGCGATGCGGCAGCGAAGAAAGTTCGCGCCAACAGCGCCTATAGTAAGCCCGACAAGCCTGAGTCGCAAGATCCGGGTGGTGGCGATCTTCAGTCTAGCATCGTCCGCCGCCAGGGCGCTCCAATCATTGCCGCGCACTGCTGGGGTCTAGCGCAGGGCAGTGAATGGCTGCGGGTTCTCCTCAACAATCCAGCACCACTCTGCTCTCCACTCATCCCATTTGCTGTGGAGCTCCCCCTCCAGAAACGTCTCCTTCTTGCCGGTTCTCGAGATCCAGGCGATCCCGCCAGCTAAGGGCTCTCCTCTCTCGACCCGGAGCATGAAGTAGTGGCGGAAGAGGGCTACGATTGGATGGATTCCGACAAAGTTCTCGCAGAGATGTGCAAAAATCGCCATGGTCAGGACAGCATTGGGGGTGAAATCAAGGAGATGGAACCCGTAGGTGTTCATGATGTCACAGAAGAAATCGGAGAAGGGCGGGCAAAGCCCGCAGTAGAAGAACAGCGTGAAGAAGGGGTATCCCTTTGGAGCCCTTTTCGAAGGAGAAGCGGCGGCGGAGAGTACCTGGGTGTGCGGATGCGCTCGCGTCTCCGTCGACTAGAAGAGATAGAACCATTCCCTCAGCTCTTTCGCGGAGAGCTCGGGGGGGAAAAGTGCCCGCTCCTTTCGCAGCGCCTCAAGCCGCAGCGCCTCGGCCGACTTCGCACCCTTCCCGGTCTTCGGAGCCATGGCGGAGGTGGTGGGGGAGATCGAGGGCGTTGGCGGCGACGGCGGCGATGGGGGGCGGAGCGCTGTTCTCTTTCGGCCTTGGAAGCGGAGGGGAGCGGCGGAGATTTCTGAGATTGGAACCGCAAGTGGCGAAGGTGGGGGACTGCCCATGTTTCCCCTGCTTATAAAGAGGAGGAGGCGAACGTTATGCTTTTTCCAAATAAAGAATCAACCACGATCTCTCCCACGACGCCGCGTTCGACGCGTGCCGTTACGGGAGGGCGCGGTGGATACGGAGTCAGATACGGCCTGGACCCAGACCGCGCGTGCCCGTGCCCTGTTTTGGGCCTGGCCCAACAGCGCTCGGCACCGTGTATGGCCTAGGCCCGGGGGCTCCTGTCGGTGTACTAAAGAAGGGGTACCTTAGTATCCCGAACTTGTGCACGGGCAGTCGCAGCGCCCCGCGGCAAGGCTTGCCGGGTGCCCGCCAAGGTCCTCCATGTTTCCTTTAAAGCCATTCAAGAACAAAGTGTCGAAGCCAAGAAGACAAGACCCCGGCAAGAGGAGCTTGCCGGGAAGGACAAGGCCCCGGCAAGAGGAGCTTGCCGGGAAGGCCAACCAAGGCACTTCAAGAAACTTGCCGCGACGCGCCGCGCGTCCCGGCAAGACCCGGCGAGCGACAAGCTTCCGGGCGCGACAAGACAACGACCGCAGCAAGGCGCTTGCCGCGGCGAAGCAACCACTCTGCGCCCACACTCCAGCGCATCCGTCGACGTGTCGCCACAGGACCGTTCCATGCGCACGTGGCGAGAAGCTGTGCAGCCAAGCGGTGCGAGATGGCCATCGTGGCAAGCGGTGGCGCCCCTAACAGTCGCTTTTCTACACTGTTTGGGCGACGCGGACGGGCATTAAATGCTCTTGTCCCCTGCCGTCAGAGTTAGGTAGGATGCACTGTAGAGGTAGCTGTACCAACCACTCTTTTTTTACATTTGTACCCTTGCCTGCGTTGCCACTTGTCGGTGCCCCCTTGAGCCTATAAAAGGAGGCCCATGCGCAACGTAGAAGGGGTTCGACTCATTGGAAACCAGAACACTCCCACGCTCTCGAGCAAGAACATAATACAACCACAAAGCAGCAGTAGGAGTATTATCTCTCCGGAGAGCTCCGAAGCTGGGTAAAATCGCTCGTGTGCCTCGCCTCAATCCGCTCTTCGTGCGGCCTCCGCTCCCTGCCGGACCGAAAAGGGGCCCTGCCCCATAGGTGTTCGTTTCCCCCGACAGGTATCCAGTGATTGCCTGTTTGATTTTTGGAAATCCCAGGGTTACCGTGTGATTCTCCTATGGACCGCCACCCAGGCTCAAAGGGAACTGAGTCTATTCATGCTAGAAACTTCCGTGTGCAACCGCAAGCTATTATGGGCTCTAGCATAGTTGAGTAAGTTGCGTGAAGCTCTTGAAAAGGTGGATCAGCAGGTAGTGGGTTTGTAGGTTTGGTATGGTCTGCCCGGAGTAGAGAGTTAATGCTTCTGAAAGACTGTGTCTCGGTCATCCGTCTCTCAAACACCATGAAGTGCGAGAAATCAACGGAGGCGATCGAGTCTTGCGGGGAAAAGTGCGCAAACCTCTGCAGAGTGTACAATCTAATCATGGTTAGCCGTGTCCCCGGTTATGGACAATTCTGAGTATCTAGTACTTGAGTATTCGCATGTATCTCAACACTCTTAATTAATTTTGCTGGGTTGTTAAGTATTTTAATTGGTATCATTGAGTTGGGGTTACCTTCTCAAATGATGTTTCAACCACCATGATAGTTAAATTAAAACTGATTCCTTTGTAGTAGGGAAAAATTGGCTTTTCGCAAAACTGTAGCCATAGAGCTTTCCACCAGCCAAATATGCATGTAGTGGTAGCATTACTCTGTTATTGCTCTTTTGTGTTACATTGCCAGCATATTCTATGTGCTGACCCGTTCTCGGGCTGCAACGTATTATGTTGCAGACTTTTTAGACGAGGAGTAAGGTTCGTAGGTCGTTGCTGTGCAGCTCAGCTATGCCGTTGGAGTTGATGGACTCACTTTATCTTCCAAGCCTTCCGCTGTTATCGCATTAGATGGCCTTAAGCCATATTATTGTAATAAGTTCTCTTTTGAGACATTCGATGTAATAAGTGTGTGATTGCTACTTTGTTATAAATCCTTCGAATTACTGTGTGGCGTCAGCATTACTGATCCAGGGATGACACCTGAGCACAGAGACTTGACCATCTAAGGTCGGGTCGCTACATGGTTCCTCTTCACGGTGTTGTCTACGAAATTTAGAAAAGTTGAACTCATGAGACATATCACCTAGACCAATAGTAACTACATCCTTTTCACAATCTATCCTAGCATTAACGGTGTTCAAGAAGGGTCTACCAAATATAATGGGACAAACGCTATCTTGTGGGGAGCCAAGAACAAGAAAATCAACAGGATATTTAGTTTTCCCACACAAGACTTCAACATCTCTAACAATTCCCATTGGTGAAATAGTATCTCTATCGGCAAGTTTAATTGTGACATCAATATCTTCTAACTCAGTAGGTGCAATATCGTTCTTAATTTCTTTGTATAAGTCAATAGGTATTGCACTAGCACTAGCACCCATATCACATAAGCCATGATAGCAATGATCTCCTATTTTAACAGAAATAACAGGCATGCCTACCACAGGTCTATGTTTATCTTTAGCACAAGGTTTGGCAATTCTAGCAGTTTCATCACAGAAATAAATAACATGCCCATCAATATTATCAGACAAGAGATCTTTAACAATAGCAACATTAGGTTCAACTTTGATTTGCTCAGGAGGTGTATAAGTTCTAACATTGCTCTTACGAACAACAGTTGAAGCTTTAGCATGATCTTTTATCCTAACAGGAAAAGGAGGTTTTTCAACATAAGCAGTAGGAACAATAGAATCACTATATGTAATAGTCTTCTCTTCGACTGTAATAGGTGCAACTACTTTCACTTCAACAGGAGGATTATATTTAAACCACTTCTCTTTAGGGAGATCAACGTGAGTAGCAAAAGTTTCACAAAAAGTAGCTACTATCTTAGAGTCAAGTCCATACTTAGAGCTAAATCCACGGAAAGCATCGGTATCCACAAAAGATTTAACACAATCAAACTTAGGTGTCATACCTGACTCCTTACCATCGTCAGAACCCCAATCTTCAGAGTTGCGTTTAATTCTTTCCGATAAGTCCCATTTGAAATCAATAGTATTTAGCATATAGGAACCAACACAGGAAGTATCGAGCAAGTTGCAATTATGAAGAGAAAGCCGAGCATAAAAATTCTGAATTATCATTTCCCGAGAGAGCTCATGATTGGGGCATGAATACAACATTGACTTAAGCCTCCCCCAAGCTTGAGCGATGCTTTCTCCTTCGCGAGGCCAGAAATTATATATGTAATTACGATCACGATGAACAAGATGCATAGGATAGAACTTCTGGTGAAATTCCAACTTCAATCGCTTATAATTCCAATATCTCGTATCATCACATAGCCTATACCATGTCATTGCATCTCCCTTCAAAGATAAAGGGAAGACCTCCCTTTTGGCAACATCATCAGGAATACCTGGAAGCTTAAATAATCCACAAACTTCATCCGCAAAGATAAGGTGTAAGTCGGGATGCAATGTTCCGTCTCCTGCAAACGGATTAGCTAGCAGTTTTTCTATCATACCCGAAGGAATCTCAAAGTGAATATTTTCATAAGGTTCAGTAGGTTGAGGAGCATCTCTTTGCTCTTCTGGTTGGGGTGAAGATACCCCAAACAAGCCCCTCAAAGGATTAGTTTCCATAATGACAAGTAACAGAAAATTTCAGCACACTATATAAATGTTTCCTTACCAAGTTCCACTCACCAAGAGCACTACGCTCCCAGGCAACGGCCCCAGAAAAGAGTCTTGATGAACCACAAGTATAGTGGATATATCGTAGTCCTTTCGATAAGTAAGAGTGTCGAACCCAACGAGGAGCAGAAGGAAATGATAATAAAACAGGCTTAAGTCAATGTTATATTCATGCCCCAATCATGAGCTCTCTCGGGAAATGATTATTCAGAATTTTTATGCTCGGCTTTCTCTTGATAATCGCAACCTGCTCGATACTTCCTGTGTTGGTTCTTATATGATGAAGGCTATTAATTTCAAATGGGACTTATTGGAAAGAATTAAACGCAACTATGAAGGTTGGGGTTCCGACGATGGTAAGGAGTCAGGTATGACACCTAAGTTCGATTGTGTTAAAGCTTTTATGGATACCGATGCTTTCCGTGGATTTAGCTCTAAGTATGGACTTGACTCTGAGATAGTAGCTACTTTATGTGAATCTTTTGCTACTCACGTTGATCTCCCTAAAGAGAAGTGGTTTAACTCCTGTTGAAGTGAAAGTAGTTGCACCTATTATAGTCGAAGAAAAGACTATTACCTATAGTGATCCTATTGTTCCTACTGCTTACGTTGAAAAACCTCCTTTTCCTGTTAGGATAAAGGATCATGCTAAAACTTCGACTATTGTTCGTAAGAGTAATACGAGGACTTATGCACCTCCTGAGCAAATTAATGTTGAACCTAGTATTTCTATGGTTAAAGATCTCTTGGATGAGGATTTAGATGGGCATGTTATTTCTTTCTTGGGTGAGACTGCCAATATTGCTAGACCTGGTACTAAGACACGTAGACCTGTCGTAGGCATGCCTGTTATTTCTGTTAAAATAGGAGATCATTGTTATCATGGCTTATGTGATATGGGTGCTAGTGCTAGTGCGATACCTTATGATCTTTATAATGAATTTATGCACGACATTGCACCCGTTGAACTAGAAGACATTGATGTTACTATTAAGCTTGCTAATAGGGATAACATTAAACCTATTGGGATTGTTAGAGATGTTGAAGTTTTGTGTGGGAAGGTTAAATACCCTGCTAATTTTCTTGTTCTTGGTTCCCCACAAGATTATTTTTGTCCCATTATTTTAGGTAGACCCTTCTTGAATACAGCTAGTGCTAAGATTAATTGTGAAAAGAATATTTTCACTGTTGGCATTGATGGTCTCATGAGTTTAATTTCGCTAAGTTTAGTAGACAACCTCGTGAAAGGGAACCACCTAGTAAGGATGAAATTATTGGTCTTGCTTCCATTGCTGTTCCTCCAACCGATCCGTTAGAACAATATTTGCTAGACCATGAAAACGATATGTTTATGAAGGAAAGGGAGGAAATAGATGAAGTGTTCCTTAAACAGGAACCTGTGCTGAAACATAACCTTCCCATTGAAATTCTTGGGGATCCCCCTCCACCCAAGGGTGATCCCGTGTTTGAACTCAAACCATTACCTGATAATCTTAAGTATGCTTATCTTGATGAAAAAGAAATATATCCGTTTATTATTAGTGCTAACCTTTCAGAGAAAGAAGAAGAATGATTATGGAAAACTCTGAAGAAGCACCGAGCAGCTATTGGATATACTCTTGATGATCTTAAGGGCATTAGTCCCATGTTATGTCAACACAAGATTACATTGGAGGACGATGCCAAACCAGTTAGAGATCCTCAAAGACGATTAAATCCCAAGAAGAAGGAAGTGGTAAGAAAGGAGATTCTAAAGCTCCTTGAGGCAGGTATTATTTATCCCGTTGCTGATAGTGAATGGGTAAGCCCTGTTCATTGTGTTCCTAAAAAGAGAGGTATTACCGTTGTTCCTAATGATAAAGATGAATTGGTCCCGCAAAGAATTATTACAGGTCATAGGATGGTAATTGATTTCCGTAAGTTAAATAAAGCGACTAAGAAAGATCATTACCCTTTACCTTTTATTGATCAAATGCTAGAAAGGCTATCCAAACACACACATTTTTGCTTTCTAGATGGTTATTCTGGATTCTCTCAGATACCTGTGTCAGCGAAGGATCAATCTAAAACTATTTTTACTTGCCCTTTTGGTACTTTTGCTTAGATGTATGCCTTTTGGTTTATGTAATGCACCTGCTACCTTTCAAAGATGCATGATGGCTATATTCTCTGATTTTTGTGAAAAGATTTGTGAGGTATTCATGGATGACTTTTTCGTTTATGGATCCTCTTTTGATGATTGTTTGAGCAACCTTGATCGAGTTTTGCAGAGATGCGATGACACTAGTCTCGTCCTAAATTGGGAGAAGTGTCACTTTATGGTTAATGAAGGCATTGTCTTGGGGCACAAGATCTCCGAGAGAGGTATTGAAGTCGATAAAGCCAAAGTTGATGCTATTGAAAAGATGCCATGTCCCAAGGACATAAAAGGTATAAGAAGTTTCCTTGGTCATGCTGGTTTTATAGGAGATTCATTAAGGACTTTTCTAAAATCTCTAGGCCTCTGACTAATTTATTGCAAAAAGATATTCCTTTTGTCTTTGATGATGATTGTGTAGAAGCATTTGAAGTACTTAAGAAAGCTTTGATCATTGCACCTATTGTTCAGCCGCCTGATTAGAATTTACCTTTTGAAATTATGTGTGATGCTAGTGATTATGCTGTAGGTGTTGTTCTAGGGCAAAGAGTTGATAAGAAATTGAATGTTATCCAGTATGCTAGTAAGACTCTTGATACTGCCCAGAGAAGTTATGCTACTACTGAAAAAGAGTTCTTAGCAGTTGTGTTTGCATGTGATAAGTTTAGACCTTATATTGTTGATTCCAAAGTTACTATTCACATTGATCATGCTGCTATTAAATATCTTATGGAAAAGAAAGATGGTAAGCCTAGTATCATTAGATGGGTTCTCCTGCTCCAAGAATCTAACTCGCATATTATTGATAGAAAGGGAGCTGAGAACCCCGTTGCAGATAACTTTTCTAGGTTAGAGAATGTTCTTGATGACCCACTGCCTATTAATGATAGCTTTCCTGATGAACAATTAGCGGTTGTCAATGCTTCTCATACTGCTCCTTGGTATGCTGATTATACTAATTATATTGTTGCTAAATTTATACCTCCTAGTTTCACATACCAGCAAAAGAAAAAGTTCTTTTATGATTTAAGACATTACTTCTGGGATGATCCACACCTTTATAAAGAAGGAGTAGATGGTGTTATTAGACGTTGTGTGCCTGAGCATGAACAGGAACAGATCCTGCGTAAGTGTCACTCTGAATCTTATGGAGGACACCACGCTGGAGATAGAACTGCACACAAGGTACTACAATCTAGTTTTTATTGGCCTACTCTCTTCAAAGATGCTCGTAAGTTTGTCTTATCTCTTGATGAATGTCAAAGAATAGGTAACATTAGTAGACGTCAAGAAATGCCTATGAATTATTCTCTTGTTATTGAACCGTTTGATGTCTGGGGCTTTGATTATATGGGACCTTTTCCTACCTCTAATGGTTATACACATATTTTAGTTGCTGCTGATTATGTTACTAAGTGGGTAGAAGCTATTCCAACTAGTAGTGCTGATCATAACACTTCTATTAAAATGCTTAAGGATGTTATTTTTCCAAGGTTTGGAGTCCCCAGATATCTTATGACTGATGGTGGTTAACATTTTATTCATGGTGCTTTCCGTAAGATGCTTGCTAAGTATGATGTCAATCATAGAATCGCATCTCCTTATCATCCGCAGTCCAGTGGTCAAGTAGAGTTAACCAATAGAGAGATCAAATTAATTTTGCAAAAGACTATGAATAGATCTAGAAAGAATTGGTCCAAAGAACTTGATGATGCATTATGGGCCTATAGAACTGCATACAAAAATCCTATGGGTATGTCTCCTTATAAGATGTTTATGGAAAAGCATGTCATTTACCTCCTGAACTTGAACATAAGGCATATTGGGCTATTAAAGAGCTCAACTATGACTTCAAACTTGCCGGTGAGAAGAGGTTGTTTGATATTAGCTCACTTGATGAATGGAGAACCCAAGCCTATGAGAATGCCAAGCTTTTCAAAGAAAAAGTCAAACGTTGGCATGATAAGAGGATACAAAAGCGTGAGTTTAACGTAGGAGATTATGTTTAATTATTCAACTCTCATTTAAGATTTTTTGCAGGAAAACTTCTCTCAAAATGGGAAGGACACTACGTTATCGAGGAGGTCTATCGTTCTGGTGCTATGAAAATCAACAACTTCGAAGGCACAAATCCGAGGGTGGTAAACGGTCAAAGAATTAAACATTATATTTCAGGTAATCCTATCAATGTTGAAACTAATATTATTGAAACCGTAACCCCTGAGGAATACATAAGAGACACTTTCCAGAACATTCCAAACTCCGAAAAGGCATAGGTATGTGGTACGGTAAGTAAACCGACTCTAAAACAACTCCAATGGCAATTTTTATCAGTTCTGGAATATTTAAGAATTTTAGGAAGAAAGAAGTAGTTCGAAAGGGACACGAGGCTCCCATGAGAGAGGAGGGCGCCCCCCCCCCTGTAGGGCGCGCCCCCTGTCTCGTGGGCACCTCATGTGCCTCCCGGACTCCGTTTTCTTGCACATTACGTATTTTGGTCGGTAAAAATTCATTATATATACTCCCGAAGGTTTTAACCACCGTATCATGCAAATATCCTCTGTTTTCGTTTTGAGTTGTTCATGTTGCAGAATAAAGCAAGATGTCTTCTCGGGAGTAAATAGCGATGCCTATCACTTTGGACCATCAACGGTGGATGAGATGGAGGCTGATTTGAAAAGGATAGATGCCATGGATGAAGATCAAGAAGTCACCTCTCGTCTCCGAGCAGAATTCATGATGGGGGAACTACCTAGCATGGCTATTCCAGCTTCGGTCATCCCTTCCAACTCTAGATTTCTTTCTTATGAAAATATGAAAAAGAGTTTCACTTGTTCTCCAGAAGCTATGCAACATCCTTGGGTAAAAGCAGCTTTGACCGTTACGGGCAAGCTCCATAAAGAAATTATGGACCTCAAACAACAAGTCAATAAGCTTGAGGAGGAGAACCATATCCTGAAGGGCATCATCGCCAAGAAGATCATAACACCAACCGTGAAGAAGGAGAAATAATCACATGGGTATGGGCACTCCCCTTGGTAACTGCCAAGCTTGGGGGAGGTGCCCCAGTATCGTATCACCATCACACTCTTATCTTTACCACTTTATTTAGTTCGATCCTTTTAGTAGTATCTTGATCTAGTAGATTAAAGTTTTGATATCAAGTAGTTTGAGTTTTGCATTGTGATCTCTTTTTGTAACCGAGTCCGTGAGCTATCTATAATAAAGATTAGTGTTGAGTCAAGGGCTTTGCTATGTTGCTATGATCTTGAGAAAGTAGAAAGAATAAAAGAGTTCATATTGATCTTATGGAAAGTGATAACTTCACATATAGAAAGTATGAGGCATAAAATTTGTTGAGAGTTGATGAACGTAGCATTGGTCATCGTTGCAATTAATAGGAAGTGATGAGGAAAGAGGGGTTCACATATAAATATATTATCTGGGACACCTTTTATAATTGGGAGCACTCATTAAGTATGACATACTAAAAGAGTTGACGTTGGACAAGGAAGACAATGTAATAGTTTATGTTTTCTGACATCTCAGTTAAAGTATATTGTCATGGACCTTCCAAACATGTTTAGCTTGCCTTTCCCCCTCATGCTAGCCAAATTCCTTGCACCAAGTAGAGATACTACTTGTGCTTCCAAATATCCCTAAACCCAGTTTTGCCATGAGAGTCCACCATACCTACCTATGGATTGAGTAAGATCCTTCAAGTAAGTTGTCATCGGTGCAAGCAATAAAAATTGCTCTCTAAATATGTATGACTTATTAGTGCAGAGAAAATAAGCTTTGTACGAACTTGTTGTGGAAGTAATAAAAGCGACAGACTACATAATAAAGGTCCACATACAAGGGGCAATATAAAGTGACGTTCTTTTGCATTAAGATTTTGTGCATCAACCCTAAATGCGCATGACAACCTCTGCTTCCCTCTGCGAAGGGCCTATATTTTACTTTATGTTTTTACTTTATGCTTGAGTCAAGGTGATCCTCACCTTTCCCTTTTTCATTTTATCCTTTGGCAAGCTCCTCATGTTTGAAAGATCATGATATATATATATATCCAATTGGATGTAAGTTAGCATGGGCTATTATTGTTGACATCACCTAAAGGTGAATACGTTGGGAGGCAACACAATAAGCCCCTATCTTTCTCAGTGTCCGGCTAAAACTCTATAACCACAAGTACTGCGTGAGTGTTAGCAATTGTAGGAGACTACGAGATAGTTGAGTATGTGAGCTTGCTGAAAAGCTCTATTATTGACTCTTTCTCATGTTACAATAAATTGCAATTGCTTCAATGACTGAGATTATAGTTTGTTAGTTCCCAATGAAGTTTTTGAACCATACTTGACATTGTGAATTGCTTGTTACTTGAGCATAGGAAATCATATGACAAAATCTATATATGTTGCTGTTATTAGAATGACCATGATGCCCTCATGTTCATATTTTATTTTTATCGGCACCTCTATCTCTAAACATGTGGACATTTTTTCGATTTCGGCTTCCGCTTGAGGACAAGCGAGGTCTAAGCTTGGGGAAGTTGATACGTCCATTTTGCATCATGCTTTTATATCAATATTTATTGCATTATGGGCTGCTATTACACATTATATCTCAATACTTATGGCTATTCTCTCTTATTTTACAAGGTTTACCATGAAGAGGGGGAATGCCGGCAGCTAGAATTCTGGCTGGAAAACGGGCAAACGTTGGAAACCTATTCTGCACAGCTCCAAAAGTCCTGAAACTCCATGAAACAACTTTTTGGAATTAATAAGAATTTCTGAGCGAAAGAAATACACCAGGGGGCCCACACCCTGTCCAAGAGACAGGAGGGCGCGCCCCCCCTATAGGGCGCGCCCCCTAACTCCTGGGCCCCCTGGTGGGCCTCCGGCGTCCATCTTCTTCTATATCATCACTTTTACCCTGGAAAAAATTGTGGGCAAGCTTACGGGATCAAACTCCGCCGTCACGAGGCGGAACCTTGGCGGAATCAATCTAGGGCTCCGGCGGAGCTGTTCTGCCGGGGACACTTCCCACCGGAGGGGGAAATCATCATCAACGTCATAACCAACGATCTTCTCATCGGGAAGGGATCAATCTCCATCAACATCTTCACCAGCACCATCTCCTCTCAAAACCCTAGTTCATCTCTTGTATCCAATCTTGTATCAAAACCAGAAATTGGTACGTGTGGGTTGCTAGTAGTGTTGATTACTCCTTGTAGTTGATGCTAATTGGTTTACTTGGTGGAAGATCATATGTTCAGATCCTTTATGAATATTATTACTCCTCTAATTATGAACATGAGTATGCTTTGTGAGTAGTTATGTTTGTTCATGAGGACATGGGTGAAGTCTTGCTATTAGTAGTCATGTGAATTTGGTATTCGTTCGATATTTTGATGAGATGTATGTTGTCTTTTCCTCTAGTGGTGTTATGTGAACATCGACTACATAACACTTTACCATTATTTGGGCCTAGAGGAAGGCATGGGGAAGTAATAAGTAGATGATGGGTTGCTAGAGTGACAGAAGCTTAGACCCTAGTTTATGTGTTGCTTCGTTAGGGGCTGATATGGATCCATATGTTTAATGTTGTGGTTAGGTTTACCTTGATACTTCTTTTGTAGTTGCGGACTCTTGCAATAGGGGTTAATCATAAGTGGGATGCTTGTCCAAGTTAGGGCAGTACCCAAGTACCGGTCCACCCACATATCAAATTATCAAAGTACCGAACGCGAATCATATGAACGTGATGAAAACTAGCTTGATGATAATTCCCATGTGTCCTCGGGAGCTCCTTTATCATTATTAGAAATTTTCCAGGCTTATCCTTTGCTACATAAAGGATTGGGCCACCTTGCTGCACTTTATTTACTTTATTTACTTGTTACTCGTTACTACTTATCTTATCACAAAACTATCTATCACCTACAGTTTCAGTGCTTGTAGAGAAAACCTTACTGAAAACCGCTTATCATTTCCTTCTGCTCTTCGTTGGGTTCGACACTCTTACTTATCGAAAGTACTACGATTGATCTCCTACACTTGTGGGTCATCACTACCCGGTCCCTAATCCTGGAGCACAACCTTTGATGATGAGCTAAGCTTGCATCGATGATCTCGTCTTATCATTCCACCTCGCACAACAAGCTTGATTCCGAGTTGGTGTCGTATCCATGGTTCCAATAATCTTTTGCTGCATCAGTCCTTTTATGTCGGCCAGCGGCCCACAGCGTGGCTCCATCGACGGCCCGGCACGGCCCAACTTCAGCATCAACAACTCAAGACCCTCGCGAGGGGCCAATCCTCGCGAGGCGAACGACATCAAGACCTCCCAAGGGATCGGCCTCCCCAGGCTGGCTCCGAGGAGCGGAGATTTCTATGCAAGGAGCACCTCGCGAGGCTCAACTGACGTGAGCCATGACGACCAAGGCTAGGCGGGCGCCAGTGGGCGCAGAGTACGAGTTTCCCCTTCGGTGCAAAGGACGCAAGCAGTAGGCGCGGAGTCCCGAGGAATCAACCAAAGGTTTCCATTTTGGTGCAAAAAGACCAAGACCGCCAGGACGGCAGGACGGAGGTCATCGCCGAGCCCACCGCAACATCACAACCAAAGGCTTTTGCAGGCAAATACCACTTTGTTTAGGATAGGATGTACTTGTTGTCTCCCTTCAAATTTGGCCGTTGTGGGATCCCTTCCTGCCTACATTTGGGAATAGGACCAAGGCTACTATAAAATAGGACCTAGCCACCACCAAGGAAGGGGGTCGAATCCATAGAGAAGGGAGTCGATCGGATCTGTTCCACCCTCACCAGCTCTCTTGAGCTCAAGAACACACCTCCTGAGGCTGTTCTCCACTGTACTAGTTCTTCATCAGCCCCTCAAGGCAAATCCACCACAAAGCAGGAGTAGGGTTTCACACTGCAAGGTGGCCCAAACCTGGGTAAACTGCCATGTCTTCCTTTCCCTTCGAGCTCGACGCGCTAGGCAGTGAGGTTTGCGAGTTGGCAGGCTGGGCAGGTTGAGATCTCCGCATGAACCCCAGAGTTCGAACCTCTCAAGGGTTTGTGGAACCCGAAATCTGACATTTGGTGTGCTAGGTAGGGGTGTGGTGGAGATCCGCCACTTCGTCCGCCACATCCCGCCTCCGGCTCAGATGGCAGACGCTCCTAAGTCGACTGGGCCATCACGCACCTCTGGGGGAGCCATGAGCCTCCACGCTTTCACCCCCAACTTGCGACAGGTGCTGTGGCCACCCAAGTTCAGGCCAGAGATGTCGCCTCCTTACGGCGGTGCAGCGGATCCGGCTGCCTTCCTCCAGGTGTACGAGGAGGCAGTTTGGGCAGCCGACGGGGACGACAAGGTGATGGCCAACTGGCTCCCCATGGCCCTCGTGGGCGTGCCACATGCCTGGCTGCCTAGCTTGCTGAGTCTTCTATGGCCTCCTAGGAGGAGATCCGCGGCCTCTTCATCACGCAGTTCGCAGCACCGGTGCCTCCCGCTGTCGGTGTCAAAACCCTAGAATGACGATAAGTCCAGGTGTCCTCCCGCACCGGTTCCTCCAGGTGTCCTGGACTAGGGGGTCCCAAACTGTGCGTCTAGGCGGATGGTAACAGGAGACAAGGGACACGATGTTTTTACCCAGGTTCGGGCCCTCTCGATGGAGGTAAAACCCTACTCCTGCTTGATTGATATTGATGATATGGGTAGTACAAGAGTGGATCTACCACGAGATCAAGGAGGCTAAACCCTAGAAGCTAGCCTATGGTGTGATTGTTGTAATGGTTGTTGTGTCCTACGGACTAAATCCCTCCGGTTTATATAGACACCGGAGAGGGCTAGGGTTACACAGAGTTGGTTACAATGGTAGGAGATCTACATATCCGTATCGCCAAGCTTGCCTTCCACGCCAAGGAAAGTCCCATACGGACACGGGACGGAGTCTTCAATCTTGTATCTTCGTAGTCTTGGAGTCCGGCGGACGATGATAGTCCGGCTATCCGGACACCCCCTAGTCCAGGACTCCCTCAGTAGCCCCAGAACCAGGCTTCAATGACGATAAGTCCAGCGCGTATATAGTCTTCGGCGTTGCAAGGCGGGTTCTCCTCCAAATTCCGTGCGTTTGCTGAACAGTGTCCGGCTTTCTTATCAATGTTGCGCTTCTTGGCTTCCATGCCCAATAATGGCCATCTTCCACGCGTCGCACGAATGCGAAAAGCCAGGGTATCTTTTATGTTTTACCCCCTAGCTGTGCAAATAATCTGCCTATAAGAGAGGCAAGAATCCAGATCCAAATCACACCATCTTCCTTCCGCGAGTACTCATCGGAGCGCCTCTGACCGAAAAATCCATTCCATCATGGACCGTCGACGCGGCTCCTCCTCTCGCGCTCCCAGCCCACTGCCAGGAGACTGGCGGAGATGTTCTGTCCCGCACAATGAGCTGGTGACGCTCCAAGCAAAGGGATATCTCCCCCCGGCCTTCATGGTCCCGGTTCGAGCCGGGTTGGCCACCTACCAAGGTGGGAAGCAAGCAGAGGCTACCCCAAGTCCCAACAAAGGGGAGCGGGTATGCTTCGTCCCCTATCTGATAAGGGGACTCGGATTTCCTATACATTCGTTCCTCCGCGGGCTCCTGGAGTTCTACGGACTCCAGCTCCATCACCTTATGCCCGCCTCTATCCTGCATATCGCGGGTTACGTAGCTCTTTGTGAGCTATTTCTGGGCATCGAGCCCCATTTTGCACTGTGGAAGAGGTTGTTCTGCCTCGTACCCCGCTCTCACGAGGGGTCCATATATCAAGTGGGCGGCGCCGAAATATGGCGCATTGCCGGGACCGGATATCCATCCGGAACCCCTAAGAAGGCGTCCGAAGACTGGCCTTCGGAATGGTTTTATATAGAAGACACTCCGCTACCGGACCCTGTTCGGATCGGCCTCCCGGAGTTCAGTACTGCTCCTCTGAAGAAACGCCTCAGTTGGCGTCTGCGGAGCCCCCAACTGGAGGAAGACAAGAGCATCCATTATTTGATGGGCCGGATAAGGTTACTGGCCCATTCCGGGTTGACCATGATTGGAGTCATGGCAACATGCATTACGCGGGGGGTGCAGCCACTGCAATACAGGGGCCACCCCATGTGGGATTTCAACGGGGAAGACGATGCCACCCGTCATGGCCGCAAAGGACCAGATTCGGCCGAGGATCTGGTGAAGATCCTATCCGGCATGTACAAGGGGGAGAAGGAGGACTTTCTCCAAACGAACCCGTTGAATGGGTTCTCCATGAATAACCCTCGGCGTTGGGTAAGCGAACACTTTAAGGGCCCGACCCATGCTTTCAAAGTTTAAGCTTCTTATATTATGTCTTCGACGCAAGAACTGCGTCGGATTGTGGAGGACATGATAAGTCCAGCTCCGCAACCCGAGGATCCAAAGAGATCCCAGGATCCGGCCTCCGAACAGGATCCGGACATACAGGTGGAGCTAATCGACGGGGTGTTCCACCAGCTCAGCATGGATAATGCTTTAGTCGCCATTACGGCTGACTACCCCGGACTATATCCGGCTTCCCAGGTAATTGTGACCGAAGTCCCGACACCATTATCTCTTCCTTGCTCATTTCTGACCTTCGCATACGATAGTGTTTTGCAGGAAGCGCCTTCAAGGCGGGAAGCCGAGCCCGCGGCGGCTGACCAACAAAGGCCAGTCCGGACCGGTAGGCGGAAGAGGAACGCGGCACGGACTAAGACGTCGCCGCAAAGGTATGGCTCACAATTAATTATTTGGAGCAACATTCCTAGTAAGCGTTTGAGTGCTCATGACTTTTGTAGGAGAAAATGCGCCCGCCGGACTACGGGCGTAGAGGTTGCCAATCCAACCTCTACTAGCCAGGCTCCAGCACCTGGTCTGGAGGGGGAGGCGAGCGCAAGGCGCGAGCCGGACACTCCTCCAACGGAGGATGCCGACAGACTGTCCGCCACCAAGTCTGAGGTGCAGAGCGCCATGAACCACAGGCGCCGCCGGACAGTATTTCATGACGCGTGCTTCTCCCCTTAGGCGTTGAATGCCTTTAACGTGGGGGACGTGCACCTCTGTGCGGCTCAAGATGGTTTTACCAGAGCCACGGAGCAGTATGTAAAAGACATACGGGTAAGAGAATTTAATAGTTGTATATGCCAGTAGCCCCCGAGACTTAAAGTAGTTATATTAACTGATTTAAGGATCATTTGAAACGCAGGGTCTTACGAAGAAGAATACCCAACTGTCTTAGGAGCTGCAAGAGTGCAAGGCCCAACTCGAGGCCGCACTTGCTGCCACAGGAGGAAACACAGAGACCCCTCCTGGTAACACATTATTTTAAAAAGATAAGTGGTGTGCGGCGTGCGTGCAAGTCTAATAATGACGTTGCAGGTGCTGCCGGACAAGATCCGGATAGGCAAGAACTACTGTGCCAGCCGAAGGCCGGCGAGAGGGTGCTGAATAGGGTGCAGCAGGAAAGGAACAAGCTCCAGGATGCCCATGCCCAGCTTGGAGAAGAGCTGAAAGGTGTTCGGGCCGAGCTGTCCGGCTCCGTTAAGGAGACTGAGCGGCTTCGTCGCGGCATCTATAGTAAGTGCTTGAGCGGACTCCTTTGAAAAGAAGAGTTCGGCGAGGAAGTCAATTGACAAAATATGTTTTGTAGGTATACTCACAGGTCGCCCTGCAGAGGAGATGCCCGTATCAACGGGTGATCAACTTCCCGAGCTGTTGCAGCTGCTCGAACGAGTTCGGCAGGCAATGAGCGGCATCGTCCAGGCTTTATGGCCAGCCCTTTCCCTACCCGAGGGCCTTGGGGAGCTTGCGGAAAAGCTTCAGGGAGTGCGGCAGCGCTTCCGTTTATGGAAGATTTCGGCCTGCTGCCAAGGTGCCAGGGAGGCTTGGGCCATGGTGAAGACGCGGTACAAGAAGGCGGATCCCAACCACATGGCCGAAGTCGGACCTGTGGGGCCCGATGGGAAGGAGATCCCTGTGAGTTTAGTATACGGCCAAGTAGAGTTGGCCACTAAATTTTCCCAACGTGACTGTAAATTAGACAGCCTGTTAGACGGGATTGAGGAGGAATACAGTCAGTAGATTTGACAATGTATTTTAAAATGACATGTGAAATGCCTTCTAGCCGGATTGTAGATCGTTTGTCTTTGCCGACCTTTTCGCTTCAACCTCGGGACCCTAGGGTCCGGAGTGTGTCTGAATACCTTCTCGGTTAAGAAACAACCGGGGTATGCATGGAGACCAGGCGTAGGGGTCATTTGTGCTTTATCAGACAAGTGCCCAACTAGTTATGTTATATTACATGGTTAGTAAGAAACATCTTCCAGGGAGAATAGTTCCGTTAAGGGTTCCTTTCCCAGGGAGGCATGCCCTAAAGTGCATGTCCGGACTGCGAAAAAAGCAGAAAAACATCTGGGGGCAGATAAATAAGTAGGTAAAAAATCATCTTTCAAGTCACCGACCGAATATTCCCTTAAGAACGCTAGCTTTCGGCTTCACCCAGTCTGAGGTGCACATCCGACTGACCCGGTAGTAACAATCGCAGAGGTGCTCCCTTTACCTCCTAGCCGAACAATCGGGAACGTAGGGGTAAGCACAGGAGCCAGGCAACCCAGCTTGGCCAAAACTTATGTCATATCGATGCATATAATGGTTAATAAAAGGTACATGTGGAAGCTTGACACATGTGCTGGGCATGAAGCCCTTATAATTAAGCTTCTGGTAAAGAAGCCCCCAGGTATAATGAGTGCGGATGGCACATCAAGTGAATGCGAACAATGCGCAAGTAGGCCTTTAAGGGCTTTTTGGAAAAAGGGTTGAGAGAAGAAAGAGAAACAAAAGAAAGCTGCAATGTAAAAGTTTGGACGGGGGAAGGGGACGAACTCTTAGTCCGGCGCTAGGCATAGAATCTTCGGAGGCGGGCTGCATTCCATGGGTTCGGCTCGAGCCGGTTGTCCGACGCATTTCGTAGACGGTACGCTCCGCCGGTCAGGACTTGATCGATGATGAAAGGGCCCTCCCATTTGGGCTTGAGTTTGTCCTTTTTCATGTCCGGCAGGCGTAGAACTTGTTCGCCAACATTGTAGGTCTTGGCCCATACTTCTCTGCTTTGATATCTTTGAGCCTGCTGCTGATAGAATGCGGAACGAGCCTTGGCGACATCGCGCTCTTCCTCCAATGCGTCCAAGCTGTCCTGCCGATCCAGCTCGGCTTCTCTTTCTTCGTACATGCGCACTTGAGGTGAGTCATGAATGATATCACAGGGCAGAACTGCCTCTGCGCCGTATACCATAAAGAATGGTGTGAATCCGGTAGTACGGTTGGGCGTTGTCCGCAGCCCCCAGAGTACGGAGTCAAGCTCCTCTACCCAGTGCGTGTCAGATTTCGTAAGTGACCGCACTAGTCTGGGTTTGATGCCACTCATTATTAGACCGTTCGCTCGTTCCACTTGACCGTTGGTTTGAGGATCATAGACTGAAGCGTAATCGAGCTTAATGCCCATATTTTTGCACCATGATTTAACCTCGTCGGCCGTGAAGTTCGTGTCGTTATCTGTGATGATGCTGTGGGGGACACCATAACGGTGTACTACCCCGGATATGAAGTCTATCACTGGTCCGGACTCTGCCGTTTTAACTGGCTTGGCCTCTATCCATTTGGTGAATTTATCCACCATGACCAATAGGTACATTTGCTTGTGGGTTCCCCCTTTAAGGGGTCCGACCATGTCAAGCCCCCAGACCGCGAACGGCCAGGTAATGGGTATAGTTTTGAGGGCGGTGGGTGGCATATGGCTCTGATTAGCAAAGAGCTGACAACCGACGCATCTTTGGACTAAGTCCTGAGCATCTGCCCGGGCCGTCGGCCAATAAAATCCTGTACGGAATGCCTTTCCTACAAGGGCCTGAGCTGCTGCGTGGTGTCCGCCTAGTCCGGCATGAAGTTCAGCCAGAAGGTTTCGCCCTTCCTCTTCGGAGATACACCTTTGAAGGACTCTGGTTGTGCTTTTCTTATAAAGTTCTCCCTCATGGACCTTGTAGGCTTTAGATCGCCGGACTATGCAGCGGGCCTCATTTTGGTCTTCGGGAAGTTCCTGCCGAAGCAAGTAGGCTAGGAATGGTTCTGTCCACGGGGCGATTACTGCCATTATGTCGTGGGCTGAAGGTGTTATTTCGGCTGAATCGCCGGTTATGTCAGATTGCTCTGTGTCGGTTGGTGCGGCTGCTTCTGGTTTGTTATTTCCGGACTCCACTTCCCATAGTACGGATGGCTTAAAGAGCCGTTCCAGGAAGATGTTTGGAGGGACAGCGCCACGTTTTGCGCCGATGCGTGCCAATATATCGGTTGCTTGGTTATTATCCCAGGCTACATGATGGAATTCAAGTCCTTCAAACCGAGCTGACATTTTTAGGACAGCGTTGCGATATGCTGCCATTTTCGGATCCTTGGCATCAAAGTCTCCATTTATTTGGGATATTGCAAGGTTTGAATCCCCGCGCACCTCTAGGCGTTGAATGCCCATGGAGATTGCCATCCGGAGGCCATGTAAAAGGGCCTCGTATTCGGTTGCATTGTTGGAGTCCGTGTACATTATCTGAAGTACGTATTGGACTGTGTCCCCGGTTGGGGACGTCAATACGACGCCAGCCCCCAATCCGGCCAACATTTTAGAGCCGTCGAAGTGCATAATCCAATGGGAGTATGCGCCGTACTCTTTAGGGAGTTCGGCTTCGGTCCATTCAGCGACGAAGTCAGCCAAAACTTGTGACTTTATAGCTCGCTGAGGTTTGTAAGTTATATCGAATGGTAAGAGCTCAATGGCCCAATTTGCAATCCTGCCCATCGCGTTGCGGTTGTTTATAATATCATTGAGGGGTACTTCGGAGGCCACTGTTATCGAACACTCTTGAAATTAGTGTCGGAGCTTCCGGGATGCCATGAACACCGCATACGCTATTTTTTGATAGTGCGGGTAACGGGACTTGCAGGGGGTTAACATAGTGGATACGTAGTACACTGGTTTTTGAAGAGGGAATTTATGCCCTTCAGTCTCTCGTTCGACGACGAGTACCGCGCTTACAACTTGATGTGTTGCCGCGATGTATAACAACATTGGTTCGCCCAGGTTGGGCGCAGCCAGGACCAGATTTGTTGCCAATATGGCTTTTATTTCTTCGAGTCCGGCAGTGGCAGCATCCGTCCACTCGAAGTGTTCGGTGCGCCTAAGGAGGCGATAGAGGGGCAATGCCTTTTCTCCTAGGCGGGAGATAAAGCGGCTTAGAGCCGCCATGCATCCAGTCAATTTTTGTATTTGTTTGCGGTCTTTTGGAATATCTAGCTGAGATAGAGCTCGGATCTTGGCTGGGTTTGCTTCAATTCCTCTACCGGATACAATAAAGCCCAGGAGCTTTCCGGCTGGTACGCCGAAAATGCATTTTTCTGGATTCAGCTTGATGTCGTATGCTCTGAGGTTGTCGAATGTGAGCCTCAAGTCATCTACTAGAGTTTCGACGTGTTTGGTTTTGACGACTACGTCGTCTACGTATGCCTCTACTGTTTTGCCGATCTGGGTGGCCAGACATGTTTGAATCATGCGCTGATATGTTGCGCCGGCGTTTTTAAGTCCGAAGGGCATCGTGTTGAAGCAGAATGGTCCATATGGAGTGATGAATGCCGTTGCGGCTTGGTCTGCTTCCGCCATCTTGATTTGATGGTAGCCGGAGTATGCGTCGAGGAAGCACAGTGAATCGTGTCCTGCGGTAGCATCGATTATCTGGTCGATGCGGGGGAGGGGGAAGGGATCCTTTGGGCAGGCCTTGTTGAGGTCTTTAAAATTGACACATAGGCGCCAGGATTTGTCCTTCTTTGGTACCATTACCAGGTTTGCTAGCCAATCCGGATGTTTGATATCTCTGATGAATCCGGCTTCCAATAGTTTGGCTAGCTCTTCTCCCATTGCCTGTCTTTTGGGTTCGGAAAATTGTCGAAGAGCCTGTTTGACTGGCTTGAATCCTTTTAGGATATTTAGGCTGTGTTCTGCCAATCTGCGTGGGATTCCGGGCATATCCGAAGGGTGCCAGGCGAAAATGTCCCAATTTTCCCAAAGGAATTCTCGCAGTGCGGCGTCTACATCAGGGTTCAACTGTGGCCCGATGGAAGCCGTCTTTGTCAGGTCCGTTGGATGGACCTGGAATTTTATTATTTCATCCGCTGGTTTAAAGGAGGTGTACTTGGATCTCTTATCGAGTATCACATCGTCTCTATTCATAGTAGAGCATAGCGCGGTAAGTTCTTCTGCTGCTAGGGCTTCGGATAGTGCCTCCAGGGCTAATGCGGCTGTCTTGTTCTCGGCACGGAGTGCTATGTCCGGATCACTAACGAGAGTGATTATTCCGCCGGGCCCAGGTATTTTGAGCTTCATGTACCCGTAATGGGGTACGGCTTGAAAAATTGTGAATGCCTCTCGTCCTAATATAGCGTGATATCCGCTGTTGAATGGGGCCACTTGGAACGTGACTTCTTCGGATCTGTAATTGTCCGGCGAGCCGAACACCACATCGAGTGTGATTTTTTCGGTGCAGCGCGCTTCCTGGCTAGGGATTATTCCTCTAAAGGTTGTGCTGCTTCGCTCAATGCGGCTCCATCCTATTTCCATTTTTTGAAGAGTTTCCTCGTAGATGAGGTTTAATCCGCTGCTGCCATCCATGAGGACCTTTGTGAGCCGAAAGCCGTCCACTATTGGACTAAGTACCAGTGCGGCTGGTGCTCGGGATGTTCGGAATTTAGGTTAGTCGTTGGCGTTGAAGGTGATGGCTGTATCGCTCCATGGATCTGTTGTTGCTACTTGGTAGACTTCGGCGAGGCTGCGGATTGTTCGTTTCCGCATATTATTTGATGCGAAGGTCTCGAAGACTGTTGATACCGTACTGGTATTGTTGGAGTGGTTTTCCGGGGCTAGAAGCTTCTCGCCACTTTTGGCCACCTGCCGTAATATCCAACATGCTCGAAGGCTATGTGTTGGGGTGGCGCCCTCTGTACTGTGAATTTTACAGGGTCCGCTAAGCCACCCCTCCAGTACGGTTCCATGCCCTTTATGGGGTTTTTGCTTTTTGGATTTTGTACCCGGTGCCTGAGTGTAATGCACCCTTTTGTTGCAGACTGGGGTTGTATTCGGGGCCGGATTGTCCCAAAACTTAATTTTGGTTTTTCGGAAACTCTCCATCACACAGTACTTTCGTACTATGGATGCCAGGTCGGCGAAGCGTGTAACTTCACGACGGCTGATGGCGTTCAAGATTCCCTCGTCCGTGCAATTATTGCAAAAGATTTAGACTGCGTTTTCCTCTCGGCAGTCCTTTATCCTGTCCATAACCAGGAGGAATCTAGCCCAGTAATGATGTACTGTTTCAGCGGGCTCTTGCCGGATTAGACATAGATCGCATATGTCTGGGCGGGTGGGTGGAATTGAGTCCGGAACCCTACCCATCTCAAGGCTCAAGGGACGAGAAGTTTCCGAATTTGGAAGCTTGGAAAGTGGAACATTGTCCAACGAGTCCGGTCCAATGCCTGACTTTAGGTTCAGTGCTTGATCGAAATCCGTCCCTCTGCGGGAATCCGGCATGGAGGGTTCGGCAGCCCGGACATGACTAGTTTTCAATACAGGAGAAGATTCGCCGCATTGTTCCTCTACCACTGCGACATGGTGGGTGACCTGGGGAGAATTAATCTCTCTCAGATCGGTTTTAAGCCCAATCTGATTGTAGTCTGTAGCGACTCCCAGGGTGGCGATGCGATCCAAGAGCTTGTTTACGGACAAGAGCTCTATTGGATCCAGTCGCTCGGCGAATTCCGAGCTAACGTGAAGATTGCTTTTGATGACCTGAGAGGTCATTGTCGAAGCGGTGGCCGGACAGGCGGTCATAAGAAAACCACCTAGCCGGACAGTTTGGCCGGTGGCCAAGGCTCCTTTGGCGAAAATACCGTCCTTGAAGACGGGAGGAGGCATCCTTCCTCTCGGTGACGGCACAGGGGAGCTCTCAATGAAAGCACCAATGTCGGTGTCAAAACCGGCGGATCTCGGGTAGGGGGTCCCAAACTGTGCGTCTAGGCGGATGGTAACAGGAGACAAGGGACACGATGTTTTTACCCAGGTTCGGGCCCTCTCGATGGAGGTAAAACCCTACTCTTGCTTGATTGATATTGATGATATGGGTAGTACAAGAGTGGATCTACCATGAAATCAAGGAGGCTAAACCCTAGAAGCTAGCCTATGGTGTGATTGTTGTAATGGTTGTTGTGTCCTATGGACTAAATCCCTCCAGTTTATATAGACATCGGAGAGGGCTAGGGTTACACAGAGTCGGTTACAATGGTAGGAGATCTACATATCCGTATCGCCAAGCTTGCCTTCCACGCCAAGGAAAGTCCCATCCGGACACGGGACGGAGTCTTCAATCTTGTATCTTCGTAGTCTTGGAGTCCAGCGGACGATGATAGTCCGGCTGTCCGGACACCCCCTAGTCCAGGACTCCCTCACCCGCCGTCGCAGCTCTTCTGGGTGGCTCACAGGCGCCACCCTCCAACCGCCACATCAAGCAGTTCTACCGGCAGGTGGGTGCTGCCCAAGTGCAGTCGGGGGCTCCCCCGGGCTGGGCGGCGCCTAATGCCGACCTCACCTTCGCCCCAGAAGATCACCCCGCTACTGCAGCGGGAGCAGGCGCGCTCCCAATGCTCTGCACCCCCACCATCTGCAACATGGCGGTCACCAAGATCCTCATCGACGACGGAGCCGGCCTAAACATGCTCTCCGTGGAGGTGTTCGGCTTGCTTCACGTGCCCCACAGCTGACTCCGCCCCACCAAGCCCTTATCTGGGGTCGGCAACGGTTCTACCAGCCCCCTGGGGCGAAACCGCCTTCCTGTGACCTTTGGGACCCACGACAACTACTGCACTGAGCTCATCGACGTCGACATCGCCCGGATCGACCTACCATACAGCGCCATCCTTGGGTACCCAGCCCTGGCCATGGTCATGGCAGCAACTCATCCAACCTACAACCTCATGAAGATGCCAGACAACAGCGGTGTCCTCAAGGTGGTAGGAGACACCAAGGATGCATTGCAAGCCCTCAAGCTTGCCTTCAGGACTTTGGCGTCCACACAGTCGAGCAAGAAAGGGGGCCCTGAGGCTCCGGGGGCAGCGCTAGATAAGAAAAAGCAGTTGTTTTCCCAAGACCGAACCGAGACGAAGCAAGTGCCAGTTGATGAGGATGAGGCGCCAGGCGCCACCTTCACCATAGGAGCTGGCCTCCCCCCAGACCAAGAGAAAGCATTGGTCAGCTTCTTGCACGCCAACAAGGAAGTGTTCGCATGGGAGCCCAAGTACCTGGTCGGTGATACGTCCATTTTGCATCATGCTTTTATATCGACATTTATTGCATTATGGGCTGTCACTACACATTATGTCACAATACTTATGCCTTTTCTCTCTTATTTTACAAGGTTTACATGAAGAGGGAGAATGCCGACAGTTGGAATTCTGGGCTGGAAAAGGAGCAAATATTAGAGACCTATTATGCACAACTTCAAAAGTCCTAAAACTCCACGAAAGTCAGTTTTGGAATATATTAAAAATATTGTGCAAAGAAAGCACCAGAGGGGGGCCACCTACTGTCCATGAGGGTGGAGGGCGCGCCCTGCCTCATGGGCCACCTGGCAGCCCCCGATGCCCATCTTCTGCTATATGGTGTCTTTTGCCCTGGAAAAAAATCATAAGGAAGCTTTCGGGACGAAGTGCCACCGTCTCGAGGCGGAACCTTGGCAAAACCCATCTAGGGATCTGGCGGAGCTGTTCTGGCGGAGAAACATCCCTCCGGGAGGGGGAAATCATCACCATCGTCATCACCATCGATCCTCTCATCGAGAGGGGGTCAATCTCCATCAACATCTTCACCACCACCATCTCCTCTCAACCCCTAGTTCATCTCTTGTATCTGATCTTTGTCTCAAAACCTCATGTTCGTACCTATGGCTTGCTAGTAGTGTTGATTACTCCTTGTAGTTGATTCTAGTTAGTTTATTCGGTGGAAGATCATATGTTCAGATCCTTTATGCATATTAATACCCCTCTGATTATGAACATGAATATGATTTGTGAGTAGTTACGTTTGTTCCTGAGGACATGGGAGAAGTCTTGTTATAGGTAGTCATGTGAATTTGGTATTCGTTCGATATTTTGATGAGATGTATGTTGTCTTTCCTCTAGTGGTGTTATGTGAACGTTGACTACATGAAACTTCACCATTGTTTGGGCCTAGGGGAAGGCATTGGGAAGTAATAAGTAGATGATGGGTTGCTAGAGTGACAGAAGCTTAAACCCTAGTTTATGCATTGCTTCGTAAGGGACTGATTTGGATCCATATGTTTCATGCTATGGTTAGGTTTACCTTAATTCTTCTTTCGTAGTTGCAGATGCTTGCGAGAGGGGTTGATCATAATTGGGATACTTGTCCAAGGAAGGGCAGTACCCAAGCACCGGTCCACCCTCATATCAAATTATCAAAGTAACGAACGCGAATCATATGAGCATGATGAAAACTAGCTTGACGATAATTCCCATGTGTCCTCAGGAGCGTTTTGCTATATATAAGAGTTTGTCCAGGCTTGTCCTTTGCTACAAAAAGGATTGGGCCACCTTGCTGCACCTTGTTTACTTTTGTTACTTGTTGCCCGTTATGAATTACCTTATCACAAAACTATCTGTTACCGATAATTTCAGTGCATGCAGAGAATGCCTTACTGAAAATCGCTTGTCATTTCCTTGTGCTCCTCATTGGGTTCGACACTCTTACTTATTGAAAGGACTACGATAGATCCCCTATACTTGTGGGTCATCAGGACTCTTTTCTGGTGCCGTTGCCGGGGAGTGAAGCGCCTTTGGTAGGTGGAAACTGGTAAGGAAAATTTTATATAGTGTGCTGAAATTTACTGTCACTTGTTACTATGGAAAATAATCCTTTGAGGGGCTTGTTCAGGGTATCTTCACCCTGACCAAAAGAGCAAAGAGTTGCTCCTCAACCTACGGAACCTACTGAAAAATGTTTACTTTGAAATTCCTTCGGGTATGATAGAGAAACTGCTAGCTAATCCTTTTACAAGAGATGGAACATTACATCCCGATATGCACTTAATCTATGTGGACGAAGTTTGTGGATTATTTAAGCTTGCAGGTATGCCCGAGGAAGTTATCAATAAGAAGGTTTTACTTTTATCTTTCAAGGGAAAATCATTGACATGGTTTAGGCTATGTGATGATATTGGATCATGGAATTACAACCAATTGAATTTGGAATTTCATCAGAAGTTTTACCCTATGCATCTGGTTCATCATGATCGTAATTATATATATAATTTTTGGCCTCGCGAAGGAGAAAGTATCGCTCAAGCTTGGGGGAGGCTTAAGTCAATATTATATTCATGCCCCAATCATGAGCTCTCAAGAGAAATTATTATTCAAAAGTTTTATGCTTGGCTTTCTCTCAATAATAGCTCCATGCTCGATACTTCTTGTACTGGTTCTTTTATGATGAAGACTATTGAATTCAGATGGGATTTATTGGAAAGAATTAAACGCAACTTTGAAGATTGGGAACTCAATGAAGGTAAGGAGTCAGGTATAACACCTAAGTTTGATTGTGTTAAATCTTTTATGGATACCGATGCTTTTCCTAGCATCATAATAACAATTCTTTCTTATAAAACTTCTCAAGTTATAGTAGCAACCAATTCACATGTTAAGGTTCAAATAATGAATTCTCTTGAAACTGAACAACCTATGTTCTCAGTCACCAAGCAATTGCAATTCAACTTATTCAATAAAGTCTAAGTAAGAGCTCCACATACTCAACCATCATATAGTCTTTTATGATTTCTAACACTCACCACATACACATGAGCAAAATGTTTCCACCGGACACATAGAAAGATAGGGGCTTATAATTTCGCCTCCCAACGTATTGAACTTTGGGTGATGTCAACAATACTAACTCATGCTACCCATATTCAACTGGACATATGTGACTAGATCTTTCCTCACCACATGATGCTTGCCGAAGGAGAAAAATAAAAAGGAATAGAGAGAAAAACTTTGACTCTTTGCATAAAAGTAAATACTGAAAATTAAAAGATAGGCCCTTCGTAGAGGGAAGGAGAGGTTGCCATGCGCTTATTTGTTTGTATGCTCAATCCCTTAGTGCAAAATAATGTCACGTTATATTGCCCCTTATGATAGCCACCTTTATTATGCAGTCTGTCGCTTTTATTATTTGCCATTACAAGTACATACAACACTCAGTTTTCTCTTACACTAAATGATCTAACACATTTAGAAGCAATTTCTATTGCCTTTTTGCACCTGACAACTTACTTGAAGGATCTTGCTCAATCCTTATGTAGGTATGGTGGACTCTAAAAACAAGATTTGGGTTTAAGGGTTTTTGGATGCACAAGTAGTATCTCTACTTGGTGCGGAATTTTTGGCTAGCAAAGATGGGGGGCAAGCACCACATGTTGAAGGATCTATGACAATATAACTTCTATGTGAATATGAACAAACATAAATCATTACGTTGTCTTCCTTGTCCAACGTCAACAATTTTGGCATATAATATTTTGATGGGGGCTCACAATCACAAAAGATTTCCAAGATAGTGTATTTGCATGTGAAAGTTCTCTAATTATTTGTAAATTGCTTGTATGACCAATATTGTGATTGTCAAGCCTCAAAATATTTCACTTTCTAAACCCAATGTGAAGCTACCACTAGGCATGATATGGTTTCAACTTCATGATATTCAATTCATTCAACAATTTACTCATAGGATATAAGTGAAGCACAAGAGTAAATGACAAGTTACTCCAAAAAGATATAAGTGAAGATCATGAGCATAATATTTCATTCTCTCAAATTAATTTAAGTGAAGAAAGAGATAATTTATTCAAAAATACTAAAGCACACCATGCTCAAAATGATATAAGTGAAGCACTAGAGCAATTCCATAGAAAAGAGCTTCGTTGACGGGATGTGAATGCCGCTTACTTAGCCTCCCGGAAAACTATTTGAGGACTCTCTTTTATTTAAAGAATTTCAGGTCTAAGTATTTTATTAAAACAAACAGCAAAATAAAAATAAAATGACATTCTAAGAATAGCACAACTCATGTGAAGAAGCAAAAACTTAGGCTCAACCGATACTAACCGATAATTGTTGATGAAGAAAGGTGGGATGCCTACCGGGGCATCCCCAACCTTAGATGATTGAGACTTCTTGAAATATTATATTGGGGTGCCTTGGGCATCCCCAAGCTTGATATTTTGTGTCTCCTTAATTCTTCTCATATCACGGTTTTCCTAAATCTCAAAAGCTTCATCCACACAAAACTCAACAAGAACTCGTGAAATAAATTAGTACAAACCAATGCAAAAACCTTATCATTATCTACTGTAGCAAACCAAAAAAATTATTATTCAACATTTAATACTAAATGCCTCTGCATATTTAATACTCCTATACTCAAATAGAATCATTAAACAAGCAAACATATGCAAACAATGTGAACATAACAGCAATCTGCCAAAACAGTATGGTCTGTAAAGAATGCAAGATTCATCATACTTCCCTAACTCCAAAAATTATGGGTAAAATACTACACTGTAGAAAATTTATTATACCTTATTTTGCAAAAAGTTTCAACAATTTATCATATTCTGACTTTTCTAGGGAATTTTTGCAACATCGATAAACTTTCTGTTTTCAAACAGCAACAAGTAAACTTGCAAAATAAGCATGGCAAAGGCTATCATTGCCACTTTTATTGAAATAAAAGATGAAAAACATTATTATAAATAACATAAAGAAAATACTAACAAAATAGATTGACGCTCCAAGCAAAACACATATCATGTGATGAATGAAAACATAGCTCCAAGTGAGGTTACCGATAATGTTGGAGACGAAAGAGGGGATGCCGTCCGGGGCATCCACAAGCTTAGTTGCTTGGATCTACCTTGAATATTAGCTCGGGGCTGCCTTGGCCATACCCAATCTTAGTGTCTTGTCACTCCTTATTCTCCTCATATCCACATCTCACCCAAAACTCAAAAACTTCAACCACACAAAACTTAACGGAACCTTGTGAGATAGGTTAGTATGATAAAGAGCAAGCCATTTCACTTTTCGTACTGTCAAAGACAAGATTCATAATTGTTTCCACACAATTCCTACTGTATCATATCATTTCCACAATTTATATTGAGCAATATAAGCCATAGAATCAAGGAAACAAGCAAACTATGCATTGAAAACAGAATCTGTCAAAAAGAGAACAGTCTGTAGTAATCTGTACTCAAACCATACTTCTGCTACTCCAAAAATTATGAAACAAATTGTACCACGTGATAAATTTGTATATTAATCTTCTGAAAAAAGAATCAACTCAAAATTACTCTCCTTTTAAAAATGAGATCTATTTTCGTGAGCGCAAGAGTTTCTGTTTTTCAGCAAGATCAAATCAACTATCACCCAACATGATCCCTAAGGCTTTACATGGCACTTTATTGAAACAAAAGCAATAAAACATGATTACTAAAGTAGAATAATCATGTGAACACACAAAAAAGTCGATAAAAGTGTTGGGTTGTCTCCCAACAAACGCTTTTCTTTAATGCCTTTTAGCTAGGCATGGTGATTTCAATGATACTCGCATAAAAGATAAGACTTGAAACATAAAGAGAGCATCATGAAGCATATGACTAGCACATTTAAGTCTAACCCACTTACTATGCATAGAGATTTTGTGAGCAAACAACTTATGGGAACAATAATCAACTAGCATAGGAAGGCAAAACGAGTGCAACTTCAACATTTTCAACACATAGAGAGGAAACTTGATATTATTGCAATTCCTACAAGCATAAGTTCCTCCCCCATAATAATTTTCAGTAGAATCATGAAGAAATTAAACAATATAACCATCACATATAGCATTATTTTCATGATGCATAAGCATATAAATTTTCTTACTCTCCACATAAGCAAATTTATTCTCATGAATAGTGGTGGGAGCAAACTCAACAAAATAACTGTCATGGGAGTGAAAATTAAAATCATGATGACAAGTTTCATGGTTATAATTATTCTTTATAGCATACATGTCATCACCATAATCATCAAAGATAGGAGGCATGCTTTCATCATAATAAACTTGCTCATCAAAACTTGGGGGACTAAAAATATCATCTTCATCAAACATAGCATCCCCAAGCTTATGGCTTTCCATATCATCAGTATCATGAATATTCAAAGATTTCATGCCAATCATTTTATTAAATTCTTCTTCTATCAATTGAGCAAAATTTTTTGAACCATCATTTTCAAGAAAGATATTATAAAGATGATCAATAATATGATGCAACCTCAACTCCATTTTTCTTTGTAGTTTTCTTTTATAAACCAAACTAGTGATAAAACAAGAAACTAAAAGATTCAATTGCAAGATCTAAAGATATACCTTCAAGCAATCACCTCCCCGGCAACGGGGCCAGAAAAGAGCTTCGTTGCCGGAGTGTGAGTGCTGGTTTCCTCACCTCCCCGGCAACGGCGCCAGAAAAGGCTTGTTGTCTACTTCGCAACTTTATTCTTGTAGACACGTGTTGGGCCTCCAAGCGAAGAGTTTTGTAGGACAGTAGCAATTTTCCCTCAAGTGGATGACCTAAGGTTTATCAATCCATGAGAGGTGTAGGATGAAGATGGTCTCTCTCAAACGACCCTGCAACCAAATACAAGAAATTTCTTGTGTCCCCAACACACCCAATACACTGGCAAATTGTATAGGTGCACTAGTTCGGCGAAGAGATGGTGATACAAGTGTAATATGGATGGTAGAAATATATTTTTATAATATGAATAAATAAAAACAGCAAGGTAGAAAATAGTAAACGGGCACAAAAATGGTGTTGCAATGCTTAAAAATGAGGCCTAGGGTCCGTACTTTCGCTAGTGCAACCTATCAACAATGCTAACATAGTTGGATCATATGATTATCCCTCAAAGTGTAATAAAGAATCACTCCCGAGTACCTATTAGCGGAGAACAAAATATAGGAATTGTTTGTAGGTCACAAAACCACCTCAAAGCTATTCTTTCCGTTCGATCTATTCAAGAGTTCATACTAAAATAACACCAAAGCAAATTCATATTCATAATACTCAATCCACACAAAGAACTATAAAGAGACCCCAAAGTTTCCGTCGGAGAAAAACGTGCATCAACCCCTATGCATAGATTACCCCAATATCACCATGGTAATGCCATAACACATATCAAGTGAATCAATAAGATACCTCATTGTCACCTCAAGTATTCATATTGCAAGACATATATCATGTGTTCTCATCTCTAAATATTCAATCCGACAAGACAAAACTTTGAATGGTAAAGTTTCAATTCATCATAACAAGAGTATAGAGGGGAGAAACATCATATGATCCGACTATATTAACAAAGCCCATGATATAGATCATGAGAGAGAGAGATCAAACACATAGCTACTGGTACAAATCCTCAGCCCCGAGGGTGGACTACTCCCTCCTCATCGTGGTGGCCGTCGGGATGATGAAGATGGCCACCAGAGATGATTCCCCCCTCCGGTAGGGTGTCGGAACGGGGTCTAGATTGGATCTCGTGGATACAGAGGACTTGCAGCGGCGGAACTTCTGATTTAGTGCTACCCCAAAGGGTTTCAGAATTTTGGGAATTTATAGTGCAAAGAAGGGGTACAGGAGGCCACCGAGGTGGGCACAGCCCACCTGGGTGTGCCCGGGGGCCCAAGCGCGCCCTGGTTGGTTGTGCCCCCCTCGGGGCACCCCCCAGGTGCTTATTTGGCCCATTGTTGGTCTTCTGGGCCATAAAAAATCTCCAAAAAGTTACGCGGTGTTTAGACTACGTTTGATATTGATTTCATGCGATGTAAAAAACAAGCAAAAAACATCAACTGGCACTGGGCACATGGTCAATAGGTTAGTCCCAAAAAATGACATAAAGTTGCTACAAAATGATTGTAAAACACCCAAGAATGATAAAATAACAGCATGAATACTTCAAAAATTATAGATACATTGGAGATGTATCATTATTTACTTCTGTAATGAAGCTGCTAGAATTGCTAGACCCGATACTAAAAATAAACATAGACCGGTTGTTGGCATGCTTGTTGTTTCTGTTAAAATAGGAGATCATTATTATCATGGCTTATGTGATATGGGTGCTAGTGCGAGTGCAATACCTCGTTCCTTATACGAAGAAATTATGCATGATATCGCACCTGCTGAAATAGAAGGTACTGATGTTACTATTAAACTTGCTAATAGAGATACTATTTCACCAATTGGGATTGTTAGAGATGTTGAAGTCTTGTGTGGTAAAGTTAAATATCCTGTTGATTTTCTTGTTCTTGGTTCCCCACAAGATGACTTTTGTCCCATTATATTTGGTAGACCCTTCTTGAATACTGTTAATGCTAGGATAGACTGCGAAAAAGATATTGTTACTGTTGGTTTAGGGGATATGTCTCATGATTTTAATTTTGCTAAATTTCGTAGACAATCCCATGATAAAGAATTCCTAGTAAAGATGAAATTATTGGTTTTGCTTCTATTGACATGCCTCCTAATGATCCTTTAGAGCAATACTTGCTAGACCATGAAAATGATATGTTTATGAATGAAAGAAGGGAAATTAATGAAGTATTCTTTAAACAGGGACCTATTTTGAAACACAACTTGCCCATTGAAATCCTAGGGGATCCTCCTCCACCCAAGGGTGATCCCATGTTTGAGCTTAAACCTTTACCTGATACTCTTAAATATGCTTATCTTGATGAAAAGAAGATATATCCTGTTATTATTAGTGCTAACCTTTCAGAGCATGAGGAAGAGAAATTATTGAAAACTCTGAAGAAGCACCATGCTGCTATTGGATATACTCTTGATGATCTTAAGGGCATTAGTCCCACTCTATGCCAGCACAAAATAAAACTGGAGAAAGACTCTAAATCAGTTGTTGATCACCAACAACGGTTAAATCCTAAGATGAAAGAAGTGGTAAGAAATGAAATACTAAAGCTTTTGGAGGCAGGTATAATTTATCTTGTTGTTGATAGTCAGTGGGTAAGTCTTGTCCATTGTGTCCCTAAAGAAGGGAGGTATTGCTGTTGTTCCTAATGATAAGGATGAATTGACCCCACAAAGAATTGTTACAGGTTATAGAATGGTAATTGATTTCCACAAATTAAATAAAGCTACTAGAAAGGATCATTACCTCTACCTTTTATTGATCAAATGCTAGAAAGATTATCGAAACATACACATTTTTGCTTTCTAGATGGTAATTCTGGCTTCTCTCAAATACATGTGTCAAAAGAAGATCAGGATAAGACCACTTTTACTTTCCATTTTGGTACTTTTGCTTATAGACGTATGCCTTTTGGTTTATGTAATGCACCTGCTACCTTTCAAAGATGTATGCTGCTATATTCTCTAACTTTTGTGAAAAGATTGTTGAGGTTTTCATGGATGATTTCTCCGTGTATGGAACTTCTTTTGATGATTGCTTAAGCAACCTTGATAGAGTTTTGCATATATGTGAAGAAACTAATCTTGTCTTGAATTGGGAGAAGTGACACTTTATGGTTAATGAAGGTATTGTCTTGGGGCATAAAATTTCTGAAAGAGGTATTGAAGTTGATAAAGCTAAAGTTGATGATATTGAAAAGATGTCGTGTCCCAAAGGACATCAAAGGTATAAGAAGTTTCCTTGGTCATGCTGGTTTTTATAGGAGGTTCATTGAAGACTTCTCAAAAATTTCTAGGCGTCTGACTAATCTCTTACAAAAAGATGTTCCTTTTGTCTTTGATGATGATTGTGTAGAAGCATTTGAAATACTTAAGAAAACCTTGATTTCTGCACCTATTGTTCAGCCACCTGATTGGAATTTACCCTTTGAAATCATGTGTGATGCTAGTGATTATGCTGTAGGTGTTGTTCTAGGACAAAGAGTTGATCAGAAATTAAATGTTATCCAATATGCTAGTAAAACTCTAGACAATACCCAAAGAAATTATGCCACTATTGAAAAAGAATTTTTAGCAGTTGTGTTTACTTATGATAAGCTCAGACCTTATATTGTTGATTCCAAAGTAACTGTTCACACTAATCATGCTGCTATTAAATACCTTATGGAAAAGAAAGATGCTAAACCTAGACTTATTAGATGGGTTCTCTTGCTACAAGAATTTGATTTGCATATTATTGATAGAAAGGGAGCTGATAACCCCGTTGCAGACAACTTGTCTAGGTGAGAAAATGTTCTTGATGACCCACTACCTATTGATGATTGCTTTCCTGATGAACAATTAGCTGTCATAAATGCTTCTCATACTGCTCCATGGTATGCTGATTATGCTAATTACATTGTTGCTAAATTTATACCACCTAGTTTCACATACCAACAAAAGAAAAAGTTTTTCTATGATTTAAGACATTACTTTTGGGATGACCCACACCTTTATAAAGAAGGAGTATATGGTGTTATTAGACGTTGTGTACCTGAGCATGAACAGGAACAGATCCTACGCAAGTGTCACTTCGAGGCTTATGGAGGACACTACGCTGAAGATAGAACTGCACATAAGGTATTGCAATCCGTTTTTTATTGGCCTACTCTCTTCAAAGATGCCTATAAGTTTGTCTTGTCTTGCGATGAATGTCAAAGAATTGGTAATATAGTAGACGTCAAGAAATTCCTATGAACTATTCACTTGTTATTGAACCATCTGATGTTTGGGGCTTTGATTATATGGACTTTTCCTTCCTCTAATGGGTATACGCATATTTTAGTTGTTGTTGATTACGTCACTAAGTGGGTAGAAGCTATTCCAACTAGTAGTGTTGATCATAACACTTCTATTAAGATGCTTAAAGAAGTTATTTTTCCGAGGTTTGGAGTCCATAGATACTTAATGACTGATGGTGGTTCACATTTTATTCATGGTGCTTTTCATAAAATGCTTGCTAAGTATGATGTTAATCATAGAATTGCATCTCCATACCATCCACAGTCTAGCGGTCAAGTAGAATTGAGTAATAGAGAGCTTAAATTAATTTTGCAAAAGACTATTAATAGATATAGAAAGAATTGGTCCAAGAAACTTGATGATGCATTATGGGCCTATAGAACTGCATATAGAAATCCTATGGGTATGTCTCCGTATAAAATGGTTTATGGAAAAGCATGTCACTTACCTCTCGAACTAGAACACAAGGCATATTGGGCTATTAAAGAGCTCAGTTATGATTTCAAGCTTGCCAGTGAGAAGAGGCTATTTGATATTAGCTCACTTGATGAATGGAAAACCCAGGCCTATGAGAACGCCAGACTGTTTAAAGAAAAAGTTAAAAGATGGCATGACAAAAGGATACAAAAGCATGAGTTTAATATAGGTGATTATGTTTTGCTATACAACTCTCGTTTAAGATTTTTTGCAGGAAAACTTCTCTCTTAATGGGAAGGTCCTTACGTTATCGAGGAGGTCTATCGTTCCGGTGCCATAAAAATCAACAACACCAAAGGCACAATTCCGAAGGTGGTAAATGGTCAAATAATCAAACATTCTATCTCAGGTAATCCCATAAATGTTGAAACCAATGTTATTGACAGCGTAACCCCAGAGGAGTACATAAGGGACACTTTCCAGAATATTTCAGACTCCGAAAAGGAATAGGTATGTGGTACGGTAAGTAAACCGACTCCAAAATAGTTCTAATAGCATTTTTTCTCCGTTTTGGAATATTTTAAAAAATAGGAAAATAAGAAGTAGTCCGAAAGGGACACGAGGCATCCACGAGGGTGGAGGGCGTGCCCTACCCCCTGGGCGCGCCCCCCTGCCTCGTGGGCACCTCGTATGCCCTCCGGACTTTGTTTTCTTGCACGATACTTCTTTTGGTCGGTAAAAATTCATTATATAATCTCTCGAAGGTTTTGACCACTGTACCACGACGAAATCTTCTCTTTTATTGAGCTATTTTCTGTCAGAGTTTCTCAAGGTCAGGCATCATGTCGTCTCCCTCCTCCAACAACGTGGGCAACGATACTTGGCCAATGAAGATAGAGACGAAGCAAGAAGAAATCGGGGAAATCAAGGAAGGTGACAAGATCAAGGATGCCGCAGAAGAGCAAGTCCTGACAGTAGAAGAAGAAGGCTTCTTTCAACCCTACTACAATCATCTCACCCCTACTAAAATCGAAGCTTTCAAGATGATTGAGCTAGCTTGCTTACAAAACAAGTATCTCACACGTGAAAATATTTTGTTGCAAGAGCATATCACTGCACTCAAGGGCATTATCCGCAAGTTGGAGGATCTCCTACGCTCGATGTGCGACACCCCATCATCAACAACTCCATCATCACCACCTACGAAGAAAGAGACATAAATACATGGGTATGGGCACTCCCCTTGGCAACTGCCAAGCTTGGGGGAGGTGCCCCGATATCGTATCACCATCACACTTCTATCTTTACAGTTTTTCTTAGTTCGATCCTTTTGGTTATATCTTGATCTAGTAGAATAAAGTTTTAGTATGATCTAGCTTTGAGTTTTTTTGTGTTGATCCCTATCTATGTAATCGAGTCTGTGAGCTATATATAATAAAGATTAGTTTTGAGTCGAGGTCTTTGCTATCTTGCCATGATCTTGAGGGAATAAAAGAAAGAAATAATAAAAAGAAAATATAAGATCATATTGATCTTATGGAGAGTAATGACTTCACATATAAAGAGTATGATGAATAAAAGTTGTTGAGAGTTGACAAACATAGTTTTGGTCATCATTGCGATTAATAGGAAGTAATAAAGAAAGAGAGGTTTTCACATATAAATATACTATCTTGGACAACTTTTATGATTGTGAGCACTCATTAAAATATGACATGCTAAAAAGTTGATGTTGGACAAGGAAGACAACATAATGGGTTATGTTTTCTTATATCCGAAATAAATTATATTGTCATGGATCATCCAACATGTTGAGCTTGCCTTTCCCCCTCATGCTAGCCAAATCCTTTGCACCAAGTAGAGATACTACTTGTGCTTCCGAACATCCCTAAACCTAGTTTTGCCATGAGAGTCCACCATACCTACCTATGGACTGAGTAAGATCCTTCAAATAAGTTGTCATTGTTGCAAGCAATAAATATTGCTCTCTAAATATGTATTATCTATTCGTGTGGAGAAAATAAGCTTTATACGAGCTTGTGATATGGAAGAAATAAAAGTGACAGACTGCATAATAAAGGTCCCTATCACAAGTGGCAACATAAAGTGACGTTCTTTTGCATTAAGATTTTGTGCATCCAACGATAAAAGCACATGACAACCTCTACTTCCCTCTGCGAAGGGCCTATCTTTTTTTTTTCTTCTACTCTATACAAGAGTCATGGTGATCTTCACCTTTCCTTTTTACACTTTATCCTTTGGCAAGCACTATGTGTTGGAAATATCCTGATATATATATCCAATTGGATGTAGGTTTTCATAAAGCATTATTGTTGACATTACCCTTGAGGTAAAAGGTTGGGAGGCGAAACTATAAGCCCCTATCTTTCTCTGTGTCCGATTAAAACATCATACCCATAGTATTTCTTGAGTGTTAGCAATTGTGAAAGACTAAATGATAGTTGAGTATGTGGACTTTCTGAAAAGCTCTTATATATTGACTCTTTCCGATGTTATGATAAATTGCAATTGCTTCAATGACTAAGATTATAGATTGCTAGTTTTCAATGAAATTTTTGATTCATACTTTACAGTGTGAATAGATTGTTACTTTAGCATAAGAAATCATATGACAATATATATATTGATGTTCTAAGAATGATCATGATGCTCTCACGTCTGTATTTATTTTATCGACACCTCTATCTCTAACATGTGGACATATTTTTCGATATCGGCTTTTGCTTGAGGACAAGCGAGGTCTAAGCTTGGGGGAGTTGATACGTCCATTTTGCATCATGCTTTTATATCGATATTTATTGCATTATGGGCTGTTACTACACATTATGTGACAATACTTATGCCTTTTCTCTCTTATTTTACAAGGTTTACATGAAGAGGGAGAATGCCGGCAGCTGGAATTCTGGGCTGGAAAAGGAGCAAATATTAGAGACCTATTTTGCACAACTCCAAAAGTCCTGAAACTCCACAAAAGTCAGTTTTGGAATATATTAAAAATATTGGGCGAAGAAAGCACCAGAGGGGGGCCACCCACTGTCCATGAGGGTGGAGGGCGCGCCCTACCCTCCTGGGCGCGCCCCTGCCTCATGGGCTACCTAGCAGCCCCCCGATGCCCATCTTCTGCTATATGGTGTATTTTGCCCTGGAAAAAATCATAAGGAAGCTTTCGGGACGAAGCGCCGCTGTCTCGAGGCGGAACCTTGGCGAAACCAATATAGGGCTCTGGAGGAGCTGTTCTACCGGGGAAACATCCCTCCGGGAGGGGGGAATCGTCACCATCGTCATCACCATCAATCCTCTCATCGAGAAGGGTTCAATCTCCATCAACATCTTCACCAGCACCATCTCCTATCAAACCCTAGTTCATCTCTTGTATCTGATCTTTGTCTCAAAACCTCAGATTGGTACCTGTGGGTTGCTAGTAGTGTTGATTACTCCTTGTAGTTGATGCTAGTTGGTTTATTCGGTGGAAGATCATATGTTCAGATCCTTTATGCATATTAATACCCCTCTGATTATGAACATGAATATGATTTGTGAGTAGTTACATTTGTTCCTGAGGACATGGGAGAAGTCTTGTTATAAGTAGTCATGTGAATTTGGCATTCGTTCGATATTTTAATGAGATGTATGTTGTATTCCTCTAGTGGTGTTATGTGAATGTCGACTACATGACACTTCACCATTGTTTGGGCCTAGGGGAAGGCATTGGGAAGTAATAAGTAAATGGGTTGCTAGAGTGACAGAAGCTTAAACCCTAGTTTATGCGTTGCTTCGTAAGGGGCTGATTTGGATCCATATGTTTCATGTTATGGTTAGGTTTACCTTAATTCTTCTTTCGTAGTTGTGGATGCTTGCGAGAGGGGTTAATCATAAGTGGGATGCTTGTCCAAGGAAGGGCAGTACCCAAGCACCGGTCCACCCACATATCAAATTATCAAAGTAACGAACACGAATCATATGAGCATGATGAAAACTAGCTTGACGATAATTCCCATGTGTCCTCGAGAGGGTTTTGCTATATATAAGAGTTTCTCCAGGCTTGTCCTTTGCCAAAAAAGGACTTGGCCACCTTGCTGCACCTTGTTTACTTTTGCTACTTCTTACCCGTTACGAATTACCTTATCACAGAACTATCTGTTACTGATAATTTCAGTGCATGCAGAGAATACCTTACTGAAAACCGCTTGTCATTTCCTTCTGCTCCTCGTTGGGTTCAACACTCGTACTTATTGAAAGGACTATGATAGATCCCCTATACTTGTGGGTCACCGGTCGGGATCCCAAGGGGAATAATCCAGCACCAGCTGAGTGTGTGCCCAAATGTGCGCCCAGTGAAGCAGAAGGCCCGGTGATAGTCCACCGAGAAGTAGGCATTCGTCCTCCAAGAAACCCGCAAGCTACAGGATGCTGGTGTCATCCGGGAGGTGCGGTACCCAGAGTGGCTGGAGAACCCAGTCATCGTCCCCAAGAAAGGGGGGAAGGAGCGCATGTGCGTCGACTTCACCAACCTCAACAAGGCTTGCCCTCAGGATCCTTCCCACTCCCGCGCATCAACCAGATCGTTGACTCCACTGCCGAGTGCGACCTGCTAGGCTTTTTGGACGCCTTCTCGGGCTACCACCAGATCAAGATGGCTATGCAAGATGTAGAGAAGACGGCGTTCCTGACTCCCTGTGGGGTGTACTGCTACACCTGCATTCCTTTCGGATTGCGTAATGTTGGGGCTACCTTCCAGTGGCTAATGCACATTGCCCTGGGCCGATAGCTTAGGAGGAACGCTGAGGCTTACGTTGATGACATAGTAGTGAAGTCTCAGGAGGCGAAGACCCTGATCGAAGATCTGAAGGAAATGTTTGCCAGCCTGCGCAAGGTGGACCTGCGGCTCAATCCCGAGAAATGTGTGTTCGGGGTCCCCTCTAACAAGCTGCTGGGGTTCCTAGAGTCGCACAGAGGAATTTAGGCCAACCCGGAGAAAGTCAAGGAAGACATGAGCCCGCCACAGACGCTCAAGGAGATGCAGAAGCTGGCGGGCTGCGTGACCTCGCTGGGGTGTCTCATCTCCAAGATGGGGGAACGCGCCCTCCCGTTCTTCAAGATGATGAAGAAGAAGGGGCCATTTGAGTGGACCCCTGAAGCTAATGCGGCCTTCCAAGACCTCAAGAGATACCTAACCAGCCCGCCGGTGATGGTGGCACCGCGCCCTCTCGAGCCCATGGTGCTCTACTTGGCCGCCACCCCTCACTCTGCCAGTGCCGCTCTGGTGGCACTAAGGGAAGAGCGCCCAATCAAGGACCCTCAGTAGGGCGCCTCGACACCAAGCAAGGCATGCAGCCTCAGAATGGCACTCCTGAGGCTTCAGCTGACCCGATACCCGATGTCCCTCCTGAGGCTCAAGCCAACCCTCCAGCTGGAGGGGCTCCTGAGGCTAACGCTCACGAGGCCATGGCTGATGTGGCAGGTAATGAGACCCCTAAAGGCCAGCACCCTCAAGAGACACGAGACCTCGCCAATACCTCCTCCCTCGTCGAGCATCTGGTCTACTTCGTCAGCACGGTGCTATGGGAGGCATGAGTGCGCTACCCCATGCCCCAAAATCTTTTGCTCACACTCCTCGTCGCCTCTCGAAAGCTGCGCCATTACTTCCAGGGTCACCCCATCAAGGTCGTTTTAGCCTACCCACTAGAGATGGTACTCCAGAGCCCTAACACCGCCGGGAGGGTCGCAGAGTGGAACATCGAGCTTCAGGCATTCTAGCTCGAGTTCAGCACCAGCAGGGTCATCAAGGGCGCGGCCCTCGCAGATTTCATGGCAGAGTGGACAATGTCCCTAAACATGGAATGTGTGAGGATCACTCCCTCTTGCCCGGAGACGAGGCGCCAGATGGGTGGATCATGTACTTCGACGGCGCGTTCCCACGACAGGGTGCGGGGGCTGGAGCCGTCCTCATCTCACCTGCCAAGGATAAGCTCTACTACGCTGTACAACTTTGTTTCCAGCAGGGCCAAAAGGTCTCCAACAACATCGCGGAGTACGAAGGCCTACTCGCTGGCCTCAGGGCTGCGGCAGCACTGGGGGTGAAGCGTCTCACCATCAGGGGCGATTCCCAGCTCCTCATTAACTTCTCCAACAAAGAGTACGTCCCCAAGGACAAGCACATGGAAGCATATTTGGAAGAGGTACACAAAATGGAGAAACAATTCTTGAACTTGGAATTACAGCATGTGCCACAAGGCACGAACAAAGAGGCGGACGACATCGCCAAGAGGGCATCCCGGAGGCTACCTTAGGAGCCAGGAGTATTTGAAGGATGGCTCTTCAAGCCATCGGCGGCTCCCCCCGTTGCTGCACCAGCACCACCTCAGGGGGACCTACCCCGAGCCCCAGCAATAGGTGCCCCGTCCTGCGGCCCAACCTCAGGGGCCCGCCTACTCCTCGCGCTCGAGCCTCGGGGCGGGGGGGTGCTGGACCGAGGAGTTCAAGATGTACCTGCTTCAGGGGACCTTGCTGGAGAAAAGGAAGAGGATGCCGAGCGTGTGGCTTGCCAGGCCACCGCGTACTGCATCCGGGACGGTGAGCTGTACTGCAAAAGGCCCAATGACGTTTCTTTGCGATGCATCTCCAGGGAGCAGGGGCTCGAGCTGCTGGCAGACATACATGGTGGGGACTGCGGGCGCCACTCTTCATAGCGCACCCTCATAGGCAAGGCGTTCCGCAGTGGGTTCTATTGGCCCATAGCACTCAACGATGCCACCGAGCTGGTCGCTCCTGTGAAGCCTGCTAGTTCCACGCTAAGAAGACCCATGAGCCTGCGCAAGGCCTCCAGACTATCCCTCTCATGTGGCCATTCACGGTCTGGGGGCTGGACATCTTGGGGCCATTTCCCCGAGCGCCAGGGGGCTACCGCTACCTTATGTCGCAATCAACAAGTTCACCAAGTGGGTGGAGGTAGAAGCTGTCCGCACCATCCCAGCCGGGTCAGCCGTCAAGTTCATCAAGGGCCTCATGAGCCAGTTTGGGGTTCCTAATCGCTTCATCACCGACAATGGCTCGCAGTTCACTAGCAACCTTTTCAAAACATAATGTGCTAACCTTGGAACGCAGATATGCTACGCCTCAGTGCTGCACCCAAGGAGCAACGGCCAGGCCAAGCGCGCCAATGTAGAAGACTTGAGAGGCCTCAAGGCAAGGACCTTCAAGAAGAAGCTCGAGGCCTGCGGCAGGGGCTGGCTCGATGAGCTCCAATCTGTGTTGTGGTCCATCCGCATCACCGCGACCCAGCCGACGGGTGAGACGCCATTCTTCCTCGTCTATGGAGCTGAAGCGGTTCTCCCACACGAGGTCAACCATCACTCCACGCGGGTCCTGGCGTTCGACGAGGCATGCTAGGATGCCATGCGGGGGATGGATCTCGTGCTGGGGGAGGAATGCCGCTGTCAAGCCTCGCTTGGAGCGGTGAGGTACCAGTAGGCGCTGCGATGAAACCACTGCTGTAGCATCCGCCCCAGGACGCTCGAGGTGGGTGATCTCATCCTGAGGCGGGTGCTCTCCAGGAAGGGGCTGCACAAGCTCTCTCCCATGTGGGAGGGCCCGTTTAGGATTGCCCGTGTCTCCAGGCCTGGCCCCACGCGCCTGGAGACACAGGACGGGATCCCCATCCAGAATGCCTGGAACATCCAGCACCTCCGGAAGTTCTACCCATGAAGCAAGGCTCCGGCCTGAGAAGGTCTCCGCTCATGACACTCTCATGTAATAATGAGTGGGGTTGTACATGCCCCGGAGTCTCCTGAAAGCCGCCCTGGGCCTCACGGGGGCTCGCTCCGATATCCTACTGGCAGCACTGAGCTCCGCATTGGTGAGAAGACTAGACTAGGTGCCGGACACGGCTGTTCATTTGCTTGCTTTCTGAAGTTGTTTCACAATCTTTTAGTGATCTTTAATGGAATTGGAGTTTTCGTGCTTTGGTTCGCCAAGTTGGATTTTCTCTCCTCTAGTTTCGCTCGTTCTTAGCCTGAGCCAGGAAAGGGCGGCAGTTGCCCGTCGCTCTTCCTTGCATGCCTCGCGCGTGGGGGCTAGGCAGGTGTGTGCGCATGGGCACACTCTCGCACAAGCACACCTCGCGAACCCCGTTGCTCAGTGCTTCGGCTTTATGATCCTCACGAGGAGGCCTCGATCAAGCTCGTGGGCAGCGTGACGTGGTGCATTAAGCCACAGCTAAACCTATGGCAGGGGGCTCGGCAAGGAAGGATGAGGTGCTCGCTAAGGTTTCATTTTCCTTTAAAACAGCTCTGCAGCAGCACTACGGCGTCTCCTGAGGCCTCTAGCACCTCCCGAGACCGGTGGCCCCTGAGTCATCAGGAAAGGGGGCTCCGCCAGGCTTCAAGGGTCACGCCCCCGCGAGATGGGAAGCTGCCGCAAGCATGTCAAGATAAGTTACCCTACCCTTGCCTACCCAGAATACAAACATCACAGCACAACATTAAGATAATAAGCATAGCATAAAGGGAATAACTGCCATAGTTCATTACACACCCCAGCGGGGCACCCTACTTTTTTTCAAATTGCAGAAGAAAGGAAAGGTTAAAAAAATCAGCCCGCAAGGCCGCAGCTGGTCTTGAGGCCAAGTTTGGCAGCCCCGAGCTCAGACTGGGCCTTCCTCCTGCTTCACCGGGGCGTGGCGCCGAGACGACCCGCCGCACTCTTTGATGCGGGCTCGGCGGCGCGGAGGCTGGTCATAGCCGCCGCTGCTTGAGCTCTCACCCGAGGAAGAGCTGCCGCTGCGGGAGGAAGTGTGCACGTCATCAAGGCCAAGCTCACCCTAGTCGCCGGTGCAGCCGACGTCAAGGCCAAGCTCATCGTCGCTGCCGACTTCTGGGTAGCACCCCGCGCAGCGGCCGTCTTCCCTGAACACCCTCACGAAGAGGGTCGCCAGGCCGTCGTACTTGAAGTGGAGGGTGCACCTCCCGCTCAGGCCTTGTGCGAGGGCAAATGCCTGCCAGCCGCGGGTCAGGACCATGATGCCCGCGGTGGTGATCTCGATCCCCACCCACGAGGCCCTCCTACAGCAGCCGTCGGCTTGCAGCCAGAGGCCGTCGAGCCCCGAGGTCGACAGCTCGCCGGTGAAGAAGCGCGGGAGCCGGAGCGAGGTGCTGGCGGGCCTCTCCGACCACACCACAAACTCTGGGAGCACATCAATCAAGGAGAAGCACGGCCAACAAGGGCGAGCGACCATGGCGCGCCTCCCTTTGTCGCGGGGGCTGCCCTGTGGCCGGTGGCCTCCGCCGCGAGAAGAAGCTCCGCCACGAACGGCAAGGGAGTTGCTAGCCCCTGGAGAAGTGTGCCCGCGCCCCCGGGGGCCGCCGCCGGGGTTGCGGCATGCTTGCAGCGACGGCTGCGGCCCCTCTTGGGTGGTGGCGAAGCTCGTCTCTCCTTGGGAGCCTTCCCTTTCTCAGCAGCCGATAACCTCCTCGTCGGCGCCATGGATGACTACGACAAGGTGGAGAAGAAGAAGGGACGAGTAGCAAGAAGATGTAGGAAGAGATGAGCGAGGGGGGCTCCGCCCCTCCCCCTCATTTGTAGCCGGAGGGAGGCCAACCGCCGGCCTCCACGATCTTGCGTAATGATGCTTTCCTGCATGCCGCATCGACTGGTCAAGTCGGACGGATTTCAAGGCAGCATGGGGAAGTGGAGATGCCCACGTCCCATCAATCGCCACGCAACGTCCAAGGCCACAGGCGGTTAGGGCCCGCGGAGCTCCGCACTTGCCCTTTCGCTACGCCTAGAAGCCAAGTTTGAGCGCGCCTTAGACCCAAGGGCTACTCTCGGCATTCTAGATACGGGGGTACCCAGACTTGCCTGTCTGCGGCCCACGGCATGGCTCATCGACGGCCTGGTACGGCCCAGCTTCAGCATCAACAACTCAAGACCCTCGCGAGGGGCCAAGCCTCATGAGGCGGATGACATCAAGACCTCCCAAGGGATCGGCCTCCCCAGGCTGGCTCCCGAGGAGCGGAGATTTCTATGCAAGGCGCACCTCATGAGGCTTAGTGGATGTGAGCCATGGCGACCAAGGCCAGGCGGGTGCCAGACGGGCGCCAGCGGGCGCAGAGTACCAGTTTCCCCTTCGGTGCAAAGCAGCCAAGCAACAGGCGCTAAGTCCCGAGGAATCAACCAAAGGTTTCCATTCTGGTGCAACAAGACCAGGACCGCCAGGATGGTAGGACAGAGGTCATCGCAGAGCCCACCGCAGCGTCACGACCAGAGGCTTTTGCAGGCGAAGACCACTTTAGTCAGGATAGGACGTACTTGTTGTCTCCCTTCAAATTTGGCCGTTGTGTGATCCCTTCCCGCCTACATTTGGGAAGAGGACTGAGGGAGTCCTGGACTAGGGGGTGTCCGGATAGCCGGACTATCATCGTCAGCCGGACTCCAAGACTATGAAGATACAAGATTGAAGACTTCGTCCCGTGTCCAGATGGGACTTTCCTTGGCGTGGAAGGCAAGCTTGGCGATACGGATATGTAGATCTCCTACCATTGTAACCGACTCTGTGTAACCCTAGCCCTCTCCGGTGTCTATATAAACCGGAGGGTTTTAGTCCGTAGGACAACAACCATTACAACAATCATACCATAGGCTAGCTTCTAGGGTTTAGCCTCCTTGATCTCTTGGTAGATCCACTCTTGTACTACCCATATCATCAATATCAATCAAGCAGGAGTAGGGTTTTACCTCCATCGAGAGGGCCCGAACCTGGGTAAAAACATCGTGTCCCTTGTCTCCTGTTACCATCCGCCTAGACGCACAGTTCGGGACCCCTTACCCAAGATCCGCCGGTTTTGACACCGACATTGGTGCTTTCATTGAGAGTTCCTCTGTGCCGTCACCGATAGGAAGGATGCCTCTTCCCGTCTTCAAGGATGGTATCTTCGCCAAAGGAGCCTTGGCCGCCGGCCAAACTATCCGGCTAGGTGGTTTTCTCATGACCGCCTGTTCGGCCACCGCTTCGACAATGACCTCTCAGGTCGTCAAAAGCAATCTTCACGTCAGCTCGGAATTTGCCGAGCGGCTGGATCCAATAGAGATCTCGTCCGTAAACGAGCTCTTAGATCGCATCGCCGCCCTGGGAGTCGCTACGGACTACAATAAGATTGGGCTTAAAACCGATCTGAGAGAGATTAACTCTCCCCAGGTCATCCACCATGTTGCAGTGGTAGAGGAACAACGCGGCGACTCTTCTCCTGTATTAAAAACTAGTCATGTCCGGGCTCCCGAACCCTCCATGCCGGATTCCCGAGGAGGGACGGACTTCGATCAAGCACTAAACCTAAAGTCAGGCATCGGACCGGACTCGTTGGACAACATCCAGCAATCCAAGCTTCCAAATTTGGAAACTTCTCGGCCCTTGAGCCTCGAGATGGGTAGGGTTCCGGACTTAATTCCACCCACCCGCCCAGACATATGCGATCTATCTCTAATCCGGCAAGAGCCCGCTGAAACAGTACATCATTACTGGGCCAGATTCCTCCTGGTCATGGACAGGATAAAGGACTGCCGAGAGGAAAACGCAATTTCAATTTTCTGCAATAATTGCACGGATGAGGGAATCTTGAACGTCGTCAGCCGTCGTGAAGTTACACGCTTCACCGACCTAGCATCCATAGTACAAAAGTACTGTGCGGTGGAGAGTTTCCGGAAAACCGAAACTAAGTTTTGGGACAATCCGGCCCCGAACACAATCCCAGTCCGCAACAAAAGGGTGCATAACACTCAGGCACCAGCTACAAAAACCAAAAAGCAAAAACCCCATAAAGGGCACGGAACCGTACTGGAGGGATGGCTTAGCAGACCCTGTAAAATTCACAGTACAGAAGGCGCCACCCCAACACATAGCCTTCGAGCATGTTGGATACTACGGCAGGTGGCCAAAAGTGGCGAGGAGCTTCTAGCCCCGGAAAGCCATTCCAACAATACCAGTACGGTATCAACAGTCTTCGAGACTTTCGCATCAAATAATATGCGGAAAAGAACAATCCGCAGCCTCGCCGAAGTCTACCAAGTAGCAACAATAAATCCATGGAGCGACACGGCCATCACCTTCAATGCCAGCGACGAACCTAAATTCCGAACAGCCCGAGCACCAGCCGCATTGGTCCTTAGTCCGATAGTGGACGGCTTACGTCTTACCAAGGTACTCATGGATGGTGGCAGTGGACTAAACCTCATTTACGAGGAAACTCTTCAAAAAATGGAAATAGACTGGAGCCGCATTGAGCGAAGCAGCACAACCTTCAGAGGAATAATCCCTAGCCGGGAAGCGTGCTGCACCAGAAAAATCACACTCGATGTGGTGTTCGGCTCGCCGGACAATTACAGGTCCGAAGAAGTCACGTTCCAAGTGGCCCCGTTCAGCAGCGGATATCACGCTATATTAGGATGAGAGGCATTCACAATTTTTCAAGCCGTACCCCATTACGGGTACATGAAGCTCAAAATGCCTGGGCCCGGCGGAATAATCACTCTCGTTAGTGATCCGGACATAGCACTCCGCGCCGAAAACAAGACAGCCGCATTACCCCTGGAGGCACTATCCGAAGCCCTAGCGGCAGAAGAACTCACCGCGCTGTGCTGTACGGTGAATAGGGACGATGTGATACTCGATAAGAGATCCAAGTCCACCTCCTTTAAACCAGCGGACGAAATAGTAAAATTCCAGGTCCATCCAACGGACCTGACAAAGACGGCCTCCATCGGGGCACAGTTGAACCCTGATGTAGACGCCGCACTGCGAGAATTCCTTCGGGAAAATTGGGACATTTTCGCCTGGCACCCTTCAGATATGCCGGGAATCCCACGCAGATTGGCAGAACATAGCCTAAATATCCTAAAAGGATTCAAGCCAGTCAAATAGGCTCTTCGAGGATTTTTCGAACCCAAACGACAGGCAATGGGAGAAGAACTAGCCAAACTATTGGAAGTCGGATTCATCAGAGACATCAAACATCCGGATTGGCTAGAAAACCTGGTAATGGTACCAAAGAAGGACAAATCCTGGCGCCTATGTGTCGATTTTAAAGACCTCAACAAGGCCTGCCCAAAGGATCCCTTCCCCCTCCCCCGCATCGACCAAATAATCGATGCTACCGCAGGGCACGATTCATTGTGCTTCCTGGACGCATACTCCGGCTACCATCAAATCAAGATGGCGGAAGCGGACCAAGCCGCAACGGCATTCATTACTCCATATGGACCATTCTGCTTCAACACAATGCCCTTCGGACTTAAAAACGCCGGTGCAACATATCAGCGCATGATTCAGACATATCTGGCTACCCAGATCGGCGAAACAGTGGAGGCATACGTGGACGACGTAGTCGTCAAAACCAAACACGTTGAAACGCTAGTAGAAGATTTGAGGCTCACATTCGACAACCTCCGAGCATACGACATCAAGCTGAATCCGGAAAAATGCGTTTTCGGCATACCAGCCGGAAAGCTCCTGGGCTTCATTGTATCCGGTAGAGGAATTGAAGCGAACCCAGCCAAGATCCGAGCTCTGTCACAGCTGGATATTCCAAAAGACCTCAAACAGATACAAAAATTGACTGGATGCGTGGCGGCTCTAAGCCGCTTTATCTCCCGTCTGGGAGAAAAAGCATTGCCCCTCTATCGCCTCCTCAGACGCACCGAACACTTCGAGTGGACGGATGCTGCCACTGCCGGACTCGAAGAAATAAAAGCCATATTGGCAACAAATCCAGTCCTGGCTGCGCCTAACCTGGGCGAACCAATGTTGTTATACATCGCGGCAACACATCAAGTTGTAAGCGCGGTACTCGTCGTAGAACGAGAGACAGAAGGGCATAAATTCCCTCTTCAAAAACCAGTGTACTACGTATCCACTGTTTTAACTCCCCGCAAGTCCCGTTACCCGCACTATCAAAAAATAGCGTATGCGGTGTCCATGGCATCCCGGAAGCTCCGACACTACTTTCAAGAGTGTTCGATAACAGTGGCCTCTGGAGTACCCCTAAATGACATTATAAACAACCGCGACGCGACAGGCAGGATTGCAAAATGGGCCATTGAGCTCTTACCATACGATATAACTTACAAACCTCGGCGAGCTATAAAGTCGCAAGTTTTGGATGACTTTGTCGCTGAGTGGACTGAAGCCGAACTCCCTAAAGAGTACGGCGCATACTCCAATTGGATTATGCACTTCGACGGCTCCAAAATGTTGGCCGGATTGGGGGCTGGCGTCGTATTGACGTCCCCAACCGGAGACACAGTCCAATACGTACTTCAAATAATGTACACAGACTCCAACAACGCAGCTGAATACGAGGCCCTCTTACATGGCCTCCGGATGGCAATCTCCATGGGCATTCAACGCCTAGAGGTGCACGGGGATTCAAATCTTGCAATATCCCAAGTAAATGGAGACTTTGACGCCAAGGATCCGAAAATGGCAGCCTATCGTAACGCTGTCCTAAAAATGTCAGCTCGCTTCGAAGGACTTGAATTCCACCACGTAGCCCGGGATAATAACCAAGCAGCCGACGTATTGGCATGCATCGGCGCAAAATGTGACGCTGTCCCTCCAAACATCTTCCTGGAATGGCTGTTTAAGCCATCCGTACTATGGGAAGAGGATTCCGGAAATGACAAACCGGAAGCAGCCCCACCGACCGACACGAAACAATCTGACATAATCGGCGATTCAGCCGATGAAATAACACCTTCAGCCCACGAAATAATGGCAGTAATCGCCCCGTGGACAGAGCCATTCCTAGCCTACTTGCTTAGGCAGGAACTTCCCGAAGACCAAAATGAGGCCCGCTGCATAGTTCGGCGATCCAAAGCCTACAAGGTCCATGAGGGAGAACTTTATAAGAAAAGCACAACCGGAGTCCTCCAAAGGTGTATCTCCGAAGAGGAAGGGCGAAACCTTCTGGCTGAAATTCACGTCGGACTAGGCGGACACCACGCCGCAGCTCGGGCCCTTGTAGGAAAGGCATTCCATACAGGATTTTATTGGCCGACGGCCCGGGCAGATGCTCAGGACTTAGTCCAAAGATGCGTCGGTTGTCGGCTCTTTGCAAATCAGAGCCATATGCCACCCACCGCCCTCAAAACTATACCCATTACCTAGCCGTTCGTGGTCTGGGGGCTTGACATGGTTGGACCCCTTAAAGGGGGAACCCACAAGCAAAGGTACCTATTGGTCATGGTGGATAAATTCACCAAATGGATAGAGGCCAAGCCAGTTAAAACGGCAGAGTCTGGACGAGTGATAGACTTCATATCCGGGGTAGTACACCATTATGGTGTCCCCCATAGCATCATCACCGATAACGGCACGAACTTTACGGCCGACGAGGTTAAATCATGGTGCAAAAATATGGGCATTAAGCTCGATTACGCTTCAGTCTATCATCCTCAAACCAACGGTCAAGTGGAACAAGCAAATGGTCTAATAATGAGCGGCATCAAACCAGACTAGTGCGGTCCCTTACGAAATCTGACATGCACTGGGTAGAGGAGCTCGACTCCGTACTCTGGGGGCTGCGGACAACGCCCAACCGTACTACCGGATTCACACCATTTTTATGGTATACGGCGCAGAAGCAATTTTGCCCTGCGACATCATTCATGACTCACCTCGAGTGCGCATGTACGAAGAAAGAGAAGCCGAGCTGGATCGGCAAGACAGCTTGGATGCATTGGAGGAAGAACGCGACGTCGCCAAGGCTCATTCCGCATTCTATCAGCAGCAGGCTCGAAGATATCAAAGCAGAGAAGTACGGGCCAAGACTTACAACATTGGCGAACTAGTTCTACGCCTGTCGGACAAGAAAAAGGACAAGCTCAAGCCCAAATGGGAAGGCCCCTTCATTATCGATCAAGTCTTGACTGGCAGAGCGTACCGTCTACGAAATGCGTCGGACAACCGACTCGAGCCAAACCCATGGAACACAGCCCGCCTCCGAAGAATCTATGCCTAGCACCGGACTAAGAGTTCGTCCCCTTCCCCCATCCAAATTTTTACACTTCAGCTGTCTTTTGTTTCTCTTTTTTCTCTCACCCCTATTCATCAAAGCCCTAAAAGGCCTACTTGCGCATTGTTCGCACACAATTGATGTGCTATCCGCACTCATTATACCTGGGGGATTCTTTACCAGAAGCTTAATTATAAGGGCTTCATGCCCAGCACACGTGTCAAACTTCCACGTGTACCTTTTATTCACCATTATATGCATCTATATGACTTAAGTTTTGGCCAAGCTGGGTTGCCTGGCTCCTGTGCTTACCCCTACGTTCCCGATTGTTCGGCTAGGAGGTAAAGGGAGCACCTCTGCGATTGTTACTGCCGGGTCAGCCGGATGTGTACCTCAGACTGGGTGAAGCCAAAGCTAGCGTTCTTAAGGGAATATTCGGTCGGTGACTTGAAAGATGATTTTTTACCAATTTATTTATCTGCCCCCAGATGTTTTCCTGCTCTTTTCGTAGTCTGGACATGCACTTTAGGGCATGCCTCCCAGGAAAAGGAACCCTTAACAGAACTATTCTCCCTGGAAGATGTTTCTTACTAACCATGTAATATAACATAACTAGTTGGGCACTTGTCTGATAAAGCACTAATGACCCCTACGCCTGGTCTCCATGCATGCCCCGGTTGTTTCTTAACCGAGAAGGTATTCGGACACACTCCGGACTCTAGGGTCCCGAGGTTGAAGCGAAAAGGTCGGCAAAGACAAACGATCTACAATCCGGCTAGAAGGCATTTTACATGTCATTTTAAAATACATTGTCAAATCGACTGATTGTATTCCTCCTCAATCCCGTCTAACAGGCTGTCTAATTTACAGTCCCGTTGGGAAAATTTAGCGGCCAACTCTACTTGGCCGTACACTAAACTCACAGGGATCTCCTTCCCATCGGGTCCCACAGGTCCGACCTCGGCAATGTGGTTGGGATCCTCCTTCTTGTACCGCGTCTTCACCATGGCCCAGGCCTCCCTGGAACCTTGGCGGAAGGCCGAAATCTTCCATAAACGGAAGCGCTACCGCACTCCCTGAAGCTTCTCCACAAGCTCTCCAAGGCCCTCGGGTAGGGAGAGGGATGGCCATAAAGCCTGGACGACGCCGCTCATTGCCTGCCAAACTCGTTCGAGCAGTTGCACCAGCTCGGGAAGTTGATCACCCGTTGATACGGGCATCTCCTCCGCAGGGCGACCCGTGAGTACACCTACAGACATATTTTGTCAATTGACTTCCTCTCCAAACTCTTCTTTTCAAAGGAGTTCGCTCAAGCACTTACTATAGATGCCGCGACGAAGCCACTGATTCTCCTTAACGGAGCCAGACAGCTCGGCCCGAACACCTTTCAGCTCTTCTCCAAGCTGGGCGTGGCCATCCTGGAGCTTGTTCCTTTCCTGCTGCACCCTCGTCAGCACCCTCTCACCGGCATTCAGCTGGCACAGTAGTTCTTGCCTGTCCGAATCCTGTCCGGCAGCACCTGCAATGTCATTATTAGACTTGCGCGCACGCCGCACACCACTTATCTTTTTAAAAATAATGTGTTACCAGGAGGGGTCCCTGTGTTTCCTCCTGCGGCAGCCAGTGCGGCCTCAAGTTGGGCCTTACACTCTTGCAGCTCCTGAGACAGTTGGGTATTCTTCTTTGTAAGATCCTGCATTTCAAATGATCCTTAAATCAGTTAATATAACTACTTTAAGTCTCGGGGGCTACTGGCATATACAACTATTAAATTCTCTTACCCGTATGTCTTTTACATACTGCTCCGTGGCTCTGGTCAAACCATCTTGAGCAGCACGGAGGTGCGCGTCCCCCGTGTTAAAGGCATTCAACGCCTCAGGGGAGAAGCACGCGTCACGAAAAACTGTCCGGCGGTGCCTGTGGTTCATGGCGCTCTCCACCTCAGACTTGGTGGCGGACAGTCTGTCGGCATCCTCCGTTGGAGGAGTATCCGGCTCGCGCCTTGCGCTCGCCTCCCCCTCCAGACCAGGTGTTGGAGCTTGGCTGGTAGAGGCTGGGTTGGCAACCTCTACGCCCGTAGTCCGGCGGGCGCTTTTTCTCCTACAAAAGTCATGAGCATTCAAACACGTCCTACGAACGTTGCTCTAAATAACGAACCGTGAGCTATACCGTTGCGGTGACGTTTCAATCCACGCCGCGCTCCTCTTCCGCCTACTGGGCTGGACTGACCCTTGTTGGTCAGCCGCCGTGGGCTCGGCTTCCCGCCTTGAAGGCGCCTCCTGCAAAACACCATCGTATACAGTGGTCAGAAATGAGCAAGGAAGAAATAATGGTGTCAGGACTTCGGTCACAATCACCTGGGAAGCCGGATATAGGCCGGGGTAGTCAGCCGTAATGGCGACTAAAGCATTATCCATGCTGAGTTGGTGGAACACCCCGTCGATTAGCTCCACCTTTATGTCCGGGTCCTCTTCGGAGGCCGGATCCTGGGATCTCTCTGGATCCTCGGGTTGCGGAGCTGGACTAAGCATGCCCTCCACAACCCGATGCAGCTCCTGCGTCGAAAGCATAATATAAGAAACTTAAACTTTGAAAGCATGGGTCAGGCACACAAAGTGTTCGCTTACCCAACGCCGAGGGTTATTCATGGAGAACCCATTCAACGGGCTCCTCTAGAGGAAATCCTCCTTCTCCCCCTTGTACAGGCCGGACAGGATCTTCGCCAGGTCTTCGGCCGATCCCGGACCTTTGCGGCCATGACGGGTGGCATCGTCCTCCCCGTTGAAATCCCACATAGGGTGGCCCCTGTATTGCAGCAGCTGCACCCCCTGCATAATGCACATTGCCATGACTCCAATCATGGTCAACCCAGAATGGGCCAGTAACCTTATCCGGCCCATCAAATAATGGACGCTCTTGTCTTCCTCCAGCTGGGGGCTCCGTGGGCGCCAGCTAAGGTGTTTCTTCAGAGGAGCATTACTGAACTCCGGGAGGCCGATCCGAATAGGGTCCGGCAGCGGAGCGTCTTCTACGTAAAACCATTCTGAAGGCCAGTCTTCGGACGCCTTCTTAGGGGTTCCGGATGGATATCCGGTCCCGGTGATGCGCCATATTTCGGCACCGCCCACTTGATATATGGACCCCTCGTGAGAGCGGGGTACAAGGCAGAACAACCTCTTCCACAGCGCAAAATGGGGCTCGACGCCCAGGAATAGCTCGCAAAGAGCTACGTAACCTATGATATGCAGGATAGAGGCGGGCGTGAGGTGATGGAGCTGGAGTCCGTAGAACTCCAGGAGCCCGCAGAGGAATCGATGTATAGGAAATCCGAGCCCCCTTTTCAGATAGGGGACGAAGCATACCCGCTCCCCTTTGTTGGGACTTGGGGTAGCCTCCGCTTGCTTCCCACCTTGGTAGGTGGCCAGCCCGGCTCGAACCGGAACCATGAAGGCCGGAGGGAGATATCCCTCCGCTTGGAGCGTCACCAGCTCGTTGTGCGGGACAGAACATCTCCTCCAATCTCCTGGCAGAGGGCTAGGAGCGCGAGAAGAGGAGCCGCGTCGACAGTCCATGATAGAATGGATTTTTGGTCAGAAGCGCTCCGATGAGTACTCGCGGAAGGAAGATGGTGTGATTTGGATCTGGATTCTTGCCTCTCTTATAGGCAGATTATTTGCGCAGCTAGGGGGTAAAACATAAAAGATACCCTGGCTTTTGGCATTCGTGCGACGCGTGGAAGAAGGCCATTATTGGGCGTGGAAGCCAAGAAGCGCGACATTGATGAGGAAGCCGGACACTGTTCGGTAGGTACATGGAGCTTAAAGGAGAACCCGCCTTGCAACGCCGAAGACTACATACGCACTGGACTAATCGTCATTGAAGCCTGGTTCAGGGGCTACTGAGGGAGTCCTGGACTAGGGGGTGTCCGGATAGCTGGACTATCATCGTCAGCCGGACTCCAAGACTATGAAGATACAAGATTGAAGACTTCGTCCCATGTCCGGATGGGACTTTCCTTGGCGTGGAAGGCAAGCTTGGCGATACGGATATGTAGATCTCCTACCATTGTAACCGACTCTGTGTAACCCTAGCCCTCTCCGGTGTCTATATAAACCGGAGGGTTTTAGTCCGTAGGACAACAACCATTACAACAATCATACCATAGGCTAGCTTCTAGGGTTTAGCCTCCTTGATCTCTTGGTAGATCCACTCTTGTACTACCCATATCATCAATATCAATCAAGTAGGAGTAGGGTTTTACCTCCATCGAGAGGGCCCGAACCTGGGTAAAAACATCGTGTCCCTTGTCTCCTGTTACCATCCGCCTAGACACACAGTTCGGGACCCCCTACCAGAGATCCGCCGGTTTTGACACCGACAAGGACCAAGGCCACTATAAATAGGACCTAGCCACCACCAAGGAAGGGGGTCGAATCCACAGAGAAGGGAGTCGATCGGATCCGTTCCACCCTCACTAGCTCACTTGAGCTCAAGAACATGCCTCCTGAGGCTGTTCTCCACTGTACTAGTTCTTCCTCAGCCCCTCGAGGCAAATCCACCACAAAGCAGGAGTAGGGTTTTACACCGCAAGGTGGCCCGAACCTGGGTAAACTGCCGTGTCTTCCTTTCCCTTCGAGCTCGACGCGCTAGGCAGTGAGGTTTGCGAGTTGGCAGGCTGGGCAGGTTGAGATCTCCGCACGCACCCCACAGTTCGAACCTCTCAAGGGTTTGCGGAACCCGAAATCCGACATTTTACTTGATGCAGTTGATGTTCGATTACTTCTTCGTGGAGCCTCTCGACAAAATCTGTCATGAGCTTCATCAATGTTCTGAGGTCTACCAAAATAACAATCGAATTCTTTATGAGAAATACCATCCTTGTCCCTCGATGATTTGTGTTATCAATGACAACTTTATTGCCCTCCCTCCGACACAAAATTATTCATGTTTTGTGTAGTACCTTGAGTTTCTTTCTATCCAGCTTGTGTTATGATCTACCTTGTAGTATTACCATCTTTTGTGTCAAGAATGTCGTGGGAATTTCACCACGTCTTGAGAATTCTTGATACAAGTGATACTTATCACCATCACCATTGTTTCCTTGGTCTCCGTGTTGTTTCTAACCGGATTACCGACAAATGGACTGAGAGGTGTAATTTAAAAATTATAGCAACCCTATTGCTTGGAGTTAATGGTCAATAGCTTGATTCTTAGTCTATAGGTTATTGAATCACCATTCTAACATCGATCGTGCTACTTAGTCCATCTTCTAGGTGCACGTTTTGATCAATGTTCACTCGAGTATGTTCTCCTCGAACATACTTCGTTATATACTTTGACATCTCCAATATGTTACCTTGTTCACATAATTGTGAAAGTCCATCCATTGGAAATCTCGATGAATAGTCGTTGAGTCCGTCAGCCACCTCCTCATCCTCTCCTTAGTTTACTGATGAACTCTTGTTTCGGAACTCACTTCCATAGTTCATTTCCCTAGAATCTTATGATGTCTTCTCGTCAATTTGTGGCGCACCTTTTCTACTCAAGCATCCTAAGTCTGAGGTATCCTCACACCAATCAGATCTGAATCCCTGTCAGATATGATGGTTGGAACATATTCCCAAGAGTTATAACATTAGTCATTGACCCGATAAGGTGATGTCATGCCTAGCACACCTGGTCGGAGGACCTATTGTTATAGTTCTTCCTTTTTAGCGTGGTTTACCATTCTTCCATGAGGAAACTGTAAGACTGTTCTACAAGTTGTTCCTGATGGATCCTTCGTGTATCCGAAGTCTGACATTTGCTTGAAGACCATGTCAATGCTATCTCGAAGCATGTCTGTGGTACTCCGAATCTCAATAAGAACATTTGAAGCACAAAGCTAAATTTTCTTTATCAATTATCCAAACATCGTCGTATGGGTAATGGCATGAAATTTCTCTCCCCTTCCTAAAGGGGTTTCTATATTATATCCCGTCATGGATATCATGCTCTGCTTGCCCTTGGGAAGAATACACCCCTGAAATATGTGTTTAAACACATGTTCCTTTCCATTGTTCTGTTTAATCTGATGATCACCTTTTCCTTTCCATTGTTTTGTTTAATATTTCTTGTGATCTATATGACCTAAGCAGTAATAATTCACTTCTTATGTAAACACCTCGGTGTAAAACTATGTCAGTAAGACCCTGTTACTATTGTTGATGATATTCTGGTAGCCACTGATGGACGAGAACCTTGCCTATTGTTCCGCCTCGTTCAATGAGCAGGAAAAAGGTTCTCTTCATCCCTCGCCCTTGGTACCGTTGTTGTTGCTGACATAACTAACAGACTATCCTCTGGCATGCCTTGTTATCATGATTGTGCAAAATATCACCGCCTGTTCTACTTTTAACCCACATGGTGGGCCCATAACACACAGTTCCACATGATCGAAACCTGACTCTCCTGTACACCCCCTGTTCCCAAAGTTATTCCTCGCGTGTGGCCTCGTACGGGATTCGCGAGCCATTGTCCGAGAGATCATCAATTCTAGTATCAGACACAATACTTATTCCGTTGCTTTGAACTCCTTCCATGCCCTGTATCAGGCATCGAAAGATTGCTTGTCCGCTCGAAACTTCCCATGATACCTCCTTACTTTGCTCCTAATATTTGCTTAAGTTGCAATTCGAGCGTTACTTTCCGCCACCTTCTCCGTTGTTTTTGACCAGATAGTCAACCATGCAGAGGTTCGTTTTCCCGGACTACCCCCTTTATTCTTTCGTAAGTACGATGGAGTTCCCGAAGGAGGGATGACAACTTCATCATGATGACCTGAAGCAGAGAAATGAAGACATCAATGTAATGGATCGACCTCTTCGAGAAGAGCAACTAAGACCCAGAAGAATCATTAGAATTTCGTAACCAAATCTTTCCCCTTACTCCACCTCTTAAAATCTCAGGACGAGATTTCTTGTAGTGAAGGAGAATTGTGATGCTCGGATAATTAGGCTACAGTAATTCTCGGCTAATGATGCCACGTCACTTCGATTACTGTTGCTAATCTCGTTTAGTTCGAAACCGATTAAAATTCAAATTCAAAATCAAGCAAACAATAAAAGTTTTCAAATATTAAGACTAAAATGTTCGGAATGTGGCGTTAGTACATATACTAAATTAGGTACGACTTTGTTATTTTACTAAAACTAAAGTATATTGGAAATGATGAAAAACAGTAAAGGAAAAATAAGTAAAAATAAAGGAACAAAACAAAAAACAAAAATAAAAGAAAGGACCCCCCGGCCCAACTGGGCCATGACCCAGCAGACCGCGGCACTAGCCGGCCCACGTAAGCAGGCCTATATGGCCTCCCCTGCCCACCACCAAACCCTAACCGCACCCACTTCTCCCCCCACGACCACACGTCTCTCTCCTGCCCCCTCCCGATTCTAGATCAGGGCACTCGGGGGCAGCCGACCCCATCGCCCCAACGCACGTCACCGTCCTTGACGCCCCTCACCGGAGCACCACTGTCGCCGCCGTCATCCTCCTCCCCCGCCCTTTCCCATTGCTCCCGTCGCTGTAGGCTGCAACCACCGCGCGCCAGGACCGTGCCCCTGCGTGCGCCACCGCGCCCGCCTTCCCCTGGCGGTTGATACGTCTCAAACGTATCTATAATTTTTTATTGTTCCATGCTATTGTATTACCCGTTTTGGATGTTTATGGGCTTTACTCTACACTTTTATATCATTTTTGGGACAAACCTACTAACCAGAGGCCCAGCCCGAATTGCTGTTTTTTCCTATTTCAGTGTTTCGAAGAAAAGGAATATCAAATGGAGTCCAAATGCGATGAAACCATCGGGAGCGATCTTTTTGGAACAAATGAAAACCTGGAGACTTGGAGTGGAAGTCAAGCAACAAGAGAGGCGGCCACGAGGGTGCCCGGCGCGCCCCCTACAAGTGGGCACGCCCCCCACCCTCATGGGTCCCTCGGGCGTCCACCGACCTACTTCTTCCTCCTATATATACACGCGTACCCCAAGAACATCAGAACAGAGCATGAAAACCTAATTCCACTGCCACAACCTTCTCTATCCGTGATATCCCATCTTGGAGCCTTCGCTGGCGCTCCGCCGGAGGGGGGATCGACCATGGAGGGCCTCTACATCATCTCCAAGGCCCTTCCGATGAGTTGTGAGTAGTTTACCACAGACCTTCGGGTCCATAGTTATTAGCTAGATGGCTTCTTCTCTCTCTTTGATTCTCAATACAAAGTTCTCCTCCATCTTCTTGGAGATCTATTCGATGTAACTCTTTTTGTGGTGTGTTTGTCGAGATCCGATGAATTGTGTGTTTATGATCAAGTTTATCTATGAGAAATATTTGAATCTCCTCTGGATTCTTTTATGTGTGGTTAAGTTATCTTTGCAAGTCTCTTCGAATTATCAATTTGGTTTGGCCTACTAGATTGATCTTTCTTGCAATGGGAGAAGTGCTTAGCTTTGGGTTCAATCTTGCGGTGTCCTTTCCCAATGACAGTAGGGGCAGCAAGGCACATATTGTATTGTTGCCATCGAGGATAAAAAAGATGGGGTTTATATCATATTGCATGAGTTTATCCCTCTACATCATGTCATCTTTCTTAATGCATTACTCTGTTCTTTATGAACTTAATACTCTAGATGCAGGAAGGAGACGGTCGATATGTGGAGTAATAGTAGTAGATGCAGGCGGGAGTCGATCTACTTGTCATGGACGTGATGCCTATATACATGATCATGCCTAGATAATCTCATAACTATGCGCTTTTCCATCAATTGCTCGACAGTAATTTGTTCACCCACCGTAATACTTATGCTATCTTGAGAGAAGCCACTAGTGAAACCTATGGCCCCCGGTTCTATCTTTTATCATATAAGTTTTCAATCTACTTTTATTTGCATCTTTACTTTTCCAATCTATATCATAAAAATACCAAAAATATTATCTTATCATATTCTCTATTAGATCTCACTTTCGCAAGTGGCCGTGAAGGGATTGACAACCCATTTATTGCGTTGGTTGCGAGGTTCTTGTTTCTTTGTGTAGGTGCGTGGGACTTTTGAGGAGACTCCTACAGGATTGATACCTTGGATCTCAAAAACTGAGGGAAATACTTACGCTACTTTGTTGCATCACCCTTTCCTCTTCAAGGAAAACCAACGCAAGCTCAAGATGTAGCAAGAAGGATTTCTGGCGCCGTTGCCGGGGAGGTATTCGCTCAAGTCAAGACATACCAACTACCCATCACAAACTCATCTCCCTCGCATTACATTATTTGCCATTTGCCTCTCGTTTTCCTCTCCCCCACTTCACCCTTGCCGTTTTATTCGCCCTACCTTTCCCAATCTCCTCTCTCTTTCGCTTGCCTTTTTTTTTGCTTGTGTGTTCGATTGCTTGTCACGATGGCGCAAGATAATAGCAAATTGTGTGACTTTTCCAATACCAATAATAATGATTTCTTTAGTACTCCGATTGCTCCTCTTAATGATGTTGAGTCTTGTGAAATCAATGTTGCTTTGCCGAATCTTGTTATGAAAGATCAATTCTCCGGCCTTCCTAGTGAAGATGCCGCTACCCATCTAAACAATTTTGTTGATTTGTGTGAGATGCAAAAGAAGAAAGATACGAATAATGATATTGTTAAATCGAAGTTATTTCCATTTTCACTTAGAGATCGTGCTAAAGTTTGGTTTTCATCTTTGCCTAAAAACAGTATTGATTCATGGAATAAGTGCAAAGATGCTTTTATCTCTAATTATTTTCCTCCCGCTAAGGTCATCTCTCTCAGGAACGATATTATGAATTTTAAACAACTTGATCATGAGCATGTTGCCCAATCTTGGGAAAGAATGAAATTGATGATTCGCAATTGCCCAACTCATGGTTTGAATCTGTGGATGTGAATTTTGTTGGTAGGAATAATTTTGGTAACAATGCTTATAGAGGAAACTTTAATCCAAGACCATTCCCTAGTAATTCTTCTAATAATTATCGAAATTCCTACAATAATTCTTATTTTAAGTTTAATAAGATTCCCTCTGATTTTGAGAATGGTGTTAAAGAATTTATAATCTCTCAAAAGAATTTTAATTCTTTGCTTGAAGAAAAATTGCTTAAAGTTGATGATTTGGCTAGGAACGTTGATAGGCTTTCGCTTGATGTTAATTCTTTGAAACTTAGATCTACTCCTCCTAAGCATGATATCAATGAGTCTCTCAAAGCTATGAGAATTTCCATTGATGAGTGCAAAGAAAGAACCGCTAGATTGCGTGCTAAGAAAGATTGCTTTGTAAAAGCGTGTTCTTCTAGTTTCCATGAAAATAATGATGAAGATCTAAAAGTTATTGATGTGTCCCCTATTAAATCCTTGTTTTGCAATATGAATCTTAATAATGATGGGACTGGAGATGAGTCAACTTTAGTTAAAAGGCGTCCCAATGATTCGGAGTTCTTAGATCTTGATGCTAAATTTGGTAAAAGTGGGATTGGAGAGGTCAAGACTTTAAATAGCATTGAACCCACTATCTTGGATTTAAAAGAATTTAATTATGATAATTGTTCTTTAATAGATTGTATTTCCTTGTTGCAATCTGTGTTGAATTCTCCTCATGCTTATAGTCAAAATAAAGCTTTTACCAAACATATCGTTAATGCCTTGATGCAATCTTATGATGAAAAACTTAACTTGGAAGTTTCTATACCTATAAAACTTTACGATGAGTGGGAACCTACTATAAAGATTAAAATTAAAGATCATGAGTGTTATGCTTTGTGTGATTTGGCTGCTAGTGTTTCCATGATTCCGAAAACTTTATGTGATATTCTAGGTTTCCATGATTTTGATGATTTCTCTTTAAATTTGCACCTTACGGATTCCACCATTAACAAACCTATGGGAAGGATCAATGATTTTCTTATTGTTGCAAATAGGAACTATGTGCCCGTAGATTCTATCGTTTTTGATATAGATTGCAATCTTTCTTGTCCTATTATTCTTGGTAGATCTTTCCTTAGAACGATTGGTGCAATTATTGATATGAAGGAAGGGAATATTAGATTCCAATTTCCATTAAGGAAAGGCATGGAGCACTTTCCAAGAAAGAAATTAAATTACCTTATGAATCTATCATGCGAGCTACTTATGAATTGAGTGCCAAAGATGGCACTACTTAGATCTATCCTCGCTTTTATGCCTAGCTAGGGGCGTTAAACGATAGCGCTAATTGGGAGGCAACCCAATTTTATTGTTGTTTTTTGTTTTTGCTTTTGTTTAGTAATAAATGCTTCATCTAGCTTCTGTTTAGATGTGTTTTCATGTTTTTATTAGTGTTTGTGCCAAGTAGAACCTATAGGATAACCTACGGTCATAGTTAATTTTAATCTGCTGAAAAGCAGAAACTTTGCGCGCACGAAAATAATTTTATTAATTCACAGAAACGTGATTTTGCATTGATTATTTTTTCTGTAGATCAATAGAAAAATTTCCCAGGACTTCCTATTTTGGTAGGATTTTTAGAGTTCCATAAGTATTCGATAGTTACAGATTGCTACAGACTGTTCTGTTTTTGACAGATTCTGTTTTTCGTGTGTTGTTTGCTTATTTTGATGCATGTATGGCTAGTATTGGTATGAACCATAGAGAGGTTGGAATACAGTAGGTTTAACACCAATATAAATAAATAATGAGTTCATTACAGTACCTTATGTGGTGGTTTTTCTTTCTTGCACTAACGGAGCTTATGAGATTTCCTGTTGAGTTTTGTGTTGTGAAGTTTTCAAGTTTTGGGTAAAGATTTGATGGATTATGGAATAAGGAGTGGCAAGAGCCTCAGCTTGGGGATGCCCATTGAACCCAAAGATATTCAAGGATAACCAAAAGCCTAAGCTTGGGGATGCCCCGGAAGGCATCCCCTCTTTCGTCTTCGTCTATCGGTAACTTTACTTGGACCTATATTTTTATTTGCCACATGATATGTGTTTTGCTTGGAGCTTCTTGTATGATATTAGTATTTTCTTTTTAGATTACCACAATCATCCTTGCTTTACACACCTTTTGGGAGAAGCCCACTTGATTTGGAATTTATTAGAATACTCTATGTGCTTCACTTATATCTTTTAGAGCATGGTGGTGGCTTAATTTTGTAGAAATTGTTGATCTCTCATGCTTCACTTATATTATTTTGAGAGTCTCTCAGAGCTGCATGGTATTTGCTATGGTTATAAAATTGGTCCTAGAATGATGGGCATCCAAGTTGGGTATAATTAAAACTATCATAGAAAGTGAATTGGATGTTGTGATCAATTTGATACTTGATAAATGTTCTGAGATATAGAGGTGGTAATATTAGAGTCATCCTAGTTGGGTGATTATGAATTTAAATAATACTTGTGTTGAAGTTTGTGATTCCCGTAGCATGCACGTATGGTGAACCGCTTTGTGATGAAGTTGGAGCGCAATTTTATTTATTGATTGTCTTCCTTATGTGTGGCAGTCGGGGACGAGCGATGGTCTTTTCCTACCAATCTATCCCCCTAGGAGCATGCGCGTAGTACTTTGTTTTCAATGACTTGTAGATATTTGCAATAAGTATATGAGTTCTTTATGACTAATGTTGAGTCCATGGATTATACGCACTCTCAATTTCCACCATTGCTAGCCTCTCTTGTACCGCGCAACCTTCACCGGTACCATACACCCACCATATACCTCACTCAAAACAGCCACCATACCTACCTATTATGGCATTTCCATAGCCATTCTGAGATATATTGCCATGCAACTTTCCACCGTTCTGTTTATATGACACGCATCATCATTGTCATATTGCTCTCTGCATGATCATGTAGTTGACATCGTATTTGTGGCAAGGCCGCCTTCATCATACATGTCACTCTTGATTCATTGCATATCCCGGTACACCGCCGGAGGCATTCATATAGAGTCATATCTTGTTCTAAGTATCGAGTTGTAATCTTGAGTTGTAAGTAAATAAAAGTGTGATGATCTTCATTATAAGAGCATTTTCCCAGTGAGGAAAGGATGATGGAGACTATGATTCCCCCACAAGTCGGGATGAGATTTCATACTTTATAAAAAAAGAGAAAGGCCAAAAAAAGAGAAAGGCCAAATAAAAATATGTGAGAAAAAGAGAGAAGAGACAATGCTACTATCCTTTTTACCACACTTGTGCTTCAAAGTAGCACCATGATCTTCATGATAGAGAGTCTCCTATGTTGTCACTTTCATATACTAGTGGGAATTTTTCATTATAGAACTTGTCTTGTATATTCCAATGATGGGCTTCCTCAAAAGTGCCCTAGGTCTTCGTGAGCAAGCAAGTCTGATGAACCCCACTTAGTTTCTTTTGTTGAGCTTTCATATATTTATAGCTCTAGTGCATCAGTTGCATGGCAATCCCTACTCATTCACATTGATATCTATTAATGTGCATCTCCATAGCCCGTTGATATGCCTAGTTGATGTGAGACTATCTTCTCCTTTTTTGTCTTCTCCACAACCACCATTCTATTCCACATATAGTGTTATGTCCATGGCTCACGCTCATGTATTGCGTGAAAGTTGAAAAAGTTTGAGATTACTAAAGTATGAAACAATTACTTGGCTTGTCATCAGGGTTGTGCATGATTAAATACTTTGTGTGATGAAGATAGAGCAACAGCCAGACTATATGATTTTGTAGGGATAACTTTCTTTAGCCATGTTGTTTTGAGAAGACATGATTGCTTAATTAGTATGCTTGAAGTATTATTATTTCTTATGCCAATATGAACTTTTATTTTTGAATCATTTCGATCTGAACATTCATGCCACAATAAATAAAATTACATTGAGAATTATGGTAGGTAGCATTCCACATCAAATATTCTATTTTTATCATTTACCTACTCGAGGACGAGCAGGAATTAAGCTTGGGGATGCTTGATACGTCTCCAACGTATCTATAATTTTTGATTGTTACATGCTATTATATTACCCGTTTTGGATGTTTATGGGCTTTACTCTAAAGTTTTATATCATTTTTGCGACTAACCTACTAACCGGAGGCCCAGCCCGAATTGCTGTTTTTTTGCCTATTTCAGTATTTTGAAGAAAAGGAATATCAAACGGAGTCCAAACGCGATGAAACCTTCAGGAGCGATCTTTTTGGAACAAATGCAAACCTGGATACTTGGAGTGGAAGTCAAACAACAAGCGAGGCGGCCACGAGGGTGCCCGGTGTGCCCCCTACAGGTGGGGCGCACCCCCACCCTCATGGGCCCCTCGGGCATCCACCGACCTACTTCTTCCTCCTATATATACACATGTACCCCGAGAACATCAGAACAGACCACGAAAACCTAATTCCACCGACGCAACCTTCTGTATCCGCGAGATCCCATCTTGGAGCCTTTGCCAGCGCTCCGGCAGAGGGGGAATCGACCACGAAGGGCCTCTACATCATCTCCAAGGCCCTTCCGATGACTTGTGAATAGTTTACCACAGACCTTCGGGTCCATAGTTATTAGCTAGATGGCTTCTTCTCTCTCTTTGATTCTCGATACAAAGTTATCCTCGATCTTCTTGGAGATCTATTCGATGAAACTCTTTTTGTGGTGTGTTTGTCGAGATCCGATGAATTGTGGGTTTATGATCAAGTTTATCTATGAGAAATATTTGAATCTCCTCTGAATTCTTTTATGTGTGATTAAGTTATCTTTGCAAGTCTCTTTGAATTATCAGTTTGGTTTGGCCTACTAGATTGATCTTTCTTGCAATGGGAGAAGTGCTTAGCTTTGGGTTCAATCTTGCGGTGTCCTTTCCTAGTGACAGTAGGGGCAGCAAGGCACGTATTGTATTGTTGCCATCGAGGATAAAAAGATGGGGTTTATATCATATTGCATGAGTTTATCCCTCTACATCATGTCATCTTTCTTAATGCGTTACTCTGTTCTTTATGAACTTAATATTCTAGATGCAGGCAGGAGTCGGTCGATGTGTGGAGTAATAGTAGTAGATGCAGGCAGGAGTCTATCTACTTGTCAAGGACGTGATACCTATATACATGATCATGCCTAGATAATCTCATAACTATGCGCTTTTCTATCAATTGCTCGACAGTAATTTGTTCACCCACCGTAATACTTATGCTATCTTGAGAGAAGCCACTAGTGAAACCTATGGCCCCCGGGTCTATCTTTTATCATATAAGTTTTCAATCTACTTTTATTTGCATCTTTACTTTTCCAATCTATATCATAAAAATACCAAAAATATTATCTTATCATATTATCTCTATGAGATCTCACTTTTGCAAGTGACCGTGAAGGGATTGACAACCCCTTCATTGCGTTTGTTCTGAGGTTCTTGTTTGTTTGTGTAGGTGCGTGGGACTTTTGAGGAGCCTCCTATTGGATTGATACCTTGGTTCTCAAAAACTAAGGGAAATACTTACGCTACTTTGCTACATCACCCTTTCCTCTTCAAGGAAAACCAACGCAAGCTCAAGACGTAGCAGCCGTGCTCCCCGCCGTTTGGGCGTGCACTAGTCGCGCGCCTCGCCTTCGCCGCCTGTTGTTGTGCCTCTGCGTAGCCGCCGCCCGAGCTCCCGCTCGCGACCACCATGGCCCTTGGTCACGCCTGCTCGACCGCGCCCCCCCTGCACAGCCCCTACCCTAAGGACGCTTCGTCGCGCTCGCACCGCCATGCCACTCGCCCCTGGTTGCCGCCGCTCGCCCTCTCCTATTGTTGTTGTTGCTCCCGCATTGCTGCTACTATTCAACGGCAGCACTCCGTCGCGCAGCTCGCCCCGCCTCTGCCCCGTCGACTCCGGCCGCCGTTGCCCCACCTCACCTCGCTCCCGCCGCCCGCATGCCATGCGCTCGCCTCCGCCTGTCGTGGCCGGCCGGTGAGGCCTGCCGTGGTCATGGCCATCGCCCGGTTCCGCTCGACGAGCACCCCGCCTGTCACGCCCAATATGCGACCCTATCCAAAAGGAACTCGAAGGTCCCACCAAGGATAGACCCACATATTGAGACGCTTTTGCAAGGTGTATATCATTACATCAACATTACATAATAGATGGGGATACATACAAGACATACAATGTCACATGAATATAACAATACAACATACAAGAACAACATCCGACTACGGATGAATTATAAACAGAAACTCAAACAATATCCACCCTGCTAGCCCAGGCTGCTGACCTGGAACCTATCCCCTGATCGAAAAAGAAGCAAAAGATGAACTCAAGCAAGCAAGCATCGCTCTCGCGTCAAGATCATCGCATAACCTGTACCTGCAACTGTTGTTGTAGTAATCTGTGAGCCACAAGGACTCGGCAATCCCATTACCATGGGTATCAAGACTAGCAAAGCTTAATGGGAAAGGAAGGGGTAAAGTGGTGAGGTTGCAGCAGCGACTAAGCATATATGGTGGCTAACATACACAAATGAGAGCGAGAAGAGAAACAAAGGAACGGTCGTGAAGCTAGCAATGATCAAGAGGTGATCCTGAACACCTACTTACGTCAAACATAACCCAGAAACTATGTTCACTTCCCGGACTCCACCGAAAAGAGACCATCACGGCTACACACGCGGTTGATGCGTTTTAATTCGGATCAAGTGTCAAGTTATCTACAACCGGACATTAACAAATTCCCATTTGCCACATAACCGCGGGCACGGCTCTCGAAAGTTTATACCCTGCAGGGGTGTCCCAACTTAGCCCATGATAAGCTCTCGCGATCAACGAAGGATATACCTTCTCCCAGGAAGACCCGATCAGTCTCGGAATCCCGGTTTACAAGACATTTCGACAATGGTAAAACAAGACCAGCAAAACCGCCCCATGCGCCGACAATCCCGATAGGAGCTGCACATATCTCGTTCTCAGGGCAACACCGGATGAGACAGGCTACGAGTAAAACCAGACTTCGAGTTTCCCCGAGGTGGCCCTGCAGGCGGCTCGGTTCGGACCAACACTTAGACAAGCATTGGCCCAGGGGGCTAAAATAAAGATGACCCTCGGGTTGGCCGACCCAAGGGAAGGGTACAGGTGGTGGTGAGGCAAATGGTAAAACCAAGGTTGGGCCTTGCTGGACAAGTTTTATTCAAAGCGAACTGTCAGGGGGGTCCCATAAATCACCCGACCGTGTTAGGAACGCAAAATCCGGGAACATAACACCGGTATGACGGAAACTAGGGCGGCAAGAGTGGAACAAAACACCAGGCATAAGGCCGAGCCTTCCACCCTTTACCAAATATATAGATGCATTGATAATATAAGAGATATTGTGATATCCCAACATAACCCTGTCCACCATGGAGCAATCTTCAACTTCACCTGCAACTAGCAACGCTATAAGAGGGGCTGAGCAAAGCGGTAACATAGCCAAGCAACGGTTTGCTAGGAATGGTGTCAAAGGTTAGAGGTTCATGGCAATTTGGGAGGCTTGATGAGCAACAGATAGGTAACGCAGCATAGCGATAGAACGAAGCAACTAGCATATCAATGATAGTAGTGAGATCCAGGGTAGCGGTCACCTTGCCTGAAATCCCGCAAGGAAGAAAAACGAGTCCATGAAGAAGATGAAGCCACGAAGACGAACCAAGCAGAGACGAACGAATCCTCACGATCGCAACGAAACGGGAACTATCGAGAAGAAGCACACAACATAGTAAACACACCACACGTAAACAAGACATGATGCACAATAAGCATGATGCATGACAAAGCTACATGAAGCTACTCATGGCAAGAGATGATGCAAACAAGAACAACACATCAAGGCAAGTTTAAATGAGGCCGGGAACAACATATAACAATTCTGGTAAGTCCTCATATGCAAATTTCGAATTTGGTCCAGAAATGAATAAACCTTATGTTCAAGTTGTTAAACAGCAAGTTAAAGAGCACCAAGAGGATCTACACGAAATTCTAGTCAAGTTACATATAAAGTTCATTAGATTCAGAGCTACGGCCTAGAAGATATGAGCAAAACAAGTTAAGCATGGCATTGATGCAAAATGCACCCAAACATCAAGCAAACACACCAAAACAAGGATGCACCATGGTAATATGAAACTACATGCAAAATCAAGCAAGTTTCATATAGAGCACACTCAAAACGGAGCAACGGTTCAACACACACACTCTATACAAGTCATAGCAACAATCTGTCCATAACAGCAACTAGGCATCTTGCAAGCATCAAAACAACATGCTACAGCACCCCAACATAAAAACAAAAGACATGGGCATGAAGTACAGGTAAAGCACTACAAAACATGAACACTGAGCTATCTCCAGAAACAAATAGAACATGCTCAAAAAGACATGGGAACATTGCAAATAATAACAGTTTCAGACTTTGCAGAAATAACATCAGGTTGCAATGTTTAGAGCTATCAAACAACATGTTACAGGAACTTATCATGGCAAAAAAAGGCATGGAATGAATCTACTAAAAGCATAGATAAAAAGTCCCTTACTGAACATGAGCCAAAGAGGCACAGAAAATATGATGGCACCCATGTAAACATGGCAAGTTATATTACAGATTCATACATGGCAGAAACAACAATAAGTAGGCATGTTGGTGAGCTTGAACCACTCACCACAGAGCAATAAATGGCATGGCAAGGCAACCAACAGTAAGAAGACATGTTTATGAAGCTAAGCATGGCAAGAACGAGTTCATAGGGTGCATGGATCACTAGCAAACAATCATGGAAACATTGAACTTAATGTTAACAGGCTGATAGCAACATTATCAAGCAACTTTGGAGCAAGATAACAACATGTTCCAGAGGCTATAATTGCAAACAAGGGCATGAATGGATAGAGAAAGACATGTAGATCAAAACATGTTTATAGAACATCTCCATATTATGCATAGAATGATTAGTAGAAGCATGTTAACATAGCAACAAAATATAACAGAATCTGTCAGGAAAACAGCAACAGCAAGTACACTACTTAACAAGCTTGATGCACTCAGCACACTCACAAAAATACATGGATGGCACCTCTAGAAAGATGGCATATCATAGATCAAAACACATGTAGATATCAACCTCATAGGATGCACACATCAAACATGGCAAAAATGACAAATGAGCAAGTTATAACAGTTTCAGCAGATTAACATCAACATGCACTCTTCCAACAGCATTTTGGGCATCAAGATGAGCTCAAATGAAAATGATGCAATGGAATGAAATGAAGTACTCGTCGAGACAAACAATATGACATATTACACGCACAAAACGGAGCTACGGGTGCAGAGATACAAAGCGATGAACACGGCATAATTATGCTAAAATATTCGGGACTTGGTGGATTTCGAGGGAGGAGAGAAGTCAACCTCTCCGAGATCTGGATCGGGCGCGGAAATCGAGGCAGGGCTGGGCTCGCCGGAGACAGCGCCGGAGAGGGCGAGGGAGAGGTCACCGGAGTCGAGACCGGGGCGCCGGATGGATCCGGGCCGGATCCCACCGGATCCGACACCGGCGGAGGCGAGGGCGACGCAGGGGCGGCGGGGTCCGGCCGAGGAGCACGGGAGGCCGGCCGGCGGCGTGCGGCGGTCGGCGTCGGCGCGGGAGGCGGCGGGGCACGGCGCACCGGCTGCGCGGGCAGCTCGGGGACGGAGGAGGAGGGGGGCGGGCGCGGAGGCAGAGGGCGCGGCGGCGGACGGGCCCCGCGGGGTGGCGGAGTCGGGCTCCGGCGAGGCTCCGATGGCCGGAGCTCGACGGGCGGCGGCGGCGGAGATGCGCGGGCTGCCCTGGGCCCCGATGGGCTCGGGCGGGCCTGCTATGGGCCCGAGTGGGCTGGCGGCGGAGGGAGGCGCTGTGGAGGCGGGGAGCTGATGTGTCAGCGCCGGATTGGCCGGCGGCGACGGGCGGACATGTCCGATGACAGCGCGGACATGTCCGACGGCGGGAGAAGGAAGAAGCTAGGGTTGGACTGCGAGATTTCGGAGGGGGGACTTATTTATAGGTGGAGGGAGCTAGGAGAGTCCAAATGAGGTGCGGTTTTCGGCCACGCGATCGTGATCGAACGACCGAGAGCGTGGAGGGGAGTTTGTTGGGTTTTGGGCCACTTTGGAAGGGGTGTTGGGCTGCAACACAAAGAGGCTTCTGCGGTTACCCGGTTAACCGTTGGAGTATCAAACGACCTCCAAATGGCACGAAACTTGACAGGCGGTCTACCGGTAGTGTACCAAGGCCGCTTGGCAAACCTCGGTCCATTCCGAGAAAGTTCAACACCCGCTCACAACGAGAGACAAAAGGGGAACGCCGGGGGACATAGGAGTGCCGGATTGCAAAACGGACAACGGGGAAAATGCTCGGATGCATGAGACGAACATGTATGCAAAATGAGATGCACATGATGACATGATATGAAATGCAGATGATGACATGGCAAAGTGCAACACACAAGAAAATGACATGGCAATGACGGCGAATAACTGGCGGACACCTGGCGCATCGAATCCGGGGCGTTACACCGCCAGCGCCCATTCGGGCTACGCCCGCATCCGCCGCCTGATTAGCCCCGGGGTCAATGACACCAGGGCCCCAGGCCCTTGAAATGTTTAAAAATAATAATAAATAATAAAAGTTATTAATTAATTAGTAAAATAATTAATTAAGTTAATTAACCTGCATAATTAGCCTAATTGCCCAGTCAGTTGATTAAATCTATTAGTTAGTTAAAACAGTCAATTACAGGAGGCCCCACCCCCGTGTTGACCAGTCAAATATTGACTAGTCAACGTGGACCCCCTGGCCCACTTGACATCCTCTGTGTACACTTCTGTGTAAACAGAGTTGGGTACCCCTAGTGTTTTAACAATTAATTTCGAATTAAGAATAAATCCAGAAGATGTTTAAATATTTGAAAATTAATAGAAAATAATCCATAACTCGGATGAAAAGGTTTTGTATTTGAAAGTTGCTCAGAACGACAAGACGAATCCGAATATGCAGTACGTTCGTTCACCACACGTCCCTAGCATAACGAACGTGCAACATTCCACCTCTGGTTCATCTGTCCGAAAACGCAAAACACCGGGAATACTTTCCCGGATGTTTTCCCCCTTCGCCGGTATCACCTACTACCACGTTAGGTCACCTCTAGCACCGCATATTGCCATGTTACACTTTGTGATGCTTTGATTGCTCTGTTATTTTTTGTGTTCCCCCTCCATTACTTCTTTCCGGTAGACCTCGATACTGCCGGTGACCCCCAGTTCGAATACGGTGTTGACGGCCCCTCCTTGCCAGAGCAACCAGGGAAGCCCCCCCCCCTGATCACCAGATATCGCCTATTCCTTCCCTCTACTGCTTGCATTATAGTGTAGCATGTTACTGTTTCGGTTAATCCTATTCTGCTGCATAGCCTGTCATTGTAGCTACAGTTGTTGATACCTTACCTGCAATCCTAAATGCTTAGTATATGATGCTAGTTTATCATCTGTAGCCCTACATTCTTGTCCATCTGCCATGCTAAACTATCGGGTCGTGATCACTCGGGAGGTGATCACGGGTATATACTATACATACATACATACATACATACATACATACATACATACATACATACATACTATTCATGTGGTGACTAAAGTCGGGTCAGCTCGTAGAGTACCTACGAGTGACTAACGGATTGGGGGCTGAAAGGACAATTGTCCCGATGGCCCTCTGTGTGGATCTTTGTGGCGGAGCGACAAGGCAGGTTGAAACCACCTAGGTGAGAGGTAGACCTGGCCCTGGTCGGCGTCCGAGGTTACTTCAAATAACACGCTTAACGAGATCTTGGTATTTGATCTGAGTCTGGCCACTGGCCTATACGCACTAACCAACTATGCGGGAACAGTTATGGGCACTCAACGTCATGGTATCAGCCGAAGCCTTCTTGACGTCAGCGACTGAGCAGCACGCGCCAGGTTAGACCGCATAGCGCAACTTCCTTTGTAATGGAGGTTGCTAGGTCTGCTCACCGGCCACGTACGCAACATGCAGGTGTGCAATGGGCGATGGGCCCAGACCCCTGCGCCATAGGATTTAGACCGGCGTGTTGACCTCTCTGTTGTGCCTAGGTAGGGGCTGCGACGTGTTGATCTTCTGAGGCTAGGCATGACCCAGGAAAGTGTGTCCGGCCAGAGGGATCGAGCGTGTTGGGAAATGTGGTGCCCTGCAGGGAAGTTTATCTATTCGAAACGTCGTGTCCCTCGATAAAAGGACGAACCAGAGTTGTACCTCGACCTTATGACAACTAGAACCAGATACTTAATAAAACACACCCAGACAAGTTCCAGAGACAGCCCGATGATCACTTTCCCACAGGGCAACGAGGGGAGGATCACCGGGTAGGATTATGCTATGCGGTGATACTTGGTGAACTTACCATCTACTCTCTTCTACATGCTGCAAGATGGAGACTGCCAGAAGTGTAGCCTTCGACAGGACTAGCTATCCCCCTCTTATTCTGGCATTCTGTAGTTCAGTCCATCGATATTGCCCCTTTACACAAATACCCATGCATATGTAGTGTAGATCCTTGCTTGCGAGTACTTTGGATGAGTACTCGCGGTTGCTTTGCTCCCTCTTTTCCCCCTTTCAATTCTTCTCGGATGTCGCAACCAGATGCTGGAGCCTAGGAGCTAGACGCCACTGTTGATGATGACCCCTACTACACCGAGGGTGCCTACTACTACGTTCAGGCCGCCGACGACCAGGAGTAGTTTAGGAGGATCCCAGGCAGGAGGCATGCGCCTCTTTCGATTTCTATTCCAGTTTGCGCTAGCCATCTTATAGCAACTTGTGTAACTTATGTCTGTTCTCAGATATTGTTCCTTTCGCTGACTTTTTTATGTTCGAGCACTTGTATTCGAGCCCTTGAGGCCCCTGGCTTGAAATATGATGCTTGTATGACTTATTTTACTTTTAGAGTTGTGTTGTGATATCTTCCCGTGAGCCCCTGATCTTGATCGTACACGTTTGCGTGCTTGATTAGTGTACGATTGAATCGGGGGCGTCACACACGGGTTGACGATGTTTTCAGTAGAACTATCGTGGTGTTGTTTTTTGTGCAAAATTCAAAGTTCTCCAAACACCATGAAACTTTTTGTGGATTTTTTTATGGACCAAAAGACCACCAATGGGCCAGAGCAGCACCTGCGGGGTGCCCCGAGGGGGGCACAACCCACCAGGGCGCACCTGGGCCCCCAGGCACACCCTGGTGGGTTGTTCCAACCACGAGATGGCCTCCCGCGCCCCTTCTTCGCCCTATAAAGTCCCAAATATTCCAAAAACCCTCTGGGAGAACCTAGATCGGAAGTTCCGCCGCCGCAAGCCTCTGTAGCCACCGAAAACCAATGGAGACTCCGCTCCGGCACCCTGCCGGAGGGGGAATCATCTCCGGTGGCCATCTTCATCATCCCGGCGGCCACCACGATGAGGAGGGAGTAGTCCACCCTCGGTGCTGAGGCTTTGTACTAGTAGTTATGTGTTTAATCTCTCTCCCTCGCGATATTGAGATGTCGCGATCTTGATGTATCATGGGCTTTGTTAACATAGATGGATCATATGATTTTCTCCCCTCTCTACACTTGTTGTGATGAATTGAGTCTTTACCCTTTGAAGTTTTTTCTTGTCGGATTGAATGTTCAGATCTGAGAACACATGATATGTCTTGCATATGAATACCTGTGGTGACAATGGGGTATTATTTTGATTCAATTGATATATGTTATGGCACTCAACTTGCGAATTCCCGAGGTGACTTTGGGGTAATCTATGCATAGGGGTTGATGCACGTTTTAATTATCTTTTCTCCGATGGAAACGTTGGGGTCTCCTTGTAGTTCTTTGTGTGGATTGAGTATTATGAATCTGAAATTATTTGATAGATATCGTATAATTAACACACGGGTATCTCGCGGTGATATTAGGGCATCTAGGTGACATTAGAGTTGGTTGATATGCATCATATGGTGTTATTTTAGTACAAAATCTTGATTAGATCGATCGAAAAGAATAGCTTGCTGTTATTTTAATACGAACTCTAGGATAGATTGATCGGAAAGAATAGCTTTGAGGTGGTTTCATACCTACAAACAATTTCTATCTTTTGTTCTCCGCTAATAGGAACTCGGGAGTGATTCTTTATTGCACTTTGAGGGATAATCATATGATCCAACTATGTTAGCATTGTTGAGAGATTGCACTAGTGAAAGTATGCACCCTAGGCCTCATTTTCCATCATTGCAATACCGTTTGTGCTCCGTTTTACTGTTTACGACCTTGCTGTTTTTTATTGTTCACACTACAAAAACTCATATCTACTATCCATACTCCACTTTTATCACCATCTCTTCGCTGAAGTAGCGCACCTATACAATTTGCCATTGTATTGGGTGTGTTGGGGACACAAGAGATTTCTTGTACTTGATTGCAGGGTTGCTTGAGAGAGACTATCTTCATCCTACGCCTCCCATAGATTGATAAACCTTAGGTCATCCACTTGAGGGAAAATTGCTACTGTCCTACAAAACTCTGCGCTTGGAGGCCCAACACAAGTCTACAAGAATAAAGTTGCGTAGTAGACATCAAGCTGTTTTCTGGTGCCGTTGCCGGGGAGGTGAGTGCTTGAAGGTATATCTTTAGATATTGCAATTGAATCTTTTAGTTTCTTGTTTTATCACTAGTTTGGTTCATAAAATAAAACTACAAAAAATGGAATTGAGGTTACATCATATTATTGATCATCTTTGTGATATCTTTCTTGAAAATGATGGTTCAGAAAATTGTGCTCAATTGTTAGAAGAAGAAGTCAATAAAATGTTTGGCACAAATTATTTGAATGATGAGCATGATTGCAATTTTGTTAGGATGAATTCTTTGAATATCAAAAATGCTAATGATGATTGCACTAGCCATGATAATGATGTCTCCTATAAGAATGTCAATTTTTGCGGAGTAAATTGGGAGTGCTCACGCACACCAAAAAGGGAAGACAGATTTTGTAAGAAGCATAAATATTTAGAAATGAAATGGTTGCAAGAGAGGCTAGATGATTGTGCTGAAAGATTTAAGTGTCCAATGCTATTTGTTTCATGATCAAATCGTGTCCAAAAATTGTGATAACTTGATTACCCTTGAGCATCATAAAGAGCTTAGTCTTCTTTTAGGATATGAAGAAATGAAACGTATAACTAAGGGTATTCCAAAATTTAATCTCAATAGATTTTTGATTTTGATCTAGAGGAAATTTATATGTTTTGCGCGGAAAATTGCATTGAGAATCCTTATATTGCCAACTATCTAAAGACAAGAAAACAAATAGAGTATGAAGAGAGTACTAATGAATGGGAAAACATTTCCCAATACCCTCCTAGTGTTTATTATGATGAATCAGGTAACGAGGAGGAGCTTCCTATCCAATCAATCTCTTCAACAAGAAGCTCGAAAAAATCGATTAAACCCACATGTGAGGTGGTGTAGAAGAAAAAGAAAAGAAGAAAAAGTAGATGTAAAAAGGTAACTCTCCCAAGTAATATTGCTTGTATCACCATTGTGCCTCATTAAAGTGAATCAAATATGTTGATGGAGGACGATGATATTGAGTATGATTTTGTGATGCCTGCTACTTGTTGTGATGATTATGATTGGGAAGACAATGATGTCTCTTATGACCTTGAAGATATTTTTGGCACTTTCTTGGAACAATATGATAATAATGTTTGCTATACTATTGGTGCAATTCATGCTATTGATAAGAATGATTATGATGATATGCAAAACCACAAGCTTGGGGATGCTATGTTTGATGAGTATGAAATGTTTGAAGATTTATTTGCTGAAAATAATGCTTGTCCCAAGCTTGGGGATTCTTTGCATAATGAATATGATCCTTTGATTCTTTCTACTTTTGATAATAAAACTTATTATGATGATAGCATGCCTCCTATTTATGATGATTACAATGATGAAAGTGGGTTTGGAAGAGTGTCAACTCTAGGTACTAGTGACCCCACTATTTTGGAGGGTGTTGCATCTTATTACAATATTGATGAAAGTGGATTTGGAGAGGTCATGACTTTATTTAGTGATACATCCACTATTTTGGAAGAGGTTTTAATTGACTATGATGAGAACAAAGTTGCTATTTATAATGATTATTATGATGACATGTATGCCATAAAGAGTAACAAATCTTCTATGCTTTTGGATCATGAAAAGAATACTTTATGTGATGGTTATTTGGATGAATCTATTCATGATGCTACTGTAAATTATTATGAGAGAGGAACTTATGATTTATGATGCCCTTGTTATGTTTCAACTTTTATCTTTTATACGAGCATCATTGAAATCATCATGCTTAGCTAAAAGGCATTAAAGAAAAGCGCTTGTTGGGAGACAACCCACCACTTTTACCTACTTTTTTTGTGTTTTCACATGATTAGGCTACTTTGTTAATAATGTTTTATTGTCTTCTTTTCAATAAATTGCCAACTAAAGCCTTTGGGATCATGTTGGGTGATAGTTGATTTGATCTTGCTGAAAAACAGAAACTTTTTGCGCTCACGAAAATAACTCTCATTTTTAACAGAAGAGTGCTTTTGAGTTAATTCTTTTTTAATAAGATTAATAAACAAATTGCTCACATGGTCCTAATTTGTTCATAATTTTTGGAGTAGCATAAGTATGGTTTGAGTACAGATTACTACAGACTGTTCTGTTTTTGACAGATGCTGTTTTCAATGCTAGTTTCTATGGCTTATATTGATCAATATAAGTTGTAGAAATGATATGCTACAGTAAGCATTGTGTGGAAACAATTATGAATCTTGTCTTTGACAGTACCAAAAGTGAAATGGTTTGCTCTTTACCATACTAACCTATCTCACGAAGTGCCGTTAAGTTTTGTGTGATTGAAGTTTTGAAGTTTTGGATGAGATGTCGATATGAGGAGAAAAATGAGTGACAATATCCTAAGCTTGGGGATTCCCAAGGCACCCCAATGTAATATTCAAGGAAGATCCAAGCAGCTAAGCTTGGGGATGCCCCCCCTCTTTCGTCTTCAACATTATTGGTAACCATTGTTCAGGAAATAGGTAACTGGTAGTTGCTCGGTCGGCTTGGGAGTAGTGATTAATCGGTGAATCGGCCTATTAACTGCATTAATTGGTCGACCATTCATTGGTAGATTAAACAAGAATTGTCAACGCTTATCTAGTTTTTCATGTATTATACCATACTCTCATGCTCTCATCCATGTAATATACCAAAATATGCTACTGTTTGGTTGAACCCTAGCTATTGAGGAGCGAGAGAGGGATGGGAGGGGTTACTGGGAAAAATTTTGGGTTTTGTTTGCGCACAAGTTAATGGATCAGCCACGATTAATCGGCCTAACAACTGATTAATCGGTCTAACTTGCCAATTAATCGGCCTGACAAGTTAACACGATGAATAGGTGTTATTCGATTTGGTCACCCTAAAAGTAGCGATTAACTGGGCCATTAACTGATTAATCGAAAGAATTCTTGAACAGTGTCGGTAACCTCACTTGGAGCTATGTTTTCATTCGTCACATGATATGAGTTTTACTTGCAGCATCATTTTATTTTGTTAGGATTTGCTTGCTGTTATTTAGAATAATGTTTTGCATCTTTTATTTCTATAAAAATGTCAAGTATATCCTTTGCCATGCTAATTTTAAAAGTCTACTTGTTGCTATTTCAAAATAGAAAGTTTATCGCTGTTGCGAAAATTCCCTAGAAAAGTCAGAATACGATAGAATGATGAAACTTTTTGAAAAATAAGATTTTATAAATTTTCTAAAGTGTGGTAATTTTTTCAGAATTTTTGGAGTTAGGTAATTATGATGAATATTGCATTCTTTGCAGACTATACTGTTTTGGCAGATTGCTGTTATGTTTGCATTGTTTGCATATGTTTGCTTGTTTAATGATTCTACTTGAGGATAGGAGTATTAAATATGCAGAGGCATTTAGTATGCAATGTTGAATCATAATTTTAGTGATTTTATACAGTAGAGAATGATAAGATTTTGCATTGATTTATACTAACTTATCTCATGAGTTCTTGTTGAGTTTTGTGTGGATGAAGTTTTTGAGATTTAGGGAAACCATGATATAAGAGGAATTAAGTAGACACAAAAGCTCAAGCTTGGGGATGCCCAAGGCATCCCAAGTTAATATTCCAATAAGTCTCAAGCATCTAAGCTTGGGGATGCCCCGGTAGGCATCCCATCTTTCTTCTTCAACAATTATCGGTTAGTATCGGTTGAGCCTAAGTTTTTGCTTCTGCACATGAGTTGTGCTATGCTTGGAATGTAATTTTGTTTTGTTTTGCTTGATTTCTAAATAAAATAATTAGGTTTGAAAGTTTTTAAATAATAGATAACCCACAATTGGCTACCCATTTGCTTAACTACTCGCTTATATATTTTTGGAGTAGCTTGTCATTCACTCTTGTGCTTCACTTATATCCGATGGGTAAATTGTTGAATGAATTGAATATCATGAATTTGAAATTATATCATGCCTAGTGGTAGCTTCACATTGGGTTTAGAAAGTGAAATCTTTTGAAGCTTGACAATCACAATATTGGTCATACAAGCAATTCATGAATGATTAGTAGAAGGAAGAGAACTTTCACATGCAAATACACTATCTTGGAAATCTTTTGTGATTGTGAGCCCCCATCAAAATATTATATGCCAAAATTGTTGACGTTGGACAAGGAAGACAATATAATGATTTATGTTTGTTCATATTCATATAGAAGTTATATTGTCATAGATCCTTCAACATGTGGTGCTTGCCCCCATCTTTGCTAGCCAAAAATTCCGCCGAAGTAGAGATACTACTTGTGCATCCAAAAACCCTTAAACCCAAATCTTATTTTCAATAGTCCACCATACCTACCTAAGGATTGAGCAAGATCCTTCAAGTAAGTTGTCATCGGTACAATAAGGCAATAAAAATTACTTCTAAAAGTGTTAGATCATTTAGTGTAAGAGAAAAATGAGCGTTGTACGAACTTGTGATGGCGAAGAATAAAAGCGACAGACTGCATAATAAAGGTTGCTATCACAAGGGGCAATATAACGTGACGTTCTTTTGCACTAAGGGGTTGAGCATACAAACAAATAAGCGCATGGCAACCTTTGCTTCCCTCTGCGAAGGGCCTATCTTTTACTTTTCAGTATTTAATTTTATGCAAAGAGTCAAAGTTTTCTCTCTATTCCTTTTTATTTTTCTCTTTTGGCAAGCATCATGTGGTGAGGAAAGATCTAGGCACATATATCCAGTTGGATATGGGTAGCATGAGTTATTATTGTTAACATCACCCTTGGGGTGAATATGTTGGGAGGCGAAATTACAAGCCCCTATCTTTATGTGTCCGGTTGAAACGTTTTGCTCATGTGTGTGCAGTGAGTGTTAGCAATCATAGAATACTATACGATGGTTGAGTATGTGGAGGTCTTACTTAGACTCCGTCAAATAAGTTGAATTGCAATTGCTTGGTGACTGAGACCATAGTTTGTTGAGTTTCAAGATAATTCATTGTTTGAACCTTAACGTGTGAATTGGTTGCCACTTTATAATGAGAAGTTTTATAAGAAAGAATTGCTGTTATGATGCTAGGAAAAGTGATTGAAATTGGCATTGATCAAACTTGTGCACTTTGCTAGCATTCACACTTCATAAATTATTTCTTTTATCACTTTGTTGATACACATATCTATAATTTATGAAGTATTCATGCCATGTTTACAATAATTTTATATGGTTTTGGTATGATTTGCATGGAACTAACCCGGACTGACACTGTTTTCAGCAAAACTACCGTGGTGTTGTTTTTTGTGCAAAAATCAAAGTTCTCCAAACACCGCGAACCTTTTTGTGGATTTTTTATGGATGAAAAGACCACCAATGGGCCAGAGCAGCACCTGGGGGGTGCCCCGAGGGGGGCACAACCCACCGGGGCGGGCCTGGCCCAGGCGTGCCCTGGTGGGTTGTGCCACCTTGGTGGCCCCCGTACCCCTTATTCACCCTATAAATTCCGAAATATTCCAAAAACCCTCGGGGACACCCTAGATCGGAAGTTCCACCGCCGCAAGCCTCTGTAGCCACCAAAAACCAATCGGGACTCCGTTCTGGCACCCTACCGGAGGGAGGAATCATCTCCGGTGGCCATCTTCATCATCCCGGCGGCCACCACGATGAGGAGGGAGCAGTCTACCCTCGGGGCCGAGGGTTTGTACCAGTAGCTATGTGTTTAATCTCTCTCTCACAGGATCTTGAGATGTCACGATCTTGATGTATCATGGGCTTTGTTAACATAGATGGATTATATGATGTTTCTCCCCTCTCTACACTTTTTGTGATGAATTCAGTCTTTACCCTTTGAAGTTTTGTCTTGTCGGATTGAATGTTCAGATCTGAGAACACATGATATATGTCTTGCATATGAATACCCGTGGTTACAATGGGGTATTATTTTGATTCATTTGATATATGTTATAGCACTCAAGTTGCGGATTCCCGAGGTGACTTTGGGGTAATCTATGCATAGGGGTTGATGCACGTTTTTATTATCTTTTCTCCGACAGAAACTTTGGGGTCTCCTTGTAGTTCTTTGTGTGGATTGAGTATTATGAATCTGAAATTGTTTGATAGATATCGTATAATTAACTCACGGGTACTCGCGGTGACATTGGGGTATCTAGGTGACATTAGAGTTGGTTGATATGTATCATATGGTGTTATTTTAGTAGGAATTATTGATTAGATCGATCAGAAAGAATAGCTTGCTGTTATTTTACTATGAACTCTAGGATACATTGATCGGAAAGAATAGCTTTGAGGTGGTTTCGTACCCTACAAACAATTTCTATCTTTTGTTCTTCGCTAATAGGAACTCGGGAGTGATTCTTTATTGCACTTTGAGAGATAATCATATGATCCAACTATGTTAGCATTGTTGAGAGATTGCACTAGTGAAAGTATGCACCCTAGGCCTCATTTTCCATCATTACAATACTGTTTGTGCTCCATTTTACTATTTACTACCTCGCTGTTTTTTATTGTTCGCACTACAAAAACTCATATCTACTATCCATACTACACTTTTATCACCATCTCTTCGCCGAACTAGTGCACCTATAAAATTTTCCATTGTATTGGGTGTGTTGGGGACACAAGAGAATTCTTGTATTTGATTGCAGGGTTGCTTGAGAGAGACTATTTTCATCCTACGCCTCCCACGGATTTATAAACATTAGGTCATCCACTTGAGGGAAAATTGCTACTGTCCTACAAAACTCTACGCTTGGAGGCCCAACACGAGTCTACAAGAATAAAGTTGCGTAGTATACATCACTGAGATTTGTGATTAGGAACCTGGTTGATGTTGATGATCCTCCCCGGCAACGGCGCCAGAAATTCCTTTTGATTACTGTTAGAACTACATCGGTATTTCCCCAAAGAGGAAGAGATGATGCAGCACAGCAACGGTAGGTATTTCCCTTAGTGATGAGACCAAGGTTATCAAACCAGTAGGAGAACCACGCAACACAACATAAACAGCCCCTGCACACAAATAACAAATACTCACAACCCGACATGTTAAAGGGGTTGTCAATGCCTTTCGGATAACTGTGCCAGAAATTTGCGCGGAGACGTGATAAAGTTTGTAATAGATAGGATAAATTGAGCGCCAAAAAAATTAAGTGCAGCAAGGTATTTTTATATTTTTGGTTTAATAGAACTTAAAATAAAAAGCAAAGGAAAACAGATCGCGAAGGCAAATATATTAAAGAAGAGACCCGGGGGCCGTAGGTTTCACCAGTGGCTTCTCTCAAGAAAAATAGCAAATGGTGGGAAAACAATTACTGTTGGGCAATTGATAGAACTTCAAATAATCATGACGATATCCATGCAATGATCATTATATAGGCATCACGTCCAAGATTAGTAGACCGACTCCTGCCTGCATCTACTACTATTACTCCACACATTGACCGCTATCCAGCATGCATCTAATGTATTAAGTTCATGGAAAAACGGAGTAATGCAATAAGAACAATGAAATGATGTAGACAAGAACTATTTATGTAGAAATAGACCCCATCTTGTTATCCTTAATAGCAAAGATACATACGTGTCGATTTCCTTTCTGTCACTGGGATCAAGCACCGTAAGATCGAACCCATCACAAAGCACCTCTTCCCATTGCAAGATAAATAGATCAAGTTGGCCAAACAAAACCAAATATCGGAGAAGAAATACGAGGCTATAATCAGTCATGCATATAAGAGATCAAAGAAGACTCAAATAACTTTCATGGATAAAAACATAGATCTGATGATAAACTCAAAGTTCATCGGATCCCAACAAACACACCGCAAAAATACTTACATCATATGGATCTCCAAGAGACCATTGTCTTGAGAATCAAGAGAGAGGGAGAGAGGAAGCCATCAAGCTACTAACTACGGACCCGTAGGTCTACAAAGAACTACTCACGCATCATCGGAGAGGCACCAATGGACATGATGAACCCCTACGTGATGGTGTCTAGATTGGATCTGGTGTTCTGGAACTTGCGGCAGTTGGAATTGATTTTCGTCGACTCCCCTAGGGTTTCAGGAATATTGGGGTATTTATAGAGAAAAGAGGTGGTGCAGGAGGCCACCGAGGTGGGCACAACCCACCTGGGTGCACCTGGGGGCCCAGGTGCGCCCTGGTGTCTTGTGCCCCCCTCGGGCTCCCTCTCCGGTACTTCTTCGGTGCACTGGATGTCTTCTGGTCCAAAAAATCCACAAAAAGTTTTGTTGCGTTTGGACTTCGTTTGATATTGATTTCCTGCAATGTAAAAAACAAGCAGAAATCAGCAACTGGCACTGGACACTATATCAATAGGTTAGTACCAAAAAATGATATAAAATCATTATAAAATGATTGTAAAACATCCAAGAATGATAATATAACAACATGGAACAATCAAAAACTATAGATACGTTGGAGACGTATCAGTCACCGGCTCAGCTCTTGCCGCTCCTCAGTCGGTCTTCCTCTTCACCATTGGCATACCTGTTGGCTATCTCCATAGCTCGACTAAGAGTCAGGGTCTCAGTTTGGCCGAACTTCATGTTCAGTTCCCGGTATCTAACTCTGGCCTTGAAGGCACAGATTTCCTGGTGCTCGGTGACATTCTCCACCGTATTGTGTAGAGTAGTCCACTGCTGGATATACTCTTGGAGAATCTCATTCTATTCTGCACACAGTGCTGCAACTCGGTCAAACCTCTTGCTCTCTTGTATGTGCCTTCAAAGGTTTTGATGAACACCTTCGACAGATCATCCCAACAGAAAATGCTACCCGGCGGGAGCTGTGTTAGCCAAGCCCGAGCAGAGCCTTCTAGCATCAATAGCAAATGTTTCATGGCCACATTATCGTTGCTGCAGCCAATATGGACTGCCACTCGATAATCTTCTAGCCAAATTTCGGGCTTGGATTTCCCGGTGAACTTGTTGATTCCCGTGGCCAACCTGAAGTTGTTGGGTATCTCAGCCGCTCGTATTTAACGGCTGGAACACTTGGGACCTAATGGTACGGAACCACTTGGCACGTCGTGATCTTGGCCTTCTCGCAGGGCCCGGCCTCTGTCGACAAGGTTCTGAGCGAGAATGGATCTCGTGTTGAACAGCGGGTCTCGAGTGTCTCTTGATGGGCGAATAGGACTCGTCATGCGATCGTTACCATACGTCCACCTGTCGTCGTAGGGCTGACCCTTCTCCGGCTGAAGAGCCAGAGGACTGGATGGAATCCGCGATCCGAGTGGCGGTTGTTAGATTTTGCAATGGAGTACTGAGGACTTGATACTTACGAGGTTGTCACTCAAATAGGGCTGACGTTTATGTCGACTGGATCTGGGTTGACGGCGCTCACGCTCGTCCAGCTCCCTCTGAAGCCGTTCGAGGCGATCACGCTCGCCCAAGGTGGCCAAGCGATTCGACTCCATGGCTAGTGCCTCGGGAGTCGTCTCGATGATGGAAGTGTTCAGGAGCTGGTCGTTCCTGCGATGGAGCTCATCCCGCTGCTCCCGAGTGAGAGCCTGAGGTACATACGGCTCGTGGCCCAAGAAGACACCTTCGGTGTTGACGTGGGACATACCCGCACGGCCATCTTTGGGCGTTGTGGCTATGCGGTGCTTGGAGTTATCCGCCATGAGAATCTCGGCGGTTGACTCGATGCTTTCGGACTCGGACTCTTCTAAGGAATTACCGAGTGATTCGTCGGAGAGGTTGAGGGTGGGCTCGTCGAACTCAATAGCTGCCACTTGTTTCGCCGCCGCCTGAGTGGCGACGGCGTGCTTGATCCAGCGTTGCAGCCATGAACGCCTGGAGCACTTACGACGGTGCACAACGGCAGGATGGGCAACCACTTGGCATGGAGCTAAGGGCTGTCGGAGAAGGACTCCGTAAGAGGAAGCACGAAAGTGCATCGCCCCATGGACGGGCAACGCCTCCACGTCCTGCGGGGCCTCGTGTTGCCACGCTGAGTCATCGGGGATGAAGGAGATCGTCCCGAAGCGGATTTCGCCGCCGACTGACATGATGATGATGATGATGATGATGATGAAGAAATCCACCTACACCGTGAAATTTTGCTAGACGCCTAGCCCCATGGTGGGCGCCAACTGTCGGGGTTATGATCCTTATAATGAGTACTAGGGGTATGAATAAGGGGCTGAGACTAGCTACGGCTTAGGTGTAACACTCGGTGTTTAACGAGTTCAGGCCCCTCGGTGGAGGTAAAAGCCCTACATCTCGTGCCTTGAGGCTTGCTTTGATTTGATTGATATGGTTACAAGGGTTGAACGTGCCCGGCTATGGAGAGGGGAGCAACTTATATAGAGTGCGCTGCAGCCCCATGTCTCCCACACCGCCTGGGCAATTAATGCCATTGAATGAGACAGTTACTAGTGTAATGAGCCTCTACTACAGGAGTTACAGGTAACGGTGGCTATAACTCTATTAGTGGATGACTTAGGATTCTTCGATTGTTGCAGATCCCACGACGCCTCCCTGTCCGGTATGTCTGAGTGGTAGTTCATCCGTCGAGTGATGTGTGGTTTGTCCGAGTGTTGTAGAGCCATCCAAGTGATCCTCCTGATGTATCATCCGAATGCTGACATGGTCTAGAGACCTACCTATGACGGTGATGGCCCCTCGTGGGTCCCAGATGATGAGCCCTTGACCCTACCTGTAATAGGTGACCACATCAGCCAACTTTCTCCTTTTCTCTTTCTCGGTTTTTTAAAAGAGGTCTAGACCTCTTTTTTCAATACTGCAAAAATGCTATGGTTTTATGGATATCATGGTTTCTAATAGAGAAAAGTATGTTTCCGATCCCTCAAGTTCCTCAAAAGTATAGACTTGGTCTCTCAATTGTTTTGGTAGACATTTGGTCCTTGAACTCTAAAAACCGGATAAGTTTTGTTCAAAACCAGATTTTGACCACATTGACCGGTTATGACCGATGAGTAGTAAATTTGAAAAATAGATACAAAACTAAAAAAACTGAAATTTTGTGGCAACCAAGATGCTTGGGTGAGCTAGGTGCATATAATTTGTGTGGTGTTTCGACATTTGAGGAGCTTGTGGCAAAGATGCTTGGGTGAGCTAGGTGCATATAATTTGTGTGGTGTTTCGACATTTGAGGAGCTTGTGGCAAAAAATACAAATTTTGGCTCACAAAAAAGCCTCGGATGTTATTTGACCACAAACATTTACTGCACCTAGCGCACCCAAGCATCTTGGTTGTCACAAAAATTTAGATTTTTTTTGAATTTTGAATGTGTTTCTTTTTTCTTTAATTTACTGTTCATCGAGCAAACCTGGTCAAATCCATCAACGTGCTCAAAATCTGGTTTTGGACCAAACTTATCCGATAACTGAAGGACCAAATGTCTACCAAAAAATATTAAGGGACCAAGTCTATACTTTTGAGGAACTTGAGGGTCCAAAAACATACTTTTCTCCTTATAATACTATATAGTTTTAACTAGAGCCAAACTCCTCGAATTATTTAATAACATAGTTTTTCAAAATATTGTGGTATTCTTGGAACACTAATATTTTGCAACCAAACACAACCAGTATTTTTAGGATGACTAGCAAACATGCCCGTGCATTGCAACGGGAGAACACCAACCCTCACATGCCCTTACCACTGAGCATGGCTAAAGACCTCACTCTCATGCCCCTAATATAATAAACATAACTAATACCTCATCCTCAGGTCCACATCCTCTATTTTAGTATAACACCGGGCCCATGTTTCCGCTTGTCCACTTTGTCGTCCTTGTCGTCAGTGGTCGCAGTACCAGTTGTCACTAACCAAGGTTAGCGAGATCCAATAGCTGGATCGTTGAGCCTCCTTCATGTCCGGCGAGATCAAAAACGTTGAACAAAGACTTTTTTTTATCATCCGGCTAACATAATAGGAAAAAGTACTCCACATAACATATGCATGTGTTATTATCATATTAATTGAGTTGTTTGTGTCAGATAGATCATAAAACCTTAGTTGGACTCTTCATCCATTTTGATGGGTGTCGCTGGGCCGAGCGAGTCTGGTCGTACGTGAAGACACGACGGAGACAAAAATTCCTTTCATATCCCTAGTTTAATGAATTGAACTAAAACAATGCATCCGTATGCATATTTCAAAAATTCACATAGTTTTCAATAGGTATAGATTTAGAAAAATGTTAGCTATAGTACCTCCCAGTTTTCCAAAAAAATCGTGTTTTGTAAAATGTTTTCCCTTTCAATTTGAAAGTTCAGAAAATATTTGTGTTTTAGAAAAATGTTTGCAATTAAAAAAAATCAGTACAGTACCTCCTAGTTTTCAGAAATTGTTCCTATTAAATAATATTCAGGTTTCAAGAAGATAAAAAATGAAATATTGTTCTTTTTTCTAAAAAAATGTCTGAGTTTCAATTTTTTATTCAAAGATCTACAAAATATCCGCATTCAAAAATATATTGACTTTTTCTAAAAAAAATATTTTGCTCTCAGTTACGGGCATGACTATTAGCTTAATTTAAAACCTTGCGCTGCCAATTAAACACCAAGTCTTGTTTAGTCCGGTGGGTAGCATTCCTAGGGGTCTAGCGTGAGCGCCGGTTCGATTCCTTGTGGCGTAGTATTTTTTTCCTTGGACATATTCACTGGCGCGAGTAGTTGGTATGCTAATGGGCCAGCCCATGATGGCTTTGTGCGTCCTACGATTTTTTGGCAAAAACAAATCAGGTGAAAGAGATAACTCCCGAGGATATCAACAATACGTTCATCATTTTGATTCCCAAGATTGCTAGTCCAAAAATATTAGGACAATTTCGGCCGATAAGCCTTTGCAATGTGATCTAAAAGATTGCTTCCAAGGTCTTAGCTAATAGGCTGAAAATTATCCTTCCTGATGTGATTCTGAGGAGCAGTCAGCTTTTGTTCCTGGACACCTTATTACGGACAATTTTATCACAGCATATGAATGACTGCATTACATGAAAACGAGAAGGGTGAAGGGCAATCGTTACTGTGTTCTGAAGCTGGACATGATGAAGGCCTATGACAGGCTTGAGTGGCCGTATTTCAAAGCAGTGATGTTGAAATTGGGTGTGAGCCCGAGGTTTACTGAAACTATAATGAGCTGTGTATCTTCGGTTTCTTTCTCAGTATTTTTTAATGGTGGAATTCTAGATGCTTTCAGGCCATCACGGGGATTGCAACAAGGGGACCCTATTTCCCCTTATTTGTTTTTGCTGGCGGCTGAAGGTCTCTCTTGCTTGCTGAAAGCTCAAGAGAGTGGGATTCGAGGAGTTTCGGTTACGGCCACAGCGCCGGAGGTAAATCACCTCCTCTTTGCAGATGACAGTCTGCTTTTCTTTGAGGCAAACATAGAGAGTGCAGCAAAAGTCTGAGAAGTGGTGAAAAATATTGTGATGCTTCCGGCCAACGTATCAACACAGAAAAATTGTCCATTTACTTCAGCAAGGGGGTCCCAGATATATTGAGGAATTAGGTAAAAGGGTTGCTTGATGTGCATAATGAATCTCTTTCAGAGATATATCTTGGGCTACCCACAGATGTTGGCAGCTCAAAAGAAGGGTGCTTTCGGTACCTAAAAGACAGAATTTGGAAGCATGTATAGGGTTGGATGGAGAAGTGCTTATCTGCTGGAGGGAAGGAAGTTCTTATAAAATCGGTTGCACAGTCCATACCAACATATTCTATGTCTTGTTTCAAATTGCCAAGAGGTTTGTGTGAGCACATAAATGGTCTACTTAGGAAGTTTTGGTGGGGTAGCAAACGAGGAGAAAGGAAAACGGCCTGGGTGTCCTGGAACACTATGTGCAAACCCAAGTTTATGGGAGGAATGGGGTTTAGAGATATTGAGCTCTTTAACCTAGCCTTGCTAGCTCGACGAGCATGGCGCCTTCTTCAGGACCCTGATTCTCTAAGCGCGAGGGTGCTTAAGGCACGTTACTACCCACATTGCAATATCCTAGAGGCTTCATTGGGTAATCATCCATCTCAAGTTTGGCGCTGTATTATGGAGGGTAAGGAGATCCTAGCACTCGGAATCATTAAAAGAGTGGGGACAGGTGATGACACGAGCATCTGGAGTGAGAACTGGATACCACATGATTACAAACTACGGCCATTATGTGCTTTGAGGGCTGATCCACCACAACAGGTCTCAGAGTTGATCAATTCAGTCACGAGAACGTGGGACAAACAAGTTCTTGTCTAACACTTTGCTGGGCCAGATGTGGATGCTATCTTGAACATCCCGTTGAGCTCAAGGCTGCATAACGACTTCTATGCGTGGCACTATGATAACCGGGTGTTTTCTCGGTTAAGTCGGCATATAGGATGTTGACGGGCGTAAAATACTAGAGGGACTGGATTGAGCACGGAACAAGCACATCTGATCCAGTTGGCATTAGCATTGGCTGAACTTAATCTCACTCGCCTGCTTATCGCGTCTGATTGCCTGGAAGTCGCGAACAAGATAGACACAGGAGCTGCAACCCACTATGCACCAGTTCTGCATGAAATATTGGAGAGGAGGAGGGAGTTCCACCATGTAAAATTCAAGTTTGAACACAGGGAGAATAACTTCGAAGCACATGCACTGGCGAAAGCGGCAACTTCTCTCGATGTAGATCGCCACATTTGGCTAGGGACATTACCAGACATTATTTGTATTCCAATATTGATTACTACTTAATAAAGTCCCTAGTTACCCGTAAAAAAAAATATAACTCCCGAACGAGAAATCGTGCCGACGGACGAAAAATTATTTTGGTCCCACATAAACGATTTTTTTTGGAGAAACAATCCTCCCATTAATATTAGGCAGAGATAAGAACATCAATATGAATGGGTATATTACCAACGTCCGTCTTGCGTTTTGGAAAACAAGGGCTTGCCTGATCGACATTGGTTCGGTTCGCTCGTGCTATACTTCCCTAATTATGAGCACTACTCAAGCGTTGCCAACAACAGACTTTAGTGGGTTGGCCGAGGAGCGGTTTTGTGAAGCTTCTAACCAACAATTGGCGGAACCTTCCAACTAGGTTCGCTGGGTTTTAGGAAGATTTCATGCAATTTTTCTATTATTATTTTTCTTTTTAGTGCTTTTCTCTATTGGTTTTAGTGGTTTTCTTATTCGTGTTTTTCATTCATTTTTATTTTATTCATTTTCAAGTACATGTTCACTTTTTATTTAATACAGGTTGAACATTTCCATATACATGTTAAGCATTTTTTGACACATGTTTTTTTCAAATACATGTTGAGCAATGTATTGGAATACGTGTTGACCATTTGAAACATGCACATTCAACATGTTTTAAATACATAGTAAGCATCTTTTAATACACGTTGAACATTTTCTTTAATGTCATGATTTCTTTATTACAGTGTGCAAACAATTAATAAATGTTAGAATTTTTCAAATGGTATGAACATTTTTTGTATGTTATGGGCTTTGACCTAAACTGCATAATTTTTAAAATGTGGTGAAATATATTTTTAAATGTGCAAACATTTTGAAGTGCCATGAAGAGTTTTTTGATAGGTATAGACATTTGTTTAAAAATTACACAAATAATTTACTATACTTTTTGAAAAACAAATATCATGGACAAAATTTTGTAATTGTGAATAGTTTTTAAATGGCAAAACTATTTATTAAATTTTCTGATTTTTTTCATCGTTAACGAATTTTTTTAATGCATGATGTTCATTCGAAAAATTTATATAAATTAATTTTTAAAATATATATGTTTAGAGTAACTTGAAATATAAACGAAATTAAAAATAGGGAAATAAATAAATTAACTAATGAGCTAACATGCGGGATATGAAGAATGTCATTTCCTACTGGGCCAGCCCAAAACAGGCTCGCTACAAGTGGGACATAACCACGCTCACGATGGGAGCTCCTAACCGGCGCCTTAAGCGCCGGTTCAGGCAGCTGGCGCTCGCGGCTCCGCACCCCATGGGCCGGCCCACCTCGCGCAGTAGAAGGAAAAAAAGAAGTAGTGAAAATACACACAAAAATAGCGGATACAGCCAATCGAACTCACGCCTTCTGGCTACAACACGAGTACCGCTTTGCTAACCACTACAACCTCTGAGAACCAGCGATTACAAGGAATGCGCGAGCTATTTAAGACCAATGCGTCAGCGCTATTTATTAGATTTGCGAATTATTTGAAAACAATTTGGAAAAGTAGTTTTTTTATAAAAAAGAATTCATCATATTTTGAATTTTTTTACGAATTTTAAAAAATAGTTCATCAATTTTGAAAAAGGTTCATCGAATTTGAAAACAGTTCGTCAATTTTGGAAAAAGTTTGTCAAATTTTGAAAAAGTTCATCAAATTTGAAAAATTGTTCACAGAGTTTGAAAAAAAAGTTCATCCATTTTGCAAAAATTCATCAAATTTGAAAAAAGTTCATGGAATTTTATTTTTTTAATGTATTTCGTTTTTTGTTCATGATTTCAAAAACGTGCTCATAGTTTTCAAATTTTGTTCAGAATTTTAAATTGTTCAGTGTACATAAAGAAATGTTCAATGGGTATCTAAATGGTTTTTCAGCGCATATCACAAAAATGTTCAATGTGTAGTTAAAAATTGTTCAGATTATATTACAAAAATGTTCAATGTATAAAATTTGTTAATCTTATATCAAAAAAATGTTCAGTGTATATTTGAAAATCGCTAGTCATATATAAATTTTTGTTCATGTTCTCAATAATTGTTCACATTTTAAAAAGTTCATGGAATTTTAAATTTTTTAATGTATTTTTCGTTTTTTGTTCGTGATTTCAAAACGTGTTCATAGTTTTCAAATTTATTCACTTTTTCAAATTTTGTTCACAATTTTAAATTGTTCAGTGTACATAAAAAATGTTCAATAGGTATTTAAATGGTTTTTCAGCGCATATCACAAAATTGTTCAATGTTTAGTTAAAAATTGTTCAGATTATATTACAAAAATGTTCAATGTATGAAATTTGTTCATCTTATATCAAAAAAATGTTCAGTGTATATTTAAAAATCGCTCATCATAAATAAATTTTTGTTCATGTTCTCAATAATTGTTCACGTTTTAAAAAGTTCATGCAATTTTAAAATTTTCATCGAATTTCAAAAAAAAGTTCATCGATTTCATAAAAGTTCATTCAATTTAAAAAAATCACGAATTTTAAAAGATTCGCATTTGTAAGAAATTAAAAAAAAGGAAAATGAGAAAAGAAAAAGAAAAAACGAACCAGAAAAAAAAAGAAAAAAAACGCCCAGAAATCAGCGAGCAGTAATAGCTGGATAAAAGAACGAAAATAAGTAACTGGCCACAATGGGTATGGTGGTCTGTTGGTTTGTGCGTTGCTGTTTCAACGGAGAGATCGCGGGTTCGAGCCCTTACATTCGAAATAGGATTTTTGCTGCAGTTTTTTAACAGAAAGAAAAAGAAGGAAACGGGCCGACCCAGCGCGACGCGGGGGTATGCGCCCGTTTGCAGCAACAGAAGAAACTGGCGCTTAAGGCGCCCGTTAGGAAATGCCGCTCACGATGGTGTGTGTGATTGGCGAGAGCTCCTATATGGCGCGTGACGCACTGGCAAACATGCCAGCGCGCACCCCTCCGCTCCCGTGCGCCCTAGTCGGCCGGCTCATGAGCGGGGCTGAACGCCCCGGCTTTTTTAATTCGTTTTTCTAACTATTTTTGCTTTTCGTTTTTCTTTTCTACTTTTATTTATTTTCCTCTTCAAAATAATTCTTAAATTAGAAAAGTCTCGAATTTCAAAAAGAAAATTTTGTAAAAAAATGTTCGTGATTTCAAATTAATGAACATTTTTGGAATTTTAATGAACAATTTTTTATTTTGATGAACATTTTTCTATATTGATGAATAAATTTACATGAGTACTTTTAACAATGATTAACATTTTTATAGTTACTGAACAATAAGACGAACATTGTTTAAACTTGATGAAAAAATTTTGTATTTGAGATTTTTTTTTGAAAAAGTGGAATAACAAATTTTGAAATTGATGGAATTTTTTGAAATCATTGAAAAAATTTGAATTTGAATTTTTGTAAATGATGTATGAATATCAAATTTGATGAACATTTTTTGAATTTGATGAACATTTTTTCAATCCGATGAATAACAAAATGAACTTTATGAACAGTTTTTGAATCGTTGAGCATTTTTATCCATTGATGAACAATTTTTAAAATCGATGAACAAATTTTGAATTGGTGAATAAGTTTTGAAATCAATGAACAAATATCAAATTTGACGAAAAGCTTTTTAATTCGATGAACAAATTTTGAATTTTGATGAATTTTTTTTGAATCTGGTGAATACAAAAATGGATTTTATGAACATTTTTGAATCTTTGAGAATTATTACACATTGATGAACATTTTTTGAATTTGATACAAAAAAGTTCATGAATTTAGAAAGAAGAGAAAAAAGAAAAAAGAAAAAAGAAAAAATGGAAACAAAAAAGGAAAAAAGAAAAAGAATAAACAAAAAAAATAACGGGGTATTGGCGGGCCCATACAAACGCCCAGCGTGCGAGGGGGGTGCGCGCCAGGTCGTTCAGCGGCACCTACGAGCTATATAGGGAACCCGGTGATTGGTGATTCTTATTTAGCGCTGTATTGAAGGATTCTAACTACGACCTCCTGGTTGAAGGTTGGCTAGTGTTACCACCCCACCAACCAACGCAAATATGCTATCCTTTTAACCTATTTGTCTTTTATTCATTCTTTTTTCCTTTTCCTTTCCTTCTTTGCATTTTCCTTTTTATTCCTTTTTTGTTTTCTATTTTTTTTCTTTTTTTCCTGGCCCAATGAATTTTTTTGCAAATACGCGAACTCTTATTTTTTCAAATGGATGAACATTTTTTCCAAAATACTTGGACTTTTTTTGAATTTTGATTAACTTTTTTTCAAGTTCAATGGACTTTTCTTCAATTTCGATGAACCTTTTTTCAAAAGCTTTAAACATTTTTTAAAATCGATGAACTTTTTTCAAAATCAATGGTTTTTTTTTCAAATTTCAGTAAACTTTTTTTCCAAATTTGATGAATTTTTTTCCAGAATTGTTGAACCTTTTTTTAAAATTCGTGATTATTTAATTTTATGAACTTTTTTTCAAAATCGATAAACAATTCTGAATTGACGACCTTTTTCGATTTGTTTTCCTTTTCTAGTTTTCCCGTATGTTTTCAGTTTCTTTGGTTTTTTAATGGCCAACCGTACTCTATATGGGTCGGCCCATGAGGAGGGGTGCTTCTGGCGCCGGTTCACCAAGTGGTACTGGAGGCACCATATAGGAGCTCCTGGTGCGATTTGGGTATATGACATAAAAAGGGAAAAACTTGACGAAACGAGTGATTTGGATTGCAGGTGTTTTCTTTAGAGCTTTGGATTGCGGTCGGGTGGAACTGAAACTGTAACACGGTGCCGCACTTGATGCCATGAGAGGGCAAAGCTATCATATCAAGAAAATAAAGCCCAAAAGTTAAGCTCCAGATGCTTTAACAAGAAATAAAAAAGCATTGCAAAATCACAAGTTAAGGGTTATCCCTTGTAAAGATTACCCCCAAACTCTTTAGTGGTGACAAGTGACGCAATGCATGTGCGCCCCTTGTCGCAATAAGAAAGTTTGATGAGTTTACTCTCCCACGCGCAAGGGATGAGAAGTTAGTTGTTTGCGCTTTTTCTATAAATGTTGAAAATCCCACGTAAGATTTTTTTGCGTTTCTCAGCGAACGCCTAGATTTGTCATGCTAAAACAGAAAAAAATTCATGATGTTGCATAAGAATTTGCCATGTTCTAAAGTGAAATTTTTTCATGTAGTAAACAATTATCACAATAATTGCAGCGAGTAATTGCCATGCGTTCGGTCTGGATCATACGTACTTGAGGGCGTCAGAATTTTGAACGATACAAATATGACATCAGATATATATTGAGACTCTTTTTTTCATAGCTTTGATTTTTTGAAATGAAATATCTCATGAATTGCGCATTCAAATTACAAATCGTTTTCATTGTCACATTCCTCGTATCGAGATATTCAAAGCTAGACCCCATGTTCATACGTTTCAACAAAAAAAAAGTGAAATTTGTGCTCTCAAAGTGATCCAACTGCTCCCAAGCTGTACTAATATGTGCTCCCAAGTGAACTAACATATGCTTCCACAAGGGTGAAGTACACATGTGCTTTTACTCCACGCGGGAGCACACAAAAATGGAAACAATGAAAAGAAAAGAAAACCTGGAAACATAAAAAATCAAATATCAAAAAAGTAAAATGAAACAAAAAAAATCTAAAAGTAAAGAAGTAACAGAAAATCCTAAAACCGAAAAAAATGAGGAAATCGTCCCTATGGGGGAAGCGTCCAACTCGCGACACATGGCGCCACTGGGGCACACCACCTAAAGTGTTGGAGCGCTCCCACACCCTGGAAATTGACTGCTACATGTCCCAACCAAGGGATACCCCAATTTGTTGCCCCTAAAGCATTGAACTGTAGATGGAGTTTTTTTAGAAAAGGAGGATCACCCCGGTCTCTACATGTGGGCGATGCATGCAGTCATTTTATTAATTATTCACAAAGACCTTACGAAGTAGTGCATAAAGTAGTCTGAAGCCATCATCTTAGCAACAACTGTTGCTACTCCTGTTGGGAAACGTTGCATGGAAAACAAAAAATTCTACGCACATGCAAGATCTATCCATGGAGATGCATCTACATACCCTTGTAGATCGCTAAGCGGAAGCGTTTATCAACGCGGTTGTTGCAGTCGTACACCTTCACGATATGTCCCGATCAAGTACCAAACGTACGACACCTCCGCATTCAGCACATGTTTAGCTCGATGACGTCCTCGCTCTCTTGATCCAGTAAGAGAGGCGAAGTAGTAGATAAGTTACGGCAGCACGACGGCATGGTGATGGAGGTGGTGAAACTATCCGCGGGGCTTCGCCAAGCACAACGGACGTGGACGGAGGAGGAACTAGAACTAGAGGGAGACGGGGCACCGCACACGGCTTGGGGATTGTGGTGTTTGTTGCCCCTCTCCCTCCTCTCATATGTATAGGTGGGGGAGGAGCGGAGGCAGCTTAGGACGCCTCAAGGGAGCCGGCGGCCAGCCCTAGGGCCGGCCCTGGCCGCCCCCCCTTTCTTCTTTGGCGCCTCGGAGAAGGCAGGAGGGGAGCCCCCCTTTCATTTCTCTCATGTGGAGGGGAAGGCAGGAGGGGCTAGCGCTCCTCCCTTTCCTTCCCTAGGGCCGGCGGCCTAGAGGTGGGGCACACCAGCCTCTTGTGGGCCGGTGTGCTTCCCTCATTGGCCCAATAATCCCAATAACTCCCCGTGGCCTTCCCGGAACCCCTTCCGGTGATCCGAGAAATACCTGGTGCATTCTAAAACCTTTTCGAAGACCAAATATTATTGTCCTATATATCAATCTTTACCTCTGGACCATTCCGGAGCTCCTCGTCATGTCCGTGATCTCATCCGGGACTCCGAACAACATTCGGTCACTATTTCACATAACTCATATAATACTATATGGTCAACGAATTTGAAGCATGCGGACCCTACGGGTTCGAGAATGATGTAGACATGACCGAAACGCCTCTCCGGTCAATAACCAATAGCGGGACCTGGATGCCCATATTGGTTCCTACATATTCTACGAAGATCTTTATTGGTCGAACCTATATGACAACATACATGGTTCCCTTTGTCTGTCGGTATGTTACTTGCCAGAGATTCGATCGTCGGTATCTCCATACCTAGTTTAATCTCGTTACCGGCAAGTCTCTTTACTTGTTGCGTACATCTCGTAACTAACTCCTTAGTCACTTTGCTTGCAAGCTTCTTGTGATGTTGTATTACTGAGAGGGCCCAGAGATACCTGTCCGTCACACGGGGTGACAAATCCCAATCTCGATCCATGCCAACTCAACAGTACATGTAGAGCATGTTTATGATCACCCAGTTACATTGTGATGTTTGATAGCACACAAGGTATTCCTCTAGTATCCGGGAGTTGCATGATCTCATGGTCGAAGGAATATGTATTTGACATTAAGAAAGCAGTAGCAATAAACTAAATGATGATATGCTAAGCTAACGGATTGTCCATCACATCATTCTCCTAATGATGTGATCCCATTATCAAATGACAACTCATGTCTATGGTTAAGAAACCTTAACTATCTTTGATCAACGAGCTAGTCTAGTAGAGGCTCACTGGCGACAAGGTATTTTGTTTATGTATCCACATATGTATTTAAGTTTCTGGTCAATACAATTCTAGCATGAATAATAGACCTTTATCATGAATAAGGAAATATAATAATAACCACTTTATTATTGCCTCTAGGGCATATTTCCAATAGTCTCCCACTTGCACTAGAGTCAATAATCTAGATTACATAGTAATGAATCTAACACCCATGGAGTCTTGGTGCTGATCATGTTTTGCCCGCGGAAGAGGTTTAGTCAACGGGTCTACCACATTCAGATCCGTATGTATTTTGCAAATTTCTATGTCTCCATCCTTGACCTTTTCACTAATGGATTTGAAGCGTATTTTGATGTGTTTGGTTCTCTTGTGAAACATGGATTCTTCTGCTAAGGCAATTGCTCCAGTGTTGTCACAAAAGATTGTCATTGGAACCGATGCATTGGGTATTACACCCAGATCGGATATGAACTCCTCCATCCAGACTCCTTGATGCGTCACTTCCGAAGCAGCTATGTACTCCGCTTCACACGTAGATCCCTCCACGACGCTCTGCTTGGAACTGCACCAACTGACAGCTCCACCATTTAATATAAACACGTATCCGGTTTGTGACTTAGAGTCAACTGGATCTGTGTCGAAGCTAGCATCGATGTAACCCTTCACGGCGAGCTCTTCGTTACCTCCATAAACGAGAAACATATCCTTGGTCCTTGATACGTCCATTTTGCATCATGTTTTCCTACTATTATTTACAATGTTTTTATGCATAATAATACTTTATGGAGTAATTCTAATGCCTTTTCTCTCATAATATGCAAGGTTTGCACAAAGAGGGAGAATGCCGGCAGCTGGAATTCTAGACCTGAAAAAGCTATGTCAGAGTTACCTATTCTGCACATCTCCAAATGAGATGAAAGTTTATGGGGAATTGTTTGACTATATAAGAAATACTAGAGCAAATAACTACCGGAGGGGGGCCACCTAGTGAGCACATGATACCAGGGCATGCCAAGCCCCCCCAGGCGCGCCCTGGTGGGTTGTGCTCAACCCAACCCACCTCCAGTGCCCATCTTGTGGTATATAGGTCATTTTGACCTAGAAAAAATAAGGAGAGGACTCTCGGGAGGGAGCGCCGCCATCTTGAGGCGGAACTTTGGCAGGAGCACTTTTGCCCTCCAGTGGAACGATTATGCCGGGGGAACTTCCCTCCCGGAGGGGGAAATCAAAGCCATCTCATCACCAAGAACACTCTCATCTTTGGGAGGCTGATCTCCATCAACATCTTCAACAACACCATCTCCTCTCAAACCCTAGTTCACCTCTTGTATTCAATCTTTGTACCGGAACCTCAGATTGGTACCTGTGGGTGGCTAGTAGTGTTGATTACATCTTGTAGTTGATTACTATATGGTTTATTTGGTGGAAGATTATATGTTCAAATCCATTATGCTATTCAATACCCCTCCGATCTTGGGCATGATTATCATTTGTGAGCATTTACTTTTGTTCTTGAGGTCAGGGGAGAAATCTTGTTGCAAGTATCATGTGAACTTGATATGTGTTTGATATTTTGATTACATGTATGTTGTGATTCCCTTAGTGGTGTCATGTGAACGTCGACTACATGGCACTTCACCATCTTTGGGCCTAAGGGAATGCATTGTGGAGTAGTTATTAGATGATGGGTTGCTAGAGTGACAGAATCTTAAACCCTAGTTTATGCACTACTTCCACTACAAAAAAATACACTTCCGTGATGATATGTGTTTGTCATAGTAGGTCACGTTTTCTGCCATGCATGTACATCCATGACGATTTTATGACAGAATCAAGATAGTCATACCTGTGCTATCGTAGAAGTGTTCCATGACATTACCAAAATTATCATCCTGGAAGTGTCCACTTCCATGACGATAAATCGCGCGTCATAGAAGTGCTTTCGTCAAGGGTGACCGACACATGGCATCCACCGTAACGGCTCGCCGTTAAGCTATCGGTTCCGGTTTTGGATCCGATAACCCGTTAACAGCCTCGGCCCATGGGGATTTTCCACGTGTAAAATCATCATTGGCTGGAGGAAACACGTGTCGGCTCACCGTTGGGACAGATGTCATCCACTCATTGGACCGAAGGCGCCTATGATACGTCGGCACGTGGCATGGCACAACAGATGCCCATTCCTGTGAAAAGGTCGGCCCGTTTGACTTGGTAAAAAGGTGGCGGGCCAGCCCATGGAAAGCCTGTTAACGACCTGTTCGCATATAGCCCATTTACAGCCCGCTAACCCAGGGCCCGTTATGACCTATCTGAATTAGGCCCAGTAGCGTCATCTGGGCCATCCAATATGATCCCAGCTGGTTTTAACTTCCGGCCCATGTATAGCCCATGACGTCTTTTGGCCCATATGAGGCCCTTTGTAACTCTTGGCCCATCCCGTGGTGAAACTGGCCCGTAATGAACAGTGTATCACTTTATACCCATTAACGGCCCATTATTCCATTGGACCGTTTCCAGCCCATGTTATCTTTCGGCCTTCTCAGGGCCCATTTATTATTGGGCTCATTTCCAGCATTCGTTACTTACGGCCCGTTACTGTCATTTTCTGCGTGAGGGCCAAATTCAGCCCGTGTTTACAGTTGGCCCGTTAATACTTTGGGCCATTTTCGTAGCGTCATCAAATACAACCGATTAACGACGACCCGTTATGGTCGGCCCATGAACGGACGATTCCAACTCTAGCCCATTTACGGCCATAATGCGGTCTGTTATTGGCCCATGTTTGGCCAATCGATGATATGACCCGTAGAAGGCCCATTGATGATACGGCCCGTAGAAGGCCCATTGTGTCTACCATCCGTAGAAGGCCCATTGTTTCTACACCCCGTAGAAGGCCCATTGTTTCTACGGCCCTTAGAAGGCCCATTGTCTCTATGGCCCGTAAGAGGCCCATGGTAACTACAGTAAATATGTTGTCCATGGTTATTGTGGCCTAGTTTTAAAAAATAGGTTATTGCGGCCACTAGCAAACCGCGGAAAAAGAACTGCACTGACTACAAGCAAAAAAATAAACAAGACAATAAGGAAATAAATAAGTAAGCAACTTACGCTAGGCTATCATGGCTATTACACATATTACATCCACTGGGCACCAAAGGTTGCCACCAGTGCATATAAACGCGCCAACAAAAGAGTATACAAAATTGAGAGCACTTCAGAAGGCACTAGGCCTGGCCAGGACGGGCCCCACAAGCAGCTGAACAAGCTGATGACACCTCAGTTGTGTCAACGATAGATGCTTCATCCCTAGTTGTATGGCACCATAGTGCGCAAGGCAGTCCTCTGACATCTTCATTACATCTTTGACTTCAAGTCGGAGCTGAGCTGAAGCAAGCCTTTCTACTTTAAGTTGATACTGAAGAATTCAAACTGATTGAGTCAGGCGACTGCACAGAGGTTGTCTCACACCTGCTGGTGAGTAGCTTTAACTCACTATCTTCATCAAGACAGGACCTTGGGGTCATCTCGCTGTCCTCAAGATGGTTTGGCTCACTATCTTCCCTAAAGTTCTACCTGGCATAAGAGATACGACTCTGAAAGAGAAACAAGGAGACACGTAACAGGTTTCACAATAATATAAGCAAATAAATGGATCTGTTCTGCATAAGGAACATGTTTTTACAACTACAATTTAAAACTGGTAGTTGTTGCAAACATCCAATCAGATGTAAACAGCAAAGTAAACAGAAGTGGAGGAAATGATGCCTATCCAAATCTATACTAGAACAAAGTTTGAAGGCTTGAGAAGGATGAACTTACATTACATGTTAACACGGGCTGGACAAAGCCCTTCTCCATGTTGATGGAAGGATAATTCAATAAATTCCCCAAAGAAAATTCTTTATAAGCGTTGCCATTATTCTACATTTTGCAAAGAGTAAATATAGATCAAATAATATTGGAAGAAACAGAGGATAATGAAGCTCAGGTGCAGACTGATGATACATAATCAAATAGCAATTAATTAAGTACAACGTTACAAGGCAAAAGGTACTGACAAGAGGAATGCATACCTCAACGTGTGCAGTGGCATTGGCTTTATCAACATTTTGGTAAGAGTAAATGTAGATATGATAATTTGGAGAAAGTGTAGGGCAGGGCAGATAAGATGCAGAGTAATGCTAGACAATCAACTATCTCGTGATGCAAGTACAGTAATACCACCACCGTCCATTATTACTTGTCGCTCAAATGGATGTATCTAGCACTATTAAGTTCTAAATACATCCAATTGATCAACAATTAATTCGATACAAAGGGAGTACATGACAACAGGTACTTACATGAGCAATCCAAAACTTCATAACCATTGTGTTGATTCCACATTTATCTAAGAGTAAATATAGATCTTATAATTTCAAGCAAAGGGAGGATAAAGAAGCAAACATTTACAGTGATGCTACATAATCAAATAGCAATGAGTTTAAGTATGCTGACAAAGGGCAAGAGGTACTGACAAGAGCATTGCAAAGCCCAGTATTGTTGTGAGATCCTATGATCCTTTGAGTAATGAGATTCATCTGAAATTAGTTTTCATACAAGAGAGAATATAAGGCACATGCAGAAATTTAGGAGTTCAAATTTTGAATTGATATCATAGACAATTGACGATGGGCTCTCAGCAGTTCTAATAGGGGTTTGGGCAGTGGAGTAGGGGTAAAGTGTGGTACAGTTGGGCCTGTGTTTTCTGTGGCTGCTGATCTATCTGATTTAACAGGTATCACTACCACTTCCAAATACCTAGTTTGTACTCTGATACGTCTCTGTCGTATCTACTTTTCCAAACACTTTTGCCCTTGTTTTGGACTCTAACTTGCATGATTTGAATGGAACTAACCCGGACTGACGCTGTTTTCAGCAGAACTGCCATGGTGTTATTTTTGTGCATAAATAAAAGTTCTCAGAATGACCTGAAAATCCACAGAGCAACTTTTCAGAATTAATAAAAAATACTGGCGAAAGAATCAGCGTCAGGGGGCCCACACCCTGTCCACGAGGGTGGGGGGCGCGCCCCCTCCCCCTGGGTGCGCCCGCTGCCTCGTGGGCCCCCTGGACGTCCACTGACCTCAACTCCAACTCCATATATTTGCTTTCCCAGAGAAAAAAATCAGAGAGAAAGTTTCATCGCGTTTTACGATACGGAGCCGCCGCCAAGCCCTAATCTCTCTCGGGAGGACTGATCTGGAGTCCGTTTGGGGCTCCGGAGAGGGGGATTCGTCGCCGTCGTCATCATCAACAATCCTCCATCAGCAATTTCATTATGCTCACCGACGTGCATGAGTAATTCCATCGTAGGCTTGCTGGACGGTGATGGGTTGGATGAGATTTACCATGTAATCAAGTTAGTTTTGTTAGGGTTAGATCCCTAGTATCCACTATGTTCTGAGATTGATGTTGCTATAACTTTGCTATGCTTAATGCTTGTCACTAGGGCCTGAGTGCCATGATTTCAGATCTGAACCTATTATGTTTTCATGAATATATGTGAGTTCTTGATCCATCTTGCAAGTCTATAGTCACCTATTATGTGTTATGATCCGACAACCCTGAAGTGACAATAATCGAGACACTTCTCGGTGATGACCGTAGTTTAAGGAGTTCATGTATTCACTAAGTGCTAATGCATTGGTCTGGTACTCTATTAAAAGGAGGCCTTAATATCCCTTAGTTTCCATTAGGACCCCGCTGCCACGGGAGGGTAGGACAAAAGATGTCATGCAAGTTCTTTTCCATAAGCACGTATGACTATATTCGGAATACATGCCTACATTACATTGATGAAGTAGAGCTAGTTCTGTGTCACCCTATGTTATAACTATTACATGAGGAATCGCAGCCGACATAATTATCCATCACTGATCCAATGCCTACGAGCTTTTCACATATTATGCTTTGCTTATTTACTTTACCATTGCTACTGTTACAATTACTACAAATCTATTACCGTTACTTCCATACTACTTTGCTACTAAATACTTTGCTGCAGATACTAAGTAACCAGGTGTGGTGGAATTGACAACTCAACTGCTAATACTTGAGAATATTCTTTGGCTCCCCTTGTGTCGAATCAATAAATTTGGGTTGAATACTCTACCCTCGAAAACTGTTGCGATCCCCTATACTTGTGGGTTTTCAAGACTATTTTATGGCGCTGTTGCCGGGGAGCATAGCTCTATTCTTTGAGTCACTTGGGATTTATATCTACTGGTCACTATGAGGAACTTGAAAGACGAAAGAACTAAGATTTATCCCTCAACTACGAGGGGAGGTAAGGAACTGCCATCTAGCTCTGCACTTGATTCTCCTTCTATTATGAGTAAGCTTGCGACACCTAAACCTGCTTCTGCTATTAATTCTGATATGTCGCATGTTATTGATGATGCCACTTCTACTATGCATGATACTTATGATGAAACTACTTTTGTGCTTGAAACTACTATGCCATTAGGTGAATTTCTTGATGAACAACTTGTTAGGGTTAGAGAATGAAATTATTGAAGATAGTGATGATGAAGGTTCTCCCCCTAAGTATGAATTGCCTTTTGTTCCTGAGGGTTATGTTATGGATGAAGAAACTACTAGAGATATTCTTGCTTGCAATGATAGATCTGATCTTAAGAAGTTATTAGCTAAATTGAAACAGAAATCTCTAAATGCTAGAATGAAATATGACCCTGCTTTTGCTACTTCACCTACCTTTGTTACTGATAAGGATTATGAATTCTCTGTTGATCCTAGGATAATTACTTTGGTTGAATCTGATCCTTTTTATGGCTATGAATCTGAAACTGTTGTGGCACATCTTACTAAGTTGAATGATATAGCCACCCTGTTCACTAATGATGAGAAATATCACTACTATTATATCCTTAAGATATTTCCATTCTCATTAAAGGGTGATGCTAAAACTTGGTTTAATTCTCTTGATCCTGGGTGTGTGCGTAGTCCCCAGAATATGATTTATTACTTCTCTGCTAAATATTTCCCTGCTCATAAGAAACAAGCTGCCTTGAGGGAAATATATAATTTTGTGCAAATTGAAGAAGAGAGTCTCCCACAAGCTTGGGGGAGGCTTCTCCAGTTACTTAATGCTTTTCCTGATCATCCTCTTAAGAAAAATGAAATACTTGATATCTTTTATAATGGACTAACCGATGCTTCCAAGGACCACTTGGATAGTTATGCTGTTTGTGTTTTCAGGGAAAGAACAGTTGATCAAGCTGAATTGTTATTGAATAATATGTTGACTAATGAAAATAATTGGACTCTTCCTGAGCCAATTCTTGAGCCAATTGAGCCAACTCCTAAACCAACTCTGAAGAAGAGAGGTGTTCTATTTCTCAGTCCTGGAGATATGCAAGAGGCAAAGAAATCTATGAAAGAAAAAGGTATTAAAGCTGAAGATGTTAAGAATTTACCTCCTGTTGAAGAAATACATGGTCTTAATATACCACCTATTGAAGAAACACATGGTCTTGATAACCCGACACAGGTAGTAAAGGTAAATTCTCTCTATAGATATGATAAAGTTGAAATCCCATATACTAAGTTTGCTAGCCAATGTTTAGATGAATTTGATGACTTTATGGATAGACAAGAAAATTTCAATGCTTATGTTGGTAGAGAATTAAAGAGTAATGCTTACATGATTGGACACTTGAGTGATTATATGGCTAGAGTTAAAGGTGAACTTAAACTCATTAGTAAATATGCTTCTATGGTTACCACTCAAGCAGAACAAGTACTTAAAGCTCAAAGTTATTTGCTCGATGAATTAAATAATAAACATGATTTTGCTGTTAGAGTGGCTACTAGAGCTGGTAAAATGACTCAGGAACCTTTGTATCCTGAAGGCCACCCTAAGAGAATTGAGCAAGATTCTCAGAGAAACAATTTAGATGCACCTAGTCCTTCTAAAAAGAAGAAAAAGAAAAATGATAGGACTTTGCATGCTTCTAGTGAACCTGTTGTAGACACACCTGAGAATCCTAATGATATTTCTATTTCTGATGCTGAAACACAATCTGGAGATGAACATGAAACTAATGATAATGTTAATGATAATGTTCATGTTGATGCTCAACCTAGCAATAATAATGATATAGAGATTGAACCTGCTGTTGATCTTGATAACCCACAATGAAAGAATCAACATTATGATAAGAGAGACTTTGTTGCTAGGAAGCACGGTAAAGAAAGAGAATCATGGTTTCAGAAACCCATGCCTTTTCCTCCTAAGCCATCCAAGAAAAAGGATGATGAGGATTTTGAGCGCTTTGTTAAAATGATTAGACCTATCTTCTTACATAGGCGCTTAACTAATATGCTTAAAGTAAACCCTTATGCTAAATACATGAAGGATATTATTACAAATAAAAGAAAGATACCAAAAGCTGAAATTTCCACCATGCTTGCTAATTATACTTTTAAGGGTGGAATACCTAAGAAACTTGGAGATTCAGGAGTACCAACTATACCTTGCTCCATTAAAAGAAACTATGTTAATACTGCTTTATGTGATCTTGGAGCCGGTGTTAGTGTTATGCCTCTCTCTTTATATCGTAGACTCGAATTGAATAAGTTGACACCTAGTGAAATATCTTTGCAAATGGCCGATAAATCAACCGCTATACCTGTCGGTATTTGTGAGGATGTGTCTTTTGTGGTTGCAAACGTCACTATCTTAACGGGCTTTGTTATTCTTGATATTCCTGAGGACGATAGTATGTCGATTATCCTTGGTAGACCCTTTTTGAATACTGCAGGGGCTGTTATTGATTGCAACAAAGGCAATGTCACTTTTCATATTAATGGTAATGAGCATACGGTACACTTTCCGAGGAAACAACCCCAAGTTCATAGCATCAATTCTATTGGAAAAATTCCAACTATCGTTATTGGAGGTTTTGAATTTCCTTTTCCTACTATCAAGAAGAAATATGATATTCTTATTATTGGGGATGTGCATATCCCCGTTGAGGTAACCTAGTGTTATTCGAAATTTCTTTGGTTCCATGTTATTCGGAATGAGTTTGTTAACAAGACTTGATCAACCTTGTTAGTGGATTCCTTTTGATGAGCATGAGATGGATGAAGTTAGAAGGCACAACCTTCTGTACCCTCCTTTAACTTTCTGTTATTTAGATTAAATGAAGTAAAAATAGTATTTTCTGTCCGTTTTCTGAATTATCCATGCAATATAAAAATACCCGAAAATAAAAGTTCTCCAAATGACCTGCAAATTTAGTATGACTTTTTTTGGAATATTTGAGAATATATGGCACTGAGAACACAGCAGGGGGAGCTGGCACCTGGCCACGAGGGTCCAGGGCGCGCCCACTCCTATAGGGTGCGCCCCCTGCCTCATGGGCCCACGGTGGCCTCCCTCCACTTATTCCTGCACCCACACACTTCTTCTTCCTTCAAAAAAAATCATCATCCAGCTCAAGCACGAGTTCTAGCTCATTTTGCTGCGATTTTTGATCTCCTTGCTCAAAGCTCCATTCACAAAACTGCTTTGGGAGATTGTTCTTTGGTATGTGACTTCTCCAATGGTCCAATTAGTTTTTGTTCTATGTGCTTTATTCATTGCAAATTTTTGCTGCCTTGGTGACCCTGTTCTTGAGCTTGCATGTTAAATTTATATGGTCCCAAGTAATTTTAATGCATGATATAGGCACTAGGCACTTGTGGGAGTAGTTGCTATCAGTTTTGTTGAGTTTGATTCACTTTTATTTTGAGTTACTAAAAATTTCAGAAATTTTCAGAAAAAGATGAAGAGATTGTTCTTGAGAGGCTCTTCTAGCCAAGGCTCCAAGGATAAGCAAGCTAAGGAGAAAGAAAAGGCCAAGTATAATCTTCCTCGCGTGGCGGAAGTACGGCCGAGTGAATGGCATTGTGATGATTTCTTGAGAGCAGCCGGGATTTATGATGACTTCTATTATTTGGCTGATAATGCGGGCCTCACCGACTTTCTCCACGACCGGATCGAACAGTATCTCTTACTCACCAATACTTTCATGCAAAACTTCTACTATTATCCTAAGAAATCACCTCCTTCAGTAGCGTTTCATTTATATGATGTGGCTAGGGAGATGTCATTACGTGATTTTTCCGCGGTTTGCAAAATACCCTTTGAGGGAAGCTTAGAGGAACCACATCGTAAAGATGTGGATGGATTTATTGATACTATTACTGTAGGAGAATCGAGGAAGGTTTCCGATGCAAGAATTACTAGCATACATTTTCCTGTTCTACGCTACTTTGCAATATTTGCTAGTCGATGCTTAATTAGTTGCGAAAACTGTGGAAACCTAAGTGTTCCTGATATTATTATTTTGTTCCATGCTTTATTCCTTGATAACTCTGTTAGTATGGGCGCTATTATTGCTAAACCTTTAAGCCTGAACCGTACAGAGGGTCCCATCTGTGGAGGTATCTATGATGCACGCCTTGTTAAACACTTCGAGATACCTATTAGGCATTATGAGAAAGAGAAAAACTGCTGCCCCCTACCTTTTTAGATTACAAGAGCATGGTAGCGCATGAGTTTATTGTTAACAATGATGATAAGATGCTTTTGTATAATTTGAGATTTCATAAGAAACACAATGAGACTATTATCTTGCCTACGCCCTCTTTGTTTGATTTAACTGCAGGCCATTACCTTGTCTTGCTGGCGGCCGTTTATGAGTACCGGGGCCAGACATCAGCTCCAGAGCCTGAGCCGGAACCACCACTTGACCCTTATCGTCCATCATCTTATCAGTGGGATCCGGAGGAGATCGCCAGCCAGTGGCAGTATGATGACACTCCTTAGTACTCCGGGGAGAGTAGCCGCGATCCATGGGCATAGACCAACTTAGGCCAAAAGCCTAAGCTTGGGGAAGTACGTATTTCTCACCGACATTACATTCATGTTCACACACTCATTCTAGTTGTCGGTGTTCATACTCTTTCATTGTACTATCCATGCTAGTTTAATTTCCTTTTTCTAGATTTCTTCTTGTGTGTTTAATAAACCTTAAGAAAAACCAAAAAAAATTAGTTAGTTCAATTTCCATGCTTGTAGTAGTAATAAAAAGAAAACCCAAAAAGATTTCTCGGTCTTCTTTTGCTTGTTGGGAGCTTTCCCGTGTAAATAGTTCTATTTCTTTTCTTTCCTTTGGGGGTCGAGAGGAGAAGACCGTAATGAAAATGTTTAGTGGCTCTCATATGCATGATTGTTGATTTAACAAAGAGCCCATATTACCTTGTCTTCTCCCTTGAATTGAATGCTTGCAGATTCCAGCTTAGTCCAATGCACATGCACTATTATTATTATACACATTGTTCGGTTGTGCAAGTGAAAGGCAATAATGACGATATATGATGGACTTATTGAGATGAGAGAAGCTGGTATTAACTCGACCTCTCTTGTTTTTGTAAATATGATTAATTCATCGTTCTTGATTCAGCCTATTATGGATAAACATGTTTGCAATGACAATTAGAGATTATAGTTGCTTATGCCATGCTTAATTAGCTAGGAGCTTATAATGGTTTACCTTGCGTGCCAACATGCTATTAAAATGGTTGTGATGTGGAATGATAGGGTGGTATCCTCCTTTGAATGATTCAAGTGACTTGACTTGGCACATGTTCACGCATGTAGTTGAAACAAAATCAACATATAATTTTCAAGAATGAGGAGCGGAGTCCACTCCTCTTAAGAAACTTTGCGCGCACGAATATAATTTTGTTAAATCACAGGAATGTGATTTTGCATTAATTATTTTTGCTGCTGTTCAATAAACAAATTGTCCAGGACTTCCAATTTTGTTAGGATTTTTAGAGTTCCAGAAGTTTGCGTTAGTTACAGATTGCTACAGACTGTTCTGTTTTTGACAGATTCTGTTTTTCGTGTGTTGTTTGATTATTTCAATGCATATATGGCTAGTAAATTAGTTTATAAACCATAAGGAAGTTGGAATACAGTAGGTTTAACACCAAAATAAATAAAGAATGAGTTCATTGCAGTACCTTATGTGGTGGTTTTGTTTTCTTTCACTAACAGAGCTTATAAGATTTCCCGTTGAGTTTTGTGTTGTGAAGTTTTCAAGTTTTGGGTAAAGCTTTTATGGACTATGGAATAAAGGGTGGCAAGATCCTAAGCTTGGGGATGCCCAAGGCACCCCAAGATATTCAAGAATAGCCAAAAGCCTAAGCTTTGGGATGCCCCGGGAAGGCATCCCCTCTTTCGTCTTCGTTCATTGGTAACTTTACTTGGAGCTATATTTTTATTCGCTACATGGTATGTGTTTTGCTTGGAGCGTCGTGTATTATATTAGTCTTTGCTTTTTAGTTTACCACAATCATCCTTGCTGTACACACCTTTTGGGACAAGCCTATTTGATTAGAATTTGCTAGAATACTCTATGTGCTTCACTTATATCTTTTGAGCTTGATAGTTTTTGCTCTAGTGCTTCACTTATATCTTTTAGAGCACGGTGGTGTCTTAATTTTGAAGAAATTGCTAGTCTCTCATGCTTCACTTATATTATTTTGACAGTCTTTTAGAACAGCATGGTATTTGCTATGGTTTTAAAGTTGGTCCTAGAATGATGAGCATCCAAGTTGGGTATAATAAAAACTATCATAGAAAGTGAATTGGATGCTATGATCAACTTGATGCTTGATAATTGTTTTGAGATATGGAGGTAGTGATATTAAAGTCATGCTAGTTGGGTGATTATGAATTTAAATAATGCTTGTGTTGAAGTTTGTGATTCCCGTAGCATGCACGTATGGTGAACCGCTTTGTGATGAAGTTGGAGCACAATTTTATTTATTGATTGTCTTCCTTATGAGTGGTGGTCGGGGACGAGAAATGGTCGTTTCCTACCAATCTATCCCCCTAGGAGCATGCGCGTAGTACTTTGCTTTTTGATGACTTCTAAATTTTTGCAACAAGTATATGAGTTCTTTTGATTAATGTTGAGTCCATGGATTATACGCACCCTTTCACCCTTCCACCATTGCTAGCCTCTCTTGTACCGCGCAACTTTCGCCGGTACCATATACCCACCATTTACCTTCCTAAAAACAGCCACCATACCTACCTATTATGGCATTTCTATAGCCATTCTGAGATATATTGCCATGCAACTTTCCACTGTTCCGTTCAAATGACACGCATTACTTTTGTCATATTGCTTTTTGCATGATCATGTAGTTGACATTGTATTTGTGGCAAGGCCACCTTCATAATTTTCATACATGTCGCTCTTGATTCATTGCATATTCCGGTACACCGCCGGAGGCATTCATATAGAGTCATATCTTTTTCTAGCTTTGAGTTGTAAATCCATAAAAGTGTGATGATCTTCATTATTAGAGCATTGTCCTAGTGAGGAAAGGATGATGAAGACTATGATTCCCCCACAAGTCGGGATGAGACTTCGGACTTTACAAAAAGAAAAAGAAAAAGGGGAAAAGGCCAAAAAAAAGAGAAGGCCAAAGAAAAGAAAAAAAGAAAAAAAGAAAAAAAGAAAAATAAAAAAGAGAAAAAAAATAAAATGAGAGAAAAAGAGAGAAGGGACAATGCTACTATCTCTTTTTCCACACTTTTGCTTCAAAATAGCACCATGATCTTCATGTTAGAGAGTCTCATATGTTGTCACTTTCATATACTAGTGGGAATTTTACATTATAGAACTTGGCTTGTATATTCCAATGATGGGCTTCCTCAAAAGTGCCCTAGGTCTTCGTGAGCAAGCAAGTTGGATGAACCCCACTTAGTTTCTTTTGTTGAGCTTTCATATATTTATAGCTCTAGTGCATCCGTTGGATGGCAATCCCTACTCACTCACATTGATATCTATTAATGGGCATCTCCATAGCCCGTTGATACGCCTAGTTGATGTGAGACTATCTTCTCCTTTTTTTGTCTTCTCCACAACCACCATTCTATTCCACATATAGTGCTATGTCCATGGCTCACGCTCATGCATTGCATGAAAGTTGAAAAAGTTTGCGATTATTAAAGTATGAAACAATTGCTTGGCTTGTCATTGGGGTTGTGCATGATTAAATATTTTGTGTGATGAAGATAGAGCTCTATATGATTTTGTAGGGATAACTTTCTTTAGCCATGTTATTTTGAGAAGACATGATTACCTTGATTAGTATGCTTGAAGTATTACTATTTCTTATGTCAATATGAACTTTTATTTTGTATTCATTTGGATCTGAACATTCATGCCACAATAAAGAAAATTACATTATGAATTATGCTAGGTAGCATTCCACATCAAAAATTCTCTTTTTTATCATTTACCTACTCGAGGACGAGCAGGAATTAAGCTTGGGGATGCTTGATAGGTCTCCAACGTATCTATAATTTTTTATTGTTCCATGCTATTATATTACCCCTTTTGGATGTTTATGGGCTTTATTTTACACATTTATGTCATTTTTGGGACTAACCTACTAACTGGAGGCCCAGCCCATATTGTTGTTTTTTGCCTATTTTAGTATTTCGAAGAAAAGGAATATCAAACGGAGTCCAAACGGAATGAAACCTTCGGGAGCGTGATTTTTGGAACGAACATGATCCGGAGAGCTTGGAGTGCAAGTCAAGAAGCACCCGAGGCCCCCACGAGATAGGAGGCCGCGCCCCCCCTGTAGGGCGCGCCCCCTGTCTTGTGGGCCCCTCGGGCGGCCACCGACGTACTTCTTCCTCCTATATATACCTACGTACCCCGAAAACATCCAGGAGCACCACAAAACACAGTTTCCGCCGCCGTAACCTTCTATATCCGCGAGATCCCATCTTGGAGCCTTCGCCGGCACTTTGCTAGAGGGGGAATCAACCACGGAGGGCCTCTACATCAACATCCTTGCCCCTCCGATGAGTTGTGAGTAGTTTACCACAGACCTACGGGTCCATAGTTATTCGCTAGATGGCTTCTTCTCTCTTTTTGGATCTCAATACAATGGTCTCCCCCTCTCTTGTGGAGATCTATTCGATGTAAACTCTTTTTGCGGTGTGTTTGTCGAGATCCGATGAATTGTGGGTTTATGATCAAGTTTATCTATGAATAATATTTGAATCTTCTCTGAATTCTTTTATGTATGACTGAGTTATCTTTGCAAGTCTCTTCGAATTATCAGTTTGGTTTGGCCTACTAGATTGATCTTTCTTGCCATGGGAGAAATGCTTAGCTTTGGGTTCAATCTTGCGGTGTCCTTACCCAGTGACAGAAAGGGTTGCAAGGCACGTATTATATTGTTGCCATCGAGGATAACAAGATGGGGTTTATATCATATTGCATGAGTTTATCCCTCTACATCATGTCATCTTGCTTAATGCGTTACTCTGTTCTTATGAACTTAATACTCTAGATGCAGGCAGGAGTCGGTCGATGTGTGGAGTAATAGTAGTAGATGCAGGCAGGAGTCGGTCTACTTGTTATGGACGTGATGCCTATATACATGATCATGCCTAGATAATCTCATAACTATGCGCTTTTCTATCAATTGCTCGACAGTAATTTGTTCACCCACCGTAATACTTATGCTATCTTGAGAGAAGCCACTAGTGAAACCTATGGCCCCCGGGTCTATCTCTTATCATATTTGCTTTCAATCTACTTTTATTTGCATCTTTACTTTTCGCATCTATATTATAAAATACCAAAAATATATTTATCTTATCATACTATCTTTATTAGATCTCACTTTCGCAAGTGGCCGTGAAGGGAATGACAACCCCTTTATTGCGTTGGTTGCGAATTCTCAGTTTGTTTGTGTAGGTGCGTGGGACTTTTGAGGAGCCTCCTACTGGATTGATACCTTGGTTCTCAAAACTGAGGGAAATACTTACACTACACTTGCTGCATCACCCTCTCCTCTTCGAGGAAAACCAACACAAGCTCAAGACGTAGCAGGGGCATGCCCCTAGGGCATGTGGCCTCCTCAAGGGTCTTCTAGCTTTATCTCCAAGTCATACGGGTGTCTTCTGGTCCAAGAAAAATCATCGCAAAAGGTTTATTCTGTTTGGACTTCGTTTGATATTCCTTTTCTGTAAAACTAAAAAACAAGGAAAAAATAGAAACTGTCACTGGGCTCTAGGTTAACAGGTTATTCCAAAAATAATATAAAATAGCATATTAATGCATATAAAATATCAAAAACAGATAATATAATAGCATGGAACAATCAAAGATTATAGATACGTTGGAGACGTATCAAGCATCCCCGAGCTTAATTCCTGCTCATCCTCGAGTAGGTAAATGATAAAAACAGAATTTTTGATGTGGAATGCTCCCTAACATATTTATCCATGTAATTTTATTTATTGTGGCATGAATGTTCAGATCCATAAGATTCAAAACAAAAGTTTAATATTGACATTAAAACAATAATACTTCAATCATACTAATAAAGAAATCATGTCTTCTCAAAATAGCATGGCCAAAGAAAGTTATCCCTACAAAATCATATAGCCTGGCTATGCTCCATCTTCATCACATAAAGTATTAAATCATGCACAACCTCGATGACAAGCCAAGCAATTATTTCATACTTCTGATTTTCTCAAACTTTTTCAACTTCCACGCAATACATGAGCGTGAGCCATGGATATAGCACTATAGGTGGAATAGAATATGGTGGTTGTGGAGAAGACAAAAATAAGGAGAAAGTCTCACATCAACTAGGCATATTAACGGGCTATGGATATGCCCATCAATAGATATCAATGTGAGTGAGTAGGGATTGCCATGCAATGGATGCACTAGAGCTAGAAGTGTATGAAAGCTCAAAAAGAAACTAAGTGGGTGTGCATCCAACTTGCTTGCTCACGAAGACCTAGGGCAATTTGAGGAAGCCCATCATTGGAATATACAAGCCAAGTTCTATAATGAAAAATTCCCACTAGTATATGAAAGTGACAAAATAGGAGACTCTCTATCATGAAGATCATCGTGCAACTTTAAAGCACAAGTGTGGAAAAAGGATAGTAACATTGTCCCTTCTCTCTTTTCTCTCATTTTTTGGGTGGGATTCTTTGGCCTCTTTTGTTTTTCATAAAGTCCGGAGACTCATCCCAACTTGTGAGGGAATCATAGCTTCCATCATCCTTTCCTCACATGGGACAATGCTCTAATAATGATGATCATCATACTTTTAATTACTTGCAACTCAAGAATTACAACTCGATTCTGGATCAAAGTATGACTCTATATGAATGCCTCCGGTGGTGTACCGGGATGTGCAATGATCAAGAGTGACATGTATAAAATATGAACGGTGGCCTTGCCACAAATACTATATCAGCTACATGATCATGCAAAGCAATATAACAATGGTGATGCGTGTCATAATAAATGGAACGATGGAAATTTCATGGCAATATATCTCGGAATGGCTATGGAAATGCCATAATAGGTAGGTATGGTGGCTATTTTGAGGAAAGTATATGGTGGGTTTAATGCACCGGCGAGAATTGCGCGGTACTAGAGAGGCTAGCAATGGTAAAAGGGCGAGAGTGTGTATAATCCATGGACTGGACATTAGTCATAAAGAGTTCACATACTTATTGCAAAAGTCTATTAGTTGTCGAAACAAAGTACTACACGCATGCTCCTAGGGGCATAGATTGGTAGGAAAAGACCATCGCTTGTCCTGGACCGCCACTCATAAGGAATACAATCAATAAATAAATCATGCTCCGACTTCATCACATAACGGTTCACCATACGCGCATGCTACGGGAATCACAAACTTTAACACACGTATTTCTAACAATTCACAATTACTCACTAGCATGACTCTAATATTCCCATCTTTATATCTCAAAACAATTACAAGGAATCAAACTTCTCATAGTATTCAATGCACTTTATATGAAAGTTTTTATTATATCCCTCTTGGATGCCCATCATATTAGGACTAAATTCATAACCTAAGCAAATTACCATGCTTTTTAGAGACTCACAAAATAATATAAGTGGAGCAAGAGAGTTCAACAATTTCTATACAGTTTTTTTTACATCTTTGCCCTGGTTCCTTATCTGTACCAATTCATCCCCGCGCTCTTAACTTTTGCTCACTTTTCCCCACTCCCTTGCCTGAAACCCTCATAAATGGGCAAACTGGATGTTGCCGTCGGGTCAATGGTTTGACCATTAACTCTAACGAGAGGGGCCGCGCTGGACTATGACGCCCGTTGGACCTGACAAGTGGGGCGGCCTTGGAGGGTGGCGTTGTTCAACCTTTGGGCCGTGGTTTCGTTGGACTGTTGGGTCGTTGCATGAAACGCCTGCGCACGTCGCCACTACATAAACCTGCAATGCATGCACAACGTATCCAGCTATCCTGCTATGCATGCATGCAGCTAGCCTGCCTGCATGCGCTGATGCGTGCCGACCGAGCCGCTTTCTTGCATGCTAGCCTCCATGGACACAGCGACAGTCCCCGTCGCTGGTTCGCACCCAGCTAGTCAGCCTACATGCGCCGATGCGTGCCTCCACAATGCGCTGACTGAGTAGCTTTCATGCATGCCAGCCGCCACGGACGCAGCGACGGTCGCTGCTTGCATGCGCCAATGCGTGTCTCCTCGATTTTGAACATCGTTTGATCCTTTTCGATCCTGTCGTGGAATTGTCACGGCAGATGTCCTTAGTGTGAGGACTTAGTCGTGAGGCCAACGCATCTATGTGGTAGCTTGAGAGGGGTTGAGCGGAATCGAGAGATGCAACATGCAAGACAAAGATTTAGACAGCTTCGGGCCTCGGGAAACATCATCCGGTAATAACCCTACATGTTGTTTGTGGCTAGGTCTCATTACGATCATGAGGGAGTCGCCGTAAACCGGCTCTCCTCTAGTTGTGTCTAGCCCTAGAGATTATTGTTTGCTTGTCCCTCTTTGGGGAGCCTTGCCCCTCCTTATATAAGTTGAAGGGGCGGGTTACATGTAGAGTCCATCTCGGACTAAGACTTAAACTATTTTGACTTCCCTTCATGGGCTTCTTAACGTCTGCCGGTTTAACATGGTCTGTCGGTTTAAGATGGTCTGCCGGTTTAAGAACTGACTTAACACCTGCCAGGTTATCATCTGACTTGACTCCTGCCGGTTTACCACCAGCAGGTTTACCGTCTGTCTTAGCCATCTGTCTTGACTCTCTGTCTTAACTGTCCGCCGGTTTACCATCCGCCGGTTTACCAAGTCCCAGCCGGGTTATGACTCCGGCCGGGTCATACCGCGGGGTATATCCCCGACATTAGCCCCTAGTTTAATTTGGATTTATCCATGTTAAACTGATCCTGAGCATCTTTAAATCCTTGTCATTTCCTTCTAAAAAATCCGGGTTAATAGGCCAGCTTCATAATTAATTTGCTGACATTGGTTTGTCACAGGAAAACATTATGAAGAATAATTCATTTGACTCAGCTCCCAATGACTTAAAAAAAATATTGGTCCTTGAAATCCTCATCTGATCTTCAACCGGTTTAAGAATGTAGAACTTGCCGGTTTACAAATATTGATGGCACCGGATCATAACTGTTTGTTAATATCAGCTTTTGAAAATATACCTTTTATATGCCTATCACTTGTAGCCCTCAAATCTTAAGAAGGTAACATAGTAACCGCTTAAGATTTGCTTCAATATGAATGTCACAAGCTTGAAGAAATCCAGGTTGTTCATCTCAATCACTAGTCAGAACTGAGTATTCCACATATGTAGCCCCCAAGTGTCGGGTTGTCATGCTTGCAGCAACCTGGGACTTGTAATTTTCTGATGCTCGTAAAAACTTCAACCAGTGTAGCCCCCAAGGGCCGGGTCATTATGCAAATAATGAGCAAGGACTTTGAAAATATAATCGTGTAAACTTTGAACAGCATTGTGTAGCCCCCAAGGGCTGGCTCAGTAAGATAATATTGAACTGGGACTTGATATATACTTAAATGAAAATAACATCATATGATGTAACCGCCATCATGGGGCTTGAATCCACGTCCACAAGGCTAAGAGCCTTGTGCTTTACCAACTGAGCAGTGGACCCTTCAATATAATGAATAAAAAGCTTTGTACCTTGAATTGTTGACAGGAGCAATTGGTAGTCCCAAAGGGCCGGCTCATTATAATGTGATGAGTCGGGTCTTCAATAAGATGAGCAAAAAATGACTTTGCATTAGCCCCCAAGTGTCATGGTGCATGCTTGCAGCAACATGATACTTGCATATTTGATGTAATCTCAACTTAAATAATGTAGCCCCCAAGTGCCGGGTTGTAAGCCTGCAGCAACTCGGGACTATTCCTTCAATCATATCCATTGATAATATGATAGCCATTGCGATAAAGCGACTTTGAAAACCTTAATCATAATACTGGTTATTAATAACCATAATAAAAATCCAGCCATGTTGGCTATTAAAGATTTGAATAATATACCCAATGATTTATAAGCGCATGATTCCAATGGCGCAATCCAAATATATACTGGCGACTTATAGTCCAAAGCCAGATCGGGTCAATAAACACCGGATTATAAGTGATTATGTACTGACAACTTGTAGTTGAAAGTCGAGCCGGGTTAATGAACACCGGGTTAGTTTGATGACTGATAGTCATGCCGGGTCAAAAGACGCCGGTTCAACATAAAATTTATCAAAAGAGAAAAATCTTGACGAAGGCAAATAAAACTGTGTAGTCGAGGCTTTTCAAGGGCTGCCAGGCCCAAATTCGAGGCTTTTCATGGGCTGCCAGGCCGCTGAGTTAAACCATTTGACAAAGCCTTTTAAGATGGACCTCCAACTAACCAATCGTCGTTTTAACTTTGACAAGTTCAGGGTCTGTATAAGATTGACTTGTCAAACGTTCGGCGGGTCATGCTAGGATTACCTGAATAGGAGTGGCTTACTTGATGAAGGCAGGTTAACCCGGGGTTTTAGGTGAATACACCAGGCTTCCAAGCCATGGGTTGATACCCAATTACAAGGGTCCTTTCAAACTCTTTGTTGCTTTGCACAAAGAGCCCCCAAGTAACTTTGTGAGCGGTGCTCAATGGGTGCCTATGTTTGAGTTGTGCGTAGCAACAAAACTCTCTTTGACCCCTTGGGTGTGAAGCTCCCAAGCTTTGTTGTGGCGTGATAGACGGATTAATGGACAGGACTCCCCTTTGTCAGCTGAAGCCCCCATGTTCTATACTTTTGAGCTATGCTCGCCGGGTGCCTATGTTTGAGTTGTGTTGTGCAACAAACTCTCTTTGGCCCCTTATGATAACATTAGCTTGATAGCTGCATCAAAAGGGTAGTAACGCTATGTTCTCTTTGGTGAACACACCTATGTTTGAACAGGAAACCCCCAAGTGATCATATGAAGATGAGCCCATAAGGCAGGATACCCATGTTTGAACCGCGCGTCAGGGCAGCAGGTCCTCTTCGGGAACCTTTAACTTTTTGCAAGAGATAAATTCTTCTTGAACCGGTATTTTGAACTGGCTATCGAGAGCTTCAAAGCTTTGTGGGAGATAACTTTCCCTTAAACCGGATATTAAACCGAAATCCTTCTTTTTAAGCCGGAAATTTTTCTAACAGCCTTTTTTTTCATGAATATAACGGTAGCCTCCGGGATCGGGTTTCCCTTTAACATCCTGGGGCACTCGAAAATTGCTGAAACTAGCAAGACTTGCTGCGTCATATCATCGTAGCCCCCGAGTCTTAAGATGACTCAAGGAGTTGTCTTGAGATTCTCCGTACTTGACCATAGCAGAAGGTATATATCATTGGTGTTGATAATGCAATGTAAATCCGCAGAAGATTGAGGTGACTGCGGCAGGTTACAAATGATCTCATATGAGCCGTGTCAGCAACTCGGCCGATGGTTCCTTTCAACTGGCTATTTGAAGTTAACCAAACTGTAGTGGCAGCGATTCGTGCGCATGTCCATTAAGCTATCTAGCATAGACGACGGTTGAATGATAATTTGCCTCCAATTTGTTGGAAGAAAAATCGGGCCACCCAAGCAGTGACTGGCTTTGAGGGAGTCCTGGACTAGGGGGTTTCCGGACAGCCAGACTATCATTATCCGCCGGACTCCAAGACTACGAAGATACAAGATTGAAGACTCCGGCTCGTGTCCGGATGGTACTTTCCTTGGCGTGGAAGGCAAGCTTGGCAATACGGATATGTAGATCTCCTACCATTGTAACCGACTCTGTGTAACCCTAGCCCTCTCCGGTGTCTATATAAACCGGAGGGCTTTAGTCCGTAGGACAACATACATCACAACAATCATACCATAGGCTAGCTTCTAGGGTTTAGCCTCCTTGATCTCGTGGTAGATCTACTCTTGTACTACCCATGTCATCAATATTAATCAAGCAGGACGTAGGGTTTTACCTCCATCAAGAGGGCCCGAACCTGGGTAAAAACATCGTGTCCCTCGTCTCCTGTTACCATCCGCCTAGATGCACAGTTCGGGACCCCCTACCCGAGATCCGCCGGTTTTGACACCGACATTGGTGCTTTCATTGAGAGTTCCTCTGTGTCGTCACCGATAGGCTTGATGGCATCTTCAACCAGCAATGCTGTCCAGGGTGAGACTTTTCTCCCCGGACAGATCTTCGTATTCGGCGGCTTCGCCCTGCGGGCCAATTCACTTGGCCATCTGGAGCAGATCGAAAGCTACGCCCCTGGCCGTCAGATCAGATTTGGAAGCTTAAACTTCACGGCCGACGTCCGCGGAGACTTGATCTTCGACGGACTCGAGCCACAGCCAAGCGCGCTGCACTGTGACGACGGGCATGATTTAGCTCTGCCACCGAACAGTGCCTTGGTGGCCGCACACGGGTCCGCTCCGGCCATTGGCCCGGAGCCGATCGCCCAGATCGAGGGCTGGTGGATAGACGCCGCCCTGGGGGCTCCAACATCCACGGCGATGGAGCCGAACACTAATCTTGTCCCCTGCGATACTCGTGATTCCGAGGCGCCGGACTCCTCGCCGGACTCCGAACCTCCCGCGCCCCTACCAATCGGTCCGGATTGGGCGCCGGTTATGGAATTCACCGCCGCGGACATCTTCCAACGCTCGCCTTTTGGCAACATCTTGAATTCACTAAAGCATCTCTCGTTATCAGGAGAGTCCTGGCCGGATTATGGCCAGGATGGTTGGGATACGGACGACGAAGAAATTCAGAGCCCACCCACCACCCACTTTGTAGCCACTGTCGACGATCTAACCGACATGCTAGACGACGACTCCAAAGACATCGACGCTATGGACGACGATGCCGGAGACGAACAGGAACCAGCGCCCACAGGGCACTAGAAGGCCACCTCGTCATATGACGTATACATGGTGGATACCCCAAAAGATGGGGACGGAGAAGAAACAGCGGATGCAGATCCCTTAAAGAAACAGCCCAAGCGCCGGCGTCAGCGGCGCCACTCTAAATCTCGCCGCAGCAAGAATGGAGATTCCGGCACAGGAGATAATAATGCTCCAGAGAGTGCCGAAGACAATCCCCTCCAGCAAGACTCAGCGCAGGAGGATGCAGAAGCAAGCCCTCATGAAGGGGCGGCAGACGAAGAGGTTGAGGATCATAATTATATGCCTCCCTCCGAAGACGAAGCAAGCCTCAACGATGACGAATTCGTCGTACCCGAGGATCCCGTCAAACAAGAGCGCTTCAAGCGCAGGCTTATCGCCACAGCAAACAGCCTAAAGAAAAAGCAGCAGCAGCTTCAAGCTGATCAGGACCTGCTGGCCGATCGATGGACCGAGGTCCTCGCGGCCGAAGAGTATAAACTCGAACGTCCCTCCAAAAGTTACCCAAGACGCAAGCTGCTCCCCCGATTAGAGGAGGAAGCATACATACCTCCATCACCAGCGCACGATATGGCTGACCGACCACCCCGTGGTCGTGACAGAGAGGCATTCAGGCCCCCAGCGAAGACCATACCCTGGCATCGCTCCAAAAGTACGAAGCCAAGAGGGAACACGCCGGACTTGCGAGACATATTGGAGAACAAAGCAAGGCACTCCAGATCCATCTATGGATCACGTGGGCGCCCTACGACCCATGATGAATACTGTTGTGCCGGATACAATAACCCCGGCCGGGCCGAACACAGCAGACAGCGCTCTCTCGAGCTGCATCGCGATATCGCTCAATACAGGGGCGCCGCACACCCGTTATGCTTCACTGACGAAGTAATGGATCATCAGATCCCCGAAGGGTTTAAACCCGTAAACATCGAATCTTATGATGGCACAACAGACCCCGCGGTGTGGATCGAAGACTATCTTCTCCACATCCATATGGCCCGTGGCGACGATCTCCACGCCATAAAGTACCTCCCACTCAAGCTTAAAGGACCAGCTCGGCATTGGCTTAACAGCTTGCCCGCAGAGTCAATTGGGTGTTGGGAAGACCTGGAGGCCGCATTCCTTGATAACTTCCAAGGCACATATGTGCGACCACCAGACGCCGATGACCTAAGCCACATCATTCAGCAGCCAGACAAATCGGCCAGACAATTCTGGACACGGTTCTTGACAAAGAAAAATCAAATCGTCGATTGTCCGGACGCAGAGGCCCTTGCAGCCTTCAAAGATAACATCCGGGACGAATGGCTAGCCCGGCACCTGGGGCAGGAAAGGCCGAAATCCATGGCAGCCCTCACATCGTTAATGACCCGCTTTTGTGCGGGAGAGGACAGCTGGCTAGCCCGCAGCAACAATCTCCGTAAAAATTATGGCAGTCCGGATACTAAGGACAACAACGGCAGGTCACGTCGAAACAAAAACAAGCGCCGAACTAACGGCGACGATAAGGAGGATACGGCAGTCAATGCCGGATTCCGAGGCTCTAAACCCGATCAGCGGAAGAAGTCGTTTAAAAGAACCACTCCGAGTCCGTCCAATCTGGACCGAATACTCGACCGCTTATGCCAGATACATGGCACCTCTGAAAAGCCAGCTAACCACACCAATTGCTGGGTATTCAAGCAGGCCAACAAGTTAATTGCCGAAAACAATGACAAGGGGCTAAATAGCGACGACGAGGAAGAGACCCGGCCGCCGAACAACAGAGGACAGAAGGGTTTTCCCCCACAAGTACGGACGGTGAATATGATATACGCGACCCACATACCCAAAAGGGAGAGGAAACGCGCACTAAGGGACGTCTATGCGATGGAGCCAGTCGCCCCAAAGTTCAACCCATGGTCCTCTTGTCCGATCACTTTCGATCGAAGAGACCATCCGACCAGCATACGTCATGGCAGATTCGCCGCATTGGTCTTAGACCCAATCGTCGATGGGTTCCACCTCACGAGAGTCCTGATGGACGGCGGCAGTAGCCTGAACCTGCTTTATCAGGATACAGTGCACAAAATGGGCAAAGACCCATCAAGGATTAAACCTACAAAGACAACCTTTAAAGGTGTCATACCAGGAGTGGAAGCCAACTGCATAGGCTCAGTCACACTGGAAGTGGTCTTCGGATCCCCGGATAATTTCTGGAGCGAAGAGTTAATCTTCGACATAGTCTCGTTTCGCAGCGGCTATCACGCTCTGCTCGGGCGAACCGCGTTTGCCAAATTCAACGCGGTGCCGCACTATGCATACCTAAAGCTCAAGATGCCAGGCCCTCGTGGAGTCATCACGGTCAATGGGAATACGGAATGCTCCCTCCGAACGGAGGAACATACAGCGGCTCTCGCGGCAGAAGTACAGAGCAGCCTTCTAAGGCAATTCTCGAGTCCGGCCGTTAAACGGCCGGATACAGCAAAGCGCGCCCGGAGCAATGCCAACCAAGACCACCTGGCGCGATCAGAGCACGCGTAGCAAAGCGGCCCCAACCCTCGCCCGCGTATGATCGCAAGAATAACACTCCGCGTACATCATTACGCTTTGGAGATACCATGGGCACAGGGGAGGGGGCACGATCACAACGGACCCAGAGTGCGGTTCGACCACACCGGGGGCTCGCAAATGTGCCCGTCTTTTTTTATTATTTTTCTTCTTTTTTGTACACAGGACTCTATTAACCAGAAGCCCTGTCCGGCGGTGAACCTGCCGAACTCATGATGCAACAGTCAGGGACTAAAGAAGGTCGCGCCAAACACTCAGGTGGTCTCAACTACGAGCATTAAATTCGATTATATACACCAAATCTGCAGCTCATCCCTGGAGGGGGGCATGTTTATTTAGTCCAAATCCCTTGCTTACCGCACTATTTGTATCAGTCCGCTCTACTAGCAGACTTTTCTTTCATTAATAATGCAGCACCTTTATGATCGCAATTGCATCACATTTTATATATATATGCTCATTATATGACATCTGGCACCCGTATATTTTCGTACGGCATAATACACCGGGGGCTTATGTTCCCCATTCTATGGTGTGATAAAGTCCGAACACTTTCACAAGTGCGGCACCCCGAACTTATAGCATTATATGAATCGGCTCCGAATCATGTCTTGGGTCAATAGTTGGGTTTGCCCGGCTCCCACGTTTTGGTGCCTTACGTTTCGTTCTGTCGGCTAAGGTGGCACTGGGAGAACCACTGCGATTGCGCCCCGGTTGAGCCGGGTTAACGCCTCAGTGGAGAAAGCTAAAACTGACTGGCATGATAAGGCGAGAGACTGGTCGCTGTTCGAGAGGTTTTTTTGGGTCCTTAAAGACTCACGCTGCTTCGAGCGAAGTTCCGGATAATGTCCGATGAAGGCGTGGATAGCGCCCCGGATTCGGTCTTCCGAATACCAGGGGCTTCGCCAAAATTTAAAATTATAGAATTCTATGGCTAAGTGAGAGTGTTCAAGCATTATAAGTCCGGTTGCCTTGTTCGTCGTGTTGAGCGCCTCCCTAAATGGACCCAAAAATGGGAACAAGAGTGCTCAAGTTTATCCCGAACACCCCAGCACTTGTGGCTTGGGGGCTGAAGCCAACGACTTGCCATCTCTCAGATTTTACAAACGGCCGCACAGAAGGTAATATTTTAAATTAAACAAGCGTTGCTCATGGCGCATATGAACGAAGTTTTCAGCGCACAGGATAAATAAACAGCGAGTTCACTCAAAGATTACATTTCGGGAGCACACATCTACAATATCGCAGGCTCCCTTCAGGACAATTTTATAATACTTCTCCGGCGTGCGATACTCCTTGCCCGGCGGCGGTGGGTCCGTGAGAAGCTTCTCCGCATCCAATTTGCCCCATTGCACCTTTATGCGGGCAAGGGCCCGACTAGCCCTTCGATACAGGCGGAGCACTTGACTACATCCAGCCTGGGGCATGCATCCACCAGCCGCCGCACGAGGCCAAAGTAGCTACCAGGCATGGCATGTCCAGGCCACAGCCGGACTATGAGGCCCTTCATGGCCTCCTCAGCTACCTTGTGGAGTTCGACCAGCTGCTTCAGCTGGTCGCTTGGGGGCACCGGATGGCCGGCCTCAGTATACTGAGACCAGACGACCTTCTCCATCGAGCTCCCCTCCTCGCCACGATAGAATGCGGCGGCATCAGACGCACTACGCGGCAGATCTGCAAACGCCCCTGGAGAGCTCCGAATGCGGGTAAGTGTCAGGTAGTTCACATTAACATGCCTGCTTTGCATGAAAAACGCCTTACCCGCCGCTATCTTCTTTATGTCCTCAACCTCCTGAAGGACCTTACGGGCGTCAGCCTTGGCGGACTTGGCACTTTCGAGAGCCGAGGCAAGCTCGGACTCTCGAGTCTTGGAGTCACGCTCCAAACTCTCATGTTTTTCCATGAGAGCCTGGAGCTCTTGCCGAACTTCCGCCACCCATGCCTCTTACTTTTCTCGCTCAGCCCGTTCCGCGGCCGCACTGCGTTCGGCCGTAGACACAGCATCCTTCAGGGCTGCCACCTCGTTAGTGGCCCCTGCAATACACATATTATCCTTGTTAATCTTATTTGCAACCAAAATCCTTTTCTGTAAGGTACTTATTCAAAGAGGTGTTACTCACCTTCTTTTTCCTCGAGCTGCTTCTTTGCATGGCCGAGCTCTTGCTCGGACCGCTCGATATCCTTCTTCAGCATGTCAACCTCCGCCATTAGTGCGGCAGAGGTCAGCAGCGCAGCCTGCAAACCCATATTGACATATTTTAGGCAACCCTGCGTATATCTTGTTAAAGATCCTTAGTCCGGCTTTTCTTTCCGAACACCGAACTAAGCATCAGGGGCTACTGTCTATGCGGTATTACATTACATAATTTTAACTTCTTATCTCAAAGCCTGTTAAAAGGTTGCTGCAGGCTTCGGTCAGCCCGCTCTTAGCGAGCTGAACCTTCTCAATCACCGCACTCATGATAGTGCGGTGTTCTTCCTCGATGGAAGCGCCTTTAAGCGCCTCCAGCAGGTTATCCGGCGCCTCCGGTTGGATGGAGGCCGCCGGCGTCACGGTCCTGCCCTTCTTTCGAAGGGGCCGCTTGCCGGACTCTGGAACCACTGCGGGTTCCGATGTAGAGTCCGACATGAAGTCCGGGAGGCTACCTGATGGCGCCTCCGGAGCCTCCTCCTGATGGGTCCCTCTCTGGGATCCCACCTCGACGTCCTCGTCGGCGCGTGGGGTGGAGGCAGTCGGGATGGAATTCACATCCGACGAGGCCAATGACCCGCTCGATGAGTCGGGGAGATCATCATTGGCCGGACTACGGGCAGAATGCGGCGTTAGAAGGATACTACGCGACATAAATGAAATTACACATCAAGGATCCGGATACTTACGATCTTGCCGAACGCCTGGCCCTTGGAGGCCACTCATCCTCACCAACGCTGATGTTGGCGAAACTGTCCGGGGGGATAGTTCTCCCCCTCTTGGACCCTTCGGCCTCCCCGATGGGGGAAGCCTTCCTTTTCTTCTCTCCCTCCTCCGGGAGAAAGTACTCCTCCTCCTCGTCTTCAGGGGAGGAGTCCTCGTTGTCATCAGACGCCTGATTGCGGGAACTCTTTCGAGTCCCCGCGGCCACCTTCTTGGCCTTCTTCTCCGGCACCACGTGCGGTGCCGGAACCAGCAGCCCTATTAAGCGGGCGTCCACTGCGTCTTCTGGCATGGGAGCTGGGCTGATAAGCAGCTTGGCCTTCTCCATCCATTCCTGTCAAAGGAAGAGGCAGAATGAAACCTCACTAGAGTCAATCTAATTATCACAAGTGTCCCGTAATGGGGTTGAATCACTTACCTCGTCAGTTGGATACTGCGAGCTGAATCCGCGGTCTTCGGTCGCGGACGCGGGGGCTTCGGCGCCCTTGAACAGCACCCTCCAGGCGCCTTCGTATGTTGTATCGAAGAGCCCGCTTAGCGCCTGGTGCTGTTCCGGATTGAACTCCCACAAATTAAATGCCTGTTCTTGGCATGGGAGGATCCGCCGGATGAGCATGACTTGGACCATGTCGACGAGCCTGAGCCTATTGCTCACCATCTTCTTGAAACATGCTCGGAGTCATGTCACCTCCACCGGATTCCCCCACTGCAAGCCCTTCTCTTTCCAGGAGGTGAGCTGCGTGGGGATGCCAGATCTAAACTCGGGGGCCGCCGCCCATGTGGATTTGCGCGGCTCGGTGATGTAAAACCACCCCGATTGCCACCCCTTGACGGAGTCCACAAAGGTCCCTTCCAGCCAAGGGACGTTGGGCAATTTGCCCAACATGGCGCCTCCGCATTCCGCTTGCGTATCCTTCACAACCTTCGGCTTGACGTTGAAGGTCTTGAGCCACAGGCCGAAGTGGGGCCGGATGCAGAGGAAGGCCTCGCACACGACGATAAACGCCGAGATGTTGAGGATAAAGTTTGGCGCCAGATCGTGGAAATCCAGGCCGTAGTAAAACATGAGCCCCCGGACAAATGGATGGAGCGGAAAGCCCAGTCCGTGGAGGAAGTGGGGGAGGAAGACGACCCTCTCATGAGGCTCAGGGGTAGGGATGAGCTGCCCCTCGTCGGGCAGCCGATGCGCGATATCGCCGGAAAGGTATCCGGTGTTGCGCAGCTTGGTGATGTCCTCCTCCTTGACGGTGGAGGCTGACCATTTACCTCCCGTTCCGGACATATTCGGAGAAGGTCGAGGTGAGATGCGCGAGCTCGAGCGTTGGAGCTTGAGTTCGCGGGGATGGATAAGCAAAGGAGGAAGAAGGCGTAGGTGAGAAGGTGAATCCTTATCCCTTGTGTATAGGCGGACAAAACTATGCATCCCCCACCAGCCTGGTAAAACTTTCTTATCTCCCAAGCGCCACCATCAATGGCGCGGTTGGGTTACCCACGCACGTATTGATGAGAATCCCGGAATAAGGGGAACACGATCTCTGCTTCGACAAGACGTGCCAAGGAAACCGCTTCGCTAAACGCGCTGAGGTGGTATAGTAATTCAAACAAAGGCCTGGTGGCGGTGTGATGTCACGCCGCATAATACGTCAGCAGATTGAACTAAGTGTACATGTTATTCTCTCTACGGTGGAATGTGGAATTTATTTTGCAGAGCCGGACACTATCCTGGTGTTCATGATCTTCTCTGGATTATTCAAGGGAGGAACCCGCCTTGCAATGCCGAACATTGTGCACGCCGGACTTATCGTCATTGAAGACTGGTTCAGGGGCTACTGAGGGAGTCCTAGACTAGGGGGTGTCCGGATAGCCGGACTATCATTATCCGCCGGACTCCAAGACTACGAAGATACAAGATTGAAGACTCCGGCTCGTGTCCGGATGGTACTTTCCTTGGCGTGGAAGGCAAGCTTGGCAATACGGATATGTAGATCTCCTACCATTGTAACCGACTCTGTGTAACCCTAGCCCTCTCCGGTGTCTATATAAACCGGAGGGCTTTAGTCCGTAGGACAACATACATCACAACAATCATACCATAGGCTAGCTTCTAGGGTTTAGCCTCCTTGATCTCGTGGTAGATCTACTCTTGTACTACCCATGTCATCAATATTAATCAAGCAGGACGTAGGGTTTTACCTCCATCAAGAGGGCCCGAACCTGGGTAAAAACATCGTGTCCCTCGTCTCCTGTTACCATCCGCCTAGACGCACAGTTCGGGACCCCCTACCCGAGATCCGCCGGTTTTGACACCGACAGGCTTTTTATTCAATAAATAGCTCATGCAAACAGATGCGGCCCGACATGTTAATGTAGACCAGGCCTCGGGGCGGCGATTTACGCACGCCCATTGATAACAAGCAGACATGATCCCAGCAAGCCGATGTGGACCAGACCACACAGACAGCAGCTTGTGTGCATCCATTCATCATGTGATACGTCCCGGATTATCACCAGGCGGGATATTATCAACCCGTGCTCCGTATCCGTGGCATAAACCACATTTGTAATGAATAATGGTCCTGTGAAAATAAAAATACCGCAGACCAGAATAACTGTTTTTCAAACAATGTAATATATACTGATAAGATTTATAGAAAGGATAGCACCTGGTCTTTGTGAACCACAGATGATCTGGACTTAGACACCCGTAGATAACCTTTCTGTGCTATCAGTGAATTCTGTTTGATCCTTATGTATGCATCCAAAGGACTTTCAACAACAGCTAATCACTTTTGACTTTTCGTCCAACAAGCTCCCTTTTTTCTTTTAATCAAGAGGCCTGATGCATATCCATGTATCCACCGGGCCAAACTTCTCCTCATTTTTTCATCAATCTGCAAGGGAGCGTACGGGCGCAACCCGTGTGATAGGATGACCGGAGCGGGGACACCGCGGGGCGGCAAGCCAACAGGGGCGATGCAAGAACCGGCCCTGGCGCGTTGCGGGGACAGCGTAGTGGCACAAGGAGGAGCGAGGCGGGAGGCTGCTCGCGAAGGCCGGGCGGAGTGGAGGTGCAAACCGGGGATGGCGGGGATGTGGCGGTTTATCCATGGCGGGTCCGGCTTGGCACGGACACCGGGGCGCGTGGCAGCGGGTCCGGCTTGAAGCCTCGACAGAAATGGCCACGAGGCCAGACGGCTTGAGGCGCTGTGGTATGGGTCAGGGCGGAGGTCCGGCGAGCTGAATCCGCGGCGGCAGCCTTGCAGCGTATGTAACATCAGCAGCAGGAGGAGGTCAGGCACGATCGAACCGGCGGCCGCTCAATCCAGTTCATGGAGAAGGGCGTGATGACTGATAAGTTCACGGGGCGCGGCGGTTTAAAAGCAGAGCAAGTCCGTAGGGTAAACCGGCGAGGTGAATTGTGGCGGCAGCCTTGCGGCAGAAACAGGTCGGTCGTGCGACTTGACGACAGTCGACGAGCTGAAAGTGAGCCGCAGCAGCGGACGGCTTGCGGGCAACAGGCGACACAAGGCACGGCGGCCTGAAGTAGAAGGGCGCCGGATGGAACGGCGCGCGGGCAATGGCCGGTTCAACGCGGGAGGTGGCTCGTGGCTTGGAACAGCGCGCAACCATGGCGGTTTGGAGGAGGCTACCCCGGGGCACCGGTTTAAAGTAAGGTTGGGTCGTAGAAGCCGCTCAAGTTGCGACCGTGTAAGCGGAGTAAGGGCGCTCCGGCGGTTTGACTAAAGCAGGACGAGCGGCGACTTAAGTCCAACGCGCGGGTGGCGATTTGACGAGGCCAGGGGCGGTCCACTTGCAACTTGACGAAGGTGGCTGAAGGCCAGGGTAGCCTGGGCGGTGATTCTGACAGCAAGGCAACAGGGCTCGAGGCCTGGGTCGGCGGTTCGGCGAAGACGGTGACTCAAGGCCGCGCCAGTGAGGGCGACCACCGCGGAAGGCGAAGCCAGCCACAGCGGGGGCGCATCGACGGAGGCTGGTGGCTCTGCCAGAATGGATCGGGGCGGCTGTCAGGCGGGCTCTGGCCGCATCCGCAGCGAAGGAAAGAGGCGGCTCATGGTTGCGCCGGCGGCTCGTCTGACGGCGATCGAGGAAGAGACGCGAAGCGCGCGGGCAGCCAGCATGGGCGGCTCGGTTCCGCACCGGCAGTGGATCTAGGCGGCTCATGGCGGAAATGGAGTTCGGCGGGTTGAGGCCGACGACCCAGGCGGCTTGCCGCGGAGCACTGGAACAACAGCATCTGACGTGCAGAATTGGGGGCGCGGGTTGCCTTCAGCGCGGAAGAGGTAGCGTCAGTGAGAACCGGCGGCAGCTTCGAGCGTCGAGGATGCAGGCGATTTCACTGCAGAGGCGACAGCACAGACCGGCGGCGGATTGGAGGAACGCCAGCCCGGCGGGGTAGGGGCGTGGGTGACTCGGGGCGGCAATGGCGCCTAGTAGGAATGCGGGGACGGTCCGACGGGCGGCTCCATGGAGGCATGACACGAGGCCATGGCGGTTTACAGCCATAAACCGGTGATGGTGGAGGCGCGATGATGAGCTATGACTATTTGTGGAGGCCGAGGCCATGGCTCGGGGGTACCGGATCACGGTGGTCTCTGGCGATTTACAAAGGGTGGTCCGAGACGAGACAGTTGATGGATTGGAGCCGGAGGTGGAGCAAGTCACGGCGTCGAGGCCACTCGAAATCGGAGTCTGGTGCATCAAGGCTTACTGCTGCAACCCGCGGCGGAGGTAACCCGGTCAAGATGACTCACCGGAGGCCCGGCAACTCGCGGGGGCAGCCCGGGTAGGACGCAACAAGCACTCGAGACGGAACGGTGGTTCGGCGGTTTGACCACCGCGGGCGAAGAGGCAAGACGCACCCGGCGGAGGAGACAGCACAGGCAGACCAGCCTGGTGCGAGCGGGTCAGGGCTATGGGTTCAAGGCACAGCGATCGCAGCCGCGGCTGTGGATCGAGTCTACACCCAGGATCCCATCCAGTCCGGGTCGTGGTTGACTTGGCAACCCCATGCTCCTTTTTCTTTCTTTCCTGTGCAATGCTGCTGATTGGACATCTCATCTCATCTTTCCTTATACAGCCTGTCTCTATGTATGTATAAATATCTGAGATAACAATTCAGAAGATTGAATCAGCACTCAAACCACGTGAGCAGCCTAGATCCTGTTGGTCCTTGTGATGCGATCCTTCCATTGATTGATCTCGAACGCATCTTCGACTTTGCAGCGGTAATAGCACACCCGACGCAAATCTTAATTTTCTCTGAATAATCACGAACTCCTTAATCCCTGAAGAGATCCCTCCAAAACTCCCTCGATCCCTGGGAAAAATCCCTCCAAGAACGCAACACCACCGTGCGCGGGCCCCATGGTGGGCGCCAACTGTCGTGGAATTGTCACGGCAGATGTCCTTAGTGTGAGGACTTAGTTATGAGGCCAACGCATCTATGTGGTAGCTTGAGAGGGGTTGAGCAGAATCGAGAGACGCAACATGCAAGACAAAGATTTAGACAGCTTCGGGCCCTGGGAAACATCATCCAGTAATAACCCTACATGCTGTTTGTGGCTAGGTCTCATTACGATCATGAGGGAGTCGCCGTAAACCGGCTCTCCTCTAGTTGTGTCTAGCCCTAGAGATTATTGTTTGCTTGTCCCTCTGTGGGGAGCCTTGCCCCTCCTTATATAAGTTGAAGGGGCGGGTTACATGTAGAGTCCATCTCGGACTAAGACTTAAACTATTTTGACTTCCCTTCATGGGCTTCTTAACGTCTGCCGGTTTAACATGGTCTGCAGGTTTAACATGGTCTGCCGGTTTAAGATGGTCTGCCGGTTTAAGAACTGACTTAACACCTGCCGGGTTATCATCTGACTTGACTCCTGCCGGTTTACCACCAGCCGGTTTACCCCCTGTCTTAGCCATCTTTCTTGACTCTCTATCTTAACTGTCCGCCGGTTTACCATCCGCTGGTTTACCAAGTCCCAGCAGGGTTATGACTTCGGCCGGGTCATACCGCGGGGTATATCCCAGACAGATCCAATCGCATCTACACCCGTTTTTCTATGACAAATAAATTGAACAATATTATTATTATTATTTTTGGCTGCATGCACTAGGTGGCTACATATCTTAATTCTTTGTGGCTTCGTTGACATGGTGGTGGCTTGTGTAGCTATGCATGCACTAGGTGCTTACGAGCAAAGCGAGCTCTCTCAAAAAACAATCAATAATTCAAAAAAAGTACAAACTAGAAAGAAATTAATAATAGGAAAAAACTTAATAATAGAACTTAATAATATAACATAGATAGGGCCAACAATCCCAGAGCACGGTCATATAGTTCAATTACAATTTAGTAACATAACATAGATTCAAAAAAAGATAGAGGGTTCTAAAACATAGTCGCCGCCTTCTCCACCTCGCTCCTCCTCGCTCCTGCTCCACCTCGCTCCTTCGGGCACCCTTCACTGCTCCTCCGGGGTGTTGTTGATGGGGTACGGCAGAGTGTGCATGCGCGATGCGGTGGGGAAGATGTTGCTGTACTCCATGAAGATGTTGTGGGTGGTGAAAGCGATGAACTCGCAGCCACACCAAAACACGCGACAGTGGAGGTAGAAGGCATCAAAGGGGTTGGTGAAGTGGGCAAAGATAGCAACCACCACCCCATTTTTGATGACCTCCTCAATGTGGAATATCGTTGGAGATCCCTGTGGGAGATGGTGCTAGCCGGCCGTGAGGAAGAACTCGGTGAAGCCCCTTGTGGTCCTCCACCTTGATATCGCCCACACACGTAGTGTATGCTCAATGTACATGCTGGCAGGGAGAGAATCTCCGACATGGTGGGTGGGAAGCGGTAGGTTGGTTCGGTGTACTGTATGGCTGAGGGATGTGAAGAATAAGGAGAAGGGGTCGAAGAACAAGAAGGGCAGATGTCAGAGGATGGGAGATAGAAGAGAGATGTGAGAGGAAGAAGAAGATGAGGGGTGGCTTAAATAGACGTAGTGCGACGTGTTATTTCGCCGTGGCAGTAATGGGGTCAAATGTGAACTAGCTCATTTTCACATCCACCGCGGCATCGGGAACTCAATCTCTGTAGGTGCAATCAAAACAATCAAGCAAAAAAAGAGCCAACGCGACGGCCCAACCAGAGCTTGGTTTCATTTTGGGCCCAATAACTACGGTTTTTTCGCGGAGTCAATGGCGGGCGAGCACAACCAATGGGAGAATATCTCACAGTTCGCCCCACGATCCAAACAATTGGGAGCCGTCAATCTGATCCAATGGCGCGGAGCCTGCATGCAGTCAACCCTTCTAGAAGACTACATTTGAGGGTTGTCGCTTGGCGCTAGTGTATGATCGTACGGCTGATGTTCGAAGCTAGGGTTAGGCGAAACCCTGCGGGGTTTAGAGGGGTTTTGAGCTGGTCAACGGGTTACCTAGGCTTTGACTTAACATAACTAATTTTTAAAAAATCGAAAAAATATAAAACCTTCACCATTCGTCGTTTTATAAGACACACTAACGAGGGAAAATGCTAAACTTGGTATACGGAGTGGCACGATCGAGGTCAAATGAGCACCATTAATGTAAAAAAACAAAAAAATATAAAACCTGCGCACAATGTTGTCTTATGTGACATGTTACCAACCAAAAATCATAAATTTGGTCTATGGACATTTTCATGAAAAAACCTTCACACATATGAGCTATCAAGTAGAACGTTGCAAAGAGTTCAAGGAGAGGAGGTAGGGTTCCCTTAGGTTTTTGAAAAATTTAAAAATCAAAAAAATCACCAAAGCTTGATTTCAAAGTGAATAAGAAGGACCTGAACTTAGTTCTCCATTTTCATATTTTAAACGTGTTTTTAATGGTTTTCTATTAAAGCATATTTTTTCAAAAAATGTAAAATATGAAGATTAATTCGATAAATAGTGAGAGTTCGAATCTACACTATATAGATTGGCTCATTTGGAGTAGATCCAAAAAACTTGATTACAAATGGAGCTCATTTCTCATGACTATAAGTTTTACCACGCAAAAGAGATCGGATTGATCAATTAACGTTTATAATAGTTCAGCAAACTTTGCAACATCACACCATAGGGCAATGGACTTCAAGTGTTGGTTCAAATTCAAATTTTGGCTCAAATTCAAATTGGAATATTTGATCTGCTATTGGAATATTTGATCTATTATTGGAATACTTGATCAAATGATGGACTATTTTCATTCAAATGTTGTTGTTTTTGCTCTATTATTGGAATATTTGATCAAATGATGGACTATTTGCTCTTTTTGCTTATTCTTTGTAGCATGTCTGATCAGTGAAGCGACACTGAAGCAGCATGTGTGATCATTGCAGCACCTAAACTCATAGCTCACAACATCTAAACAGAACATACCATACACCACAAGCAAATTTAAGGACAGACAAATATAGATAGCATAATACATTACTACCATAGATCACACACAAAGTTTACTATAGATACCACCACACAAAGATTACCAAATAGCCACATTCAGTTTACCAAAAGTAAATGATAAAACATCATCACATCAATTGGGAAGAGGAGTCAGGGCCTTCGCGAGGGCAGCATGCTGCCCCCTGATCTTGTAGTTGTCCCCGCGAATCGCTACATCCTCTGCATGAGACAAAAGGTGATCGAAGCGGCCAACCTTTGGCTTTTGCTTGGTGGTGCAGTAGGGGCAGTGCCACTTCTTGATCTTGTGGTTGTAGAAGGAAGCAACTCCCTTGGCCTTGATCTTCTCCTCCTCCTTCACTGTGAAGGACATGACGCTATCGTTGTCCACATCTTCTCCAGACTCATACTGCACCCATGAATGAATTACATTAATACATTATCGATTCATATACACCATGTCAAAGGACTAAATGAACAATCCAAATTTCAAGTAGGCTTACCTCATATTCTTCATCGTCACTATACTCTGGATTGTACGTGTTCTTGAACCCAGTAAGGTCCAGCTTTCTCTTATTCCCCACGGAATCATCCTCCTGAATATACAATTACATCCATTACTAGTAAATATAGAAGCCAACTCATAATTTAGATATGCACACATGACACATTGATCATATTATCTACACTATGATCCTATTTGCATTTTCCATTGTCATGCACACACATTGAACAACAAAGCTAATATAACTACATATTGTGGACAAATTTATATACTGATGAATCAAGTAAGTTCTTAATCAAATGATAGATACATTAAAACTAATGCATTCCATTTGGGCGTATGACATTCAAAACACCAATTTGTGTAGCATTCAAAAACAAATCTAAGCATTACATGTATGTAGCATTCAAAACCCCAATCTGTATAGCATTCAAAAACAAATCTAATAATCACGTGTAGCATTTAAGCACAAAGATCCCTATCTCTTGTTAAGATTCGTCTAGCATTTCTGCAACAAATGTGAGCCAAAAACCCTAATACAAAAAACCCCACCCCCACCCCCATACAGAAAACCCCATCCCTCAAACCAACTACTCTAACCATTTGTACTACCCTACGAATCAAAATCCAACCAATGAAACTAACTCTACAATTTAAATATTTCAACTAGGGTACAAGCAAATGGAAGTACCTCATGTACCACCTTCTCCTTGCCAGGCTGCGCATCTGGATGGACAGCGCCGCTCGACGCCATCACCTTCAGCTCCGGCAGCGCCGAGGCGGAGCCCGCCACCTCCTTCTCCACATCCATAGCCGCGATAGCGGTTGCGAGTTTCCCCACACCATCGTGGACGACGCCAATGTCCTGCACTACATCTGCCACAGTCACCACATCTGTCGCGGTCACCGTGTCCTGTAGATCTCCAGCCGCTGCGCCGACATTGCCACGAGCGTCCGCCATTGGTATGAGGGAGGCGACGAAGGTGAAGAAGAGGATGCGGTTGGGAAGAGCGAGATGGTGCGGTGGAAGAGAGCAAGAAAACGCGGTGGGGAGAGGGAGACGATGCGACAGGAAGGGGATTTGGGGGGAAATGGTAGGGGCGATGCGCCCGTAGGTGGTTCCCCCTCTTATACGATGGGACGTTTTTGGAATATTCCATGGACATGTGCTACCCCGTGACCGTGGTCAGTTGCATGCAAAAAAATGCCTACACGGCCCCACTAGTAAGAGTTAACGGTCAAGCCATTGACCCGACGGCAATATCTAGTTTGCCCATTTGTGAGAGTTTCAGACAAGGGAGTGGGGAAAAGTGAGCAAAAATTAAGAGTGTGGGGATGAATGAGTACAGCTAAGGAACCAGGGGCACAGATGTAAAAAACCCTTCTATAAAATAAAGACACCGCCGTGCTATAAAAAGATATAAGTGAAGCACTAGACTAAAAATGCCTAGCTCAAAAGATATAAGTGAAGCACATAGAGTATTCTAATAAATCATGATTCATGTGTGTCCCTCCCAAAAGGTGTGTACAGCAAGGATGATTGTGGCAAACTAATAGGCAAAGACTCATATCATACAAGACGCTCGAAGAAAAACACATATCATGTGGTTAATAAAAATATAGCCTCAAGTAAATTTACCGATGGATTGAAGATGAAAGATGGGATTCCATCCGGGGCATCCCCAAGATTAGATGCTTGGTTGTCCTTGGGGTGCCTTGGGCATCCCCAAGCTTAGGCTTTTGACATTCCTTATTCCATAGTCCATCAAATTTTTACCCAAAACATGAAAACTTCACAACACAAAACTCAACAGAAAACTCATGAGATCCACTAGTATAAGAAAATAAATCACCACATTTTGGTACTATTATGAACTCATTCTTTATTTATATTGGTGTAATATCTACTATATTCCAAATTCTTCATGGTTCATACCCCCTGATACTACCCATAGATTCATCAAAATAAGCAAACAACACATAGAAAACAGAACCTGTCAAAAACAGAACAGTCTGTAGTAATCTGGAAACTTCGTATACTTCTATAACTCCAAAAATTCTGAAAAATTAGGACAATAGAGGAAATTCATATATCAATCTTTTGGAGAAAGTTAAGAATTTTATCACGTTTCTGTGATTTTAAACAATCCTGTTACTGGGTGCAAAAGTTTCTGTTTTTCAGCAAGATCAAATCAACGATATACCAAAGTATCCCAAAGGCTTTACTTGGATCAAACACTAATTAAAAACACTAAAACACAATTACTACAGAGGTAATAATGTGTATTTATATAAAAACATAAAATAAAAATATTGGGTTGTCTCCCAACAAGCGCTTTTTTAAAGCCTTTTAGCTAGCATTGATAATTCTAATGATGCTCACATGAAAGATAGCAATTGAAACATGAAGAGAGCATCATGTAACATGTGAAAAACTAGTTTAAGTCTAACATACTTCCTATGCATAGGAAATTTTTAATCAAACAGATTATCAAGACAAGCAAAAACTAGCATATGCAAGGAAGAAGAAAGAAACAATAACAATCTCAACATAACGAGTGGTAATTTAGTAACATGAAAATTTCTACAACCATATTTTCCTCTCTCATAATAATTACATGTGGGATCATATTCAAATTAAATAATATGGTTATCACATAACATATTTTCTACATGATCCAAATGCATGCAAAGTTGACACTCTTCCAAAATAGTGGGATTATCATCAAATAAAGTCATGACCTCTCCAACACCCACTTTTATCAAAAATTTCATAAGATTGATCATTCTCCAAAGTAGTGGAATCATTATTACCTAGAATTGACACTCTTCCAAACCGACTTTCACTATTATCGCAAACATTTTCATCCTGAGGCTTAAATAAATTTTCAATATCATAAGAAACATTATCACCCCAATCATGATCATTGCAATAAATAGTGGACATAGCAAAATTAGCATCCCCAAGCTTAGGGTTTTGCATATTATTAGCACAATTGACATTAATAGAATTTAAAATAACATCATTGCAATTATGCTTTTCATTCAAGGATCTACCGTGAATCACTTCGTAAAGCACTTCATCACAACTTTTAGATTCACGGATTTCAAGCAAAACTTCATGAAGATAATCTAGTGCACTCAACTCACTAGCAATTGGTTCACCATAGTTGGATCTTTTGAAAAGATTAGCAAGTGGATGAGGATCCAAAAAATCTTTACTTCCTATTTTTGAATAAATACACAATTATGCCAAGCAAATGAGCAAACAACCCAAGTAAGACATAAGGGCAAACGAAAAGAAGGCAAATATTTTTGTGATTTTCTGAAAATGTTTTAGAAGTGGGGGAGAGGAAAATGGGAGGCAAATGGCAAATAATGTAATGCAAGAGATGAGAGTTTATGATGGGTACTTGGTAGGCTTCACGTAGAACCTCCCCAATAATGGTGCCAGGAATTCTTCCTGCTACTTCTTGAGCTTGTGTTTGTTTTTCCCTTGCAGATGAATGGGTGATGCAGCAAAGTAGAGATAAGTATTTCCCTCAGTTTGAGAACCAAGGTATCAATCCAGTAGGAGGTACAAACAAGTCTCCAATCTATACACTTGCACAAATAATCAAACACTTGCACCCAACACGATAAAGGGGTTATCAATCCCTTCATGGTCACTTGCAAGGAAGAGATCTGATAGAGATAGATATAAAAGATTACTAAAACATAAAACAAACTAAAAGTAAATAAATTGCATCAAGGTATTTTTGGATTTTTGGTTTTATAGATCTGAAAATATATGAGGGTAAATAGACCTGGGGGCCATAGGTTTCACTAAAGGCGTCTGTCGGTGTCAAAACTGGCGGATCTCGGGTAGGGGGTCCCGAACTGTGCATCTAGGCGGATGGTAACAGGAGACGAGGGACACGATGTTTTTACCCAGGTTCGGGCCCTCTTGATGGAGGTAAAACCCTACATCCTGCTTGATTAATATTGATGATATGGGTAGTACAAGAGTGGATCTACCACGAGATCGAGGAGGCTAAACCCTAGAAGCTAGCCTATGGTATGATTGTTGTAATGTATGTTGTCCTACGGACTAAAGCCCTCCGGTTTATATAGACACCGGAGAGGGCTAGAGTTACACAGAGTCGGTTACAATGGTAGGAGATCTACATATCCGTATCGCCAAGCTTGCCTTCCACGCCAAGGAAAGTCCCATCCGGACACAGGACGGAGTCTTCAATCTTGTATCTTCGTAGTCTTGGAGTCCGGCGGATAATGATAGTCCGGCTGTCCGGACACCCCCTAGTCCAGGACTCCCTCAGTAGCCCCTGAACCAGGCTTCAATGACGATTAGTCCGGCGCGCATAATGTTCGGCATTGCAAGGAGGGTTCCTCCCTTGAATAATCCAGAGAAGATCATGAACACCAGGATAGTGTCCGGCTCTGCAAAATAAATTCCACATTCCACCGTAGAGAGAATAAAATGTACACTTAGTTCAATCTGCTGACGTATTATGCGGCGTGACATCACACCGCTACCAAGCCACTGTTTGAATCATTTTTTACTATACCATCTCAGCACATTTAGCGAAGTGGTTTCCTTGGCAGGTCTTGTCGAAGCAGAGATCGTGTTCCCTTTATTTCGGGATTCTCATCAATACGGGCGTGGGTAACCCAACCGCGCCATTGATGGTGGCGCTTGGGAGATAAGCGAGTTTTACCAGGCCGGTGGGGGACGCACAGTTTCGTCCTCCTATATATAAGGGATAAGGATTTACCTTCTCACCTACGCCTTCTTCCTCCTTTGCTTATACATCTCCGCGCACTCAAGCTCCAACGCCCAAGCTCGCGCATCTCGCCTCGACCTTCTCCGAATATGTCCGGAGCGGGAGGCAAATGGCTGGCCTCCACCGTTAAGGAGGAGCATATCACCAGACTGCGCAGCGCCGGATATCTTTCCGGCGATATCGCGCATCGGCTGCCCGACGAGGGGCAGCTCTCCCTACCCCTGGGCCCCACGAGAGGGTCGTCTTCCTTCCCCACTTCCTCCGCAGACTGGGCTTTCCGCTCCATCCATTCGTCCGGGGGCTCATGTTCTATTACGGCCTGGATTTCCACGATCTGGCGCCGAACTTCATCCTCAACATCTCGGCGTTCATCGTCGTGTGTGAGGCCTTCCTCTGCATCCGGCCCCACTTCGGCCTGTGGCTCAAGACCTTCAACGTCAAGCCGAAGGTTGTGAAGGGCACGCAAGCGGAATGCGGAGGCGCCATGTTGGGTAAACTACCCAACGTCCTTTGGCTCGAAGGGGCCTTTGTGGACTCCGTCAAGGGGTGGCAATCGGGGTGGTTCTACATCACCGAGCCGCGCAAGCCCACATGGGCGGCGGCCCCCGAGTTTAGATCTGGCGTCCCCACGCAGCTCACCTCCTGGAAAGAGAAGGGCTTGCTGTGGGGCGATCCGAAGGAGGTGACTGGACTCCGAGCCTGCATCCAGAAGCTGGTGAGCAATAAGCTCAGGCTCGTCGACGTGGTCCAAGTCACGCTCATCCGCCGGATTTTCCCATGCCAAGAACGGGCATTCAATCTGTGGGAGTTCAATCCGGAACAGCACCAGACGCTGAGCGGGCTCTTCGATACGACATACGAAGGCGCCTGGAGGGTGCTGTTTAAGGGCGCCGAAGCCCCCGTATCCGCGACGGAAGATCGCGGATATAGCTCGCAGCATCCAACTGACGAGGTAAGTGATTCAACCCCATTACGGGACACTTTGTAGTAATCGAATTGATTATAAGAGGGTTTCATCCCTTCCTTTCCTTTGACAGGAATGGATGGAGAAGGCCAGGCAGCTTATCAGCCCGGCTCCCATGCCAGAAGACCCAGTGGACGCCCGTTTAGCAGGGCTGCTGGTTCCGGCACCGCACGTGGTGCCGGAGAAGAAGGCCAAGAAGGTGGCCGCGGGGACTCGAAAGAGTTCCCGCAATCAGGCGTCTGACGACGACGCGGACTCCTCCCCCGAAGACGAGGAGGAGGAGGAGTACTCTCTCCCGGAGGGGGGAGAGAAGAAGAGGAAGGCTTCCCCAATAGGGGAGGCTGAAGGGTCCAAGAGGGGGAGAACTATCCCCCTGGACAGTTTCGCCAACACCAGTGTTGGCGAGGATGAGTGGCCTCCAAGGGCCAGACGTCCGGCAAGATCGTAAGTATCCAGATCCTTTACATGCAATTTCTTTCGTGTCGCGTAGTGTCCTTAATGCCGCATTCTGTCCATAGTCCGGCCAATGACGATCTCCCCGACTCATCGAGCGGGTCGTTGGCCCCGTCGGATGTGGATTCACTTCCGACTGCCTCTACCCCACGCGCCGACGAGGACGCCGAGGTGGGATCCCAGAGAGGGACCCATCAGGAGGAGGCTCCGGAGGCGCCGTCAGGCAGCCTCCCGGACTTTGCGCCGGACTCTACATCGGAACCCGCAGTGGTTCCAGAGTCCGGCAAGCGGCCCCTTCGAAAGAAGGGCAAGACTGTGACACCGGCGGCCTCCGTCCAACCGGAGGCGCCGGATAACTTGTTGGAGGCGCTTAAAGGCGCTTCCATCGAGGAAGAACACCGCACTATCATGAGTGCGGTGATTCAAAAGGTTCAGCTCGCCAAAAGCGGGCTGACCGAAGCCTGTAGCAGCCTTCTAACAGGCTTTGAGGTAAGAACTTAAAATTATGTAATGTAATACCGCATAGACAGTAGCCCTTGATGCTTAGTTCGGTGTTCGGAAAGAAAAGCCGGACTGAGGATCTAACAAGATATACGCAGGGTTGCCTAAAATATGTCAATATGGGTTTGCAGGCTGCGCTGCTGACCTCTGTCGCACTAACGGCGGAGGTTGATGTGCTAAAGCAGGATCTCGAGTGGTCCGAGCGAGAGCTCGGCCATGCGAAGAAGCAGCTCGAGGACAAAGAAGGTGAGTAACACCACTTTGAATGGTTACCTTACAAAAAAGGATTTTGGTTGCAATAAAATTAACAAGGATAATATGTGTATTGCAGGGGCCACTAACGAGGTGGCGGCCCTGAAGGAGGCTGTGTCCGCGGCCGAACGCAGTGCGGCCGCGGAACAGGCAGAGCGAGAAAAGCAGGAGGCACGGGTGGCGGAAGTACGGCAAGAGCTCCAGGCTCTCATGGAGAAACATGAGAGTTTGGAGCGTGACTCCAAGACTCGAGAGTCCGAGCTTGCCTCGGCTCTCGAAAGTGCCAAGTCCGCCAAGGCCGAAGCCCATAAGGCCCTTTAGGAGGTTGAAGATGTAAAGAAAATAGCGGCGGGTAAGGCATTTTTCATGCAAAGCAAGCATGTTAATGTAAAATACCTGATACTTACCCGCATTCGGAGCTCTCCAGGGGCGTTTGCAGATCTGCCGCGTAGTGCGTCCGATGCCGCCGCATTCTATCGTGGCGAGGAGGGGAGCTCGACGGAAAAAGTCTTCTGGTCTCAGTATGCCGAGGCCGGACACCCGGTGCCCCCAAGCGACCAGCTGAAGCAGCTGGTCGAACTCCATAAGGTAGCTGAAGAGGCCATGAAGGGCCTTATAGTCCGGCTGTGGCCTGGACAGGCCATGCCTGGGAGCTACTTTGGCCTCGTGCGGCGGCTGGTGGATGCATGCCCCTGGGTGGATGTTATCAAGCGCTCCGCCTGTATTGAAGGCGCTCGCCGGGCCCTCGCCCGCACAAAGGTGCAATGGGGCAGGTTGGATGCGGAGAAGCTTCTCACGGACCCACCGCCACCGGGCAAGGAGTATCGCACGCCCAAAATGTATTATAAATCTGTCTTGAAGGGAGCCCGCGATATTGCGGATGAGTGCCCCAGAAATGTAATCTTTGAGTGAATTTGCTATGTATTATCCTGTGCGCTGAAACTTTGTTCATGTGCGCGTTTAAGCAACGCTTGTTTAATTTAAAATATTACCTTCTGTGCGGCCGTTTATAAAATCTGAGAGATAGCAAGTCGTTGGCTTCAGCCCCCAAGCCACGAGTGCTAGGGTGTTCGGGATAAACTTGAGCACTCTTGTTCCCATTTTTGGGTCCATCTAGGGAGGCGCTCAACACAACGAACAAGGCAACCGGACTTATAATGCTTGAACACTCTCACTTAGCCATAGAATTCTATAATTTTAAATTTCGGCGAAGCCCCTGGTATTCGGAAGACCGAATCCGGGGCGCTATCCACGCCTTCGTCGGACATTGTCCGGAACTTCGCTCGAAGCGGCGTGAGTCTTTAAGGACCCGAAAAAACCTCTCGAACAGCGACCAGTCTCTCGCCTTATCATGCCAGTCAGTTTTAGCTTTCTCCACTGAGGCGCTCGCCCGGCTCAACCGGGGTGCAATCGCAGTGGTTCTCCTAGTGCCACCTTAGCCGACAGAACAGAACGTAAGGCACCAAAACGTGGGAGCCGGGCAAACCCAACTATTGACCCAAGACATGATTCGGAGCCGATTCATATAATGCTATAAGTTCGGGGTGCCGCACTTGTGAAAGTGTTCGGACTTATCACACCATAGAGTGAGGAACATAAGCCCCTGGCGTATTAGGCCGTACCAAAATATACGGGCGCAAGATGTCATATAATGAGCATATATATATAAAAGGTAATGCAATTGCAATCAAAAAGGTGCTGCATTATTTATGAAAGAAAGTCTGCTAGTAGAGCGGACTGATACAAATAGTGCGGTAAGCAAGGGATTTGGACTAAGTAAACATGTCCCCCTCCAGGGGTGAGCTGCGGACTTGGTGTATATAATCAAATTTAATGCTCGTAATTGAGACCACCTGAGTGTTCGTCGCAGCCTTCTTTAGTCCCTGACTGTTGCATCATGAGTTCGGCAGGTTCGCCGCCGGACAGGGCTTCTGGTTAACGGAGTCCTGTGTACATAAAAGAAGGAAAATAAAAAATATATAAAAAAAGGGGGGCACACTTGCGAGCCCCCGGTGTGGTCGAACCGCACTCAGGGTCCGTTGCGATCGTGCCCCCTTCCCTGTGCCCATGGTATCTCCAAAGCGTAATGATGTACCCGGAGTGTTATTCTTGCGATCATGCGCGGGCGAGGGTTGGGGCCGCATTGCTACGCATGCTCTGATCGCGCCAGGTGGTCTTGGTTGGTATTGCTTCGGGCGCGTTTTGCTGTATCCGGCTGTTTAACGGCCGGACTGTAGAATTGCCTTAAGAGGCTACTCTGTACTTCTGCCGCGAGAGCCGCTGTATGTTCCTCCGTTCAGAGGGAGCGTTCCGTATTCCCATTGACCGTGATGACTCCACGAGGTCCTGGCATCTTGAGCTTTAGGTATGCATAATGCGGCACCGCGTTGAATTTTGCAAACGCGGTTCATCCGAGCAGAGCGTGATAGCCGCTGCGAAACGGGACTATGTCGAAGATTAACTCTTAGCTCCGGAAATTATCCGGGGATCCGAAGACCACTTCCAGTGTGACTGAGCCTGTACAGTTGGCTTCCACTCCTGGTATGACACCTTTAAAGGTTGTCTTTGTAGGTTTAATCCTTGAGGGGTCTATGCCCATTTTGCGCATTGTATCCTGATAAAGCAGGTTCAGGCTACTACCGCCGTCCATCAGGACTCTCGTGAGGTGAAATCCATCGACGATTGGGTCTAAAACCAATGCGGCGAATCCGCCATGGCGTATGCTGGTCGGATGGTCTCTTCGATCGAAAGTGATCGGACAAGAGGACGATGGATTGAACTTCGGGGCGACTGGCTCCATCGAATAGACGTCCCTTAGTGCGTGTTTCCTCTCCCTCTTGGGTATATGGGTCGCGTAAATCATGTTCACCGTTCGCACTTGTGGGGGAAAACCCTTCTGTCCTCTATTGTTCGGCGGTTGGGTCTCTTCCTCGTCGTCGCTGTTCAGCCCCTTGTCGTTGTTTTCGGCAATTAACTTGCCTGCCTGCTTGAACACCCAGCAATCTCTATTAGTGTGATTAGCTGGTTTTTCAGGGGTGCCATGTATCTGGCATAAGCGGTCGAGTATTCGGTCCAAGTTGGACGGACCCGGAGTGGTTCTTTTGAACGGCTTCTTCCGCTGATCGGGTTTAGAGCCTCGGAATCCGGCGTTGACTGCCGTATCCTCCTTATCGTCGCCGTTAATGCGGCGTTTGTTTTTGTTTCGACGTGACCTGCCGTTGTTGTCCTTAGTATCCGGACTGCCAAAATTTTTACGGAGATTGTTGCTGCGGGCTAGCCAGCTGTCCTCTCCCGCGCAAAAGCGGGTCATTAACGATGTGAGGGCTGCCATGGATTTCGGATTTTCCTGCCCCAGGTGCCGGGCTAGCCATTCGTCCCGGATATTATGTTTGAAGGCTGCAAGGGCCTCTGCATCTGGACAGTCGACGATTTGGTTTTTCTTTGTCAAGAACCGTGTCCAGAATTGTTTGGCCGATTCGTCTGGCTGCTGAATAATGTGGCTTAGGTCATCGGCGTCTGGTGGTCGCACATACGTGCCCTGGAAGTTGTCGAGGAATGCGGCTTCCAGGTCTTCCCAGCACCCAATTGACTCTGCGGGCAAGCTATTTAGCCAATGCCGAGCTGGTCCTTTAAGCTTGAGTGGGAGATACTTTATGGCATGGAGATCGTCGCCGCGGGCCATATGGATGTGGAGAAGATAGTCTTCGATCCAAACCGCGGGGTTTGTTGTGCCATCGTAAGATTCGACGTTTACGGGTTTAAACCCTTCGGGGATTTGATGATCCATTACTTCGTCAGTGAAGCATAGCGGGTGTGCGGCGCCTCTGTATTGAGCAATATCGTGACACGGCTTGAGAGAGCGTTGTCTGCTGTGTTCGGCCCGGCCGGGGTTATTGTATCCGGCGCGACGGTATTCGTCATGGGTCGTGGGGCGCCCACATGATCCGTAAATGGATCTGGATTACCTTGCTTTGTCCTCCAATATGTCTCGCAACTCCGGCGCGTTCCCTCTTGGCTTCGTACTTTTGGAGCGATGCCGGGGTACAGTCTTGGCTGGGGGCCTGGATGCCTCTCTGTCACGACCACGGGGTGGTCGGTCAGCCATATCGTGCGCTGGTGATGGAGGTATGTGTGCTTCCTCCTCTAATCGGGGGAGCAGCTTGCGTCTTGGGTAACTTTTGGAGGGGCGTTTGAGTTTATACTCTTCGACCGCGAGGACCTCGGTCCATCGATCGGCCAGCTGGTCCTGATCTGCTTGAAGCTGTTGCTGCTTTTTCTTTAGGCTGTTTGCTGTGGCGATAAGCCTGCGCTTGAAGCGCTCTTGTTCGACGGGATCCTCAGGTACGACGAATTCATCATCGTTGAGGCTTGCTTCGTCTTCGGAGGGAGGCATATAGTTATGATCCTCAACCTCTTTGTCTGCCGCCCTCTCGTGAGGGCTTGCTTCTGCATCCTCCTGCGCTGAGTCTTGCTGGAGGGGATTGTCTTCGGCACTCTCTGGAGTATTATTATCTCCTGTGCCGGATTCTCCATTCTTGCTGTGGCGGGATTTAGAGCGGCGCCACTGACGCCGGCGTTTTGGCTGCTTCTTTAAAGAGTTTGCCTCCGTTGCTTCCTCGCCGTCCCCGTCTTTTGGGGTGTCCACCATATATATGTCGTATGACGAGGTGGTCTTCCAGTGCCCTGTAGGCGCTGGTTCCTGTTCATCTCCATCATTGTCGTCCATAGCGTCGATGTCGTCGGAGTCCTAGTCTAGCATCTCGGTTAGATCGTCGACAGTGGCTACAAAGTGGGTGGTGGGTGGGCTCTGAATTTCTTCGTCGTCCGTACCCCAACCATCCTGGCCATAGTCCGGCCAGGACTCTCCTGATAATGAGAGATGCTTTAGTGAATTCAGGATATCGCCAAAAGGCGACTATTGGAAGATGTCCGTGGCGGTGAATTCCATAACCGGCGCCCAATCCGAATTGATTGGTAGGGGCGCGGGAGGTTCGGAGCCCGGCAAGGAGTCCGGCGCCTCGGAATCACGAGTTTCACAGGGGACAAGATTAGTGTTCGGCTCCATCGCCGTGGATGTTGAAGCCCCCAGGGTGGCGTCTATCCACCGGCCCTCGATCTGGGCGATCGGCTCCGGACTAATGGCCGGAACGGATTCGTGTGCGGCCACCAAGGCACTGTTCGGCGTCAGAGCTAGATCATGCCCATCGCAACAGTGCGGCGCGCTTGGCTGTGGCTCGGGTCCATCGAAGATCAAGTCTCCGTGGACATCGGCCGTGAAGTTTAGGCTTCCGAATCTGACCTGACGGCCAGGGGCGTAGCTTTCGATCTGCTCCAGATGGCCAAGTGAATTAGCCCGCAGTGCGAAGCCCGCAGTGCGTTGTTGGTTGAAGATCCCATCAAGCCTATCGGTGACGACACAGAGGAACTCTCAATGAAAGCACCAATGTCGGTGTCAAAACCGGCGGATCTCGGGTAGGGGGTCCCGAACTGTGCGTCTAGGCGGATGGTAACAGGAGACGAGGGACACGATGTTTTTACCCAGGTTCGGGCCCTCTTGATTGAGGTAAAACCCTACGTCCTGCTTGATTAATATTGATGATATGGGTAGTACAAGAGTGGATCTACCACGAGATCAAGGAGGCTAAACCCTAGAAGCTAGCCTATGGTATGATTGTTGTAATGTATGTTGTCCTACGGACTAAAGCCCTCCGGTTTATATAGACACCGGAGAGGGCTAGAGTTACACAGAGTCGGTTACAATGGTAGGAGATCTACATATCCGTATTGCCAAGCTTGCCTTCCACGCCAAGGAAAGTCCCATCCGGACACGGGACAGAGTCTTCAATCTTGTATCTTCGTAGTCTTGGAGTCCGGCGGATAATGATAGTCCGGCTGTCTGGACACCCCCTACTCCAGGACTCCCTCAGCGTCTCTCTTGAAAGAAAACATACAGTGGGTGAACAAATTACTATCGAGCAATCGATAGAAAAGTGCAAAGTTATGATGATATCCAGGGCAATGATTATGAATATAGGCATCACGTCTGCGTCAAGTAAACCGAAACGATTCTGCATCTACTAGTATTACTCCACACATAAACCGCTATCCAGCATGCATCTAGAGTATTAAGATCATAAGAACGAAGTAACACTTTAAGTATGATGACATAATGTAGAGGGATAAACTCAAGCAATATGATATAAACCCCATATTTTCACCCTTGATGGCAACAATACAATACGTGCTTCGCTACCCCTACTTTGTCACTGGGTGAGGACACTGCAAGATTGAACCCAAAACTAAGCACCTCTCCCATTGGAAGAATAATCAATCTAGTTGGCCAAACCAAACCAATAATTCGAAAAGAAATACAAAGATATTTAATCATGCATATAAGAAACCAGGGAAGATTCACATAATATTCAGAGATAATCTGATCATAAATCTACAATTCATCGGATCTCGATAAGCACACCGCAAAAGAATATTACATCACATAGAACTCGAAGAACATCGAGGAGAACATTGTATTAAAGATCATAGAGAGGGAAGAAGCCATCTAACTACTAGCTATGGACCCGTAGGTCTGCGGTAAACTACTCACGCTTCATCGGTAGGGCAATAGGGGTTGATGTAGATGCTCTCCGTGATCAAATCCCCCTCTGGTAGATGGGATCTCACGGGAATAAAGTTTTGCAGCGGCAGAAAAGTATTTTCAAGGATGCTTATGATGTTGGGGGATATGTGGGAATTTATAGGCCAAGAATTAGGGATAGGAGACCTCTGAAGGGCCCACAAGCCTAGGGGTGCCCCCCTAGGGGCGTGCCCCTAGGGCTTGTGGCCTCCTTGAGGGTCTTTTTACTTCATCTCCAAGCCCTATGGGTGTCCTCTGGTCCTAGAAAAATCATCGTGAAAGTTTTATTCTGTTTGGACTCCGTTTGATGTTCCTTTTCTGTAAAACTCAAAAACAAGGAAAAAACGGAAACTGGCACTGGGCTCTAGGTTAATAGGTTAGTCCCAAAAATAATGTAAACTATCATATTAATGCATATAAAACATCCAAAAAAGATAATATAATAACATGGAAAAATAAAAAATTATAGATACATTGGAGACGTATCAGCCTATATAATGATCATTGCCTGGATCATCATAATTATTTGAGGTTCTATCAATTGCCCAAAAATGATTTGTTTACCCACCATATGCTATTTTTCTCGAGAGAAGCCACTAGGGAAATCTACGGCCCCCGAGTCTATTCTCCATCATATTTGCTTTGAGATCTATTTTTATTCGCTTTTATTTTCAGATCTATTATTCTAAAAACCCCAAAATACCTTGCTGCAATTTTTTATTACTTACTTTATTTTGCGTCTTATCGAGATCTATTTATCCAATCTATCACAATTTTTATCCCGTCAAATTGACAATTCCTACGATGTTACCCGTAAGAGGGATTGACAACCCCTCATAAGCGTCGGGTTGCGAGTATTTGTTCTTTGTGTGTAGGTACTATTTACATAGTGTTGCTTGGTTCTCCTACTGGTTTGATAACCTTGGTTTCATAACTGAGGGAAATACCTACCATAGCTGTACTGCATCATCCCTTCCTCTTTGAGAAAATACCGAAGTAGTTCAAACGACATCAAGGGGGCCACCTGGTGAGCACAAGATACCGGGGCGCGGTAGGCCCCCCAGGCGCGCCCGGGTGGGTTGTGCTCAGCCCAGCCCAGCCCACCTTCGGTGCCCATCTACTGGTATATACGTCATTTTGACCTAGAAAAAAATGAGGAGAGGACTTTTGGGATGGAGCGCCATCATCTCGAGGCAGAACTTGAGCAGCAGCACTTTTGCCCTCCGGCGGAGCGATTCCGCCGGGGGAACTTCCCTCCCGGAGAGGGAAATCGAAGCCATCGTCACCACCAACAACCCTCTCATCTTTGGGAGGCCAATCTCCATCAACATCTTCAACAACATCATCTCCTCTCAAACCCTAGTTCACCTCTTGTGATCAATCTTTGTACCGGAACCTTAGATTGGTACTTGTGGGTGACTAATAGTGTTGATTACATCTTGTAGTTGACTACTATATGGTTTATTTGGTGAAAGATTATCTGTTCAGATCCATTATGCTATTTAATACCCCTATGATCTTGAGCATGATTATCATTTGTGAGTAGTTACTTTTGTTCTTGAGGTCATGGGAGAATCTTGTTGCAAGTAATCATGTCAACTTGATATGTGTTCGATATTTTGATGATATGTATGTTGTGATTCCCTTAGTGGTGTCATGTGAACGTCGACTACATGGCACTTCACCATCTTTGGGCCTAAGGGAATGCATTGTGGAGTAATTATTAAATGATGGGTGGCTAGAGTGACAGAAGCTTAAACCCTAGTTTATGCACTACTTCGTAAGGGGCCGATTTGGATCCAAATGTTTAATGTTATGGTTAGATTTTATCTTAATACTTTTCTCGTAGTTGCGGATGCTTGCGAGGGGGTTAATCATAAGTGGGAGGTTTGTTCAAGTAAGAACAGCACTCAAGCACTGGTCCACCCACATATCAAATTATCAAAGTAGCGAACACGAATCAAACCAACATGATGAAAGTGATTAGATGAAATTCCCGTGTACCCTCAAGAACGCTTTGCCTATTATAAGATATTGGCCTGTCCTTTGACACAAAGGGATTGGGCTACCTTGTTGCACTTTATTTACCGTTACCATTACTTGGTCGTTACAAATTATCTTGCTATCAAACTACCTGTTACTGATAATTTCAGTGCTTGCAAAAAGTACCTTGCCAGAAACCACTTGTCATTTCCTTCTGCTCCTCGTTCGGTTCATCACTCTAACTTATCGAAAGGACTAATATTGATCCCCTATACTTATGGGTCATCAATCCTTTTCAAGTACTTCAAGATGTTCTTGACGCTGTCTAGTGATCCACTCTTGGATTACTTTGGTACCTCCCTGCCAAACTTATGGCAAGGCACACCTCAGGTCTAGTACACAGCATGGCATACACAATAGAACCTGTCATGGATTTGTCACAGCAGATGCCCTAGAGAAAGGACTTAGGTGTGGAGCCATCGTAACTAGGTTAGCTTGAAGGGGTTGGATGCGACAAAGGATACAAAGGAGCTACCCAGGTTTAGCCCCTCACCATGGAGGTAAAAGCCTACTTCCTACATATAGTTGTATTGCTTGAGTTTCGATTACAAGGGAGCGAATATGCTTGACCTAGTTCTCAATTGCTTATTTCTTGAGTTAACCCACCACCGGGTCTCACCTTTATATACATAGGTTGGGACCTGGCAACTTACAGAGTCCCGGCTGGCTCACACAACGGCTCGGTTTCTAACTACTCATGCCTTACGGAGCAAGTCTTCTTTCGGTGATTCACAGGCCCTGGCCTTGGGCCTTCACCAGACCCGCCTCTAAGAGCCATTGTGTTCATACTTCTTCTTGGGCCTCCTTGGACTTTCTTCATATTAAACCGCCATCAGTGTGACCCGGCCCCTCCTGGGCGGGTCATACCTCGGAGTTATATCCCCAACATTAGGTCCCAGGTTGATTTGAACTTGTTCACATCAATCTTCACTTTTTAACTTTGACATATGCACCTGTGTCGAATCTTCATTAGACCGATGTAACCTTCCATGACGTCACATAAACCAAATAATTGTAAGCCGCCATGACGTCATGTGCATTAATTCCGCACAAGGTCCAGAATATCTCAACGGATCCTTATCTTAATAGACTTCCCGAAAATCAAGGCATCTATATTGTTAACATAATCATTTTGGCTCCCTGATTTCCATGCATTCCATCTCATCACTTCCTTATAAATAGGGACAGGGGGCCCGTTTTCACTTTTCACTCCTGCCTCCGCATCTTCTTCTTCCTTCTCGTGACTCTGTTGCGACCCGAGCCCCGCCGCCGCCGTCCTCCTCCAACGGCGTCAACTCCGGCCGCTGCATCAACTTGAGCGAACCAGAAAACGGCGGCGCTCCTCTACTGTTCATCAGCATCAGTAAGTACTCATCTCCCCTCATACCAAATTTGCATTAGGGTTCCGGTCGTTTGTCGGTGTTCTTCACCGTTCATCATAGTTCCCTAGAATGCTTAGTTTGATCTGAAAATGGTATTGAGGTTGCGCGGTAGTGGTTTTAGCATCGTCTTCCAACCGCGGATGCCCCCCTCTGTCCAAGATTCAATCTTAGCTCATGAGTTCTTCCACTCTCATAGCCTTAGGTCTAAGAATTTATTCTTATTTTTTGAACTACTGTAGATCCAAAATCATAAGTAGAACTTATAAAACTTGTTTATCCAGCACTTAGTGAAATTTTATTCCACTCCAGATCTGTAGATAAATGCTCCGCTACTGTCGTGGGGGCTTTGACTATGAAAACAGTTCCACACACAACGCTGATAAGTCTCCTGAGCACTCTTAAGCCTAAAAGGCATAAATACATAGCAAAAAGCTCCCAAAGGTGTGATGAAAGTAGTCTTCTCTTAGTCTTTGACTGCCATCTTGATCTGATGGTATCCAGAATAAGCATCTAGGAAACATAAATGCTCACAACCCGCCATGGCATCTATGATCTGATCAATACGGGGAAGAGCAAAAGGATCGGCTGGACAAGCCTAATTAAGGTCTGTGTAATCCACACACACACATGCGCCAAGTGCCATTTTTCTTAAGGACCAGCACCGGGTTAGCCAACCATTCAGGGTGAAAAACTTCAACGATGAACCCAGCTGCTAAGAGCCGGGCCACCTCTTCTCCAATGGCCTTACATCTCTCCTCATTAAAACGATGGAGGAATCGCTTGACCGGTTTAAACTTGGGATCAATATTAAGAGTGTGCTCAGCGAGTTCTCTTGGTAGACCCGGCATGTTTGAAGGCTTCCATGCAAAGATGTCCCAGTTCTCACGGATGAACTCGATGATCATGCTTTCCTATTTCGGATCCATATTGGCACATATAGTGAACTGCCGAGATGAGTTGCTACGGACGAAGTCAACCTGTTTGGTGTCGTCTGCTGACTTAAACTTCAACAAAGGATCATGTTATGTAGTTGGCTTATTTAACGGAGTCATATCAGCCGGGTCAACATTGTCTTTATAAAACTTAGGTTCCTCCGTAGCACAGGCAGACTCAGCATAAGCAGCATCACCTTCTTCACATTCCAAGGCTATCTTTCTGTCACCATGTACCATGATGGTACCCTTGCGACCCGATATCTTAAGCTGTAGATACACATAACAAGGTCACGCCATAAACTTGGCACAAGTTGGTCATCCGAACAGAGCGTGATAGGGGCTTTTGACCTTGACCACTTCAAAGGTCAATGTCTCATCCCTATAATTATGCTCATTGCCAAATGACACTTCCAAGGCTATCTTGCCCACCGGGTATGCCGACTTACCAGGCACCACGCCATGAAAGACTGTAGAGGACGGCTTAAGAATCCTTGTTTGTCAGGTTCATACGGCAAAAAGTGTCATAATAAAGGATAATGATGCTATTGCCTCCATCCATAAGCACCTTAGTGAACTTGTAGCCTCCAACCTGAGGGGCTACCACCAAAGCCAGCTGACCCGGATTGTCAACCTAGGGCGGGTGATCCTCACGGCTCCATACAATTGGCTGCTCTGACCATCATAAGTATCGAGGTACGGCCGACTCCAACGTATCTATAATTTTTGATTGTTCCATGCTATTATATTACCCCTTTTGGATGTTTATGGGCTTTCTTTTACACATTTATATCATTTTTGGGACTAACCTATTAACCGGAGGCCCAGCCCATATTGTTGTTTTATTGCCTGTTTCAGTATTTCGAAGAAAAGGAATATCAAACGGAGTCCAAATGGAATGAAACCTTCGGCAGCGTGATTTTTTTTGGAAGAATATCATCCTGGAGACTTGGAGTTTAAGTCAGAAGATCCTCGAGGAGGCCAGGAGATAGCCCCCCCCCCCCTACTGGGCGCGCCCCCTGTCTCGTGGGCCCCTCGAGCACCTCCCGACCGACTTCTTTTGCCCATATAAGCCTACGTACCCTAAAAACATCGAATATCAAGATAGATCGGGAGTTCCGCTGCTGCAAGCCTCTGTAGCCACCAAAAACCTCTCGGGAGCCCGTTCTGGCACCCTGCCGGAGGGGGGATCCCTCACCGGTGGCCATCTTCATCATCCCGACGCTATCCATGACGAGGAGGGAGTAGTTCACCCTCGGGGCTGAGGGTATGTACCAGTAGCTATGTGTTTGATCTCTCTCTCTCTCTCTCTCTCTCTTGTATTCTCTCCATGGCACGATCTTGATGTATCGCGAGCTTTGTTATTATAGTTGGATCTTATGATGTTTCTCCCCCTCTACTCTCTTGTGATGAATTGAGTTTCCCTCTTGAAGTTATCTTATTGGATTGAGTCTTTACTTTGAGAACACTTGATGTATGTCTTGCCGTGTTTATCTGTGGTGACAATGGGATATCACGTGCCACTTGATGTATGTTTTGGTGACCAACTTGCGGGTTCCGCCCATGGACCTATGCATAGGGGTTGGCACACGTTTTCTTGACTCTCCGGTAGAAACTTTGGGGCACTCTTTGAAGTACTTTGTGTTGGTTGGATGAATTTGAGATTATGTGATGCATATCGTATAATCATGCCCACGGATACTTGAGGTGACAATGGAGTATCTAGGTGACATTAGGGTTTTGGTTGATTTGTGTCTTAAGGTGTTATTCTAGTACGAACTCTTTAATAGATCGATCCGAAAGAATAACTTTGAGGTGGTTTCGTACCCTACCATAATCTCTTCGTTTGTTCTCCGCTATTAGTGGCTTTGGAGTGAATCTTTGTTGCATGTTGAGGGATTGTTATATGATCTATCTATGTTATTATTGTTGAGAGAACTTGCACTAGTAAAAGTATGAAGCCTATGCCTTGTTTCCTATCATTGCAATACCGTTTACGCTCACTTTTATCATTAGTTACCTTGCTGTTTTTATATTTTTAGATTACAAATACCTTTATCTACTATCCATATTGCACTTGTATCACCATCTCTTCGCCGAACTAGTGCACCTATACAATTTGCCATTGTATTGGGTGTGTTGGGGACACAAGAGACTCTTTGTTATTTGGTTGCAGGGTTGTTTGAGAGAGACCATCTTCATCCTACGCCTCCTACGGATTGATAAACCTTAGGTCATCCACTTGAGGGAAATTTGCTACTGTCCTACAAACCTGTGCACTTGCAGGCCCAACAACGTATACAAGAAGAAGGTTGTGTAGTAGACATCAGACCCCGGGTCTTTAGTATTGTCAGAGTCGGCGTACTTGATGAGATATGCCATAAGCTCTCCCATGTCATTGCAATGACGTTTAAGCCACCCTAACTTCTGCTTGAGGGGGAGAAAACGACAATTTTTCTACAGAATTAAAACAGCAGAGCCGACATTGATGCTATCTGAGGAGTGTATAACAGCCGAAACACGGCGCACCCAGTGGTGGGCCGATTCATCCTCGCGCTAGACACAGGTGTCTAGATCAATAATCGATAGAGGCTGCTTGCACGTGTCTTCGAAATTCTGAATAAAACACGCCTTCAACTCGGCCCATGAACTAATGTAGTTGGCAGGTAACCCTTTCAGCCAAGTTCATGCTGGCCCATCTAACATCATGGTGAAGTATTTGGCACATACAGCATCGTTAACATCCAGCATCTCCATGTCCAGCTCATAGCTCTCAATCCAAGCCTCAGGCGGTTGATCAACTGTGTAATTAGACACCTTACGAGGACCCTTAAAATCTTTGGGCAGACACTCATTTCGAAGAGTCGGCACCAGACAGGGTACTCCAACTAACCGAGAGGTCATTCCCACTTCTATAGACACATAAGGATTTAACTAAGGTTCTCGATGAGCCACTAACTGAGCCGCCAGCTCCGCCTCTTGGTGTGCTCTAGCTTGATCCGTTAGAACCTGAATATTATTATTGCCATAGGGCGGGTTATGACGCCATTCGCTGCTGGAGACCGCTGGCGACTCAACACGCCGGCTGTAGTTTCGACTCTGACGTGGAGTTGAATGGATTTGCTGGCGGCTATAAGAGTACGCCGCCTACTGAGCAACCGCCATCTGAAGAAGTTCCACCGCGTTCCAGGCCTCTCTCTCACAACAAGAGATTCGCCTTCAATGGGAAGAGCCGCCAGCTGTGAAGCCGCGGCAATCATGTTGTCCAACGGGTTAGAGTAATGACCTAGAGGTGTTGATACTCGCTGAGGTGGGGTTAAATCTACATGGGGTGGGTCTGCTGCGCGGGGCTGAGCCGCCGCTCCAGTGACAGGCGCCTCAGTGGCGCGGGTCACGCCAGGCGGGTTACTCGGCCCTGCGTCGCGCGTAGTGAAGAGGTTCCCCCCCTCAAATTGCGGAGGAAGATGGCTCTGGTGCCTCCTCTGTAAGACAGCGTTTGATGAGTTATGATCCAGACTTAGACGAAAAGTCTCGGCGCGTACTCGCTGTGACTCAGCCTCCAAAGCGGCCCGCTCTGTTGCCATTCTAGCATTCTCAGCATTAAGCTCCTCCTTAGCCTGAGCTATCTCATCCCGCAGTTTCGCAACTTCCACCTTATGTTGTGACTGAGTCCTCGGGGTTACCTCTGTAGCTAACAAAGTTGCCAAAGCCTCCAAGAGCTCGGATAAGACCTAAGCCAGCGGGCGCACAGGGCCGCTGGCTCTGGCCGTTGTAGCAGCCATTGAACTAGAGGTCATAGCGGCAGTAGTTGATGAATTCATCACCTATTGCGTGTCGGCCATGAAGATAGCCGCCTGCTTGGCGGCTCATAGGAGTCCGGAATACTTTTGCCATAGGAATAGCCCCCAAGCCCGCCATCTTGCAATTGATAGATTGATTCGCTCTCGCCGATTGAAGACTCATCACCTGAATAGATAGTCGTTTCTCCACAAGACACAGTGCCCTCCTCAAGGTAGATGTTTGCTTGAACTACGTCGGTATTTCCCCAAAGAGGAAGGGATGATGCAGCACAACAATGGTAGGTATTTCCCTCAGTGATGACACCAAGGTTATCTAACCAATAGGAGAACCATGCAACACCACGTAAACAACTCCTGCACACAAACAACAAATACTTGAACCCGACGTAAGAGAGGGGTTGTCAATCCCTCACGGGTAAAAAGATAGATAAAATTGTAGTAGATTGGATAAATAGATCTCGCGGGAATGCGAGATAAAATAAATTACTAAAAATTGCAACAAGGTATTTTTGTATTTTTGGTTTAATAGATCTGGAAATAAAAGAAAATAAAAATAGATCACGAAAGTGAATATATTAAAGAAGAGACCCGACGCCGTAGGTCTCACTAGTGGCTTCTCTCGAGAAAAATAGCAAACCGTGGGAAAACAATTACTGTTGGGCAATTGATAGAACTTCAAATAATCATGACGATATCCAGGCAATGATCATTATATAGGCATCATGTCCAAGATTAGTAGATCGACTCATGCTTGCATCTACTACTATTACTCCACAGATCAACCGCTATCCAGCATGCATCTAGTGTATTAAGTTCATGGAAAATTGAAGTAATGCAATTAGAATGATGACATAATGTAGACAAGATCTATTTATGTAGAAATAGACTCCATCTTGTTATCTTTAATAGCAACGATACATACATGTCGTTTCCCCTTCTGTCACTGGGATCAAGCACCGTAAGATCGAACCCATTACAAAGCACCTCTTCCCATTGCAAGATAAATAGATCAAGTTGGCCAAACAAAACCCAAATATCGGAGAAGAAAAATGAGGCTATAATCAATCATGCATATAAGAGATCAAAGAAGACTCAAAAAACTTCCATGGATAAAAACATAGACCTGATCATAAACTCAAAGTGCATTGGATCCCAACAAACACACCGCAAAAAGAGTTACATCATATGGATCTCCATGAGACCATTATATTGAGAATCAAACGAGAGAGAAGAAGCCATCTACCCATAGGACTACAATGAACTACTCACGCATCATTGGAGAGGCACCAATGGACATGATGAACCCCTCCGTGATGGTGTCTAGATTGCATCTGGTGTTTATGGAACTTGCGGCGGCTGGAATTGATTTTCGTTGACTCTCCTAGGGTTTCTAGAATATTGGGGGTATTTATAGAGAAAATAGGCGGTGAGGGAGGCCACCGAGGTGGGCATAACCCACCTGGGCGCGCCTGGGCCCCCAGGCGCGCCCTGGTGGGTTGTGCCGCCCTCGGGGCACCCCTTTTGTACTTCTTCGGGCCATCTTGTGTCTTCTGGTCCAGAAAAAATCCACACAAAGTTTCGCTGCGTTTGGACTCCGTTTGGTATTGATTTCATGTGATGTAAAAAACAAGCTGAAAACAACAACCGACATTGGGCACTATGTCAATAGGTTAGTACCAAAATGATATAAAATGATTATAAAATGATTGTAAAACATCCAAGAATGATAATATAACAGCATGGAACAATAAAAAATTATAGATACGTTCGAGACGTATCAGCATCCCCAAGCTTAATTCCTGCTCGTCCTCGAGTAGGTAAATGATAAAAACATAACTTTTGATGTGGAATGTTGCCTGGCATGTTCATCACATATTCTTTTCTTTGTAGAATGGACATTTGGACTTTTATATTGTTCAAAGCAATAGTCTAGTTTTGACATGAAGACTTTAATACTCAAGCATATCAAGAAGCGACCATGTATTTCAAAATATCAACGCTAAAGCAAGTTATCCCTAGCCCATTATGCTCAATCATTGATCCATTCATGAAACACACTCGAACACTAGGTATACCCAATGCTCAAGTACGATCAGAGTGCCCCTCAGTTGGTGATTCATAAGAGAAGATGGAGACTCAAGTAAAAATAAAAATTGCATAAAGTAAAAGAAAGGCCCTTCGAGGAGGGAAGTAGGGATTTGTAGAGGTGTCAGAGCTCAAAGCGAAAATTGAGAGAAAAAAACCTTTTAGGAGGCATACCTTTCCCACCAATGAAAATGAGTTAGAGTTCCCTACACTTTCCATGCTAGATATATCATAGGCGGTTCCCAAATAGAAAATAAAGTTTATTCCTTTTTCCACCATACTTTCACTTTCCATGGCTAACCGTATCCACGGGTGCCCTCCATACCAACACTTTCGAAGGAATTTATTATTTGACAACATAAAGTAAATTCATTTTTTATTTCAGGACTAGGCATCCCTAATACCTTTGTCGTAGTCTCGTGCAATGACAAGTGAATAAACACTCATCGTGGGAATAACACATCTAGCATGGAAAATATTGGCCACCCCTCACCGCCTCGCGAGCGGTACGAGCACACAAAAGAGAAATTTACTTTGAAAATTAGAGATGGCACATACAAATTTTCTTAAAATGGCACGAAAATACCGCATATAGGTAGATATAGTGGACTCATATGGCAAAACTGGTTTAAAGGGTTTTGGATGCACAACTAGTGATCATACTTAGTGTAAATGAAGGCTAGCAAAAAGATTGAGAAGCATCCAACCAAGAAACGAAAAATCTCATAAGCGAGCATTAAGCATAACTAACACCGAATAATGCACCACAAGGATGATGTAATTTTCATTGCATAACTATTGACTTTCCTGCTTGCACAGGGAATCACAAACCTTAACACCAATATTCTTACTAAAGCATAATTACTCATCAACATGACTCACATATCATATCGTCATATCTCAAAACCATTACAAAGAACCAAGTTTATTTTGTCCAATGATCTTCATGAAAGTTTTTATTATATCCTCCTTGGATATCTATCACTTTGGGACTAATTTCATATGTTGCTTTTAATAAGCTCAAACAAATATAAGTGAACAACATGAGCATAATATTTCTTCTCTCAAAATAATCTAAGTGAAGCAAGAGAGAATTTCTTAAAAAAATTACTAACTCCCAAATAAATGTAAGTGAAGCATGAGAGCATTTCTTCAAAAAAATAACAAAGCACACCGTGCTCAAAAAGATATAAGTGAAGCACTAGAGCAATTCCAAGGCTCTAAAAATTTAAGTGAAGCATAGGAGCTAGCATAGCATAATTTTTGGTTCTCTCAAAAATGTGTGTCCAGAAAGGATTCGAGACTTAAAATGAAAATAAAAACAAGCAAAGACTCATATCATACAAGATGCTCCAAGCAAAACTCATAATATGTGACGAATAAAAATATAGCTCCAAGTAAAATACCGATGGTTGTTAGAAGCAAGAGGGGATGCTACTCGGGGGCATCCCAAAGCTTAGTTGCTTAATACTTCTTGAATATTATCTTGGGGTGCCTCGGGCATCCCCAAGCTTAGCCTTTTGCTAATCCCTATTCCTTCATCCATCATAATATCACCCAAATCTTGAAAACTTTAATCACACAAAACTGAACAAAACCTTCGTGAGATCCGTTAGTATAAGAAAGCAAACCACTACTATAAGTACTGTTGCAAACCCATTCATATTTTATTTTTGCATTATATCTACTGTATTACAACTCTTCTATGGTCAAAACTCTTCAAAGAAAACCATAGAATCATCAAAACAAGCACACAACGCAAGGAAAACAGAATCTGTCAAAAACAGAACAGTCTGTAGCAATCTGGAAACTTTGAATACTTCTGTAACTCCAAAAATTCGAAAAAATTAGGAAAACATGGAAAGTTTGTTTATTAATCTTATGCAAAAATAATAAACTCAAAATCACTCTTATATTAAAAACGAGAATTATTTTTGTTAGTATAAAAGTTTCTGTTTTTCAGCAAGATCAAATCAACTCTCACCCAAATCATCCCAAAGGCTTTGCTTGGCACAAACACTAATTTAAACCACAAAACACATATAATCAGAGGCATAATTGGATATTTTATTGAAAATAGTAAGAAAACCAAAAAGCAAAAAAGTTACAAGTTGGGTTGCCTCCCAACGAGCGATATCGTTTTACGCCCCTAGCTAGGCATAAAGCAAAGGATCTAAGTGTTGTCATTTTTAGTTCTAGATCCATACGATGCCATCATGATTGATTCATATGGTGGCCTAATTCTTGTTCTACGGAAGTGTTCCATACCCTTCCTTAGTGGAAATTAAAATTTAATATTGCCATCTTTCATGTCAATCACGGCACCAATAGTACGTAAAAACGGTCTACCAAGTATAATTGGACAAGACGGATTGCAATCAATATCAAGAACAATAAAATCTATGGGCACATAATTCCTATTTGCAAGAATAACAACATCATTAATTCTTCCCATATGCTTTTTAATAGTAGAATCTGCCAAGTGCAAATTTAAAGAGCATTCTTCAATATCGATAAGACCAAGCACATCACATAAAGATTTCGGAATTGTAGAAACACTAGCACCCAAGTCACATAAAGCAAAACACTCATAATTTTTAATCTTGACTTTGATGGTAGGTTCCCATTCATCATGCAATTTTGTAGGAATTGACACTTCTAATTCCAACTTTTCTTCAAAAGCTTTCATCATAGCATCAACAATATGTTTAGTAAAAGCTTTATTTTGTTCATAAGCATGGGGTGAATTTATCATGGATTGCAACAAAGAGATACAGTCAACCAAAGAGCAACTATCATAATTAAAGTCTTTGTAATCCAAAAGAGTGGGCGCATCACTAGTTAAAGTTTTGACCTCTTCAAACCCACTTTTATCAATTTTCTCAACATGATTTTCACCCTCCGAATTATCGGGACGCCTTATAGCTAAAGTTGACTCTTCTCCAGTCCCTTTTTCATCAATCTTAAATTTACTAAACAAAGAATCAATAGAAGAAACACCAATCATTTTAAGATCTTCATCACTTTTATCTTCTAACGATATTGGTTTGACAAGCATTTGATTCACTAAAGTAGCTTCACTCGAGGAAAAATGGCAAACCGTGGGAAAACAATTACTGTTGGGCGATTGATAGAACTTCAAATAATCTTGACGATTCCAGGCAATGATCATTATATAGGCATCATGTCCAAGATTAGTAGACCGACTCTTGCCTGCATCTACTACTATTACTCCACACATCGACCACTATCCAGCATGCATCTAGTGTATTAAGTTCATGCAAAAAATGGAGTAATGCAATAAGAAAGATGACAAGATGTAGACAAGATCTATTTATGTAGAAATAGACCCCATCTTGTTATCCTTAATAGCAACGATACGTACATGTCATTTCCCCTTCTGTCACTGGGATCAAGCACCGTAAGATTGAAACCATCACAAAGCACCCCTTCCCATTGCAAGATAAATAGATCAAGTTGGCCAAACAAAACCCAAATATCGGATAAGAAATACGAGGCTATAATTAATCATGCATATAAGAGATCAAAGAAGACTCAAATAACTTTCATGGATAAAAACATAGATCTGATCATAAACTCTAAGTTCATCAGATCCCAACAAACAGACTGCAAAAAGAGTTACATCATATGGATATCCAAGAGACCATTATATTGACAATCAAATGAGAGAGAAGAAGCCATCTAGCTACTAACTACCGACCCGTAGGTCTACAATGAACTACTCATGCATCATCGGAGAGGCACCAATGAACATGATGAACCCCTCTGTGATGGTGTCTAGATTGGATCTAGTGTTTCTGGAACTTGTGGCGGCTGGAATTGATTTTCGTCGACTCTCCTAGGGTTTCTGGAATATTGGGGTGTTTATAGAGCAAAGAGGCGGTGCGGGAGGCCGCCGAGGTGGGCATAACCCACTTGGGTGCTCCTACACCACCAAGTGCGCCCTGGTGGGCTGTGCCCCCCTCGGGGCACCCCTCTGGTACTTCGTCGGCCCATCTTGTGTCTTCTGGTCCAGAAAAAAATCCACAAAAAGTTTCGTTGCGTATGGACTCCGTTTGATATTGATTTCCTGCGATGTAAAAAATAAGCAGAAAACAGCAACTGGCACTGGGCACTATGTCAATAGTTAGTACCAAAAATGATATAAAATGATTGTAAAACATCCAAGAGTGATAATATAACGGCATGGAACAATAAATAATTATAGATACATTAGAGACGTATCAAAGGTCCGTCCCATGGATAAAACCGACGAAAGTACACTTCCGAGCGGGTTGAATCTTGGTGGGTCTCGCGTGCTGAGCCATCTCGACGGTGTTGGAGCAGGCGACCGGCTCAGGATATGCTTCGCCAATCTTGCCGACGAAGATTTGAACTCCGCCGAAGGGGACCTGATACCCATACTCGATTGAATTAGCCTCGGGACCCTAGCGAGAATCATCGATGTAGATCTTGCCGCGACGGCTCTTGGTCATCCAGCCCACGGCGTATCCCTTGATCCCTAAGAAGCTACCCTTCAAGAACTCGAATCCACCTTGCTCAGGCCCCACGGTGGGCGCCAACTATCGTGGATTTGTCACGACTAATGCCCTAGAGAAAGGACTTATGTTTGGAGCCATCGCAACTAGGTTAGCTCGAAGGGGTTGGAGGGGACAAAGGACACAACGAGTTACCCAGGTTCGGCCCCTCATCGTGGAGGTAAAATCCTACTTCCTTCTTATAGTTGTATTGCTTGAGTTTCGATTACAAGGGAGCGAATACGCTTGACCTAGTTCTCGATTGCTTGTTTCTTGAGTTAACCCACAGCTGGGTCTCACCTTTATATACACAGGTTTGGACCTGGCGGCTTACAGAGTCTCGGTCGCTTACACAACGTGATCGGCTCGGTTTTTAACTACTCATGCCTTACGGAGCTAGTCTTCCTTCGGTGATTCACATGCCCTGGCCTTGGGCCTTCACCAGGCCTGCCACTAAGAGCCACCGTGTTCATACTTCTTCTTGGGCCTCCTTGGACTTTCTTCATATTAAACCGCCATCGGTGTGACCCAGCCCCTCCTGGGCGGGTCATACCTCGGAGTTATATCCCCAACAGAACCTATGGCTGAGGCATAGGGAATAACTTTCATTTTTTTCTCTATCTTCTACCGTGGTCGGACTTTGAGTCTGACTCAATTTCACACCTTGCAACACAGGCAAGAACCCTTTCTTTGACTGGTCCACTTTGAACTTCTTCAGAACTTTGTCAAGGTATGTGCTTTGTGAAAGTCCTATTAAGAGTCTTGCTCTATCCCTATAGATCTTGATGCCCAATATATAAGCAGCTTCACCGAGGTCTTTCATTGAAAATTCTTATTCAAGTATCCTTTTATGTTATCCAGAAATTCTATATCATTTCCAATCAGTAATATGTCATCCACATATAACACTAGAAATGCTACAGAGCTCCCACTCAATTTCTTGAACATACAGGCTTCTTCGTAAGTCTGTATAAACCCATATGCTTTTATCACATCATCAAAGCGTATATTCCAACTCCGAGATGCTTGCACCAGTCCATAAATGGATCGCTGGAGCTTGCACACTTTGTTAGCACCTTTAGGATCGACAAAACCTTTTGGTTGCATCATATACAACTCTTCTTTAAGAAACTCATTAAGGAATGCAGTTTTGACATCCATTAGCCAGATTTCATAATCATAAAATGCGGAAATTGCTAACATGATTCAGACAGACTTAAGCATCGCTACGGGTGAGAAAGTCTCATCATAGTCAAACCCTTGAACTTGTCGAAAACCTTTTGTGACAAGTCGAGCTTTGTAGACAATGATATTACCATCAGCGTCCATCTTCTTCTTGAAGATCCATTTATTCTCAATGGCTTGCCAATCATCGGGCAAATCCACCAAAGTCCATACTTTGTTCTCATACATGGATCCTATCTCCGATTTCATGGCCTCAAGCCATTTGTCGGAATTTGGGCTCATCGTAGCTTCTTCATAGTTTGTAGGTTCGTCGTTGTGTCTAACAACATGACTTCCAGGACAGGATTACCGTACCACTCTACTGCGGTACGTGTTCTGGTCGACCTCCGAGGCTCAGTAGTAACTTGATCTGAAATTTCATGATGATCATCATTAGCTTCCTCTCTAGTTGGTGTAGGCATCATGGGAACTCTTTCCTCTGATGTACTACTTTCCAATTCGAGAGAAGGTACAATTACCTCATCGAGTTCTACTTTCCTCCCACTCACTTCTTTCGAGAGAAGCTCCTTCTCTAGAAATGACCCATTCTTAGCAACAAAGATCTTGCCTTCGGATCTGTGGTAGAAGGTGTACCCAATAGTTTCTTTAGGGTATCCTATGAAACGCACTTCTCCGATTTGGGTTCGAGCTTATAAGGCTATAACCTTTTGACATAAGAGACGCATCCCCAAACTTTAAGAAACAACAACGTAGGTTTCTTGCCAAACCATAGTTCATACGTTGTCAACTCAACAGATTTGTACGGTGCCCTATTTAACGTGAATGCGGCTATCTCTAATGCATAACCCCAAAATGATAAAGGCACATCGATAAGAGACATCATAGAATGCACCATATCTAATAAAGTACGGTTACAACGTTCGAACACACCATTATGATGTGGTGTTCAAGGTGGCGTGAGTAGTGAAACAATTCCACATTGTTTTAAATGAAGTCCAAACTCGTAGCTCAAATATTCGCCTCCACGATCAGATCATAGAAACTTTATTTTCTTATTACGATGATTCTCCACTTCACTCTGAAATTATTTGAACTTATCAAATGTTTCAGACTTGTGTTTCATCAAGTAGATATACCATACCTACTCAAATCATCTGTGAAGTTTAGAAAATAATGATACCCGCCGCGTGCCTCAACACTCATTGGACCGCATACATCAGTATGTATTATTTCTAATAAGTCATTAGCTCGCTCCATTGTTCCGTAGAATGGAGTTTTAGTCATCTTACCCATTAGGCATGGTTCTCAAGTATCAAATGATTCAAAATCAAGTGATTCCAAAAGTCCATCTGCATGGAGTTTCTTCATGCACTTCACTCCAATATGACCTAAACGGCGGTGCCACAAGTATGTTACACTATCATTATCAACTTTACATCTTTTGGCAATATTATGAATATGTGTATCACTACGACCGAGATTCAACAAGAATAGACCATTCATCAAAGGTGCATGACCATAAAAGATATTACTCATATAAATAGAACAACCATTATTCTCTGATTTAAATGAATAACCGTCCTGCATTAAACAGGATCTAGTTATAATGTTCATGCTCAAAGCTGGCACCAATAACAATTGTTGAGGTCAAAAGCTAATCCCAAAGGTAGATGCCGGGTAGCGTACCGACGGTGATCACATCGACATTGGAACCATTCCCGACGCGCATCGTCACCAAGTCCTTAGCCAATCTTCATTTATTCCGCAGCTCTTGTTTCAAGTTACAAATATGAACAACCGAACCAGTATCAAATACCCAGGCGCTACTATGAGCATTAGTAAGGTACACATCAATAACATGTATATCAAATACACCTTTGTTTACTTTGCCATCCTTCTTATCCGCCAAGTATTTGGGGATGTTCCGCTTCCAGTGACCATCTCCTTTGTAGTAGAAGCACTCAGTTTTAGGCTTGGGTCCAGCTTTGGGCTTCTTCACGGGAGCGGCAACTTGCTTGCCATTCTTCTTGAAGTCCTTTCTTTCCCTTGCCCTTTTTCTTGAAACTAGTGGTCTTCTTAACCATCAACACTTGATGCTCCTTCTTGATTTCTACCTCCACCGATTTCAGCATCGCAAAGAGCTCAGGATTCATTTTTGTCATCCCTTGCATATTATAGTTCATCACGAGGCCTCAGTAGCTTGGTGGCCGTGACTGAAGAACTCTGTCAATAACACTCTCAACTAGAAGATCAATTCCCAGCTGAGTCAAGTGGTTATGATACCCAGACATTTTGAGTGTGTGTTCACTGACAGAATTGTTCTCCTCCATCTTATAGCTATAGAACTTGTTGGAGATTTCATATATCTCAACCCGGGCATTTGCTTGAAATATCAACTTCAGTTCTTGGAATATCTCATATGCTCCGTGGCGTTCAAAACGTATTTGAAGTCCTGGTTCCAGGCCGTAAAGTATGGCACACTGAACTATTGAGTAGTCATCAGATCGAGCCTGCCAGACGTCATAACATCTGCGGCAGCTCCTGCAGCAGGTCTGTCAACTAGCGGTGCATCAAGGACACAATTCTATTGTCCAGCAATGAGGATAACCCTCAACTTATGGAGTGATACGTCTCCAATGTATCAATAATTTATGACGTATTCATGCCATGTTTACAACAATTTTATATGGTTTTGGTATGATTTGCATGGAACTAACCCGGACTGACGATGTTTTCAGCAAAACTACCGTGGTGTTGTTTTTTGTGCAGAAATGAAAGTTCTTCAAATGAGCTGAAACTTTTTGTGGATTTTATGGACCAGAAGAGAACCATTAGGCCAGAGCAGCACCTGGGGGGTGCCCCGAGGGGGGCACACCTCGGTGGCCTCCCGTACCCCTTCTTCGCCCTATAAATTCCCAAATATTCCTAAAACCCTCAGGGAGACCCTAGACCGGAAGCTCTGCCACCGCAAGCTTCTGTAGCCACCGAAAACCAATCAGGAGCCCATTCCGGCACCCTTCCGGAGGGGGAGATCATCACCCGTGGCCATCTTCATCATCCTGGTGGCCACCACGATGAGGAGGGAGTAGTCCACCCTTGGGGCTGAGGGTTTGTACCAGTAGCTATGTGTTTAATCTCTCTCGCGCATGATCTTGAGATGTCACGATCTTGATGTATCATGGGCTTTGTTAACATAGATGGATCATATGATGTTTCTCCCCTCTCTACACTTGCTGTGATGAATTGAGTCTTTACCCTTTGAAGTTTTGTCTTGTCGGATTGAATGTTTAGATCTGAGAACACATGATATATGTCTTGCATATGAATACCCATGGTGACAATGGGGTATTATTTTTATTCACTTGATATATGTTATGGCACTCAACTTGCGGATTCCCGAGGTGACTTTGGGGTAATCTATGCATAGGGGTTGATGTACATTTTTATTATCTTTTCTTCGATAGAAACTTTGGGGTCTCCTTGTAGTTCTTTGTGTGGATTGAGTATTATGAATCTGAAATTGTGTGATACATATCGTGTAATTAACTCATGGGTACTCGCGGTGACATTGGGGTATCTAGGTGACATTAGAGTTGGTTGATATGCACCATATGGTGTTATTTTAGTACAACTCTTGATTAGATCGATCGGAAAGAATAGCTTGTTGTTATTTTAGTAAGAACTCTAGGATAGATTGATCGGAAAGAATAGCTTTGAGGTGGTTTCGTACCCTACAAACAATTTCTATCTTTTGTTCTCCACTAATAGGAACTCGGGAGTGATTCTTTATTGCACTTTGAGGGATAATCATATGGTCCAACTATGTTAAGATTGTTGAGAGATTGCACTAGTGAAAGTATGCACCCTGGGCCTCATTTTCCATCATTGCAATACCGTTTGTGCTCCGTTTTACTATTTACTACCTTGCTGTTTTTTATTGTTCGCACTACAAAAACTCATATTTACTATCCATACTACACTTTTATCACCATCTTTTCGCGTAACTAGTGCACCTATACAATTTTCCATTGTATTGGGTGTCTTGGGGACATAAGAGACTTCTTGTATTTGATTGCAGGGTTGCTTGAGAAAGACTATCTTCATCCTACGCCTCCCACGGATTGATAAACCTTAGGTCATCCACTTGAGGGAAAATTGCTACTGTCCTACAGAACTCTGCGCTTGGAGGCCCAATACGTTTCTACAAGAATAAATTTGATAGTAGACATCAAGCTCTTTTCTGGCGCCGTTGCCAGGGAGGTGAGTGCTTGAAGGTATATCTTTAGATCTTGCAATCGAATCTTTTAGTTTCTTGTTTTATCACTAGTTTGGTTTATAAAAGAAAACTACATAAAAATAGAATTGAGGTTTCATCATATTATTGATCATCTTTATAATGTCTTTCTTGAAAATGATGGTTCAAAAAATTGTGCTCAATTGTTAGAAGAAGAAGTCAATAAAATGTTCAGCACAAATTATTTGAATGATGAGCATGATTGCAATGTTGTTAGTATGATTTTTTTTGAATACCCAAAATGCTAATGATGATTGCACTAGCCATTATAATGATGTCTCCTATAAGAATGTCAATTTTTTTGGAGTAAATTGGGAGTGCACACGCACACCAAAAAGGGAAGGTAGATATTTTTGTAAGAAGCATAAATATTTAGAAACGAAAAAGTTGCAAGAGAGGCTAGATGATTGTGCTGAAAGATTTAATATTTTTCGCCATCCTTGTGAACTTTTCAATGAATGTGGTCATTTAAATCTCCAATGCTTTTTGTTTCATGATCAATCATGTCCAAAAGTTGTGATAACTTGATTACCCTTGAGCATCATAAAGAGCTTAGTCTTCTTTTGGGGTATGAAGAAATGAAACGTATAACTAAGGGTATTCCAAAATTTAATCTCAACAGATTTCTTGATTTTGATCTAGAAGAAATTTATATGTTTTGTGCAGAAAATTGCATTGAGAATCCTTATATTTCCAACTATCTAAAGACAAGAAAACAAATAGAATATGAAGAGAGTACTAATGAAAGGGAAAATATTTCCCAATACCCTCCTAGAGTTTATTATGATGAATAAGGTAACGAGGAGGAGCTTCCTATCCAATCAATCTCTTCAAGAAGAAGCTCGAAAAAATTGATTAAACCCACACGTGAGGTGGTGAAGAAGAAAAAGAAAAGAAAAAAAAGTAGAGGTAAAAAGGTAACTCTCCTAAGTAATATTACTCCTATCACCATTGTGCCTCATGAAAGTGAATCAAATATGTTGATGGAGGATGATGATATTGAGTATGATTTTGCGATGCCTACTACTTGTTGTGATGATTATGATTGGGAAGACAATGATGTCTCTTATGACCTTGAAGATCTTTTTGGCACTTGCTTGGAAGAATATGATAATAATGTTTGCTATACTATTGGTGCCATTCATGCTATTGGCAAGACTGATTATGATGATATGCAAAACCACAAGCTTGGGGATGCTATGTTCGATGAGTATGAAATGTTTGAATATTTATTTGCTGAAAATAATGCTTGTCCCAAGCTTGGGAGTGCTTTGCATAATGAATATGATCCTTTGATTCCTTCTACTTTGGATAAGAAAATTTATTATGATGATAGCATGCCTCCTATTTATGATGATTACAATGATGAAAGTGGGTAACTCTAGGTAGTAGTGATCCCACTATACTGAAGGGTGTTGAATATTATTACAATATTGATGAAAGTGGATTTGGAGAGGTCATGACTTTATTTAGTGATACATCCACTATTTTGGAAGAGGTTTCAATTGACTATGATGAGAACAAAGTTGCTACTTATGATGATTATTATGATGACATGTATGCCATAAAGAGTGATAAATCTTCTATGCTTTATGGATGAATATATTCATGATGCTACTGAAAATTATTATGAGAGAGAAACTTATGATTTATGATGCTCTTGTTATATTTCAACTTTTATCTTTTATGCGAGCATCATTGAAATCATCATGCCTAGCTAAAAGGCATTAAAGAAAAGCGCTTGTTGGGAGACAACCCAACACTTTTACCTACTGTTTTTGTGTGTTCACATGATTATTCTACTTTAGTAATCATGTTTTATTGTCTTTGTTTCAATAAAGTGCAAAGTAAAGCCTTTGGGATCATGTTGGGTGATAGTTGATTTGATCTTGCTGAAAAACAGAAACTTTGCGCTCACGAAAATAACTCTCATTTTTAACAGAAGAGTGCTTTTGAGTTGATTATTTTTGAAGAAGATTAATAAATAAATTTCTCACGTGATCCTAATTTTTTCATAATTTTTGGAGTAGCAGAAGTATGGTTTGCGTATAGATTACTACAGACTGTTCTGTTTTTGACAGTTCTGTTTTCAATGCATAGTTTGCTTGTTTCCTTGTTTCTATGGCTTATATTGCTCAATATAAATTGTGGAAATTATATGCTACAGTAGGCATTGTGTGTAAACAATAATGAATCTTGTCTTTTACAGTACTAAAGTGAAATGGTTTGCTCTTTATCATACTAACCTATCTCACGAAGTTCTGTTAAGTTTTGTGTGATAGAAGTTTTCAAGTTTTGGGTGAGATGTCGATATGAGGAGAATAATGAGTGACAAGATACTAAGCTTGGGGTTGCCCAACGCACAACAAGGTAATATTCAAGGAAGATCCAAGCAACTAAGCTTGGGGATGCCCTGGAAGGCATCCTGTCGGTGTCAAAACCGGCGGATCTCGGGTAGGGGGTCCCGAACTGTGCGTCTAGGCGGATGGTAACATGAGACAAGGGACACGATGTTTTTACCCAGGTTCGGGCCCTCTCGATGGAGGTAAAACCCTACTCCTGCTTGATTGATATTGATGATATGGGTAGTACAAGAGTGGATCTACCACGAGATCAGGGAGGCTAAACCCTAGAAGCTAGCCTATGGTATGATTGTTGTAATGGTTGTTGTCCTACGGACTAAAACCCTCCGGTTTATATAGACACCGGGGAGGGCTAGGGTTACACAGAGTCGGTTACAATGGTAGGAGATCTACATATCCGTATCGCCAAGCTTGCCTTCCACGCCAAGGAAAGTCCCATCCGGACACGGGACGAAGTCTTCAATCTTGTATCTTCATAGTCTTGGAGTCCGGCTGACGATGATAGTCCGGCTGTCCGGACACGCCCTAGTCCAGGACTCTCTCAGTAGCCCCTGAACCAGGCTTCAATGACGATGAGTCCGGCGCGCATATTGTTCGGCATTGTAAGGCGGGTTCCTCCTCCGAATAATTCATAGAAGATTGTGAACACCAGGATAGTGTCCGGCTCTGCAAAGTAATTTCCACATTCCACCGTAGAGAGAATATTATGTACACAAGTTCAATCCGCTGACGTATTTTGTGGCATGACGTCACACCACCAAGCCTTTGCTGGAATCGTTTTTTATTATACCACCTTAGCGCGTTTAGCGAAGCGGTTTCCTTGGCACGTCTTGTCGAAGCAGAGATCGTGTTCCCCTTATTTTGGGATTCTCATCAATACGGACGTGGGTAACCCAACCGCGCCCGTCACCACGCCCCCTCTATCGAAGGCGAGTCCCGAACGGTCACGGAGACGGCTCTCGGTATTCTCCCTCCATATAATGGGACCAAGGCTCGTTTCTTTTCTTCAATCCTTCATCGAATCTTCTCCTTGCCCCAAGTTCCAACACCCAGAGCCCCAGATTCAAGCGCTTCGGACCTTCAACAATGTCCGGATCCGACCTTCAGGGCCAGTGGATGCCCTCCTCCGTCACGGAGGAGGACGTGCTAAAGCTGCGAGAGGCCAAGTACCTGTCTTATGAGATTTCCCATAGGTTGCCCGCCGAAGGGCAGGCCATCCCCACCCCCGAGCCCGGCGAGTACGTCGTTTTTGTATCCCACCTCCGTCGGGGTTTAGGCTTCCCGATGGATCCTTTTGTGAGAGGGCTCATGTTTACTATGGGTTGGAATTCCACGACTTGGCTCCGGAGTCCATCCTCCATATTTCTGCATTTATCGTCATCTACGAAGCCTTCCTCCGCATTACCCCTCACTTCGGCCTGTGGCTGAAGACCTTCAATGCGGAGCCGAAGATGATCGAGGGGCGTCAAGCAGAGTGCGGCGGGGCCCGAGGGCTCCTTCTAAGAGGAGCTCGGCTCGTGGCAACAGGAGTGGTTCTATATTACCGCTCCGAAGGGCAGCAAGCAGAAGCCGCCGCCCGTATTCCGCTCGGGACCTCCACGACGGTTGATGTCGTGGGTCAACCAAGGGCTCAACTGGGGGCCGTCAAAGGACGTGCCCCTATTGCAGGGCCGGATTCGAGACCTCCAAGCGAGGGAGATCGATCTGGTCGTGGTGATGCAGGTTATGCTGATTAGGCATCTCCTTCCCTGCAAATGCCATCCTCTCCTGCTATGGGAGTTTAATCCGGAGGGACCACGGATTCTCCAACACTTCATGGGTACGACACTCGTGGAGATGTACAAATTGTTCTTCGGATCACGGGAGGTGTGTCCGGAATTGACCGAGGATGCCGGCCTAAGCTGCAATCGCCCGGATACTCAAGTAAGTAGCTCGGTGTTCGGACATACCATTTGTTTGCCTTTCTACAATTCGCCTTTTAACCCATTGTCCTTTAACAGGAGTGGATAGCGCAAGCAAAGCTGATACGGTGTCCGGCCCCCCTCCCAGAGACCGCGCCGGATCCCGTGCTGGTCAGGATGCTGGAGGTTGCGCCTTCAGAAGAAGGGGAAGGGGAAAATAAAGGAGCTACCGCCTCGCCCAAGGAGGCTCTTGAAAAGGGGGGGATCGAGAATCCCTCCCTCCAAGGGGAGAAGAGGACCGCCTCCGAAGACCCAGAGGCCAAAGCCCCTAAGCGGGGGAAGAAATCTTCACCAGAGGGTCCTGCATCCGTGTAGGCCCCGGCCGCACAGTCTCCCCTAAAGAATCAGCCCTCCAGCGAGCCGTAAGTAGAGAAAAGGGAGTTTGATAATAAGAGACATCCCTATTTGTGCTTCTGAGGATAACTGAAGTTTTTACCTTGTAGTTCGAATCTCCGACCTTCTCAGATGAGCTCGTCTTCGGGGGACCTTCATCCGGAGATGGTGGAGAGCGAGACGCCTCCGTCCGCTGCGCCATCGGATAGGGCGGACGAGCCTGAAGTGTCATCACGGAGGGTATCCCCGAGCCCGGCAGAGCCGAAGAGTTCGGCGCTGACTAGTGTTCGGCTGGGGGAGCTGAAGGATCTGCTTGAGAGGGCGTCCATCTCAGAAGATCACCATGCATTGATGAGTATGGTGATTGGAAGGATTTCATCCTCCGAAAGCGGATTGCGTAATGCCATCAGGAGTTTGCTGGCGGGGTTTGAGGTACGTAAAAATGACACACCTTTTGAGAGTTTCACACATAAAGTGCGCCCTGTATAGATAGTAGCCCCTAAGACTCGGTAGGTTGTCGAAAGCGACAGCGTGCCGAGGATCAAAATCGTAGGTTTCAATTTTCGCCGTTCTTATGCAGGTGGCGGATCGTCCGGGGGCCAGCCGGACTGATGGAGTTGTTGAACTAAAGCGGCAACTCGACGTTGCGGATGCGGACATCGCGCTAGTCAACAGGCGACTTGATGAATAGCAAAGTAAGTGTTTCTCCGTGGTCACCTAGTAAGGGAGCCGAAGCCCACCTCTTACAATATGTGTGCTTGACGCAGATGGTGCCGCTGCTGTGGAGAGCCTTCGGGCAGAACTTGCTCAAGCCAAGGAGCAATCCAGAAGGAGTGATGCGGCTGCCTCGAGGGCGGCCGAAGAGTTAAAAGCCGAAAGGGTTGCACACTGCCGAAGCAGGGAGGAGATGGCCGAAATGGCCGTGAAGTTAAAAGATGCTACCGACCGCAAGGAGGTTCTTGAAAAGGAGCGCCTAGCGGAGCGAGAAGACCTGGGAAAGGCCACCGCCGAAGCCAAGGATGCCCGTTCTGCGATGCGGGCTATAAAGGAGGAGCTGCGCCAGGCCGGAGATATTGTGGCTGGCAAGCCCTTTCTGCTGCGCCGAAAGTTTACGGATCCAAAGTACGCTCAGCTTGGCCAGCTGTGGGGTCCAGAGGATCCTTATATGGACTTAGCAGTGAGTGCGGCGGATGCCGTTGTGCACTTCCGAAGCCAGAAGGATCACAAGACGGAAGAGCTGTTTTGGTCTCAATTCCATAGTCCGGAGCGTTCACTTCCGCTGACCTACCGGTTGGCCGAGTGGGCTGAGCTGAATAGGTTGTCCGGGCTTGCCATGACGGATATCGTGGCTCATGTCTGGCCGGATAGGCCCAAGCCAAAGAGCTATTTTGGCTTATTGCAGCAATTTCTTGGGGTGGTGCCGCATATCAAGGCGATGAAGCGGTCGGCCTGCATAGAGGGTGCACGGATGGCCCTCGCCCGTGTGAAGACACATTGGACAGAGATGGATGCCACCGCTGTTGCGACCCAGGGTTCGGACGAGAGCCGGTTACCCGCCGAGCACTATTTTGGGGAAGTTCTGCGTGGTGCTCGTGTAATAGAGTCGCAGTGCTCAAAAAATGTCACGTTCAAATGAATGTTTTATTTTGTAAAACAATGTTTATGATGTAGGCGCTTTTTATACTTGTGCATTCAAGTATTGAAATATCTCCTGTGCGGCCGTTTATGTATACGTGTGTATAACCTGAAAGATGGCAGTCGTCGGCTTCAGCCCCCACGCACAAGGTGCGGGGGTGTTCGCAAAAATAGCACATTTTCACACTTAATCCGACGTCTCGGTCCTGTGAAGGAGGTGGTAGCGTAGCAAACGAGGCAACCGGACTATAATTCTTTATCACTTTCACTTAGCCATGGGAGTTCGAGGGTGGGGCTACGATATAGCCCATGGGTGCACTGCGCTCTCCGAATTCGGGGCGCGTATGTGCCTGACCGGGAAATGGTCCTTCGTCAAAGTGAAGGAATTCTAAACATTCTGGTGGTCGATCGAGTGGTTGACCAGTCTCTCGCTGTAACATGACAGTCAGTTTTCGGCTTTCTCTACTGAGGTGCTCGCTCAGCCGAACTGGGGCACAATCACAGTAGTTCTCCTGGTGCCGCGTTAGCCGATGATACGGAACATAAGGCAGCAAAACGCAGGAGCCGGGCAAACCCAACATTTGACCAAAGACATGATTCGGAGCTGATGCATATAAGGCCTAACTCGAGACGCCGAACACTCCCTAAGGTGTTCGGTCTTTATAATGACGGGCAGAACAATGCCCTAAGCCCCTAGTGTCCAGGTACGGGCAAGGTCCTCTGACGCGGCCGATGCCAAAACGTCAGTCTCCTCTCTGGATATCATGAGAAACCAGGGGATTATAGCAACAAGAGACAGTAAAAAAGGTTTACGCAGGGTCTTAATCTGAAAAGAATCCTTGCAACGGGTCCCTACTGCACGTCTGCGCCTGTGTCTCCGTTGTGCCGTATCCTGGACGGGTGTGCATGTTGTTCATCTATAAAAAGAGAGGAACTTAGTTCGAAAGGAAATCGTGCGAAAAGTTAAAAATCTAAATATTAATGAATGAATAAAGCTGAGCCTATATTAGCTCATTATTGCTTATACGCACAGCCCCTTGTGAAGGGGTGTGCGGCTAGGGAGCCCCTAGCTTATTTATGCCAGACTCGTCTAGCCGTGTCCGGGGTCTTTGAACGACCTTTTAATGAAATGATGCCACGTGGACCGGGCATTTTAAGTGTAAGAGACGCGTAATGTGGTATTGCGTTAAAGCAGACAAAAGCTTCACGTCCCAATAGTGCTTGATAGCTACTTTTAAATGGGGCGACATGAAAGATTAGCTTTGCGCGTCGGAAGTTGTCGGGTGACCCGAACACAACTTCTAGTAGTAAGGAGCCTGTGCACTTGGCGTAAGGGCCTGGCGTCACTCCTTTGAAGGAAGTGCGGCTATGTCGAATTTTAGTAAGGTCTATCCCCAACTTGCGGATTGTGTCCGGATATAGCAGGTTTAAATCGCTACCGCCGTCCATCAGGACTTGTGTAAATTGTAGTCCGTCGATTATAGGATCCAATATCAGAGCAGTCCATCCTGCGTTTCGAATACTTCTGGAATAATCTAGGTGGTCGAAAGTGATTGGTTTTGACATCCAATCTCGAGGTTCCGCTGGGGTGGACCGTGCGACACCTACCTTAGCGGGTGCCGCATTGTTTTTCCGTACTATCACATGAAGTGAGTTTACTGTTTTGACTTCTTGTGGTAAAGTCTTTTGTTTTCCGGTGCTCTGCTGGTGGGTTCATTATCATCCTCGCTTGGCGCGTCGAGCCCCTTGTGTTCGGCGTTGAGTCGGCCGGACTGTTTGAAAACCCAACAATCTCGGTGGGTGTGGTTTGCAGGCCTTCTGGAGGTACTGTAGATTTGACATATCCGATCCAAAATTTTGTTTAAGTTGGATAGCTCTTCACTGTTGTCCTTAAGAGGCAGTGTTTTATTGTTTGGCCACAAGCTTTTGAATCCGGCGTTGACCGCCGTGTTCTTTGGGCCTTTTTCTTTATTTCGGCGCTGATCCTTTCTGCGCCATGATTTTCCGTTTCCATCTTTGATCTCGGATGTACTCGGGTCGCTGGTGCTGCATCTTGCTAGCCAGCTGTCTTCCCCCGTGCAAAAGCGGGTCATGAGGCTTGTTAGCGCGGCCATTGTTCTCGGCTTCTCTTGGCCGAGGTGTCTGGCGAGCCATTCGTCTCGGACGTTATGTTTAAAAGATGCTAAGGCTTCGGCGTCCGGACAGTCGACTATTTGGTTCTTTTTAGTAAGGAACCTGTTCCAGAATTTGCGCGCTGACTCTCCGGGCTGTTGAGTTATGTGACTTAAATCGTCTGCATCCAGAGGGCGGACATAAGTCCCTTGAAAATTTGCTCTAAACGCGTCCTCGAGCTCTTCCCAGCTTCCAATAGTGTTTTCTGGGAGGCTTTTGAGCCAATGCCGGGCTGGCCCTTTGAGCTTGAGGGGTAGATATTTTATGGCATGGAGATCATCTCCTCTAGCCATGTGTATGTGGAGGATGTAATCCTCAATCCAGACTCCAGGGTCTGTTGTTCCGTCGTATGCCTCTATGTTTACGGGTTTGAACCCCGCTGGAAATTCATGATCCAGCACCTCATCGGTGAAACATAGTGGGTGTGCGATGCCCCTGTATTTAGGTGTGATGTTGTCTTCGAACACTTGGCGTGTTGTGTTGCTTCCTGGGGCCCTCTTTTTTGGCCCGTAAATGGACCTGACCGGGCCGTTTGTTTTCCGAGGATCATGAGTCGGCTTGTGTGCGGTGCCGCTTGTCGCTTTTGGCCTGTCATCTGGTCGTCTATCCGGCCAGGCGGCCTCTTTGCTTTTTGACTGTGGGGGCTCTATGGCCTCCTCGTCGAATTCAGGCAGCAGCTTGCGCTTCGGGTAGCTCTTTGTTTGGTGGCCATTGCCATATTTGTCTGCGGTCTTGAGTACTTTGCTCCACCTCATTCTGAGTATGTCTTCCGCTGTTTTGAGCTTCCATTTTTCCTTCTTTAGACTTCTTGCAGTGGTGACGAGTCTTTTGTGAAGGTTCTTATGATCCGGTGGTGTGTCCGGTGTGAGGTCGTCTGGACTGTTGGTTTCGCCGGGCATGGATTGATTATCTGATTCGTCCTGTTCGGACGGTTGCTTGGTTGCATGTTCGTCGTCCACTGGTTTGCCCTACTCTATTGCTGGGTCATTAGGAGTGCTGTTTTTGTCGAGGCGGGACTTAGGGCGGCGTCTGCGTCGCCGTTTTGGTTGTTTGTCGGCGGGATTATCCTTTGCCGCGCCCTGTTGTTCCTCGTTATCGCTTCCTTTTGGGGTGTCCACCATATATACGCCATGGGTTGGGGTGGCCTTCCAGTGCTCGGTGAGCGCTGGTTCTTGATCGTCTCTGGCATCGTCGTCCATACCGTCGATGTCTTCGCAGTCGTAGTCTAGCATGTCGGTTAGATCGTCGACAGTGGCTACAAAGTGGGCGGTGGGTGGGCTTTGAATTTCTTCGTCGTCCGCATCCCAACCATCCTGGCCGTAGTCCAGCCAGGACTCTCCGGATAGCGAGAGATGCTTTAGCAAATTTAGGATGTCGCAAAAGGGTGAGTGTTGAAAGATGTCCGCGGCAGTGAACTCCATGATCGGCGCCCAATCGGATTCGATTGGCAGGGGCGCAGGAGGCTCGGAGTCCGGCAGGGAGTCCGACACCTCGGAGTCACGAGCTTTATAGGGGACAAGGTCAGCGTTCGGCTCCATCGCCGTGGAAGTTGCAACTCCCGAGGCGGTGTCCAGCCACCCATCCTCGATCTGCGCGATCGGCTCCGAACTATGGGTCGGAGCGGATTCGTGTGTGGCCTCCAAAGTATTGTCCGGCGGCAGAGTTAGATCATGCCCATCGTGACACTGCGGCACGCTCGGCTGCGGCTTGGATCCATCGAAGATCAAGTCTCCGCGGATATCCGCCGTGAACTTTAGGCTTCCAAATCTGACCTGATGGCCAAGGGCATAGCTTTCGATCTGCTCCAGATGGCCAAGTGAATTGGCCCGCAGTGCGAAGCCGCCGAATACGAAGATCTGTCCGGGGAGAAAAGTCTCACCCAGGACTGCATTGTTGTTGATTGAAGAAGCCATCAAGCCTATCGGTGACGACACAGAGGAACTCTCAATGAAAGCACCAATGTCGGTGTCAAAACCGGCAGATCTCGGGTAGGGGGTCCCGAACTGTGCGTCTAGGCGGATGGTAACAGGAGACAAGGGACACGATGTTTTTACCCAGGTTCGGGCCCTCTCGATGGAGGTAAAACCCTACTCCTGCTTGATTGATATTGATGATATGGGTAGTACAAGAGTGGATCTACCACGAGATCAGGGAGGCTAAACCCTAGAAGCTAGCCTATGGTATGATTGTTGTAATGGTTGTTGTCCTACGGACTAAAACCCTCCGGTTTATATAGACACCGGGGAGGGCTAGGGTTACACAGAGTCGGTTACAATGGTAGGAGATCTACATATCCGTATCGCCAAGCTTGCCTTCCACGCCAAGGAAAGTCCCATCCGGACACGGGACGAAGTCTTCAATCTTGTATCTTCATAGTCTTGGAGTCCGGCTGACGATGATAGTCCGGCTGTCCGGACACCCCCTAGTCCAGGACTCCCTTGCATCCCCTCTTTCGTCCCCAACATTATCGGTAACCTCACTTGGAGCTATGTTTTCATTCATCACATGATATGAGTTTTGCTTGGAGCATCAATTTATTTTGTTAGGATTTGATTGCTGTTATTTAGAATAATGTTTTGCATCTTTTATTTCAATAAAAGTGGCAATGATAGCCTTTGCCATGCTTATTTTGCAAGTTTACATGTTGCTATTTCAAAACAGAAAGTTTATCATTGTTGCAAAAATTCCCTAGAAAATTAAGAATGTGATAAAGTGCTTAAACATTTTGAAAAATAAGCTCTGATAAATTTTCTAAAGTGAGGTATTTTTTTCATAGTTTTTGGGGTTAGGGAAGTATGGTGAATCTTGCATTCTTTACAGACTATAATGTTTTGGCAGATTGCTGTTATGGTTGCATTGTTTGCATATGTTTGCTTGTTTGATGATTCTACTTGAGGATAGGACTATTAAATATGCGGAGGAATTTAGTATGCAATGTTGAATAATAATTTTAGTGATTTTATGCAGTAGAGAATGATAAGGTTTTGCACTGATTTATACTAACTTATCTCACGAGTTCTTGTTGAGTTTTGTGTGGATGAAGTTTTTGAGATTTATAGGGAAACTGTGATATGAGAGGAATTAAGGAGACACAAAAGCTCAAGCTTGGGGATGCCCAAGGCATGCCAAGCTAATATTACAATAAGTCTCAAGCATATAAGCTTGGGGATGCCCCGGTAGGCATCCCACCTTTCTTCTTCAACAATTATCGGTTAGTATCGGTTGAGCCAAAGTTTTTGCTTCTTCATATGAGTTGTGCTATGCTTAGAATGTCATTTTGTTTTGTTTTCTTTTGCTTGCTGTTTTAATAAAATACTTAGATCTGAAACTTTTAAATATGAGAGAGTCCTCAATTAGCTACCTTTTACTTAACTACTCGCTTGATCTTCACTTATATCTTTTTGGAGTAGTCTGTCATTTACTCTCGTGCTTCACTTATATCCTATGAGTAAATTGTTGAATGAATTGAATATCATGACATTGAAATTATGAGCATAATTGGTGTGATGCCAAATTTTGGCAACTGCCAAATATTGGCTAGATATTGGTTGCTTGCTAATTTCATTGCCAATCTCACAAAAAGTTGCCAAATGTTGGCAACTCCTGATTTTACCAAATGTTGGCTTGCCAAATATTGGCAATGCCAAATGTTGGTAGCAAACCAATTATGCCCTATATGTTCACATCATGCCTAGTGGTATCTTCACATTGGGTTTAGAAAGTGAAATCTTTTGAAGCTTTACAATCACAATATTGGTCATACAAGCAATTCATGAATGGTTAGTAGAAGGAAGAGAACTTTCACATGCAAATACACTATCTTGGAAATATTTTGTGATTGTGAGCCCCATCAAAATATTATATGCCAAAATTATTGATGTTGGACAAGGAAGACAACGTAATGATTTATGTTTGTTCATATTCACATAGAAGTTATATTGTTATAGATCCTTAAACATGTGGTGCTTGCCCCCATCTTTGCTAGCCAAAAATTCCGCACCAAGTAGAGATACTACTTGTGCATCCAAAAAAAACCTTAAACCCAAATCTTATTTTCGAGAGTCCACCATACCTACCTATGGATTGAGTAAGATCCTTCAAGTAAGTTGTCATCGGTGCAATAAGGCAATAAAAATTGCTTCTAAAAGTGTTAGATCATTTAGTGTAAGAGAAAATTGAGCGTTGTACGAACTTGTGATGGCGAAGAATAAAAGTGACAACTACATAATAAAGGTTGCTATCACAAGGGGAATATAACATGATGTTCTTTTACACTAGGGGGTTGAGCATACAAACAAATAAGTGCATGGCAACCTCTGCTTCCCTCTGTGAAGGGCCTATCTTTTACTTTTCAGTATTTACTTTTATGCAAAGTGTCAAAGTTTTTCTCTCTATTCCTTTTTTATTTTTTCTCTTTTGGCAAGCATCATGTGGTGAGGAAAGATCTAGGCACATATATCCAATTGGATATGGGTAGCATGAGTTATTATTGTTGACATCACTCTTGAGGTGAATACGTTGGGAGGCGAAATTATAAGCCCCTATCTTTCTATGTGTCTGGTTGAAATGTTTTGCTTATGTGTATGCGCTGAGTGTTAGCAATCATAGAAGACTATATGATGGTTGAGTATGTGGATCTCTTACTTAGACTCTATTGAATAAGTTGAATTGCAATTGCTTGGTGACTGAGAACATAGGTTGTTGAGTTTCAAGAGAATTCATCATTTGAACCTTAACATGTGAATTGGTTGCTACTTTACCACGAGAAGTTTTATAAGAAAGAATTGATGTTATGATGCTAGGAGAAGTGATTGAAATTGTCAATGATCAAACTTGTACACTTTGCTAGCATTTACACTTCATAAATTATTTCTTTTATCATTTACCTACTCGAGGACGAGTAGGAATTAAGCTTGGGGATGCTGATGTCTCCAACGTATCTATAATTTATGAAGTTTTCATGCCATGTTTACAACAAATTGATATGGTTTTGGTATGATTTGCATGGAACTAACCCGGACTGACGTTGTTTTCAGCAAAACTACCGTGGTGTTGTTTTTTGTGCAGAAATGAAAGTTCTCCGAATGAGCTGAAACTTTTTGTGGATTTTTTATGGACCAGAAGAGAACCATTGGGCCAGAGCAGCACCTGGGGGTGCCCCGAGGGGGGCACACCATGGTGGCCTCCTGTACCCCTTCTTTTCCCTATAAATTCCCAAATATTCCGAAAACCCTCGGGGAGACCGGAAGCTCCGCCGCCGCAAGCTTATGTAGCCACCGAAAAACAATCGGGAGCCCGTTCCGGCACCCTGCAGGAGGGGGAGATCATCACCGGTGGCCATATTCATCATTCCGGCGGCCACCATGATGAGGAGGGAGTAGTCCACCCTCGGGGCTGAGGGTTTGTACCAGTAGCTATGTGTTTAATCTCTCTCACGCGCGATCTTGAGATGTCACGATCTTGATGTATCATGGGCTTTGTTAATAGAGATGGATCATATGATGTTTCTCCCCTCTCTACACTTGTTGTGATGAATTGAGTCTTTACCCTTTGAAGTTTTGTCTTGTCGGATTGAATGTTCAGATCTAAGAACACATGATATATGTCTTGCATATGACTACCCGTGGTGACAATGGGGTATTATTTTTATTCACTTGATATATGTTATGGCACCCAACTTGCGGATTCCCATGGTGACTTTGGGGTAATCTATGCATAGGGGTTGATGCACGTTTTTATTATCTTTTCTTCGATAGAAACTTTGGGGTCTCCTTGTAGTTATTTGTGTGGATTGAGTATTATGAATCTGAAATTGTTTGATACATATCGTGTAATTAACTCATGGGTACTCGTGGTGACATTGAGGTATCTAGGTGACATTAGAGTTGGTTGAAATGCATCATATGGTGTTATTTTAGTACGAACTCTTGATTAGATTGATCGGAAAGAATAGCTTGTTGTTATTTTAGTACGAACTCTAGGATAGATTGATCGGAAAGAATAGCTTTGAGGTGGTTTCGTACCCTACAAACAATTTCTATCTTTTGTTCTCCACTAATAGGAACTCGGGAGTGATTCTTTATTGCACTTTGAGGGATAATCATATGATCCAACTATGTTAGCATTGTTGAGAGATTGCACTAGTGAAAGTATGCACCCTAGGCCTCATTTTCCATCATTGCAATACCGTTTGTGCTCCGTTTTACTATTTACTAACTTGCTGTTTTTTATTGTTCGCACTACAAAAACTCATATCTACTATCCACACTACACTTTTATCACCATCTCTTCGCCGAACTAGTGCACCTATACAATTTGCCATTGTATTGGGTGCGTTGGGGACACAAGAGATTTCTTGTATTTGGTTACAGGGTTGCTTGAAAGAGACTATCTTCATCCTGTGCCTCCCACAGATTGATAAACCTTAGCTCATCCACTTGAGGGAAAATTGCTACTGTCCGACAAAACTCTGTGCTTGGAGACCCAACACGTGTCTACAAGAATAAAGTTGCATAGTAGATATCACGGACCCAGTCTGTGTAGTTGCTACCATCATCTTTCAACTTAGCTTTCTCTAGGAACGCAGTAAAATTGTAGGGAACGGTAGCACGTGCCATTGATCTACAACATATATATGCAAAAACTATTAAGACTAAGTTCATGAGAAATTTTAGTTCAAATAATCTAATTACTAATGAACTACCACTGAAATCAACATTCCTCAAGTTGTCTAAGTGATACGTGATCCAAATCAACTAACCCATGTCCAATCATCACGTGAGATGGGGTACTCTTCAATGGTGAACATCTCTATGTTGATCAGATCTACTATATGACTCACGTTCGACCTTTCGGTCCTCAATGTTCCGAGACCATGTCTGTACATGCTAGGCTCTTCAAGTTTAACCCAAGTATTCTGCTTGTGCAAAACTGGCTTACACCCGTTGTATGTGAATGTAGAGTCTATCACACCCGATCATTGACGGCTCATGTCCGCGTCAGTTTTCCCCCGAAGAGGAATGGATGATGCAGCACAGCTATAGGAGGTATTTCCCTCAGTGATGAAACCAAGGTTATCGAACCAGTAGGAGAACCAAGCAACACTATGTAAAGGGTACCTGCACACAAAGAACAAATACTTACAACCCGACGCGTAAGAGGGGTTGTTTGTCCCTCCCGGGTAAAAGATTGGTAAAGATAGAATTTGGTAGATGTAAATAGAATAATGACAAATAAAATTCAATGTATTTTTGGGTTTTTGATAATATATATCTGAAAATAAAATATGCAAATAAATAAAAAGGAAAATGGCAATATAGTTCTGAAAATATATGATGAGAAAATAGACCTGGGGGCCATAGATTTCACTAGTGGCTTCTCTCGAGAAAATAGCATACGGTGGGTAAACAAATTACTGTTAGGCAATTAACAGAACCTCAAGTAATTATGACAATATCCAGACAATGATCATTATATAGGCATCACATCCAAGATTAGTAGACCGACTCCTGCCTGCATCTACTACTATTACTCCACACATCGACCGCTAACCAGCATGCATCTAGTGTATTAATTTCATGGAGAAACGGAGTAATGCAATAAGAACGATGACATTATGTAGAAAAGATCTATTCATGTAGGAATAGACCCCATCTTGTTATCCTTAATGGCAATGATCAATACGTGTCTTGCTGCCCCTTCTTTGACTGGGAAAGAACACCGCGCGACCAAACCCATCGCAAAGCATCTCTTCCCCTGGCAAGAAAAATCGATCTGGTCGGCCTAACTAAACCAAATATTCGAAGAAGAAATATGAGGCTAAAAGTAATCATGCATATAAGAGATCAAGGAGACTCAAATAACTTTCATGGATAAATAGATGTGATCATAAACTCAAAGTTCATCGGATCCCAACAAACACACCGCAAAAAGAGTTACATCAAATAGATCTCAAAGAGACCATTGTATTGACAATCAAAAAGAGAGACGAAGCCATCTAGCTATTGCCTATGCACCCGTAGGTCTACAATGAACTACTCACGCATCATCGGAGAGGCACTAATGAGGATGATGAACCCCACCGTGATGGTGTCTAGATTGGATCTCGTGGTTCTAAAATATGTGGCGGCTAGAATTGTGTTCCGTCGACTCCCGTAGGGTTTTTATAATATTTGGGTTTTTATAGGGCAAAGAGGTGGTGCGGGAGGCCAACGAGGTGGGCAAAACCCACCAGGGCACGCTTGGGCCCCAGGCACGCCAAGTGGGTTGTGCCCCCCTCGGAGCACCCCTCGGGTACTTCGTTGGCCCATCCTATGTCTTCTGGCCCAGAAAAATTCTCCAAAAAGTTTTGCTGCGTTTGGACTCCTTTTGGTACTGATATTCTGCGAAGTAAAAAACAAGAAAAAAACAGCAACTGGCGTTGGGCACTATGTCAATAGGTTACTCCCAAAAAATGATATAAAGTTGCTATAAAATGATTGTAAAATATCCAAGAATGATAATATAATAACATGGAACAATAAAAAATTATAGATACGTTGGAGACATATCAGTATCCCCAAGCTTAATTCCTGCTCGTCCTCGAGTAGGTAAATGATAAAAACAAAAATTTTGATGTGGAATGCTGCCTAACATGTTCATCACATATTATTTTCTTTTGTAGCATGGACATATGGACTTTTATATGGTTCAAATCAATATTCTAGTTTTGACATGAAGATTTCAATACTCAAGCATATCAACAATCAACCATGTATTTAATAATATCAACACTAAAGCATGTTATCCCTAGCCCATCATGCTTAATCATTGATCCATTCATGAAACACACTGGCATATTAGCTACATCCAATGCTCAAGTACGATCATAGTGCCCCTTAGTTGGTGATTTATAAGAGAAGATGGAGACTCAAATAAAAATAAAAATTGCATAAAGTAAATAGAAAGGCCCTTCGCAGAGGGAAGTAGGGATTTGTAGAGATGCCAGAGCTCAAAGCAAAAATTAAGAGATAAAACATTTTGAGAGGCATAATTTTCTCGTCAATGAAAACGTCCGAGTTATTCCCAACACTTTCCATGCTACATATATCATAGGCAGTTCCCAAACAGAAAATAAAGTTTATATTCCTTTTTCCACCATTCTTTCACATTCCACGGCTTGCCATATCCATGGGTGTTGTCCATACCAACACTTTCCAAGGAATTTTTTATTTGAAAACATAAAGTGAATTTCTTTTTATTCCAGGATTGGGCATCCCTAATACCTTTGCCGCACTCTCGTGCAATTACAAGTGAATAAACACTCATCTTGAGAATAACACATCTAGCATGGAAAATATTGGCCACCCCCTGCCGCTTCATGAGAGGTACGAGCACACAAAAAGGAAATTTATTTGAAATTAGAGATGGCACACATAAATTTGCTTAGAACGACACAGAAATACCGCATATAGGTAGGTATGGTGGACTCATATGGCAAAACTAGGTTTAAGGATTTTGGATGCACAAGTAGTATTCCTACTTAGTACAAGTGAAGGCTAGCAAAAAGATTGAGAAGCATCCAACCAAGAAACAAAAAATCTCATAAGCAAGCATTAAGCATAACTAACATTGAATAATGCACCATAAGTAGGATGTAATTTCATTGCATAACTATTGACTTTCGTGCTTGCATAGGGAATCACAAACCTTAACACCAATATTCTTACTAAAGCATGATTACTCACCAACATGACTCACATATCACTATCATCATATCTCAAAACTATTACAAAGAATCAAGTTTAATTTGTCCAATGATCTTCATGAAAGTTTTTATTATGTCCCTCTTGAATATCTATCACTTTGGGACTAATTTCATATGTTGCTTTTGATTAGCTCAAACAAATTTAAGTGCAGAACATGAGCATATTTTTTTATATTTCTCAAAATAAAATAAGTGAAGCACGAGAGAACTTCTTCAAAAATTTACTAACTCTCAAATAAATCTAAGTGAAGCATGAGAGCATTTCTTAAAAAATATTAAAGCATACCGTGCTCGAAAAGATATAAGTGAAGCACTAGAGCAATTCCATTGCTCAAAAATTTTAAGTGAAGCATAAAGAGCAATTCTAACAAATCATAGCATAATTTTGGCTCTCTCAAATAGGTGTTCCAGCAAGTACTTGTAAACTAAAAAGCAAAACAAGCAAAGACTCATATCATACAAGACGCTCCAAGCAAAACTCATGATAAGTGACAAATTAAAATATAGGTTCAAGTAAAATACCGATGGTCGTTAGAAGAAAGAGGAGATGCCACTTAGGGCATCCCCAAGCTTAGTTGCTTGTTCATCCTTGGATATTACCTTGGGGTGCGGTAGCATCCCCAAGCTTAGGCTCTTCTTACTCCTTATTCCTTCATCCATCATGATCTCACCCAAAACTTGAAAACTTCAATCACACAAAATTTAACAAAACCTTTGTGCGATCGGTTAGTATAAGAAAGCAAATCACTACTCTAAATACTGTTGCAAACCCATTCATATTTTATTTTTGCATTATATCTACTGTATTCCAACTTTACTATGGCTTATACCCCCTGATAAAGTCCATAGATTCATCAAAATAAGCACACAACGCAAAGAAAACAGAATATGTCAAAAACAGAACAATTTGTAGCAATCTGAAAACTTAGAATACTTTTGTAACTCCAAAAATTCTGAAAAATTAGGAAAACGTGGGAAATTTGTATGTCCATCTTGTGTAAAAAATTCATAATTTTATCACGCTTCTATGATTTTAAACAATTCTTTTACTGGTGCACAAAGTTTCTGTTTTTCAACAAGATCAAGTCAACTATCACCCAACAAGATCCCAAAGGCTTTACCTGGCACAGACACTAATTATAACATAAAATCACAATCATAACAGTAGCGTAATTGTGCAAACACTCAAGAACTAAAACAAAAAGGCAAAAATATTTTTATTCATTGGGTTGCCTCCCAACAAGCGCTATCGTTTTATGCCCTTAGCTAGGCATAATGCGTTGTTTCAAGTGTTGTCATTTTTAGTTTTAGATCGATAGGATTCCCTCATGATTGATTCATATGGTGGCTTAACTCTTGTTATAGGGAAGTGTTCCATACCCATTTTTTGTGGAAATTTAAATTTAATATTCCCTTCTTTCATATCAATCATGGCACATATAGTGCGTAAAAATGTCTACCAAGTATACTAAGACAAGACGGATTGCAATCAATATCAAGAACAATAAAATCTATGGGCACATAATTCCTATTTGCAAGAATAAGAATATCATTAATTCTTCCCATAGGTTTTTTAATAGTAGAATCCGCTAAGTGAAAATCAAGAGAACATTCTTCAATATCGGTAAGACCAAGCACATCACATAAAGATTTTGGAATTGTGGAAACACTAGCACCCAAATCACATAAAGAAAAACACTCATAATTTTTAATCTTGACTTTGGTAGTAGGTTCCCATTCATCATGTAATTTTCTACGAATTGAAATCTCTAATTCCAACTTTTCTTCAAAGGCTTTCATCATGGCATCAACAATATGTTTAGTAAAAGCTTTATTTTGTTCATAAGCATGGGGTGAATTTATCATGGATTTCAACAAAGAAATACAATCAATCAAGGAGCAACTATCATAATTAAATTCTTTGTAATACAAAAGAGTGGCCACATCACTAGTTAAAGTTTTGACCTCTCCAAACCCACTTTTATCAATTTTCTCAACAAGATTTTCAACCTCCGAATTATCGGGACACCTTCTAACTAAAGTAGACTCTTCTTCAATCCCTTTATCATCAATTTTAGTCTTACTAAACAAGGAATGAATAGAAGAAACACCAATCACTTTAAGATCTTCATCATTTTTTTGAAAGCAATCGCTGGAAAACACTCTTTCTAAAAATTCTCTTTTAGATCTAAGCATAGCGGTTCTTTTCTTACTTTCATCCATGGAAACACATAAAGCTTTAATTGATTCATAAACCATGGGCACAAAAACTTTCAACTTGAGATTTTCTACATCATGAGAAATTCTATCAATGCTTCTAGACATATCATCAATCTTATTCAACTTTTCTTCTATCGTAGCATTAAAAGCTTTTTGGGCATTGATAAATTCTTTAATATTATTCTCAAGATCAGAGGTGTTCCTATTATTATTGTAAGAAGGATTACCATAATTATTAGAGGAATTACTAGGAAATGTCCTAGGATTAAAAATTACCTATATAAGCATTATTATTAAAATTGTTTCGCGAGACAAAATTCACATCTACGGGATCACTATTTTGCTCAATCAAAGTAGACAAAGACACATCATTAAGATCAATAGGAGCACTTTTATTAACAACCAATTTCATAAGAGCGTCAACTTTTTCACTCAAAGTATAAATTTCTTCAACCGAATTAATTTTCTTACTAGTAGGTGCTCTTTCAGTGTGCCATTGTGAATAACTTGTCATAATATCAAGCAATTTAGTAGCTACTCCCAATGTAATTTCCATCAAAGTACCACCCACGGCGGAATCTAAAAGATTTCTAGAAACAAAATTCAATCCCGCATAAAATTTTTGTATGATCATCCAAAGATTTAAACCATGAGTAGGATAATTTCTTAGCATCAATTTCCTTCTTTCCCAAGATTGCGGACATGTTCATGCTCAAGTTGCTTAAAATTCATGATTTGAGTTCTAAGGGAAACAACTTTCGTGGGCGGTAAATACTTAGTAATAAAAGCATCTTTGCACTTATCCTAAGAACTGATACTATTGCGAGGCAAAGAAGAAAACCAAAATTTTGCATGATCTCGCAAATAAAACGTAAATAATTTCATCTTCACAATATCGTTGTCCGCATCTTTTTTCTTTTGCATATCACATAATTCTACGAATGTGTTTAAATGGCACGCGGCATCTTCATTAGGAGTACCAGAAAATTGATCTTTCATAACGAGATTCAACAAAGCGGCATTAATATCACAAGATTCCACAGTAGTGGCGGGAGGAGCAATCAGAGTGCTAATAAAATCATTATTATTGGTATTGGAAAATCACACAACTTGGTGTTTTCTTGAGTCATCGTGACTACGCAAACAAGATTGCAGACAAAAACAGATCTGACGAGAAAACGGCGAATGAAAAAGAGGGCGAATAAAGCGACATTTTTTTGTGAAGTGGGGGAGATGAAAATGAGAGGCAAATGGCAAATAATGTAAATTGCAAGGAGTTGAAATTTGTGATTAGGAACCTGATAGATGTTGATGATGTCTCCCCAGCAATGGCGCCAGAAATCCTTTCTTGATGGCTCATGTTCGAGTCAGTTTTTCCCCGAAGAGGAAGGGATGATGCAGCACAGCTACGTTAGGTATTTCCCTCAGTGATGAAACCAAGGTTATCGAACCAGCAGGAGAACCAAGCAACACTATGTAAACGGTACCTGCACAGAAAGAACAAATACTTGCAACCCGACGCATAAGAGGGGCTGTCAATCCCTCCGAGGTAAAATATTGGTAAAGATAGAATTTGGTAGATGTAAATAGAATAACAGCAAATAAAATTCAGCGAGGTATTTTTGGGTTTTTGATAATATAGATCTGAAAATAAAATATGCAAATAAATAAAAAGGCAAATAGCAATATAGTTCTGAAAATATATGATGAGAAAATAGACCCAGGGTTCGTAGATTTCACTACTGGCTTCTCTCGAGAAAATAGCATACGGTGGGTAAAGAGATTACTATTGGGCAATTGATAGAACGTCAAATTATTATGATGATGTCTAGGAAATGATCATTATATAGGCATCATGTCCAAGATTAGTAGACCGACTCCTGCCTGCATCTACTACTATTACTCCACACATCGACCGCTATCCAGCATGCATCTAGTGTATTAAGTTCATGGAGAAACGGAGTAATGCAATAAGAACGATGACATGATGTGGACAAGATCTATTCATGTAGGAATAGACCCCTTCTTGTTATCCTTAATGGCAATGATCAATACGTGTCTTGCTGTCCCTTCTGTCACTGGGAAAAAACCCGCACGACCAAACCCATCACAAAGCACCTCTTCCCATGGCAACAAAAAATGATCTAGTCGGCCTAACTAAACCAAATATTCGAAGAAGAAATACGAGGCTATAAGTAATCATGCATATAAGAGATCAAAGAGACTCAAATAACTTTCATGGATAAATAAATATGATCATAAACTCAAAGTTCATCGGATTCCAACAAACACACCGCAAAAAGAGTTACATCAAATAGATCTCCAAGAGACCATTGTATTGAGAATCAAAAAGAGAGAAGAAGCCATCTAGCTACTCCCTACAGGCCCATAGGTCTACAGTGAACTACTCACACATCATCGGAGAGGCACCAGTGAGGATGATGAACCCCTCCGTGATGGTGTCTAGATTGGATCTCGTGGTTCTGGAACATGTGGCGGCTGGAATTGTGTTTCATTGACTCCCCTAGGGTTTATGGAATATTTGGGTATTTATAGGGCGAAGAGGCGATGCGGGAGGCCACTGAGGTGGGCACAATCCACCAAGGCGCGCCTAGGCCTCCAGGTATGCCCAGGTAGATTGTGCCCCCCTCGGGGCACCCCTCTCGTACTTCTTTGGCCCATCATGTGTCTTCTGGCCCAGAAAAATTCTCCAAAAAGTTTCGCTGCATATGGACTCCGTTTGGTACTGATATTCTGTGAAGTAAAAAACAAGCAAAAAAATAGCAACTGGCACTGGGCACTATGTCAAAAGGTTAGTTCCAAAAAGTGATATAAAGTTGTTATAAAATGATTGTAAAACATCCAAGAATGATAATATAACAGCATGGAACAATCAAAAATTATAGATACGTTGGAGACGTATCAATCATCACGAGGTGCTTCGAAACGACGAACTTTGGCAACGGTGCATACTCAGGGAGAACACTTTTATCTTGAAATTAAGTGAAGGGATCATGTTATAATGCTACCGTTGTTCTAAGAAAAATAAGATGCATAAAGGATAAGCATCACATGCAATCAAAAATATGTGACATGATATGGCCATCATCATCTTGTGCTTTTGATCTCCATCTCCAAAGCATCGGCATGATCTCCATCGTCACTGCCACGACACCTTGATCTCCATCATACCATCGGGTTCGTCTCACCAACTATTGCTTCTACGACTATTGATAACGCATAGCGATAAAGTAAAGCAAATACATGGCGCTTAAATGATTGACACGCAGGTTATACAATAATTAAAGGCAGCCCTAAGGCTCCTGTCGGTCGTTGTACTCATCGACATGCAAGTCGTGAACTTATTACAAAACATGATCATCTCATGCATCAACACATATTGCATCATATCTTGACCATATGGCATCACAACATGCCCTGCAAAAACAAGTTAGACGTCCTCTACTTTGTTGTTGCAAGTTTTACGTGGCTGCTACGAGCAACTAGCCAGAACCGTTCTTACCTACGCAAAACCACAACGGTGATTATCAAGTTTGCTATGTTAACCTTCTGCAAGGACCGGCCATAGTCAAATTTGATTCAACTAAAGTAGGAGAAATAGACACCCGCCAGCCACCTTTATGCAAAACAAGTTGCATGTCAGTCGGTGGAACCGGTCTCATGTGCGTGGACATGTAAGGTTGGTCGGGGTCGCTTCATCCCACAATGCCGCCGAATCAAAATAAGACATTGGTGGTAAGAAGTATGAACATCACCGCCCACAACTCCTTTTTGTTCTATTCATGCATATCATCTACGCATAGACCTGGCTCATGATGCCACTGTTGGAGAACGTTGCATGGAAAACAAAAAATATTCTACGCACACGCAAGATCTATCCATGTAGATGCATAGCTATGAGAGGGGGGAGCATCTACATATGCTTGTAGATCGCTAAGCATAACAATTTATCAATGTGGTTGATGTAGTCGTACACCTTCACGAACTATGTCGATCAAGTACCGAACGTACGGCACCTCCGTGTTCAGCACATGTTCAACTCGATGACGTCCTCGCCTTCTCGATCCAGCAAGAGAGGCGAACTAGTAGATGCGTTCTGATAGCACGACGGTGTGGTGATGAAGGTGGTGAAACTATCCGCAGGGCTTCGCCAAGCACAACGGACGTGGATGGAGGAGGAACTAGAACTAGAGGGAGATGGGGCGCCGAACACGGCTTGGGGATCGTGGTGTCTGTTGGCCCTCTCCCTCCTCTCATATCTATAGGTAGGGGGAGGAAGGGAGCCAACCTAGGGAGCCCCCAAGGGGGCGGTGGCCAGCCCTAGGGCCTGCCCTGGCCGCGCCCCCTTCCTTCTTTGGCGCCTGGAGAAGGCAGGAGGGGGGAGGCGCCCCCCCCCCCCCTTTCCTTTCCCTCATGTGTTGGGGAAGGGAGGAGGGGCTAGCCCTCCTCCCTTTCCTTCCCTAGGGTCGGCGGCCTACAGGTAGGGTGCACCAGCCCCTTGTGGGCTAGTGTGCTTCCCTCGTTGGTCCAATAAGCCCAATAACTCCTCGGGGCCTTCCCGAAACCCCTTTCGGTGATCCGATAAATACCCGGTGCATTTTGAAACCTTTTCGGAGACCAAATAGTACCATCCTATATATCAATCTTTACCTCCAGACCATTCCGGAGATCCTTGTCATGTCCGTGATCTCATCCGGGACTCCAAACAACATTCGGTCACTATTTCACATAACTCATATAATACTATATCGTCAACGAACGTTAAGCGTGCGGACCCAACGGGTTTGAGAATGATGTAGACATGACCGAGACGCCTCTCCGGTCAATTACCAATAGCGGGACCTAGATGACCATATTGGTTCCTACATATTCTACGAAGATCTTTATCGGTCGAACCTATATGACAACATACATAGTTCCCTTTGTCTGTCGGTATGTTACTTGCCCGAGATCCGATCGTCGGTATCTCCATACCTAGTTCAATCTTGTTACCGACAAGTCTCTTTACTCGTTGCGTAATACATCATCTCGTAACTAACTCCTTAGTCACTTTGCTTGCAAGCTTCTCGTAACTATCTCCATACCTCTCCGTCGCATGGAGTGACAAATCCCAATCTCGATCCATGCCAACTCAATAGACACCTTCGGAGATACCTGTAGAGCATCTTTATGATCACCCAGTTACATTGTGACGTTTGATAGCACACAAGGTATTCCTCCGGTATCCGAGAGTTGCATGATTTCATGGTTGAAGTAATATGTATTTGACATTAAGAAAGCAGTAGCAATAAACTGAACAATCATATCCTAAGCAAACGGATGGGTCTTGTCCATCACGTCATTCTCCTGATGATGTGATCCTGTTATCAAATGACAATTCATGTCTAAGGTTAGGAAAGCTTAACCATCTTTCATCAACAAGCTAGTCTAGTAGAGGCTCTCTAGGGACACGGTATTTGTTTATGTATCCACACATGTATTTAAGTTTTCGGTCAACACAATTCTAGCATGAATAATAAACCTTTATCATGAATAAGGAAATATAATAATAGCCACTTTATTAAGAACCGACCTTGCCAAGCCTCTTTGCCATCGACGTCACCATGACGCCAGACAACATCTTCCTCCAGCGCGAGTCCATCTCCGTGCATCGGACGCCGAGTCTCCACTGCACCACGCCGCCGACATCCGCCACCATCAATGTGTAAGATGAAGCACCTCTCCACCAAAGAAGCCGTCCACTGGTCCCTCGAGCCTGTGTACACCTCCAAGAATGACGCCCCCAAGGGGGAAACGACACCAGAGCACCGCCATCATCCGGTCTATTGATCTAGGGTTTCCTTAGGAGGTAGCGGATAGAGGTCTGGAGCTTCTCCACGGCGATGCCTTCAAGAAGGTAACGACACAAAAGAGTGCCGCCATTGCCGGTCTTGGCAACAAACCGAAAATGAGGTTTTCACCCGGATCCGCTCGACGAACCTCCATCAAGCATCGTGCGCATGGGTCGCCACCAATCTGAGCCACCGCGCAGTGAGCAGGCCGCACCGGCCAGATCGCCGGAGGCCAGACCATGCATGGCACCTACCCGTCCACCGAGCCCTCCATGTCGCCGCTGATGATTCGAGGTCAAATGGCCCATCGCCGCAGATCCGATCGCCGCCGCCGAATGCAGTCAACGTCGCTGACCGAAGCAAGGCTGGCCGCCGCGCCCACATCCATCGTCGCCCGAGGAAAAGCCAGCCGTCGTGCCGCCGCCGGTCAAGGCAGAGACGCCCGGCACACCGCCAAGGCCAGATCGACCGCGCCTCCTCATAGCGCGGGGCTCTACACCATCCCCGTGGCGCAAGAGGGAGGAAGGCCCCCGCCACCGTCGGTGGCGTCCTTCGGCGACGGTGGAGGGAGGAAGGGAAGGAAGGAGAGCCCCCGACGACTAGGGTTTCGTCCCCTCTTGAGTTGCCCGAGCGGGGGCGAACAGGGGGCGCTGTGTTTTCATACAACGATGAAAGAAGTGAAACCCACAAGGAAAACTATAGATGGAGTTGATGTACCTAGAAAAACAAAATCGATTCGCCCTCATCATTGGGTCAATGCCATCTCCAAAAGGGAATGGCGTTATCCAGCTAGTGCTTTTTGTTTTGAAGTAAAAGAAAATGATGGAACAATGTTCACACTGTTGATGACAAATGTTTACTACCATCAGTGGTAGTTATCGCCACTTGTATTTTGTATGTTGTATGTAGTATATATCAAATCGAAGAGTATGTATGCGTAATATATAGTATATAATAATATTTGGGCAGCATATATACTAGTTTTATAGTATGTATCATATTTTGAGTATGCTCCTTTTTACGTACAAATATGTACATATTTCACAAAATATAATAAAACAATGAGCCAATTTGCAATTTTCTCATGTTGCTCGCTTTGAAATATCTTATATAGAGTATATATACCACCACATGATAGTACATGAAACATGTGGGGTAACTACCCCTAGGTGGTAGGATGTATTTTCCCTATACCCTAGTACAAAGTTGTTTACAAGGAGTTGTTGTCAAACTATGATAACCGACATAGTAGAAATTATACTCTAGTTAAGCAATTAATTCCTAACACTTCTAATTGGTGCTTGTCTTTGTGAATATAGATCATCTTGATAATAACATCTTGTATATATGTCCTTGAGAATGTTCATCATCTTCAACTTGAGAGAGTCTCCTAGCACAGTGAGGTCTAGTATCAGCCACAACGATCGATCGAGCTGATTAAGGAACTCATTGGGGTCCTTATCCCAGCACAGCCAACGGCTAGGGCCCCTATGCAACGACATGTATGAACACTGACTTGGTCAAAGCTGGCTCAAAATGAACACCGATGGAGCTACATATCGTAGGAATGGGTGTGCTGGCACATGTATTGTGGTGTGGTGTGGGATCATATGGTGGACACTTTCAGATGGGCCATTGTTGTAGATACCTGGCATTATATGACCCTTTCACTATTGTGATTGATGCGTGTCAATAATGGTTGGTGGCTCTCCCAGATTATTATTGAAATTGATTTTCAGACGGCCTTCTATGCTTGACAATTGGGGACGACATCTTATTGTCTTTCGAATTCCTACTAGGGTTTGATATTCGACGACAGGGTGAGAGGCGAATGAAGTGGTTCATTGATGTGCCAATGACAGACAAATTCTCTATGTTTTATTCCAATTCGTGATTGTTTTATTGACATTTTGCAATTGTTCAATCAAATAGTTTTGCAATAAGATAAGATCCACCAAATGATTAAAATGTTTTGAGGTGGACATACGTGTTGGCCGGGCCTTGCGCTTGGCCTCCAGGTACAGGTACAGTGGAGGCGCCGATCACCGGTCACGTTTTCACATCTTTCACACGGATCAATCACCGTCTCCTCGTCAGTCGCCGTTGTCCAGATTAATCAAGACGAAGATTTTTCTTTTCTTTTTTTGTTAGCAGGCAGGAGCAGGACGGCCTCTCTCTATCTGTGTAGTGCCGCCCCCGCGCGTCGAGGTCGTTGAACCGGTCGTGGCGTGGTGGGGCTTCTTTTCCCCGCGGTGGCGCGCTGTCCACTTCGGCCACGCCACGCCCTTTCTTCTGCCCGGAATGATCGCCTCCGCAGACTCGACGGGAGCGTTGCAAACTGTTCAACAGCTCGTCTGTGCAGATAGCAGCCGGAGGTGGACGCCAATTTTGATTATATTTGTTTGGTGCCACGTCGGGAATATATGTACATCTACATCCTCATGGTCGTGGTGCAACCCTGCAGGCCGTAGCATAGCATGGGTGGAATGGGGCTAATTTTTTTTAAATAATACATTTTTTTTATTAATTTACAAAAATATTACGCTGATATAATATTTTTTGAAAATATTATCCAATCGGCCTACAGCAGGCCGACTGAGCCTAGTCGGCCCACAGCTGGCCGAATGAGTTCCTATCGGCTTGCTGTACGCCGATTGGGTTGTCGGCCAGCAGATGCAAGTCCAGTCGGCCAACTGTCTGCCGATAAGGTCCAGTCGGCCTGCTGTGGGCCGACATGAACTAATTGGCCAGCTGTGGGCCGACAGGGACTAATTGGCCTGCTGTAGGCCGACTGGTGCATGCACCACATTACTTTTTTTTTGACCAGTGCGATTTTTTTTCAACACTATGACATATTTTCCCGCCAGCTCATTCCCGCCACCCATTTCTCATCCACCTGTTTCCCGCCATATGTTCCCGCCACTCGTTTCCCGCCATATGTTTCCGCCAACTCTTTCCGCCATATGTTCCCGCCAACTCTTTCCCGCCACTCGTTTCCCGCCATATGTTCCTGCCAACTCTCTACCTATAAAAACCCCTTCAGACCGAGGTGGATAAGCATTCCAGTGTAGTTTAGTTGAGATGTCTCATTATCCTTTCGATCGTAGTTTTCACCCTGGGATGAGCAGGACTCTTTTGAGCCTAGCTACCGATTTCAGGATGGACAATAGGATAGTTCCATGGGACGAACTCACCGGTAGTGACACCATAATGAATGAGTTGGCTCACCAATTACGTAGGTCTGGGTGGCCTGAAAGGACGTATGAAGAGGTACGTAAAGAACTTCTTAGGATACATGAAAGGTGGAAGAAGGTGGTGGTGCCGAAGAGTGAATCTTTCAGAAGGCTTTCAGCAAATAATCCATTATTATGGATTGAGGAGAGCGAGGACGAAGATGATATCTTCATGCCACCGCTTCCGGGTTCTGCATCTTCGAAGGGCAAGAGTTCTTCATCGTCGAAGGGCAAGAGTTCTTCATCGTCGAAGGGCAAGAGTTCTTCATCGTCAAAGGGCAAGAGTTCTGCATCGATGGAGGATGACGATGATGACTTCATGTAGTTTTATGTTGTATGTTGTAAGTTCACTCGTACGTACCGTTTAATTTAGATGTAGTACTATGTAGTTGTTTGTACTGTCTTGTTGTACGAGCATTCTGTTCTATCTAAATATGATGTTGTAGTTCGGATAACATAGTACTAAAATAGGGTAGGCATATGTCTCATACATAAGTACATAGTCATTTGTCTCATACATAGAATAGACATAAGTCTCACACATAAATAGATGGTAATGTCTGTACTGATAGATAGAAGCGTCAGTGACGACGTCTGGCCTCGCGGGGAGGCGGATCTGGAATCGGCGTCCATCCCCATCTGTCAGGTGCCCTAATGAGACGCGGTGCAATCTCAGACTCTTCCTGGTCATGCTGTGTATCCTGTGTGGGGCCTGGTGGAGGAGTCGAAAACATGTTCATCCAGTGGGTGTGCTGCGACATCGGAGCCTGTATGTGATCCTCGGGATGATGATCACTCCCCCACGTATCATGTGATGCCGACATAGACGCATGATATCCATAGGCTCCTGCACGACGGAACTTTAAGTCATGAAGTCTGATGCCGCCTGAACTAATATTGAAAACAATAAATATGAAGACACACACCTGCTGGCTGTGACGGCTGCTCTGGCTCAAACACAAAGCTCGACGAGGGACCGTGGTGCTGTGGCTGTGGAGAAAACACTAAGCTCGACGTGGGACCATAGTGTTGTGGATGCTGCCATGATGAACTGCCAGGTTGTTCAGGAGGGGGTGGCCTGGTCGTCGGCTGATGTGTTAGACGTGGACGTGGTTGATGTCGGTGCATGGAGGGACGCGGATGCTGTGGTTGGTGCTGAACAACGTCGCTTCTCCGGGTGCACGTGATAGCCTCGTAGACCGCCCGTATTTTGTTCTGCATCCGTTCCAAGAAGAGTTGTATGACAGGACGGTGATGAAGAAGAGGTCCTGACGACATGTGCCCTCACCGCTGCATCTCTTGCAGCTTTCCTGTCCCTCACGTGTCTCTGCGTGCACACATTAAGTCTGTCGCGTATCAAATTATACTTCCATAACTGGTTCTGCTTGCATAGTTTTTTGAACAGATTCATCAGGTTCTTATTTCTGAACTGCGAGAAGAAATTAGCCCCCAGATGGCGCATGCACCAACGGCTCTGCAAGTCCTGCCATGGAACTTGTTCCTCAGGGCCTGGGTTTGTCAGTGTCCTTATCGCACTGAGTATACCTGCATGCCTGTCATGAAGGATGCACACATTGGGCTTCTCCTTCACAACTGATATTTTCAACTGCCTGAAGAACCAAGTCCAACTTTCAATGTTCTCACTCTCCACAAAAGCAAATGCGAGTGGGACGACTTGATTTTGGCCGTCTTGACCTATGGCTGTCAGGATCTGACCCTTGTACTTGCCTGTGAGAAAAGTACCGTCAACACATATCACCGGTCGGCAATGCCTGAAAGCTTCGATGCATACACCGAAAGAGAAGAATAGGCGATGCAGCACCCTCACAGTTGGGAACTCTGGCATGAACATGTCTTGGATATCGATATAGGTGCCTGGATTCCGCTGCTGCAGGGTGTGGAGGAGCTGGACAACAGAGTCATATGCATCAAAATAAGAACCAAATCTCCTCTCAAGCGCCGCATGCTTAGCCCTTCAAGCCTTTCCATAAGAAATTCTGTACTTGAACCTGGCAAAGACTTTTGTCTGGACTGCCTTCACTTCCATAGCTTTGCCCTGCACTATCTCATCGTAAAACAACCGAGCTATAAGCGTGGATGAAAGGTTGGCATGATCTTGAGGGATGCAGGGAATAAGACAAGTGTGATTAACTAAGTCACTTATCACCCAACTTGTGCCATACTTGGGGAGAAAACCGTGCACCCTAGCGGGATAATCTGCATTCTTGCATACCATTGTCAGGAATTTCTGACTGGACACCTGAGTTGTGAAAACCCTTTGCGTGGACATTGCCCAATTAATTATTGCATCCTTCAAGGCTTGTTTGTTTGGATACATAGCACCCGTTGCAATATTGTTCTGATGATATTGCCAGGTTGAATCATGTCCATCATTCACGGTCATTGCAGATGAGAAGTCATGATTTCACCATGCAGGATTCGGGACCTCCGCTGCATTTTCTTCTTCATCTGACTCGCCAGAATCATCTGCATAACCCCTTTCAACATCAGTGTCTTCTTCTTCCATCTGGTCCTGCATGTGCCCATCTACCTCGTCAGCGTCAACCTCGCCATTGTATTCACCATCGGCATTTCCCCCTTCTACCTGACTATTCTGCCCTGGTTCATAACCATAAGCATTTCCTCCTTCTACCTGACTGCTCTGTCCTTGTTCGTAACCATCATCTCCAGCATTTGACATAGATAGCCGCCTACCTACACTGCTCTGCCCAGGATCATTGCCACCTTGGCCTTCATGTGCAGTGACCCCCTTCACGACGGGAAGCACTAAAGCAATAGGATTGCATCCCCTTCGTTCACAACCTTGTAACCACCGCACCCAATCGGAGTCTCGCTCTATTGGCCTCAAATAAAAGTAAATTATTGTACTTGACCGTGTCCACAATGCATGAACACCGACGGTGTGTGTTTCAGTATCAAGACCTAAACTTGCCGCAATCCATTCTTTCAACTGACTGGCAGACCATGTTTGAGGTGCGCTCATTGGGACATCTATGTGAGTAAATTCACTCAGATCAGCTCCCATCTCAGTTGTTTGGACAGTACCAGGACCGTAGTAAAATCTGATGTTCACTACATCAGACATCTCGGCTCACCTATTTTTTTTCACAGTGAAATACAATTATTAAGCAACAACTTCAAATACCCGCACTAACAAATATTAGGCAGTACACATCCACATATTACCGGAGCAACTACAAATATTGACACTCCTAAATACTACACATCCACATATAGTCCGGAATATTACCGGAGCAACTACACATTTTTACACAACTAATTAGTTGACATCTAAATAAAATGCTCACCGGAACGGGAAAATAATATGCTCACCACAAAAGATTTTAATATTTTACTGACTACCTATATTACGGATTTAACCGGAGCAACTACAAATATTGACAATCCTAAATAGTACACATCCATATATAGTCCGGAATATTACCGGAGCAACTACACATTTTTACACAACTAATTAGTTGACATCTAAATAAAATGCTCACCGAAACCGGAACGGGAAAATAAAATGCTCACCACGACCACCTAAATATTTACGTTTACTACTCGAGCAAATAATATTCATATAGTCCGAAATATTACCGGAGCAACTACACATTTTTACGCAACCAGTTAGTTGACATCTAAATAAAATGCTAACCGAAACGGGAAATAAAATGGTCACCACGACCACCTAAATATTTACGTTTACTACTCGAGCCAATAACAATAATTGCACGCAACTTCGAAAAATAAATGTTTGCTCAAATATACCCTTGAAGCGTGCGCGCGAACGACGAACGGCGGCCTTCAATCACCGGAACCGGAGCCGGAAACTCCACCAAACTCCTGCAGCTTCACCTCCACCACCACCTCCACCTCCACCACCGCCACAACCTCCACCTCCGCCTCCACAACCTCCACAAATGAGCTGAAAAAATGCTCCAACAAAATCTTCAGCACAACCACCACAAGCTACCCATCAGTAGATCGAGGTGTCTTTTGGCTCCTCTAGCTAAGTAGAACCCATTTATGGTGCCAAATCCGCAAAAAAAACGGGCCATTTTGGTGTATTAATTGGAGCTATTTCGGGTTGGAGAGAGGAGCAAGAAAGAAGAACAGAGAGAAGGAGAAGTGTGCTGCGTGAGGTGGGAAGGAAAGGAGAAGGAGAAGGGAAAGAAAAAGAAAAAGGGAGGCAGCTGCGGGCCCGCTCCCTGTCGGCCTGCCGCTGGCCGATCGGTCGGCAGCTGGCCGACTGGGGCGCCCGTGCCTCAGCCCGCGCCGACAGCTCCCGGGCCACGTTGCCCCGGCCAATAGTCGGCCTCCGCGTGGCCGATTGCATACCTGTCGGCCTGCAGTTGGCCGAGAAGTACCTGTCGGCCTACAGCTGGCTGACTAGGCTCAGTCGGCCTGCTGTGGGCCGATTGGATAATATTTTCGAAAAATATTATATCAGCGTAATATTTTTGTAAATTAATAAAAAAATGTATTATTTAAAAAAAATTAGCTGGAATGGGGGGGGGGAATACGGTCCGCGTCAACGAGCTCCTGCTGAGCCGATCGAAGCAGGCTGGTGAAAACGCGCCATCTGTCCCTCACCCGGTCGGTTCCATGGCCGTTCCTCTCCACTCATTTTTGCCACGATCAGTCAGTCGCCAAACATGCGCAACACTTGATGGGCCACTGATTGATTGACTAGCGCAAGACTCCCGTCTGGCCGTCTGGCATCTTGCAATTGGAACCAAGTTGATTCGAAAATGAAAAAAGAAAATCGCTGCGGTTGACATCGGCCATGGAGAGAGGAGAGGTCCCCTGCTATTAGGTTGTTGTTATCGCCAGTTTATCGAGAAAATCACGTCTTCCTTTTCCGATGCCTTGGGTCCTCTACACTAATGAACCAGTTAGGTTAGAATCGCCTAGGATGGAAATCTCAGTGGGACGGTAATTTTAGGCACAACAGAACAGAGGCTAGTACCGTGTCAACGTCAAGAGCGACTTCCAGTCTAGGAGGAGAACTGGATAAAATGTCTAGAGTAATAAACGCAGCCATAAAATAAATCCATGTAGGAGTAGTTTACACGACTTTGCAGATCGTCTACAAAAGCGAGGCGGTCCTGAACAAAGTAACGCAACCACACAGGTTGAACATACTGGCCGGTCAACGTCGGTAGCGTAAATACCGGAAGAACAGAACAGTAAAAATCCATGAATCCGGGGGAGTGGGAAAGCAACTCTGTCTGCTCTGGTTTACCATCCATCATCATACAAGAGAATGATGTATGTTCAGGTTGAAGACAAACATCCAGGCCAGATTAAAAAGGGCTAATACTCATCCATCATCCTATATAATCATCTGTCAGTCAGCGGTTTCTCATTGACTGGAACTGCATACCAGCCTCCATGAACCAGATGGGTGCTGCTGCTTCACGCTTTCTTGCTACGTCGCTGTCTGCGCGAGCCTGTGGACTTGGCTAGCTCAAGGAGAAACTAAAGCTTTTCCCCGGCAGCAGGAGAGCCACTGGCGCGCACATCGTCGTTCATCACCAGCTAGCGAAGCAAACAAGGAGCCCAGAAAGAGGCGGCCGCGGCCGGCCGGCCATCCGGTCGCTGTCCGACAGCTCCTAGACAGCGGCGTCGACCGCGCCCGGCCGGCGCCGAGCTAGCTAGCCCAACGACAACCCGCCCATGAGGCAACCATGCTCTTCCTCTTCACAAAGTACTTATCCAGGGGCAGCAAGAACGCGGCAGCCGGCGACGACGACAGGAGGCAGAGGCAGAAGCAGAAGCAGCGCGAGATGCCGGCGGCGTCGGCGTCGAATGGGGCTGCGGACCGCGAGCACGGGTGCATGCCCGGCTGCGTGCCGGTGCGCGCCAAGCGGACGGCCACGGTTACGACCGTCACGACCACGTCGGCGAGGACGTCGCGACACAACTTCGTCAGGTCAGCGGCGTCGGGGCTGTTCCCCGGGGCGCCGGTGTTCACCAACCACGAGTCCCTCCCGCCGCTCCCCGAGGCCTACTCGGAGTTCGCCTCCGCGTTCCCGCAGTACGGCGGGCTAGCCGGCTCGGCGGACGCAATCAGGGACGGGGAGTACAGGCACCTCGACCGCCACGTCTGCCTGGACTACAACGGGATGAACCTCTTCTCCCACGCGCAGATGAACTCGTCGGTGCCGTCCACGTCAGCTTCGGCGGAGCCGTCGGCGTGGCAGGCGCCCTTCTTCGACATCGCGTACAGGTCGGCGAGCCTGCGGTCGCAGGTGCAGCAATGCGGGGACGGCAGTGCCGCCCAATCCGCGTCGGGAGGCATCAGCGGCGCCGTCACGAGGCGCATCATGGCGTCCCTTAAGATCCCCGAGGACGAGTACACCATGGTGTGCACGGCGAACCGGACCACGGCCTTCCGGCTGCTGGCGGAATCATACTCCTTCACTCCCGGCGGCGGCAGGAAGAAGCTGCTCTCCGTGTACGACTACGAGAGCGAGGCGGTGGGTGCCATGGCTCAGAGCGCGCGCAGCCGCGGCGCGGAGGTCATGAACGCGAGCTTCGCGTGGCCGAGCATGCGCGTCCACGCCGCGGACCTCCGCAAAAAGCTGCTCCGTGGGCGACGGCGGCAGCGCGGCCGCGGGCTCTTCGTGTTTCCGCTGGTGTCCCGCATGACCGGCGCGAGGTACCCGTACCTCTGGATGAGCGCCGCGGCGGAGCAGGGATGGCACGTGGCGCTGGACGCGTGCGCGCTTGGCGCCAAGGACCTCGACACCCTCGGCCTCTCCCTCCTCCGCCCGGACTTCATCGTCTGCAACTTCTTCAAGGTGTTCGGCGAGAACCCCTCGGGCTTCGCCGGGCTGTTCGTCAAGAAGGCCAGCCTCGGCGCGCTCGAGCGCTCCGCGGTCGCGCGCAGCATCGGCATCGTCAGCATCGTTCCGGCGCGGCGGTGGTCGCTCCGCGACGACTACTCCACCGTCCTGGAGCACTCGCTCACCTTCCCCAAAGTGGCCGACCCGCCGACGGCGGACGATGTCGATACCACCAGCTCATTTTCCGGCCCGCTCAGCGCCACCGCCACCGGTCGCAGGACCGACGAGGCCGAGAACGGCGACACGCCGGAAATTTGCGAGGTGGACCGTAGGACATCCGAAGCCGAAGAAGGCAGTCGGCCATGGCCGCCGCCAGCAGCAGTAGAAGCAGAGGAGGAGCGCATGCTGGAGGTGGAGTGCAGGGGGCTGGACCACGCGGACGCGCTGGGCCTCATCGCCATCGGCAACCGGCTGCGGTGCATCAGCAACTGGCTGGTGGTGGCGATGCAGAAGCTGCGGCACCCGCACCCGGAGCACGGGGGCGGGAAGCAGCTGGTGCGGGTGTACGGACCGCGCGTCAAGTTCGAGCGGGGGCCCTCGCTGGCGTTCAACGTGTACGACTGGAAGGGGGAGAAGGTGGCGCCGGCGCTGGTGCAGAAGCTTGCCGACCGGCAGGCCATCTCGCTCACCTGCGGCTTCCTGCGGAACATCTGGTTCGCCGACAAGTACGAGGCCGACAGGAGCGCCGTCCATGAGCAGGCAAGCGGCGGCGGCGGCGAGGTGGGGATCCACGTGGTGAATGCGTCGCTGGGGTTCTTGAGCAACTTCGAGGACGCGTACAAGCTGTGGGCGTTCGTGGCCAAGTTCTTGGACGCCGACTTCGTGGAGAAGGAGAGGTGGAGGTACACGGCGCTCAACCAGAAGACCGTCGAGGTTTAGGTCGCCACCGCCACGTTCGTCGCTGGCCGGCCCGGTATAGTTCTGGTCACTGCGTCATTTGCTCACGACGCCATTTTTGTGGGATCAGCTCGACCGGACTGACAGTGAAAGAGCTACTCTCTTTGTCAGAGAGTTGTAGCGCTTCTGCTTCTGTGTGAACTGTTAAAATGTAGACTCTTTCGTGGGTGGGTGGGGGGTTCGTTCTTCTGTACTGCATTTGGAAATGTTCCGCAACTCCGCCGCCGAGTCCGGTCCGAGGTTGCGGAGCGAGAGCGAGCGTCGTAGAGGAAGTAGTCGTACACGCGAAAGTAAATGACGCAGAGAAATATGAAGGAGACCAGCTTTATTAATCAATGATCAGGTGTTACAATGATGGCTCCTCGTTGCTTTATATAGGGGGTAGGGGGTCAAGGGATAAGTACCCACTTAACCTAAAGTGAGGGAAACCGAGAGGGGCCAGCCCGTGCGATACGCATGAGGCCGCCGCCACCCCTCGGCTGGCCCAGTTTCCCAACACTCCCCCTTGGGTAATTATCCGTATATCCATGCCTCAAAACTCCGAAAAACCCAGTGGAAAAAAATATGGAGAAAGAGCACACAGTATACGTCGTTGTATTGCACGAATTGCCTCGTCAAAAACCTCGTGTGAGAAACATCAGGAAAACTCACTCAAGGGAAAAAGAGTACAATCCACTCAACCATCAAGTTGAGTACTCGATCATCGGGATTGAGATTTTAGCGACGAGTTTGTGAAGTTTCTCCCCCTGAACCTTGCATCTCTCTAAGTCTCATCATACCGATTCCACGCACACACCTCTCTAAGGTTGATGCCGGTAATGATTTAGTGAACATATCAGCAAGATTGTCACAAGACTTAGTATGCAAAACTTTCACCTCATTCAACTGCTGCAGCTCATGTGCATAGAAGAACTTGGGACTAATATGCTTAGTGAGGTTACTCTTCACATAACCCATCTGGACTTGTGCAACACAAGCAGCATTATCTTCATAGATAATGGTAGGGGTTTGTACGGTGTTCAACCCACATGTCTGCTGAATGTGGCTGATCATCCGACGAAGCGATACACACTCTTTCGACGCTTCGAATAGTGCCATGATTTCCGAGTGGTTTGTAGAAGTCGACACAAGTGTTTGCTTGGATGATTTCCAAGAAAACGCAGTTCCACCACAAAGGAAAACATATCCAGTCTGCGATTTGCAATCATGCGGGTCCGATAGGTACCCAGCATCGGCATAGCCTATAATAGATAGGTCTTGATTCCTTTTATAAAATAGGCCAAGATCTTTGGTCCCTTGCAGGTACCGGAAGACGTCCTTGACACCTTTCCAATGTCTTTTGGTAGGTTCAGAACTGTACCTCGCAAGCAAACGGACAGCGAACGCAATGTCTGGCCGTGTACAGTTTGCGAGATACATGAGTGCGCCAACTGCACTCAGATAAGGAAATTCTGGTCCCAGAGTTTCCTCCCCCTCTTCCTTTGGCCTGAATGGGTCCTTGTCTGGCTGTAAAGACCTCCCGACCATCGGGGTCTTAGAAGGATATGCCTTATCAAAACCAAATCTTTCCAACACCTTCTGGGTGTAGGCCGACTCGTGCACTAGAATCCCATCAGGGGAATGTTCAAGTTGCAGACCTAGACAGAACTTGGTTTTACCCAAATCCTTCATCTCGAATTCCGACATCAGGTAGGAACTCGCTTCCTCAATATCCTCAGGTGTACCGATTATGTTTAAATCGTCCACGTACACCGAGATTATATAGAATCCATCTTGGGATCGCCGTATAAAAACACATGGGCAATCTTTATTGCTCGTGTAGCCCTTCTCATGAAGGAAATCGCTTAAGCGATTGTACCGCATTCTACCAGACTGTCTGAGTCCGTACAATGCCTTTTGAAGTTGGACACTGTATAGACCCCTGTTTGCTCTATCATGGTTCGGAACAGGGATACCTTCTGGAACCTTCATGTATATGTTCGAATCCAAGTTACCATACAGGTAAGCAGTGACAACATCCATTAGTTTCATTTTCAAGCCCATGTTTACTGCCATCGAGATCAAGTATCTAAAGGTAACTACATCCATGACCGGGGAATAAGTCTCCTCAAAGTCGACACCTGGTCGTTGAGTGAACCCTTGAGCGACGAGCCTTGCTTTGTACCGTACTACCTTATTATTTTCATCTCTCTTTCGAACAAAAACCCACCTATGGCCAACAGGGCGAATGTGGGGAGGAGTTTGACAAACTGGTCCGAACACCTTTCTTTTGTTGAGAGATAATAATTCGGCAGTAATTGCCTGCTGCCAATCTTTCCAATTTGACCTTTTCTTGCAATCAGCGAGCGTGTTAGGCTCAGGGTCAAGATCTATGATTGAGGCAATTTTTGTAGCAAAGTTGATGTCGACAATCACCGTTGCTCGGTTCAGGGACTCCCCCGTATAAATATAATTTATGGCCATTTCGTCATGGAGCGCATCCGGCGCAAACACTTGCTCTACCAAATTTCCCATTATTGGAGCAAGGTTCTTTAGATTTCCCGCGCCGATGTGTGCGCTCACATCTCCGCTGGGTGTTTCCCCTATGGGAAAGTTTAAGTCCGGAATTTCGTGCACTGAATTTTCCGTACTTGTGCCAGGTCTCGATTGGCTCCCCGTTTCAATTTGGGGTACTTTGGCGACAGGCTGCGATAAATCTCTCTTATCCTTTTTCGTCATGCGTCCCCGAGTACTTGGGATTTGAGAAGCCGGATTTCTCGTCCTTTTAGGCCTTTGGACAGGAGCGGGTATACCATCATTTTTCTTTGGTATTTCAACCCTTTCCGGTGCATTGCGCGCGTGCACATGCGATTTTGTCACAGTCTTTAAGTCACTAAAATGGTCAGGCAGTTGATTTGCTAATGACTGCAAATCTATTATCTTTTGGACTTCTCTCTCAGTCTCAGCAGTGCGCGGGTCATGAGCGTGGATCCCCGTGGCTTGCCACGTGATTTCTCGACTTTTAGCATCAAGGGGTTGATTCTCCCCCCCTAAAGTCGGGAAAAGATCCTCGTCAAAAATGCAATCAGCAAAATGAGCCGTGTGACAGTCACCTGTCATGGGGTCCAGATACCTGATTATGGACACAGTCTCATAACCAATGTATATCCCCGACTTACGGAGCGGGCCCATCGCCGATCGCTGAGGGGGTGGTATTGGTACATATACCTGGCAACCGAACCTACGAAGGTGGGAAATTTTCGGTGCCGACCCTTGCGCAAGTTGAACAGGAGAGTGGATGTTGTAGGCCGACGGTCGAAAGTTGATGAGATGAGCCGCGTGTAACACCGCGTGGCCCCAACATGTAGTTGGTAAATTACAACCCTGAAGGAGCGGTCAGGCAATGAATTTAATTCTTTTAATCAATGCCTCGGCAAGTCCATTTTGTGTATGAACATGTGGTACCGAGTGCTCAACTTTGATTCCCATTGCCATGCAATAATCATAAAACGCCTTTGAAGTAAATTCTCCGGCGTTGTCCATTCGAATAGACTTTATACGATAATCCGGGAAAATATTCCTCATTTGTATGATCTGTGAGATCAATTTTGCAAAGGCATGGTTCCGTGTTGACAGCAGGCAAACATTGGACCATTTAGAGGAAGCATCAATGAGCACCATGAAGTACCGAAACGGCCCTGTGAGGGGCTGAATTGGACCGCATATGTCCCCTTAGATACGTTCCAAGAACGCGGGGATTTCATCCCTCACCTTGAGGGGCGATGGCCTAATGACTAACTTCCCCTTAGCGCATGCGGAGCACACGAAATCATCGGGATTCGGGAAGTTCTTCACGTTAACATTATGGCCATGCGAGTTGTTAATTATATTTCCCATCATCCTAAGTCCGGGGTGGCCTAACCTATCGTGCCAGAGGCAGAAGAGTTCAGAGCTTCTAAAGACGGTCTTGAGGGTAGTGTACACGGGCGGTGCTACTATCTTAGTGTAGTATAGCCCTGTGTCAAATGAAGGAAGCCTTTCGATAACATGTTTACCACCGGCATCCCGCTTTGTGATGAGTAGGCACTCCTTGCCGTTTTCATCATCGGTCTCAGCATGGAAACCATTAGTGCGGATGTCTCTAAAGCTCAAAAGAGTACGAGTCGACTCCGGGTACAACAACGCATCATTAATGATCAAAGTTGTTCCCATAGGGAGTATAATAGTGGCTCGTCCGGAGCCAACCATGTGAGAACCGCAGCCGGCGATTGTCATAATACTTTCCGGAGATTTTTTAATGGACTCAAAGTACTTAGTTTCTCGTAAAATGGTATGAGTGGTGGCGCTATCGGCAAGGCACGTTTCCTCCATTCGGGCGCCACACGCGTTCTAAAATATGACATCTAATTAATGTAATGAGGAAGAAAATACATTAAAAATAAATGCACACATCTCAGAACATAACATGCTATCATGTATAAATAATGGAATAAATGAATAAATGTCATCCAATCGCCAAAGTAAAGAATAAGTTTATGCTCTCATAGAGCTTACAACCAAATCAAATTTATTCAATTTTATTGTATCAAATCACGGAATCATGATAACCAAAGAGGTATGCTAAGTGGACTCGGTGAAGAAGCCATCAACTTCAGCCGCAATCTCCATACTAGTGAATTGATCCTCCTTAGAAATCATCTTGGAGGCCGCATCAATGTCTAGTGGCGGCGCCGCCGCCGAGGCGACCATGTGGTCAACCTCCATGGAGGCGTGGGCGTCGGTAGAGACCGCCAAAGCTGCCGCGATGGGCACCACGGGGTTCGCCTCTATGGGCGCAACAGGGGGCGTAGCGATCATCACGGGTGCCGCCATGGGCGCCGGTGGTGCTCCCTCCTGAACCAAGGCGAGGTGCGTCTCACGCGCCTTCCGAGCCTTGTATGCTTCAACGACCTCCGGTGGTGCGCGACACTCGCGGGAGAAATGCTCCACCGAGCCACAACGGAAGCAGTCCTGAGGCCGCTGCCCTCCCTTGCCCGGCTTGTTCTGCTTAGCCGGGGCAGGAGGGTGAGGGCCCTTCTTCTTGCCCTTGCGGCCCCTCTTCTTCTGTTGAGGCTTGCGGACTTTGAGAGCGTTCACCTCCTGGCAAGAACTCCCCCCAAGTGGTTGCGCGACAAAGTTCTTTTTGAGAACCTCATCCTGCGCCTCCGCCACCTGGAGGACGTCAATCAACTCTGAATACCTCGTGTAGTTCCCCTGGCGGTAGTTCCGTGAGGACTGGACCGCGTCGGGGTGGAAAGTGGATAGGGTTTTCTCAATCTTCTGGGAGTCGGTAATCTCAGTACCACACAACCTAAGAGTCGTACAAATCCGGTGCAGAGCCGAATTGTACTCCCCAACCGTCTTGAAGTCCGCAAACCTCAGACGGATCCACTCTGCCTCTGCATGTGGCTTCACAGTGTACTTCAGCCGCTCAAACCGCTGCTTAAGAGCAGTCCAAAGGCCAGAAGCACTGCGCTCAGCCATATACTCATCTTTCAGAGTAGGTGACAGGTGATGACGGAGAAAGTGCAGAGCCTGCGCATTCTCAGTTTCGAACTTGGGATCAGTGGCGGCCAGCTGGGCCCCCTTACCGATCGCCCTCGGGAGGGTTTTGCCCTGGAGAAAAATCTCGCAGTCCGAGGACCATGACAGGTAGTTCAGCCCTGTCTGGGCCAACTCAGCAAACTCCTTGTGGACAATTCCGGCCATCTGCGATTTATGCAAAAATCATGAGATTACAGCAGGTAATCTTTTGCACAAAGCGATGTTGATAAACTTATTCAATAAAAAGACGTTCCAATATTTAAAACATGCTATTATATGACTTACTAAATGATTAAGAGTGCTAAACAATTAATCTACAGCAGTAAAATCATACAATAATATCATGTTACAAAAGATAGCATGTTAAGCGCATCTCGTACGTCAAAACTAGCCCAAAAATTGAATTCCCGAGGCATTTTTAAGCCCAAATACGTGTTTTCAGTGAAAACAGACAGTTTCAGGGGCTTCTACGCGAAATATTACAGCAGGAATAAAAATTCGCGTGAAATCTGGAAAACTTCGGAGGCTAAAAAGCAAATTGCCGTGCTCCAGCCGGCGCCACTTTTTTTTAGATCGGGGTCTCCACAGCCCGCGGCCCAGCCAGGCCCAGCGGCCAGCCCGCGCCATCCCCTCTTTTTTTTATTGGGGCGCCACGGCAGCGGCCCAGGCGAGGCCCAGTGGCCAGCGGGCCGGCCCATGCGCGGTGCGGCTAGCAGCTCGCAGCGACGCTAGGGTTTCCCCTAGCGCCCGAGCGGCGGCGGTGGCTAGCCCGCAGGCTTCCCTGCCGGGGGCGCTCGAGGGAGCGGCGGCCTGGGACCGGCCAGCTCGCGCGGCGGCGACTGGTGCCAGCCAACGGCGGCGGCGGCCAAGGCGGCCAGCGGGGCGGCGTGCCCCTGGCGCGGTGCGGCCAGGGCGGGCCAGCGCGCATACTCGCGGCTGCGGCGGCCACGCACGCACGCACGCAGGGCGCGACCAAAGATGGCCAGCGCTCGCGGCGGCGGCGGCCACCGCTCGCGTCGGCGTCGGCGGCCACTGCTCGCGGCATCGGGCGCGCGCCAGCAGGGCACGGCCATGGCGACGGGCGACGGGCAACAGCCACCAGCAGGGTGGCGCGGCGGCGCGTGCAGCAGGCACGCGAGCGCGGCGACGGGGACAGCCGGCAGGGCCATGGCGACGCCGGCAGTGACGGGGACGTCGTATCTGCCTCGGGATGGAAAGATCGTGCGTCTTCGGGACGTCACGACGCGTGTGCGTCGGGTACAACGCGGCGGTGTCGTGCTCATCTGGAGTACGTGTAATCACCGTCTCCCTAGGGTGTAGTCAACAAATCTCTCTTGATCCAAGAACATCGACATTGGTCGGCGACGTATTCGTCCGTTCAGTTCTTGGGAGAGAAATCCACACCGTAGGTAGATTTATCCGAAAAATAATCTAATCGCAAAAACGGAATCGCGGGAACGAGATAAATCCATTTTTGCAAAGAGTGGGGATCGGATCTTATACCTCCGTGGGATCGACGAAAGCATGCGTGATGCAGGCTTGACGCAGGCTTGACGGAGAGTTGGTGGAGCGAAGCATGCTGATAACGTGTTCCGCAACTCCGCCGGCGAGTCCGGTCCGAGGTTGCGGAGCGAGAGCGAGCGTCGTTGAGGAAGTAGTCGTACACGCGAAAGTAAATGACACAGAGAGATATGGAGGAGACCAGCTTTATTAATCAATGATCAGGTGTTACAATGATGGCTCCTCGTTGCTTTATATCGGGGGTAGGGGGTCAAGGGATAAGTACCCACTTAACCTAAAGTGAGGGAAACCGGGAGGGGCCAGCCCGTGCGATACGCACGAGGCCGCCGCCACCCCTCAGCTGGCCCAGTTTCCCAACAGGAAATACAGGCAATCATTGGTAAGGGAAAGGACAGTTCAGGCGCTCTATCTGCCCGATCACCATAACAACCGTCCATATAACGATTTTAGCCGACAAAGTTGTTTTAACAGAGTCGCCATACCACCCTTGGTCGTCAGAATTTATGGACGAGGCTTCAAATTGAGCCCGCAAAGCCTCCATATTTAGAGGCTGTGAGGCATTGGGTTGGAGGGCACTCCATTTGGGGGGAGGGGGGGGGGGCGCAGTTTCACCTCCCTCCTCAACCTTCCACGCCAATGGTCATCCCCGCCACGTTTCCCGCGACTATAAAAAGGTGTCGCTAGCGTTGAATAGATCATATCCTCGCCGCCTACAACCTTCACTTTCCTTCTCGTTGCCATGTCGCTTCCCTCGTGGCCAGGCAGGGTGCCGCTCTTGAAGGAGGATCAGATTTTGGACGGGGAGGAAGAGGAGGAGGTTACCCTTATCGTCAAGGAGGAATGGGATCGACGTGATGTGCAAGAGGCCGCCGTGGAGGAACCCGCCCTCCTCAGTGAGTGGCCGAACTGAGATCTCAAAACACACGACATTGTATGGGATATCAAGCACAGCTACGTGTAGATCCCATATGGGCAAGACAAGCCGCGCCCACGCGGCTCATATCAGCGTTGTCTCACTCGCAAGGAGGCATAGGATGAGCGACCGTTGTCAGGCAAATCTTCAAGGACACCATTGTGAGGCAGGTGTTGGCAAAGGAGAGCGACCGCGTCATCTGGCTCCATTACAATGAGCCACAATCTGATTTGGCGACGAAGTGGGAGCACATTAGATTGTGCAAAATCAACATGGATATGATGACATTCACCGAGACGAATCACGTCATATGGGTTTCCCCGACCTCAATGACAAGAATGGAACGAAGACAAGGTCGTCAGACCATCACACCACCACATGTAGAGGACAAGTGGACTCGTCACATATGCATGCGCCGCGTGCACATCATTCACCATCGCCGTGGTGGGGAGCATCCATTGCTTCTTCCAAAACATAAAAAGTCATAAGTTTATTAGTACGAAGATGTCGCTAATTTACCCTATGTAACTTTGTAATGCAATGTCATCTCAAAATAGTGTTTTAATCACTCAAATTGGGTGTGATTATTGAGTTAATACAGCCAAAAAAAACCCGGAAAAGATAATAAACGACTTTCGCACAGAGCCACCACAGCCTTCAAATCCACATGGAGCTCGATCCATATGCATTATGGCGACTGCTCATATGGCAATTCTGCTAGAATTGCTCTTAGACATACTCCCTCTGTTCCTAAATATAAGTCTTTTTGAAGATTTCAATACGGACCACATACGGAGCAAAATGAGTGAATCTACACTCTAAAATATATCTATATACATCCGTATCTAGTTCTTATTGAAATCTCTAAAAAGACTTATATTTAGGAACGGAGGAAGTAGAATACAAGTGCTCAGTAAAACACAGCATACAATAGTGCTCAATGCCTACTGCCACAATTCATTGATAATATCACAGAACAGTACGTGGTCACTAGCAACAAAACAATTAAATCAAAGGTAGCAAGCTAGAGGAAAACAAGAATGCTTGTACTACACGAAGGTTTCAGTTCAGCTCAACACAAAAAATAAGCTGAAGAGTGTGGGGGAAACAACTTTAGAGAATAGGCTTATTTGAAACTGAGCTAAACTGGGAATTCTAGAGATAAATACAACAAATTGTACTGATGATGGCTAATAAAATGCAAGGTGAACTAACAGTATCTGATGATATGCCACTAGTGACCATTCGCAATGCCATTGCTGCACTTGATTTTGCCATCAACGATGCCATCGGTTTTCTTTTCATAGAACCTCCTGTACATTGAATCAACTTTTGTAAGGTAGAATGTTCCTGGTGGCAACAAGCTTATGTCTTTGCTTGTTTCAAAATCTTTTGCTCCATATCGGTGCTCCATCAGCTTCAGTGTGTCGATGAACTTCTCAGGTGAAGTCTGAAAACATGTAAAGGAATATGTCAGCTTGCTCTGGCGAAATTAAAGAGGGGGGGGGGGGGGGGGGGGGGGGGCATTACTAGGGCAAATGGTTGTTGCCATTCAGATCCTAGCAACGCAGAATCTAATACAAACAGCAGTTGAATCTACTATGGACAGTAGTGAATCAATTAATGGTAATCTAAATGCTCTTATATTTGTTTACAGAGGGAGTACAATTGTAGAACTAAGTAAATTCCAAAATTGTTTAGAATAAGTTTAGCAAAGACCCTGATTTCCTTGATGAATAGAGCTCATATCGCCATAGTGACCGGGGCAAGTTTTCTGAGTAATCACACACAGAATTCAGTTTTGTGTGCTTTCCTAGTTCAGAGCTTGTCCATAGTACGGACTACAAGAACACTATGATTCCTTTTCTTTAATAAGCTATAATTTGGTATGAAACCACAAAAAGTTATTCTCCAAAATACTTGTAACAAATTCGAAGCCATGTATGGTAAACCATACCACATTGGTATGACAAACGGCTGTAAATACTCCCTCCATCCCATAATATAAGAGCGTTTTTGACACTAGTGTAGTGTCAAAACCGGTCTTATATTATGGGACGGAGGGAGTATATGACAAGATCCGCTTTCTATCTACAACAGACTGGCTGAGGGTTGTGAGAATGAAAGACCATACCACATGTCTTGACTCAAGCTTTGCCGTCACATCAAGCACAGAAGCAATGTTTGTTAAACTAAAGGGATGCTGACCCTCATTTAGTTTGAATGAAAACATAGTGGATGTCAAGCCACTGCCGTAAGAGAACATGACAATTCGTTGGCCGCTCTGCATAATAAATGGAAGTTAACTACAAGGAATAAACAGGAGATACAAAGGCATACAAATATAAGATAGTGGCGTAAAACCAAAACCTCACCAGACTAGCATGCTTGTTGTAGATTACAGATGCCAATGCAGCATACAGAGATGCAGTATACATGTTACCAATTTGTTTTGGAAGCAACGTTGACGGTTGAACTTTGATGTCATACAAATGCTTTGCAAGCTGTTGAGAGCCCTGAAAGTTCAGTAGTAAAAGACTTGATGGTTACATCAGCGAAGAAATTAAGCATTGTAAGAACTATTATCCACCTAACGAGGAATAACCTTTTCCAAGTCACGACTTTGGTAGCTTTCTTCACTAGTCAGGTTTGCAAAAGGCTGAAGCTTTTCTTTGGCATCATTATCAACCGAACTGACATCAAAGAAAACAAAAACAAATAAGTGCCTTCGTCTAGGGGCCAAGACTAAGAGTGTCGAATGGGTATTGTATAACCCGACAAAGTGGGGGAGGTCTTTCAGAAGTTCAGAATATTATTTGGTCCACAGATTAAAAGCTTATTTTTTTAAGAAGCAAAAGGAGCATGTATTTAAAGAGAGGAATCGCAGACCTGCAATTACGCATGAAATCATTGAAGTAAAGTCGAGCAAAACTCTTCTGTACGAGCTGTGATAGTAAAAAAGTGACGAGTTTATGTCTGTATCCCCAGAGGTTAGAGAACAGAATTGGCAGAATTAACAGACTGCAAAATCTTATGCATCTCCATGGCAGTGTGCAGTCGTCATACCTTATTATATGGAGAATGAAACACACAATAATCGGCGTCAGAAATTGAGAACTGTTCACCCACTAGCTTCTCATACCTGATTTCGTGATCATAGTGTGATGTTATTGCTTGAGAAGAACAAGATGCTAGTACTGCAGTTGAGTGGGTAAATTATGGCAGTGAACTCACTTGGCGCAATACTGTCTATAGCACGAATCCAGAGCCATCAGGTAGCACGTTTGAGATAGTTTCCCATCAACAACCTATAATAATCGGGAACAGAAGTGTGCAGAGGATATAATACTATGAAAGAGACAAACAATGATATCCAGTTGAGAAATTTGTTTGTTTACATGCTTAGAACAAACAAACAAAAGCAAGTCATAGAATCCTAACCGGATATTCACTGGCAAGATCAGGCTTGTAGAAATCGTAAACATGAGCCATGTGAGAAGCTCTATATTTACTTTCAAAAGAAATAGGTGCGTTTGGACCAATAAGCATAGCAATTGCAGCAGCTCCTCCCGTAGGCCGAGCTGGTCCCTCTGCATAAACCTGAACATAATATGGGACGGCAAATTAGTGCTGCACAGAGACAAAAGGGAGAGAAACTGAATCGACTTTGTGCAAAAATTAGATGGTGATATTGGGTGACTAACCGCGCTATCTGTGCAGACCACAAGGCCGTAGCGTCCATCCCAGCATCGACTTTCGACCCAATTCACACAATTCAACAGGGCAGCTGTCCCACCATAACATGCGTTACTTGAGTCAACTCCCTCAATGTCAGTATTACCACTTTCCTATATTTGAGACAAATATCAACAATGAGTGAGACTGAAACTGGACTAACAAACAACTAAATGAAGTGGAAACTGCGAATTCATCTAGATTCAGGTTTAGAGGGAATATATGTTGGATCCTAATTCCATGATTTACCTCAAAAATTTGCATCAGCCATGTTTTGATGGATTTACTTTTGTCTATCACTGTCTCGCTACCAACCTCCAGGCGGCCAATTAGCTTCGGATCTATGTGGTACTTTTCCAGCAGGGATTTGACAACTGTCAAGCTGAAACAACCTTCCAACTTGAGCATTCACATATTGAATGGAGTATTGCAAAAAAAAAATATGTATTTCATACAATTGATTAGTAAATTCTAATCATCAAGAAGTTCAATCCCAGTAAAAGAAGGTAACGGACAAGGCAGCAATTTTTTTTCCAATGTGACAAAATATACCTCATCGAGATGACATCTTCTACCTCGCTGCAGAAGGCCATGCAATCTTGCCCAAGACCAATTGTGTACTTCCCCTTGCTGGCTCCGTCATGAACCTCCAGCGCTTCCTGCAACCAGTAGTTCAACGCATCAGCATTCAACTCTGAGTCCAACAGCATTGAACGGACACAGCAAATTATCCATGTATTAGTTGCGCACAGCCGCTCCAGTTCCTCTCCAAAGCCACATCAGATAACCATTTGCTCGCTCTGTGAGAGACGAAATACAGTACAAGGCAGATGCAGCATCTGACAGCAGGTATAACAGAGTGAAACTAATAATGATTCAAATATTACTCGAGTAAACAAATCAATTCACCACCCGTGATCCACAAATCCGCACCGAGATGGCACCTTCGAATCATGGTTTCAGTTTCCGGAAACAATTCCATCGTTACGATCTCAACTACGGAGTACTTCGTAAACCCGAAATCCCACACGTCTGGCTAAAACCCCGACGGCAATTCCCCGGAAACTAACCCAAAATACCAAATCATCCGTGATCTCGACGCGGAGATGCTCGGAGCGTCAGATCAGCCACGTTCGCAGCACGCAGCGTGACACGACGGCGACAAATCGAGCGGGGGCGGCGGGAACAGCAGCTCTGGTGGAGAACCTCACCTGCTGGACGCAGGTGGGAGGGAAATACATGTCCATGGCGAGGATCCCGACATCCTTGCACTCCATCTCGCGATCCCTCCTCCCGCTCTGTGCTTCCGCGGGCTCTCCCAGTGGCTGGCTCGCAGTCGCAGGAGGAGGAGGAGGAGGCGTGTGTGACGTGAGAGAGTTCGTGTGACTTTGGCAGCGCCGTGGACGCGGAGCACGTCGGGGATAATATACGAGATTCCCAGATTCGTTTGTCTGCATCCCTGAACCGGTCCTGGCGATTTGTGGGCTGCGATGGCCTGCTTGGGCCAGCTGGCCAGGGCCAGAGGCACGGAAGTATTTTAAAACCTTTTCTGCAGCTTTTTCTAAGGGTATAATCTCTCTCTCCCTTCCAAAATAATTCAAGGTTTAGGTTTATATTTTTAAAATTTAACTAGGAGAATCCGTCTATGTATAAAAATATCAACCCCAAATTTGCTTCATTAGATTCATTATGAGATATTCCCCTAAAAACGATTCATCACGAGAGTACAATCTTAAACTATATATACTTGATTGATATTATAGGTCTTTATAGACTTTCCTACTATAGAATTACTAAAACTACAAAAATATTTCGGAAATGTTAACGCCCACACGTGTGGGCGTTTGCATATCGCCCACACGCCTCCATCACCACTCATTTTGCCACGTATGAATAGATGACATCAGCAGAACTTTTTTTTGTTTTCGGCTTAAAAATGTTGTATCTCCTAAATAAAAAAGCGAACTAAAAATCCGTTTTCATCATTAAATCCGTCTCGACGAGATCTTCAAAACTAGACCCCATGTTGATATGTTTCGACGAATTTTTTTTTTGCCAGAAGTTGCCACGATGTTTGCACTGCAGTTGCCATAGGGCTTAAACTAAAGTTGCCATGTGGCAATTTTAGTTTGTAGATCATGGTAATTTTAGTATTTTGATGATGGCAACTCCAGTACTTTGATCATGAAAATTATTTTTTGTATGAACCATGGTAATTTTACGTGCATGTATCATGGCAATTTTAGTTTATGGTTCATGGCAAGTCTAGTTTCTTAATTCTCTTTTTTACAAATGTCAAAATTTACTTTTAAATGTAGAAGAAAATAGCTGAAACATATCATGGCAACTTCAGTGTAAACATCATGGCAATTCATATGCAATAGACATGGCAACTTTTAATCCAAATTTTTTTCATCAAAACATATCAACATGGGATCTAGTTTCGAAGATCTCATTGCGAGGGATTTAATGGTGAAAATGGATTTTCAATCGGATTTTTCGTTTAAGAGATAAAACATTTTAAAAACTGAAAATCCAAAAAGATTCCTGCATGCATGCATGCGATGACGTGGCAATCTGTTTACATTAGAGACGTGTGGTGCGTCTTCCTTCCTGCCACACGTGTGACAGTTAGCGCGACCCAAATATTTAGGGCAACCATAGAATTCAAGTTTTAGGTTTTTATTTTTTTAATTTAACTACAAGAATCCATCTATGTATAAAAATATCAACATATACAACCCCAAATTTGCTTCATTAGATTCATTATGAGATATTCCCCTAAAAGACGATTCATTATGAGAGTATAATCTTAAACTATACATACTTGATTGATATTGTAGGTCTTTATAAACTTGCCTATAGTATTACTAAAACTACAAAAATATTTAGGGCAACCATAGAATTCAAGTTTTAGGTTTATATTTTTTTAAATTTAACTAGGAGAATCCGTCTATGTATAAAAATATCAACATATAAAACCCCAAATTTGCTTCATTAGATTCATTATGAGATATTCCCCTAAAAAAGATTCATTATGAGAGTATAATCTTAAACTATATATACTTGATTGATATTGTAGGTCTTCATAGACTTTCCTATAGAGTTACTAAAATTACAAAAATATTTAGGGCAACCATAGAATTCAAGTTTTAGGTTTATATTTTTTAATTTAACTAGGAGAATCCGTCTATGTATGAAAATATCAACATATACAACCCCAAAATTGCCTCATTAGATTCATTATGAGATATTCCCCTAAATATGATTCATTATGAGAGTATAATCTTAAACTATATATACTTGATTGATATTGTAGGTCTTTATATACTTTCCTATAGAATTACTAAAACTACAAAAATATTTAGGGCAACCATAGAATTTGAATTACCCCCTCCGTCCGGAAATACTTGTCCTAGAAATGGTTGTATCTAGCCATATTTTAGTTATAGATACATCCATTTTATCCATTTTTAGGACAAGTATTTCCGGACGGAGGGAGTATTTTGGAACGGAGGGAGTACTTTGCAAGGAAACCCTATTCATCATAGCTTCACTTGCTTCTACCAATAATCTAGCAATCATACATAGCGCTTGCTCATGGGCCAGTCCACTTCGGCACGGTGATTCTCCATGCTTCTTAGATCTGGAGATCTATGATAGAAGGCCCTGACACTCTGAAGGTGGGGCCGATCAGGCGGATTGGAATAGGGATGATGAGGACATCAATACCATTGTTACACCCACAACCCCTGCTGCTATACATACTAGACCAGTTACTAGAGCTCGCGCACGTCAATTGAATTACCAGGTACTTCGTTTCTTAGTGACAATTCTAATGTTCATGAGAATATGATGCTGCCTAAATTGGATGCATTTGTGTTGATTACTAATGAAGGGCCTAGCATGGACAGGAGGGATGAACACTGGAGCAGGATCAAGCATGGAGATGAAGGTGTGCGCGAAAGGATCCGGAATGGTGTTTCTAGTGCATATTTGAGCACTTTGAAGCCTCTATGATGACCTACAAGGACATGGATGAAATATACAAGATGCCCCTTCATAATTTCGCCCATAGCTTATTTTAGGTGCTGCGCCACCTTATTTTTGGGCCAGGCCCATGTAATTTCGAAATACAACTTCCTAGGCTGTTTTTAAAGTCCGTATGTGTGGGGAAACAAAGTTAGGTTTGGTTTCAGACCCCTCCTACAAGGGGGCACGAAAGTCCCCCTACTCCTCCATATATACAACCCTTAGGGCGACGTTTTAGACTTTGGGTTTTGTTTAGATTGAAAGTTTGCCATAACTGCAACTTCGCGTACTTCGTTTGTGTTCGACGACCAGACCAAGACGTCACAGAACTCCACCTTGATCAATAAAGCTTTCATCTTATATTCGCATTATCCAGATTGCAATCTTAGTTTCTTGCTTGTTCTTTGTTTGCTTGCAGGAAATAGACCTTCATGGTCAGGTTGATCGTGCTCCGGCGTGGTCAATAACCTCTCGGAGTTGGTTTAGCGATTGCTAAGGTGCGACGTCCTCGCACGTCCGTAGTTGGATCGTCAAAGTCTACTCCTCCGAAATGATAATCACCTTCTCATCGAAAAACGGGACACCTTTGCCTCTATCAAGGGCGGACCACGAATATATGGGATGTGAATTGGATCTCGAGGCCAGAGGACATGAGACCAATAGTATCTTTAATTCCACAACCCCGACAGCTAGTGTCGGAACTCATGGACTAAGGCAATGGAAATTGGAATGCACAACTAATTCAACAAGTGTTCTTGCCGTACGATGCTTCAACTATCTTGCAAATTTCAATCTGCACCCGGAATATCGATGATTTCTGGTCTTGGAATTTTGAGAAAAACGGTTTTCTTTTCTATTCGGCCAGCTTATAAGATGATGGTAGCTATCAAGGCACGCCTGGAGGACTGCATTGAAGAGCGAGCATGGTCCTCTAGTAACGCCCAAAATGAGAAGTCCTGGCCACTCTCTGGAAAGTATCGATCCCGGCAAAGATAAAAGTGTTCTTGTGGAGATTATCGAAGAACTCATTACCAATGGAGAATGTTAGAAAGGATAGGAAAATGTCTATCTACGATCACTGTTTTGCATGTGGAGCCCTAGACTCATGCAAACACGGTCTTGTTGAGTGTACTAGGGCACGTTGTGTGTGGACTTTAGTTGATCATGACTTGTTGGGGCATATGAGTGAAACGGTCAAAAGTGATGCTAGAAGTTGGTTGTTCAAAATGATGGACGTACTAAGTCATGCTGATTTCACTACTATGTCATTTACACTTTCGGCAACCTGGTACTCAAAGACAGAAACTGATACATGAAGGGGAGTATCAAAGCCCATATGATACTCATAGATTTTTCGTATGGTTCATCTCAGAGTTGGAGCAGTTGTCAGTCCCAACGGAGCCAACCATTGCGGACAGGTCTACACGCAATCAAGAACAACGATGGTAGATTCCACCAGCCGAGGAATACATCAAGATAAATGTGGACACGGTAATTTCATAGGAGAATCATGTGGGAGCCGTGGCAATATTTTGTCGGGGTAGAGATGGATCGTACTTAGGGGCGTCGGTTCTTGTCATTCATGGCCAGACGAATCCTGCATTGCTCAAAGCCCTTGCATGTAGGGAGGCTTTATCTTTAGCGCAATACTTAAACATGTAACATCTTCAAATCACGTCTAATTGCCAACATGTTGTAAATCATATTCAACAAAAGCGTTGGAGGGAACTATGGAAGCATCATTAGAGAAATCTTAGAAACCGTTAAATCATTCAATTTATGTATCTATACTTTTGAACCTCTAGTTTCCAATTTTAAAGCTCATAGATTAGCTAGGTCAAGTGTTACCCTTCTCCGAGGGCAACATGTGTGGTTGGGCACACATAGTGACCCATTGCTTTTTCCTGTAAACATTGTTATCAATGGATAAAGCCTAGCTTTTGTTGCTAAATTTTTTATTGGGTTTCTTACTTGGTTTTGTCTGAAATAACGATTATGACATTGTAACCATTAAAAAATAAATTATTGTAAGACTTAAAAATTCTTGAGTGTATAAATTGTTCATAAATTTTAAATAATATTCATGAATTTAAGAAATATATGAATCTACAAAATGTACAAAAATTTAGAAAAATGATCGAGAATTTACAAAATTACCATGAATTTATCAAAATATTGAATTTCTTTAAAAAAATTGTGTATTTTTTTAAATCTTAAAGAAAATGTTTGCGGAGATCATGACTTTGAAAAGGTAAATGGACATAAAATGAAAGAAATCCACAGTAATCGATGGAAATAGAAAAAAGAAAAGAAAAAAGAAAAATCGCATGTGAGGACACTCAGGTAGCGCTTCCGCAAATTGAGTCAGCCCAGGAGCAAGCATTGGCCGGTTGGTCTCGTTTGCATGAGGAGGGGCTTTGCGTACCCGACCTCTTGCCATCCCTGGCCCTGATCGGCCACCGTTTTCTTCCAATGTCTGGCCTACATATTCTTTCGTAAAGGCTTGCTCTCATTGTTCTTACATTTCCCCCTTTTTTTCTTTCGAATTGTATTCATGGATACTGTTGCTGCTTTTGGATGTCGATGGATCTGGTCGGCTGGCATGCTTTGGAATATCTACCCGTGTTTTAGACATTGCAAGAGCTGGTCAGGTCGGTTTGCCATGTGGAGTTCTGGTCATGTTGTAAGGTTGTCATATGCTTTTGTGGGATTGTTAGTAGTTGGTCTATTAGTTTTCGGTTGTTTCTCTATGGTTGGTTTGGTGTCTTCCTGCCTATCCAGCTAGTGGTTGCAGTGGTGTTGTGCTAGCTTGAGGGAGTGTGGCCCGGGTTGGTCCATCCTCCACGTTAGTGCGAGGAACTCAAAAGTAGGGGTTGTGGGTAATGCATTGCTTCGGGAAAGGGAAAAGATAAATCTAGAAATGGATGCCAAATTACCTTCAGGTGCATGATGCATTGGCTGAGGGCGCGTACGGGCCACCTCATTATATTCATTAACGGGAATTTGTGCCGAACATACATTATACGCTCAAAGTTACAATAGGCCAGCAGCAACTCTTTAGGGCAAAGCCGGTCATTCATACCGTAAAATTACGACGATGACATGATGCAACGGTAATTATAGGGGCAGAATAAGGATGCATATGCATCCATGAATTGTTTCCTTTTTGCCTTAGTTCGCCAGGCAACTGACCACCGGGTGAGGAGTAACAACGTTGGCGGCGAGATCAACGTGCTTCTGAACAATATTGTTCAAGGCTATTCTGCGATAGAGGAAGGCTATCGTCCTACTGTCGCCCTTTGCCATGTAGTGGTCCTTGTGGACGATTTTCTCATAGGGGTGATTACATTGATGTTGTCTTGCTGCGCAAGGCACTGCGCGACGAGCGTGACCTCATGGTGGACATTCTTCGGTGCGATGGTGGGCAGCCGCAGGGCCACTAGTGTGTGTAAGAGGTCATAACTGTCGGTGTCAAAACCAGCAGATCTCGGGTAGGGGGTCCCGAGCTGTGGATCTTGGATCAATGGGTAACAAGGGACGAAGGAGATGATGTTTACCCAGGTTCGGGCCCTCTCGAAGAGGTAAAACCCTACGTCATGCTTGATTATATTGAAATGTATAGGATGATTACAGAGTCGATCTACTGCGAGATCAGCTAAACTAAACCCCAGGTGAATAGGATGATGGTTGTTCTTTTAGCCTCTACAGACTAAACCCTCTGGTTTATATAGACACCAGGGGTACTAGGGTTACATATGGTCAGCTATGATGAAGGAATAAACATGTCTATTCTCTCATATTGACTTGGAGGACACGCCAAGGCTCCGAAGGTTTCTTGTCTGGATACAGAGTCGCCTTATAACTCGGCCTTTAAGTGGTTGTAGAGCGCCCCACCAGTCCGGCCCATAGAATACAGGCCTGTAGCCCAAGGAACCCTTAATCCAGGACTCCCTCAGTAGCCCTCGAACTAGCCTCCAATGATGGTGTCCCATAATTCCTTGAGTCTTCACGCGTCTGAAATCTCCGGCTTGCGGGGCGAGTTCTTCTCCCTTTTTGTGTCCGGAGTTGTCCCCTTTAGCCAAGTTCGGCTATGTGTTATCCAAATTATGTCGGGAGCCTAAATTGTAAATGTTACTTAGCCTCGAAGGCCGACCACCCAAGTTTGAATAGTGTCCTTGCCTGACAACTTTTGGCGAAAGGCCACAACGGTCACAAACCATGAATTGTTGCGAGAGCATGATTCACGGTCCGAGGCAGTTCCTCTATTGGCGCGTTCCATCAATATGGAGATCGTGCTCCACTTTTTAAGGGATATGATCAATGATTTTGGTTATCCCACTCGCGCATAATGTCACGATTATTTTGGGAAGCGGCGAGGCCTGTGACGCGGTAAAGGGACTCTTGGTATTACAATGGCTTATAAAAGGAAATCTACCATGTTTTCTCAGCACGCTTTCTCCGTCCTTTCGCCATTGCTTTCCCAATCTACAGAGCTCCAGCGCCCCGATCCACCCTTCCTCAAGAACCCCCTCCTAGCCACTCCCCCAATTCGGCCATGGCCGGATCTGGTGCGGAAGGCAAGTGGGAGGTCTCCATCATCACCAATGACGTCATTGAGGATCTGAAGCGCGCTGACTACCTTCCGTCCGACGTCGCTCATCAGGCTCCGGAAGAGGGACATGTTGTCCCCACGCCCCAACTAGGCGAGAGGGTGGTGTTCGTCCCCCACTTCCTCTAGGGACTGGGATTTCCACTCCACCCCTTCATCAGGGGGTTGATGTTCTTTTATACCTTTCCCCAGTCAAGTGGCCGAAGGGTACCTTCATAGACACTGTCAAGGTCTGGCAAAAAAGAGTGGTTCTATATCACCGAATCATGCGACACGGGCTAGGCAGCGGGTCCCGAGTTCAGATCTGGACCCCCCACGAGGCTAACCTCTTGGACCCAGAAGAGCCTCGACTGGGGGTCGCCCATGAAGGTGGAGTTGCTGCAGAAACATGTCTCCAGTATGATAAGGCAAATGCCAAGCTGACCAATGTGGTCCAAGTGATGCTCTGCCGCCGCCTTGTACCCTGCCAGCAACGGGATGCCCCAATATGTGGTCTTACAAGCTCGAGGACCCAGTCACCGTGCTCTACTTCTGTGGCATCTAAAAGTGCTAGTTATCGACTAGAGGGGGGTGAATAAGCGATTTTTATGAAAGTCTTCAAAACACGAGGTCTTTGGAGACAAACAATCAAATGGAACCTATATGATATGCAGCGGAAGATAAACTACTGTAGACTGATCATGGTCAAGTAAGCACAACAATGGAAGTATGATGACTAATAGCAGCTAGGTAGTACAGATCGGAATGGAAGATAGTATGAAGCCAAACAGGTAATAGTCTTCAACAGTGATGTCAAACAGATCAGGCAACCAAGCAATGACTTCACGAAGTCGCTGAAATGTAAAGGAGGTGGGGGATAGAACCAGTAGCTTGGTGAAGACAAAGATTTGGTAGATCAGTTCCAACTGCTATGACAACTGTACGTCTGGTTAGGGAGGTTGAGATTTAACTCAGAAGACCATGTCTTCACCTTATTCCCCTTGAGCTAAGGACACCCAGTCCTCGCCCAATCACTCTGGTAAGTCTTCAAGGTAGACTTCCAAACCTTCACAGACCCCATTCACTGGTGATCCACAATGACTCTTGGATCCTCAAAACGAGACGCCTAACCGGCTAGAGGATACATAGTCCTCAAGTGTAACAAGTCTTCAGGTCACGCGGACAGAAAGACTTCAGTGATGCCTAATACTCTTTGGCTCTGGGTGTTTTGGGCTTTGTCCTCGCAAGGATCTCCGTCTCAAAGGCTTCGGAGGTGGGTTTCTCTCAAACGACAAAAGTCGTGCATGAACTCTGAGCAGCCACAAATTTATGGTGAAGGGGGTGGGCTATTTATAGCTAGGAGGTAACCCCACGTGATATGTCCGAAATGACCCTGGGTCACTAAGGAACCGACACCTATCCAACGGTCGGATTTCAGACACACGCGGCAGCTTGGCTTGGGCTACAAGCAATGCTGACTCATCCAACTCTGGATAAGATTTGCTCTCATGGTCTTCACTCAAAGACATAGGATTTGGGTTGAGCATCACGACAGGCTTCTGACTTTGTTCACTTGGACCCCACTTAACAGTACGGTGGTTCCTATGACTCAAGAAAGAATAAAATGAAACTACGAAATAAACTATGTCTTCTCACTCCATAGTATTCAAGTGAATGTCTTCACACGTCATTATCTTCAACGTGAATGTCTTCACGAACCACCATTGTCTTTAATGTCTTCATACATTTTTAGGGGTCATCTCTTGTAGGTAAACTGAATCAATGAGGGACTACTACCTATGTTATCCTGCAATTCTCATAAACACATTAGTCTCTCAACCACGTTTGTCGTCAATACTCCAAAACAAACTAGGGGTGGCACTAGATGCATTTACATTCTCCCCCTTTTTGGTGACTGATGACAAACTGGTTGAAGTTTTCAACGGGAATAAAATCATGTGAAAGTTAAAGTACGTGGTCATTGGTTCATAAGTTGAAAGAGGCTCCCCCTCAAGATGTGCATATAAATGTTTTGCCTAATTTGAATGCAAATGCACATGGCAGGTTTTGCTTTGTGGAGATCTTCTTCAACATATGAAGTCAATTCATCATGCATGCAGAAATATAATGAAGATAATGAAATGCACAATGAGAAATGGGGGTCTGCAGAATGAGTTCATGCGGGATTTATCATCGCATCAAACGGTAGCAGCAAAAGTGGCAGACGACCATCAAGTTTTACGAGTTACAACTCAAAGGCCAACAGTTCAAGAACGAGAGTTGTAAAAACTTAGCAACAATAAGCACCCGATGGTCGTCTGCTTGAGAGTTACAACTTGAAGCACTTGCTGATTGTGGAGAAATGGGCCCGCTTGAAGACTATCAACTCATGTGCTTCTCCCCCTTTTTTCAGGAGTGACCAAAAAGGTTTGAAGACATAAAGTGTCTACTCGTTCACAGACGGTATTGGTGAAGATGTTGGGGCAGCCGGGTCAATGTTGGTGTTGGGCGGTGCAGAGGGGCCTGATGTAGAATCTTGGTGCAGTGAAACCATCGCTGGTGAAGTGGCATCGTCCGCTTCATCAATGACTCGCGCAACAACAGTTGGAGCCGAAGATGAATACTCAGAATCTTCAAGGGAAGGAGTTGGATGCCAACTTGCTGATTGTGGAGGCCTGGAGTCAAACTTGAAGCGCTCAGTGAAGCCATCTGCTTGAAGATCGTCTTCAGAACAGAGCATTGTGAGGCTCTTCCAGGAAAGCCGACAGGCTTCATGTGCAACAAATGAGTTCCTGGTTGCAAGGTTGTGAATGCGATTGATATCAACGAGAACACTCCGCATCTAGCGCTTCAGCCAGCCATGATGCCTATCCTGCTTCTGATGAAGTGACACAAGGAACTCTCTATCATTCAGGACACGAGCATGCTTCTGAGGCCTCAGCTACCGTGCTAGCTGTTTCATCAGTGTTGGCACGATGCGGCAGCCAAAGCTAACCAGCAAGAGGACCACCATGAGCAGGAGGATTAGGCACATGAAACCTTAATTGGCCAGAGAGTATGCTGCAATATGTGATAGATAGTGTGGGGCAGATACTCGAGGTCATTGACATAGAATTGTTTGGGGTATTCGGCATCAACTGACAATGGCTTCATCATACTGAGCATTTGACTCATGTTAGGCTCAGGCTTCTGGAAGATACTCTATAATTCTTGCTCATAGCACTGACAACCTGGCTCATACATATCACCAGGAGTGGGAAGGAAGTGAGCTCGATGATATCTTGAGCTTTGGCTTCATGATGAACATCACCTGACATCCACTCAAGAACCCATGTCTTCGGATCCTTGTTGTAGCCTGATATATGAAGGGTGGCAAAGAATTGCAGCAGTAGATCTTCATTCCAGTGCTCCTTGTCGATGACAAATGGGAGCAGGCCAACTTCTCGAAAGAAGTCAAGAGCCTCTTCAAGGCATGGCAGCCCAATAATGGCAACCCAATCCAGACCCTTGTGGGGAAAGATCTTGTCTTAATTGTAGAGAATGCATGAGTAGTAGCTGCGTTGCTGGTGGCTGCAGTACCTGTCAGAGCTGATCTTTGGCTTCTTGTATGGATTCTTGGCCGAGTCGAAGAATGTGTTGTGCTCTCTGAAGCTCAAGAAACTGAAGGTACCCTGAGTTGTAACAGCACTTGGAAGCCTTGGCAGTCCGGGCTTCGGCTTCTGTGTCTGAGGCCTTTGCTCAACATGGTAATCATATTGGGGACCATGAGCAGCTGGAGGTGTCATAATTGGCCACTTGATGCTGATGAGCTCACCCTCATGATTGAAGGCCCTTGCCATTGTGTGTGGAACAGGTGGAGCAGCAGCAACATCCGAGGAGGATGGTGATAACCCACAAGTATAAGGGATCGCAACTGTTTTCGAGGGTAGAGTATTCAACCCAAATTTATTGATTCGACACAAGGGGAGCCAAAGAATATTTGCAAGTATTAGCAACTGAGTTGTCAATTCAACCACACCCATAGATTAATTATCTGCAGCAAAGTAGTATGATAGTTTTGATAGTAGTAGCAACAATAATAGTAATGGTAACCGTGATAGCAATGATTTTGTAGCAAGTGCAATAGTAACAATAGCAGTAGTAAATTAACAAGAACAATATGAGAGAAATTCGTAGGCATTGGATTGGTGAATTCGGTGAATGATATTCATCATATAACAGTCATAACCTAGGGCGATACGACACTAGCTCCAGTTCATAAATATAATGTAGGCATGTATTCCGTAAATAGTCATACGTGCTTATGGAATTATCCTACCCTCCCGTGGCAGCGGGGTTCTATTGGAAACTAAGGGATATTAAGGCCTCCTTTTAATAGAGAACCGGAACAAAGCATTAACACAAGGTGAATAGATGAACTCCTCAAACTACGGTCATCACCGGGAAGTGTCCCGACTTCTGTCACTCCGGGTTTGCCGGATCATAACACGTAGTAGGTCACTATAACTTGCAAGATCGGATCTAGAACACAGATATAATGGTGATAACATAAATGGTTCAGATCTAAAATCATGGCACCCGGGCCCAAAGTGACAAGCATTAAGCATGGCAAAGTCATAGCAACATCAATCTTAGAACATAATGGATACTAGGGATCAATCCCTAACAAAACTAACTCGATTACATGATGAATCTCATCCAACTCCTCACCGACAAGCGAGCCTACGAAGGAATTACTCACTCCTGGTGGGGAGCATCATGGAATAGGCGATGGAGAAGGGTTGGTGATGACGAAGATCAAAGATCCCCCTCTCCAGAGCCCCAAACGGACTCCAGATCTGGCCTCCCGATGAAGAACAGGAGGTGGCGGCGACTCCATCTCGTGAAACGCGATAATTCTTTTTCCCTGATTTTCTCTCTCTAAAAATATGACTTTATAGTATTAGGGTTGGAGTCTGCGGAGCCACCAAGTGGGGAAAATCCACCTGGGCATGCCTGGAGGGGGGCGCACCCTGGTGGGTTGTGCCCACCCAGGTGCCCCCCTCCAGTGGTTCTTGGCTCTAGAAATTCTTATTTATTGAACAAAAAATCCTCGCAAAGTTTCGTGCCAATCCAAGAACTTTTATTTCTGCACAAAAACAACACCATGGTAGTTCTGCTGAAAACAGCGTCAGTCCGGGTTAGTTTCATTCAAATCATGCAAATTAGAGTCCAAAACAAAAGGAAAAGCATTAGGAAAAGTAGATATGTTGGAGATGTATCAACTCCCCAAGCTTAAACCGTTGCTTGTCCTCAAGAAATTCAGTTGATAAACTGAAAGTGAAAAAGAAAAACTTTTACGAACTCTTTGCTCTTGTTTACATAAATAAGCTTAAGTACACCCATGTTTTAGCAAAGATTATAACTAACCATTTCGACAATAACTCTTAAAAATTATGTTAACTCATATCAATGGCATAATCAACTAGCAAGCAATAATAAGATATCTCAAACAACAACACTTTGTCAAAACAACCATGATATAATATGACAATAGTGGTATCTCACTAGCCCTTTCTGAGACCGCAAAACATAAATGCAGAGCACCTCCAAAGTTCAAGCAACGACTAAACATTCTAATTCATGGTAGAAAAGATCCAGTCATGATGCACCCAACATTAGCTATACAGAATGCATGAGGATGACAATAGTGCTCTCAGGTTCTGGCGCTTATTTGAGAAGGTGATGACACAACATAAAAGTAAATAGATAGTCCCTTCAAAGAGGGAAGCAGTGATTTGCAGAGGTGCTAGAGCTCAAGTTTTTAAAATAGAGGTAATGAAATTTTGAGAAATGCACCCTTCTTGTTTACTTCGCGACCATTAGTTATCGATATCTTCCATGCTAAACATATTAGTGGCGGTTCCCAAGCGATAAAAGTAAAGGTTTACTCCCCCTCCACCAACAATCACACTCCACGGCTTGTCCGAAACAATGGGTGCCGTCCATACCAACAACAGTCCCAGGGGAGTTTTGTTTAATTATTTGCATTTTGAGTTCGGGACTGGGAATCACTAATACTGCCCTCTCGTGCAAGGACGAGTGAATAAACACTCATCATGAGAATAACCCGCTTAGCATCGAAGATACTGACTACCTCTTGTCGCTCTATGAACAATCTAGGCACACAAAAAAGGATATTTATTTGAAGTTTCTAGAGGTGGCACATGAAAATTTACTTAGGACGGCAGGGTAATACCTCATATAGGTAGGTATGGTGGACTCATCTGGAATAACTTGGGTTTCAGGGTTTTGATGCACAAGCAGAAATACCACTTAGTATAGGCGAAGGCTAGCAATTAGGTTGTGAAGCAGCCAGCTAGAGAGCGAAAATGGTCATGAACATGCATTATGCATAATTAACATTGGATACTAGCATGATTAGGATATGAACACCATGAACATAAGTATCATAGAGGCTATGTTGGTTTTGATTCAACTACATGCATGAACATGTGCCAAGTCAAGCCACTCGAACATTCAGAGGAGGATACCATATCATCATACTACATCACAATCATTTTAACTCAATGTTGACATCCAAGATATATCATTATCCACTCCTAGCTACTTAAGCATGGCATGAGAAACTATTTTCTCTAATTGTCATTGCAAACATGTTTGATCATAATAGGCTGAATCATGGATACTAGGTTAAACATATTTACAAAAAAGGGAGCAGGTTGAGTTCATACCCGTTTTCCTCTGCCACAGCCAGTTCATCAAATATCATCATTATTGCCTTTCACTTGCACAATAGAACGATATGAAAATAATAATAGTGCAAGAGTGCCGTGGACTAAGTTGGAATCTGCAAACAATTTTATTCGAAAATAAGAAAACAAGGTAATATGGGCTCTCTGTTAGACCAACAATAATGCATATGAGAGCCACTCGACATTTTCACCGTGGTCTTCTCCTTGGTAAGACTCAATAAAAAGGAAAAGAAATTTAGAGAAACACACTAAAATACTTTTGGAGTTTTTGGTTTTTATCTGGAAGGAAACAAATTAAAGAAAGAAAGAAAAATATGAGAAAAACTATTTACACGGGAGAGCTCCCTACAAGCAAAAGAAGAACAAGGAAATCTTTTGGGTTTTCGTTTTATACACTACAACTAACTTCACTAGAAAGAAAAATAAAAAATAAGTAGGAAATATTTCTTTTGTATTTTCTCAAATTTTTCAAACACACAAGAAGAAGGCGAGAAAATAAATCTAGCATGGATAATACAATGAAAAAGTGTGGACACCGACAACTAGAATGAAATGTGTGAACATGAATGTAATGTCGGTGGAAATACGTACTCCCCCAAGCTTAGGCTTTTGTCCTAACTTGGTAATCACCACTCAAAGAGATGGGGTCCTATGTTGAAGTGCTGGGGAGCGGGCACCTGAGGGTCCGACTCCTGAGGCTCCTCGTGTGCTGCAGCCAGGTTGTTCTGGTAGGCGACAATGTCCTCAGGTATAATCCTGTCCGCCCCTGGCAATAGGATCAAACAAAGCAGGTGCAGGCAACGGAATAATATCACGGGTAATCTCACTAAAGACCAAGTTATAAGGAACATCCATAGTGGTGTTCTCACTATCAATAAACTAGTGGTGTGCCATAGCCTGACGATCTAAATAAACCATGGGCAAAGGATAATCATGCTGGTGTATCTGAATGTTAAAGTGACTCGCCAAGCGAGTAGCATAAATACCACCATGTATTTTACCCTTGGATCTGTTAATGTGGAGGCGACATGCCACAATAGCTCCCAAGCTATAAGTGTTGTCACCGTAAAGTGCACGACATAAAACAACAAAGTCTAGTGCACTGAGTGCACCTACCTTCTCTCTAGCAAGCAAACACTTCATAATGAATAGAGCAAAATAATATACAGTCGGAAAGTGTAAGCTAGTGGCAGTGACACCCGATACCCCTCTCTCATCCCCCACTGTCAGAGTCGGTAAAACCGTCAAACTCCGGGGGCCTAGGCTCTACTAAACCACCATTAGAAGGGAGCGGAGCAAGCATATGTCACAAAATTTAGTAAGCGGTATCTGATGGGGTTTAGCATATAAGTTAAACTGCACCTCAGGAGGATTATTCCTACTCAAGAAATAAAAACTTTGCACAAAGGAATTTGTGAGGAGATGATACTGTTCACATTCAGCTGCCATGAAGTCGGTGAGGCCGACATTAGCAGCATATTGTGCAAACTCTTGAACCCCTTCCATGAATGGGTTATGCGGCCATTCGCATGGCCGTACGTCTGCTATTCTCCGAGTGTGGAGATCACTGTTAGATGACTCCCCAATAACTCCCTTGGAGTTCTTGGAAGCAAACTTCCTAAAGATACTCATCTTTTTCCTATGAACAAAATTCTGAAATTTTTAGTTCACAAACTTTTTCTCAACAAAATTTCACAAGATAGATAGAAACTACTCATAGGGATGCATATAGGCCATATCAAGCATTCAAACTACTTAGAACTCTAAGAATTCAACATGCAAGCTCATCTAGAGCAGCACCAAGAGTAACTAATTATTCTAAATCTAAACCACTAAAGCAAAAACTAATTGGACCAATGGAGGAGTCACATACCAAGCAACAATCCCCCAAAACAGTTTCTAAAATGGAGCTTTGAGCAAAGGGATCGAAATCCACTGGTTTAAGAGCAAGAACACGAGAGAGAGAGAGAGAGAGAGAGAGAGAGAGAGAGCAATGGTGATTTTTTTTCTTGAGGTAGGTGATGATGTGGGATGAAGAGATAAGTGAGGGGGCCCACGTGGGGACCACAACCCACCAGGGCACGCCTGGGGGTGCTGGCACGCCCAGGTGGGTTGTGCCCAACTAGAGCACCTCCCTCTGATGTTATTTGCAGTAAAAATTCTTAAATATTCAGAAAAAAATTGTATTAAATTTTCAGAGCATTTTGAGAACTTTTATTTTTGGGTCATTTTTTTATTGCACGGAAACTCAGAAAACAAGCAATGCATGGCATTTTATTTTATTTAACTAATAAAACAGAAAATAAAGGTAGGACAGAAGGTAGTGCTCACTAAATTCATCAACTTCATACCTCTCAAAAATGATTCATTAATAAGGTTGATCAATTCTTATTAACAACCACTTCTGATTAGCATGAAACCGAAGAACTTTTGTAAAACACTAAGTTACCTCAATGGGGATATGAATGTCCCCAACAATAAGCATTTCATATTTCTTTTTGGCAGTAGGTAGAGATAGTTGAAAACTTCCAACAGTGATTGTCGGAGATTTTTCAATAACATTAATACCATTCACTTTTAATTGTTTCTTCGGAAAAGGCACCGTATGTTCATTACCATTGATATGAAAAGTGACCTTGATTTTATTGCAATCAATAATAGCTCATGCAGTATTCAAGAAAGGTCTACCAAAGATAATCAACATGTTGTCATCCTCGGGCATCTCAAGTATAACGAAGTCAGTTAAGATAGTAACATTAGCAACAACAGCGGGCACATCCTCACAAATACCGATAGGTATGGCAGTTGATTTGCCAGCCATTTGCAAAGATATTTCAGTAGGTGTGAGTTTATTCAAATCAAGTCTTTTATATAAAGAGAAAGACATAACACTAACACCGGCTCCTAAATCACATAAAGCAGTTTTCACATAATTTCTTTTGATGGAGCAAGGTATAGTTGGTATTCCCGGATATCCAAGTTTTTAGGTACTCCACCCTTAAAACTATAATTAGCAAGCACGGTGGAGATTTTAGCTGCTTGTATTTTTTTCTTATTGGTGATGATGTCTTTCATGTATTTTGCATAAGGAGGCATCTTTCAGATATCAGTCAAGCGAGTACACAAAAAGACTGGCCTCAGCATTTTAGCAAAGCGTTCAAATTCTTCATCATCTTTCTTTTTGGTTGTCTTAGGTGGAAAGGGCATAAGTTTTTGAACCCATGGTTCTCTTTCCATACCGTGTTTTCTAGCAACAAAGTCTCTTTTATCATATCTTTTATTCTTGGGTTGTGGGTTACCAAGATCAACTGCTGGTTCTATTTCAACATCATTGTCTGGTTCTTTATTATTTGTTTGATATCTTCATGAACCTCATCATTATCTTTTTCATCATCAGAAGATGAGTGTTCACTACCAGATTGAGTTTCAACATCAGAGATAGAGACTTAATTATCATTATCAGGAGGTTTTTCACTTCAGGTTCAGTAGGCATGCAAAGTCCTATCATTTTTCTTCTTCTATTTCTTTTTGGAAGGACTAGGTGCATCAGTGTTAACTCTTTGAGAGTCTTGTTCAATTATTTTTGGGTGTCCCTCAGGATAAAGTGGTTCCCGAGTCATTACTCTAACAACATGATCATTGCCATTATTATTCATTTCGTCAAGCAACTCTCTTTGAGATTTAGCAACTTGTTGTAATTGAGTTTGAACCATATAGGCATGCTTTCCTACACCTCTAACATCATTTGAGATTCTGAATAACAAGTCACCGATAACGCACAAGTATAGGGGATCGCAACAGTTTTCGAGGGTAGAGTATTCAACCCAAATTTATTGATTCGACACAAGGGGAGCCAAAGAATATTCTTAAGTATTAGCAGTTGAGTTGTTAATTCAACCACACCTGGATAACTTAGTATCTGCAACAAAGTATTTAGTAGCAAAGCAGTATGGAAGTAACGGTAATGGTAGCAAAAGTAACAGTAGCAGTTTTGTAGTAATTGTAACAGTAGCAACGGTAAAGTAAATAAGCAAATCACGATATGTGGAAAGCTCGTAGGCATTGGATTAGTGATGGATAATTATGTCGGATGCGATTCCTCATGTAATAGTTATAACATAGGGTGACACAGAACTAGCTCCAATTCATCAATGTAATGTAGGCATGTATTCCGAATATAGTCATACGTGCTTATGGAAAAGAACTTGCATGACATCTTTTGTCCTACCCTCCCATGGCAGCCGGGTCCTAGTGGAAACTAAGGGATATTAAGGCCTCCTTTTAATAGAGTACCGGACCAAAGCATTAAAAAATAGTGAATACATGAACTCCTCAAACTACGGTCATCACCGAGAAGTATCCCGATTATTGTCAATTTGGGGTTGTCGGATCATAACACATAATAGGTGACTATATACTTGCAAGATAGGATCAAGAACTCACGTATATTCATGAAAACATAATAGGTTCAGATCTGAAATCATGGCACTCGGGCCCTAGTGACAAGCGTTAAGCATAGCAAAGTCATAGCAACATCAATCTCAGAACATAATGGATACTAGGGATCAAACCCTAACAAAACTAACTTGATTACATGGTAAATCTCATCCAACCCATCACCGTCCAGCAAGCCTACGATGGAATTACTCATGCACAGCAGTGAGCATCATGAAATTGGTGATGGAGGATGGTTGATGATGATGACGGCGATGAATCCCCCTCTCCGGAGCCCCGAACGGACTCTAGATCAGCCCTCCCGAGAGAGATTAGGGCTTGGTGGTGGCTCCATATCGTAAAACGCGATGAAACTTTCTCTCTAATTTTTTCTCCACGAAAGGAAATATATGGAGTTGGAGTTGAGGTCGGTGGACATTCAGGCGGCCCATGAGGCAGGGGGCACACCCAGGGGGAGGGGGCGCGCCCCCCACCCTCGTGGACAGGGTGTGGGCCCCCTGGCGCTATTTCTTTCGCCAGTATTTTTTATTAAATCTGAAAGGTTGCTTCATGGATTTTCAGGTCATTCCGAGAACTTTTATTTCTGGACAAAATTAACACCATGGCAGTTCTGCTGAAAACAGTGTCAGTCCGGGTTAGTTCCATTTAAATCATGCAAGTTAGAGTCCAAAACAAGGGCAAAAGAGTTTGGAAAAGTAGATACGACAGAGACGTATCAACTCCCCCAGCTTAAACCTTTGCTTGTCCTCAAGCAATTCAGTTGACAAACGGAAAGTGATAAAGAAAAACTTCTACAAACTATGTTTGCTCTTGTTGTTGTAAATATGTAAAGCCAACATTCAAGTTTTCAGCAAAGATTATGAACTAACCATATTCACAATAACACTTAGGTCTCATGTTTACTCATATCAATGGCATAATCAACTAGCGAGCAATAATAATAAATCTTTGATGACAACAGTTTCTCAAAACAATCATAATATGATATAATAAGATGGTATCTCGCTAGCCCTTTCCGAGACCGCAAAACATAAATGCATAGCACCTTTAAAGATCAAGGACTGACTAAACATTGTAATTCATGGTAAAAGAGATCCAGTCATACCCAATATAAACTAATAGTAATGCATGCAAATGATAGCAGTGCTCTTCAGCGGGTGCTTTTTAATAAGAGGGTGATGACTCAACATAAAAGTAAATAGATAGGCCCTTCGCAGAGGGAAGCAGGGATTTGTAGAGGTGCCAGAGCTCGATTTTGAAATAGAGATGAATAACATTTTGAGCGGTATACTTTCACTCTCAACATAACAACTATGATATCTCGATATCTTCCATTCTACACACATTATAGGCGGTTCCCAAACAGAATGGTAAAGTTTATACTACCCCACCACCAACAAGCATCAATCCATGGCTTGCCCGAAACAACGGGTGCCTCCAACTAGCAACAATCCTGGGGGAGTTCTGTTTAAATATTTTGATTTGATTTGATCTTTTGATCATGGGACTGGGCATCCCGGTTACTAGCCATTTTCTCATGAATGAGGAGCAGAGTCCACTCCTCTTGAGAATAACCCACCTAGCATGGAAGATACAGACAACCCTAGTTGATACATGAGCTGCTCGAGCATACAAAATATAATTTCATTTGAAGGTTTGGAGTTTGGCACATACAAATTTACTTGGAACGGCAGGTAAATACCGCATATAGGAAGGTATGGTGGACTCATATGGAATAACTTTGGGGTTTATGGAGTTTGGATGCACAAGCAGTATTCCCGCTTAGTACAGGTGAAGGCTATCAAGAGACGGGGAAGCGACCAACTGAGAGAGCGACAACAGTCATGAATATGCATTAAAATTAATCAATACTGAGTGCAAGCATGAGTAGGATATAATCCACCATGAACATAAATATCGTGAAGGCTATGTTGATTTTGTTTCAACTACATGCGTGAACATGTGCCAAGTCAAGTCACTCGAATCATTCAAAGGAGGATACCACCCTATCATACCACATCACAACCATTTTAATAGCATGTTGGCACGCAAGGTAAACCATCATAAACTCCTAGCTAATTAAGCATGGCATAAGCAACTATAATCTCTAATTGTCATTGCAAACATGTTTGTTCATAATAGGCTGAATCAGGAACGATGAACTAATCATATTTACAAAACAAGAGAGGTCGAGTTCATACCAGCTTCTCTCATCTCAATCAGTCCATCATAGATCATCATTATTGCCTTTCACTCGCACGACCGAACGGTGTGGATAATAATAATAGTGCATGTGCATTGGACTAAGCTGGAATCTACAAGCATTCAATTCAAGGGAGAAGACAAGGTAATATGGGCTCTTGGTTAAATCAACAATCATGCATATGAGAGCCACTAAACATTTTCATTATGGCCTTCTCCTCTCGACCCCCAAAGGAAAGAAAAGAAATAAAACTATTTACACGGGAAAGCTCCCAACAAGCAAAAGAAGAACGAGAAATCTTTTTCGATTTTATTTTAATTACTACTACAAGCATGGAAATTAAACTAACTAAGTTTTTTTGTTTTTTCTTAAGGTTTATTAAACACACAAGAAAAAAGCTAGAAAAAGAAATTAAACTAGCATGAATAGTACAATGAAAAAGTATGAGCACCGACAACTAGAATGAGTGTGTGAACATGAATGTAATGTCGGTGAGAAATACGTACTCCCCCGAGCTTAGGCTTTTGGCCTAAGTTGGTCTATGGCCATGGATAGCCTGACTGATATCCGAAGTTGTAACTAGGGTCGTACTGAGATGCAGCAGCCAATGCCTCCCGAGCTGCGGCATGGCGGTGAGCTGCCTCCGCCCTCCTCTCGTACTCGGTTGCCTCCTCCCTGGTGATAACATATCTTCTTTTTGCCTGATAATCAAAGAGGGCAGGAACAGGGAGAGTAATATGGACAGCGCGACATCTATCAAAGATTAGTCAATACTGGAGGAATTGTTCATTCCTCTCAAGAAAATGATGGTTGACCATGGCATTATAATCTAAATAAGCGGGAGGCAACTCTCTATCATCTTCATGTGGAGGTATACCAAGATAATTAGCCACACGGGTCACATAAATCCCTCCAAATAAATCTCCAACTAAACCGTTATTATGCAACCTACGTGCAACAATTGCCCCCAAGTTGTATTCTTTATCACCTAATACAACACTCTTGAGAACACAAAGATCAGGAACACACATGTGACATGCTTCATCCTTATCGTTAATGCATCTACCAATGAAGAGAGCAAAATAATGTATAGCAGGAAAATGAATGCTCCCTATGGTAGCTTGCGCTATATCTGTAGATTCTCCCACAGTGATACTAGCAAGAAAGTCTTTATATTCAGATTTACAGGGTTCATTAACATTGCCCCACTGCGGGAGTTTGCAGGCAGTAGTGAAATCTTCTAAGTCCATGGTATATGATTTATCATAAATATCAAACATGATAGTTTGAGAATTACGCGAAGATGTAAATTTAAACCTTCTCATGAATGAATAAGTCAAATAGTAGTACTGAGGACACTTATCTTGCATGAAGTCCTCAAGATCAGCATTGCGCACATATGCATCAAATTCATCCTTGATGCCTGCATTAACCATAAACTCTTCTGACGGCCATTCACAAGGCCGCACGCCATCTTCCCTTGGTGGTTCATCGTCTTGCTCACACATTGCGAGCCTGGGTCCTTTCTTTATTGAAGAACCCCCTTGATACATTTTCCTAGACATATTTCTTCCTCTGAAAAATTTCTGAAATTTTTAGTAACTCAAAATAAAAGTGAATCAAACTCAATAAGATTGATAGCAACTACTCCCACAAGTGCCTAGAGCCTATATCATGCATTAGAATTACTTGGGACCTCATAAATTTGACATGCAAGCTCAAGAACAGGGTCACCTAGGCAGCAAAAATTTGTGATGAATAAAGCACTAGAACAAAAACTAATTGGACCATTGGAGGAGTCACATACCAAGGAACAATCTCCCAAAGCAGTTTTGTGAATGGGGCTTTGAGCAAGGAGATCGAAAATCGCAGCAAAATGAGCTAGAACTCGCGCTTGAGTAGGATGGTGATTTTTTTGGGAGGAAGATGAAGTGTGTGGGTGCAGGAATAAGTGGAGGGGGCCCGCCGTGGGCCCACGAGGCAGGGGGGGCGCCCAGTAGGGGTGGGCGCGCCCTGGACCCTCGTGGCCAGGTGCCAGCTCCCCTTGTTGTGTTCTCAGTGCCAGATATTCTCAAATATTCCAGAAAAAATCATACTAAATTTGCAGGGCATTTGGAGAACTTTTATTTTTGGGTATTTTTTTTATTGCATGGATAATTCAGAAAACAGACAGAATATACTATTTTTGCTTTATTTAATCTAAATAGCAGAAGGTAAAAAGAGGGTACAGAAGGTTGTGACTTCTAACTTCATCCATCTCATGCTCATCAAAAGGAATCCACTAACAAGGTTGATCAAGTCTTGTTAACAAACTCATTCCGAATAACATGGAACAGGAGAAATTTCGAATAACACTAGGTTACCTCAATGGGATATGCACATCCCCAATAATAAGAATATCATATTTCTTATTGACAATAGGAAGAGGAAATTCAAAACCTCCAATAATGATAGTTGGAATTTTTCCAATAGAATTGATTCTATGTACTTGAGGTAGTTTCCTCGGAAAGTGTACCGTATGCTCATTACCATTAACATGAAAAGTGACATTGCCTTTGTTGCAATCAATAACAGCCCCTGCAGTATTCAAAAAGGGCCTACCAAGGATAATCGACATACTATCGTCCTCAGGAATATCAAGAATAACAAAGTTCATTAAAATAGTAAAGATTGCAACCACAACAGGCACATCCTCACAAATACCGACATGTATAGCAGTTGATTTATCAACCATTTGCAAATATATTTCAGTAGGTGTGAACTTATTCAATTCAAGTCTACGATATAAAGAGAGAGGCATAATGTTGGGGAACATAGTAATTTCAAAAAATTTCCTATGCACACACAAGATCATGGTGATGCATAGCAACGAGAGGGGAGAGTGTTGTCCATGTACCCTCGTAGACCGAAAGCGGAAGTGTTAGAACAACGCGGTTGATGTAGTCGTACGTCTTCACGGCCCAACCGATCAAGCACCGAAACTACGGCACCTCCGAGTTCTAGCACACGTTCAGCTCGATGACGTCCCTCGAACTCCAATCCAGCCGAGTGTCGAGGGAGAGTTCCGTCAGCACGACGGCGTGGTGACGATCTTGATGTTCTACCGTCGCAGGGCTTCGCCTAAGGACCGCTACAATATTATCGAGGAGGACTATGGTGGAGGGGGGCACTTCACACGGCTAAGAGATCAAGAGATCAATTGTTGTGTCTATGGGGTGCCCCACTCCCCCGTATATAAAGGAGTGGAGGAGGGGGCCGGCCAAGGGGGCTGGCGCGCCCTGGGGGGGAGTCCAACTCCCACTGGGAGTAGGACTCCCCCCTTTCCTATTAGGAGAGGGAGAGGGAAGGAAGAGGAAGGAGGGAGGAAGGAAAGGGGGGGCCGGCCCCCCTCCCAATTCGGATTGGGCTTGGGGGGGGGGGGGCGCCCCCTCCCATGCTCCTTTCCCCTCCTTACCACTAAGGCCCATATACCTCCCGGGGGTTCCGATAACCTCCCAAAGCTCCGGTATTGTCCCAATCTCACCCGGAACCTTTCCGGTGTCCAAATATAGTCGTCCAATATATTGATCTTTATGCCTCGACCATTTCAAGACTCCTCGTCATGTCCGTGATCACATCCAGGACTCCGAACAACCTTCGGTACATCAAAACTCATAAACTCATAATATAACTATCATCGAAACCTTAAGCATGCGGACCCTACGGGTTCGAGAACTATGTAGACATGACCGAGACACGTTTTCGGTCAATAACCAATAGTGGAACCTGGATGCTCATATTGGATCCTACACATTCTACGAAGATCTTTATCGGCCAAACCGCATAACAACATACGTTGTTCCCTTTGTCATCGGTATGTTACTTGCCCGAGATTTGATCGTCGGTATCCAATACCTAGTTCAATCTCGTTACCGGCAAGTCTCTTTACTCGTTATGTAATGCATCATTCCGTAACCAACTCATCTGCTACATTGCTTGCAAGGCTTATAGTGATGTGCATTACCAAGAGGGCCCAGAGATACCTCTCCGACAATCGGAGTGACAAAACCTAATCTCGAAATACGCCAACTCAACATGTACCTTTGGAGACACCTGTAGAGCTCCTTTATAATCACCCTGTTACGTTGTGACATTTGGTAGCACACAAAGTGTTCCTCCGGTAAACGGGAGTTGCATAATCTCATAGTTGTACTAACATGCATAAGTCATGAATAAAGCAATAACAACATACTAAACGATCAAGTGCTAAGCTAACAGAATGGGTGAAGTCAATCACATCATTCTCCTAATGATGTGATCTCGTTAATCAAATGACAACTCATGTCTATGGTTAGGAAACATAACCATCTTTGATTAATGAGCTAATCAATTAGAGGCACACTAGTGACATTAAGTTTGTCTATGTATTCACACATGTATCATGTTTCCGGTTAATACAATTCTAGCATGAATAATAAACATTTATCATGATATAAGGAAATAAACAATAACTTTATTATTGCCTCTAGGGCATATTTCCTTCAGTGTCCCACTTGCACTAGAGTCAATAATCTAGATTACACAGTAATGATTCTAACACCCATGGAGCCTTGGTGCTGATCATGTTTTGCTCGTGGAAGAGGCTTAGTCAACGGGTCTGCAACATTTAGATCCGTATGTATCTTGCAAATCTCTATGTCTCCCACCTAGACTTGATCCCGGATGGAATTGAAGCATCTCTTGATGTGCTTGGTCCTCTTGTGAAATCTGGATTCCTTTGCCAAGGCAATTGCACCAGTATTGTCACAGAAGATCTTCATTGGTCCCGATGCACTAGGTATGACACCTAGATCGGAAATGAACTCCTTCATCCAGACTCCTTCATTTGTTGCTTCCGAAGCAGCTATGTACTCTGCTTCGTATGTAGATCCCGCCACGACGCTTTGTTTAGAACTGCACCAACTGACAGCTCCACCGTTCAATATAAACACGTATCCGGTTTGCAATTTAGAATCGTCCGGATCAGTGTCAAAGCTTGCATCGACGTAACCATTTACGACTAGCTCTTTGTCACCTCCATAAACGAGAAACATATCCTTAGTCCTTTTCAAGTATTTCAGGATATTCTTGACCGCTGTCTAGTGATCCACTCCTGGATTACTTTGGTACCTCCCTGCTAAACTTATTGCTAAGCATACATCAGGTCTGGTACACAACATTGCATACATGATAGAGCCTATGGCTGAAGCATAGGGAACATCTTTCATTTTCTCTCTATCTTCTGCTGTGGTCGGGCATTGAGTCTGACTCAACTTCACACCTTGTAATACAGGCAAGAACCCTTTCTTTGCCTGATGCATTTTGAACTTTTTCAAAACTTTATCAAGGTATGTGCTTTGTGAAAGTCCAATTAAGCGTCTTGATCTATCTCTATAGATCTTGATGCCCAATATGTAAGCAGCTTCACCGAGGTCTTTCATCGAAAAACTTTTATTCAAGTATCCCTTTATGCTATCCAGAAATTCTATATCATTTCCAATTAATAATATGTCATCTACATATAATATCAGAAATGCTACAGAGCTCCCACTCACTTTCTTGTAAATACAGGCTTCTCCAAAAGTCTGTATAAAACCATATGCTTTGATCACACTATCAAAGCGTTTATTCCAACTCCGAGAGGCTTGCACTAGTCCATAAATGGATCGCTGGAGCTTGCACACTTTGTTAGCACCTTTTGGATCGACAAAACCTTCTGGTTGCATCATATACAACTCTTCTTCCAGAAATCCATTCAGGAATGCAGTTTTGACATCCATTTTCCATATTTCATAATCATAAAATGCGGCAATTGCTAACATGATTCGGACAGACTTAAGCATCGCTACGGATGAGAAAGTCTCATCGTAGTCAACTCCTTGAACTTGTCGAAAACCTTTCGCAACAAGTCGAGCTTTATAGACAGTTACATTACCATCAGTGTCAGTCTTCTTCTTGAAGGTCCATTTATTCTCGATGGCTTGCCGATCATCGGGCAAGTCAACCAAACTCCATACTTTGTTCTCATACATGGATCCCATATCAGATTTCATGGCCTCAAGCCATTTTGCGGAATCTGGGCTCATCATTGCTTCCTCATAGTTCGTAGGTTCTCCATGGTCTAGTAACATGACTTCCAGAATAGGATTACCGTACCACTCTGGTGCGGATCTTACTCTGGTTGACCTATGAGGTTCGGTAGTAACTTGATCTGAAGTTTCATGATCAATATCATTAGCTTCCTCAGTGATTAGTGTAGTTGTCACAGGAACCGGTTCTTGTGATGAACTACTTTCCAATAAGGAAGCAGGTACAATTACCTCATCAAGTTCTACTTTCCTCCCACTCACTTCTTTCGAGAGAAACTCTTTTTCTAGAAAGGATTCGAATTTAGAAACAAAAGTCTTGCCTTCAGATCTGTGATAGAAGGTGTACCCAATAGTCTCTTTTGGGTATCCTATGAAGACCCATTTCTCCAATTTGGGTTCGAGCTTATCTGGTTGAAGTTTCTTCACATAAGCATCGCAACCCCAAACTTTAAGAAACGACAACTTTGGTTTCTTGCCAAACCACAATTCATAAGGCGTCGTCTCAACGGATTTTGATGGTGCCCTATTTAACGTGAATGCGGCCGTCTCTAAAGCATAACCCCAAAACGATAGTGGTAAATCAGTAAGAGACATCATAGATCGCACCATATCTAGTAAAGTATGATTACGATGTTCAGACACACCATTTCGTTGTGGTGTTCCGGGTGGCGTAAGTTGCGAAACTATTCCGCATTGTTTCAAATGTAAACCAAACTCGTAACTCAAATATTCTCCTCCACGATCAGATCGTAGAAACTTTATTTTCTTGTTACGATGATCTTCCACTTCACTCTGAAATTCTTTGAACTTTTCAAATGTTTCAGACTTGTGTTTCATTAAGTATATATACCCATATCTGCTCAAATCATCTGTGAAGGTGAGAAAATAACGATAACCGCTACGAGCCTCAATATTCATTGGACCACACACATTAGTATGTATGATTTCCAACAAATCAGTTGCTCGCTCCATAGTTCCAGAGAACGGCGTTTTAGTCATCTTGCCCATGAGGCACGGTTCGCAAGTACCAAGTGATTCATAATCAAGTGATTCCAGAAGTCCATCAGTATGGAGTTTCTTCATGCGCTTTACACCAATATGACCTAAACGGCAGTGCCACAAATAAGTTGCACTATCATTATCAACTCTGCATCTTTTGGCTTCAACATTATGAATATGTGTATCACTACTATTGAGATTTAATAAAAATAGACCACTCTTCAAGGGTGCATGACCAGAAAAGATATTACTCATATAAATAGAAGAACCATTATTCTCCAATTTAAATGAATAACCGTCTCGCATCAAACAAGATCCACATATAATGTTCATGCTCAACGCTGGGACCAAATAACAATTATTCAGGTCTAAAACTAACCCCGAAGGTAGATGCAGAGGTAGCGTGCCGACCGCGATCACATCGACTTTGGAACCATTTCCCACGTGCATTGTCACCTCGTCCTTAGCCAATCTTCGCTTAATCCGTAGTCCCTGTTTCGAGTTGCAAATATTAGCAACAGAACCAGTATCAAATACCCAGGTGCTACTGCGAGCATTAGTAAGGTACACATCAATAACATGTATATCACATATACCTTTGTTCACCTTGCCATCCTTCTTATCCGCCAAATACTTGGGGCAGTTCCGCTTCCAGTGACCAGTCTGCTTGCAGTAGAAGCACTCAGTCTCAGGCTTAGGTCCAGATTTGGGTTTCTTCTCTTGAGCAGCAACTTGTTTGCTGTTCTTCTTGAAGTTCCCCTTCTTCTTCCCTTTACCCTTTTTCTTGAAACTGGTGGTCTTATTGATCATCAACACTTGATGCTCCTTCTTGATTTCTACCTCCACAGCCTTTAGCATTGCGAAGAGCTCAGGAATAGTCTTGTCCATCCCTTGCATATTATAGTTCATCACAAAGCTCTTGTAGCTTGGTGGCAGTGACTGAAGAATTCTATCAATGACACTATCATCAGGAAGATTAACTCCCAGTTGAATCAAGTGATTATTATACCCAGACATTTTGAGTATATGTTTACTGACAGAACTATTCTCTTCCATCTTGCAGCTATAGAACTTATTGGAGACTTCATATCTCTCAATTCAGGCATTTGCTTGAAATATTAACTTCAACTTCTGGAACATCTCATATGCTCCATGACGTTCAAAACGTCATTGAAGTCCCAGTTCTAAGCCGTAAAGCATGGCATCCTCGTGATAACCATTGTCACCGGCGCAACACCTTGATCTCCATTGTAGCATCGTTGTTGTTTCGCCATCTATTGCTTCTACGACTATCGCTACCGCTTACTGATAAACTAAAGCAATTACGGGGCGCTTGCATTTCATACAATAAAGCAACAACCATATGGCGCCTGCCAGTTGCCGATAACTCAGTTACAAAACATGATCATCTCATACAATAAAATATAGCATCACGTCTTGACCATATCACATCACAACATGCCCTGCAAAAACAAGTTAGATGTCCTCTACTTTGTTGTTGCAAATTTTACATGGCTGCTATGGGCTGAGCAAGAACCGTTCTTACCTACGCATCAAAACCACAACGATAGTTCGTCAGTTAGTGCTGTTTTAACCTTCGCAAGGACCGGGCGTAGCCACACTCAGTTCAACTAAAGTTGGAGAAACTGACACCCGCCAGCCACCTGTGTCCAAAGCACGTCGGTAGAACCAGTCTCGCGTAAGCGTACGCGTAATATTGGTCCAGGCCGCTTCATCCAACAATACCACCGAACCAAAGTATGACATGCTGGTAAGCAGTATGACTTGTATCGCCCACAACTCACTTGTGTTCTACTCATGCATATAACATCTACGCATAAAACCAAGCTCGGATGCCACTATTGGGGAACGTAGTAATTTCAAAAAAAATTCCTACGCACACACAAGATCATGGTGATGCATAGCAACGAGAGGGGAGAGTGTTGTCCATGTACCATAGTAGACCGAAAGCGGAAGCATTAGAACAACGCGGTTGATGTAGTCGTACATCTTCACAGCCCGACCGGTCAAGTACCGAAACTACGGCACCTCCGAGTTCTAGCACACGTTCAGCTCGATGACATCCCTCGAACTCCGATCCAGCCGAGTGTCGAGGGAGAGTTCCGTCAGCGCAATGGCGTGGTGATGATCTTGATGTTCTACCATTGCAGGGCTTCGCCTAAGCACCGCTACAATATTATCGAGGAGGACTATGGTGGAGGGGGGCACCGCAAACGGCTAAGAGATCAAGAGATCAATTGTTGTGTCTATGGGTGCCCCCCTCCCCCATATATAAAGGAGTGGAGGAGGGGGCCGGCCAAGGGGGGGTGGCGCGCCCTAGGGGGGAGTCCAACTCCCACCGGGAGTAGGACTCCCCCCTTTCCTATTAGGAGAGGGAGAGGGAAGGAAGAGGAAGGAGGGAGGAAGGAAAGGGGGGGGGGGCTCGCAATTCAGATTGGGCTTGGGGGGGGGGGGGCGCCCCCTCCCTTGCTCCTTTCCCCTCCTTTCCACTAAGGCCCAATAAGGCCCATATACCTCCCGGGGGGTTCCGATAACCTCCCGGAGCTCCGGTATTGTCCCAATCTCATCCGGAACCTTTCCGGTGTCCAAATATAGTCGTCCAATATATTGATCTTTATGTCTCAAATATTTTGAAGCTCCTCTTCATGTCCGTGATCACATCCAGGACACCAAACAACCTTCGGTACATCAAAACTCATAAACTCATAATATAACTGTCATCGAAACCTTAAGCGTGCGGAGCCTACGGGTTCGAGAACTATGTAGACATGACCGAGACACGTTTCCGGTCAATAACCAATAGCGGAACCTGGATGTTCATATTGGCTCCTACATATTCTACGAAGATCTTTATCGGTCAAGCCGCATAACAACATACGTTGTTCCCTTTGTCATCGGTATGTTACTTGCCCGAGATTTGATTGTCGGTATCCAATACCTAGTTCAATCTCGTTACCGGCAAGTCTCTTTACTCGTTATGTAATGCATCATTCCGTAACCAACTCATCTGCTACATTGCTTGCAAGGATTATAGTGATGTGCATTACCGAGAGGGCCTAGAGATACCTCTCCGACAATCGGAGTGACAAAACCTAATCTCGAAATACTCCAACTCAACACATACCTTTGGAGACACCTGTAGAGATCCTTTATAATCACCCAGTTATGTTGTGACGTTTGGTAGCACACAAAGTGTTCCTCTGGTAAATGGGAGTTGCATAATCTCATAGTTGTAGGAACATGTATAAGTCATGAATAAAGCAATAGCAACATACTAAATGATCAAGTGCTAAGCTAACAGAATGGGTCAAGTCAATCACATCATTCTCCTAATGATGTGATCTCGTTACTCAAATGACAACTCATGTCTATGGTTAGGAAACATAACCATCTTTGATTAATGAGCTAGTCAAGTAGAGGCACACTAGTGACATTAAGTTTGTCTATGTATTCACACATGTATCATGTTTCCGGTTAATAAAATTCTAGCATGAATAATAAACATTTATCATGATATAAGGAAATAAATAATAACTTTATTATTGCCTCTAGGGCATATTCCTTCACATAACACTAACACCGGCTCCAAGATCACATAAAGCAGTTATAACATAATTTCTTTTAATAGAGCATGGTCTAGTTGGTACTCCCGGATCTCCAAGTTTCTTAGGTATTCCAACTTTAAAAGAATAATTAGCAAGCATGGTGGAAATTTTAGCTTCCGGTATCTTTCTTTTATTTGTAATAATATCCTTCATGCATTTAGCATAAGGATTCACTTTAAGCATATCAGTTAAGCGCATGCGTAAGAAGATAGGTCTAATCATTTCAGCAAAGCGCTCAAAATACTCATCATCCTTTTTCTTGGATTGCTTAGGAGGAAAAGGCATGTGTTTCTGAACCCATGGTTCTCTTTCTCTACCGTGCTTCCTAGCAACAAAGTCTCTCTTATCATAACTTTGATTCTTTGATTGTGGGTTATCAAGATCAACATTAGGTTCAATCTCTACATAATTATTATTGCTAGGTTGAGCATCAACATGAACATTATGATTAACATTATCACTAGGTTCATGTTCATCACCTGATTATGTTTCAGCATCAGAAATAGACATATCATTGGGATTCTAAGGGGTGTCTACAACAGGTTCACTAGAAGCTTGCAAAGCCCTATCATTTTTCTTTTTCTTATTTTTAGAAGGACTAGGTGCATCTAAATTATTTCCCTGAGAATCTTGCTTAATTCTCTTAGGGTGGCCTTTAGGATACAAAGGTTCCTGAGTCATTTTACCAGTTCTAGTAGCCACTCTAACAGCAAAGTCATGTTTATTATTTAATTCATTGAGCAAATCACTTTGAGCTTTAAGTACTTGTTCTGCTTGAGTGGTAACCATAGAAGCATATTTGCTAATGAGTTTAAGTTCACCCTTAACTCTAGCCATATAATCACTCAAGCGTCCAATCCTGTAAGCATTACTCTTTAATTCTCTACCAACATAAGCATTGAAATTTTTTTGTCTAGCCATAAAGTCATCAAATTCATCCAAACATTGTCTAGCAAACTTAGTAGATGGGATTTCAACTTGATCATATCTATAGAGAGAATTTACCTTTACTACCTGTGTCGGGTTATCAAGACCATGCGTTTCTTCAATAGGTGGTATATTAAGACCATGTATTTCTTCAACAGTAGGTAAATTCTTAACATCTTCAGCTTTAATACCTTTTTCTTTCATAGATTTCTTTGCCTCTTGCATATCTTCAGGACTGAGAAATAGAACACCTCTCTTCTTCAGAGTAGGTTTAGGAATTGGCTCAGGAGTTGGCTCAATTGGCTCAGGAATTGGCTCGGGAAGAGTCCAATTATTTTCATTAGTCAACATATTATTTAATAGCAATTCAGCTTGATCGACTATTCTTTCCCTGAAAACACAACCAGCACAACTACCTAAGTGGTCCTTGGAAGCATCAGTTAGTCCATTATAAAAGATATCAAATATTTCATTTTTCTTAAGAGGAAGATCAGGCAAAGCATTAAGTAATCGGAGAAGCCTCCCCCAAACTTGTGGGAGAATCTCTTCTTCAATTTGCACAAAACTATATATTTCCCTTAAGGCGGCTTGTTTCTTATGAGCTGGGAAATACTTAGCAGAGAAGTAATAAATCATATCCTGGGGACTACGCACACAACCAGGATCAAGAGAATTAAACCAAGTTTTAGCATCACCCTTTAATGAGAATGGAAATATCTTAAGGAAAAGGCATGTGTTTCTGAACCCATGGTTCTCTTTCTTTATCGTGCTTGCTAGCAACAAAGTCTCTCTTATCATAATGTTGATTCTTTGATTGTGGGTTATCAAGATCAACATCAGGTTCAATCTCTACATCATTATTATTGCTAGGTTGAGCATCAACATGAACATTATCATAAACATTCTCACTAGGTTCATGTTCATCACCTGATTGTGTTTCAGCATCAGAAATAGACATATCATTGGGATTCTCCGGTGTGTCTACAACAGGTTCACTAGAAGCATGCAAAGTCCTATCATTTTTCTTTATCTTCTTTTTAGAAGGACTAGGTGCATCTAAATTATTTCTCTGAGAATCTTGCTTAATTCTCTTAGGGTGGCCTTCAGGATACAAAGGTTCCCGAGTCATTTTACCAGTTCTAGTATCCACTCTAACAGCAATGTCATGTTTATTATTTAAATCATTGAGCAAATCACTTTGAGCTTTAAGTACTTGTTCTGCTTGAGTGGTAACCATAGAATTATATTTTCTAATGAGTTTAAGTTCACCCTTAACTCTAGCAATATAATCACTCAAGCGTCCAATCATGTAAGCATTACTCTTTAATTCTCTACCAACATAAGCATTGAAATTTTCTTGTCTAGCCATAAAGTCATCAAATTCATCCAAACATTGTCTAGCAAAGTTAGGAGACGGGATTTCAACTTGATCATATCTATAGAGAGAATTTACCTTTACTACCTGTGTCGGGTTATCAAGACCATGTGTTTCTTCAATAGGTGGTATATTAAGACCATGTATTTCTTCAACAGGAGGTAAATTCTTAACATCTTCAGCTTTAATACCTTTTTCTTTCATAGATTTCTTTGCCTCTTGCATATCTTCAGGATTTATAAATAGAACACCTCTCTTCTTCAGAGTAGGTTTAGGAATTGGCTCAGGAGTTGGCTCAATTGGCTCAGGAATTGGCTCGGGAAGAATCCAATTATTTTCATTAGTCAACATATTATTTAATAGCAATTCAGCTTGATTGACTATTCTTTCCCTGAAAACACAACCAGCATAACTATCTAAGTGGTCCTTGGAAGCATCAGTTAGTCCATTATAAAAGATATCAAATATTTCATTTTTTGTTAAGAGGATGATCAGGCAAAGCATTAAGTAATCGGAGAAGCCTCCCCCAAGCTTGTGGGAGACTCTCTTCTTCAATTTGCACAAAGCTATATATTTCCCTTAAGGCAGCTTGTTTATTCTGAGCAGGGAAATACTTAGCAGAGAAGTAATAAATCATATCCTGGGGACTACGCACACGACCAGGATCAAGAGAATTAAACCAAGTTTTAGCATCACCTTTAATGAGAATGGAAATATCTTAAGGAAAAGGCATGTGTTTCTGAACCCATGGTTCTCTTTCTTTATCGTGCTTCCTAGCAACAAACTCTCTCTTATCATAACGTTGGTTCTTTGGTTGTGGGTTATCAAGATCAACATCAGGTTCACTCTCTACACCATTATTATTGCTAGGTTGAGCATCAACATGAACATTATCATTAACATTATCACTAGGTTCATGTTCATCACCCGATTGTGTTTCAGCATCAGAAATAGACATATCATTGGGATTCTCAGGTGTGTCTACAACAGGTTCACTAGAAGCATGCAAAGTCCTATCATTTTTCTTTTTCTTCTTTTTAGAAGGACTAGCTGCATCTAAATTATTTCTCTGAGAATCTTGCTTAATTCTCTTAGGGTGGCCTTCAGGATACAAAGGTTCCTGAGTCATTTTACCAGTTCTAGTAGCCACTCTAATAGCTAAGTCAGGTTTATTATTTAATTCATTGAGCAAATCACTTTGAGCTTTAAGTACTTGTTCTGCTTGAGTGGTAACCATAGAAGCATATTTGCTAATGAGTTTAAGTTCACCCTTAACTCTAGCCATATAATCACTCAAGCGTCCAATCAAGTAAGCATTACTCTTTAATTCTCTACCAACATAAGCATTGAAATTTTGTTGTCTAGCCATAAAGTCATCAAATTCATCCAAACATTGTGTAGCAAACTTAGTAGACGGGATTTCAACTTCATCATATCTACAGAGAGAATTTACCTTTACTACCTGTGTCGGGTTATCAAGACCATGTGTTTCTTTAATAGGTGGTATATTAAGACCATGTATTTCTTCAACAGGAGGTAAATTCTTAACATCTATGGATTTAATACCTTTTTCTTTCATAGATTTCTTTGCCTCTTGCATATCTTCAGGACTGAGAAATAGAACACCACTCTTCTTCAGAGTAGGTTTAGGAATTGGCTCAGGAGTTGGCTCAATTGGCTCAGGAATTGGCTCGGGAAGAGTCCAATTATTTTCATTAGTCAACATATTATTTAATAGCAATTCAGCCTGATCGATTGTTCTTTCCTGAAAACACAACCAGCACAACTATCTAAGTGGTCCTTGGAAGCATCAGTTAGTCCATTATAAAAGATATCAAATATTTCATTTTTCTTAAGAGGAAGATCAGGCAAAGCATTAAGTAATTGGAGAAGCCTCCCCCAAGCTTGTGGGAGACTCTATTCTTCAATTTGCACAAAACTATATATTTCCCTTAAGGCAGCTTGTTTCTTATGAGCAGGGAAATACTTAGCAGAGAAGTAATAAATCATATCGTGGGGACTACGCACACAACCAGGATCAAGATAATTAAACCAAGTTTTAGCATCACCCTTTAATGAGAATGGAAATATCTTAAGGAAAAGGCATGTGTTTCTGAACCCATGGTTCTCTTTCTTTATCGTGCTTCCTAGCAACAAAGTCTCTCTTATCATAACGTTGATTCTTTGATTGTGGGTTATCAAGATCAACATCAGGTTCACTCTCTACACCATTATTATTGCTAGGTTGAGCATCAACATGAACATTATCATTAACATTATCACTAGGTTCATGTTCATCACCTGATTGTGTTTCAGCATCAGAAATAGACATATCATTGGGATTCTCAGGTGTGTCTACAACAGGTTCACTAGAAGCATGCAAAGTCCTATCATTTTTCTTTTTCTTCTTTTTAGAAGGACTAGGCGCATCTAAATTATTTCTCTGAGAATCTTGCTTAATTCTCTTAGGGTGGCCTTCAGGATACAAAGGTTCCTGAGTCATTTTACCAGTTCTAGTAGCCACTCTAACAGCAAAGTCATGTTTATTATTTAATTCATTGAGCAAATCACTTTGAGCTTTAAGTACTTGTTCTGCTTGAGTGGTAACCATAGAAGCATATTTGCTAATGAGTTTATGTTCACCCTTAACTCTAGCAATATAATCACTCAAGCGTCCAATCATGTAAGCATTACTCTTTAATTCTCTACCAACATAAGCATTGAAATTTTCTTGTCTAGCCATAAAGTCATCAAATTCATCCAAACATTGTCTAGCAAACTTAGTAGACGGGATTTCAACTTGATCATATCTATAGAGAGAATTACCTTTACTACCTGTGTCGGGTTATCAAGACCATGTGTTTCTTCAATAGGTGGTATATTAAGACCATGTATTTCTTCAACAGGAGGTAAATTCTTCACATCTTCAGCTTTAATACCTTTTTCTTTCATAGATTTCTTTGCCTCTTGCATATCTTCAGGACTGAGAAATAGAACACCTCTCTTCTTCAGAGTAGGTTTAGGAATTGGCTCAAGAGTTGGCTCAATTGGCCCAGGAATTGGCTCGGGAAGAGTCCAATTATTTTCATTAGTCAACATATTATTTAATAGCAATTCAGCTTAATCGACTGTTCTTTCCCTGAAAATGCAACCAACACAACTATCTAAGTGGTCCTCGGAAGCATCAGTTAGTCCATTATAAAAGATATCAAATATTTCATTTTTCTTAAGAGGATGATCAGGCAAAGCATTAAGTAATCGGAGAAGCCTCCCCCAAGCTTGTGGGAGACTCTCTTCTTCAATTTGCACAAAGCTATATATTTCCCTTAAGGCAGCTTGTTTATTATGAGCAGGGAAATACTTAGCAGAGAAGTAATAACCTTGCAATGATTTAGATGGAGCTTCACGACGAGATAACCGAGAAATGTGACATGATGAACAACTTTGGAAAGAAGAAACTAGATCACTTGGATGAAAGAACAATAAGAATTATGTTATGCGTATCCTTCACCAATATAAATTGATGACAAGCAACGAATTTGGCATACTACTTATTCTCGTAGAAAGGATTAAAGAGATATGGCGTAAACTTGAGAAGGTCTTCAACGAACCACCGGTAGGATTTGGAAAGAACGAATGAATTGATATGATAACAAAGAAAGAGAACTCTTGAACGAACCACCGTAAGAATTGAAATTGAACGTAGCAAATGCACAAATCACCGGGAAGAATTGCAAAATGAATGAAGATACTTGAGGGTATTTAGATATAAATGAACGAATAGATCACGAGCTGATTAGAGAATACTTGAATGATGCACCGGTATGATTTGGAGAACGAGAGCTGAAAGCTTGAATGAATAATACTGAGATGATGGGCTTCAAAGAATGAAACTGAAAAGACTCCTAAAATGCTCCGGATGGGTGAAAAAGATTCTCACAATCGAAAACAATTATGAGAGGATGGCAACAAGCTAGCACCATGAATCTTGAAGAGAATAGAGCAAGATTAAAGAGAAACTCTTCTTCGGTCTTCAAATGATGAGAATTACAACGAGAAACACCACCAAGAATTATTGAGGCACACCGGAAGAATCAAAAGCGAAGAGGTTGAGCCAACTATGAAAAGAATTTGAAAGATCTTGGAGAAAAGCATTTGACTGATGATAACTCATTCTTACGTCAAACTTGGAGAAGAATTTAGGATAGCTCTGGGAAAATAGAAGAGTCAGGTAAGATCCTGGGAAAAGACCTATGGGTTAGGGCCCACTCAAAAGAACACCGTTGAAAAGATTTAAAAGAGATGTTGCACCGGTTGAATTAAATGACTTGAATGAGATACCAATCTCGAAAGAGCTTGAACGAATGCAGAGTGGAAACACAAATCTTCGAGATATCTTGAGCACTCCGGAATAACAAATAGCGAGAAGTAGAATGATAATGAGGTGCACCGGTATGAGAAGACATTGAAATGAGGAAAAAGGTATGATCTACAAAACTTGACTTGAATCCACCGGAGAAGAGAAAGAAATGAGGAATGATGAACTAGTAGAACATCTTCTTGAGAACCACCGGGTAAGAACATTGACGGAAAAGAATGGAGAAACTTCACAAAAATAAAAGGATACTTGGTAAAGAAATCTTAGTCCTTGAGGAAAAAGGGTGGGTGGGCGGGAAAAACAAAGGCAACTTGGAGACGGATGAAACAAACACCGTTGAGAAGAAATGATAATTGGTCTTGCTGATGTTGAAGTGATCGGATCCACTTGAAGAGAAACACGCCGGTTGAAAAGGATTGACATGACAATCTCGATTGTCGAGAAGGATTGGTATTCACATCGGAGTATGAGAACACCATTTCGGAAAGGTATGGAATCAACACTTGACATTGAAGCAACTCGAATACCACAACTCAAAACAAAAACAAAGGACTGGCTTGCAGAATAAGCCGGAACAAACATATGATAGAGATTTCGTCCGAAGTTTTCGTGGTGGGGCCTATACGGGCTCGATCGTACAGCACCATCATGTACAAGGCAGTGCACATGACATACGAAGCGTCCCCGAGTCGGCATAGCCAAGGACTCTTTAAGACACAACGAGACCACTGTAAAACCAACCGTGAATAGGCGGACCACTAGACGTCGAACCCCAATTTCATATCATACATCCGTCGGAAAGATATCCTAAGAGCTACTTGAATTCCCACCTATGAAACTCCCAAAATTTTCTGGTTATGCAATCAGGTGTTGGGGATACAGGGGAAGCATAATATCTCACCCAAAACTAGCAAATCCTACATCCAGCTGTATCCATCCTTCAACACATAACCAAGAAACCTTCGGAAAACATGTACCTCAACCTTCAAAAAGCATCCGTTATACAAGCTATGGCAATACTCCCGTACTCACCTCAGTACTGGGTTATCAGGGTTATCTCACCAACAACTGCATAAAAGAGATTTTCGATGTCGGCGTACTAAACTCAGGTATTCCAGAACTGAAACGATAAAATTATGACGACAACACCTCAGAGCTCAACTCCCCGGGACACTTCCACTAAACCCCTGACAGGAGGCACCAAGACAATGTTCTCATCATAAAACCATCGGAACGATTCCAAGATACCCGCGTGATCCTAAATTTTTTTTAGTGAAATTTGAGAAGAGAAGAGTCAAAACTCTATGTCAGGATGCCTTACCAGAGCGATGAAGAGACTGGGGAGTAAAAAGAATTCCTAACTCTCCGATATATATAATCCTAAATGACTCAAAACATTTTTCTAGACACAACTCGGCCGCTAAAAACGATCAAGCAGTGGGGCTCCTAAGGTCGGGGAAGGCTCTGATTACCAACTTGTAACGCCCTCGATGCGGCTATATCTCCCACGTGTCGAAGCACGACTTAGAGGCATAACCGCATTGAAAGCAATGTCGCAAGTGAGGTAACCTTCACACAACCCATGTAATACATAAGGGAAGAGATACATAGTTGGCTTACAATAGCCACTTCACACAATTACATGAATAAAGCATTATATCATCCAGATACAATCAAGGTCCGACTACGGAACCAAAATAAAAGAAGAACCCCAAATGCGACAAAGGTCCCCGATCGACCCCAACTAGGCTCCACTACTGATCAACTAGAACGAAACAACACAAAGGGCAAGATCTTCATCGAGCTCCTCCTTGAGCTTGGTTGCGTCACCTGCTCGGTAACATAGGCACCTGCAAACCGGTTTTGGAAGTATCTGTGAGCCACGAGGACTCAGCAATCTCACACCCGCGAGATCAAGACTATTTAAGCTTATAGGAAGGATGGAGTAATGAGGTGGAGCTGCAGCAAGCGACTAGCATATATGGTGGCTACAATCGCAAAAGAGAGCGAGAAGAGAAGCAAGGCACGATCGTGAAGCTAGTAGCGATCAAGAAGTGATCCTGAAACTACTTACGTCAAACATAACTCCAACACCGTGTTCACTTCCCGGACTCCGCCGAGAAGAGACCATCACGGTTACACACACGGTTGATGCGTTTTAATTCGGATCTGGTGTCAAGTTATCTACAACCGGACATTAACAAATTCCCATCTGCCACATAACCGCGGGCACGGCTCTCGAAAGTTTATACCCTGCAGGGGTGTCCCAACTTAGCCCATGACAAGCTCTCGCGATCAACGAGGGAATAGACCTTCTCCCAGGAAGACCCGATCAGTCTCGGAATCCCGGTTTACAAGACATTTCGACAATGGTAAAACAAGACCAGCAAAGCCGCCCGAATGTGCCGAAAAATCCTGATAGGAGCTGCACATATCTCGTTCTCAGGGCACACCGGATTGTCCAAACTTCCGGTATGCTAGCCCAGAGTTGCCCCTGGTGACCACCAGCGGCTGACAGGTTGGACCAACACTCACGACGAGCACTGGACCGAGGGGGTAAATAAAGATGACCCTTGAGTCTGCAGAACCCAAGGGAAAAAGGCTTAGGTAGGCAAATGGTAAAACCAAGGTTGGGCCTTGCTGGAGGAGTTTTATTCAAAGCGAACTGTCAAGGGGGTCCCATAAATCACCTGACCGCGTTAGGAACGCAAAATCCGGGAACAAAATACCGGTATGACGGAAACTAGGGCGGCAAGAGTGGAACAAAACACCAGGCATAAGGCCGAGCCTTCCACCCTTTACCAAATATATAGATGCATTAATAATATAAGAGATATTGTGTTACCCCAACATAACCCTGTCCACCATGGAGAAATCTTCAACTTCACCTGCAACTAATAATGCTATAAGAGGGGCTGAGCAAAGCAGTAACATAGCCAATCAACGGTTTGCTAGGACATGGTGGGTTAGAGGTTTGACATGGCAATTTGGGAGGCTAACAAGCAAATGGTAGACATCGTAGCATAGGCACAGCAAAAGAGCGAGCATCTAGCAAGCAAAGATAGAAGTGATTTCGAGGGTATGGTCATCTTGCCTGAGATTCCGCTAGGAAGAAGAACGAGTCCATGAAGAAGACAAACGGACGTAGTCGAACGAATCCTCACAACTCCGGAACGAAACCGAAGCTAACGAGAGAAGCAAACCGGAAAGAAGCAAACAACATAGTAAACACACAAGCATAAACATGTCATGATGCACAAACAAGTATGATGCATGTCCAGTTTAATGAGGCATGGCATGGCAAAGTGCAACAAACAATACTACAAGTTAAGTGGAGCTCAATATGCAACGAAGGTGCATGTTGACGGAACACCACATCAATTATTTAGTTCTCTCTCGGTTATGCTACCAAACAATATTAAGTGTTGTTAAACATGGCAAGAGGTGAAGCATAAATAAACTAACTATTTAGGCAAGTTTAAATGAGGCCGAAAGCAACAAACGACAATTCCGGAAAATCCCCATATGTCATTTAGCAATTTAATGGAAACAACAAATATAAACATTTTAAATGTTGTTATCATGATGCGGATGACATATGCAAGTATTATGCAATTTTTATGAAAACGTTGACATGAGCATGTTATGAAGCATTTGTCGCCATGGCGGAAGGAAAAGGGTGCCACGGAGGTGAAACGGAAATGGTGCCACGGCAACATTCTGATGACCCGACAACTCATTGAGATACCGATGCAAAAGAGCAAGTGTGCGGATGTGCGAAACGTGCAAAAGATGGTGGGGTGCTCCCGACTACCGGGTTCCCACGGGTTAGCGGCATGGCGAACGAGGAGGAACGTGCATGAAGCAAACGGGCACGGTGCAAACATAGGGTGCATCTCATACAACACATGCATTCGGTCCACGGACGGCGTCTCAGGGTTATACCTTTGAAGCGTGCATTTTCGGAGCGGTTCGGGTTCGGTACGATGTAGAGGAAGTAGTCGTTCTCAGGTCGTCGTGGAAAGTAGTCGTACACGGCGTAGTGGAAGTCGTTGTTCACGTGGCGATGGTAGTTGAACACGTTACGTAGATGTTCGGGGTCACGACGAGGAACTTGACGTCCACGGAGTCTTCGAGGGTCGACGGTAGTGGTACACACGTTGTTGGGGTACTTGTCGATCCGGTCTTGGCGACGGTAGTGGAAGTAGAGGTACATGACGTCTTGTCGAAATCATGGCAACGGTAGTGGAACTTGGCGCTTGAGGTTCGAATACCGAGTCGGACGTGCAGCCGTTCATAGTCAAACTTGGCACATCCGGGTCGAGTACTTGGCGAGTCCGCATGTAGAGGTACTTGGCAAAAAATCCTGGAGACGATGTGTCCGCGTATGGTTCTTGGCGGCGTTCGTGTTGGTCCAAAAGAAGCAAGACAGGAGGCCGGTGGCAGGGACTTGGTGCTGGTCGATGCGGGCGAGCGGAGGCGCATCCTCCTCCCCACTCGAACGAAGCAGAGGCGGGGCAGGGGGCTTGGACATGTAGAGGCGCTGGAGGTGACGGGCTCCTGGTCGAGCAGAGGGCTCGGGCGCGAACTTGAGGTGATGAAGACGAAGGGGAACGAGGCGAGGTGGACGGCAGCGGCTTGCTCGCCGGCACGGCTGGGCGCGGGGACGGCAGGGGCGTGGTCGCGGGGCTCGTTCTTTGCGGCCCTGACCTCTGGAGCACAACGGGGCGGCGAGGAGGGGTGGGGACGCGAGCTGCAGGTGCTCACGGACAGCGCGGAGCGGCGACCTACTGCTGGTTGCCGGCGCGGGCGTGACAAGGGACGACGGAGGCAGCGGGGGTTGCTGGTCGGCGCGAGGGGTGGTGAGGCACGGGAGGAGGCCTCCAGGCGCGGCGACAGCGAGAGGGTGACGAGCAGAAGTAGGAGAGGCCATGGATCGGGCGCAGGAGCTCCTCTCCTGAGCGTGGGGGCGGAAGCGAGGGAGGAGAGGGAGGCGAGTGAACGAGGGAAGGGAGAGGGGATCGAGCGTAGATGGGGATCGAGCAGGAGGCGGCGACCATAGGGAGAGATCGAGAGGAGGGGGTCGGGGCTAGGTTAGATAGGCAGGGGCCGGCTGGGCCTGAAGAGGTGGGCTGGGTCGGCCCAGGTGGAGAAAGAAGTGGCCAGAGGTCTGGCTGGGCTCTCTTCTCCCTCTCTCTTTTATTTACCAAAAGCAGTAAAAAGCAAAGAAAGAAAAAGTAGATAAAGAAAGGGGTGGAGAAATAATTTGAGCATGGGGGTAATTTTTCCGGACTCGCAAAAATATGCTCGTTCCAAGAAAAATAGAAAGGCCATGATTGAAAGATTTAGATTCAAACTCATTTGAATTTAATTCAAATGATTTGAATAGGAAGTGAGGGTTGGGAAGGTCCAAAAATGTTCGGATTTTTGGTGGAGCTCCGGAATATGATGAAAGAATATATGGCAAGGTCGGAGACCAAGAGTTAAGATAACAAAGGCATTAGGATAATTTGCAAGTGTGTTATGGTGATTTCAAAATTAATTGGAATATTTACTATAGCTCTCTAAATATCGAGAGGATATGTTTTAAAGAGAATCACCATGTGAATTCCCTCGATTTAAATGGATCAAAGATCCATGCCATTTATTTAGTTGAGTTGCAAAAGATTAATGACATGATGGCATGATGACATGATGCAATGCACATGATGCAAGGATGAATGCAACGAACAAAACAAATCACACGATGAATCTCGGAATAGCTGGAAGTCTTCTGGAGCGTCGGTCTCGGGGCGTTACAACACTCCACCACTACAAGAGGATCTCGTCCCGAGATCTAGGATGGCACCGGAGAGAAACGGAAGAGGAAGAGAAGAGGGTAAACTAAGTTGCTTCTTCGACCAATGAGTGAAACCACGAACCTTGAGAGGTTGAAAAGTTGAAAGAAAGAACACAACGGAGTTAAACACAATTGAGAGCACTGCGGTAGAAAAGAGAAACAAGGAACACCATGTGAACCTTGGAGGTTGCAAAGCTATGAATGACGAGTACAATGGACAAGAAGGAATTGGAACCACTCTGGTTGAAACGAGAGGCAAAACTTGATAAGATGAAAGAACTTGAATGAGAACACAACACTCCGGTTAAATGGATAAGCAAGAAAATAACATGATCTCCAAAATGATATAATGTGTCAAAGAAAACATCACAATGCCTTCGGGACAAATGAAAGAGTGGAATCGAGAGAACAGAGAAGAGAATAACAACTTCTATCACAATTGAATTTGAAAGAGCCTCCTTAAAAAGAAGGATTGAACGGAGTTGTTAGAAAACCAACAACGAAAAGAATAAGCTTATAGTGGACTTATTGAAACATCTCAACATTATGAGGTGACAAATGGCCACTAAAGGAAGCCATTGATTTGAGTGAGAGCACCAAGGCGATGAAAAACTTCTTTAACCAAGAGGATAGGAGAAAACTTGGAGCATTAATAAGCACCACACTAGCAACATTCCCAAAGGAAGGCTTTAAGTGAAATCTATACCAAGATAACTCCAAGGAAGAAAATGATGGGTTTAAATATCTCATTCCTGACAACTTATCACCCATGAAACGTGAAGGAAAACCGTCAAGGATGACATAACACCATCCCAAAAGATAAGGTAGAAAGAATTGCACTTCGGAATGCAAGATGAAGAATACTTAAACTCCCCAAAACAAAACATGTGTTGAGCACCATGTTTATTTTGAAGTATGGCTTGACGGATCTTAACTTCAAGAGAAATCTTGAAGAACAATTGAAGAATGAGAAGAATCCTTGACGAACCACCATGAAGAAACTCCGGTATTAAAAGGATGGTGGAAAGAAGGAGAAGTTGAAAATACAAGGTGAAGCCTTGCAATGATTTAGATGGAGCTTCGCGACGAGATAACCGAGAAATGTGACATGATGTACAACTCTGGAAAGAAGAAACTAGATCACTTGGATGAAACAACAATAAGAATTATGTTATGCGTATCCTTCACCAATATAAATTGATGACAAGCAACGGATTTGGCATACTACTTATTCTCGTAGAAAGGATTAAAGAGATATGGCGTAAACTTGAGAAGGTCTTCAACGAACCACCGGTAGGATTTGGAAAGAACGAATGCATTGATATGATAACAAAGAAAGAGAACTCTTGAACGAACCACCGTAAGAATTGAAATTGAACGTAGCAAATGCACAAATCACCGGGAAGAATTGCAAAATGAATGAAGATACTTGAGGGTATTTAGATATAAATGAACGAATAGATCACGAGCTGATTAGAGAATACTTGAATGATGCACCGGTATGATTTGGAGAACGAGAGCTGAAAGCTTGAATGAATAATACTGAGATGATGGGCTTCAAAGAATGAAACTGAAAAGACTCCTAAAATGCTCCGGATGGGTGAAAAAGATTCTCACAATCGAAAACAATTATGAGAGGATGGCAACAAGCTAGCACCATGAATCTTGAAGAGAATAGAGCAAGATTAAAGAGAAACTCTTCTTCGGTCTTCAAATGATGAGAATTACAACGAGAAACACCACCAAGAATTATTGAGGCACACCGGAAGAATCAAAAGCGAAGAGGTTGAGCCAACTATGAAAAGAATTTGAAAGATCTTGGAGAAAAGCATTTGACTGATGATAACTCATTCTTACGTCAAACTTGGAGAAGAATTTAGGATAGCTCTGGGAAAATAGAAGAGTCAGGTAAGATCCTGGGAAAAGACCTATGGGTTAGGGCCCACTCAAAAGAACACCGTTGAAAAGATTTAAAAGAGATGTTGCACCGGTTGAATTAAATGACTTGAATGAGATACCAATCTCGAAAGAGCTTGAATGAATGCAGAGTGGAAACACGAATCTTCGAGATATCTTGAGCACTCCGGAATAACAAATAGCGAGAAGTAGAATGATAATGAGGTGCACCGGTATGAGAAGACATTGAAATGAGGAAAAATGTATGATCAACAAAACTTGACTAGAATCCACCGGAGAAGAGAAAGAAATGAGGAATGACGAACTAGTAGAACATCTTCTTGAGAACCACCGGGTAAGAACATTGACGGAAAAGAATGGAGAAACTTCACAAAAATAAAAGGATACTTGGTAAAGAAATCTTAGTCCTTGAGGAAAAAGGGTGGGTGGGCGGGAAAAACAAAGGCAACTTGGAGACGGATGAAACAAACATCGTTGAGAAGAAATGATAATTGCTCTTGTTGATGTTGAAGTGATCGGATCCACTTGAAGAGAAACACACCGGTTGAAAAGGATTGACATGACAATCTCGATTGTCGAGAAGGATTGGTATTCACATCGGAGTATGAGGACACCATTTCGGAAAGGTATGGAATCAACACTTGACATTGAAGCAACTCGAATACCACAACTCAAAAAAAACAAAGGACTGGCTTGCAGAATAAGCCGGAACAAACATATGATAGAGATTTCGTCCGAAGTTTTCGTGGTGGGGCCTACACGGGCTCGATCGTACAGCACCATCATGTACAAGGCAGTGCACATGACATACGAAGCGTCCCCGAGTCGGCATAGCCAAGGACTCTTTAAGACACAACGAGACCACTGTAAAACCAACCGTGAATAGGCGGACCACTAGACGTCGAACCCCAATTTCATATCATACATCCGTCGGAAAGATATCCTAAGAGCTACTTGAATTCCCACCTATGAAACTCCCGAAATTTTCCGGTTATGCAATCAGGTGTTGGGGATACAGGAGAAGCATAATATCTCACCCAAAACTAGCAAATCCTACATCCAGCTGTATCCATCCTTCAACACATAACCAAGAAACCTTCGGAAATCGTGTACCTCAACCTTCGAAAAGCATCCGTTATACAAGCTATGGCAATACTCCCGTACTCACCTCAGTACTGGGTTATCGGGGTTATCTCACCAACAACTGCATAAAAGAGATTTTCGATGTCGGCGTACTAAACTCAGGTATTCCAGAACTGAAACGATAAAATTATGACGACAACACCTCAGAGCTCAACTCCTCGGGACACTTCCACTAAACCCCTGACAGGAGGCACCAAGACAATGTTCTCATCATAAAACCATCGGAACGATTCCAAGATACCCGCGTGATCCTAAAATTTTTTTAGTGAAATTTGAGAAGAGAAGAGTCAAAACTCTACGTCAGGATGCCTTACCAGAGCGATGAAGAGACTGGGGAGTAAAAAGAATTCCTAACTCTCCAATATATATAATCCTAAATGACTCAAAACATTTTTCTAGACACAACTCGGCCGCTAAAAACGATCAAGCAGTGGGGCTCCTAAGGTCGGGGAAGGCTCTGATTACCAACTTGTAACGCCCTCGATGCGGCTATATCTCCCACGTGTCGAAGCACGACTTAGAGGCATAACCGCATTGAAAGCAATGTCGCAAGTGAGGTAACCTTCACACAACCCATGTAATACATAAGGGAAGAGATACATAGTTGGCTTACAATCGCCACTTCACACAATTACATGAATAAAGCATTACATCATCCAGATACAATCAAGGCCCGACTACGGAACCAAAATAAAAGAAGAACCCCAAATGTGACAAAGGTCCCCGATCGACCCCAACTGGGCTCCACTACTGATCAACTAGAACGAAACAACACAAAGGGCAAGATCTTCATCGAGCTCCTCCTTGAGCTTGGTTGCGTCACCTGCTCGGTAACATAGGCACCTGCAAACTGGTTTTGGAAGTATCTGTGAGCCACGAGGACTCAGCAATCTCACACCCGCGAGATCAAGACTATTTAAGCTTATAGGAAGGATGGAGTAATGAGGTGGAGCTGCAGCAAGCGACTAGCATATATGGTGGCTACAATCGCAAAAGAGAGCGAGAAGAGAAGCAAGGCACGGTCGTGAAGCTAGTAGCGATCAAGAAGTGATCCTGAAACTACTTACGTCAAACATAACTCCAACACCGTGTTCATTTCCCGGACTCCGCCGAGAAGAGACCATCACGGTTACACACGCGGTTGATGCGTTTTAATTCGGATCTGGTGTCAAGTTATCTACAACCGGACATTAACAAATTCCCATCTGCCACATAACCGCGGGCACGGCTCTCGAAAGTTTATACCCTGCAGGGGTGTCCCAACTTAGCCCATGACAAGCTCTCGCGATCAACGAAGGAATAGACCTTCTCCCAGGAAGACCCGATTAGTCTCGGAATCCCGGTTTACAAGACATTTCGACAATGGTAAAACAAGACCAACAAAGCCGCCCGAATGTGCCGACAAATCCTGATAGGAGCTGCACAAATCTCGTTCTCAGGGCACACCGGATTGTCCAAACTTCCGTTAGGCCAGCCCAGAGTTGCCCCTGGTGACCACCGGCGGCTGACAGGTTGGACCAACACTCACGACGAGCACTGGACCGGGGGGGGGGGGGGGGTAAATAAAGATGACCCTTGAGTCTGCAGAACCCAAGGGAAAAAGGCTTAGGTAGGCAAATGGTAAAACCAAGGTTGGGCCTTGCTGGAGGAGTTTTATTCAAAGCGAACTGTCAAGGGGGTCCCATAAATCACCCGACCGCGTTAGGAATGCAAAATCCGGGAACATAATACCGGTATGACGGAAACTAGGCGGCAAGAGTGGAACAAAACACCAGGCATAAGGCCGAGCCTTCCACCCTTTACCAAATATATAGATGCATTAATAATATAAGAGATATTGTGTTACCCCAACATAACCCTGTCCACCATGGAGAAATCTTCAACTTCACCTGCAACTAACAACGCTATAAGAGGGGCTGAGCAAAGCAGTAACATAGCCAATCAACGGTTTGCTAGGACATGGTGGGTTAGAGGTTTGACATGGCAATTTGGGAGGCTGACAAGCAAATGGTAGACATCGTAGCATAGGCATAGCAAAAGAGCGAGCATCTAGCAAGCAAAGATAGAAGTGATTTCGAGGGTATGGTCATCTTGCCTGAGATTCCGCTAGGAAGAAGAACGAGTCCATGAAGAAGACAAACGGACGTAGTCGAACGAATCCTCACAACTCCGGAACGAAACCGAAGCTAACGAGAGAAGCAAACCGGAAAGAAGCAAACAACATAGTAAACACACAAGCATAAACATGTCATGATGCACAAACAAGTATGATGCATGTCCGGTTTAATGAGGCATGGCATGGCAAAGTGCAACAAACAATACTACAAGTTAAGTGGAGCTCAATATGCAACGAAGGTGCATGTTGACGGAACACCACATCAATTATTTAGTTCTCTCTCGGTTATGCTACCAAACAATATTAAGTGTTGTTAAACATGGCAAGAGGTGAAGCATAAATAAACTAACTATTTAGGCAAGTTTAAATGAGGCCGAAAGCAACAAATGACAATTCCGGAAAATCCCCATATGTTATTTAGCAATTTAATGGAAACAACAAATATAAACATTTTAAATGTTGTTATCATGATGCGGATAACATATGCAAGTATTATGCAATTTTTATGAAAACGTTGACATGAGCATGTTATGAAGCATTTGTCGCCATGGCGGAAGGAAAAGGGTGCCACGGCGGTGAAACGGAAATGGTGCCACGGCAACATTCCGATGACCCAACAACTCATTGAGATACCGATGCAAAAGAGCAAGTGTGCGGATGTGCGAAACGTGCAAACGATGGTGGGGTGCTCCCGACTACCGGGTTCCCACGGGTTAGCGGCATGGCGAACGAGGAGGAACGTGCATGAAGCAAACGGGCACGGTGCAACATAGGGTGCATCTCATACAACACATGCATTCAGTCCACGGACGGCGTCTCAGGGTTATACCTTTGAAGCGTGCATTTTCGGAGCGGTTCGGGTTCGGTACGATGTAGAGGAAGTAGTCGTTCTTGGGTCGTCGTGGAAAGTAGTCGTACACGGCGTAGTGGAAGTCGTTGTTCACGTGGCGACGGTAGTTGAACACGTTATGTAGATGTTCGGGGTCACGACGAGGAACTTGACGTCCACGGAGTCTTCGAGGGTCGACGGTAGTGGTACACACGTTGTTGGGGTACTTGTCGATCCGGTCTTGGCGACGGTAGTGGAAGTAGAGGTACATGACGTCTTGTTGAAATCACGGCAACGGTAGTGGAACTTGGCGCTTGAGGTTCGAATACCGAGTCGGACGTGCAGCCGTTCATAGTCAAACTTGGCACATCCGGGTCGAGTACTTGGCGAGTCCGCATGTAGAGGTACTTGGCGAAAAATCCTGGAGACGATGTGTCCACATATGGTTCTTGGCGGCGTTCATGTTGGTCCAAAAGAAGCAAGACAGGAGGCCGGCGGCAGGGACTTGGCGCTGGTCGATGCGGGCGAGCGGAGGCGCATCCTCCTCCCCGCTCGAACGAAGCAGAGGCGGGGCAGGGGGCTTGGACATGTAGAGGCGCTGGAGGTGACGGGCTCCTGGTCGAGCAGAGGGCTCGGGCGTGAACTTGAGGTGATGAAGACGAAGGGGAACGCGGCGAGGTGGACGGCAGCGGCTTGCTCGCCGGCACAGCTGGGCGCGGGGACGACAGGGGCCTGGTCGCGGGGCTCGTTCATGGCGGCCCTGACCTCTGGGGCACAACGGGGCGGCGAGGAGGGGTGGGGACGCGAGCTGCAGGTGCTCATGGACAGCGCGGAGCGGCGACCTACTGCTGGTTGCCGGCGCGGGCATGACAAGGGACGACGGAGGCAGCGGGGGTCGCTGGTCGACGCGACGGGTGGTGAGGCACGGGAGGAGGCCTCCAGGCGCGGCGATAGCGAGAGGGTGACGAGGAGAAGTAGGAGAGGCCATGGATCGGGCGCAGGAGCTCCTCTCCTGAGCGTGGGGATGGAAGCGAGGGAGGAGAGGGAGGCGAGTGAACGAGGGAAGGGATAGGGGATCGAGCGTAGATGGGGATCGAGCAGGAGGCGGCGACCAGAGGGAGAGATCGAGAGGAGGGGTTCGGGGCTAGGTTAGATAGGCAGGGGCCGGCTGGGCCTGAAGAGGTGGGCTGGGTCGGCCCAGGTGGAGAAAGAAGTGGCCAGAGGTCTGGCTGGGCTCTCTTCTCCCTCTCTCTTTTATTTACCAAAAGCAGTAAAAAGCAAAGAAAGAAAAAGGAGATAAAGAAAGGGGTGGAGAAATAATTTGAGCATGGGGGTAATTTTCCCGGACTCGCAAAAATATGCTCGTTCCAAGAAAAATAGAAAGGCCATGATTGAAAGATTTAGATTCAAACTCATTTGAATTTAATTCAAATGATTTGAATAGGAAGTGAGGGTTGGGAAGGTCCAAAAATGTTCGGATTTTTGGTGGAGCTCCGGAATATGATGAAAGAATATATGGCAAGGTCGGAGACCAAGAGTTAAGATAACAAAGGCATTAGGATAATTTGCAAGTGTGTTATGGTGATTATCAAATTAATTGGAATATTTACTGTAGCTCTCTAAATATCGAGAGGATATGTTTTAAAGAGAATCACCATGTGAATTCCCTCGATTTAAATGGATCAAAGATCCATGCCATTTATTTAGTTGAGTTGCAAAAGATTAATGACATGATGGCATGATGACATGATGCAATGCACATGATGCAAGGATGAATGCAACGAACAAAACAAATCACACGACGAATCTCGGAATAGCTGGAAGTCTTCTGGAGCGTCGGTCTCGGGGCGTTACAAGATGGGATTTCAACTTGATCATATCTGTAGAGAGAATTTACCTTTACTACCTGTGTCGGGTTATCAAGACCATGTGTTTCTGCAATAGGTGGTATATTAAGACCATGTATTTCTTCAACAGGAGGTAAATTCTTAACATCTACAGATTTAATACCTTTTTCTTTCATAGATTTCTTTGCCTCTTGCATATCTTCAGGACTGAGAAATAGAACACCGCTCTTCTTCGGAGTAGGTTTAGGAATTGGCTCAGGAGTTGGCTCAATTGGCTCAGGAATTGGCTCGGGAAGAGTCCAATTATTTTCATTAGTCAACATATTATTTAATAGCAATTCAGCTTGATTGACTGTTCTTTCCTGAAAACACAACCAACACAACTATCTAAGTTGTACTTGGAAGCATCAGTTAGTCCATTATAAAAGATATCTAATATTTCATTTTTCTTAAGAGGAAGATCAGGCAAAGCATTAAGTAATCGGAGAAGCCTCCCCCAAGCTTGTGGGAGACTCTCTTCTTCAATTTGCACAAAACTATATATTTCCCTTAAGGCAGCTTGTTTCTTATGAGCAGGGAAATACTTAGCAGAGAAGTAATAAATCATATCCTGGGGGCTACGCACACAACCAGGATCAAGATAATTAAACCAAGTTTTAGCATCACCCTTTAATGAGAATGGAAATATCTTAAGGATATAATAGTAGCGGGATTTCTCATAATTAGTGAACAGGGTGGCTATATCATTTAACTTAGTAAGATGTGCCACAACAGTTTCAGATTCATAGCCATAAAAAGGATCAGATTCAACCAAAGTAATTATCTCAGGATCGATAGATAATTAATAATCCTTATCAATAACAAAGATAGGTGAAGTAGCAAAAGCAGGGTCATATTTCATTCTAGCATTTAGAGATTTCTGTTTCAGTTTAGCTAATGACTTCTTAAGATCAGATCTATCATTGCAAGCAAGAATATCTCTAGTGGTTTCTTCATCCATAACATAACCCTCTAGAACAACAGGCAATTCATACTTAGGGGGAGAACCTACATCATCACTATCTTCAATAATTTCATCTTCAATAATTTCATTCTCTCTAACCCTAGCAAGTTGTTCATCAAGAAATTCACCTAATGGCACAGTAGTTTCAAGCACAGAAGTAGTTTCATCATAAGTATCATGCATAGCAGAAGTGGCATCATCAATAACATGCGACATATCAGAATTCATAGCAGAAGCAGGTTTAGGTGTCGCAAGCTTACTCAAAATAGAAGGAGAATCTAGTGCAGAGCTAGATGGCAGTTCCTTACCTCCCCTCGTAGTTGAGGGAAAAATCTTAGTTCTTTCGTCATTCAAGTTCCTCATAGTGACCAACAGATATAAATCCCAAGTGACTCAAAGAATAGAGCTATGCTCCCCGGCAACGGCACCAGAAAATAGTCTTGATAACCCACAAGTATAGGGGATCGCAACAGTTTTCGAGGGTAGAGTATTCAACCCAAATTTATTAACTCGACACAAGGGGAGCCAAAGAATATTCTTAAGTATTAGCAGTTGAGTTGTCAATTCCACCACACCTGGATACCTTAGTACCTGCAGCAAAGTATTTAGTAGCAAACTAGTATGGAAGTAACGGTAACGGTAGCAAAAGTAACAGTAGCAGTTTTGTAGTAATTGTAACAGTAGCAACGGTAAAGTAAATAAGCAAAGCACAATATGTGAAAAGCTCGTAGGCATTGGATCAGTGATGGATAATTATGTCGGATGCGATTCCTCATGTAATAGTTATAACATAGGGTGACACAGAACTAGCTCCAATTCATCAATGTAATGTAGGGATGTATTCCGAATATAGTCATACGTGCGTATGGAAGAGAACTTGCATGACATATTTTGTCCTACCCTCCCATGGCAACGGGGTCCTAGTGGAAACTAAGGGATTAAGGCCTCCTTTTAATAGAGTATCGGACAAAAGCATTTACACATAGTGAATACATGAACTCCTCAAACTACGGTCATCACCGAGAAGTATCCCGATTATTGTCACTTCGGGGTTGTCGGATCATAACACATAATAGGTGACTATAGACTTGCAGGATAGGATGAAGAACTCACATATATTCATGAAAACATAATAGGTTCAGATCTGAAATCATGGCACTCGGGCCCTGGTGACAAGCATTAAGCATAGCAAAGTCATAGCAACATAAATCTTAGAACATAGTGGATACTAGGGATCAAACCCTAACAAAACTAACTTGATTACATGCTAAATCTCATCCAACCCATCACCGTCCAGCAAGTCTACGATGGAATTACTCACGCACGGCGGTGAGCATCATGAAGTTGGTGATGGAGGATGGTTGATGATGACGACAGCGACGAATCCCCCTCTCCGGAGCCCCGAACGGACTCCAGATCAGCCCTCCCGAGAGAGATTAGGGCTTGGCGGTGGCTCCGTATCATAAAACGTGATGAAACTTTCTCTCTGATTTTTTCTCTGTGAAAGAGAATATATGGAGTTGGAGTTGAGGTCGGTGGACGTCCAGGGGGCCCACGAGGCAGGGGGCGTGCCCAGGGGGAGGGGGCGTGCCCCCCACCCTCGTGGACAGGGTGTGGGCCCCCTGACGCTATTTCTTTCGCTAGTATTTTTATTAAATATGAAAAGTTGCTCCGTGGATTTTTAATGTCATTCCGAGAACTTTTATTTCTGCAGAAAAATAACACCATGGCAGTTCTGCTGAAAACATCGTCAGTCCGAGTTAGTTCCATTCAAATCATGCAAGTTAGAGTCCAAAACAAGGGCAAAAGTGTTTGGAAAAGTAGATACAATGGAGACATATCAGTCACTCAAGCAATCAATCATACCAGAATTGTATTTCAATTGTTTCATAACATTTTCATTGAGGTGATCTTGCTTTCTAATGTAATTATCAAACTCATAAAGGCATTGACCAGGATATTTGTTATAAGGAATATCACCTTCATCGAACTTTAGTAAAAAAATTACCTCTACCACCTTAGGTGCTGGTGGTGTTTCAAGCCCATGTATTTCTTCAATAGGTGGTAAATTTTTGACATCCTCTGCTTTAATACCTTTTTCCTTCATAAATTTCTTTGCCTCTTGCATATCTTCAGGACTGAGATATAAGATACCCCTCTTCTTTCGAGTAGGTTTAAGTGGTGGTTCAGGAAGGATCCAATCATCATAATTTTTCAATATGTTATTCAATACTTCTTCAGCTTATTCAACAGTTTGTTCCCTGAAAACACAACTAGCACAACTATCTAAGAAATCCCTAGAAGCATCGGTTAGTCCATTATAGAAAATATCAAGTATTTCATTTTTCTTAAGAGGATGATCAGGCAAAGCATCAAGCAATTGGAGAAGACTCACCCAAGCTTGTGGGAGACTCTTTGCACAAGGTTAAATATTTCCTATAAGGCAGCTTGTTTCTTATGAGCGGGAAAATATTTTTCAGAGAAGTAATAAATCATATCCTGGGGACTACGCACACAACCAGGAGCAAGAGTATTATACCAAGCCTTAGCATCACCCATTAACGAGAACAAAAATAATTTGAGAATATAATAATAGAGAATCTTCTCATCATGAGCAAAAAGGGTGGCTATATCATTCAACTTAGGAAGATGTGCAACAATAGTTTCAATTTCATAACCTTGGAAAGGATCAGATTCAACCAAAGTAATTAACTCTGGTTTGACAGAGAATTCATAATCCTTATCATCAACAAAGATAGGTGAAGTAGCAAACTGAGGATCACATTTCATTTTAGCATTCAAAGTCTTTTCTTTATAGTTGCATAATAATTTTTCAAAATCATCTCTATCCTTACAAGCAAGAATCTCTAGTTGTCTCCACATCCATAACATAACCTTCCGGTATGCAATTCATATCTAGGAGAACTAGGTGTAATAGGTGTTTCAAGATCTTCATCAGTTTCAACAGTCTCTTTCTGTCTTACTCTAGCAATTTGTTCATCAAGAAATTCACCTAGTGGCACATTATCATCAAACAAGGTACTAGCATCATCATGAATAGCATTCGTAGTAGAAGTAGCATCATCAATAACTTGCGACACATCAGAATTGATAACATGTGGTGCTGTTGCAAGTCTACTTATAACAGAAGGTGAATCTAAAGCAAAGCTGGATGGCAGTTCCTTACCTCCCCTTGCCTTAGAGAGAAAAATCTTAGTCTTAGCATCCTTCAGATTCTTCATAGTGATAATTTGATAATAATCCCAAGTGACTCAACAAATATAGCTATGCTCCCTTACAACGGCGCTAGAAAAAGGTCATGATAACCCACAAGTATAGGGGATCGCAACAGTTTTCGAGGGTAGAGTATTCAACCCAAATTTATTGATTCGACACAAGGGAGCCAAACAATATTTGCAAGTATTATCAGCTGAGTTGTCAATTAAACCACACCTGGAGATTAATTATCTGCAATAAAGTGATTAGTAGCAAAGTAGTATGATAGTTTTGATAGTAGTAGGAATAACAATAGTAACGGTAACAGTGATAGCAATGATTTTGTAGCAAGTGCAATAGTAACAATAGAAATAGTAACTTAGCAAGAACAATATAAGAGAAATTCGTAGGCATTGGATCGGTGAATTCGTTGGATGGTATTCATCATATAATAGTCATAACCTAGGGTGATACGACACTAGCTCCAGTTCATAAATATAATGTAGGCATGTATTCCATAAATAGTCATACGTGCTTATAGAAAGAACTTGCATGACATCTTTTGTCCTACCCTCCCGTGGCAGCGGGGTTGATACGTCTCTGTCGTATCTACTTTTCCAAACACTTTTGCCCTTGTTTTGGACTCTAAATTGCATGATTTGAATGGAACTAACCCGGACTGACGCTGATTTCAGCAGAACTACCATGGTGATATTTTTGTGCAGAAATAAAAGTTCTCGGAATGACCTGAAAATCCACGGAGAACCTTTTCAGAATTAATCAAAAATGCTGGCAAAAGAAATAGCATCAGGGGGCCCACACCCTGTCCACGAGGGTGGGGGCGCGCCCCCTCCCCCTGGGCGCGCCCCCTCCTCCTGGGCGCGCCCCTGCCTCGTGGGCCCCCTGGACGTCCACCGACCTCAACTCCAACTCCATATATTCTCTTTCGCGGAGAAAAACATCAGAGAAAAAGTTTCATTGTGTTTTGTGATACAGAGCCACCGCCAAGCCCTAATCTCTCTCGAGTGGGCTGATCTGGAGTCCGTTCGGGGCTCCGGAGAGGGGATTCGTCGCCGTCGTCATCATGAACTATCCTCCATCACCAATTTCATGATGCTCACCACCGTGCGTGAGTAATTCCATCGTAGACTTGCTGGACGGTGATGGGTTGGATGAGATTTACCATGTAATCAAGTTAGTTTTGTTAGGGTTCTAAGATTGATGTTGCTCTGACTTTGCTATGCTTAATGCTTGTCACCAGGACCCGAGTGTCATGATTTCAGATCTGAACCTATTATGTTTTCATGAAGGGATTTTTGCATTCGTGCCCCTAGTTGGGTCACGCTCGACTGATTTGCCCCTAGTTTTCTAACAATTGCGGTTTTGCCCAGCTCACTTCACTCGCCTTGTGTTTTTGCCCTTCTGGGGCAGTTCCGACCAATCACGGTTCGCCACGTGGCGACTGCTCATTGGTCGGAACCGCCCCAGAAGGGCAAAAACACAAGGCGCGTGAAGTGAGCTGGGCAAAACCGCAATTGCTGAAAAACTAGGGGCAAATCAGTTGAGCGTGACCCAACTAGGGGCACCAATACAATTGTTCCTTTCATGAATATATGTGAGTTCTTGATCTTGTCTTGCAAGTCTATAGTCACCTATTATGTGTTATGATCTGACAACCCCGAAGTGACAATAATCGGGATACTTCTTGGTGATGACTGTAGTTTGAGGAGTTCATGTATTCACTAAGTGCTAATGCTTTGGTCCGGTTCTCTATTAAAAGGAGGCCTTAATATCCCTTAGTTTCCATTAGGACCCCACTGCCACGGGAGGGTAGGACAAAAGATGTCATGCAAGTTCTTTTCCATAAGCACGTATGACTATATTCGGAATACATGCCTACATTGCATTGATGAATTGGAGCTAGTTCTGTGTCACCCTATGTTATAACTATTACATGAGGAATCGCATCCGACATAATTATCCATCACTGATCCAATGCCTATGAGCTTTTCACATATTGTGCTTTGCTTATTTACTTTACTGTTGCTACTGTTACAATTACTACAAAACTGCTACTGTTACTTTTGGTACTGTTACGTTACTTCCATACTACTTTGCTACTAAACACTGTCGGCGTTCTGGGAACGGGGGTCCCCAGACTTGCCTGCCTGCGGCTTGCGGCGTGGCTCAAAGGAGGCCCAACACAGCCCATCTTCATCAACGCAGGCTCAAGACCCTCGCGAGGGGCCAAGCCTCGCGGGGCGGACGACAAGGAGCTTCCTCAGGCATGGCCTTGTCAAGATGGCTCATGAGGAGGCGGAGAGTTCAAGGCGGGGCACCTCGCGAGGTGCCCATGACGCAAGCCATGACGACCAAGGGCGCCAGTCGGGCGCCAGCCCGCGCAGTGTCCTCCTTTCCTCTTTGGTGCAAAGGGAGCAAGCGCAGGCGAGAGCATCAAGCAAAGGCATCCATTTCGGTACAACAAGACCAAGACCAGCCCAACGGCCAGAAGGAAGTCATTGTGGAGCCCAAGCCGGCGTCATCACCAGAGCCTTTGACAGGCGAAGACCAACTTTAGTCAGGATAAGTGTACCCGCTGTTCCCCTTCAAAATGGCCAATTGTTGGTGCCCTTCCCGCTCAATATTTGGGGAGAGGCCCAGGGCCTTTGCCTATAAATAGGACTAGCCACCCACAAGGTAGAGGCATCGAGACCTGACCGAGAGAACAAGGGTAGGAAGACACACACACACACACACAGAGAGAGAGAGAGAGAGAGAGAGAGAGAGAGGAGACTGAACTTCTCCTAGCAGTTCATCCTCGCCAGCCAAGAACAGACCCTCGCGAGGCTGTTCTCCCTTTGTATTGTTCCTCATCAAGCCCAAGAGGCAATCCACCACACCACACACTGGAGTAGGGTATTACACCACAATGGTGGCCTGAACTAGTATAAATCTTGTGTCTCTTGTGCTGTTCAGTTTAGTAGTTTAGGTCCTAGCGATTCGGCGAGGTGCGAGACGGTAGAGGGTTGAATCTCCGCGCGCACCCCAGTGTTCAAACCTCAAGGGTCTGCCGGAACCCGAAATCCGACATTTGGCGCGCCAGGTAGGGGTGCGCCGGAAGTTGCCTTCCGTCGTCTCATTCTTCTCCGACCATCGCATCCATGTCTAACGTTCGCCGGGCTCGCGCCGGGCGCTGAGCCGCCCTCGCTTCCCGTGTCGTCCAGACGGCCCCCGTCGGCGGGCGTCCTCGGCTACCATCAACACCGTCACCGGCTCAGCGGGGAACGGGCCGCAGGCATCGTCCCAGCACTTCCCAGTGACCTCTAGGGAGGAGCCGCGCAGCTTCTTCCTCACCTGCCCCGTCGTGCTAGCTCCTTCGGTCGTCGCGGCCCTCCTGGGCGGCTCGCAGGCGTCGCCCTCCAGCCGCCATGTCAAGCCATTCGTCCGCCGGGTCGGCGCCGCCTTCACGCGGCAGGGGGCTCCCTCGGGCCGGACGGAGCCGTCGGCCGGGCTGACCTTCGACTCTGAGGACCACCCCACCAACTCGACCTGCTCGGGTGCGCTCCCCATGCTCTGCACACCCACCATCTGCCAGGTGGCCGTCACCAGGACCCTCATCGACGGTGGCGCGGGCCTCAGCATGCTCTCTGTTGAGGCCTTCAACCTCCTCTGCATACCCCGGGAGCGGCTGCGACCCAGCCGGCCTTTCTCGGGCGTCGGAGGCGGGTCGGCTAGCTCCTTGGGGCAGATCCGGCTTCCGGTGACTTTCGGCACCTACGACAATTTCTGCACGGAGCTGGTCGATTTCGACATCGCCCCCATCGACCTCCCCTACAATGCCATTCTCGGCTATCCAGCATTGGCCAAATTCATGGCCGCGACTCACCCGGGGTACAACCTCATGAAGATGCCCGGGAGCAACGGCGTCCTCACCGTGCCCGGGGACACCGAAGGTGCTCTGCGAGTGCTCAAGCTTGCCCTCAAAATGGCGGCGGCGGCGCGGCCCGTCGACGCAGAAACCCCCAAGCCCAAGGGGGCTGCGCCGGACGAGAAGAAGCAGTTGTTCACCCAAGACAAGGTGGAAACCAAGCAGATACCTGTCGACGAGGACGGGTCCACTAATGCCACCTTCACCATAGGCGCCAACCTCGAGCCCGAGCAGGAGGAAGCCCTGGTCAAGTTCCTGCGTGCAAACAAGAAGGTGTTTGCCTGGGAGCCCGATCAGCTGGCAGGAATCCCGCGGGGCGTAATCGAGCACCACCTCAATGTGTTCCACAATGTGCGTCCCGTGAAGCAGAAGGCGAGGAGGCAGTCCACTGAAAAGCAGGCCTTCATCGTCCAAGAGACCCGCAAGCTAGAGGCCGCGGGGGTTATTCGCGAGGTTCGATACCCGGATTGGTTGGCCAACCCTGTGGTTGTGCCAAAGAAGGGAGGAAAGGAACACATGTGTGTCGACTTCACCAACCTCAACAAAGCATGCCCGCAAGATCCGTTCCCGCTCCCTCGCATCGACCAGATCATCGATTCTACCGCTGAGTGTGACCTGTTATGCTTCTTGGATGCCTTCTCCGGGTATCACCAGATCAAGATGGCGGTGGAAGATGTGGAGAAGACGGCCTTCCTAACCCCATGTGGGGTGTACTACTATACATGCATGCCATTTGGACTACGCAACGCAGGGGCAACTTTTCAGCAGCTCATGCACATCACCTTGGGCCCGCAGCTCGGGAAGAATGTGGAAGCTTATGTCGACGACATTGTAGTGAAGTCTCGCGAGGCCAAGACCCTGATACAAGACCTGGAGGAAACCTTCGCGAGCCTCAACGCAGTGAGCCTGCGACTCAACCCAGAGAAGTGCGTGTTTGGGGTCCCCTCGGGCAAGCTCTTGGGCTTCCTCGTATCCCACTGAGGCATCGAGGCCAACCCAGAAAAGGTCAAGGCAGTTGAGGACATGAGCCCACCAAAGACCCTCAGGGAAATGCAGAAGCTCACGGGGCGCGTGACGGCGCTGGGGCGCTTCATCTCCCGATTGGGGGAGCGGGCGCTGCCCTTCTTCCAGCTCATGAAGAAAAAGGGGCCCTTTGAATGGACTGAGGAGGCCGACAAGGCGTTCCAAGATCTCAAGAGATACCTGACCAGCCCTCCAGTGATGGTGGCCCCACGCCCTCAAGAGCCCTTGGTACTCTACCTCGCCGCCACTCCCTACTCCGCTAGCGCAGCCCTGGTGGCAGTCAGAGAGGAGCGTCGGGCCAAGATCGCGGTGGCCACCCGAGCCAAGGCAAAGATGGATCAAAAGGGCCTCGCAGAGGTCACCACCGCGACGGGAGAAGATCAGCCGCCGCAGCAGAGCACACTGGGGGCGGGAGAGGCCCCCCTTCTAGGCGCCCCGCTTCTGGAGGCTCTGCCACCTCAGGAGGCACCGCAGCTTTCGGAGGACGCTACCAACACCGACGCCCCAAGCCTCATCGAGCACCCGGTGTACTTCGTCAGCACAGTGTTATGGGATGCGAGGGCACGGTACCCCATGCCGCAGAAGCTCCTCCTCGCGCTGCTGGTGGCTTCACGCAAGCTGCGGCACTACTTCCAGGGTCATCCAATCAAGGTTGTCTCGGCGTATCCCTTGGAGAGGGTGCTCAGGAGCCCTAACTCAGCCGGAAGGGTCGCCGAGTGGAACATTGAACTGCAAGCATTCCAGCTCGAATTCAGCACGACCGGAGTCATCAAGGGGGCCGCACTGGCAGATTTCGTGGCCGAATGGACAGAGGCACCGGGCCTCAGGGCCGGCGAGGATCGACCCCTCTCCCCAGGAAGCAAGGCGCCAGAAGGATGGGTCATGTACTTCGACGGAGCGTTCTCCAGGCAGGGCGCTGGAGCTGGGGCGGTGCTCATATCTCCCACTCAGGAAAAGCTCTACTACGCCATGCAGCTCTGTTTCCAGCAGGGCGAGAAGGTCTCCAACAATATAGCAGAGTACGAGGGACTAATAGCGGGCCTGAAGGCCGCCGCTACCCTGGGTGTGAAGCGTCTTACTATCAAGGGCGATTCACAGCTCCTCGTCAATTTCTCCAACAAGGTATACGAGCCAAGGGATGAGCACATGGAGGCCTACCTTGCGGAGGTCCGCAGGATGGAGAAGCAGTTCTGGGGGTTGGAGCTGCAGCACGTGCCCCGCGACACTAATCAAGAAGCCGACGACATCGCAAAGCGAGCCTCCAGGCGGTTGCCCCAGGAGCCGAGCGTCTTTGAGGAACATCTCTTCAAGCCTGCGGCCTTGCCACCATTGTCGAGCACATCACAGCCTCGGGTAGAGCTTCCTCAGCCGCCTGCCTCGGGAGCCCCAGCCCGTGGCCCGGCCTCAGGAGCGCGCCTGCTCCTAACGATGGAGCCTCAGGAGGGGTGCTGGATCACAGAGCTCAGGAGCTACTTAATGCAAGGGACCTTGCCGGAGAAGGAGGAAGAGGCAGAGCGTGTGGCACGGCAGGCCACGGCATACTGCATCATGGATGGAGAGCTCTACTGGAAGCGACCAAACGACGTGTCCCTGCGCTGCATCACCAGGGAACAAGGGAAGGAACTGCTGGCAGATATACACGATGGAGACTGTGGGCATCATTCGTCATCACGGACCCTCATCGGCAAGGCGTTCCGCAGCGGTTTCTATTGGCCCACTGTGCTCAATGACGCTGTTGAACTCGTGAAGGCTTGCGAGGCCTGCCAATTCCATGCCAAGCAGATTCACTAGCCGGCAGGAGGTCTGCAAACCATACCCCTCACATGGCCATTCGCGGTCTGGGGGCTGGATATCCTAGGCCCTTTCCCTCGGGCGCCAGGGGGATATCGCTACCTCTACGTCGCCGTGGACAAGTTCACCAAGTGGGCCGAAGTCGAGGCCGTCCGCACCATCCCTGCTGGTTCTGCGGTCAAGTTCATCAAGGGCATCTTGAGCCGGTTCGGAGTGCCGAACCGCATCATTGCTAACAACGGTTCGTAGTTCACCAGTAACCTTTTCAAAACATATTGTGCTAACCTTGGGACGCAGATATGCTACGCTTCGGTGGCACACCCCCGAAGCAACGGCCAGGCTGAGCGGGCCAACGCAGAAGTCCTGAGGGGCCTCAAGACCAGGACATTCAAGAAGAAGCTGGAGGCCTGCGGCAGAGGCTGGTATGACGAGCTTCAGTCCGTGCTGTGGTCCATCCACACAACCGCGACCAAGCCGACTGGAGAGACCCCCTTCTTCCTAGTCTACGGAGCCGAAGCGGTCCTCCCTCCCGAGGTCAGGCGTCGATCCGCGCGGGTCCTGGCGTTCGATGAGACGCTGCAGGACGCCATGCGGGGGACGGACCTCGTGCTGGGGGAGGAGCATCGTCGAGAAGCTGCGCTGCGAGCGGCAAGGTACCAGCAGGCACTCCGGCAATACCATTGCCGCAACATCCGCCCTAGAGCTCTCGAGGTAGGGGACCTCGTGCTCCGGCGGGTCCTCTCCAGGGAGGGGCTGCATAAGCTCTCTCCCATGTGGGAGGGCCCGTTCAAGGTTGTTCCTGTTTCCAGGCCCGGCTCCGTGCACTTGGAGACTCAGGAGGGAGTACCTATGCAGAACGCGTGGAACATCCAGCACCTCCGGAGGTTTTATCCCTGAAAAGGCCCAGAGCCTATGAAGAAGGCGAATGCCTGTGAAGCTTATCTTTTTGGAAAAGGCCCAGAGCCTGTGAAGAAGGCGAATGCCTGTGAAGCTTATCTTTTTGGAAAAAGGCCCAGAGCCTGTGAAGAAGGCGAATGCCTGTGAAGCTTATCTTTTTGGAAAAGGCCCAGAGCCTGTGAAGAAGGTGAATGCCTGTGAAGCTTATCTTTTTGGAAAAGGCCCAGAGCCTGTGAAGAAGGCGAATGCCTGTGAAGCTTATCTTTTTGGAAAAGGCCCAGAGCCTGTGAAGAAGGCGAATGCCTGTGAAGCTTATCTTTTTGGAAAAGGCCCAGAGCCTGTGAAGAAGGCGAATGCCTGTGAAGCTTATCTTTTTGGAAAGGGCCCAGAGCCTGTGAAGAAGGCGAATGCCTGTGAAGCTTACCTTTTTGAGAAATGCCCGAAGCCTGTGAAGAAGGAGAATGCCTGTGAAGAAGGCGAATGCCTGTGAAGCTGTCGCGTTTTGGAAAGGGCCCAGAGCCCGCGAAGAGGGCCAACGCCCGTGAAGCTTACCTTTTCAAGAAAGCCCCAGAGCCTGTGAAGAAGGCCAACGCCTGTGAAGCTCGCCGCCCGTAACACTCTCACGTAATAATGAGTTGGGTCTGTACACGCCCCGGAGTCTCAGGGGTGCCGGCCTCAGGCCCTGGGGCTCCCTCCCACGCCCAGTGGCACCACTTAGCTCCGTGCTGGTGAGAAGACGTCGAAGACTAGACTAGGTGCCGGATGCGGCTTTTTCATTTGCTTTCTGCAGTTGACTAGTTATTCCCATTTGAAGTTTTTATCGAAACTATCGCCATCTTTTGGTCCGTGGTTCTTCGACCTTTTTCGCTCTCCTGCCTCGATTTCTCTTGCACGGGGGCTCGCGAGGCAGAAGCCCCGGGAGCCCTCGCGAGCATTCCTACCCCTATCGATCAAGTTTTCACGACCCGGGTCCACAGCCGGAGCACCCATCCGGACCATGCCTCACGGGCACCACGACGCAAACACGGGGCCTAGGTCGGTCGCCCCCGCGGCCGAGGCCAGGGATTACTTGTGAATGGGCGTACAACAGAAAAGAACAGTATCGGGATAACAAAAACAGTACAATGATTAACGGCGTTAACCGAAACGCGCCCCCACGGGGCCACACATTGCTGTCCTGTTTTGCGCAGGAGAAAAGAAAGGAAAGGAAAAAAAGCAGGCGAAGCACGTCCCGTGCCGGCCCTCTTGGAAGACTCGGGCCGCCTCTGGGGCTCAGGCGGACTCCCTCTCACGCTTCACCGGGGCGCGGCGGCGAGCAGACCCGCTGCCACCCTCCAAGCAGGCGCGGCGGCGTGGGGGCTGGCTGCGGCCGCTGCTAGAAGAGTCACCACCCGAAGAAGAGCTGGTGAGGCTTGAGGAGTCACGGGCGCTGCCAGCCGCCCACGCGCTGCCCTCTCCATCCACGCCGGGGCTGAGTCCCCGGCCGCGGTCATCATCTTCAGGGAAGCACCCCATGCGGCGACCATCTTCCCCAAACACCCTCACGTAGAGGGTGGCGTCGCCGTCGTACTTGAAGTACAGGGAGCACCGGCGGCGGAGGCCACACGCGCGAGCAAACGTCTGCCAGCCGCGGGTCAGGAACAGGTTCCCTGTAGCAGAGACCTCCAGAGAAGCCCATGAAGCCCGGCTGCAGTAGCCATCCGCCTGGAGCCAGAGGCCACCCAGGGCACCAGCTGGGAGCTCACCCAGGAGGAAGCGAGGGAGCTGAAGCCGGGTGCCGGACGGCTCTACCGCCCACACCATGAACTCCGGCAGCACCTCTGCAGTGTGGAGGTGCGGCCTCGGGGGACGCACGGCCGGAGCACGCCCGCCGACCATGGCCAGCCGCTCATCGCCGCGCTGAGAGCCACCTCCGCGACCATGGGCGACCACTGTGGAGGCCACAGGGTGCTTGCGAGGGCGACCTCGACCGCGCTTGGGCGGGGGAGAGGAGGATTCGACCTGGCGGGCCTTTCCTTTCTCTGCGGCCGAAAACTTCCTTGGTGGAGCCATGGAGAAGAGGGAGAAGCAAGAGGGGATAAGCTGGAAGGGCATGCGCCATTCCGTACTTATAGCCGGCGAAGGCCAACCGTCAGCCTCCACGATCATGGGTAATCATGGCCCGCTTTGCATGCAGGGACTTGTCGAATTCGAGTGGTTACTGAGGCGTCATGGGGAAGTGGAGGCGCCCACGTCCAATCAAACGCCACGCGGCACCCAAGGCCACAGGCTGTTAGGGCCCGTGACGCTTCGCACTTGCTCTTTCGCCTCTCTGGTCGGCCAAGTTCGGGCGCGCCGTGGGCCCCGAGGCTACTGTCGGTGTTCTGGGAACGGGGGTCCTCAGACTTGCCTGCGTGCGGCCTCCGGCGTGACTCAAAGGAGGCCCAGGACAGCCCATCTTCATCAACGCAAGCTCAAGACCCTCGCGAGGGGCCAAGCCTCGCGGGGCAGACGACAAGGAGCTTCCTCAGGCACGACCTCGTCAGGCTGGCTCATGAGGAGGCGGAGAGTTCAAGGCAGGGCACCTCGCGAGGTGCCCATGACGCAAGCCATGACGACCAAGGGCGCCAGTCGGGCGCCAGCCCGCGCAGTGTCCTCCTTTCCTCTTTGGTGCAAAGGGAGAAAGCGCAGGCGAGAGCATCAAGCAAAGGCATCCATTTCGGTGCAACAAGACCAAGACCAGCCCAATGGCCAGAAGGAAGTCATTGTGGAGCCCAAGCCGGCATCATCACCAGAGCCTTTGACAGGCGAGGACCAACTTCAGTCAGGATAAGTGTACCCGCTATTCCCCTTCAAAATGGCCAATTGTTGGCGCCCTTCCCACTCAATATTTGGGGAGAGGCCCAGGGCCTTTGCCTATAAATAGGACTAGCCACCCGCAAGGTAGAGGCATCGAGACCTGACCGAGAGAACAAGGTAGGAAGACACACACACAGAGAGAGAGAGGCGACTGAACTCCTCCTAGCAGTTCATCCTCGCCAGCCAAGAACAGACCCTCGCGAGGCTGTTCTCCCTTTGTATTGTTCCTCATCAAGCCCAAGAGGCAATCCACCACACCACACACTGGAGTAGGGTATTACACCACAATGGTGGCCTGAACCAGTATAAATCTTGTGTCTCTTGTGCTGTTCAGTTTAGTAGTTTAGGTCCCAACGATTCGGCGAGGTGCGAGACGGTAGAGGGTTGAATCTCCGTGCGCACCCCAGTGTTCGAACCTCAAGGGTCTGCCGGAACCCGAAATCCGACAAACACTTTGCTGCAGATACTAAGTTATCCAGGTGTGGTTGAATTGACAACTCAACTGCTAATACTTAAGAATATTCTTTGGCTCCCCTTGTGTCGAATCAATAAATTTGGGTTGAATACTCTACCCTTGAAAACTGTTGCGGTCCCCTATACTTGTGGGTTATCAAGACTATTTTCTGGCGTCGTTGTCGGGGAGCATAGCTCTATTCTTTGAGTCACTTGTGATTTATATCTGCTGGTCACTATGAGGAACTTGAAAGACGAAAGAACTAAGATTTTTCCCTCAACTACGAGGGGAGGTAAGGAACTACCATCTCCCTGCATTAGATTCTCCTTCTGTTTTGAGTAAGCTTGCGACACCTAAACCTGCTACTTCTATGAATTCTGATATGTCGCGTGTTATTGATGATGCCACTTCTACTATGCATGATACTTATGATGAAACTACTTCTGTGCTTGATACCACTTTGCCATTAGGTGAATTTCTAGATGAACAACTTGCTAGGGTTAAAGAGAATGAAATTATTGAAGACGAAGTTATTGAAGATAGTGATGATGAAGGTTCTCCCCCTAAGTATGAATTGCCTGTTGTTCCAGAGGGTTATGTTATGGATGAAGAAACTACTAGAGCTATTCTTGCATGCAATGACAGATTTGATCTTAAGAAGTTACTAGCTAAATGAAAACATAAATCCCTAAATGCTAGAATGAAATATGACCCTGCTTATGGTACTTCACCTATGTTTGTTACTGATAAGGATTATGAATTCTCTGTCGATCCTGAGATAATTACTTTGGTTGAATCTGATCCTTTTTATGGCAATGAATCTGAAACTATTGTGGCACATCTTACTAAGTTAAATGATATAGCCACTGTCGGTGTCAAAACCGGCGGATCTCGGTTAGGGGGTCCCGAACTGTGTGTCTAGGCGGATGGTAACATGAGACAAGGGACACAATGTTTTTACCCAGGTTCGGGCCCTCTCGGTGGAGGTAAAACCCTACTCCTGCTTGATTGATATTGATGATATGGGTAGTACAAGAGGAGATCTACCACGAGATCAAGGAGGCTAAACCCTACAAGCTAGCCTATGGTATGATTGTTGTTCGTCCTACGGACTAAAACCCTCCAGTTTATATAGACACCAGAGAGGGCTAGGGTTACACAGAGTCGGTTACAATGGTAGGAAATCTACATATCCGTATCGCCAAGCTTGCCTTCCACGCCAAGGAAAGTCCCATCCGGACACGGGACGAAGTCTTCAATCTTGTATCTTCATAGTCTTGGAGTCCGGCCGACGGTGATAGTTCGGCTATCCGGACACCCCCTAGTCCAGGACTCCCTCAGTAGCCCCCGAACCAGGCTTCAACAACGACGAGTCCGGGGCGCATATTGTCTTCGGCATTGCAAGGCGGGTTCTCCTCCAAATTCCATGTGCTCGCCGAATGGTGTCCGGCTTCTTATAAATGCTGCGCTTCTTGGCTTCCACGTCCAATAATGGCCATCCTCCATGTGACGTACGAATACGAAAAGCCAGGGTATTTTTACATTTTACCCCCTAGCTGCGCGAATAAGCTGCCTATAAAGAGAGGCGAGGATCTAGATCCGAATCACACCATCCTCCTTCCGCGAGTATTCATCGAAGTGCCTCTGACAAAAATCCACTCCATCATGGACAGTCGACGCGACTCCTCCTCTCGCGCTCCCAGCCCTCAGCCAGGAGATTGGGGGAGATGCTTAGTCCTGCATAGTGAGCTAGTGACGCTCCAAGCCGAGGGATTTCTTCCCCCAGCCTTTATGGTTCTGGTTCGAGCCGGACTTGCAACTTACAAGGGCGGAAAGTAGGCGAAGAGCATCCCCAATCCCTCCAAAGGAGAGTGGGCATGCTTCGTCCCATACATCCGTTTCTCCGGGGGCTCCTGGAGTTCTATGGGCTCCAGCTTCACCACCTTACGCCTGCCTCCATCCTGCACATCGCGGGCTTCGTGGCCCTTTGTGAGCTATTCTTGGGCGTCGAGGCCCATTTTGCGTTGTGGAAGAGATTATTTTGCCTCGTACCCCGTTCTCATGAGGGGTCGATATATCAAGTGGGCGGAGCCGAATTATGGCGCGTCGTCGGGACCGGATATCTATCCGAAACCCCGAAGAAGGCGTCCGAAGACTGGCCTTCAGAATGGTTTTATATGGAAGACGCCCCGCTACCGAACCCAGTTCGGATCGGCCTCCCGGAGTTCAGCAATGGTCCTCTGAAGAAACGCCTGAGTTGGCGCCCGCGGAGCCCTCAACGGGAGAACGATAGGGACGTCCGATATTTGATGGGCCGAATAAGGTTATTGGCTCATTCCGGATTGACCATGATTGGGGTCATGGCCACATGCATTATGCGGTGGGTGCAGCCGCTCTAGTATAGGGGCCACCCCATGTGGGATTTCAACGGTGAGAATGATGCCACCCGCCATGGCCGCAAGGGGCCGGGATCGGTCGCCGATCTGGTGAAGATCCTGTCCGGCCTGTACAAAGGGGAGAAGGAGGACTTCCTTCGTGCTAGTCCATTGAATGGATTTTCCATGAACAACCCTCGGAGCTGGGTAAGAGGACGTTTGTTATCCGATCCAAATTCCCAAAGTTAAGTGTCTCACTTTATGATTTTGACGCAGGAACTGCGCCGGGCCGTAGAGGATATACACAGCCTGGCTCCACAACCCGAGGATCCGGAACGATCCCTCGATCCGGCCTCCGAAGAGGATTCGGACATAAAGGTGGAGCTGATCGATGGGGTGTTCCACCAACTTAGCATTGACAATGCTTTGGTTGCCATTACGGCCGACTACCCCGGAATATCTCCGGTTTCGCAGGTAACTGTGACCGGAGTCCTGATACCATTACTCGTCCATGATTATCCCTGACCACCATATACCAATGGTGTTCCGCAGGAGGTGCCTTCGAGGCGGGAAGCCGAACCCGCGGCGGCTGATCAACAAGGGGCAGCTCGGCCCAGCAGGCGGAAGAGAAGTGCAACGCGGATCGAGACGTCGCTGCAACGGTATGGCGCGCCACCATGTTTCCGGGGAAGATTCCTAGAAGGCATATTAACGGTCGTAGTTTTTTCAGGAGAAAGAGCGCTCGCCAGACTATGTCCGGAGAGATTGCCAATCAAGCCTCCGCCGGCCGGGCTCCCGCCAGGTCCGGAGGGGGAGGCGAACGCAAGGCGCGCATCGGGTGCTCCTCCAACGGAGGACGCCGACAGGTTGTCCGCCACCAAATCTGAGGTGGAGAGCGCCATGAATCACAGGCGCCGCCGGTCAGTTCTTTGTGACGCATGCTTCTCCCCGGAGGCGTTAAATGCCTTTAATTCGGCAGATGCGCACCTCCGTGCTGCTCAAGATGGTCTAGCCAGAGCCACGGAGCAGTATGTAAAAGACATACGGGTGAGGAATTTTGACAGTTATATATGTCAGTAGCCCCCGAGACTTAAAATAGTTAGAATAACTGATTTAAGGATCATTTGTTATGCAGGATCTTACGGAGAAGAATACCCACCTGTCCCTGGAGCTTCAAGAGTGCAAGGCCCAACTTGAGGCCGCACTAGCCGCCATAGGGGGAGCCACAGAGAGCCCCTCTAGTAATATATACTTCGAAAGATAAGTAGTTTGTGAAGTGCGGCGTGTGTATAAGTTTGACAATAATATTGCAGATGGCGCCGGACTAGATCCGGACAAGCAACAGCTACTACACTAGCTGAAGGCCGGCGAGAAGGTGCTTACGAGGGTGCGGCAAGAGAAGAATAAGCTCCAAGATGCCAACACCCAGCTGGGCGAGGAACTAAAAGATGTTCGGGCCCAGCTGTCTGACTCTGTGAAGGAGAATCGGCGGCTTCGTCGCGGCATTTATAGTAAGTGCTTGAACGAACTTTTTGAAAAGAAGAGTTCGGCGAGGAAGTCAATTAACAGGAATATGTCTGTAGGTATGCTCATAGGTCGTCTTGCAGAGGAAATGCCCGGTTCAATGGGTGACCTACTTCCCGAGCTGCTGCAACTGCACGAACGAGTTCGGCAGGTGATGAGTGGCGTCGCCCAGGCCTTATGGCTGTCCGTCTCCCTACCCGAAGGTCTTGGAGAGCTTGTGGAGAAGCTTTAGGGAGCACGGCGGCGCTTCCGTCTGTGGAAGATATCGGCCTGCCGTCAAGGCGCCAGGGAGGCCTGGGCCATGGTGAAGACGCGGTATGCGAAGGCGGACCCAAACCACATGGCCGAGGTCGGACCTGTGGGGCCCGATGGGAAGGAGATCCCTGTGAGCTTAGTATACGACCAAGTAGAGTTGGCCGCAAAGTATTCACAGTGGGACTGTAAATTAGATAGTTTATTAGATGGTATCGAAGAGGAATACCATCAGTCAGCTTGATTATGTAATTTAAAATGACATGAAAAATGCCTTCTAGCCGGATTGTAGATCGTTTGTTGTTGCGGACCTTTTCGCTTCAACCTCGGGATCCGACAGTCCGGAGTGTGTCCGAATACCCTCACGGTTATGTAAAAAACCTTGGCATGCATGGAGACCAGGCGTAGGGGTCATTAGTGCTTTATCATACAAGTGCCCAACTAGTTATGTTATATTACATGGTTAGTAAGAAACATCTTCCAGGGAGAATAGTTCCGTTAGGGGTTCCTTTCCCTGGGAGGCATGCCCTAAAGTGCATGTCCGGACTGCGAAAAAAGCAGGAAAGCATCTGGGGGCAGATAAATAAATAGGTAAGAAATCATCTTTCAATTCACCGACCAAATATTCCCTTAAGAACGCTAGCTTTTGGCTTCACCCAGTCTGAGGTACACATCCAGCTGACCTGGCAGTAACAATCACAAAGGTGCTCCCTTTACCTCCTAGCCGTACAATCGGGAACGTAGGGGTAAGCACATGAGCCAGACAACCCAGCTTGGCCAAAACTTAAGTCATATCGATGCATATAATGGTGAATAAAAGGTACATGCGGAAGTGTGACACATGTGTTGGGTACAAAGCCCATATAAATAAGCTTCTGTTAAAGAAGCCCCCAGGTATAATGAGTGCGAGTAGCACGTCAAGTGTGTCCGAACAATGCGCAGGCGAGCCACCGAAGGCTCGTGAGAAAAAAGGGGGGGAAATAAAAGATAGTTAAAGTATAAAATATAGGCGGGGGAGGGAGACGAACTCAGAGTCCGGCGCTAGGCGTAGAATCTTCGGAGACGGGCTGCGTTCCATGGATTTGGCTCGAGTCGGTTATCCGACGCATTTCGCAGACGGTACGCTCCGCCGGTCAGGACTTGGTCGATGATGAAGGGAAGTTCCCATTTGAGCTTGAGTTTGTCCTTTTTCTAGTCCGGCAGGCGTAGAACTAGTTCGCCAACATTGTAAGTTTTGGCCCGTACTTCTCTGCTTTGATATCTTCGAGCCTGCTTTTGATAGAATGCGGAACGAGCTTTTGCCACGTCACGCTCCTCCTCCAAGGCATCCAAACTGTCCTGCCGATCCAGCTCGGCTTCTCTTTCTTCGTACATGCACACACGAGGTGAGTCATGAATTATGTCGCAGGGCAGAACTGCCTCTGCGCCGTATACCATAAAAACGGTGTGAATCTAGTAGTGCGGTTCGGCGTGGTCCGCAGCCCCCAGAGTACGGAGTCGAGCTCCTCTACCCAGTGCGTGTTAGATTCCTTAAGGGACCGCACTAGTCTGGGTTTGATGTCGCTCATGATTAGACCATTTGCTCGTTCGACTTGACCGTTAGTTTGAGGGTGATAGGCTGAAGCATAGTCGAGCTTGATGCCCATGTTTTTGCACCAGAGTTTGACCTCGTCGGCCGTGAAGTTCGTGCCGTTATCAGTGATAATGCTGTGGCGGACGCCATAACGGTGTACTACCCCTAATATGAAGTCTATCACCGGCCCGGATTCGGCCATCTTAACTGGCTTGGCCTCTATCCATTTGGTGAATTTATCCACCATGACCAATAGGTATTTTTGCTTGTGGGTTCCTCCTTTAAGGGGTCCAACCATGTCAAGCCCCCGGACCGCGAACGACCAGGTGATGGGTATAGTTTTTAGGGCGGTGGGAGGCATGTGGCTTTGATTAGCAAAGAGCTGACAACCGATGCATCGTTGGACTAAATCCTGAGCGTCTGCCTGGGCCGTTGGCCAATAAAATCATGTACGGAAGGCCTGGCTTACAAGGGCCCGGGCTGCGGCGTGGTGCCCACCGAGTCCGGCATGAATTTCAGCCAGAAGATTTCGCCCTTCCTCTTCGGAGATACACCTTTGAAGGACTCCAGTTGTGCTTTTCTTATAGAGCTCTCCCTCATGGACCTTATAGCCTTTAGATCGCCGTACTATGCAGCGGGCCTCGTTTTGGTCCTCGGGAAGTTCCTGCCTAGTTAAGTAAGCTAGGAATGGCTCGGTCCATGGGGCAATGACTGCCATTATTTCGTGGGATGAAGGTGTTATTTCATTGGCAAAACCACCGATTGTGTCAGAATGTGCGGTGTCGGGCGGTGCGGTTGGGTCCGGATTGTTGTTTCCGGACTCCCCTTCCCATAGTACGGATGGCTTGAAAACCCGTTCCAGAAAGATGTTGGCAGGGATGGCATCGCGCTTTGCACCGATGCGTGCCAATACGTCCGCCGCTTGATTATTATCCCGGGCTATATGGTGAAATTCGAGCCCTTCAAACCGAGCTGACATTTTCAGAATGGCGTTACGGTAAGCTGCCATTTTCGGATCCGTGGCGTCGAAGTCTCCATTTATTTGGGATATCGCGAGGTTCGAATCCCCTCGCACCTCTAGGCGTTTAATGCCCATGGAGACCGCCATCCGGAGGCCATGTAGGAGGGCCTCGTATTCGGCTGCGTTGTTGGAGTCCGTGTACATTATCTGGAGTATGTATTGGACTATGTCTCCGGTTGGGGACGTGAGGACGACGTCAGCCCCCAGGCCGGCCAACATTTTGGAGTCGTCGAAGTGCATGATCCAATTAGAGTATGCGCCGTACTCTTTAGGGAGTTCGGCTTCAGTCCATTCAGCGATGAAGTCGTCCAAAACTTGTGACTTGATAGCTCGCTGTGGTTTATAGGTTATGTCGAATGGTAGGGGCTCGATGGCCCATTTTGCAATCCTGCCAGTCGCGTCGCGGTTGTTTATAATGTGATTAAGAGGTACTTCGGAGGCTACTGTTATCGAACACTGTTGAAAGTAAAGTCGCAGCTTCTGGGATGCCATGAACACTGCGTACGCTATCTTTTGATAATGTGGATACTGGGACTTGCATGGAGTTAGGACAGTGGATACGTAGTATACTGGTTTTTGAAGAGGGAACTTGTGTCCGTCCGTTTCTCGTTCGACGACGAGCACCGTGCTTACAACTTGATGTGTTGCCGCGATGTATAATAACATTGGTTCGCCCAAGTTGGGCGCGGCCAGGACCGGATTTGTTGCCAATATGGCCTTTATTTCTTTGAGTCCGGCCATGGCGGCATCCGTCCACTCGAAGTGTTCGGTGCGCCGGAGGAGGCGATAAAGGGCTAATGCCTTTTCTCCTAAGCGGAAGATGAAGCGGCTTAGAGCCGCCACGCATCCAGTCAATTTTTGTATTTGCTTGAGGTCTTTTGGGATATCCAATTGTGACAGAGCTCGGATCTTGGCTCGGTTTGCTTCAATTCCTCTACCGGATACAATGAAGCCCAAGAGCTTTCCGGCTGGTACGCCGAAAACGCATTTTTCTGGGTTGAGCTTAATGTCGTATGCTCGGAGATTGTCGAATGTGAGCCTCAAGTCGTCTACTAGAGTTTCAACGTGTTTGGATTTGACGACCACATCGTCTACGTATGCTTCCACTGTTTTGCCAATCTGGTTTGCCAGACATGTCTAAATCATGCGCTGATATGTTGCGCCGGCGTTTTTGAGCCCGAAGGTTATTGTGTTGAAGCAGAATGGTCCGTATAGAGTAATGAATGCCGTTGCGGCTTGGTCTGGCTCCGCCATCTTGATTTGATGGTAGCCGGAGTATGCGTCGAGGAAGCACAATGAATCATGCCCTGCGGTAGCATCGATAATTTGATTGATGCGGGGAAGGGGGAAGGGATCCTTTGGGCAAGCCTTGTTAAGGTCCTTGAAATCGACACACAGGCACCAGGATTTATCCTTCTTTGGTACCATTGCCAGGTTTGCTAGCCAGTCCGGATGTTTTATATCTCTGATGAATCCGGCTTCTAATAGTTTGGCTAGCTCCTCTCCCATTGCCTGTCTTTTGGGTTCGGAAAATCACCGAAGAGCCTGTTTGACTGGTTTGAATCCTTTTAGGATATTTAGGCTGTGCTCTGCCAGCCGGCGTGGGATTCCTGGCATGTCTGAAGGGTGCCAGGCAAAAATGTCCCAATTTTCCCATAGGAATTCTCGTAGTGCAGCGTCTACATCAGGGTTTAATTGTGCCCCAATGGAGGCCGTCTTTGTAGGGTCCGTTGGATGGACTTGGAATTTGACTATTTCGTCCGCTGGCTTAAAAGAGGTGGACTTGGATCTTTTGTCAAGTATCACATCGTCCCTGTTCACCGTGGAGCGCAGCGCTGTGAGTTCCTCGGCCGCTAGGGCTTCAGATAGCGCCTCTAGGGCTAGTGCGGCTGTCTTATTTTTGGCACAGAGCGCTACGTCCGGATCACTGGCAAGGGTGATGATTCCATTGGGCCCGGGCATTTTGAGCTTCATGTACCCGTAATGGGGTATAGCTTGAAAAATTGTGAATGCCTCTCGTCCTAATAAAGCGTGATATCCGCTGCTGAACGGGGCCATGTGGAACGTGATCTCCCCGGACCTGTAGTTGTCCGGCGAGCCGAATACCACATCCAGTGTGATTTTTCCTGTGCAGCATGCTTCCCGACTAGGGATTATCCCTCTGAAGGTTGTGTTGCTTCGCTCAATGCGGCTCTACTCTACTTCCATTTTTCAAAGGGTTTCCTCGTAGATGAGGTTTAATCCGCTGCCGCCATCCATGAGTACCTAAGTAAGGCGGAAGCCGTCCACTATTGGACTAAGGACCAATGCGGCTGGTGCTCGGGCTGTTCGGAATTTGGGTTCGTCACTGGCATTAAAGGTAATAGACGTGTCACTCCATGGATTTATTGTTGCTACTTGGTAGACTTCGGCGAGGCTGCGGAGTGTTCTTTTCCACATATTGTTTGATGCGTAAGTCTCGAAGACTGTTAATACTGTACTGGTACTGCTGGGCTGGTTCTCTGGGGCTAGAAGCTCTTCGCCGCTTTTGGCCACCTGCCGTAGTATCCAACATGCTCGAAGGCTATGTGTTTGAGTGGCGTCCTCTGTACTATGGATTTTGCAGGGTCCGCTGAGCCATCCCTCCAGTACGGTTCCGTGCCCTTTAGGGGGTTTTTGCTTTTTGGTTTTTAACCCAGGTGCCTGAATATGGTGCGCCCTTTTATTTTGGACTAGGGTTGTGTTCGGAGCCGGATTGTCCCAAAATTTGATTTTGGTTTTCCAGGCACTCTCCATCGCACAGTACTTTCATACCATGGACGCCAAGTCGGTGAAGCATGTAATTTTGCGACGACTTATGGCATTCATGATTCCCTTCTCCGTGCAATTATTGCAGAAAATTGAGATTGCACTTTCCTCACGGCAGTCCTTTATCCTGTCCATAACCAGGAGGAATCTGGCCCAGTAATGGTGTACTGTTTCGGCGGGCTCTTGCTGGATTCGGGATAGATCGCTTGTGTTTGGGTGGGCGGGTGGAATTAAATTCGGAACCCTGTCCAATCTAAGACTCAAGGGCCGAAAAGTTTCCGAACTTGGAAGCTCGGGTTGTTGGATGTTGTCCAATGAATCTAGCCCGCCGCCTGACTTTAGGTTCAGTGCTTGATTGACGTCCGTCCCTCCACGGGAATCCGGCATGGAGGGGTTGGGAATTCGGACATAGCTTGTCCTTAATGTAGAAGGAGAGTCGCCGTGTTGTTCCTCCACCACAACAACGTGGTGGGTAGCCTGGGGAGAGTTCATCCCTCTCAGATCGGTTTTAAGCCCAATCTGATCATAGTCGGTAGCGACTCCCAGGGCGGCGATGCGATCCAAGAGCTCGTTTAAGGAGGAGAGCTCCATTGGATCCAGCTGCTCGGTGAGTTCCGAGTTGACGTGACGATCGCTTTTGATGACCCGAGAGGTCATCGTCGGCGCGGCGGCCGAACAGGCGGTCATAAGAAAACCGCCTAGCCGAATAGTTTGGCCGATGGCCAAAGCTCCTTTGGCAACATTGTCGTCTTTGAAGACGGGATGAGGCATCCTTCCTGATTGCGACGGCACAGAGGAACTCTCAATGAAAGCACAATGTCGGTGTCAAAACCGGCGGATCTCGGGAAGGGGGTCCCGAACTGTGCGTCTAGGCGGATGGTAACAGAAGACAAGGGACATGATGTTTTTACCCAGGTTCGGGCCCTCTTGGTGGAGGTAAAACCCTACTCCTGCTTGATTGATATTGATGATATGGGTAGTACAAGAGTAGATCTACCACGAGATCAAGGAGGCTAAACCCTAGAAGCTAGCCTATGGTATGATTGTTGTTTGTCCTACGGACTAAAACCCTCCGGTTTATATAGACACCGGAGAGGGCTAGGGTTACACAGAGTCGGTTACAATGGTAGGAAATCTACATATCCGTATCGCCAAGCTTGCCTTCCATGCCAAGGAAAGTCCCATCCGGACACGGGACGAAGTCTTCAATCTTGTATCTTCATAGTCTTGGAGTCCGGCCGATGGTGATAGTTCGGCTATCCGGACACCCCCTAGTCCAGGACTCCCTCAGCCACCCTGTTCACTAATGATGAGAAATATCGCTACTATTATATCCTTAAGATATTTCCATTCTCATTAAAGTGTGATGCTAAAACTTGATTTAATTCTCTTGATCCTGGTTGTGTGCGTAGTCCCCAGGATATGATTTATTACTTCTCTGCTAAATCTTTCCCTGTTCATAAGAAACAAGCTGCCTTGAGGGAAATATATAATTTTGTGCAAATTGAAGAAGAGAGTCTCCCACAAGCTTGGGGGAGGCTTCTCCAATTACTTAATGCTTTGCCTGATCATCCTCTTAAGAAAAATGAAATACTTGATATCTTTTATAATGGACTAACTGATGCTTCCAAGGACCACTTGGATAGTTGTGCTGGTTGTGTTTTCAGGGAAGGAACGGTCGATCAAGCTGAATTGTTATTGAATAATATGTTGACTAATGAAAATAATTGGACTCTTCCTGAGCCAATTCCTGAGCCAATTGAGCCAACTCCTGAGCCTATTCCTAAACCAACTCCGAAGAAGAGGGGTGTTCTATTTCTCAGTCCTGAAGATATGCAAGAGGCAAAGAAATCTATGAAAGAAAAAGGTATTAAAGCTGAAGATGTTAAGAATTTACCTCCTGTTGAAGAAATACATGGTCTTAATATACCACCTATTGAATAAATACATTGTCTTGGTAACCCGACACAGGTAGTAAAGGTCATTTCTCTCTCTATATATGATAAAGTTGAAATCCCCTCTACTAAGTTTCCTAGCCAATGTTTAGATGAATTTGATGACTTTATGGCTAGACAAAAAAAATCAATGCTTATGTTGGTAAAGAATTAAAGAGTAATGCTTATATGATTGGACGCTTGAGTGATTATATGGCTAGAGTTAAAGGTGAACTTAAACTCATTAGCAAATATGCTTCTATGGTTACCACTCAAGCAGAACAGGTGAGGCTCAAAGTGATTTGCTCGATGAATTAAATAATAGACATGATTTTGCTGTTAGAGTGGCTACTAGAACTGGTAAAATGACTGAGGAACCTTTGTATCCTGAAAGCCACCCTAAGAGAATTGAGCAAGAGTCTCAGAGAATTAATTTAGATGCACCTAGTCCTTCTAAAAAGAAGAAAAAGAAAAATGATAGGACTTTGCATGCTTCTAGTGAACCTGTTGTAGACACAACTGAGAATCCCAATGATATTTTTATTTCTGATGATGAAACACAATCTGGTGATGAACATGAACCTAGTGATAATGTTAATGATAATGTTCATGTTGATGCTCAACCTAGCAATAATAATGATGTAGAGATTGAACCTGCTGTTGATCTTGACAACCCACAATCAAAGAGTCAAAGTTATGATAAGAGAGACTTTGTTGCTAGGAAGCACAGTAAAGAAAGAGAACCATGGGTTCAGAAACCCATGCCTTTTCCCCCTAACCATCCAAGATAAAGGATGATGAGGATTTTGAGCGCTTTGCTGAAATGATTAGACCTATCTTCTTACGTACGCGCTTAACTGATATGGTTAAAGTAAACCCTTATGCTAAATACATGAAAGATATTATTCCAAATAAAAGAAAGATACCAGAAGCTGAAATTTCCACCATGCTTGCTAATTATACTTTTAAGGGTGGAATATCAAAGAAACTTGGAGATCCAGGAGTACCAACTATACCTTTCTCCATTAAAAGAAACTATGTTAAAACTGCTTTATGTGATCTTGGAGCTGATGTTAGTGTTATGCCTCTCTCTGTATATCGTAGACTTGAATTGAATAAGTTGACACCTACAGAAATATCTTTGCAAATGGCCAATAAATCAACTGCTATACCTGTTGGTATTTGTGAGGATGTGCCTATTGTGGTGGCAAATGTCACTTTCTTAACGAACTTTGTTATTATTGATATTCCCGAGGACGATAGTATGTCGATTTTCCTTGGTAGACCCTTTTTGAATGCAGGGGCTGTAATTGATTGCAACAAAGGCAATGTCACTTTTCATGTTAATGGTAATGAGCATACGGTACACTTTCCGAGGAAACAACCTCAAGTTCATAGCATCAATTCTATTGGAAAAATTCCAACTATTATTATTGGAGGTTTTGAATTTCCTCTTCCTATTGTCAATAAGAAATATGATATTCTTATTATTGGGGATGTTCATATCCCCGTCGGGGTAACCTAGTGTTATTCGAAATTTCTCCGATTCCATGTTATTCGGAATGAGTTTGTTAACAAGACTTGATCAACCTTGTTAGTGGATTCCTTTTGATGAGCATGAGATGGATGAAACTAGATGGCACAACCTTCTGTACCCTACTTTTACTTTCTGTTATTTAGAATAAATAAAGAAAAATTAGTATTTTTTGTCTGTTTTCTGAATTATCCATGCAATAAAAAATATCCCGAAAATAAAAGTTCTCCAAATGCCCTGCCAATTTAGTATGATTTTTTCTGGAATATTTGAGAATATCTAGCACTGAGAACACAGCAGGGGGAGCTGGCACCTGGCCACGAGGGTCCAGGGCGCGCCCCCTGCCTCGTGGGCTCACGGTGGCCCCCCCTCCACTTTTTCCTGCACCCACACACTCCATCTTCGTCCCAAAAAATCACCATCCAGCTCAAGCACGAGTTCTAGCTCATTTTGCTACGATTTTCGATCTCCTTGCTCAAAGCTCCATTCATAAAACTGCTTTGGGAGATTGTTCTTTGGTATGTGACTCCTCCAATGGTCCAATTAGTTTTTGTTCTAGTGCTTTATTCATTGCAAAATTTTGCTGCCTAGGTGACCCTGTTCTTGAGCTTGCACGTCAAATTTATGAGGTCCCAAGTAATTCTAATGCATGATATAGGCTCTAGGCACTTGTGGGAGTAGTTGCTATCAATCTTGTTTAGTTTGATTCACTTTTATTTTGAGTTACTAAAAATTTCATAAGTTTTCAGAAAATTATGAAGAGATTTGTGAGGGGCTCTTCTAGCCAAGGCTCCAAGGATAAACAAGCTAAGGAGAAAGAAAAGGCCAAGTATAATCTTCCTCGCGTAGCGGAAGTACGGCCGTGTGAATGGCCTTGTGATGATTTCTTGAGAGCAGCCGGGATTTATGAAGACTTTTATTCTTTGGCTGATTATGCGGGCCTCACCAACTTCCTCCATGACCGGATCGAACAGTATCTCTTACTCACCAATACTTTTGTGCAAAACTTCTACTATTATCCTAAGAATTCACCTACTTTAGTAGCTTTTCATTTATATGATGAGGCTAGGGAGATGTCATTATGTAATTTTTGCATGGTTTGTGGAATACCCTTTGAGGGCGGCTTAGAGGAACCACATCGTAAAGATGTGGATGGTTCTATTGATGCTATTACTGTAGGGGAATCGAGGAAGGTTTCCGATGTAAGAATCACTAGCATACATTTTCCTGTTTTACACTACTTTGCCATATTTGCTAGTCGATGTTTAATCGGTCGCGGAAACTGTGGAAACCTTAGTGTTCCTGATATTATTATTTTGTTCCATGCCTTATTTCGTGATAACTCTTTTAGTATGGGTGTCGTTATTGCTAAACGATTAAGCCTGAACCGTACAAAGGGCCCCATCTTTGGAGGTATCTATGCTGCACGCCTTGCTAAACACTTCGAGATACCTATTAGGCATTATGAAATAGAGGAGACACTTCTGCCCCATACTTTTCTAGATTATAAGAGCATGGTAGCACATGAGTTTAATGTTAACAATGATGATAATATGCTTCTGTATAACCTGAGATTTAATAAGAAACACAATGAGATTATTATCTTGCCTGCGCCTTCTTTGTTTGATTTAACTGCAGGCCATTAGCTCGTCTTGCCATCGGCCGTGTACGTGCACCGAGGCCAGACATCAGCTCCAGAGCTTGAGCCGGAACCACCACTGGACCCTTATCGTCCATCATTTTATCAATGGGATCCGGAGCAGATCGCCAGCCAGTGGCAGTATGATGACACTCCTCAGTACACTGGGGAGAGTAGCCGCGATCCATGACCATAGACCAACTTAGCCAAAAGCCTAAGCTTGGGGGAGTACATATTTCTCACCGACATTACATTCATGTTCACACACTCATTCTAGTTGTCGGTGTTCATACTTTTTCATTGTATTGCCCATGCTAGTTTAATTTCTTTTTCTAGCTTTCTTCTTGTGTGTTTGATAAACCTTAAGAAAAACCAAAAAAATTAGTTAGTTTAATTTTCATGATTGTAGTAGTAATTAAAAGAAAACCCCAAAAGATTTATCGTTCTTCTTTTGCTTGTTGGGAGCTTTCCCATGTAAATAGTTTTATTTCTTTTCTTTGGGTGTCGAGAGGAGAAGACCATAATGAAAATGTTTAGTGGCTCTAATATGCAAGATTGTTGATTTAACCAGGAGCCCATATTACCTTGTCTTCTCTCTTGAATTGAATGCTTGCAGATTCCAGCTTAGTCCAATGCACGTGCACTATTATTATTATACACATCATTCGGTCGTGCAAGTGAAAGGCAATAATGACGACATATGATGGGCTGGCTGAGATGAGAGAAGCTGATATGAACTCGACCTCTCTTGTTTTTGTAAATATGATGAGTTCATCGTTCCCGATTCAACCTATTATGAATAAACATGTTTGCAATGACAATTAGAGATTATGGTTGCTTATGCGATGCTTAATTGCTAGGAGATTATAATGGTTTACCTTGCGTGCCAACATGCTATTAAAATGGTTGTGATGTGGTATGATAGGGTGGTATCCTCCTTTGAATGATTCGAGTGACTCGACCTGGCACATGTTCATGCATGTAGTTGAAACAAAATCAACATAGCCTTCACTATATTTATGTTCATGGTGGATTGTATCCTACTCATGCTTGCACTCAGTGTTGATTAATTTTAATGCATGTTCATGGCTGTTGTCGCTCTCTTAGTTGGTCGCTTCCCAGTCTTTTGCTAGCCTTCACCTGTATTAAGGAGGAATGCTGCTTATGCATCCAAACTCCATAAACCCCAAAGTTATTCCATATGAGTCCACCATACCTTCCTATATGTGGCATTTACCTGCCGTTCCAAGTAAATTTGTATGTGCCAAACTCCAAACCTTCAAATGAAATTCTGTTTTCTATGCTCGAACAGCTCATGTATCAACTAGGGCTGTCTATATCTTCCATGCTAGGTGGGTTATTCTCAAGGGGAGTGGACTCCGCTCCTCATTCACGAGAAAATGGCTGGTAACCGGGATGCCCAGTCCCATGATCAAAAAGATCAAAGCAAATCAAAATAATTAAACAAAACTCCCCCAGGATTGTTGCTAGTTGGAGGCACCCGTTGTTTCGGGCAAGCCATGGATTGATGCTTGTTGGTGGTGGGGGAGTATAAACTTTACCATTCTGTTTGGGAACTGCCTATAATGTGTGTAGCATGGAAGATATCGAGATCTCACATTTGTTATGTTGACAGTGAAAGTATACCGCTCAAAATGTTACTCATCTCTATTTTAAAATCGAGCTCTAGCACCTCTACAAATCCCTGCTTCCCTCTGCGAAGGGCCTATCTATTTACTTTTATGTTGAGTCATCACCCTCTTATTAAAAAAGCACCCACTAGAAAGCACCGCTATCATTTGCATGCATTGTTATTAGTTTATATTGGGTATTACTTGACTGGATCTCTTCTACCATGAATTACAATGTTTAGTCTGTCCTTGATCTTTAAAGGTGCTCTGCATTTATGTTTTGCGGTCTCAAAAAGGGCTAGCGAGATACCATCTTGTTATATCATATTATGATTGTTTTGAGAAAGTGTTGGCATCCGAGATTTATTATTATTGTTTGCTAGTTGATTATGCCACTGATATGAGTAAACGTGAGACCTAAGTGTTATTGTGAATATGGTTAGTTCATAATCTTTGCTGAAAACTTCAATGTTGGCTTTACATATTTGCAACAACAAGAGCAAACGAAGTTTGTAAAAGTTTTTATTTATCACTTTTAGTTTGTCAACTGAATTGCTTGAGGACAAGCAAAGGTTTAAGATTGGGGGAGTTGATACATCTCCGTCGTATCTACTTTTCCAAACACTTTTGCCCTTGTTTTGGACTCTAACTTGCCTGATTTGAATGGAACTAACCTGGACTGACACTGTTTTCAGCAGAACTACCATGGTGTTATTTTTGTGCAGAAATATAAGTTTTCGGAATGACCTGAAAATCCACGGAGCAACTTTTCAGAATTAATAAAAAATACTGGCGAAAGAAATAGCGTCAGGGGGGCCACACCCTGTCCACGAGGGTGGGGGCGCGCCCCCTCCCCCTGAGCACGCCCCTGCCTCGTGGGCCCCCTGGACATCCATCGACCTCAACTCCAACTCCATATATTCTCTTTCGCGGAGAAAAAAATCAGAGAAAAAGTTTCATCGCATTTTACGATACGGAGCCGCCGCCAAGCCCTAATCTCTCTCGGGAGGGCTGATCTGGAGTCCGTTCGGGGCTCCGGAGAGGGGGATTCGTCGCCGTCATCATCATCAACCATCCTCCATCACCAATTTCATGATGCTCAGCACCGTGCGTGATTAATTCCATCGTAGGCTTGCTGGACGGTGATGGGTTGGATGAGATTTACCATGTAATCAAGTTAGTTTTGTTAGGGTTTGATCCCTAGTATCCACTATGTTATGAGATTGATGTTGTTATGACTTTGCTATGCTTTCAGATATGAACCTATTATGTTTTCATGAATATATGTGTGTTCTTGATCCTATCTTGCAAGTCTATGGTCACCTATTATGTGCTATGATCCAACAACCCCGAAGTGACAATAATTGGGATACTGTCGGTGATGACCGTAGTTTGAGGAGTTCATGTATTCACTAAGTGCTAATGCTTTGGTCCGGTTCTCTATTAAATGGAGGCCTTAATATCCCTTAGTTTCCATTAGGACCCCACTGCCACGGGAGGGTAGGACAAAAGATGTCATGCAAGTTCTTTTCCATAAACACGTATGAATATATTTGGAATACATGCCTACATTACATTGATGAATTGGAGCTAGTTCTGTGTCACCCTTTGTTATAACTATTACATGAGGAATCGCATCCGACATAATTATCCATCACTGATCCAATGCCTACGAGCTTTTCACATATTGTGCTTTGCTTATTTACTTTACCGTTGCTACTATTACAATTACTACAAAACTGCTACTGTTACTTTTGCTACTGTTACCGTTACTTCCATACTACTTTGCTACTAAACACTTTGCTGCAGATACTAAGTTATCCAGGTGTGGTTGAATTGACAACTCAACTACTAATACTTGAGAATATTCTTTGGCTCCCCTTTTGTCGAATCAGTAAATTTGGGTTGAATACTCTACCGTCGAAAACTGTTGCGATCCCCTATACATGTGGGTTATCAGGGGTCTTATTGGAAACTAAGGGATATTAAGGCCTCCTTTTATTAGAGAACCGGAACAAAGCATTAACACATGGTGAATACATGAACTCCTCAAACTACGGTCATCACCGGGAAGTGTCCCGACTTCTGTCACTCCGGGTTTATTGGATCATAACACGTAGTAGGTGACTATAACTTGCTAGATCGGATCTAGAACATAGATATAATGGTGATAACATGGCAAAGTCATAGCAACATCAATCTCAGAACATAATGGATACTAGGGATCAAGCCCTAACAAAACTAACTCGATTACATGATGAATCTCATCCAACACCTCACCGACCAGGGAGCCTACGAAGGAATTACTCACTCCCGGTGGGGAGCATCATGGAATTAGCGGTGGAGAAGGGTTGGTGATGACGAAGATCGAAGATCCCCCTCTCCGGAGCCCCAAACGGACTCTAGATCCGGCCTCCCGATGAAGAACATGAGGTGGCGGCGGCTCCGTCTCGTAAAACGTGATAATTATTTTTCCCATTTTCTCTCTAAAAATATGACTTTATAGGATCAGGGTTGAAGTTTGCAGGGCCACCAAGTGGGGACAACCCACCTGGGCGCGCCTGGATGGGGGGCTCTGTGGTGGTTTGCGCCCACCCAGGTGCCCTCCTCCGGTGGTTCTTGGCTCGAGAAATTCTTATTTATTGAATAAAAAATCCTTGCAAAGTTTCGTGCCAATCTGAGAACTTTTGTTACTGCACAAAAACAACCACATGGTAGTTCTACTGAAAATAGCATCAGTCGGGGTTAGTTTCATTCAAATCATGCAAATTAGAGTCCAAAATAAGAGGAAAAGTGTTAGGAAAAGTAGATACGTTTTAGAGGTATCATATGGCTAAAGATCTTCTGTGGCGTTTGGGGCTTTAGACTGACAGGTGGCTTCAGGAGGAGCATTCACTTCAGCCATGACCACATCATTGGTTTCAGTGTCAGTGGCATTAGCATCTTCAGGTGTAGGAGCTTCAGTGCTTTCAACAACTGGCGGGCCAGGCACAATAACAGCTTGATGTACAGCAGGTTCAACGATAGGGGGAATAACTTCACGATCTTCTTCTTCTCTTTCATCGGTTGATGTAACCAGAATAGCTTCAACCTCTTTGGCTTCAGACTCTTGAGCATTAGCTGAAGGGATGGCTTCAAGAAACACTTGACGTGCTACTGAGCTTGTGGTGTGCACACCCTCTTCAGGAATGCTTGACATGGAGACGGTGGGCCTAGGGCCTCCGCGAAGGCTTCTCAAGGAGGGCGACGTCTTTGGTGAAGGAGTGGTCTTCTCCATGTCTTTTTCTGGAGTCTCTTGCGGGGTCTCAAGCACCAGAGTGGTGACATGAGCGGGTGGAGTGTGAGGAATAACTTCATGTAACGGGGAGTTGGGGTGTTGCTCTTCCCATAATTCATCTTGTGTGATTGGCGTCGTGGGACAGCCAATACTTATCTGTTCACTTCTCGTGGGAGCATGCGATGATACCGGGTTAGGCATGATCTGAGGGAACCGAGGAAGGACTTCATCATCTTCAACATTGTCTTCATGACCAATATCTTCAGCTGCGATGGGGTCAGCAGCTGGAATGTCTTGAGACTCATGAGCCTATGTGGCAGCAGGCTCATGCACGACGAGACGACGTTCACAGTTGGTGGCAGCTGGCAGTGCAATAGAAATGGGCTCAACGAGCAATGGTTCTTGGTGAGCAGCATGTTCTTTGCAAGAAGACTTTGAAGACTTTGACTTCAGCTTCTTCTTTGATGGATCAACATCAGAAGCTTCATGATTCTTTCATTTTTTAGCTTCAGCTTCCGCCGACTTCGTCTTTTTCTGCTCAGAAGCTGCTGAAGGGACCTTTGGCTTCGAGCCAGTCATGCTGGCAGGGAAGACAATGCTAGGTCTTTCCTGCCATGGGGCTTCATGTTCAGCAGCTGCAGGCTTCTTCCTCTTAGTATCCAGCTTGGGGTCAATGCCTGGACGCCCAAGTGATTTTCTCTTCACAGCCTCATTGTGAGCCTGTACAGACTTCTCAGCATAGTATTTCATGAACTCACGAGAGCCCTTGGCTTCATCATGTCTCTTTTGGAACTTAGCCTTGAGATCAATCATCATTTGCTTGAAGTTTTGCACTTCAGTGACACTGAGCCTAGCCATATGCTTCTTGAGGAGGGCCTTTTTATGATCTATTTTATTTTTCAGCTCAACAATCTTTTGAGCGATAGCAAGCTCTTTGGCTATGCAACCCTGGAATGTGACACTGATGTCAATTGGTAGCTGCAGATCATCAATGTTGAGAGAAGTGTCTTCAAAACATTCATCGATGAAGTTGTTGAGAATATCGACATCAAAGAGAGGCAAATCTTTGAAGATTTCGGCCTTCTGCTTGCTCTTGATAAGCATTTCCAGAGCATCATCAGCAAGATCTTCATCACTAGATAGATCTATGACATCCTCTTTATTGGGCATGATGTTTGCTAGTGTGAGGTCATGGAGGCCTCACAACATTCTTGTCTGCATACTCTAGAGTCACAAAGTGATAAAGGAACCATTGTTTTGCCCAATATCTTCGAATCCATTGGACTGTGGACTTGCGCTCACCATAGGTTTCATCAGGGTTAGACTTGTATTGTTCATAAAGATCTGGAGGCCGACCAAAAGTAGTGTTACCACGGTGATGTGTGTCACCCTTCCTAGCAGATTTACTAGAAGCCATTGGATTTATACTGAAAGGCTTCGCAGCTGTGTTTGGCTTCAAGCGACTGATCAGACAGGAGCTTGCTTCAGGTGATTCAGTGTGATGCTATAAGAACTCTGCAAATGAATGCGGACTATGAGAACCAAGGGATTCTCCCATGGACATGTACATATGACAACATTAGAGATGTGAGGGAACGGGAAGAGGTCATATGCATTCTCAGAAGATTTTGAAGATAAATTAGTTTGAAGACATTAACATCATAGCGCGAAGACATTCACTTATCGATGTGAGTTGGTTCTAGATTTGTACAAATCCATGAATAAGTACAAGTGAGGAATCTAATTGGTTGTGATGCATAAGGTAACATACTTGCAAGTTATGAGATGCATAAAAGGAAAGATTCCGATTTGGAAGTGTAGAAACAACTTTTGGAACATATGGACAGTTCAACGGATCAAATAAACAGTAAAAAGTGGGTTCTTATTTACCGCACGACGAACTGCTAGACGAGAAGTAGAGAGGCCGAGCAGTCCAATCTCCCACGCCCTAACTTGGCGACGGAAGACACCTATGGTGGCGGCGGAGAAGACGATGTACGTGGCCGGCGTGAAGACGATGTCGGAGAAGTCATGACAGCTAAGCGCTTCATCTCCAGCGATAACGGGTGCTAGCAGTGGCGCTAGGGTTTAAGCAAGGCAGCGAAGGGAGAAGAGATAATGACCGCGCCGGAAGTGACTATAACTTGCAAGATCGGATCCAGAACATAGATATAATGGTGATATAATAAATGGTTTAGATCTGAAATCATGGCACCCGGGCCCAAATTGACAAGCATTAAGCATGGCAAAGTCATAGCAACATCAATCTCAGAACATAAAGGATACTAGGGATTAAGCCCTAACAAAACTAACTCGATTACATGATGAATCTCATCCAACTCCTCACTGACCAGCCATCCTACGAAGGAATTACTCACTCCCGGTGGGGAGCATCATGGAATTGGCGATGGAGAAGGGTTGGTGATGATGAAGATCAAATATCACCCTCTCTGGAGCCTTAAACGCACTCCAGATCTGGCCTCCCAATGAAGAACAGGAGGTGGCTGATGTCTGCTAGAACTACGTCGGTATTTCCCCAAAGAGGAAGGGATGATGCAGTATAGCGATGGTTGGTATTTCCCTCAGTCATGAGACCAAGGTTATCGAAACAGTAGGAGAACCTCCTCACACCACACAAACAACACATGCACACAACTAACAAATACTCGCAACCCGACGTGTTAAAGGGTTGTGAATCCCTTCCGTGTATGGCACCTTAAGATAGGCAAATAACGTGAGGTAAAAGTGGTAGATAGGACAAATAGATCATGGAACAAATAAATTGCAGCAAGGTATTTTTGTATTTTTGGTTTAATAGATATGAAAATAAATGCAAAGGAAAATAGATCGCAAAGGCAAATATGATGAAAAGAGACCCGGGGGCCGTAGGTTTCACTACTGGCTTCTCGCGAGAAAAATAGCAAACGATGGGAAAACAACTATTGTTGGGCAATTGATAAAAAATCAAATAATCATGACGATATCCAGGAAATGATCATTATATAAGCATCACGTCCAAGATTAGTAGACTGACTCCTGCCTGCATCTACTACTATTACTCCACACATTGACCGCTATCCAGCATGCATCTAGTGTATTAAGTTCATGAGAAAATTGAGTAATGCAATAAGAACGATGACATGATGTAGACGGGATCCGTTTATCTATTGAGGAGATATAGATACCATCTTGTTATCCTTAGTAGCAATGATACATACGTGTCGGTTCCCCTTCTGTCACTGGGATCAAGCACCGTAAGATCGGACCCACTATAAAGCACCTCTTCCCATTGCAAGATAAATAGATCAAGTTGGCCAAACAAAACCCTAATATCGGAGAAGAAATACGAGGCTATAAGAAATCATGCATATAAGAGATCAAAGAAGACTCAAATAACTTTCTTGGATAAAAACATAGATCCGATCATAAAATCAAAGTTCATCGGATCCCAACAGACACACCGCCAAAATACTTACATCATATGGATCTCCAAGAGACCATTGTATTGATAATCAAGAGAGAGAGAGAGAGAGGAAGCCATCTAGCTACTAACTATGGACCCATAGGTCTACAAAGAACTACTCACACATCATAGGAGAGGCACCAATGGAAGTGGTGAACCCCTCCATGACGGTGTCTAGATTGGATCTGGTGGTTTTGGACTCTACGGCGGCTGGATCAATATTTCGTCGACTTTCCTAGGGTTTCTAGAATATTGTGGTATTTATAGAGCGAAGAGGTCATTTAGGGGGCAGCCGAGGTGGGCAGCACCCACCAGGGCGCGCCTAGGCCTCCTGGCGCGCCCTGGTGGGTGCTACTCCCCTCGAGCAGCCCCCCAGGTGCTTCCTTAGCCCATTGGCTTTCTTCTGGCCCAAAAAAATCCTCCAGGAGTTTCATTGCGTTTGGACTCCGTTTGATATTGATTTCCTGCGATGTAAAAAACATGTAGAAAACAACAACTGGCACTGGGCACTATGTCAATAGGTTAGTACCAAAAAATGATATAAAATGATTGTAAAACATCCAAGAATGACAATATAATAGCATGGAACAATAAAAAATTATAGATACGTTGGAGACGTATCAGCATCCCCAAGCTTAATTCCTGCTCTTTCTCGAGTAGGTAAATGATAAAAACAGGATTTTTGATGTGGAATGTTGCCTAACATGTTCATCACATTTCTTATCTTTATAGCGTGGACATATGGAGTTTTATATGATTCAAAGCAATAGTCTAGTTTTGACATGAAGACTTTAATACTCAAGCATACCAACAAGAAACCATGTCTTTCAAAATATCAACACTAAAGCAAGTTATCCCTAGCCCATTATGCTCAACCATTGATCCATTCATGAAACACACTCGAATATTAGCTACACCAAATGCTCAAATACGATCATAGTGCCCTTAGTTGGTGCTTTATAAGAGAAGATGGAGACTCAAATTCAAAATAAAAATTGCATAAGTAAAGGAAAGGCCCTTCGTGGAGGGAAGTAGGGATTTGTAGAGGTGCCAGAGCTCAAAGCTTAAATTGAGAGATAAAAATTATTTTTGAGAGGCATACTTTCCCTACCAATGAAAACGACTTGGAGCATCCCAACACTTTCCATGCTAGATACATCATAGGCGGTTCCCAAACAGAAAATAAAGTTTATTCCTTTTTCCACCATAACTTTCACTTTCCATGGCTAACCGTATCCACGGGTGCCCTCCATACCAACACTTTCCAAGGAATTTATTATTTGACAACATAAAGTAAATTCATTATTCATTTCGGGACTGGGCATCCCTAGTACCTTTGTCGTACTCTCGTGCAATGACAAGTGAATAAACACTCATCATGAGAATAACACATCTAGCATGGAAAATATTGGCTACCCTTTACCGCCTCGCGAGTAGTAGAGCACACAAAAGATAAATTTATTTTGAGCATTAGAGATGGCACATGCAAATTCGCTTTGAACGGCATGGAAATACTACATATAGGTAGGTATAGTGGACTCATATGGCAAAACTGGTTTAAAGGGTTTTGGATGCACAAGTAGTGATCATACTTAGTGCAAAATGAAGGCTAGCAAAAAGATTAAGAAGCGACCGACCTAAAAGCGAAAAATCTCATACCCAAGCATTAAGCATAAGTAACACGAATAATGCACCATAAATAGGATATAAATTTTATTGCATAACTATTGACTTTCGTGCTTGCATAGGGAATCACAAACCTTAACATCAATATTCTTACTAGAGCACAATTACTCATCAACATGACTCACATATCATATCGTCATATCTCAAAACCATTACTAAGAATCAAGTTTATTTTGTCCAATGATCTTCATGAAAGTTTTTATTATATCCTTCTTGGATATCTATCACTTTGGGACTATTTTTCATATGTTGCTTTTGATAAGCTCAAACAAATATAAGTGAAGATCATGAGCATAATTTTTCTTCTCTCTCTCAAATTAATCTAAGTGATGCAAGAGAGAATTTGTTAAAACATTACTAACTCCCAAATAAATCTAAGTGAAGCATGAGAGCATTTCTTCAAAAATAACAAAGCACACCGTGCTCAAAAAGATATAAGTGAAGTACTAGAGCAAGTCCAAGGCTCTTAAAAGTTTAAGTGAAGCATAGGAGCAAGCATAGCATGATTTTTGGCTCTCTCAAAAGGGTGTGTCCAGCAAGGATTCAAAACTTAAAACACAAAGCGAAATAAGCAAAGACTCATATCATACAAGATGCTCAAAGCAAAACTCATATCATGTGACGAATAAAAATATAGTTTCAAGTAAAATACTGATGGTTGTTAGAAGAAGGCGGGATGCCACTCGGGGGCATACCCAAGCTTAGTTGCTTGCTACTTCTTTGAATATTATCTTGGGGTGCCTCGCGCATCCCCAAGCTTAGCATTTTTCTTATCCTTATTCCTTCATCCATCGTAAGATAACCCAAAACTTGAAAACTTCAATCACATAAAACTCAAACAAAACCTTCGTGAGATCCGTTAGTATAAGAAACCAAACCACTACTATAAGTACTATAGAAAACCTATTCTTATTTTGTTTTTGCATTATATCTACTGTATTCCAACTTTTCTATGGCAAAAAATCATCAAAGAAAACCATAGAATCATCAAAACAAGCACATAACACAAAGAAAACAGAATCTATCAAAAACAGAACAGCCTGTAGCAATCTGAATATTTACAATACTTATGTAACTCCAAAAATTATGAAATAAATTTGTGAACCTGAGGATTTTTTGTATTAATCCTCTTCAAAAGGAATCAACTTAAAATCACTCTTTCGTTAAAAATGACACATAATCTCGTGAGTGCAAAAGTTTCTGTTTTTCAGCAAGATCAAATAAACTTTCTCCCAAGTCTTCCCAAAGGTCTTGCTTGGCACAAACACTAAGTAAAACACAAAAACACAATCATAAAATTAGCATAATTGTGCTAAAACTCAAGAACAGAAAGCAAAAAGAAAAAAAAAATTATTCATTGGGTTGCCTCCCAACAAGCGCTATCGTTTTATGCCCCTAGCTAGGCATAACGCGTAGGATCTAAGTTTTGTCCTCTGTTATCTTTGCCACTTTAGTAAGGGTCTTCTCAAACCCGGGAGGTTCTTTACGCTTCCCTAAATTTTCCGGAAAAGAAACCATCTTGAGATCTAAAATATCCAACCTTTCTTGCAAAGAGAAATCAAAGTGTTCATACGATTGATACTACCATTGAGATGATTGAGAGGTTCATTATATTTTTGTAATTCCACCATGTGTTTATGCAAATCACCGAGCTTGTACAAAATTTGGACTCCCTCTGGGGTGAAAGAAAACCCTTTCTTTTGTGGTGGAACTCCCAAAATTCCTTCTAAACTTTCATAGGCAGCATTGACATCAAGCTCAATAAAATTCCCTTTCGCGGCAAAATCCAAGAGTTGTCTATGATGCAAAGCCAATCCTACGTAAAAATTTCTAAGAAATTTTTTTGCATCTCCCTTTAGATTGCAAACACGGTAAGACTCCATAAGCCTATACCAAGCATCTTTCAAACTTTCTCCTTGTCTTTGTTTGAAGTATAGAACTTCAAAGTCCGGTAACAAAGGAGGAGCATTCAAACTAGCCATAGTGAATCAAGAACACGAATAGATCTGACGAGAAAATGGCGAACGAAAAAGGGGGCGAATAAAATGGCAAATTTTTGTGATGTGGGGGAGAGGAAAACGAGAGGCAAATGGCAAATAATGTAATTGCGAGGAGATGAGATTTGTGATTAGGAACCTAGTTGATGTTGAAGATCCTCCCCGACAACGGCACCATAAATTCGTTTTGATGTCTGCTAGAACTATGTCGGTATTTCCCCGAAGAGGAAGGGATGATGCAATATAGCGACGGTAGGTATTTCCCTCAGTGATGAAACCAAGGTTATCAAACCATTAGGAGAACCTCCTCACACCACATAAACAACACCTGCACACAAATAACAAATACTCGCAACCCGACGTGTTAAAGGGGTTGTCAATCCCTTCCGGGTATGGCGCCTCAAGATAGGAATATAACATGAGGTAAAAATGGTAGATAGGATAAATAGATCGTGGAGAAAATAAATTGCAGTAAGGTATTTTTGTATTTTTGGTTTAATAGATCTGAAAATCAATGCAAAGGAAAATAGATCGCAAAGGCAAATATGATGAAAAGAGACCCGGGGGGCATAGGTTTCACTAGTGGCTTCTCTCAAGAAAAATAGCAAACGATGGGAAAACAATTACTGTTGGGCAATTGATAGAACTTCAAATAATCATGACTATATTGAGGCAATGATCATTATATAGGCATCACATCCAAGATTAGTAGACCGACTCCTGCCTACATCTACTACTATTACTCCGCACATCGAGCGATATCCAGCATGCATCTAGTGTATTAAGTTCATGAGAAAACGGAGTAATGCAATAAGAACGATGACCTGATGTAGACAAGATCCGTTTATCTATTGCGGAGATATAGATCCCATCTTGTTATCCTTAGTAGCAACGATACATACGTGTCGGTTCCCCTTCTGTCACTGGGATCAAGAAGACTCAAATAACTTTCTTGGATAAAAACATAGATCTGATCATAAACTCAAAGTTCATAGGATCCCAAAAAACACACCGCCAAAAGACTTACATCATATGGATCTCCAAGAGACCATTGTATTGATAACCAAGAGAGAGAGAGAGAGAGAGAGAGAGAGAGAGAGAGAGAGAGAGAGAGAGAGAGAGAGAGAGAGAGAGAGGAAGCCATCTAGCTACTAACTACGGACGCATAGGTCTAGAAAGAACTACTCACGCATCATAGGAGAGGCACCAATGGAAGTGGTGAACCCCTACATGATGGTGTCTAGATTGGATCTGGTGGTTCTGGACTCAGCGGTGACTGGATCAATATTTCGTCGACTCCCTTAGGGTGACGGCCTTGCCGCCAGCCCTCTTCCCCTTCCGCAGCCTCCCTACGCCAGCCGCCCAAGGAGACGACCCCGGGGAGTTCAAGGTGCCGGCGACGCAGATGATGGGGTCGCCGGTGACGCGCGAAGCGGCACCCGACACCTAGTCGGACCCGCCACTCCGCCGCCCGCTACCCTCATCGTCGCTGTCGCTCTCCTCCTCGTCACTCTCGCTCGAGGGGGAGTCTTCGCTATCGGAGGAGCTGTCCACGCAGCACCTCGCCCGGATCCCGGAGTCCCCGAAGTCCTTGACGGAGAGGAGGTCGCCCTCCATTAACTTAAAATGGAGGGTAAACCCCGCCATCAAGCTGTGGATGCGGGCGAACGTCTTCCACCCTCGATCAAGATACATCACATTAGGGGCTGGGGATACAACGTGGACTCGCGTGCCGTTGATCCCACAGCCCCTCATGTGCAATCTCAATGTCTCGGGCGGTTCCGGCTCCATCGCGCTTGCAAACGGGGCTGGAAGCCGGAGGCGACGACGAGGCGCCCGGCGCAGCCTGACGAAGAACTCGCAAGGGTCGTCCCCTGTATGGACCGCCGCGAGGGGAGGAACCGCCGGCGGAGGCGGAGATGCAGCGCCGCCCCGTCCGCCTCTTCCCCGAGCGCCTCGACCTCGTCCTCGACCTCGTCCACGACCTCGCCCCCTCCCTCTTCCCCTTGTGGCTGGCTCTGCCACCACAGGTGCGGGATAGGGAGGGATGCGCTGCCTGGCGGCGACCCTCGCCACCACCGATGAAGGGCCAGGATTCCCCTCCTCCATGGCGGACGAGAGAAAGGGGAGCAGAAGTTGAAGAAAGGAGAAGATGAGAGAGTGTGGGCTTCTGTGCTCCCCTTCCGCTCTTCTTAAAGGAGCGAGGTGGGGGCTCGGCCGCCCCGCTCAGCGAATCAGAGCACGGGAGGAGCAGGGAATCGGGGCCGACCCGCTGCCTCCGCCCGTGACGGCCCAGTTTCCCACTTCCGCCGTCCGCGACCCCGAGTGCATGGATGCCGCGTGGCGGGGATGCAGAACCAAGGCGACAGATGAGGTGACCTCTCCCCACCCCGTGGTCACGAGGGGGGGGGGGTGGATGCCTCGAAAATCGCGCACGCCACCCACGTCTCCCACGACGCCGCAATTGACCCGTGCCGTTACAAGGGAGCGCGGTGGATATGGAGTGGATTTAATGTAGACCCAGGCCGCGTATGCCCGTGCCCTGTTTTGGGCCTGGCCCAACAGCGCTCGGCACCGTGTATGGCCCAGGCCCGGGGGCTCCTGTCGGTGTGCTAAAGTAGGGGTACCTTAGTACCCCGAACTTGTGCACGGGCAGTCGTAGCGTCCCGCGGCAAGGCTTGCCGGGCGTCCGCCAAGATCCTCCGCTGTTCCTATTTACTGCCATTCAAGAACAAAGTGTTAACTAAGAAGACAAGGCCCCGGCAAGAGGAGCTTGCCGGGAAGGGCAAAGGCCCCGGCAAGAGGAGCTTGCCGGGAAGGCCAACTAAGGCACTTCAAGAAACTTGCCGCAACGCCCCGCGCGTCCCGGCAAGGCCCGGCGAGCGGCAAGCTTGCTGGTGCGACAAGATAAGGGCCGCGGCAAGGCGCTTGCCGCGGCAAGGCTGCCACTATGCACCCGAGCTCCAGCGCATCCAACAACGTGTCACCCCAGGACTATCCCAGGGGCACGTGGCGAGGCGCTGTGCAGACTAGCGGTGCGAGGTGGCAAGAGGAGATGACAAGGAGGCCATCGTGGCAGGCGGTGGCGCCCCTAACAGTCGCTACCTTGCATTGTTGGGGCGACCGGACGGGCATTAAATGCCCTTGTCCCCTGACGTCAGAGATAGGTAGGGGACACTGTTGGTAGCAGTTGTACCAACCCGCGTTTTTACATTTCTACCCCTCTTCCTACGCTGCCACCTGTCGGTGACCCCTTTAGACTATAAAAGGGAGGCCCATGCGCAACGTGCTGACGTCCTGCCGCCCCGTCTTCGAGCCCTGCATCCGGCACCGACATCACCATCCAGCCTTCGGACGGTCCCCGGGATGTTCTCTTGGTGTCTTCTGGCACCCGTAGTTCGCCTAGGCGCCCCTTTTGCCCTTCTCGCCTCCTTGACCTACCTCCTGAAAAGAGGGACAGGAAAAGGATTACGGGCATCTTATCTTTTTAATTTGTAAGCCTTCGGGCCTTAGCTGCATTTAAAACTTGTAATCCTCTCTTTCATGTTTTTCATCCTCTATGGACTGTACCCGAGTGGGATGTTTTTTTAATGAAAAGGGGAAGCTTGCTATGTCATATCCTTTACTTGACTTTATGCCTTGTATGTTTTTACCCTACGCTTTGAGGGAACCTGCCGGCGCAAGCACACTTGCTGAGTGCGGGACATCAGCAGCCCGCTGGCGGTGTTGCCTCCGGCAAGAAATCTTGTCGGGGCTAGTTGCAGCGCGCTTGTATTGTTGAGCGGACTCGAAACAAATCAAGGGCGCAACTTAGCCACGAGTCGATTCCTCCGCGCACAGGTTTTCCATACAAGGCACGGTCGTTCAAGGACGCGGCTTCGCGTTCCCCGGTCCATAAGAGGATGCATGATGAGGGACGAAAAACTTATCTGATATCGCAGCCCCCGGCAACTCTGGCTTGCCGCGGATAAATCTTGGTATTCGCGGCCCCCGGCAACACCGGCTTGCCGGGGTCCAGGCGCCGGCGCGCCCGTCTTTTTCTTCCTTGTCGCTGTTATTTTAGTTATGAGAACAACTTAGTCAGTGCCGTAACAAGTTACTTTCGTAATATAACTTTGTCTTGGGCAACACTTGCTATGTTATATCCTTTACTCCGTTACATCCCTTGTATGTTTTTACCCTATGCTTTGAGGGAAACTTGCCGGCGCAAGCACACTTGCTGAGTGCGGAACATCAGCAGCCCGCTGGCGGTGTTGCATCCGGCAAGAAACCTGGTCGGGGCTAGTTGCAGCACACTTGTATTGTTGAGCGGACTCGAAACAAATCAAGGGCGCAACTTAGCCACGAGTCGGGTCCTCCGCGCACAGGTTTTCCATACAAGGCACGGACGTTCAAGGAATATAACTTAAAAATTTAAAACTTGATCATGCTCAAACTTTGGCAACTTAGATTTTCTGTCGCCTGTGTTCCGGCAAGGCCATACTCCTTTGAACGACGCCCGGCCCACACCTCTATCCTCTCCTCCTCGAAGCTTCTGGCGTTAACTTTGCGGCTATGGTAGCAACACAAAGCTTGCTGGTAGCAAGCAGCTCGTACCGTAGCCTGAAGACGATCTCCCTCGAGGAGCAGCGCGTCATCTTTCCGCAGCTGCTCTCGCTCTAGCTCATCGTAAGTGAGCACTCGAGGCGATCTGTATACGAGGGGAAAGGGGTCGAGGATGTCGAGCCCCCAGACCGAAAATGGCCAGGATAAAGGGATTGTTTGGAGGGTTGAGCCGGTTGATGTATCTGCTTGGAGTGGAACTGGCACGCTTCACACTTGGTTACTTGTGCAGTTGCATCCTGGAGGGCTGTCGACTAGAAGAAACCTTGCCGGAAGGCTTTGCCGGCAAGTGCTCTTGCGCCAATGTGGTGACCACATATGCCTCCATGTATCTCCGCCAACAGCTCCTGTCCATCTTCCCGGGAAATGCACTTCAATTTCACTCCGTTGAATCTTCTTCTGTACAGTATGTCATCGACAAACTGGTACATACTTGATTGCCGGGCTACTTTCTCCGCTTCTTCTTGTTCCTCGGGAAGTTCTCCTGTCTGAAGGAAATGGACGATCTGCTGTGCCCATGCCGGAGCTTGTGGCTCGACGACAAGGACTAAAGGCGCGAATGCTGCTGCGGGAACATCTGCTTCTACGGCAAGAATCTGGGATCCTACCGGAGCGTGATGCTCCCCGGCAAGCGTGTCGATACACAGCTTGTTGGGAGCGTCTGCTTCAACGAAACAAGCCCTAGGGCTTGTCGGAGCAGACTGTTCCTCAGCACTCTTTGTGTTGATCCTGGGGACCTTCTTGGCGGCGGCTTCGGGGAGCTCTGCCAGAAAGTAGTCGCCAGTAACCAACTTTCTTTTCTTGCTCTGTCCAGTTGATGGTGTTACAGACGGTTGAGTCAACTTGAGCACAAAAATCCCTGGTTCCACAGGCAACTTAAGTGCGGCGCACTTTGACAGTCCGTCTGCAATGTCATTCTGAGCTCTTGGAACATGTTCCATTTGCAGGCCGTCAAAATGCTCCTCCAGCTTCCTCACTTCATCGATGTAGGCTTCCATCAACGGACTCTGATAATCTTTGTTAACTTGGCGGACGACAAGCTGTGAGTTACCCCTGACAATAAGCTTCTTGATCCCAAGTTCTGCCGCGATCCTGAGTCCGGCAAGCAAGCCTTCATACTCTGCAGTATTATTTGTGGCCTGCTCCTTGGGAAAGTGCATCTGGACCACGTACTTGAGGTGCTCTCCGGTGGGTGCGACAAGTAGTACGCCCGCACCGGCGCCTTGCAGCCAGAAGGCACCATCAAAGTACATGATCCATTCTTTGCTTGCTTCCTTGACGGGGATGCTCCTCTCCGGAGTTTCTTCATCAGGTGTTGGCGTCCATTCTGCTATGCATTCTGCCAATGCTCGGCTCTGGATAGTTGAGGTACTCTCGAACTTGAGGCCAAAGCTTGACAATTCCAGTGCCCACTTGACAATCCTGCCTGTTGCTTCTGGATTCTGCAATATCCTCTTCAACGGAAAGCGAGTGACAACTGTGATCTCATGTGCTTGAAAGTAATGGCGTAGCTTCCTCGAGGCCATTAGGAGGCCGAAAAGCAACTTCTGCACACCAGAGTACCTTGATCTAGCTCCATGCAGAAGGGAACTGACAAAGTAAACTGGGCGCTGCACCATCTTCAGATCCATCCTTGCCGGAACCAGAACTTGTCAGATCAGGGCTTGTCGGGCCAGAGCTTGTCGGGGAAGCCCCCTGCTTGTCGTTGGACTCGCTTTCCGCGGCCGCTGGCTCATCATCTGCCTCCCTCTCCTCTACTAACGCAGCACTAACCACTTGATTGGTTGCCGCCAGATATAGCAGCAACTTCTCTTGTGGCTTAGGTGCGACAAGTGTTGGAGTGGAGGACAAATATTTTTCAAGTCTTGCAGCGCAGCCTCCGCTTCCGGAGTCCACTTCATTGGACCCGCCTTTTTCAAAATTTTGAAAAACGGCAGGGCGCGTTCAGCAGACTTGGAAATGAACCTGCTGAGAGCAGCAACGCAGCCGACAAGCCTTCGTACGTCCTTGACTCGCTTCGGTGCTTCGATTTGCTCGATGGCCTTGATCTTGTCGGGATTAGCTTCAATCCCCCTCTGGGACACAAAGAATCCGAGAAGCTTGCCGGAAGGTACTCCAAACACGCACTTCTCGGGATTCAGCTTGAGATTGATCCTGCGCAGATTTGCAAAAGTCTCGTCCAAATCTTGGATCAGAGTTTCCTTGTCCCTGCTCTTGACCACTATGTCATCCATGTAAGCTTCTACATTTCTGTGCAGCTGTGGCTCAAAAGCATGACTGACTACTCTTGCAAATGTTGAACCAGCATTCTTTAGTCCGAAGGGCATTCGTAGAAAGTAGTACGTGCCACATGGAGTAATGAATGCGGTTTTCTCTTCATCCTCTTCTGCCATGAAGATCTGGTGATATCCTGAGTATGCATCAAGGAATGAAAGCAGATCACATCCTGCCGTGGAGTCAACAATCTGGTCAATGCGCGGCAAGGGAAATGGATCCTTGGAACAAGCTTTATTAACATCAGTGAAGTCAATACAAAGCCTCCACTTCCCGTTTGCTTTGCGCACAACTACTGGATTGGCTAACCACGTCGGATGGAGTACTCCTTGGACCAGGCCCGCTGCTTCCAACTTCCTGATCTCTTCTGCAATGAACTCTTGGCGCTCCACTGCTTGTTTTCTGACTCTCTGCTTGACGGGCCGCGCGTGAGGATAGACGGCAAGGTGGTGCTCAATTACTTTCCTGGGAACACCGGGGATGTCAGATGGTTGCCATGCAAACACATCAACATTCGCCCGCAGGAAAGCAACGAGCGCGCTTTCCTATTTAGGATCAAGCGTGGCACTGATGGTGAAGGTACCACCAGTGCCGTCCTCCTTGGCGGCCACTTTCTTGGTCTCTGGTGAAGCTGTCTTTGCCTTCTTGCACTTGCCGGTGGAGCTCGATGGTGCGTCCTCGACGGTAGCGCAGCACTCTGAAGAGGTGCGCTTGCCGGAGTAGGCATCAGAGCTACTCTTGCCGGACTTGGTCTTCTTCTTCTTCCCTCCGGGAGCTTCAGCGGCAAGTGGTTTGCGCTCTGCTGCGGCTGCTGCTTCCCGGTAGATCTTGTCGGTACAGATGAGTGCATCCTTCTTGTCGCCTTGGACAGAAATGACACTTATCGGACCAGGCATCTTGAGCACATTGTAGGCGTAGTGAGAGGCTGCCATGAACTTGGCAAGCGCTGGACGGCCAAGTATCCCATTGTAGGGCAATGGGAAATCAGCAACGTCAAATGTGACTCTCTCTGTCCTGAAATTCAGCTCACTGCCAAAAGTTACTGGCAGTGTGATCTTCCCCTTGGGCTTGCTCCTTCCCGGGTTGATTCCTTGAAAAGTACCGGTCTCTTCGAGCTCGCTGTCGTGGATCTGGAGCCTCTTGAGCACTGCGGAGGAGATCAGATTCAGGCCGGCCCCGCCGTCAACCAGCATCTTCGTGACCTTGAGGTTGCAGATTGTTGGCGAAACCAACATCAGCAAGCACCCGACCGCGGTGGTGCGATCAGGGTGATCCTCAACATCGAAGATGATGGGCGTGCTGGACCACTTCAGGGGCTTGCGTGACTCAGCGGATGGTTCTGCTGCGTTCACTTCCCGCACCCACTGTTTGAGTTGGCGGTGCGAGGTGTGCAGAGAAGCACCGCCGTCGACGCACAACACCTCTGTTGCCTTCTGGAACTCCTGCTCGTCAGTCTCATCCTCCTCCATCTCATCATCCTCATCTTCGTCTTCATCCTTGTCGCGGCCACGGGGAGGCCTATCTCCTTGCCGCGGCTTGGCCTTGCCGCGGCGCCCTCCCCGGGCGGGATACTTCTTGCCGGAACCTCCGCCACCTTCCTGGGCCTTCTCCTTGTCGCGGCGCTCGTATTCAGCTTTCTGTAGCTCCACCATCTGCTCAACTTTCTTGCAGGCTTGGAGGTCGTGGCCCTTGGTGCGGTGGATCTTGCAGTACTGTTTGCCGGAGCCATCCTGCTTGTTGGCGGCTACCACAGCCTCGCCGGAGTCGCCAGCTTTGGCCTTGTCGGAACCGCCTCCGCTGCCGGACTGCGCAACAACTAGCACATCCTTCGCCTTTCTCTTTCCGTTGTTCCGCCTCCAGTTCTTCCTTGCCGGAGGGGCATCCTCACTGTTAGATCCTTCTGCTCCCGCATTCTCTCCGGGGATTTTCCTCCCCTCCTCAGCCCGTGCACACTTGTCGGCCAGAGCGTATAGCTCGCTGACATCCCTGATTTTGCACATCGCCATCTCCTCCCTCCTCCTGCGGTTACGCACGTTCTGATGGGACGCGCTGATAACCGCGGCAGGGTGGACGTCTGGGATGTTGCGCTGCACCTGACTGAATCTCTGTATGTACTTGCGCAGGGGTTCTCCCTCCTTCTGGACGAGCAGATGAAGCTCGCTCTCCTGGCCATGGGGTTTGTGGACGCCTGTGAAGGCGCCGACAAACTGATGGCACAGGTCCGCCCACGAAGAGATGGAGTTGTCCGGCAAGTGCATGAGCCAAGATCTGACGTTGGGCTTGAGCACCAGCTAGAAGTAGTTGGCGAGGATCTTCTCGTCGCGCCCCCCGGCAGCCTGCACTGTGATGGTGCAGACGCTGAGGAACTCTGACGGATGTATCCTGCCATCGTACTTCTCGGGCACATCTGGCTTAAAGTACTTGGTACTGGGCCACTGGACCTGCCGCAGCTCACGGGTGAACGCAGGGCAACCTACCGCGTACGGCAAGTCTCCTGGTTCCCCTGGCGCATGCATATCGACAGTGGGCCCAGTGCGCTGGTCAGATTGACGCCGCGCTTCTCTTCGACGCTCGATGCGAGTGCGAGCATCTTCGTGTCGTCGTTCTTGGAGAACTTGACATTGATCGCGGCGAGCTCGCGGGTCCGACGACGCGGTGGAGTCGGTGTCGAGGTTGGCCCGGCGAGTCGGCGATCTTGGCCTTCGAGGCGGGGAGTGCGCAGTGGTGGCACCCCCAGCGGTCTTGTCGGCGTCGGCTTGCGCCTGGGCGTCTTGCCGGGGCTTCGATGTGCTCGGTTGCCGGGGCTTGTCGCCGTTGGTGAAGCCGATGAGGCTATAAATGGCGGCCCTCCAGTCATCGATCTTGTCTGGCGCTGGAGGGTAATCTAGAAGCAGCTGGGCTCGGGCCAGCGCTTCCTCTGGAGTCTTGGGTGGCGGTGGTGAGCGACGCGAGGTGCGAGACATGCTCAAACTCCTAACTGCGCTGCGCTCGTGCAGGCGACCGAACTGCACTGCGCTCGTGCCAGCGTGTTGACGTGCATGTTGGCCTTGAGCGTCCTGCGACCCACCAGCTTGGCCTTGCTCCAACGCAAGTATGGTGTTGGGAGCACCGTGGCGTTGTCGATCCTGCACCTCCTGGGAAGGGTGCGGTGGATGTGCAGACGCTGAACCTTGCGGGGCCTTGTCCTTGGACTGGGTGACGATGTGCGTCCCCCCGCCGGCGCCCGCTCCTCCGCCGGCGTCCACCCCACCGCCCGTTCGCTCCGGTGGCGGTAGGGAAGTCGCAGACGGAGCGGCCACCTCCGAAGTCTTCTTCTTCGGTGGCATGTCGATGAAGATGTTGATGTAGCGCGCACAGACGCCGGATCAGATACGCACGACCTCGACGACCCCCTACCTGGTGCGCCAGAGATGTCGTGGGGAACGAGCACCTATGGGGCAGGGGGCCCCTTCTTGTCCGGCAAGGGAGCGGAGGGCGCACGCAGAGCGGATCGAGGCGAGAGCACGCGGGGGATTTTACCCAGCTTCGGAGCTCTCCGGAGAGATAAAACTCCTACTGCTGCTTTGTGTTTGTATTCTGTTCTTGCTCGAGAGCGTATGTGGGTTGAGGTGTCAAATGAGCCGAACCCCAAAGCTCCGGAACCAAAACTCCGAACCGAACCGAACCCCTTCTACGTGCGCATGGGCCTCCCTTTTATAGTCTAAAGGGGTCACCGATAGGTGGCAGCGTAGGAAGAGGGGTAGAAAGGTAAAAACGCGGGTTGGTACAACTGCTACCAACAGTGTCCCCTACCTAACTCTGACGGCAGGGGACAAGGGCATTTAATGCCCGTCCGGTCGCCCCAACAGTGCAAGGAAGCGACTGTTAGGGGCGCCACCGCCTGCCACGATGTCCTCCTTGTCATCTCCTCTTGCCACCTCGCACCGCTAGTCTGCACAGCGCCTCGCCACGTGCCCCTGGGATAGTCCTGGGGTGACACGTTGTTGGATGCGCTGGAGCTCGGGTGCATAGTGGCAGCCTTGCCGCGGCAAGCGCCTTGCTGCGGCCCTTATCTTGTCGCACCAGCAAGCTTGCCGCTCGCCGGGCCTTGCCGGGACGCACGGGGCGTTGCGGCAAGTTTCTTGAAGTGCCTTAGTTGGCCTTCCCGGCAAGCTCCTCTTGCCAGGGCCTTTGCCCTTCCCGGCAAGCTCCGCTTGCCGGGGCCTTGTCTTCTTAGTTAACACTTTGTTCTTGAATGGCAGTAAATAGGAACAGCGGAGGATCTTGGCGGACGCCCGGCAAGCCTTGCCGCGGGACGCTGCGACTGCCCGTGCACAAGTTCGGGGTACTAAGGTACCCCTACTTTAGTACACCGACATAGGGTTTCCTAGAATATTGTGGTATTTATAGAGCGAAGAGGCCATTCGGGGGCAGCCGAGGTGGGCAGCACGGACCAGGGCACGCTTGGGCCTCCTGGCGCACCCTAGTGGGTGCTGCTCCCCTCGAGCAGCCTCCCAGGTGCTTCCTTGGCCCATTGGCTTTCTTCTGGCCCAAAAAATCCTCCAGGAGTTTCATTGCGTTTGGACTCTGTTTGATATTGATTTCCTGCGATGTAAAAAACATGCAGAAAACAACAACTGGCACTGGGCGCTATGTCAATAGGTTAGTACCAAAAAATGATATCAAATGACTATAAAATGATTATAAAACATCCAAGAATGATAATATAATAGCATGGAACAATCAAAAATTATAGATACATTGGAGACTTTGGTGGTTTGAACAACTGGCGGGTCAGGCACAATAACATGTTCATGTACAGCAGGTTCAACGGTAGGGGGAATAACTTCACGATCTTCTTCTCCTCTTTCATTGGCTGATGCAGGCAGAATAGCTTCAGACTCTTTGACTTCAGAATCTTGAGCAGTAACTGAAGGGATGGCTCCAAGAAACACTTGACGTGCTACTGAGCTTGTGGTGTGCACATCCTCTTCAGGAATGCTTGACATGGAGACCATGGGCCTAGGGCCTCCCGAAGGCTTCGCAAGGAGGGCGACGCCTTTAGTGAAGGAGTGGTCTTCTTCACGTCTTCTAGAGTCTATTGCGAGGTCTCAAGCACCGGAGTGGTGACATGAGTGGGTGGAGTGTGAGGAATAACTTCGTGCAACGAGGAGTTGGGGTGTTGCTCTTCCCAGAATTCATCTTATGTGATTGGCGTCATGGGACCACCAATACTTATCTGTTCACTGCTCATGGGAGCAGGCGATGATACCGGGTTGAGCATGATCTGAGGGAACTGAGGAGGGACTTGATCATCTTCAACATTGTCTTCATGACCAATGTCTTCAGCTGCGATGGGGTCAGCAGTTGGAATGTCTTGAGACTCATGAGCCTCTATGGTAGCAGGCTCATGCACGAAGAGACGACGCTCACGGTTGGTGGAAGCTGGCAGTGCAACAGAAAAGGGCTCAACGAGCAATGGTTCTTGGGGAGCAGCATGTTCTTTGCGAGAAGACTTTGAAGACTTTGTCTTCATTTTCTTCTTGGATGGAGCAGCATCAGAAGCTTCATGATTCTTTTACTTTTTGTCTTCAGCTTCTGCCTACTTCGTCCTTTTCTTCTCAGAAGCTGCTGAAGGGACCTTTGGCTTTGAGCCAGTCATGCTAGCAGGGAAGATAATGCTTGATCGTTCCTGCCATGGGGCTTCATATTCAGCAGCAGCATGCTTCTTCTTCTTAGCAGCCAGCTTGGGGTAAATTCCTGGACTCCCAAGTGCTTTTCTCTTCACAACCTCATTGTGAGCCTGTACACACTTCTCAACATAGTATTTCATGCGCTCACAAGAGCCCTTGACTAAAGTTGGAAAACGCGGTAGGCGTAAGCGAGGCGGTTGGCCTTCGCCTAGTGCCTAAGCGGTGCTTAAGCGCCCTAGGCGCAGCCTAGGCGATTATATAATTTTTACTATTAGGATGTATATGTGGTTATTATATCTGTATTATATTAATTTAGGGCATATAAGCATGTTAACGACCAGCTAGTACGATTTGAATATGGCCCTTTTGGCATATTAGTGCAATATGGCATGATTTCTCGCTTGGGTAGAAAATTTCTTACTTGCTCTGCCTAGACTTCTGCTTATGCCCTAGACGAGGCGTTGGGTCATTGCCTAGCGCCTAGGCATGCCTAAGCGCCTCCTAGGCACTGCCTTTCCAATATAGCCCTTGGCTTATCACGTCTCTTTTGGAACTCAGCCTTGAGGTCAATCATCATTTGCTTGAAGTTTTGCACTTTAGTGACACTGAGCCTGACCATATGCTTCTTGAAGAGGGCCTTTTCATGATCTATTTTATTTTTCAGCTCAACAATCTGTTGAGCGATAGCAAGCTCTTTGGCTATGCAGCGCTGGAATGTGACACTGATGTCAATTGGCAGGTGCTGATCATCAATGTTGAGAGAAGTGTCTTCAAACCATTCATCGATGAAGTTGTTGAGAATATCAGCATCAAAGAGAGGCAAATCTTTGAAGATTTCTACCTCCTGCTTGCTCTTGATAAGCATTTCCAGAGCATCATCAACAAGATTTTCATCACTAGATAGATCTATGACATCCTCTTCATTGCGTAGGATGTTTGCTGGCGTGAGTTAATGCCCAGAAATCTTCTTGGGCTTCTTAGACTTCTTGGAGATGCGATACTGGTCCTTAGACTGCACACTGGATTCAGGAGGTGCAGATTTCAATGGCTTCACACTTGAAGCCTTTGGAGCAGTAGAAGATTTTGAAGCCTTACACTTTTCTTTGGCTTCGGGGGCTCTGTAATATCCTTAGGTTCCTCTTCACTAGCCGCTTCTTCAACAGTGTGGCCCTTTGTGCAGCGATGTGCGAGAGAAGCCCATCAAAGCTATTGAAAGGACCAACGAGGTTCTATTTAGATCCACGACTGCCATCTGGCCTTGGAGCAGTTGGACCAGGGTTGAAGTCAATCCCCAGGTCTTTCTTGTTCTGGACTGTAGAAGCCCTCACAAACTGGATGGTTTTCTTCAAACAGTTCGTCTTCGCGACACCATCGGAGACTTGATGGGTCGGTATTTCCAGGCTAAGGTCCTCTAACCATGCAAGGGTAGAAGCCTTTTGCAGTGGCTTCAGCCTTGGTCTTCGGGTGAAGCTTCCTGTACGCAATATCCGCCCATGGAGGCATCACATCATTCTTGTCTGCATACTCTAGAGTCAGAAAGTGATAAAGGAACCATTGTTCTGCCCAATATCTTGAAATCCATTGGACTCTGGACTTGCGCTCACCATAGGTTTCATCAGGGTCAGACTTGTATTGTTCATAAAGATCTGGAGGCAGATCCAAAGAAGTGTTACCACGGTGTTGCGTGTCACCCTTCCTAGCAGATTTACTAGAAGCCATTGTATTAGAATGAAAGGCTTCACAACTGTGTTTGGCTTCAGGCAACTGGTCAGACATGAGCTTGCTTCAGGTGATTCACTTGTGATGCTATAAGAACTCCGTAAATGAATGCAGACTATGAGAACTAAGGGATTATCCCACAGACATGTACTTGTGACAGCATTAGAGATGCAAGGGAAGGGGAAGAGGTCATATGCATTCTCAGAAGATTTTGAAGATAAATCAGTTTGAAGACATTGACCTCATAGCGCGAAGACACTCACTTATCGATGTGAGTTTGTTCCAAATTTGTGCAAATCCATGAATAAGTACAAGTGATGAATCTAACTAGTTGTGATGCATAAGTGAACAGACTTGCAAGCTATAAGATGCATAAAAGGAAAGATTCAGATTTGGAAGTGTAGAAACAACTTTTGGAAGATGTGGACAGTTCAACGAATCAAATAAATGGTAAAGTGAGTTCTTATTTACCGCACGACGAACTGCTAGACAAGAAGTAGAGAGGCCAAGCAGTCCAATCTCCCGCACCCTAACTTGGCGGCCGAAGACACCTACGGCGGCGGTAGAGAAGATGATGTCCGCGGCCAGTGTGAAGACGACGTCAGAGAAGTCGCGGCAGCTAAGCGCTTCGTCTCCGGCGACAACGGAAGCTAGCGGTGGCGCTAGGTCTTGAGTGAGACGGAGAAGGGAGAAGAGATAATGACTGCAGGGGGGAGTATTTATAAGGAGGAGGGACGGTGCAGTGCAATTACATAGGTGCCCCTGGCAGTTCACATCTAGAGGATACGTGGCAACAAGCATGCAACTTGTTGAAGGTTGAGCCACGCCCCCACGTGTGCCTAGTTTGTTAGTGGTCGTTCTGGCTTCTCTGGTATTCAGGCAAAAAGGATAGACATAATAAAAGCAGTTTTAAATGTGTGTTTATGTATCTTCAGCTGACATTCGACACGTGTCAATAGAATGCATATGAAGAGACAAAGAGAGTTTGAGGGATAAGCACAGAAAGGGTTAGGGTATGATCACATTCACTTATCACAGAAAATGGCAACTTGAAGACATAGCTATAAGTAAATGCTATAGAGGACATAACACACACACACACACACACACACACTCACACACACACACACACACACACACACACACACACACACAAACCTTTTCTCATCCAAGGGCTTCGTGAAGATATCTACCAATTGCTCTTCAGTGTTTATGTGAATGATATCAATGTCTTCCTTCATCACATGATCTCTGAGAAAGTGATGACGAATCTGAATGTGCTTTGTCTTCGAGTGCTGAACTGGATTGTGAGAAATCTTGATGGCGCTTTCATTGTCGCAGTAGAGGGGCACATGCTTCATGTTGATGCCATAATCCATGAGGGTTTACTTCATCCAGAGAAGCTGAGCGCAACACGATCCAGCAATAATGTATTCAGATTCAGCAGTGGAGGGTGATACACAGTTTTGCTTCTTTGAAGACCGATAGACAAGAGATCGTCCAAGAAAGTGACATGTGCTTGATGTGGACTTGTGATCAAATTTGTCACTAGCATAATTAGCATGTGAGAATCCAACTAGATCAAACTCTGAGCCCTTTGGATACCATAACTCTAACGTTGCGGTGTGAGCCAAATATCAAAGTATTCGCTTCACCGTGAGGTGATGCGATTCCTTTGGTGCCGCTTGGAATCGAGCACACATGCAAATGCCAAGCATTATATCTGGCCTAGATGCACATAAACACAATAAAGAACCAATCATGGAGTGGTATACCTTTTGATCGAATTCTTTACCATTGTCGTCGGGGCCCAATTGGCCTTTGGTTGGCACTGGCGTCGTGTACCCTTTGCAATCTTGCATTCCAAACTTCTTCAAGCAATCTTAGAGGTATTTATCTTGTGATATGAAGATGCCATTTCTCTGTTGATGGATTTGAAGACCTAGAAAGAATTTCAACTCTCCCATCATGGACATCTGATATTGCTCTTGCATCATATGCCCAAACTCATCATTGTATCTCTTATCAGTTCAGCCGAAGATAATGTCATCCACATAGATTTGGCATACAAACAATTCTCCATCATATGTCTTCCTGAAGAGAGTGGGATCTAGAGAACCTGGTTTGAAGCCTATGCTCTTCAGGAAGTCTTTGAGTGTGTCATATCAAGTGCGAGGAGCTTGTTTGAGTCCATACAATGCCTTGTTGAGTTTGTAGACCATATCAGGATGCTTTGGATCTTCAAAACCTAGCGATTGAGCCACATACACTTCTTATTCAATTTTTCCATTGAGGAAGGCACTCCTTACATCTATTTGATACAGAAGAATGTTGTTGTGGTTAGCATAGGCTAGCAGTATGCGAATGGCTTCAAGTCTAGCCACAGGAGCAAAGGTTTCATCGAAGTCAATTCCTTCAACTTGTGTATAGCCTTGGGAAACGAGACAAGCTTTGTTTTTGACAACTTGACCATGTTCATCTTGCTTGTTGAGATAGATCCATTTGGTGCCAATAATATTGTGCTTCCGAGGATCAGGACATTTGACTAGCTCCCAAACATCGTTCAGCTCAAATTATTGAAGCTCTTCTTGCATAGCTTGAATCCATTCAGGTTCCATGAAGGCTTCATCAATTTTCTTGGGTTCAAATATTGAAACAAATGCAAAGTGTCCATAGAAATTTTCTAGTTGCGTATCTCTTGATCGAGTAAGAGGACTAGGTGCATTGATACTATCTATTATCTTCTCAATCTGAACTTCATTTGCCATGCGAGGATGAATAGGGCGAAGACTTTGCTCTTGCCGATCGTTATCTTCATCTTTAGCATTGTCCTCAGGCTGAGCATTGTCTTCACTTTTATTAGGTGTTGAGATGATGATTTCCTCTTCAACCTATTCCTCGGTGGGTATGATTTCTCCAGTACCCATTAGCTTGATAGATTCACTAGGATAAGCTTCATCTCGCACATTTGGTAGTTGCTCCCTTTGCGAGCCGTTAGTCTTATCGAACCGCACATCTACAGTTTCAACCACTTTATAGTGAAAGAGGTTGAAGACTCTGTAGGTGATCGAATCCTTTCCGTAACCAAGCATAAATCCTTCATGTGCTTTCGGTGCAAATTTAGAAGTGTGATGTGGATCCTTGATCCAGCACCTGGTACCGAAGACTTTGAAATAGCTAACGTTTGGCTTCTTACCACTGAGTAGTTCATAGGATGTCTTCTTGAAGAACTTATGAAGATAGACTCTATTGATGATATGGCATGCAGTATCAATGGCTTTACGCCAAAACTTTCTTGGAGTCTTGTACTCATCAAGCATTATACATGCCATCTCAATAAGGGTCTTGTTCTTGCACTCCACGACGACATTCTGCTGAGGTGTGTATGGAGTAGAGAGCTCATGTGTGATGTCCAATGTATCAGGATAAGTGTCGAGGCCAGTGTTCTTGAATTATGTGCCATTGTCGCTCCTGATATGCTTGATCCTGATGCCATAGTTGGTCATGGCGCGATTGGAAAATCGTCTGAAGACATCCTGCACTTCAGTCTTGTAGAGAATTATGTGCACCCAGGTGTATCTTGAATAATCATTGAGGGAGTCCTGGACTAGGGGGTGTCCGGATAGCCGAACTATCATCATCGACCGGACTCCAAGACTATGAAGATATAGGATGAAGACTTCGTCCCGTGTCCGGATGGGAATTTCCTTGGCGTGGAAGGCAAGCTTGGCAATACGGATATGTAGATCTCCTACCATTGTAACCGACTCTGTGTAACCCTAGCCCTCTCCGGTGTCTATATAAACCGGAGGGTTTTAGTCCATAGGACGAACAACAATCATACCATAGGCTAGCTTCTAGGGTTTAGCCTCCTTGATCTCGTGGTAGATCCACTCTTGTACTACCCATATCATCAATATCAATCAAGCAGGAGTAGGGTTTTACCTCCATCGAGAGGGCCCGAACCTGGGTAAAAACATTGTGTCCCTTGTCTCCTGTTACCATCCGCCTAGACGCACATTTCGGGACCCCCTAACCGAGATTCGTCGGTTTTGCCATCGACATTGGTGCTTTCATTGAGAGTTCCTCTGTGTCGTCACTGATAGGCTTGATGGCTCCTTCGATCATCAACAATGACGCAGTCCAGGGTGAGACTTTTCTCCCCGGACAGATCTTCGTATTCGGCGGCTTCGCACTGTGGGCCAATTCGCTTGGCCATCTGGAGCAGATCGAAAGCTACGCCCCTGACCATCAGGTCAGATTTGGAAGTCTAAACTTCATGGCTGACATCCGCGGAGACTTGATCTTTGATGGATTCGGGCCAAAGCCGAGCATGCCGCACTGTCATGATGGGCATGATTTAGCTCTGCTGCCGGACAGTGCCCTGGAGGCCGCACACGAGTCCGCTCCAATCCTTAATTCAGAGCCGACCACGCAGGTCGAGGATGGGTGGCTAGACACCGCCTCGGGGGCTGCAACCTCTACGATGATGGAGCCAAATACTGACCTTGTCCCTTACGAAGCCCGTGACTCCGAGGTGCCGGACTCCTCACCGGACTCCGAACCTCCCGCGCCCCCTCCAATCGAATCCGATCGGGCGCCGATCATGGAGTTCACCGCCGCAGACATCTTTCAACACTCACCTTTTGGCGACGTCCTAAATTCGCTAAAGTATCTCTCGTTATCAGGAGAGCCCTGGCCGAACTGCGGTCAGGACGGATGAGATGCGGACGACGAAGAAATTCAAAGCCCACCCACCACCCACTTTATAGCCACTGTCGACGATTTAACCGACATGCAAGACTTCGACTCCAAAGATATCGACGGTATGGACGATGATGCAGGAGACGACCAAGAACCAGTGCCTACTGGGCACTGGAAAGCCACCTCAACTCATGACATATACATGGTGGATACACCAAAAGGAAGCGATAACGAGGAACAACGGGACGCGGCGAAGGCTAATTCCCCCGAAAAACAACCAAAACGGCGACGCAAGCGCCGCCCGAAGTCCCGCCTTGATAACAACAGCACCCATACTGACCCAGCCGTAGAGCAGGGCAAACCAGTGGACGACGAACATGCAACCAAGCAACCATCCAAATAGGATGAATCGGACAAGAAACCCATCCCCGGAGAAAACAACAACCCAGACGGTCTCACGTCGGACACATCACCGGAGCACAAGAACCTTCACAAAAGGCTCGTCGCCACTGCAAGAAGTTTGAAGAAGCAGAGCGGAAGCTCAAAACAGCGGAAGACGTACTCAGAATGAGATGGAGCAAAGTACTCAAGACCGCAGATAAATACGGCGATAGTCACCAAGCAAAGAGCTACCCGAAGCGCAAACTGTTGCCCAAATTCGACGAGGAGGCCGTAGAGCCCCCACAGTCAAAAAACAAAGAGGCTGCCTGGCCGGATAGACGACCAGATGACAGGCTAAGAGTGGCAAGCGGCGCCGCACACAAGCCGGCACACGATCCATGCAAGGATCCTCGCAGAAAGGATGGCCCGGTCAGGTCCATCTATGGGCCAAAAAAGGCTCCAGGAAGCAGCACAACACGCCGAGTGTTTGAAGATAACGGCACACCTAAATACAGGGGCGCCGCACACCCACTATGCTTCACCGATGAGGTACTGGATCATGAATTTCCAGCGGGATTCCAGCCTGTCAACATAGAGGCATACGACGGAACAACAGACCCTGGAGTCTGGATTGAGGATTACATCCTACACATACATATGGCTAGAGGAGATGATCTCCATGCCATAAAATACCTACCCCTCAAGCTCAAAGGGCCAGCTCAGCATTGGCTCAAAAGCCTCCCAGAAAATACCATTGGAAGTTGGGAAGAGCTCGAGGATGCGTTTCGAGCAAATTTTCAGGGGACTTACGTCCGCCCTCCGAATGCAGACGATTTAAGTCAAATAACTCAACAGCCCGGAGAGTCAGCACGAAAATTCTGGAACAAGTTCCTCACCAAAAAGAACCAAATAGTCGACTATCCGGATGCCGAAGCCTTAGCAGCTTTTAAACATAATGTCCGAGACGAATGGCTCGCCAGACACCTCGGCCAGGAAAAACCAAGAACAATGAGCACGCTAACGAGCCTCATGACCCGCTTTTGCGCGGGAGAAGATAGCTGGCTGGCAAGATGCAGCACCAGCGACCCAAGTACATCCGAGGTCAGAGATGGAAATGGGAAATCACGACGCAGAAAAGATTAGCGCCGAAATAAAGAAAATGGCCCAAAGAAAACGGCGGTCAACGCCGGATTCAAAAGCTCGCGGCTGAACAACAAAACACTGCCTCTTAAGGACAACAGTGACGAGCTATCCAACCTAAACAAAATCTTGGATAGGATATGCCAAATTCACAGTACCCCCGGGAAGCCTGCAAACCACACCCACAGAGATTGTTGGGTCTTCAAGCAGTCCAGCCGACTTAACACCGAACACAAGGGGCTCGACACACCAAGCGAGGACGATGACAAACCCCACAAGGAAAGCACCGGAAAACAAAAGAACTTCCCACAAGAAGTCAAAACAGTGAATTCACTTCAAGTGATAACAAGGAAAAATAGGGCGGCATCCACCAAAGCACATGCCGCACGGTCCACCCCAGCGGAATCCCGAGATTGGATGTCAAAACCAATTACTTTCGACCACTTGGATTACTCCAGAAGTATTCGAAATGCAGGACGGACTGCTTTGATATTGGATCCTATAATCGACGGATTACAATTTACACAAGTCCTAATGGATGGCGGCAGCGATTTAAACCTGATATATCCGGACACAATCCGCAAGATGGGGATAGACCCTACCAAAATTCGCCATAGCAGCACTTCCTTCAAAGGAGTGACGCCAGGCCCTTACGCCAAGTGCACGGGCTCCTTACGGCTAGAAGTTATGTTTGGTTCATCTGACAACTTCCGTCGCGAAAAGCTAATCTTCCATGTCGCCCCATTTAAAAGTAGCCACCAAGCACTATTGGGACGCGGAGCTTTTGCCCGCTTTAACGCAATACCGCATTACGCGTCTCTTACACTTAAAATTCCCGGTCCACGCGGCACCATCTGATTAAAAGGTCGTTCAAGACCCCGGACATGGCTAGGCGAGTCCGGCATAAATAAACTAGGGGCTTCCTAGACGCGCACCCCTTTACAAGAGGCTGCGTGCATAAACAATGAGAGCCAATAAAGCTCAACTTTATTCATTTTTTAAATCATACTCTATTTTAAATACATTTTTTGCACGGTATTTTCCCAAGCTAAGTTCTTCTCTTTTATAGATGAACAGCGTGCTACACCCGTCCAGGATACAGCACAACAGAGACACATGCGCAGACGTTTATCAGGGACCCGTTGCAAGGATTCTTTTCAGATTAAGACCCTGCGTAAACCTTTCTTACTGTCTCTTGTTGATACACATCCCCCGGTTTCCTATTATAACCGAGGAGGAGGCTGGCGTTTTGGCATCGGCCGCGTCAGAAGTTTTCGCCCGTACCTGGACACTAGGGGCTTAGGGCATCGTTCGACCCGTTTTCATAAAGACCGAATACCTCAGGGAGTGTTCGGTGTCTCGAGTTAGGCCTTATATGCATCATCTCCGAATCATGCCTTTGGTCAAATGTTGGGTTTGCCCGGCTCCTGTGTTTTGCTGCCTTACGTTCCGTATCATCGGCTAATGCGGCACCAGGAGAACTACTGCGATTGTGCCCCGGTTCGGCCGGGCGAGCACCTCAGTAGAGAAAGCCAAAAACTGACTGTCATGATATAGCGAGAGACTGGCCAACCACTCGATCGACTACCGAAATGTCTAGAATTCCGCCGCTTTGACGAAGGACCGTTTCCCGGTCAGGCACACACGCGCCCCGAATTCGGAGAACGCGGTGCCCCTAGGGGCTATATTGTAGCCCCACCTTCGAACTCCTATGGCTAAGTGAAAGTGATAAAGCATTATAGTCTGGTTGCCTAGTTTGGTACGCTACCACCTCCTTCACAGGACCAAGACCTTGGATTAAGTGTGAAAATGCGCTATTTTGCAAACACCCCCGCACCATGTGCGTGGGGGCTGAAGCCGAAGACTGCCATCTTTCAGGTTATATACACGTATACATTAACGGCCGCACAGGAGATATTTGAATATTTGAACGCACAAGTATAAAAAGCACTTATATTATGAATATGGTTTTGAAGGAAATATGCCCTAGAGGCAATAATAAAGTTATTATTTATTTCCTCATATCATGATAAATGTTTATTATTCATGCTAGAAATGTATTAACCGGAAACATGATACATGTGTGAATACATAGACAAACATAGTGTCACTAGTATGCCTCTACTTGACTAGCTCATTGATCAAAGATGGTTATGTTTCCTAACCATAGGCATGTGTTTTCATTTGATTGACGGGATCACATCATTAGGAGAATGATGTGATTGACTTGACCCATTCCGTTAGCTTGGCACTTGATCATTTAGTATGTTGCTATTGCTTTCTTCATGACTTATACAAAGTTCCTGCAACTATGAGATTGTGCAACTCCCGTTTATCGGAGGAACACTTTGTGTGCTACCAAACGTCACAACGTAACTAGGTGATTATAAAGGTGCTCTACAGGTGTCTCCAAAGGTACATGTTGAGTTGGCATAATTCGAGATTAGGTTTTGTCACTCCGATTGTCGGAGAGGTATCTCTAGGACTTCTCGGTAATACTCATCCTTGAAAGCATTGTAACTAATGAGTTAGTTATGAAATGATGTATTACGGAATGAGTAAGGAGACTTGCCGGTAACGAGATTGAACTAGGTATTGGATACCGACGATCGAATCTCGGGCAAGTAACATACCGATGACAAAGGGAACAACGTATGTTGTTATGCGGTTTGACCGATAAAGATCTTCGTAGAATATGTGGGAACCAATATGAACATCCAGGTTCCGCTATTGGTTATTGACCGAGAATAGTTCTAGGTCATGTCTACATAGTTCTCGAACCGTAGGGTCCGCACGCTTAACGTTATGATGACAGTTTTATTATGAGTTTTGATGTACCGAAGGTTGTTCGGAGTCCCGGATGTGATCACGGACATGACGAGGAGTCTCGAAATGGTCGAGACATAAAGATTGATATATTGGAAGGATATATTTGGACACCGGAAAGGTTTCGAATGAGATTGGGACTATACCGGAGTTCCGGGAGGTTACCGGAACCCCCCGGTAAGTATATGGGCCTTATTGGGCCTTAGTGGAAAGGAGGGAGAAGGAGCAAAGGAGGGGGCGTGCCCCCCCAAGCCCAATCCGAATTGGGAGGGGGGCCGGCCCCCCCTTTCCTTCTTCCCTCCCCTCTGTTCCTTCCCTCTCCTACTCCTAATAGGAAAGGGGGGGCCAAACCTACTTGGAGTAGGTTTGCCCCCCCTAGGGCGCGCCTCCCCTCTTGGCCGGCCCCCTCCTCCTCTCCCCCTTTATATACGGAGGAGGGGGGCACCCCATAGACACACAAGTTGATCTACGGATCGTTCTTTAGCCGTGTGTGGTGCCCCCCTCCACCATATTCCACCTCGGTCATATCATCGCGGAGTTTAGGCGAAGCCCTGCGCCGGTAGAACATCATCATCGTCACCACGCCGTCGTGCTGACGGAACTCATCCCCGATGCTTCGCTGGATTGGAGCCCGGGGGACGTCATCGAGCTGGACGTGTGCTGAACACGGACGTGCCGTACGTTCGGTGCTTGGATCGGTCAATTCGTGAAGACGTACGACTACATCAACCGCGTTATCATAACGCTTCCGCTTAATGGTCTACGAGGGTACGTAGACAACACTCTCCCCTCTCGTTGCTATGCCATCACCATGATCTTGCGTGTGTGTAGGAATTTTTTTGAAATTACTACGTTCCCCAATAGTGGCATCCGAGCCTAGGTTTTATGCGTTGATGTTATATGCACGAGTAGAACACAAGTGAGTTGTGGACGATACAAGTCATACTGCTTACCAGCATGTCATACTTTGGTTCAGTGGTATTGTTGGATGAAGCGGCCCAGACCGACATTACGCGTACGCTTACGCGAGACTGGTTCTACCGACGTGCTTTGCACACAGGTGGCTGGCGGGTGTCAGTTTCTCCAACTTTAGTTGAACCGAGTGTGGCTACGCCCAGTCCTTGCGAAGGTTAAAATAGCACCAACTTGACAACTATCGTTGTGGTTTTGATGCGTAGGTAAGAACGTTTCTTGCTCAGCCCATAGCAGCCACGTAAAACTTGCAACAACAAAGTAGAGGACGTCTAACTTGTTTTTGCAGGGCATGTTGTGATGTGATATGGCCAAGACGTGATGCTATATTTTATTGTATGAGATGATCATGTTTTGTAACCGAAGTTATCAGCAACTGGCAGGAGCCATATGGTTGTCGCTTTATTGTATGAAATGCAAACGCCCTATAATTGCTTTACTTTATCACTAAGCGGTAGCGATAGTTGTAGAAGCAATAGATGGCGTAAACGACAACGATGCTACGATGGAGATCAAGGTGTCGCGCCGGTGATGATGGTGATCACGACGGTGCTTCGGAGATGGAGATCACAAGCACAAGATGATGATGGCCATATCATATCACTTATATTGATTGCATGTGATGTTTAACCTTTATGCATCTTATCTTGCTTTGATTGACGGTAGCATTTTAAGATGATCTCCCACTAAAAATTATCAAGAAGTGTTCTCCCTGAGTATGCACCGTTGCCAAAGTTCGTTGTGCCCAGTCACCACGTGATGATCGGGTGTGATAAGCTCTACGTCCATCTACAACGGGTGCAAGCTAGTTTTGCACACGCAGAATACTCAGGTTAAACTTGACGAGCCTAGCATATGCAGATATGGCCTCGTAACACGGAGACCGAATGGTCGAGCGTGAATCATATAGTAGATATGATCAACATAGTGATGTTCACCATTGAAAACTACTCCATCTCACGTGATGATCGGTTATGGTTTAGTTGATTTGGATCACGTGATCACTTAGATGACTAGAGAGATGTTTGTCTAAGTGGGAGTTCTTAAGTAATATGATTAATTGAACGTAAATTTATCATGAACTTAGTCCTGGTAGTATTTTGCAAATTATATTGTAGATCAATAGCTTGCGTTGTTGCTTTCATATGTTTATTTTGATATGTTCCTAGAGAAAATTGTGTTGAAAGATGTTAGTAGCAATGATGTGGATTGGATCCGTGATCTGAGGTTTGTCCTCATTGCTGCATAGAAGAATTATGTCCTTGATGCACCGCTAGGTGACAGACCTATTGTAGGAGCAGATGCAGACGTTATGAACGTTTGGCTAGCTCAATATGATAACTACTTGATAGTTTAGTGCACCATGCTTAACGGCTTAGAATCGGGACTTCAAAGACGTTTTGAACATCATGGACCATATGAGATGTTCCAGGAATTGAAGTTAATATTTCAAGCAAATACCCGAGTTGAGAGATATGAAGTCTCCAACAAGTTCTATAGCTAAAAGATGGAGGGGAATCGCTCAACTAGTGAGCATGTGCTCAGATTGTCTGGGTACTTCAATCGCTTGAATCAAGTGGGAGTTAATCTTCCAGATAAGATAGTGATTGACAGAATTCTCTAGTCACCATCACTAAAGTTACTAGAACTTCGTGATGAACTATAGTAAGCAAGGGATGACGAAAACGATTCCCGAGCTCTTCGTAATGTTGAAATCGACGAAGGTAGAAATCAAGAAAGAGCATCAAGTGTTGATGTTTGAGAAGACCAATAGTTTCAAGAAAAAGGGCAAAAGGAAAGAAAGGGAAACTTCAAGTAGAATGGCAAACAAGTTGTCACTCCCGTGAAGAAGACCAAAGCTGGACCAAAGCCTGAAACTGAGTGCTTATACTGCAAAGGAAATGGTCACTAGAAGCGGAAATGCCCTGAATATTTGGTGGATAAGAAGGATGGCAAAGTGAACAAGGGTATATTTGATATACAGGTGTTTGATGCGTGCCTTACTAGTGTTTATAGTAGCCCCTGAGTATTTGATACTTGTTCGGTTGCTAAGATTAGTAACTCAAAACGGGAGTTACATAATAAACAAAGACTAGTTGAGGGGAAGTGACGATGAGTGTTGGAAATAGTTCCAAGATTGATATGATCATCATCGCACACTCCCCATATTTTCGAGATTAGTGTTAAAACTAAATAAATGTTATTTAGCGTTTGCGTTGAGCATGAATATGATTTGATCATGTTTATTGCGACACGGTTATTCATTTGAATTTAAAGAATAATTGTTATTCTGTTTACATGAATAAGACCTTCGATGGTTATACACCCAATGAAAATAGTTTGTTGGATCTCGATCGTAGTGATACACATATTCATAATATTGATGCCAAAAGATGCAAAGTTAATAATGATAGTGCAACTTATTTGTGGCACAGCCGTTTGGGTCATATCGGTGTAAAGCGCGTGAAGAAACTCTATAAAGATGGATTTTCGGAATCACTTGGTTATGAATCATTTGATGCTTGCGAACCGTGCCTTTTGGGCAAGATGACTAAAACTCCGTTCTCCGGAACAATGGAACAAGCTACTGACTTATTGGAAATAATACATACCGATGTATGCAATCCAATGAGTGTTGATGCTCGTGGCAAGTATTATTATTTTCTGACCTTCACAAGATGATTTGAGCAGATATGGGTATATCTACTTGATGAAACATAAGTCTGAAATAGTTGAAAGGTTCAAAGAATTTCAGAGTGAAGTGGAAAAATCATCGTAACAAGAAAATAAAGTTTCTGCAATCTGATCGCGGAGACGAATATTTGAGTTACGAGTTTGGTTTTGAATGAAAACAATGTGGAATAGTTTCATAGCTCACGCCACCTGGAACACCACAACGTTATGGTGTGTACGAACGTCATAATCGTACTTTACTAGATATGGTGCGATCTATGATATCTCTTATCAGTTTACCACTATCATTTTGGGGTTATGCATTAGAGACAGCTGCATTCACGTTTAATAGGGCACCATGTAAATCCGTTGAGACGACACCGTATGAACTATGGTTTAGTAGTAAACCTAAGCTGTCGTTTCTTAAAGTTTGGGGCTATGATGCTTATGTGAAAAAGTTTCATCCTGATAAGCTCAAACCCAAATCGGAGAAATGTGTCTTCATAGGATACCCAAAGGAGACAGTTGGGTACACCTTCTATGACAGATCCGAAGGCAAGACATTCGTTGCTATGAATTGATCCTTTCTAGAGAAGGAATTTCTCTCGAAAGAAGTGAGTGGGAGGAAAGTAGAACTTGATAAGGTAATTGTACCTTCTCCTGAATTGGAAAATAGTTCATCACTGAAATTAGTTCCAGTGATTCCTACACCAGTTAGTGAGGAAGCTAATGATGATGATCATGAAACTTCTGATCAAGTTACTACAGAACCTCGTAGGTCTTCCAGAGTACGGTCCGCACCAGAGTGGTACGGTAATCCTGTTCTGAAAGTCATGTTACTAGACCATGATAAACCTACGAACTATGTGGAAGCGATGATGAGCCCAGATTCCGCGAAATGGCTTGAGGCCATGAAATCTGAGACGGGATCCATGTATGAGAACAAAGTATGGACTTTGGTGGATTTGTCGGATGATTGGCAAACCATAGAAAATAAATGGATCTTCAAGAGGAAGACGGACGGTGATAGTAGTGTTACTATCTACAAAGCCCGACTTGTCGCAAAAAGGTTTTTTGACAAGTTCAAGGTGTTGACTATAATGAGATTTTGTCAATTGTAGCGATGCTTAAGTCTGTCCGACTCATGTTAGCAATTGCCACAATTTATGAAATCTGGCAAATGGATGTCAAAACTGCATTCCTTAATGGTTTTCTTAAAGAAGAGTTGTATATGATGCAACCAGAAGGTTTTGTCAATCCTAAAGGTGCTAACAAAATGTGCAAGCTCCAGCGATCCATCAATGGACTGGTGCAAGCATCTCAGAGTTGGAATATACGCTTTGATGAGTTGATCAAAGCATATGGTTTTATGCAGACTTTTGGAAAGGCCTGTATTTACAAGAAAGTGAGTGGGAGCTCTGTAGCATTTCTAATATTATATGTGCAAGACATATTGTTGATTGGAAATGATATAGAATTTCTGGATAGCATAAAAGGATACTTGAATAAAAGTTTTTCAATGAAAGACCCCAGTGAAGCTGCTTACATATCGAGCACCAAGATCTATTGAGATAGATCAAGACGCTTGATAAGTTTTTCAAAAGTACATACCTTGTCAAGATTTTGAAGTAGTTCAAAATGGAACAGTCAAAGAAAGAGTTCTTGCCTGTGTTGCAAAGGTGTGAAATTGAGTAAGACTCAAATCCCGACCACGGCAGAAAATAGAAAAGAGAATGAAAGTCATTCCCTATGCCTCAGTCATAGGTTCTATAAAGTATGCTATGCTGTGAACCAGACCTATTGTATACCTTGCTCTGAGTTTGACAAAGGAATACAATTTTGATCTAAGAGTAAATCACTCGACAGCGGTCAAGAATATCCTTAGTGAGGACTAAGGAGATGTTTCTCGATTATGGAGGTGATAAAAGAGCCCGTCGTAAAAAGTTACAACGATACAAGCTTTTACACCAATCCAGATGACTCTAAGTCTCAATCTGGATACATATTGAAAGTGGGAGCAATTAGCTAGAGTAGCTCCGTGCAGAGCATTGTAGACATAGAATATTTGCAAAAGACATACGGCTCTGAATGTGACAGACCCGTTGACTAAGCTTCTCTCACAAGCAAAACATGATCACACCTCAGTACTCTTTGGGTGTTAATCACATAGCGATGTGAACTACATTATTGACTCTAGTAAACCTTTTGGGTGTTGGTCACATGACGATGTGAACCATGGATGTTAGAATCAATACTATGTAATCTAGATTATTGAGTCTAGTGCAAGTGGGAGACTGAAGGAAATATGCCCTAGAGGCAATAATAAAGTTATTATTTATTTCCTCATATCATGATAAATGTTTATTATTCATGCTAGAAATGTATTAACCGGAAACATGATACATGTGTGAATACATAGACAAACATAGTGTCACTAGTATGCCTCTACTTGACTAGCTCATTGATCAAAGATGGTTATGTTTCCTAACCATAGGCATGTGTTGTCATTTGATTGATGGGATCACATCATTAGGAGAATGATGTGATTGACTTGACCCATTCCGTTAGCTTAGCACTTGATCGTTTAGTATGTTGCTATTGCTTTCTTCATGACTTATACAAAGTTCCTGCAACTATGAGATTGTGCAACTCCCGTTTAACGGAGGAACACTTTGTGTGCTACCAAATGTCACAACGTAACTGGGTGATTATAAAGGTGCTCTACAGGTGTCTCCAAAGGTACATGTTGAGTTGGCATAATTCGAGATTAAGTTTTGTCACTCCGATTGTCAGAGAGGTATCTCTAGGCCTTCTCGGTAATACTCATCCTTGCAAGCATTGTAACTAATGAGTTAGTTATGAAATGATGTATTACGGAACGAGTAAAGAGACCTGCCGGTAACGAGATTGAACTAGGTATTGGATACCGATGATCGAATCTCGGGCAAGTAACATACCAATGACAAAGGGAACAACGTATGTTGTTATGCGGTTTGACCGATAAAGATCTTCGTAGAATATGTGGGAACCAATATGAACATCCAGGTTCCGCTATTGGTTATTGACCGAGAATAGTTCTAGGTCATGTCTACATAGTTCTCGAACCCGTAGGGTCCGCACGCTTAACGTTACGATGACAGTTTTATTATGAGTTTTGATGTACCGAAGGTTGTTCGGAGTCCCGATGTGATCACGGACATGACGAGGAGTCTCAAAATGGTCGAGACATAAAGATTGATATATTGGACGGATATATTTGGACACCGGAAAGGTTCCGGATGAGATTGGGACTATACCGGAGTTCCGGGAGGTTACCGGAACCCCCCGGTAAGTATATGGGCCTTATTGGGCCTTAGTGGAAAGGAGGGAGAAGGAGCAAAGGAGGGGGCGTGCCCCCCCAAGCCCAATCCGAATTGGGAGGGGGGTCGGCCCCCCTTTCCTTCTTCCCTCCCCTCTCTTCCTTCCCTCTCCTACTCCTAATAGGAAAGGGGGGGGGGGGGGGCAAACCTACTTGGAGTAGGTTTGCCCCCCTAGGGTGCGCCTCCCCTCTTGGCCGGCCCCCTCATCCTCTCCCCCTTTATATACGGAGGAGGGGGGCACCCCATAGACACACAAGTTGATCTACGGATCGTTCTTTACCCGTGTGTGGTGCCCCCCTCCACCATATTCCACCTCGGTCATATCGTCGCGAAGTTTAGGCGAAGCCCTGCGCCGGTAGAACATCATCATCGTCACCACGCCGTCGTGCTGACGGAACTCATCCCCGACGCTTCACTGGATTGGAGCCCGGGGGATGTCATCGAGCTGGACGTGTGCTGAACACGGAGGTGCCGTACGTTCGGTGCTTGGATCGGTCGATTCGTGAAGACGTACGACTACATCAACCGCGTTGTCATAATGCTTCCGCTTAACGGTCTACGAGGGTACGTAGACAACACTCTCCCCTCTCGTTGCTATGCCATCACCATGATCTTGCATGTGCGTAGGAAATTTTTTGAAATTACTACGTTCCCCAACAGGTTTTACAAATCATACATGTCATTTGAACATAACATTTTTCGAGCACTGCGACTCTATTAAACGAGCGCCCTGCAGGACTTCCCCAAAATAGTGCTCGGCGGGTAACCGGCTCTCGTCCGAACCCTGGGATGCAACACCGGTGGCATCCATCTCCGCCCAGTATGTCTTAACACGGGCGAGAGCCATCCGCGCACCCTCTATGCATGTCGACCGCTTCATCGCCTTGCTATGCGGCACCGCCCCAAGGAATTGCTGCAACAAGCCAAAATAACTCTTCGGCTTGGGCCTATCCGGCCACAGATGAGCCACTACATCCGTCATGGCAAATCCGGACAATCTATTCAGCTCAGCCCACTCAGCCAACCGATCGGTCAACGGAAGGGAACGATCTGGACTGTGGAATTGAGACCAAAACAGCTCTTCCATATCGTGATCCTTTTGGCTTCGGAAGTGCACAAGCGCATCCGCCGCACTCACCGCCAAATCCAGATAAGGATCCTCCACACCCCACAGCTGGCCCAGCTGAGCATACTTCTGATCTGTGAACTTCCTGCGCAGCAGAAAGGGCTTTCCAGCCGCAATGTCTCCGGCCTGACACAGCTCCACCTTTATAGCCCTCATTGCAGAACGAGCATCCTTGGCTTCGGCGGTGGCCTTCTTCAGGTCCTCTTGCTCCGCTCAGCGTTCTTTTTCAAGAACCTCATAGCGGTCGGTAACATCCTTCAGCTTCACGGCCATTCCGGCCACCTCCTCCCAGCTTCGGTAGTGAGCAGCCCTTTCGGCTTTTAGCTCTTCGGCTGCCTTCAAAGCAGCCACATCACTCCTTCTGGCCTGCTCCTTGGCTCGAGCAAGCTCTGCCCGAAGGTCCTCCACAGCAGCGGCACCATCTACATCAAGCATACATGTTGTAAGGAGTGGGCGTCAGCTCCCTTACTAGGTTACCACGGAGAAACAACCTACCTTGTGACTCGTCAAGTCGTTTATTGACCAGCGCAATGTCCGCATTCGCAACGTCGAGTTGCCGCTTTAGCTCAGCAACTCTATCACTCCGGCTGGCCACCGGACGATCCACCACCTGCATAGGAAAGGCGAGAATTAATAACTGAGATTATGATCCTCGGCACGCTGTCGCTTTCGACAACATACCGAGTCTCAGGGGCTACTATATATACAGGGCGCACTCTATGTGCAAAACTGTCAAAAGGCATGTCATTTTTACATACCTAAAACCCGCCAGTAAACTTCTGACGGCATCATGCAACCCGCCCTCGACGGATGAAATTCTTTCAATCACCGTACTCATCAATGTACGGTGATCCTCTGAGATAGACACCCTCTCGAGGAGATCCTTCAGCTCCCCCGGCCGTACACCAGTAGGTGCCGAACTCTCCGGCCCTGCCGGACTCGGGGATACCCTCCGTGACGAAACCTCAGGGTCGTCCACCCTGCCTGACGGTGCGGCAGATGGAGGCGTCTCGCTCTCCATCATCTCTGGACGAAGGTCCCCCGAAGATGAGCTCAGCTGAGAAGGGCGGAGATCCAAACTACAAGGTAAAAACTTCGGTTATCCTCAGAAGCAAAAATAGGGATGTCTGTTATTACAAAACTCCCCTTTTTCTACTTACGGCTCGCTGGAGGGCTGATTCCTTAGGGGAGATAGTGCGGCCAGGGCTTCCCCTGGCGCAGGACCCTCTGGTGAAGATTTCTTCCCCCGCTTTGAGGCCTTAACCTCCGGATCTTCGGAAGCGGTCCTCTTCTCCCCCTGGAAGGAGGGATTCTCGATCCCCCTTTCTCGAAAGCCTCCTTAGTCGAGGCGGTAGTTTCTCTGTTTTCCCCTTCGCCCTCCTCTGAAGGCGCAACCTCCAGCATCTTGACCAACACGGGATCCAGCGTGGTCTCCGGGAGGGGGGCCGGACACCGTATCAGTTTTGCTTGCGCTATCCACTCCCGTTCAAAGGACGATTGGTTAAAAGGCAAATCCAAGATATGCAAGCGAACGGTAGGTCCGGACACAGGGCTACTTACTTGAGTATCCGGGCGATTGCAACTTAAGCCGGCGTCCTCGGTCAATTCCGGACACACCTCTTGTGATACGAAGAACAATTTGTACATCTCCACGGGTGTCGTACCCATGAAGTGTTGAAGAGCTCGTGGCCCCTCCGGATTGAATTCCCACAGGCGGAGGGGGCGACGCTTGCAGGGCAGAAGGCGCCGAATCAGCATAACCTGCGTCACCACGACCAGATTGATCTCCCTCTCTTGGAGGTCTCGAATCTGGCCCTGCAATAGGGGTACGTCCTTGGACAGCCCCCAGTCAAGCCCTTTGTTGACCCATGACGTCAGCCGTTGTGGAGGGCCAGAGCGAAAGACGGGCGGCGGCCTCTGCCTGCTGCCCCTGGGAGCGGTAATATAGAACCACTCCTGTTGCCACAAACCGAGCTCCTCCTGAAAAGAGCCCTCGGGCCATGGATCATCGGCCCTCTTGCTTATAATCGCTCCGCCGCACACTGCCTGACGCCCCTCGATCATCTTCGGCTCCACGTTGAAGGTTTTGAGCCACAAACCGAAGTGAGGGGTGGTGCGGAGGAAGGCTTCGCAGACGACAATGAATGATGAGATATGGAGGATGGACTCCGGAGCCAAGTCATGAAATTCCAGCCCATAGTAAAACATGAGCCCTCTCACAAAAGGATCCATCGGGAAGCCTAGACCCCGACGGAGGTGAGACGCGAACACGACGCTCTCGCCTGGCTCGGGAGTAGGAATGACTTGCCCTTGGGCAGGCAACCTATGTGAAATCTCATAGGTTAAGTACCTGGCTTCTCTCAGCTTTAGCACGTCCTCTTCCGTGACGGAGGAGGGCATCCACCGGCCCTGTAGGTCAGAGCCGGACATTGTCGAAGGTCCGAAGCGCTCGAATCTGGAGCCCTGAGTGTTGGTGCTCGGGGCGAGGGGCGGGTTCGATTGAGGATTGAAGAAAAAGAATGATCCTTGGTCTCATTATAAAGAGGGAGAATACCAAGAGCCGTCCCCGTGACCGTTTGGAACTCGCCTTCGATGGAGGAGGCGTGGCAACGGGCGCGGTTGGGTTACCCACGTTCGTATTGATGGGAATTCCGGAATAAGGGGAACACGATCTCTGCTTCGACAAGATGTGCCAAGGAAACCGCTTCGCTAAACGTGCTGAGGTGGTATAATAAAAACGATTCGAGTAAAGGCTTGGTAGTGGTGTGACCTCACGCCATAAAATACGTCAGCAGATTGAACTTGTGTAAATATTATTCTCTCTATGGTGGTGCGTGGAATTTATTTTACAGAGCCGGAAACTATCCTGGCGTTCGCAATCTTCTATGAATTATTTGGAGGAGGAACCTGCCTTGCAATGCCGAAGACAATATGCGCGCCGGACTCGTTGTCATTGAAGCCTGGTTCAGGGGCTACTGAGGGAGTCCTAGACTAGGGGGTGTCCGGATAGCCAAACTATCATCATCGGCCGGACTCCAAGACTATAAAGATATAAGATTGAAGACTTCGTTCCGTGTCCGGATGGGACTTTCCTTGGCGTGGAAGGCAAGCTTGGCAATACGGATATGTAGATCTCCTACCATTGTAACCGACTCTGTGTAACGCTAGCCCTCTCCGGTGTCTATATAAACCGGAGGGTTTTAGTCCATAGGACGAACAACAATCATACCATAGGCTAGCTTCTAGGGTTTAGCCTCCTTGATCTCGTGGTAGATCCACTCTTGTACTACCCATATCATCAATATCAATCAAGCAGGAGTAGGGTTTTACCTCCATCGAGAGGGCACGAACCTGGGTAAAAACATCGTGTCCCTTCTCTCCTGTTACCATCCTCCTAGACGCACAGTTCGGGACCCCCTACCCGAGATCCGCTGGTTTTGACACTGACAATCATCAACAATAACGAAGTCATAAAGATGTGCAGTGGTAGTAAGGGTAGAGTAGTGAGTAGGCCAAATAAGTCCATGTGTAACAGCTCGAAGGGGCGTGATGTAGTCACAATTGTCTTCGAGGGATGCTTGGTCCTAGTCATTGACACGTCTTCAATGTATCGACTTTTTCTCACGCTTTTCCTCTTGTTTTGCACTCTAATTGGCATGATTTGAATGAAACTAACCCCGGACTGACGCTGTTTTCAGTAGAACTACCATGGTGTTGTTTTTGTGCAAAAATAAAAGTTCTCAGAATGGAACGAAACATTGCGATAAATTTGTATGGAATAAAAGAGGATTTCTAGAGCCAAGACCCACCAGAGAGGGGCCCCTGGGTGGGCACAACCCACCAGGGTGCGCCCCCCTCCTGGTGTGCCCAGGTGGGTTGTACCCACCTGGTGGCCCCAATGACGACCCCCTGATACTATAAAATCACATTATTCCAGAAAAAATGGGGAGAGAAAGAATTATCGCGATCCATGAGACAGAGCCGCCGCCAAGCCCTATTCTTCCTCGGGAGGGCAGATATGGAGTCCGTTTGGGGCTCTAGAGAGGGGGATCTTCGTTCTTCGTCATCACCAACCCATCTCCATCGTGAATTCCATGATCTCCCCACCGGGAGTGAGTAATTCCTTCGTAGACTCGCTGGTCGGTGAGGAGTTGGATGAGATTCATCATGTAATCGAGTTAGTTTTGTTAGGGCTTGATCCCTAGTATCCACTATGTTCTTAGATTGATGTTGCTATGACTTTGCTATGCTTAATGCTTGTCACTTTGGGCCCGGGTGCCATGATTTCAGATCTGAACCGTTTATGAATTCATCATTATATCCATGTGTTAGATCCAATCTTGCAAGTTATAGTCAGCTACTACGTGTTATGATCCGACAACCCTGGAGTGACAACAACCGGGCCCACTCTCGGTGATGACCGTAGTTTGAGGAGTTCATGTATTCACTATGTGTTAATGCTTTGTTCCGGTTCTCTATTAAAAGGAGGCCCAATATGGACCCCGCTGCCATGGGAGGGTAGGACAAAAGATGTCATGCAAGTTCTTTTAATAAAGCACGTATGGCTATTTATGGAATACATGCCTACATTATATCGATGAACTGGAGCTAGTGCCGTATCACCCTAGGTTATAACTGTCACATGATGAATATCATCCAACAAGCACCGATCCAATGCCTACAAATTTATCATATATTGTTCTTGCTAAGTTACTACTGTTGCTACTGCTATCGTTACTGCTACAATATCACTTCTATCACTGTTACCGTTACCGTTGCTGCTGTCACTACTATCAAAACTATCATAACTGTGCTACTAATCACTTTGCTGCAGATAATTAATCTCCAGCTGTGGTTGAATTGACAACTCAGCTGCTAATACCTTCAAATATTCTTTGGCTCCCCTTGTGTCGAATCTATAAATTTGGGTTAAATACTTACCCTCGAAAACTATTGCGATCCTCTATACTTGTGGGTTATCAGTCATCTTCCCACCTTCACAAGCACCACATAGATGATCCTTCTTGAACTTGACACCCTCGATGCCAATGATATGCTTCTTCTTCACGAGAGTGTGCAATTTCCTCATGCCCGCATGTCCTATCCTTCGATGCCAAAGCCAACAGTCTGAAGCTTTTGCCAGAAGACATACGACAAGCTGTGGTCCTACGGAGAAATCTACCATATACAGATCACCTCTTCGATAACCTTAGAAAACTAGAGATTTGTCAATTTCCATTAGCACAAAGCAATGATATTTTCCAAATATTACAATCATGTTCAGATCACAAAGCATTGAGACAGACATTAAGTTGTATCCAAGGGATTCAACAAGCATCACTTTATCCATGTGTTAATCCTTTGAGAGAGAAACTCTACCTAGGCCCAATACCTTTCTTTTACGAGTGTCAGCGAACGTGATGTGGCTTTTAGTAGACGGGTGTAGGGTTGAATCCATGAGAAGACTTCAATCACCAGTCATGTGGTTAGTGCATCCACTCAATAGCTTTCGGAGTCGTACCCTACAGTGCAATTAACGGGATAGGTTTCATCAAGAGTATTGTGAAGCACAAACATATAGCAAAAAAGCATATTATCAAAGTTAAGATTCTTGTTTGGTAAGATAGGATGCTCGTCACAAAACCCTGGGACAAAATAAATGGTAAGACAATTTTGGCATTTTATCTTGCGTCCCACAAGATGTTTTAGGTCCCCAACATTGTCTTCAGAAGTCTGTGATTTCCAAATGGAGACCTTTCCCTGCAAGAGAAGTTAATTCTTCTTAACCACCCACATTTTAAGGGGTGGCTTAGAAGCAATGAGTCTAAGTGCAACATCTGAGAACTTTGGCTTTAGAGCCCTAGTAAATAGTTTTGCAGGAGGTGAATAGTACTCAAAAGAATATGCAGAAAAGTTCTTTGACCTGTGAACATAGTGGTTAGATGAAACACGCTCATATTCATGAGTCTGATGATAATTTCCCTACAAAACATTGGTGTTAGGGCGACCTTATGAGGTCCTCTGTCCGTATGAAGCCTTTGGTCTAGGGTTTGTCTTCTTCGCTGGTGGTGTCATGATGATATTCATGGGAAGTTTCTCAAGACAACTCTTAGGAACCTAGATCTTCTTCAAAGGTGGCCCATTCCTGCAGTTAGTACCAATAAACCTGGCAAACACTTCACCATTATGATTCTTTAACAACTTATAATTGGAGTCAAAGGACTCATCAATGATAATGGGGTTAGCACAAGTGAAGCCAGATAAAGTAGATGGATCCACTGAAGGTCCCTTTGCAGCAACCCATGTGGTTTTGGGGTACTGCTCAGGCTTCCAGTAAGAACCATCAGTACTCATTTTCCTCTCAAAACCAACACCCTATTTCCTAGGGTTTCGGTTCGTAATCTGTTTCTTGAAGACATCGCATAGTGTCGGATGCCCTTTGAGGCTTTCGTACATGCCTATTTCAAGAAATGTCTTCAACCTAGCATTCTCATCAACAATAGTGGTGGTATCCTCAGAAGAGGGGTTAGTTGCCACATCAACAGTTGAAGATATTGCAACATCAGAGACAGTAGAACATTCAGCAATAGAGACAGCATTGTCATGCTCAAGGCATTTTAAACAAGGTGGAACAGAATCTTCTTGAGCGGAACTGATCTGTTGAGTGAGTAGTGAATCATTCTCCTTTTGAAGATCTTCATGAGATGCTCTTAGTTTCTCGAGATCTTGCTTCCTTTGAAAATAATCATAGGAAAGCTTCTCATGAGTGGCTGAGAGGGTTTCATGACGACTTTCAAGTTCTTCGTACTTAACACAAATGTTTTTGATGTCTTCAATTAAGAACTGAGTTCGATTCATTTCCTCTTCCAACAGGTCATCGATTTTGTCTAGCAAATTTTGACTGTGTTCCATAGCAGTTTGTTGTTCAGTTGCAATTTTAGCAAGTGTCTTATAGCTGGGTTTGGATTTACACTCAGAGTCATCTTCACTAGAGGTTTGAAAGTAAGCATCGTGTGAGTTTACCTTGGCACCTCATGCCATTAAGTGCTACCTATTGAGCACTGCGTTGGTTTTCCCTTGAAGAGGAAAGGGTGATGCAGCAAAGTAGCGTAAGTATTTCCCACAGTTTTTGAGAACCATGGTATCAATCCAGTAGGAGGCTCCTCAAAAGTCCCTCGTACCTACACAAACAAACAAGAACCTCGCAGCCAACGCGATAAAGGGGTTGTCAATCCCTTCACGGTAACTTGCGAAAGTTAGATCTAATAGAGATAATAAGATAAGATAAATATTTTTGGTATTTTTGTGATATAGATTGGAAAGTAAAAGATTGCAAATAAAGATAGATCGGAAACTTATATGATAAAAGATAGACCCGGGGGCCATAGGTTTCACTAGTGGCTTCTCTCAAGATAGCATAAGTATTACGGTGGGTGAACAAATTACTATCGATCAATTGATAGAAAAGTGCATAGTTATGAGAATATCTAGGCATGATCATGTATATAGGCATCACGTCCACAACAAGTAGATCGAAATGTTTCTGCATCTACTACTATTACTCCACACATCGACTGACTCCTGCCTGCATCTAGAGTATTAAGTTCATAAGAACAGAGTAACACATTAAGCAAGATGACATGATGTAGAGGGATAAACTCAAGCAATATGATATAAACCCCATCTTTTTATCCTCGATGGCAACAATACAATATGTGCCTTGCTGTCCCTGCTGTCACTGGGAAAGGACACTGCAAGATTGAACCCAAAGCTAAGCACTTCTCCCATTGCAAGAAAGATCAATCTAGTAGGCCAAACCAAACTGATAATTCGAAGAGATTTGCAAAGATAACCAATCATACATAAAAGAATTCAGAGGAGATTCAAATATTTCTCATAGATAAACTTGATCATAAACCCACAATTCATCGGATCTCGACAAACACACCGCAAAAAGAGTTACATCGAATAGATCTCCAAGAAGATCAAGGAGAACTTTGTATTGAGATTCAAAGAGAGAGAAGAAGCCATCTAGCTAATAACTATGGACCTGAAGGTCTGTGGTAAACTACTCACAACTCATTAGAGAGGCCTTGGAGATGATGTAGAGGCCCTCCATGGTTGATTCCCCCTCCGACGGAGCACCGGCGAAGGCTCCAAGTGGGATCTCGCGGATACAGAAGGTTGCGGCTGTGGAAATAGGTTTTCGTGGTGCTCCTGGATGTTTTCAGGGTACGTGGATATATATAGGCGAAGGAGGTAGGTCAAGGGAGCCATGAGGGGCCCACGAGGGTGGGGGGCGCGCCCACCCCCTAGGGCGCGCCTTCCCGCCTCATGGCCGCCTCGGCTGCTTCTTGACGTCCACAACAAGTCTCCTGGATTGCGTTTGTTTCAAAAAGATCGCTGTCGAAGGTTTCATTCCGTTTGGACTCCGTTTGATATTCCTTTTCTTTGAAAAACTGAAATAAGCAACAAAATAGCAATTTAGGCTGGGCCTCCGGTTAGTAGGTTAGTCCCAGAAATGATATAAAAGTGTAAAGTAAAGCCCATAAACATCGAAAACGGGTAATATAATAGCATGGAACAATCAAAAATTATAGATACATTGGAGACGTATCTAGAATCCCCAAGCTTAATTCCTGCTCGTCCTCAAGTAGGTAAATGATAAAAACAATTTTTTTGATGTGGAATGCTACCTAGCATATTTCTCAATGTAATTTTCTTTATTGTGGCATGAATGTTCAGATCCAAATGATTCAAGATAAAAGTTCATATTGACATAAAAAAATAATACTTCAAGCATACTAACAAAGCAATCATGTCTTCTCAAAATAGCATGGCTAAAGAAAGCTATCCCTACAAAATCATATAGTTTGGTTATGCTCTATATTCATCACACAAAGTATTTAATCATGCACAACACCGATGACAAGCCAAGCAATTGTTTCAAACTTTAATGTTCTCAAACTTTTTCAACTTTCACGCAATACATGAGCGTGAGCCATGGACATAGCACTATATGTGGAATAGAATGGTGGTTGTGGAGAAGACAAAAAAGGGAGAAGATAGTCCCAAATCAACTAGGCATATCAATGGGCTATGGAGATGCCCATTAATAGATATCAATGTGAGTGAGTAGGGATTGCCATGCAACGGATGCACTAGAGCTATAAATGTATGAAAGCTCAACAAAAGAAACTAATTGGGTGTGCATCCAACTTTCTTGCTCACAAAGACCTAGGGCATTTTGAGGAAGCCCATCATTGGAATATATAAGCCAAGTTTTATAATGAAAAATTCCCACTAGTATATGAAAGTGACAACATAGGAGACTCTCTATCATGAAGATCATGGTGCTACTTTGAAGCACAAGTGTGGAAAAAGGATAGTAGCATTGTCCCTTCTCTCTTTTTCTCTCATTTTTTTATTTGGTGGGCTTCTTTGGCCTCTTTTTTTATATGGGCTTCTTTGGCCTCTTTTATTTTATAAAGTCCGAAGTCTCATCCTGACTTGTGGGGGAATCATAGTCTTCATCATCCTTTCCTCACTTGGGACAATGCTCTAATAATGAAGATCATCACACTTTTATTTACTTACAACTCGAGAATTACAACTCAACACTTAGAACAAAATATGACTCTATGTGGATGCCTCCGGCGGTTTACCGTGATATGCAATGAATCAAGAGTGACATGTATGAAAGAATTATCAAGGTGGCTTTGCCACAAATACGATGTCAACTACATGATCATGCAAAAGCAATATGACAATGATGGAGCGTGTCATAATAAACTGAACGGTGGAAAGTTGCATGGCAATATATCTCGGAATGGCTATGGAAATGCCATAATAGGTAGGTATGGTGGCTGTTTTGAGGAAGGTATATGGTGGGTGTATGGTACTGGCGAAAGTTGCGCGGCACAAGAGAGGCTAGCAATGGTGGAATGGTGAGAGTGCGTATAATCCATGGACTCAACATTAGTCATAAAGAACTCATATACTTATTGCAAAAATATACAAGTTATTGAAACAAAGTACTATGCGCATGCTCCTAGGGGGATAGATTAGTAGGAAAAGACCATCGCTCTTCCCCGACTGCCACTCATAAGGAAGACAATCAATAATTAAATCATGCTCCGACTTCATCACATAATGGTTCACCATACGTGCATGCTACGGGAATCACAAACTTCAACACTAGTATTCCTCAAATTCACAACTACTTAACTAGCATGACTCTAATATCACCATCCTCATATCTCAAAACAATTATCAAGCATCAAATTGATCATCGCATCCAATTCACTTTCTATGATAGTTTTACTATACCCAACTTGGATGCCCATCATTCTAGGACCAATTTTATAACCATATGATACGTCTCCAACGTATCTACTTTTCCAAACACTTTTGCCCTTGTTTTGGACTCTAACTTGCATGATTTGAATGAAACTAACCCGGACTGGCGCTGTTTTCAGCAGAACTGCCATGATGTTGTTTTATGTGTAGAAAGCAAAAGTTCTCGGAATGTTCTGAAAATTCACGGAGCCACTTTTTGGAAAATATAAAAAATACTGATGAAAGAATCAAGACCAAGGGGCCCACACCCTGTCCACGAGGGTGGGGGGAGTGCCCCCTCCCCTGGGTGCGCCCCCTGTCTCGTGGGCCCCTTGACCTCCACCGACCTCAACTCCAACTCCATATATTCACGTTCGGGGAGAAAAAAATCAGAGAGAAAGTTTCATCGCATTTTACGATACGGAGCCGCCGCCAAGACCTAATCTCTCTCGGGAGGGCTGATCTAGAGTCCGTTCGGGGCACCGGAGAGGGGGATTCGTTGTCGTCGTCATCATCAACCATCCTCCATCACCAATTTCATGATGCTCACCGCCGTGCGTGAGTAATTCCATCGTAGGCTTGCTGGACGGTGATGGGTTGGATGAGATTTACCATGTAATCAAGTTAGTTTTGTTAGGGTTTGATCCCTAGTATCCACTATGTTCTGAGATTGATGATGCTATGACTTTGCTATGCTTAATGCTTGTCACTAGGGCCCGAGTGCCATGGTTTCAGATCTGAACCTATTATGTTTTCATGAATATATGTGTGTTCTTGATCCTATCTTCCAAGTCTATGGTCACCTATTATGTGCTATGATCCAACAACCCCGAAGTGACAATAATTGGGATACTTCTCGGTGATGGCCGTAGTTTGAGGAGTTCATGTATTCACTATGTGCTAATGCTTTGTTCCAGTTCTCTATTAAAAGGAGGCCTTAATATCCCTTAGTTTCTATTAGGACCCCGCTGCCACGGGAGGGTAGGACAAAAGATGTGATGCAAGTTCTTTTCCGTAAGCACGTATGACTATTTATAGAATACATGCCTACATTACATTGCTGAACTGGAGCTAGTTCTGTGTCACCCTATGTTATAGCTATTACATGAGGAATCACATTCGGCATAATTATCCATCACTGATCCATTGCCTACGAGCTTTTCACATATTGTTCTTCGCTTATTTACTTTTCCGTTGCTACTGTTACAATCACTACAAAACCCAAAAACATTACTTTTGCTACCGTTACCTTTATTATCATACTACTTTGCTACTAAATACTTTGCTGCAGATACTAAGTTATCCAGGTGTGGTTGAATTGACAACTCAACTGCTAATACTCAAGAATATTCTTTGGCTCCCCTTGTGTCAGATCAATAAATTGGGTTGAATACTTTACCCTTGAAAGCTGTTGCGATCCCCTACACTTGTGGGTTATCAAGACCAATTTCTAGTGCCGTTGCCGGGGAGCATAGCTCTATTCTCTGAGTCACTTGGGATTTATATCTGTTGATCACTATGAAGAACTTGAAAGACGACAGAACCAAGATTTTGCCCTCAACTACGAGTGGAGGTAAGGAACTGCCATCTAGCTCCGCACTAGATTCTCCTTCCGTTATTAGTAAGCTTGCGACACCTAAACCTGCTACTGCTATGAATTCTGATATGTCGCATGTTGTTGATGATGCCACTTCTGCTATGCATGATACTTATGATGAAACTACTTCTTTGCGTGATACTACTTTGCCATTAGGTAAATTTCTTGATGAACAACTTGCTAGAGTTAGGGGAATGAAATTATTGAAGATGCTATTATTGATGATAGTGATGATGAAAATTCTCCCAATGATTATGAATTGTCTGTTGTTCCTAAGGGTTATGTTATGAATGAAGAAGCTACTAGAGCTATCTTTGCTTGCAATGATAGATATGATCTTAAGAAATTATTAGCTAAATGGAAGCAACAGTCTCTTAATGCTAGAATGAAACCTGACCCTGCTTTTGCTACTTCACCTATCTGTGTTACTGATAAGGATTGTGAATTCTCTATTGATCCTGAGATTATTACTTTGGTTGAATCTGATCCCTTTTATGGCCTTGAATCTGAAACTGTTGTGGCACATCTTACCAAGTTGAATGATATAGCTACCCTGTTTACTCATGATGATAAATCTCGCTATTATTATATCCTTAAGATATTTCCGTTCTCATTAAAGGGTGATGCTAAGACTTGGTATAATTCTCTTGCTCCTGGTTGTGTGTGTAGTCCCCTGGATATGATTTATTACTTCTCTGCTAAATATTTCCCTGCTCATAAGAAACAAGCTGCCTTGCGGGAAATATATAATTTTGTGCAAATCGAAGAAGAGAGTCTCCCACAAGCTTGGGGGAGGCTTCTCCGGTTACTTAATGCTTTGCCTGATCATCCTCTCAAGAAAAATGAAATACTTGATATCTTTTATAATGGACTAACCGATGCTACCAAGGACTACTTAGATAGTTGTGCTGGTTGTGTTTTCAGGGAAAGAATAGTTGACGAAGTTGAATTACTATTGAATAATATGTTGACTAATGAAAATAATTGGACTCTTCCCAAGCCAATTCCTGAGGCAATTTCTGAACCAATTAAGCCAACTCCCGAGCCTATTCCTAAACCCACTCCGAAGAAGAGAGGTGTTTTATTTCTCAGTCCTGAAGATATGCAAGAGGCAAAGAAATCAATGAAAGAAAAAGGTATTAAATATGAAGATTTTAAGAATTTACCACCCATTGAAGAAATACATGGTCTTAATGTACCGCCTGTTGAAGAACCACATTGTCTTGATAACCCGACACAGGTAGTAAAGGTAAATTCTCTCTATAGATATGATAACATTGAAATCCCCTTTACTAAATTTCACTGCCCGTGCTTAGATGAATTTGATGACTTTATGGCTAGACAAGAAAGTTTTAATGCTTATGTTGGTAGAGAGTTAAATAATAATGCTTTCGAGATAGGACGCGTGAGCGATAATATGGTTAGAGTTAAAGGTGAACTTAAACTCATTAGAAAATATGCTTCTATGGTTGCTACTCAAGCTGAGCAAGTAGTTAAAGCTCAAAATGATTTGCTTGATGAATTAAATAATGAAAATGACTTTGCTGTTAGAGTGGCTACTAGAACTGGTAGAATGACTCAGGAACCTTTGTATGCTGAAGGCCACCCTAAGAGAATCGAGCGAGATTCTCAGAGAAATAATTTAGAGGCTCCTAGTTCTTCCAAAAAGAAGAAAAAGAAAAACGATAGGACTTTGCATGATTCTAGTGAACCTACTGTAGACACACCTGAGAATCCTAATGATATTTCTGTTTCAGAACACAATCAGGTGATGAACATGAACCTAGTGATAATGTTAATGATAATGTTCATGTTGATGCTCAACCTAGCAAAAACAATGATGTAGAGATTGAACCTGCTGTTGATCTTGATAACCCACAATCAAAGAATCAACGTTATGATAAGAGATATTTTGTTGCTAGGAAGCACGGTAAAGAAAGAGAACCATGGGTTCAGAAACCCATGCCCTTTCCTCCTAAACCATCCAAGACAAAGGATGATGAGGATTTTGAGTGCTTTGCTGAAATGATTAGACCTATTTTCTTACGTATGCGCTTAACTGATATGGTTAAAGTAAATCCATATGCTAAATATATGAAGGATATCATTACAAATAAAAGAAAGATACCGGAAGCTGAAATTTCCACCATTCTTGCTAATTACACTTTTAAGGGTGGAATACCTAAGAAACTTGGAGATCCCAGGGTACCAACTATACCATGCTCCATTAAAAGAAATTACGTTAGAACTGCTTTATGTGATCCTGGAGCCGGTGTTAGTGTTATGCCTCTCTCTTTATATTGTAGACTTGAATTGAATAAGTTGACACCTACTGAAATACCTTTGCAAATGGCTGATAAATCAATTGCTATACCTATCGGTATTTGTGAGGATGTGCCTGTTGTGGTTGCAAATATCACTATCTTAACGGACTTTGTTATTCTTGATATTCCCGAGGACGATAGTATGTCTATTATCCCTGGTATAACTTTTTTGAATACTGCAGGGGCTGTTATTGATTGCAACAAAGGCAATGTCACTTTTCATGTTAATGGTAATGAGCACATGATACACTTTCCGAGGAAACAATCTCAAGTTCATAGCATCAATTCTATTGGAAAAGTTTCAACTATTATTATTGGAGGTTTTGAATTTCCTCTCCCTACTGGCAAGAAAAAGTATGATATTCTTATTGTTGGGGATTTTCATATCCCCGTTGAGGTAACTTAGTGTTATTAGAAATTTCTCCTGTTCCGTGTTATTCGGAATGAGTTTGTTAACAAGACTTGATCAACCTTGTTAGTGGATTCATTTTGATGATCATGAGATGGATGAAACTAGAAGGCACAACCTTCTATACCCTCTGTTAGTTAGAATAAATAAAGCAAAAATAGTATTATTCGTCTGTTTTCTGAATTATCCGTGCATAAAAATATCCCGAAAATGGAAGTGCTCCAAATGCCCTGCAAATTTAGTATGACTTTTTTATGGAATATTTGAGGATTTTAGGCACTAAAATCACTGCAGGAGGGGCAAGCACCAGGCCACGAGAGTGGAGGGCGCACCCCCCACCTGGGCGCGCCCCCCTGTCTCGTGTGCCCCTGGTGGCCCCTTGCCACTTATGCCAGCACCCACACACTTCATCTTCTACCCAAAAAAATCCCCATCCAGCTCAAGCTCGAGTTCTAGCTCATTTTACTGCGATTTTCGATCTCCTTGCTCAAAGCTCCATTCACAAAACTGCTTTGGGAGGTTGTTGCTTGGTATGTGACTCCTCCATTGGTCCAATTAGTTTTTGTTCTAGTGCTTTATTCATTGCAAATTTTTGCTACATAGGTGACCATGTTCTTGAGCTTGCATGTTAAATTTATGAGGTCCCAAGCAATTCCAATGCATGATATAGGCTTTAGGCACTTGTAGGAGTAGTTGCTATCAATCTTGTTTAGTTTTATTCACTTTTATTTTGAAGTTACTAAAATTTCAGAAATTTTTCAGAAAAAGAATTATGTCTAGGAGAATGTACAAAGGTGGTTCCTCGGTAAAGAAAGGACCCAGAATTGCTATACGTGAGCAAGATGTTGAATTACTGAGGGACGCAGATGTACAAGCATGTGAGTGGCCATCCGATGATTTTATGGTCGAAGCAGGCTTTAAGGAGGAATTTGACGCATATGTGCATAATGCTGAGCTGGGGGACTTCTTACAAGATAAGTGTCCTCAGTACTATCAATTGACTGATTCCTTTGTGTGAAGGTTTAAATATAACTGTACACGTAATTCTCCTAGTGTCATATTTGATATTTATGATACTTCTTATGCCATGGACTTAGAGGATTTTACAAATGCTTGCAAACTCCCACAGTGGGGTAATATTAATGATCCTCACAAATCTGAATTTAGAGATTTCCTTGCTAGTATTACTATGGGAGAATCCAGGGACATAGCACAAGCTACTATAGGGAGCATTCATTTTCCTGCTATACATTATTTTGCTCTCTTCATTGGTAGATGCATTAACGGTAAAGATGAAGCATATCACATGTGTGTCCCTGATCTGTGTGTCCTCAAGAGTGCTGTGTTAGGTTATAAAGGTTATAACTTGGGGGCAATAGTTGCACGTAGGTTGCACAATAATAGTAGAGGTGGAGATTTATTTGGAGGAATTTATGCAACCCGTGTGGCTAATTATCTTGGTATAGCCCCACGAGAAGGGGATATGATGATACCTCCTGCTTATTTAGATTATGACACTATGGTCAATCATCAATTTCTTAGGAGGAATGAACAATTCCTCCATTATCGACTAATCTATGACAGATGCAACATCGTCCATGTTACTCTTCCTACTCCTCTCCTTTTTGATTATCAGGCAAAAGGAAGATATGTTGTTACCAGGGAGGAAGCAGCTGAACACGAGGGGAGAGCGGAGGCAGCTCGCCAACATGCCGCAGCTCAGGAGGCAGTTGCCGCTACATCTCAGTACGAACCCAGCTACAACTACAGATATCAGCCAGGCGGTCCTTGGTATTAGACAAACTTAGGCCAAAAGCCTAAGCTTGGGGGAGTACGTATTTCTCACCGACTTTACATTCATGTTCACACACTAGTCATCGGTGGTCATACTCTTTCGTTGTATTATCCATCTTAGTTTAATTTTCTTTTTCTTGCTTTCTTCTTGTGTGTTTGATAAACCTTAAGAAAAACCAAAAAAATTAGTTAGTTAATTTCCATGCTTGTAGTAGAAATTAAAATCAAAACACAAAAAGATTTCTCGTTCTTCTTCTTACTTGTTGGGAGCTTTCCTGTGTAAATAGTTTTATTTTCTTTTCTTTCCTTTGGGGGTCGAGAAGACCATATTGAAAATATTTAGTGGCTCTCATATGCATGATTGTTTATTTAACTTAGAGCCCATATTATATTGTCTTCTCTTTTGAGTTGAATGCTTGCAGATTCCATCTTAGTCCAATGCGCGTGCACTTTTATTATTATACACATCGTTCGGTTGTGCAAGTGAAAGGCAATAATGACGATATATGATGGACTTATTGAGATGAGAAAAGCTGGTATGAACTCGACCTCTCTTGTTTTTGTAAATATGGTGAGTTCATCGTTCCCGGTTTAGCTTATTATAAAGTAAACATATTTGCAATGACATTTAGAGATTATAGTTGCTTGTGCCATGCTTGATTAGCTATGAGTTATAATGGCTTACCTTGCGTGCCAACATGCTATTAGAATGATTATGATGTGGTATGATGGGATGGTATCCTCCTTTGAATGAATTGAGTGACTCGACTTGGCACATGTTCACGCATGTAGTTGAAACAAATCAACATAGCCTTCATGATATTTATGTTCATGGTGGATTATATCCTACTCATGCTTGTATTCGGTGTGAATTAATTTTAATGCATGCTTACGACTGTTGTCGCTCTCTCAGTTGGTCGCTTCCCAATCTTTTGCTAGCCTTCACCTGTACTAAGCGGGAATACAGCTTGTGCATCCAAACTCCTTAAACCCCAAAGTTATTCCATATGAGTCCACCATACCTTCCTATATGCGGTATTTACCTGCCGTTCCAAGTAAATTTGTATGTGCCAAACTCCAAACCTTCAAATGAAATTCTGTTTTGTATGCTCAAGCAGCTCATGTTACAACTAGGGCTGCCTATATCTTCCATGCTAGGTGGGTTATTCTCAAGAGGAGTGGACTCTGCTCCTCATTCACGAGAAAGGGCCGGTAACCCGGATGCCCAGTCCCATGATCCAAAAAGATCAAAGAAAATCAAAATAATTAAACAAAACTCCCCCAGGGCTGTTGTTAGTTGGAGGCACTTGTTGTTTCGAGCAAGCCATGGATTGATGCTTGTTGGTGGTTGGGGGAGTATAAACCTTTACCATTCTGTTTGGGAACTGCCTATAATGCATGTAGTATGGAAGATACAACCATCTCATAGTTGATGCGTGTCGTGGTGGCTGGGATCACGAGCACCTATGGGGCAGGAGGGCCCCTTTCTCGTTCGGCAAGGCAGCGGAGGGCGCACGCAGAGCAGATCGAGGCGAGAGAGCGCGCGGGGGATTTTTACCCAGCTTTGGAGCTCTCCGGAGAGATAAGACTCCTACTGCTGCTTTGTGTGTTTGTATTCTGTTCTTGCTCGAGAGAGCGGGTGTGGCGTAGCTGCCGAAAAACTCCGAACCGAACCCCTTCTACGTGCGCATGGGCCTCCTTTTTATAGGCTAAAGGGGTCACCGACAGGTGGTAGCGTAGGAAGAGGGGTAGAAAGGTAAAAACGCGGGTTGGTACAACTGCTACCAACAGTGTCCCCTACCTAACTCTGATGGCAGGGGACAGGGGCATTTAATGCCCGTCCAGTCGCCCCAACAGTGCAAGGAAACGACCGCTAGAGGCGCCACCGATCGCCACGATGGCCTCCTTGTCCGCTTCGCTTGCCACCTCGCACTGGATGGCTGCACAACGCCTTGCCACGTGCTCCTGGGATAGTCCTGGGGTGACATGTCGTTGGATGCGCTGGAGCTTGGGTGCACAGTGGCAGCCTTGCCGCGGCCCTCATCTTGTCGCACCAGCAAGCTTGCCGCTCGCCGGGCCTTGCCGGGACGCGCGGGGCGTCGCGGCAAGTTCACTTGGAATGCCTTGAGTGACCTTCCCGGCAAGCTCCTCTTGCCGGGGCCTTGGTTGGCCTTCCCGGCAAGCTCCTCTTGCCGGGGCCTTGGTTGGCCTTCCCGGCAAGCTCCTCTTGCCGGGGCCTTGGTTGGCCTTCCCGGCAAGCTCCTCTTGCCGGGGCCTTAGCTTGAGTACTCTGTTCTTGAATGGCATCGAAGTAGCCGCTGAGGATCTTGGCGGGCGCCCGGCAAGCCCTTCCGCGGGTCGCTGCGACTGCCCGTGCACAAGTTCGGGGTACTAAGGTACCCCTACTTTAGTACACCGACAGGAGCCCCCGGGCCTGGGCCATACACGGTGCCGAGCGCTGTTGGGCCAGGCCCAAAACAGGGCACGGGCACGCGCAGCCCGGGTCCACACTGAATCTGACTCCGCGTCCACCGCGCTTCCTTGTAACGGCACGCGTCAATCGCGGCGTCGTGGGAGACTTGGGTGGCATGCGCGATTTTCGAGGCGTCCGCTCCTCCCCCCACCCGTGACCGCGGGGAGGGGCGAGGTCACCTTATCTGTCGTCTTGGCTCTGCATCCCCGCCACGCGCCTCCCATGCACTCGGGGTCACGGACGGTGGAGGTGGGAAACTGGGCCGTCACGGGCGGAGGCAGCGGGTCGGCCCCGATTCCCTGCTCCTCCCGTGCCCTGATTCGCCGAGCGGGGCGGCCGAGTCCCCACCTCGCTCCTTTAAGAAGGGCGAGAGGGGAGCGCAGAAACCCGCACTCTCTCATCTCCTCCTTTCTTCAGCTTCTGCTCCCCTTTCTCCCATTCGCCATGGAGAAAGGGAACCCTGGTCCTTCATTGGTGGCGGCGAGGGTCGCCGCCAGGCAGCGCATCCCTCCCTATTCCACGCCCGTGGTGGCAGAGCCAGCCACAAGGGGAAGAGGGAGGGGGCGCGGTCGTGGACGAGGCCGAGGACGAGGTCGAGGCGCTCGGGGAAGAGGCAGCCGGGGCGACACAGCGTCTCTGCCTCCGCCGGCGGTTCCTCCCCTCGCGGCGGTCCATACGGGGGACGACCCTTGCGAGTTCTTCGTAAAGCTGCGCCGGGCGCCTCGTCGTCGCCTCCGGCTTCCAGCTCCGTTTGCGAACGCGATGGAGCCGGTACCGCCCGAGACATTGAGGTTGCACATGAGGGGCTGTGGGATCAGCGGCACGCGAGTCCACGTTGTATCTCCAGCCCCTAATGTGATGTATCTTGATCGTGGGTGGAAGACGTTCGCCCGCATCCACAGCTTGACGGCGGGGTTTACCCTCCATTTTAAGTTAATGGAGGGCGACCTCCTCTCCGTCAAGGTCTTCGGGGACTCCGGCATCCGGGCGAGGTGCTGCGTGGACAGCTCCTCCGATAGCGAAGACTCCCCCTCGAGCGAGAGTGACGAGGAGGAGAGCGACAGCAGCGACGAGGGTAACAGGCGGCGGGGTGGCGAGTCCGACTAGGTGTCGGACGTCGCTCCGCGCGTCACCGGCGACCCCATCATCCGCGTCGCCGGCACCTTGAACTCCCCGGGGCCGTCTCCTTGGGCGGCTGGCATAGGGAGGCTGCGGAAGAGGAAGAGGGCTGGCGGCAAGGCCGTCAAGTCGGCGTACGAGGGCATGGTGCCCTCGACAGCGTGCTGACGTCCTGCCGCCCCGCTTTCGAGCTCTGCTTCCGGCGCCGCCATCACCATCCAGCCTTCGGACAGCCCCTGGGATGTTCTCTTGGTGTCTTCTGGCACCCGTAGTTCGCCTAGGCGCCCCTTTTGCCCTCCTCGCCTCCTTGATCTACCTCCTGAAGAGAGGGACAGGAAAAGGATTACGGGCATCTTATCTTTTTAATTTGTAAGCCTTCGGGCCTTAGCTGCATTTAAAACTTGTAATCCTCTCTTTCATGTTTTTCATCCTCTATGGACTGTACCCGAGTGGGATGTTCTTTAATGAAAAAAGGGGGAGCTTGCTATGCCGTATCCTTTACTTGACTCTATGCCTTGTATGTTCTTACCCTACGCTTTTAGGGAACTTGCCGGCACGGGCACGCTTGCCGCGAGTGCTGAGTGCGGAACATCAGCAGCTTGCTGGCGGTGCCGGAGCACGCTTGCCGCGGGCGCTGAGTGCGGGACATCAGCAGCCTGCTGGCGGTGCCGGTTCCGGCAAGAAACCTTGCCGCAACTAGTTGCAGCACACTTAAGTTGTCGAGTGGGCTCGAAAACAACGTAAGGGCGCTTAGCGGCTCACTTAAGTTGCTGAGCGGACTCGAAGCAAAGTAAGGGCTCTTAGCAGCTCGCTTAAGTTGTTGAGCCGACTCGAAACAAAGGGCGCAACTAGCTACGAGGAGGTTCCCCCGCGCGCGGGTTTTCCATACAAGGCACAGTCGTTCAAGGACGCGGCTTCGCGTTCCCCAGTCCATAAGAGGATGCATGATGAGGGATGAAAAACTTATCTGATATCGTAGCCTCTGGCAACCCTGGCTTGCCGTGGATGAATCTTGGTATTCGTGGCCCCCGGCAACACTGGCTTGCCGGGATCCAGGCGCCGGCGCGCCCTTCTTCTTCTTCCTGGTCGCTGTCATTTTAGTCATGAGAACATTTTAGCCAGTGTCGCGATAAGTTACTTTTGCAACATAACTCTATTCTGGGCACTATCTGCTATGTTACTTCCTTTACTTGATTCCGCCCCTTGTATGTTTTCACCCCACGCTTTGAGGGAAACTTGCCGGCGCAAGCACACTTGCTGAGTGCGGGACATCAGCAGCCCGCTGGCGGTGTTGCATCCGGCAAGAAACCTTGTCGGGGCTAGTTGCAGCGCACTTGTATTGTTGAGCGGACTCGAAACAAATCAAGGGCGCAACTTAGCCACGAGCCGGCTCCTCCGCGCTCAGGTTTTACACACAAGGCACGGTCGTTCAAGGAATATAACCTTGTCCTGGGCGACGCTTGCTATGTTATATCCTTTACTCTGTCACATCCCTTGTATGTTTTCACCCTACGCTTTGAGGGAAACTTGCCGGTGCAAGCACACTTGCTGAGTGCGGAACATCAGCAGCCCGCTGGCGGTGTTGCATCCGGCAAGAAACCTTGTCGGGGCTAGTTGCAGCGCGCTTGTATTGTTGAGCGGACTCAAAACAAATCAATGGCGCAACTTAGCCACGAGTCGATTCCACCGCGCACAGGTTTTCCATACAAGGCACGGACATTCAAGGAATATAACTTAGAAATTTAAAACTTGATCATGCTCAAACTTTGGCAACTTATCTTTTCTGTCGCCTGTGTTCCGGCGAGGCCATGCTCCTTTGAACGACACCCGGTCCACACCTCTATCCTCTCCTCCTCGAAGCTTCTGGCGTTAGCTTTGCGGCTATGGTAGCGGCGCAAAGCTTGCCGGTAGCGAGCAGCTCATACCGCAGCCTGAAGACGATCTTCCTCGAGGAGCAGCGCGTCATCTTTTCTGCGGCTGCTCTCGCTTTAGCTCATCGTAATGGAGTACTCGAGGCGATACGTATACGAGGGGAAAGGGGTCGAGAATGTCGAGCCCCTAGCCCGAAAATGGCCAGGACAAAGGGATTGTTTGGGGAGCTTGAGCTGGCCGATGTATCTGTTTGGAGTGGAACTGGCACGCTTCACACTTGGTTACTTGTGCAGTTGCATCCTGGAGGGCTGTCGGCCAGAAGAAACCTTGCCGGAAGGCTTTGCCGGCAAGTGCTCTTGCGCCAATGTGGTGACCACATATGCCTCCATGTATCTCCGCCAACAGCTCCTGTCCATCTTCCCGGGAAATGCACTTCAATTTCACTCCCTTGAATCTTTTTTTGTACAGTATGTCATCGACAAACTGGTACATACTTGATTGCCGGGCTACTTTCTCCGCTTCTGCCTGTTCCTTGGGAAGTTCTCCTGTCTGAAGGAAATGGACGATCTGCTGTGCCCATGCCGGAGCCTGTGGCTCGACGACAAGGACTAAAGGCGCGAATGCTGCTGCGGGAACATCCGCTTCTACGGCAAGAATCTGGGATCCTGCCGGAGCGTGATGCTCCCCGGCAAGCGTGGCGGGACACAGCTTGTCGGGAGCGTCTGCTTCAACGAAACAAGCCCTGGGGCTTGTCGGAGCAGACTGCTCCTCAGCACTCTCTGCGTTGATCCTGGGGACTTTCTTGGCGGCGGCTCTGGGGAGCTCTGCCGGAAAGTAGTCGCCGGTAATCAACTTTCTTTTCTTGTTATGTCCAGTTGATGGTGTCACAGATGGCTGAGTCAGCTTGAGCACAAAAATCCCTGGTTCCACAGGCAACTTGAGTGCGGCGCACTTTGACAGTCCATCTGCAATGTCATTCTGAGTTCTCGGAACATGCTCCATTTGCAGGCCGTCAAAATGCTCTTCTAGCTTCCTCACTTCATCGATGTAGGCTTCCATCAACGGACTCTGATAATCTTTGTTAACTTGGCGCACGACAAGCTATGAGTCACCCCTGACAATAACCTTCTTGATCCCAAGTTCTGCCGCGATCCTGAGTCCGGCAAGCAAGCCTTCATACTCTATAGTATTATTTGTTGCTTGCTCCTTGGGAAAGTGCATCTGGACCACGTACTTGAGGTGCTCTCTGGTGGGTGTGACAAGTAGTATGCCCGCACCGGCGCCTTGCAGCGAGAAGGCACCATCGAAGTACATGATCCATTCCTTGCTTGCTTCCTTGACGGGGATACTCCTCTCCGGAGTTTCTTCATCAGGCGTTGGCGTCCATTCCGCTATAAATTCTGCCAAGGCTCGGCTCTGAATAGTTGAGGTACTTTCAAACTTGAGGCCGAAGCTTGACAACTCCAGTGCCCACTCGACAATCCTGCCTGTTGCTTCCGGATTTTGCAATATCCTTCTTAACAGAAAGCGAGTGACCACTGTGATCTCATGTGCTTGAAAGTAATGGCGCAGCTTCCTCGAGGCCATTAGGAGGACGAAAAGCAACTTCTGCACACCAGAGTACCTTGATCTAGCCCCCTGCAGAAGGGAACTGACAAAGTAAACTGGGCGCTGCACCATCTTCTTCTGTTTCTCTTCTTGTGGCTGCGCAGACCCATTCTTGCCGGAACCAGAACTTGCCGGATCAGGGCTTGTCGGGCCAGAGCTTGTCGGAGAAGCCCCCTGCTTGTCGCTGGGCTTGCTTGCCACGGTCGCTGGCTCATCATCTGCCTCCCTCTCCGCTACTAACGCAGCACTAACCACTTGATTGGTTGCCGCCAGATATAGCAGCAACTTCTCTTGTGGCTTAGGTGCGACAAGTGTTGGAGTAGAGGATAGGTATCTCTTCAGGTCCTGCAACGCAGCCTCCGCTTCCGGAGTCCATTTCATTGGACCTGCCTTTTATAAAATTTTGAAAAAGGGCAGGGCACGCTCAGTAGACTTCGAGATGAACCTACTGAGAGCAGCAACACAGCCGGCAAGCCTACGCACATCCTTGACGCGCTTTGGTGCTTCGATTTGCTCAATGGCCTTGATCTTCTCGGGATTAGCTTCAATCCCCCTCTGGGACACAAAGAATCCGAGAAGCTTGCCAGAAGGAACTCCAAACATGCACTTCTCGGGATTCAACTTGAGGTTGATCCTGCGCAGATTTGCAAAAGTCTCGTCCAAGTCTTGGATCAAACTCTCTTTGTCCTGAAATTCAGCTCGCTGCCAAATGTCACTGGCAGTGTGATCTTCCCCTTCGGCTTGCTCCTTCCCGGGTTTATTCCTTGAAAGGTACCAGTCTCTTTGAGCTCGCTGTCGGGGATCTGGAGCTTCTTGAGCACTGCAGAGGAGATTAGGTTCAGGCCGGCCCCGCCGTCAACCAGCATCTTCGTGACCCTGAGGTTGCGGATTGTTGGCGAAACCAACATCGGCAAGCACCCGACCGTGGTGATGCGATCAGGGTGATCTTTAATGTCGAAGATGATGGGCGTGCTGGACCACTTCAGGGGCTTGCGTGACTCAATGGACGGTTCTGCTGCGTTCACTTCCCGGACCCACTGTTTGAGTTGGCTGTGCGAGGTGTGCAGAGAAGCACCGCCGTCGACGCACAACACCTCTGTTGCCTTCTGGAACTCCTGCTCGTCAGTCTCATCTTCCTCCATCTCATCATCCTCATTTTCATCTTCGTCTTTGTCGCGGCCGCGGGGAGGCCTGTCTCCTTGCCGCGGCTTGGCCTTGCCACGGCGCCCTCCCCGGGCGGGATACTGCTTGCCGGATCCTCCGCCACCTTGCCGGTCCTTCTCCCTGTCGCGGCGCTCGTATTCAGCTTTCTGTAGCTCCGCCATCTGCTCAACTTTCTTGCAGGCTTGGAGGTCATGGCCCTTGGTGCGGTGGATCTTGCAGTACTGCTTGCCGGAGCCATCCTGCTTGTCGGCGGCCACCACAGCCTCGCCGGAGTTACCAGCTCTAGCCTTCTCGGAACCACCTCCGCTGCTGGATTGCTCAACAACTAGCACGTCCTTAACCTTCCTCTTTCTGCTATTCCACCTCTGTTTCCTCTTTGCCGGAGGGGCGTCCTCGCTGTCAGATCCCTCTGCTCCTGCATTCTCTCCGGGGAGCCTCCTTCCCTCTTCAGCCTGGGCACACTTGTCGGCCAGAGCATATAGCTCGCTGACATCTCTGATTTTGCACATCGCCATCTCCTCCCTCATCCCGCGGTTACGCACGTTCTGATGGAAAGCGCTGATAACCGCGGCAGGGTGGACGTCTGGGATGTTGCGCTACACCTGACTGAATCTCTGTATATACTTGCGCAGGGGTTCTCCTTCCTTCTGGGCGAGCAGGTGAAGATCACTCTCCTGGCCATGGGGTTTGTGGCCGCCTGTGAAAGCGCCAACAAACTGATGGCACAGGTCCGCCCACGAAGAGATGGAGTTGTCCGGCAAGTGCATGAGCCAAGATCTGACGTTGGGCTTGAGCACCAGCGGGAAGTAGTTGGCGAGGATCTTCTCGTCGCGCCCCCCGGCAGCCTGCACCGCGATGGTGTAGATGCTGAGGAACTCTGACGGATGTATCCTGCCATCGTACTTCTCGAGCACGTCTGGCTTGAAGTTCTTGGTACTGGGCCACTAGACCTGCCGCAGCTCACAGGTGAACGCAGGGCAACCTGCCGCGTACGGCAAGTCACCTGGCTCCCCTGGCGCATGCATGTCGACAGTGGGCCCAGCGCGCCGGTCAGATTGACGTCGTGCTTCTCTTCGACGCTCGATGCGAGTGCGAGCGTGTTTGTGTCGTCGTTCTTGGAGAACTTGGCGTTGATCGCGGTGAGCTCGTGGGTCTGACGACGCGGTGGAGTCGGTGTCGAGGTTGGCCCGATGAGTCGGCGATCTTGGCCTTCGGGGCGGGGAGTGCGCGGTGGTGGCACCCCCAGCGGTCTTGTCGGCATCGGCTTGCGCCTGGGCGCCTTGCCGGGGCTTCGAGGTGCTCGGCCGCCGGGGCTTGTCGCCGTTGGCGAAGCCAATGAGGCTATAAATGGCTGCCCTCCAGTCGTCGATCGTGTCCAGCGCTGGAGGGTAATCTAGGAGCAGCTGGGCTCGGGCCAGCGCTTCCTCTGGAGTCTTGGGTGGCGGTGGCGAGCGACGCGAGGTGCGAGACATGCTCAAACTTCTAACAGTGTTAGAAGGAGTAACATCTCGCCCAGGCGACCGTACTGCGCTGCGCTCGTGCCAGCGTGTTGACGTGCATGTTGGCCTTGAGCGTCCCGCGACCCACCAGCTCGGCCTTGTTCCAACGCGAGTACAGTGCTAGGAGCATCGTGGCGCTGTCGATCCTGCACCTCCTGGGAGGGGTGCGGTGGATATGCAGAAGCTGAACCTTGCGGGGCCTTGTCTTTGGACCGGGTGATGATGCGCGTCCCCTCGCCAGCGCCTGCTCCTCCGCCGGCGTCCGCCCCACCGCCCGTTTGCTCCGGTGGCGGTAGAGAAGTCGCAGACGGAGCGGCCACCTCCGAAGTCTTCTTCTTCGGTGGCATGTCGAGGAAGATGTGGGTGTAGCGCGCGCAGACGCCGGATCAGATACGCACGACTTCGACGCCCCCCTACCTGGCGCGCCAGAGATGTCGTGGTGGCTGGGATCACGAGCACCTATGGGGCAGGAGGGCCCCTTTCTCGTTCGGCAAGGGAGCGGAGGGCGCACGCAGAGCAGATCGAGGCGAGAGAGCGCGCGAGGGATTTTTACCTAGCTACGGAGCTCTCCGGAGAGATAAGACTCCTACTGTTGCTTTGTGTGTTTGTATTCTGTTCTTGCTCGAGAGAGCGGGTGTGGCGTAGCTGCTGAAAAACTCCGAACCGAACCCCTTCTACGTGCGCATGGGCCTCCTTTTTATAGGCTAAAGGGGTCACCGATAGGTGGCAGCGTAGGAAGAGGGGTAGAAAGGTAAAAACGCGAGTTGGTACAACTGCTACCAACAGTGTCCCCTACCTAACTCTGACGGCAGGGGACAGGGGCATTTAATGCCCGTCCGGTCGCCCCAACAGTGCAAGGAAACGATCGCTAGAGGCGCCACCGATCGCCACGATGGCCTCCTTGTCCGCTTCGCTTTCCACCTCGCACTGCATGGCTGCACAGCGCCTTGCCACGTGCTCCTGGGATAGTCCTGGGGTGACATGTCGTTGGATGCGCTGGAGCTTGGGTGCACAGTGGCAGCCTTGCCGCGGCCCTCATCTTGTCGCACCAGCAAGCTTGCCGCTCGCCGGGCCTTGCCGGGACGCGCGGGGCGTCGCGGCAAGTTCACTTGGAATGCCTTGAGTGACCTTCCCGGCAAGCTCCTCTTGCCGGGGCCTTGGTTGGCCTTCCCGGCAAGCTCCTCTTGCCGGGGCCTTGGTTGGCCTTCCCGGCAAGCTCAAAATGTTATTCAATCTCTATTTTAAAATCGAGCTTTGGCACCTCTACAAATCCCTGCTTCCCTTTGCGAAGGGCCTATCTATTTACTTTTATGTTGAGTCATCACCCTTCTTATTAAAAAGCACCCGCTGGAGAGCACACTGTCATTTGCATTCATTACTATTGGTTTTTATTGGGTATGACTTGACTGGATCTCTTTTACCATTAATTACAATGTTTAGTCAGTCCTTGATCTATAAAGGTGCTCTGCATTTATGTTTTGCGGTCTCAGAAAGGGCTAGCGAGATACCATTTTGTTATATCATGTTATGATTGTTTTGAGAAAGTGTTGTCATCCGAGTTTTATTATTATGGCTTGCTAACTGATTATGCTATTGATATGAGTAATTGTGAGACCTAGGTGTTATTGTGAGTATGGTTAGTTCATAGTATTTGCTGAAACCTGAATGCCGGCTTTGCATGTTTACAACAACAAGAGCAAACAGAGTTTGTAAAAGTTTTTCTTTATCACTTTCAGTTTATCAACTGAATTGCTTGAGGACAAGGAAAGGTTTAAGCTTGGGGGAGTTGATACGTCTCCAATGTATCTACTTTTCCAAACACTTTTGCCCTTGTTTTGGACTCTAACTTGCATGATTTGAATGAAACTAACCCGGACTGACGTTGTTTTCAGTAGAATTGCCATGATGTTGTTTTATGTGTAGAAAGCAAAAGTTCTCGGAATGCCCTGAAAATCCACGGAGGCACTTTTTGAAAAATATAAAAAATACTAGCGACAGAATCATGACCAGGGGCCCACACCCTGTCCACGAGGGTGGGGGGCGCGCCCCCTCCCCCTGAGCGCGCCCTCTGTCTTGTGGGCCCCCTGGACCTCCACCGACCTCAAATCCAACTCCATATATTCACGTTCGGGGAGAAAAAAATCAGAGAGAAAGTTTCATCGTGTTTTACGATACGGAGCCGCCGCCAAGCCCTAATCTCTCTTGGGAGGGCTGATCTGGAGTCCGTTCGGGGCTCCGGAGAGGGGGATTCGTCGCCGTCGTCATCATCAACCATCCTCCATCACCAATTTCATGATGCTCACCGCCGTGCGTGAGTAATTCCATCATAGGCTTGCTGGACGGTGATGGGTTGGATGAGATTTACCATGTAATCAAGTTAGTTTTGTTAGGGTTTGATCCCTAGTATCCACTATGTTCTGAGATTGATGTTGCTATGACTTTGCTATGCTTAATGCTTGTCACTAGGGCCCGAGTGCCATGATTTCAGATCTGAACCTATTATGTTTTCATGAATATATGTGTGTTCTTGATCCTATCTTGCAAGTCTATAGTCACCTATTATGTGTTATGATCCGACAACCCCGAAGTGACAATAATCGGGATACTTCTCGGTGATGACCGTAGTTTGAGGAGTTCATGTATTCACTATGTGCTAATGCTTTGTTCCGTTCTTTATTAAAAGGAGGCCTTAATATCCCTTAGTTTCCGTTAGGACCCCGCTGCCACGGGAGGGTAGGACAAAAGATGTGATGCAAGTTCTTTTCCATAAGCACGTATGACTATTTACGGAATACATGCCTACATTACATTGATGAACTGGAGCTAGTTCTGTGTCACCCTATGTTATAGCTACTAGCAGAGTGGCCCGCCCGATGTGCGGGCTAGATATTCATAAATTTATTTTAGGAGAATATATTATTTGATTTGTCTTCAAAAATTTGGTACAAAATGTGATCACATTCACTAATATCATCATTTTGCAAACATAGTTTTGGCAACAGATGTATTTGTTCTCAAAGAATTTTATAATATAGCTATTAGATATTTCATATTATGTTGGAATGAATAAATGTTTTTAACGAAATTGTCCTTTAGATGATATTTGTTATGATATCTTCTCCGTAAGATTTAAAGTATATTAATTCCTTTTGTGCATTTTCCCATTTTTAAAGGAAAACATATGACGTAACAAAAAGTAGAGATAGAAAACATAATCATGGAAACACATTTGTATGGAAAAAGTTTTTGTTGTATGATAACTATTTTCAGATTGCATGGTTTCAAAAAATGATGAATGAAAGTTCATGTCCAACATATGTGTCTTTAATTTTGCATGTGTTTGAAAATTCGATCAACATAATTTTTTGATCTTTTGTGTGTGGCACTATATTAGTACATAGAATCAGAATTTAGCTCTGTGCCAGCCAAGATTTTGTACGTGGAGTTGAGATATTGTAGTTTGTACTATGTGGTATTAGATGTACACAACAAAGTAGTTCGTCCGGATGACAAGCAGGCATTTAATATGTTTCTCTTATCCAGATATGTACATGTCTCATTTACTCACTTAGTTCCAAGATACATGACCATATACAAAAAAAAAATCTAAGATATACATTTACCACTATTTCAATTGATAATGAAAATTACATTTGTGTGGAATGTTGAAATACTATATATGAACAAACATATAATCATGATGTTTTCTTTTGACCAATACTTGCATCCATTTAAATTGATAGTAAAATCAAATAAGTTTTCTATCTTGAACCGGGCATTACCCCTTTCCATTACTGCAACATAACGGAAATACAACAGTCCAAAGGGGAGAAAAGGGGAAGCGAGTCCAAAGCATCGCCTGGAAACCCACTGTGAGCACTCGCCATCGAGATTACTCACTAAAGTTTTCTATCTAAATTTGTGTTTTTTTTGCTTCTAAGACACCATATTTCCATTTTAAACATAAATATTATTACCTTATTCTAAGTGATTTACTCTCTATGATACCTCTTATTCAGTTCATGGATTATATGTCTCCTTCACTCCATCACATGTACTGCCTTGTTGCAAAATATAAGTGTCCACACCATTATATTATTTAAGTTTGACCAACAATATGATTATATAAAATGGTTGTGTATGTGACCCATTGGCAAGTGTGAGGTTGTTCGTTCTCATCCACCTATGTAATATTTGGATTGGCACTGCTATTGTGTCATATTGTTCAAAGTAGATGCACATGTGCATATTAAGTGTGTCAATGCTCACTGGCACGGAGACAGAATGTGACACTTCCAATATATTTCACGGACAACATAAAAAGACAAGCTAAGTTGGCACTCTACAGCGCATAAATGGCATTATATCCCTCTAGAAGCTCTAAACTGTACATATATGTTGTTTGGCTAGATTCGAAATGCTATAGCCGCAGAAAAGTATCAACGCACATCTCTATCCAATTGCAGTAATCATACATGTTAGCACATTAATAGGCACATTTGTAGTATGATAGATGTCATAGTATGGCCTCTTCTACTTTGTTGAAGCATCATATCATGTTCTAAATATAATGAAAACTCTTTAACATCCACTTGCACAGCTCCAAGTACATAAACTTGCATTCTATTTAGAAATCCCATGAAATAGCAAGGGCAGCTCATTGGGGGGCTTTCCTCACGTATGTTACATGACTTGACCATACAATCTTATTTCATATGCAAGAGGTATAGAAGAAAACCATCCTCAATACTTAATGGTGACAGTTTACAACCTAACATTCTTCACACTTCTCATGTCATAGTACACATAATGATCCATCTGTTAGATGGTAACTATGTTGAATGCACATAGGGCAAGTATGGGGTGCTTCTTCTGACACCTTAAAGGAAGACCATTGGATGTTTCGAGATCAGCATGGGATCTAAATTATATCATAGAAGTTTTTTTGGCGGGAGTTATATCATAGTGATCTAAACTCTCTTATATTTCTTTACAGAGGGAGTGCTTACTGTACTCTTTAGAAGCTTTGAGTGGCTAAGGACATACAAAACCATTCAGTACCAACCATATTCTTCAGTATATTTTATTGAAGAAATTCTCTAATATAGTTATTTATAACAATCGTAGTAATAGGAAGAGTTACATCAGTAATAAGAAATATAATCAAATCAGGAGAGTTGGCAGATTGAGTAGTACGATGAGATCTGGACGTGCCATGTGCGGAGGCCCATCACCAGCTTAATATTTTTTCTTCTTCTTAAAGCTAGATCTAATACGTTAATTATCTTTTTAGAATCAGAGGTCCACCAAATCAACTGTTAGATATTTCTGATTATTATGGAATTTTCTAGCATATTTATCTTTTTCTGCTTAATCCATAATTCTTCCTATATACCAAGCTAACCATGCTAGCTACATGATTGATTGGCCGCCGGCTGAAAACACACATATATGTAAAATTTAGGCCTGACTCGTATATTAATCATGTCTAGTATAGCACGTTCGTATATACGCATTAGCAAGCTGATTAATTTGTGGCTGGCCAACAATACATATGGATGCGAAACAGTTTGATCTAGCTAGATGATTGATTGGCCGCTGATAAAAAACACATGCACGTAAACTTGTTTCAGCCATAGCACATACGTATATGTATGTACGTACTTGTACGGCTAATTGATTGCCGGCCGGCCGCAAACACACACGTGGTTGATGTCTAGGGGACTCTCATCTATTATATAAAAAAGAAACCAATCTGGGTTTGATGTAACCTATCCGGAGAGTGACCAGGTGTGAGACGTTAGCATGTCAAAGAAAAAGACTGAGGTATGGCACGACTCATGTTTGATTAGGACAACGCTGTATATGTTGCGTAATCTATTTTTATAAAATATGTTATACATATCTAACGGTTATATAATTATAATTTTAGAGGACCCATCAGATCGAGGGCCAGTATTTTCTAATTAATGTAGAATTTTCTAGACTAATTCTCTTGTTTCTAATTGACCCATCAAGTACTTTTTATATATAAATAGATTACATGAGGAATCGCATCCGGCATAATTATCCATCACTGATCCATTGCCTACGAGCTTTTCACATATTGTTCTTCGCTTATTTACTTTTCCGTTGCTACTATTACAATCACTACAAAACCCAAAAACATTACTTTTTCTACCGTTACATTTATTATCATACTACTTTGCTACTAAATACTTTGCTGCAGATACTAAGTTATCCAGGTGTGGTTGAATTGACAACTCAACTGCTAATACTCAAGAATATTCTTTGGCTCCCCTTGTGTCGAATCAATAAATTTTGGTTGAATACTTTACCCTCGAAAGATGTTGCTATCCCCTACACTTGTGGGTTATCACCATAACAAATACCATGTTGTTCTAAAAGACTCTCAAAATAATATAAGTGAAGCATGAGAGACCAATAATTTCTACAAAATAAAACCACCGCCGTGCTCTAAAAGATATAAGTGAAGTACTAGAGCAAAATTATCTAGCTCAAAAGATGTAAGTGAAGCGCATAGAGTATTCTAATAAATTCCAAATCATGTGTGTCTCTCCCAAAATGTGTGTACAGCAAGGATGATTGTGGTAAACTAAAAAGCAAAGACTCATATCATACAAGACGCTCCAAGCAAAACACATATCATGTGGCGAATAAAAATATAGCTCACGAAGACGAAAGGGGGGATGCCTTCCGGGGCATCCCCAAGCTTAGGCTTTTGGTTGTCCTTGAATTATCTTGGGGTGCCATGGGAATCCCCAAGCTTAGGCTCTTGCCACTCCTTATTCCATAGTCCATCAAATCTTTACCCAAAACTTGAAAACTTCATAATACAAAACTCAACAGGAAATCTCATGAGCTCCGTTAGTGCAAGAAAGAAAACCAGCACATAAGGTACTGTAATGAACTCATTATTTATTTATATTGGTGTTAAACCTACCGTATTCCAACTTCTCTATGGTTCATACCCCCGATACTAGCCATAGATTCATCAAAATAAGCAAACAACACACAAAAAACAGAATCTGTCAAAAACAGAACAGTCTGTAGCAATCTGTAACTTTCAAATACTTATGGAACTCTAAAAATCCTACCAAAATAGGAAGTCCTAGGAAATTTGTGTATTGATCTACTTCAAAAATAATCAACTAAAAATCACGTTTCTATGATTTACTAAAATTATTCTCGTGCGTGCAAAAGTTTCTATTTTTCAGCAGAATCAAATTAACTATTACCCAAGATGATCCTATGGGTTCTACTTGGCACAAACACTAATTAAAACATAAAACAACATCTAAACAGAAGCTAGATGAATTATTTATTACTAAACATAATCAAAAAGCAAGGAACAAAAATAAAATTGGGTTGCCTCCCAACAAGCGCTATCGTTTAACGCCCCTAGCTAGGCATAAAAGCGAGAATATATCTAAGTATTGTCATCTTTGGTATTCAATTCATAAGTGGCTCGCATAATAGATTCATAAGGTAATTTGACTTTCTTCCTAGGAAAGTGTTCCATGCCTTTCCTTAATGGAAATTGGAATCTAATATTCCCTTCCTTCATATCAATAATTGCACCAATCTTTCTAAGGAAAGGTCTACCAAGAATAATAGGACATGAAAGATTGCAATCTATATCAAGGACGATAAAATCTACGGGAACATAATTCCTATTTGCAATAATAAGAACATAATTAATCCTTCCCATAGGTTTCTTAATAGTGCAATCCGCAAGGTGCAGGTTTAAAGAGCAATCAAATTCATGGAAACCTAGCACATCACATAAAGTTTTCGGAATCGTGGAAACACTAACACCCAAATCACACAAAGCATAGCATTCATGATTTTTAATTTTAATTTTAATATTGGGTTCCCACTCATCATAAAGTTTTCTAGGTATAGAAACTTCCAGCTCAAGTTTTTCCTCATAAGATTGCATCAAGGCATCAACAATATGTTTGGTAAAAGCTTTATTTTGACTATAAGCATGAGGATAATTCAACACGGATTGCAACAAGGAAACAATCTACTAAAGAACAATTATCATAATTAAATTCCTTGAAATCCAAAATAGTGGGTTCAATGCTATGCAAAGTTTTGACCTCTCCAATCCCACTTTTACCAAATTTAGCATCAAGATCTAAAAACTCCGAATCATTGGGACGCCTTTTAACTAAAGTTGACTCATCTCCAGACCCATCATTATCAAGATTCATATTGCAAAACAAAGATTTAATAGGGGACACATCAATAACTTTTAGATCTTCATCATTATTTTCATGGAAACGAGAATAACACGCTCTTACAAAGCAATCTTTCTTAGCACGCATCCTAGTGGTTCTTTCCTTACACTCATCAATGGAAATTCTCATGGCTTTGAGAGACTCATTGATATCATGCTTAGGTGGAATAGATCTAAGTTTCAAAGAATCAACATCAAGAGAAATTCTATCAACGTTCCTAGCCAATTCATCAACTTTAAGCAATTTTTCTTCAAGCAAAGCATTGAAATTCTTTTGAGAGATCATAAATTCTTTAACACTATTCTCGAAATAAGAGGGCATCTTATTAAAATTTCCATTAGAGTTGTTGTAGGAATTACCATAATTATTAGAGGAATTACTAGGAAATGACCTAGGATTAAAGTTTCCTCTATACACGTTGTTACCAAAATTATTCCTACCAACAAAATTCACATCCATAGATTCATTATTATTCTCAATCAAAGTAGACAAAGGCATATCATTGGGATAAATAGGAGCACTCTTAGTAGCAAATAATTTCATAAGTTCGTCCTTCGTCCATCTTTCCACTCAAAACATTAATCTCTTCTATCGCATGAACTTTTTTACTAGTAGATCTTTCGGTGTGCCATTGAGAATAATTAACCATAATATTATCAAGGAGTTTAGTAGCTTCTCCTAAAGTGATTTCCATAAAAGTGCCTCCGGCGGTTGAATCTAAAAGATTTCTATAAGCAAAATTCAATCCAGCATAAATTTTTTGTATGATCATCCATAAATTCAAACTATGTGTAGGGCAATTGTGAATCATTAATTTCATTCTTTCCCAAGATTGGGCAACATGCTCATGATCAAGTTGTTTAAAATTCATAATATCATTTCTAAGAGAGATGATCTTAGCTGGAGGAAAATACTTAGAGATAAAGGCATCTTTGCACTTATTCCATGAATCAATACTATTTTAGGAAAAGATGAAAACCAAGTTTTAGCACGATCTCTAAGTGAAAATGGAAATAACTTCAATTTAACAGTATCATTATCCCTATCTTTCTTCTTTTGCATATCACACAAATCAACAAAGTTGTTTAGATGAGTAGCGGCATCTTGCGAAAGTTAGATCGGAGTGCTAAGGAAATCATTAAGAGGAGAAATCGGAGTGCTAATGAAATCATTAAGAGGAGAAATCGGAGTGCTAAGGAAATCGGAGTTCTAAGGCAACCAACGCGATGAAGGGGTTGTCAATCCCTTCACGGTAACTTGCGAAAGTTAGATCTGATAGAGATAATAAGATAAGATAAATATTTTTGGTATTTTTGTGATATAGATTGGAAAGTAAAAGATTGCAAATAAAGATAGATCGAAAACTTATATGATAAAAGATAGACCCAAGGGCCATAGGTTTCACTAGTGGCTTCTCTCAAGATAGCATAAGTATTACGGTGGGTGAACAAATTACTGTCGAGCAATTGATAGAAAAGTGGATAGTTATGAGAATATCTAGGCATGATCATGTATATAGGCATCACGTCCACAACAAGTAGATCGAAACAATTCTGCATCTACTACTATTACTCCACACATCGACCGACTCCTGCCTGCATCTAGAGTATTAAATTCATAAGAACAGAGTAACGCATTAAGCAAGATGACATGATGTAGAGGGATAAACTCAAGCAATATGATATAAACCCCATCTTTTTGTCCTCGATGGCAACAATACAATACGTGCCTTGCTGCCCGTGCTGTCACTCGGAAAGGACACCGCAAGATTGAACCCAAAGCTAAGCACTTCTCCCATTGCAAGAAAGATCAATCTAGTAAGCCAAACAAAACTGATAATTCGAAGAGACTTGCAAAGATAACCAATCATACATAAAAGAATTCAGAGGGGATTCAAATATTTCTCATAGATAAACTTGATCATAAACCCACAATTCATTCGGATCTCGAAAAACACACTGTAAAAAGAGTTACATCAAATAGATCTCCAAGAAGATCAAGGAGAACTTTGTATTGAGATTCAAAGAGAGAGAAGAAGCCATCTAGCTAATAACTATGGACCTGAAGGTCTGTGGTAAACTACTCACAACTCATCGGAGAGTCCTTGGAGATGATGTAGAGGCCCTCCATGGTCGATTCTCCCTCCAGCAGAGCACCGACGAAGGCTCCAAAATGGGATCTCGCGCATACAGAAGGTTCCGGTGGTGGAAATAGTTTTTCGTGGTGCTCCTAGATGTTTTCTGGGTACGTGGATATATAGAGGAGAAGGAAGTAGGTCAGGGGAGCCATGAGGGGCCCACGAGGGTGGGGGGCATGCCCACCCCCTAGGGCGCACCCTCCTGCCTCATGGTCTCCTCGGCTGCTTCTTGACATCCACTCCAAGTCTCCTGGATTGCGTTTGTTCCAAAAAGATCGCTTCCGAAGGTTTCATTCCGTTTGGACTCTGTTTGATATTCCTTTTCTTCGAAACACTGAAATAGGCAGAAAAACAGCAATTCAGGCTGGGCCTCCAGTTAGTAGGTTAGTCCCAAAAATGATATAAAAGTGTAAAGTAAAGCCCATAAGCATCCAAAACGGGTAATATAATAGCATGGAACAATAAAAAATTGTAGATATGTTGGAGACGTATCATGAAGCAGTAGGTTGGAGCAGAGTCGTCCTCATCATCGGCTTCAGCGTCGGCAGCGTGACCATTGTATTCAGTGTTGAAGATAGACTTGGCAACAAATGCCGAAGCTAGAGCCAGGCTTGCCACACCTGAATCAGACTCGTCCTCAGACTCCACCTCTGCCTCCTCAGAAGCAGACTCCTCCTCTGAATCCATCTCCTTGCCAATGAATGCACGAGCCTTGCCAGATGAGCTCTTCTAGTATGATGAAGACTTTGAAGAAGACTTTGAGGATTTCTTCTTCTTCTTGTCGTCAGAATCATATTCCTTGCTCTTCTTATTTTTCTTGGCTTCCTTGTCCCATTGAGGACATTCAGATATGTAGTGTCCTGGCTTCTTGCATTTGTGGCATGTTCTCTTCTTGTAGTCACGAGAGGAAGCCACATCTTTTCTTGAGCTGGATCTTGAAGACTTTCCAAAGTGATTCTTCTTGGAGAAATTTTGGAACTTTCTCACAAGAATTACTAGCTCTTTGCCAATGTATTCAGGATCACCAGAACTGCAGTCAGATTCTTCTTTAGATGAGGAAACAACTTTTTCCTTCAAAGAAAGGGATCGGCCATAGTTGGGGCCATAGATGTCTCTCTTCTCAGACAGTTGGAACTCATGTGTGTTGAGCCTCTCAAGTACGTCAGATGGATCGACATCTCTGAAGTCAGGGCATTCTTGAATCATCAGGGCCAGTGTGTCAAATGAGCTGTCAAGTGATCTCAGTAGCTTCTTCACAATTTGATGCTTGGTGATCTTAGTGGCGCTAAGTGCGTGAAGCTCATTTGTTATCAGTGAGGCGATCGAATGTGAGCTGGACATACTCATTGTCATTTCTCATGAAGTGGTTGAGGAGATTGTGAAGTACATCAATCCTTGAGTCTCTTTGAGTTGAGACGCCTTCTTTGACCTTGGATAGCTAGTCCCAGACTAGCTTCGCAGTTTCCAGAGCACTCATACGGCCATACTATCCTTTGGTCAGATGACCACAGATGATGTTCTTGGCAGTTGAGTCCAGTTGCGTGAACCTCTTGACATCAGAAGCGGTGACACCTTCACCGACCTTGGGAACGATGGTCTTGACGACATACCAGTGGTCGATGTCAATGGCTTCAAGATGCATGCGCATCTTATTCTTCCAGTAGGGGTAATCAGTGCCATCAAAGATGGGGCACACATCGGAGAACTTGATTATCCCTACAGTCGACATAGCAAAAATTCCAGGTGGTTAAACCGAATCACACACAACATGGGAGCACCTTGTGTCGGTGTCAAAACTGGCGGATCTCGGGTAGGGGTTCCCAAACTGTGCGTCTAAGGCTAATGGTAATAGGTGGCGGAGGACACAATGTTTACCCAGGTTCGGGCCCTCTCTATGGAGGTAATACCCTACTTACTGCTTGATTGATCTTGATGATATGAGTATTACAAGAGTTGACCTACCACAAGATCGTAGAGGCTAAACCCTAGAAGCTAGCCTATGATTATGATTGTTGTTCTTGTCCTACGGACTAAACCCTCTGGTTTATATAGACACCGGAGGGGGCTAAGATTACACAAAGTCGGTTACAGAGAAGGAGATCTACATATTCGGATTGCCAAGCTTGCCTTCCACGCAAAGGAGAGTCCCAGCCAGACACGAGACTAAGTCTTCAATCTTGTATCTTCATAGTCCAACAGTCCGACCAAAGTATATCGTCCGGCTGTCCGAGGACCCCCTAATCTAGGACTCCCTCAGTAGCCCCTGAACCAAGCTTCAATGACGATGAGTCCGGCGCACAGATTGTCTTCGGCATTGCAAGGCGGGTTCCTTCTCCGAATACTCCATAGAAGATCTTGAATATGAGGATCATGTCCGGCTCTGCAAAATAATTTCCACATACTACCGTAGAGAGAACAATATCCCACAAACCTAATCTGCTGACAAATTTTCATAGCGTGACATCACACCGCGGCCCGGTCATTATTCGAGCCGTTTCCCAACTTGCTACCGCACATATCGCGAGGCGGTTTTATTGGCACGTCTTGTCGAAGCAGAGATCGTGTCCCCTTATCACGGGATTCTCATCAATACAGGTGTGGGTAACACAACTGCGCCATCAATGTGGCGCTTGTGGAATAAGCGAGTTTACCGGGCAAGTGGGGAGGCGCAGGATCCCTGCTACCTTTATAAGGGGATAAGGACTCCCTTTTTCACCCACGCCTTCTCTTCCTCTGCTCATCCATTCCCCATCGCTCGAGCCCCAGCACCCAAGCTTTCGTCTTCTCCGCTCACAAAGGTATTCCGAAAATGTCCGGATCTGGAGCAGGAGGCAAGTGGATGGCCTGTACCGTCCGGGAGAAGGATATCAAAAAGCTTCGGGAGGCCGGGTATCTGGCCAAGAAAATCAGCCACCGTCTTCCGACGGCGGGATAGATCGTCCCTACTCCGGAACCCCATGAGAGGGTTGTATTCCTTCCTCATTTTGTTCGCAGGCTTGGGTTTCCCCTCCACCCATTCGTTTGCGGCATCATGTATTATTACGGGATCGATTTTCATGATCCATCCCCTAATTCCTTCCTCAACATCTCGACATTCATCGTCGTGTGCAAGGCCTTTCTCCGCATCTCGCCACACTTTGGCTTATGGCTGAAGATCTTTAATGTGAAGCCCAAGGTAGTGAGCGGCGAGCACGCCGAGTGCGGAGGCGCCATGGTGAGCAAGATGCCCAATGTCACATGGCCAGTAGGTACTTTCAATGATTCTGTCAAAGAGTGGCAGCAGCAGTGATTTTACATCACTGAGCCGCGCGGCACGGAATGGGCCGCTGCTCCCGAATTCCGATCCGGAGCCCCCCTGCGGCTTACATCCTGGCCCAAGAAGGGCCTGAACTGGTCTTCGCCCGATGAACTGTCGATGCTCCAAATGCGTGTCAAGGATATGGAAGACAAGAATATCAAACTCGTCAATGTAGTCCAGGTGATGCTAGTTCACCGGATCTTCCTTGTCAAGACAGGGCTTGCAATTTATCGGAATTCGATCCGGCCAAGCACCAGACCGTACTGGAGCTCTTTGGCTCCTTGCACAAGGACATCTGGAAGGTGCTTTTTAAGTCTGGCAAATCGTGGCCGGACACCGCCGAGGACCGCGGCTACCAACTGTCCCACCCTGCAAGTTCGGTAAGTCACTGTATGTTGGCAATTCATATGTTTTATTCGCATATCCTGAGGAAAATGCTTAATGTGTTTTCCACTCCCAGGGCTGGACGAAGAAGGCGGGGCGGATCTACTGTCCGGCCCCTCTACCGGAAGAACCGGCTGGCCCACTGCTGACAAAGATGCTGGTCCCGGCGCCTTACAAAGCGCCGAAGAAGAAGGCCGAGAAGGAGGCCAAAAGGACCAGGCGCGGCCTTCATCGCCGTGGCACTTCAGGCACAATATCCGAAGACTCCAATGCCCGATCTTCCTCCAGAGAGGACGAGGAAGAGGAGGAAGACCCGTCCCCAGCGAGGGGAGGAAAGAAAAGGATGGCTTCCACGTGTTTGGAGGCCGAGTCGCCTAAGAAGGGAAAAGCTCCCCTTCCAGAGGAGTCCACCGCTGCTGCCAACAACAGCCCAGAGTGGGATCCCAGGGCCCAGCCCCTTGTGAACTCGTGAGTATATAAAATACGAACATGTTTATGCATCCAGACTCATCATGGCATAATATTTTAATCTGAGCCATACTTTTTGCAGTCCGACAAGGTCCCGCACCAAACAATACTCGTCGGAGGATTTACTAGGCTCGGATGCTATGGAGAGCGGGACACCCCTGAAGGCCCCTTCCCCCAAACATGTGAATGACACCGAGGTTTCATCCCAGAAGGACCCAGGCCAAGGAGGGGGGAAAGATCGTAAAGGCGGCGCCAAGAGGTCAAACTTCAGGGGCCGGACACATGGGAGAGAAGGCTCCCATGGACGTCGACGGTGGGGGCTATCTTGAATTCGGCCCCTAGCCGGACGCAATTCTGGAGACCATAATGGCTCCAGAATCAGGTAGGTGGCCTCCCTCGTCTGGAGGGGGTGTGCCTGTTCCACCGGCAACCTGCGTCCAACCAGAGGTGCCGGATACTTTATCGGCGGCGCTGAAAAGCGCCTCCATCGTCGATGAACACCGTGCCCTTATGGGTGCGGTGATTGAGAAGATTCAGTCTGCTGAGAGTGGACTGAGTGAAGCCTGCATCAGCCTTATAACGGGCTTTGAGGTATGTTTTGTGGGGTTTCGAAGAGTCTCATAGTATAGGTAGTAGCCCCTGATACACTGTTTGGTGAAAGAAAGAACCGGACAGAGGATCAAATTTATGTTCATAGGAGACTCACTTGATGGCATCTATCTCTCTTCTTTTATAAGCAGGCGTCTGTAGCGACTGCTGCCTCTCATACTACGGAAGTCTCCAAACTAAATCAAAGTCTGGAGCGGGCCAAAGAAGAACTTGGCCAGTTGAAAAGGCAGTTGGAGGATAAACAAGGTATGCACAAACCTTGCTTGCGTTCAGTGCAAACGGATTTTTGGTATGATAAAGATATGTTTCATGATTTTCTCTAGGGGTGATGACCAAAGTCGAGGCTCTTTAGAAGGCTGTTGCCGAGGCCGAGAAAAAGGCAGCCGCAGAGCGGGCTCTTCGTGAGAAGCATGAGGCCAAGGTTACTGAAGCTAAGCAAAAGTTTCAAGAGGCCTTGAATAAATGCGAGACCTTGGAGTAGAGTTTAATGGAGAAAGAATCCGAACTCACCAAGGCTCATCAGGCCTCACGCGATGCCCGGGGGAAACCCAAGGCGCCCTGTAGGAGATCCAAGAGGTGAGGAAGATCGCAGCGGGTAAGGCTTTTTCCATGCAAAGCAAGTATTTGAGGAGAAAATCATGTTTCTAATTTTGAGTTCGGATTTCTCCAGGGGTATTTGCGGAGCTGCCATGCAGCATATCTGATGCCGCCCAATTCTACCGAGCTGAAGAAAGGAACACTGCGGATAAGCTTTTCTGGTCGCAGTATCTAGCACTGAATTATCCCGTGCCTTTTGCCGATCAACTGAAACATCTGATCGAACTGCATAAGGCGGCCGAGCTAGCCATGAAGGATTTAATTATCCGGCTATGGCCCACCGAGCCGATTCCAGGCAGCTACTTCGGGCTCGTGAAGCGGCTTGTGAGTGCCTGCCCTCGACTTGATGTCATCAAGCGGTCGGTCTGTATGGAAGGTGCTCGAATGGCCTTCGCCCGTGCAAAGGTGCACTGGGGGAAGATGGACGCTGAAAAGCTGATGACCGAGGGACCGCCAGAGGGGAAGGAGCACCACAAGCCTGAGTTATATTATGATAGTGTCCTGAAAGGGGCCCGCCTTGCGACGGAGCAATGCACCAAGGACATTATATTTCCATGAATACAGTCACGTTGTCCTTTGTAATGTTGAACAAGGTCATTTCTATTATTTATTACATGTTATTTTAAAGGTTTTCCTCTTGCGCGGCTGAGGGAGTCCTAGATCAGGGGGTATCCGGACAGCCGGACTATATACATCGTCCGGACTATTGAAGCATGAAGATACAAAACTCAAGACTTCGTCCCGTGTCCGGATGGGACTCTCCTTTGCGTGGAAGACAAGCTTGGCGATCCAGATATTGTATTTCCTTCCTTGTAGTTGACTCCATGTAAACCCTAGCCCTCTCCGGTGTCTATATAAACCGGAGAGGTTGGTCCTTAGAAGGCCAATCACAATTACAATCATAATCATCATAGGCTAGCTTCTAGGGTTTAGCCTCCACGATCTCGTGGTAGATCTACTCTTGTACTACTCATATCATTAATATTAATCAAGCAGGAAGTAGGGTTTTACCTCCATCGAGATGGCCCGAACCTGGGTAAACATTGTGTCCCTCGCTTCCTGTTACCATCAGCCTAAGACGCACAGATCGGGACCCCCTACCCGAGATCCGCCGGTTTTGACACCGACATTGGTGCTTTCATTGAGAGTTCCTCTGTGTCGTCGCTGCAAGGCTTGATGGCGCCTTCAATCGTCGGCAACACGGTCCAGGGCGAGACTTTTCTCCCCGGACAGATCTTCGTGTTCGGTGGCTTCGCACTGTGGGCCAATTCGCTTGGTCATCTGGAGCAGATCGACAGCTATGCCCCTGGCCACCAGGTCAGGTTTGGAAACCTGAACCGCACGGCTGATATCCACGGAGACTCGATCTTTGATGGAATCGGGCCTGCGCTAGGAGCGTCGGGCAGTCACGATGAGCACGGCCTAGACCTGCTGTCGGACAGTGCTCGGATATTACCCTTGCAGTAGTCCTGGACCTAAATCTGGAGCAAACTGCATGGCCCAAGGAAGGGTGGATGGACTCCGCCCCGCAGGCCGCACACTCATCGGCGGTAGAGCCGAACACATGCCTTACTTTTAGGGAAGCCTGTGACTCCGGACCCCCGGACTCGTATCCAGTTGTAGGTTCCAGTCCGCGCGCTCCCAAGCCTGTCGAGCCTGGTTGGGCTCCGGTAATGGAGTTTACCGCTGCGGATATCTTTCAGCACTCGCCCTTTAGAGACATGCTGAACTCATTAAAGTCTCTCTCTTTGTCAGGATGCTCTTGGCCGAACTATGTCCGGCTCGAGTGGGAAGCCGACGACGAAGGAATTCGTTGCCCACCCACCACCCACTTCATAGCCACGGTTGATGATAAAACCCCCGGGCAAAAGCCAAAACGACGGTGCAGACACCGCTCAAAATCCAGCAACAGTAAAAATAGCGACAAGAGCGCCAGAAAGATCGAGACCCGAGTCAACTCCGAAGGCAACAATGACCATACGGACCCAGCGATGGAGCAGGACAAGCCAGGTCATGCCGAACACAGTCCGAAACGGACGCCCGATCACAATGATCCCGAGGGATGAGTTCATCAAACTGCCCCAGGACAAGAACAAGGTCCGAATGACGACGCATTCATCATCCCGGAAACACGCGTGGAATGAGATAATCTCCACAGAAAGCTCATGGCCACCGCAAGAAGTCTAAAGAAGTAGAAGCAACGGCTAAAAGCCGCACAGGAAATGCTCAATCGCAGATGGAACAAAGTGCTAGACACTAAAGAAATATATGGCGACGATCGCAATACAAAGAGCTATCCAAAACGTAAGCTACTGCCAGAATTCGACGACGAGGCCGTTCCACCAAAGAATACCACGACCAGGAGGCCAGACGTACCGCTTCATAACCGCAACAGAGCGGCTACCGACGCCGCGCACGATTTGCGTGAGCACCTGGATAAGAAAGCCAGCATGGCCAGGTCCATCTACGGATCTAAAGGACACACCCCAGCTAGGGACTATGGTCACCAAAACGATCATACCAACCAAATACCAGTTCAAAATAAGCACCGGACACAACAACAGCCGACGGCATGCCACAACACGTCCATATACAGAGGGGCTGCCCACCCCTTGTGCTTCATCGAAGAAGTACTGGACCATGAATTTCCGCAAGGTTTTAAACCAGTGAACATAGAGGCATACGACGGAACGACAGACCCAGGGGTCTGGATCAAGGATTTTATCCTGCATATTCACATGGCTCGTGGGGATGACCTCCACGCCATCAAATACCTTCCCCTCAAGTTGAAGGGACCAGCTCGACACTGGTTGAAGAGCCTCCCCGAAAATTCAATTGGGAGTTGGGAGGAACTCGAGGATGCTTTTAGGGCCAATTTTCATGGGACTTATGTCCAGCGTCCAGATGCGGATGATTTAAGTAACATAATCCAACAGCCTGGAGAGTCCGCCCGCAAGCTTTGGAACAGATTCCTCACTAAGAAGAATCAAATTGTCGATTGTCCGGATGCCGAAGCCTTAGCGGCATTCAAACACAGCATCCGCGACGAGTGGCTCACCAGACACCTCGGCCAAGAAAAGCCAAGGACAATGGCAGCCTTAACAAGCCTTATGACCCGCTTTTGCGCGGGTGAAGATAGCTGACTGGCCTGTAAAGGCACCAGTGATCCCAGCACATCCGAAATAAGGGATGGCAATGGGAAGCCACGGCGTAATAAAAACAAACGTGAAAACAAGGAAGAGAGTCCGGACAAAACAACGGTAAATGCCGGATTTAGGGGCTCTCAACCCGATCAACAAAAGAAGCCACTTAAATGCAGTAAAGAGGGACCGTCCGGTCTGAACAGAGTCCTGGATAGACTGTGCCAAATTCATGGCACCCCCGACAAACCTGCGAACCACACGCACAGAGAATGCTGGGTCTTCAAGCAGGCCGACAAATTAAATGCCGAACACAAGGGAAGGGAAACACCAAGTGAAGACGAGGATGAACCTCGTCAGCCGAACACTGGGGGACAGAAAAAATTCCCACCAGAGGTTAAAACAGTAAACATGATCCATGCGACTCACACATCCGTGAGAAGGCACGAACGCGCACTCAAAGACGCCTATGCTATAGAGCCCATCGTACCCACACCTAACTACTGGATTGCTTGTCCAATCACCTTCGATCACAAGAACCGCCTGACTAGTGTTCGACGCGGAGGAGCAGAGGCCTTGGTGCTTGACCCAATAATCAACGGATACCATCTCACCCACGTCCTTATGGACGGCGCCAGTAGTCTCAATTTAATATACCAGGACACTGTCCGCAGAATGGGGATAGACCCATCCAGAATTAACCAAAGCAACACCACCTTTGAAGGGGTGATACCAGGCGTTGAAGCCTACGACAGGGGCTCCGTCGTGCTGGAGGTAACATTCTGCTCTCCAGGCAACTCCAGAAGCGAAGAACTACTCTTCACCATTGCACCCTTCCAAAGCAGCTATCACGCATTGCTTGGAAGAGCGGCCTTCGTCCGCTTCAACGCAATACCGCACTATGCCTACCTTACACTCAAGATGCCCGGTCCACGTGGCATCATCACCGTTAACGGAAACACAGAGCGCTCTTCACGCGCAGAGGAACACGCGACGGCCCTAGCGGCCGGACTATGAGCGGCCTCCAATATCAGAAATTATGACTAGTCATTAAGACCACAGACACGGTTAGACGAGTCCGGCAGCCCGGATAAAACTGATCCAGGGCATTGTATATGTAATCCCATAGAGGACACCAGGGGCTATAAATATAGCCCCACACTTGGCTCAACCTTATTGGAAGGCCAACGTCTTAAACTTTTATTATCCATCGCATACTTACGTTGTACTCTCCTACACGAGTTTTCTTTTTTTACAGACAACATCTGTGTGATACCCTTCCAGGATATGGCACAACGGAGACAAAGGCGCAGATGTGCAGCAGGGCCCCGCTCAAAGGTTTCTCTTTAGATTAAGCCCCTGTGTAAACCTTTTATATTGCCTCTTGTTGTTCACACATCACATGGGTACTACACCCACAGAGGATACTGCCGTTATTGGCATTTCGCCACGACAGATTAACGCACGTACCTGGAAATACAGGGTTTATAATGAATGGGCATTCTTCAGCCCATTTTCTGCTATAAAGTCCGAATACCTTCGGGAGTGTTCGGCGTCACGAGTTTGGCCCTATATGCATCAGCTCCGAATCATGTCTTTGGTCAAATGTTGGGTTTGCCAGGCTCCTGGGTTTGCCGCCTTACGTTCCGTTCTTATCAGCTAAGGTGGCCAAAGAAGAACTACTACGATTGTGCCCTGGTTATTTCGGATGAGCGCCTTAGTAGAGAAAGCCGAAAACTGACTGTCATGATACAGCGAGAGACTGTTCAACCACTCGAAGACTTATCGGAATCTTTAGGATCCCTCCGCATTAACAAAGGACCATTTCCTGGTCATGTACACACACGCCCGTATTCGGATGCACGCGAAGATACCAGGGGCTACATAGTAGCCCCACCATTAGACGCCTCCATGGCTAAGCGAAAGTGTTACATCTATATAGTCCGGTTGCCTAGTTCGACCTGCGATCACCTCCTTAATGGACCAAGACGTTGGATCAAGTGTGATTACACATACTTTTCGAGAACACCCCCGCATTGTATGTGTGGGGGCTGAAGCCAACGACTGCTAACTTTCGGATTATATATATAAACGGCCGCAAAGGAGACACAATAATACTTTCAGGCAAAAAGTATAAATATAGCCTTATAACCAAAATAACATTGTCTTTACAATGATTCGATTTGTCACTCGAATAATACATTCTTCGAGCACTGTGCCCCTATTAAGCGGGCACCTTCTGTCACCTGCTCCAAGTAGTGCTCGGCCAGATACTGGCCTTCCGCCGGATCCTGGGTCGCTACAATGGTGGCCTCCATATCTGTCCAATAGGCTTTAACGCGGGTAAGAGCCATTCGTGCACCCTCTATGCACGCCGACCTTCTCATGGCATCGATCTGAGGCACGACCCCAAGGAACTGTTGCACCAAACCAAAGTAACTGTTCGGCTTAGGCCCCTTTGGCCAAAGATGGTCTATTACAGACCGCATTGCAAGCCCGGACAACCTATGAAGCTCCGCCACAGCAGCCATCTTCTCACTTAACGGCACCGGGCGCGCGGGAGCATTGAATTGCAACCAGAAAAGCTTCTCCACTTCTTTATCACCTTGATCCTCGAAAAACATGGCTGCATCAGCTGTACTCTTCCCCAAGTCCGCATATGCATCTGCAGGACTCCAGTGTCCATCCAGAGGAGCATACTTCGGATCCAAAAACTTCGTCCGCAGTAAGTAGGAGCCCCCAGCCGTGATTTTACCTGCCTGTTGAAGATCCTCCCGCACACCCCTGACCTCGGTCCCCATCTCCTTGGTGGCATTAAGTGCCTTGTTCAGGTCAGCCGAACTAGTCTTACTCTCCTTTTCAAGGAGTTCATACCGGTCGGCGGCATTTTTCAACTCCACAACCATTTCGGCTATCTTTTCCTCGCTTCGGCGATGAGCAGCCTGTTCGGCTCTAAATTCTTCGGCCGCCTTTAGGGCAGCCGCACTGCTAACCCGAGCTTGTTCCTTGGCCTGGGCAAGTTCTGCCCTCAGGGCTTCCGCGGCAGCAGCACCGTTTGCAGTCCAAACATATGGCATTAATATTATGCCACTCTCATATTTTCCTATACAACATAATAAGGAAAGCAGAGCACATACATTGTGACTCGTCCAGCCGCTTGTTCACTAGCGTGATATCGGCATCAATAGATCCGATCTGCCTCCTTAGCTCGGCAACTTCAACGGACTGGTCGGCTGCCGGACCCTTAGATACCTGCGCATATGTACAGCACAATCATTACTATATGATCCCCCGTTTGCCGCCTAGGGCGGTCAACCAGGGTCTAAGGGGCTACTATCCATATGGAGCACACCTAGCGCGTGCCTCACAGCCAAAAATAGTGTATTTTTCACTACATACCTCAAAGCCTCTGAGCAGGCTCGTAAATGCTTCATTCAAACCACTTGTGGCGGATGAAATCTTCTTGAGCACCGCACTCATTAATGAGCAGTGCTCCTTAGAGCACAGCTTGCTCCAGAAGGCTTGTCAGTATGTTCGGTCGGGCATTGAACTGTGTCGGACCCTTCTCATCGCCCCCCGTGGGAGCCAAACACTCCGGGCCCAGGGCGGCTGACGTATTGGCTTCCGGCTTCGGCAGATCCAGACTCCTCCGTGACGACACCTCGGTGTCGCCCGCTTTATGAGGCGGAGAGGTGGGCGGGGTCTCACTCTCCATCATCCCCGGAGGAAGATCCCCCGAAGACGAACTCTGTTGAGAAGAGCTGCTAGCCGGACTGCAAAAGACGAATCCTAGTTATTGATCTAGGAGAAACGCAATACCTTCGAATTAACGATTAACTTACAGCTCGATGGAGGGCTGGCCCGTTGGCGGGCATGATGCGGTGAGGGTGCCCGTCAGCGCAGAGCCCCATGGTGATACCTTTTCCCCTGGTTTAGGCATTTCCGTCTCCAAGTCTTTGGAGGCGGCCCTTTTCTTCCCGCGCGGGGAGGAGGCTTTAGCCTCCCCTTCCCGACTATCCTCCTGAGGGGAGGTGATAATTCCCCCGGTTCGGATGCGTAGTGTGTGAAGTTCGGTTTCTTTGTTCTTCCCCTTGACTTTCCCTGAGGGCATTCTGTTGAGCACCCTGTCAAGCATCTTGGCAATAGAGGGACTAGGCGAGCCTTCGGGAAGTGGCGCCGGACACCTGGTTCTCTCCGCCTTGCTGAGCCATTCCTGGCCACAGATGATTTTCAGAATGACAACTATGACAAATATAAAACAAAGTGTCCGATATCAAGGTTACTTACTTGGGTATCTAGGCGATTGCAGCTTAGGCCCGCATCCTCGGTGGTGTCCGGACACTCTACTTTTGGTCCGAAGAATAATTTGCACATCCCTTCGAGCTTCAGGCCGAAAAAGTGCTTAACAGTCCGCGGACCCTCTGGATTGAACTCCCACATCCGGAGAGGCCGGCGTTGGCACGGCAGCATCCGTCGGATTAACATCACTTGCATTATGCTGACAAGGTTAATGTCCCTCTCAAGAAGCTCCCGGATGCAGCTCTGCAATACTGGTACATCGCCAGTGAGCCCCCAATTCTGTCCTACGTCGGTCCAAGAGGCTAGTTGTGACGGAGGGCCCAAGCGGAACTTGGGGGCGGCCACCCACTTTGTGCCTCTGGGAGCCGTGACATAAAACCACCTCCGTTGCCATACATCGGATACTTCTGGGAAAGAACCCTCTAGCCATGGGGCGTCGACGTTCCTGCTTATTATGGCACCTCCGCACTCCACATGTCGCCCCTCGATCATCTTCGGCTTCACATTAAAGGTCTTGAGCCATAAGCCGAAGTGTGGAGTGATGTGGAGAAAAGCCTCGCACACAATGATGAACGACGAGATATGGAGGATAGCATCTGGAGCTAGATCATGAAAATCCAACTCGTAATAGAACATGAGCCCCCTCACAAAGGGATCGAGGGTGAGTCCCAAGCCATGGAGGAAGTGAGGAACAAACACGACGCTCTCATTGGGCTCTGGTGTAGGGATGACCTGCCCTGGAGCAGGAAGCCTGTGCTGGATGTCGGTGGTCAGATATCTGACCTCCCTAAGCTTCGCAATGTCCTCCTCTTGGATCGAGGAGGCCACCCACCGGCCTTGAGGGTTGGATCCGGACATATTGGAGGATCTGGGGTGTGGGAGCTTAGGTCTCGGGTGTTAGAACTCGAGGTGCGGGAACGCGCGAGGGAGGTGGAAAAGAGGCATAGGCCTCGGCCCCTTTATAAAGGGGGTGAATATCAAGAGTCCTCAGTGTGACCGCTTGAGGCTTATCTAAAAGCACACGGAGTCATGCCAACGGTCGTAGTGGGGTTGTACACGCCCATATTGATGGCAGATCCCGTAATAAGAGTAACACGATCTCTGCTTTGGCAGGACATGCCAACAAAACCGCCTCGCAACACGAGTCGAGGTGGGGAGAGAAACGCCGGTTCGTGTTGGACCAGGCCACGATGAAAAGGCACGACGTACGAAGGTTGCCAGCAGATCAGATTTATGTTATGTTCCCTACGATGGTATGTGAGAATCATCTCGCAGATCCGGACATGGTCTAAGTGTTCGATAATTACTTTGGAGTATTCGGAGAAGGAACCCGCCTTGCAATGCCGAAGACAAGACTACGAGCCGGACTCATCGTCATTGAAGCTTGGTTCAGGGGCTACTGAGGGAGTCCTGGATTAGGGGGTATCAGGACAGCCGGACTATATACATCGTCCGGACTATTGAAGCATGAAGATACAAGACTCAAGACTTCGTCCCGTGTCTGGATGGGACTCTCCTTTGCGTGGAAGACAAGCTTGGCAATCCGGATATTGTATTTCCTTCCTTGTAGCCGACTCCATGTAAACCCTAGCCCTCTCCGGTGTCTATATAAACCAGAGAGGTTGGTCCTTAGAAGGCCGATCACAATTACACTCATAATCATCATAGGCTAGCTTCTAGGGTTTAGCCTCCACGATCTTGTGGTAGATCTACTCTTGTACTACTCATATTGTTAATATTAATCAAGCAGGAAGTAGGGTTTTACCTCCATCGAGAGGGCCCGAACCTGGGTAAACATTGTGTCCCTTGCTTCCTGTTACCATCAGCCTAAGACGCACAGATCGGGACCCCCTACCAGAGATCCGTTGGTTTTGACACCGACAGCGGCCGTTTTATATATTAATCCTGAGAGTTGTCTAGTCATCGGCTTCTGCCCCCATGTAGGAAGTATGGGGGTGTTCGGGATAAACTTGAGCACTCTTTATCCCAGTTTTGGGTCCTTGAAGGAGGTGTTCAGCACAATGAACTAGGCAATCAGACTATAGGGCTTTATCACTCTCACTTAGCCATAGGAGCTTGACAAAAGGAAGCTAGGCGCAGCCCTCGGTGTTCTGAAGATCGCACGAGGGGCTCTATAAGCACCTAATCGGAAGAAAAGCTGATCCATCGCACACTGCATTAGTTATGGCATTGTGCGGAAGAAATCCTTAAAGATTTTACAACCTCTCGAACAGCTGACCAGCTCTCGCCGTATCATGACAGTCAGTTTTCGGCTTTCTCTACTGAGGCGCTCGTCCAGAAGAACCGGGACACAATTGCAGTAGTTCTCCCTATGTCGCCTTAGCCGATATAGCAGAATGTAAGGCAGCAAAACATGGGAGCCGGGCAAGCCCAACTATTGACCCAAGACATGATTCAGAGCTGATGCATATAATGCTATAAGTTCGGGGTGCCGAACGTCCGGGAAGGTGTTCAGACTTTATTGCCATTATTATGGGTACAATGAAGCCCCTGGCATATTAAGGCATATCACGATGTACGGATGCCATTTTGACGAAGAGTGTCAGTAAGAAACAGCAGCAGATAAGCATCATATAGAGCCACATGTTGTAATTGAATAACACGCCAAGGCGTACGAATACGAGTAATGTGATAGAAAAAGAAATACGACTTCGGAACCTGCTGAGATCAAGCGGGAGGAGGCTGTGTGCGGGTCCGGAGTGTAACCGGATGGTCATCAAGGGGCATCTCTAAGGATTCCCTTACGCATTCGAGTTGTTTCCATGCCGCCCGTCATGGCCTACGTAAAAGTGGACCTGCAAAGATAGTGCAAATAAGATATTTATGTGCCATGGAGCAGTTAAGCCGCATTGTGTGGCTTATCCTAGCTGTGCCTTCGTTTACTGCTGGAGTGTTTTAATTGAGCTCCGGACGAGCCGGTTTATCCTGCTATGGAGTAGTTCGGACTCCCTTGACGGTGTCCGGTAGCTTGGCCGTCGACTCGAGGTTTGATTGAAAGATGCCTTTCGTTGCTTCTACTGTCAAGGCGGCTGTGCATTATTTGGCGCGGAGGTGGAGTTCGGCCTTGCCATTAACCGTTATGACGCCATGCGGACCGGGCATTTTGAGCTTACGGTAGGCATAGTGTGGCACCGCGTCGAATCGAGCAAACGCGGTTCGTCCAAGCAGTGCATGATAATTACTGCGGAAAGGGACGATGTCGAAGACTAACTCTTCGGTACGGTAATTGTTCGGTGATCCTAAGACTACCTCTAGAGTGATGGAGCCTGTACAACGGGCCTCCACACCTGGTATAACACCTTTAAAGGTGGTTTTAGTGGGTTTGATCATCGAATGATCAATACCCATCTTGTGCATTGTGTCTTGATACAACAGGGTTAGACTGCTGCCTCCGTCCATAAGGACTCGTGTGAGGTGGAATCTGTCAATTATTGGGTCAAGGATGAGTGCGGCTGAATTGCTCTGATTGGTATTGGCCGGACGATCCGTATGATCGAAAGTGATCGGCCATAGTTTATATTGTGGGGCGACTGGCTCCGTTAAGTCGACATCCCTAAGAGTGCACGTCCGTTATAGCTTGGGAATGTGGATGGCATTTATCATATTCACCATTTTGATTTGCGGGGGAAATTTCTTTTGCCCTCCTTTGTTGGGTGATCGGGGCTCCTCATCGTCGTCATCGCTTTGAGACCCTTTCTCCTTGTTTTCGGCACATGACCTGCCGGCTTGTTTGAAGACCCAACATTCTCTGTTGGTATGATTGGCTGGTGCTCCTGGGGTGCCATGAATTTGGCATGGACGATCGAGTATGCGGTCCAGACTGGACGGGCCCGAATTGTTCTTTTGAAATGGCTTTTTCCGCTGACCGGACTTAGAGCTGCTGAATCTGGCATTGACCGCCGTGTCTTCGATGTTATCACCATTTTTGCGATGCTTGTGTTTGTTGCGTCGTGGCTTGCTGTTGCTATCTCTGGCCTCTGGTGTGCCAGGGTTGCTTGCTCTGTTGCTGCTTGATACGTCTCCGTTGTATCTATAATTTTTGATTGTTCCATGCCAATATTCTACAACTTTCATATACTTTTGGCAACTTTTTATACTATTTTTTGGGACTAACATATTGATCCAGTGCCAGTGCCAGTTCCTGTTTGTTGCATGTTTTATGTTTCGCAGAAACCCAATATCAAACGTAATCCAAACGGGATAAAAATGGACGGAGAATTAGTTTGGAATATTTGGGATTTTTCGGAGGAAGAATCAACGCGAAACGGTGCCCGAGGTGGCCACGAGACAGGGGGCGCGCCCTCCCCCTGGGCGCGCCTGGCACTCTCGTGGGCCACCCGTAAGGCAGTTGATGCTCTTCTTTTGCCGCAAGAAAGCTAATTTTATGAGAAAAATGTGGGCGAAAGATTCACCCCAATCGGAGCTACGGATCTCCGGATATAAAAGAAACGGTGAAGGGGAAGAATCTGGGAATGCAGAAACAGAGAGGGACAGAGAGATAGATCCAATCTCTGAGGGGATCTCGCCCCTCCCACGCCATGGGAGCCAAGGACCAGAGGGGAAACCCTTCTCTCATCTAGGGAGAAGGTCAAGGAAGAAGAAGAAGAAGAAGAAGGGGGCCCCTCTCCCCCTTGCTTCCGGTGGCGCCGGAACGCTACCGGCGGCCATCATCATCACCGCAATCTTCACCAACAACTTCACCGCCTTCATCACCAACTCTTCCCCCCTTTATGCAGCGGTGTAACCCCTCTCTAACCCGCTGTAATCTCTACTTAAACATGGTGATCAACGCTATATATTATTTCCCAATGATGTATGGCTATCTTATGATGTTTGAGTAGATCGTTTTGTCCTATGGGTTAATTGATGATTGTGATTTGTTTGAGTTGCATGTTTTATTATTGGTGCTGTCCTATGGTGCCCTCCATGTCGCGCAAGCGTGACGGATTCCCGCTGTAGGGTTTGCAATATGTTCATGATTTGCTTATGGTGGGTGGCATGAGTGAACAGAAGCACAGACCCGAGTAAGTAGGTTGTTTGCGTATGTGATAAAGAGGACTTGATACTTTAATGCTATGGTTGGGTTTTACCTTAATGAATCTTTAGTAGTTGCAGATGCTTGTTAGAGTTCCAATCATAAGTGCATATGATCCAAGAAGAGAAAGTATGTTAGCTTATGCCTCTCCCTCAAATAGAATTGCAATAGTGATTACTGGTCTAGTTATCGATTGCCTTGGACAAATAACTTTCTCATAACAAAAAGCTCTCCACTAATACTTACTTTATTGCATCTTTATCTAAACAGCCCCTAGTTTATATTTACGTGCTCTTTATTAACTTGCAAACCTATCCAACAACACCTACAAAGTACTTCTAGTTTCATACTTGTTCTAGGTAAAGCGAACGTCAAGCGTGCGTAGAGTCGTATCTGTGGACGATAGGACTTGAGAGAGTATTTGTTCAACCTTTAGCTCCTCGTTGGGTTCGACACTCTTACTTATCGAAAGAGGCTATAACTATCCCGTATACTTGCGGGTCATCAAGACCTTTTTCTGGCGCCGTTGCCGGGGAGTCATAGCGTGGGGTGAATATTCTCATGTGTGCTTGTTTGCTTTATCACTAAGTAATTTTTATTTGCTGTTCTAAGTTGTTCTTTATCTTTAGTTATGGATATGGAACACGAAATACCAAAAAAATTAGCTGTACTTGCTACTCATGGAGATGGGGAACCTCCTAAAACCCTCGATGCTCGCTATGTTCAAAATATTATGTACTACTTTGATAATCCTGAGAAAACCCCATTCAACTATGTAATGGGAGTAACGTTGTATCAACGTGAATACTTTAGGGATTATCGCTTGACACAAAAGGGAAACTATTATGGGATCAAATTAATATGTTGCGTTGGTATGCTCGGGATCTATGCTTGAGATATGATTATAATTGTTGCTCTAGGATGAAGGCTCCACACCTTCTCTTTTCATGCAAAATTAACGATAATGAAACCTTAGCTTCTTATGCTAATGGTATATATGATTACTATGATGTTGAACGAATTGAAGAATTTTTGCTATTAAGGCTGCTTATGAAATGGAATATTTGTTTGAAAAGTATGAAGCTTTAGATGATGATGTTTATAGGCCTGAAAATTTTGCTATATTGAAATATTTCTATGACAATTATGAATATAATTCCGATATTGATGCTTTTTTTGAGAAAGTCTCCGCTGTCCAAGAAGAGACTAATATTTTGCAGGAAGCTATAGAAGAAGAAATTGATGAAACTGTGAGCTCATTGGATGAAAAAGATGATGAGGAGAGTGAAGAACAAAAGGAGGAAGAGCGGATTGATCACCCGTGCCCACCTTCTAATGAGAGTAACTCTTCAACTCATACATTGTTTAATTCCCCTTCGTGCTTACCGAAGGATGATTGCTATGATGATTGCTATGATCCCGTTGATTCTCTTGAAATATCCCTTATTGATGATGCTTGCTATGCTTGTGGCCAAGATGCCAATATGAATTATGCTTATGGAGATGGACTTGCTATAGTTCCTTATGTTAAACATGAAATTGTTGCTATTGCACCCACGCATGATAATCCTATTATCTTTTTGAATTCTCCCAACTACACTATATCGGAGAAGTTTGTGCTTATTAAGGATTATATTAATGGGTTGCCTTTTACCATTACACATGATAATTTTGATAGATATAATATGCATGTGCTTGCTTCTCCTACTTGCAATTATTATGAGAGAGGAACTGTGTCTCCACCTCTCTATGTTTCCCATATGATAAAATTGCAAGAAACTGCTTATACTATGCATTGGCCTTTATTTGGTGAGCATGAATTGTTCTTTTATGACAAGCCGATGCATAGGAAGAGGGTTAGAATTCGTCATTACATGATATATGTTACATTGTGCTCATTAGTAAATCACAAATCATTGTTAATTAAAATTGGCTTTGATATACCTTGGGATCCGGGTGGATTCATCACTTGAGCACTAAATGCCTAGCTTAATGGGTTTAAAGAAAGCGCTGCCAGGGAGACAACCCGGAAGTTTTAGAGAGTTATTTATTTCTGTTGAGTGCTTTTATATAGTCTAAAAACAAAAAAATAAATAAAGATGGGAACCCTAAAACTTTTCAAAAAGGAAAGTGAAAGTGAGAAAGACAAGCATTGTTGAAGTGGGAGCTAGCCTTGAACTTTGTTCATGCTCATGGATAGTTTGTGAATCTTGATTACAGAAACTTTTCATCAAAAATAATTATCCCCTTGTACAATTCCATTGTATTATAAAAATAATGTGCCAAGGTTTGCCTTTAGGATGTTTACAGTGCTTGTTGGTTTGTACGGTGCAGGACAGAAACTTTGGCTGTAGTGCGCAATTTTACATTTTTGTCTGGAACGTCAAATGGTTCTGATTATTTTTGCAATGTATTCATGTAATTTTTTTATATTTTTACTAATTTTTGTAGAATTGTTGGAGTAACAGAAGTATGGTGGATGTTCAGATTTCTACAGACTGTTCTGTTTTTACAGATTCTGTTTTTGATGCATAGTTTGCTTATTTTGATGAATCTATCAATTTATATCAGTGGATTAAGCCATGAAAAAGTTATAGTACAGTAGACACAATGCAAAAAGAAAATATGAATTGGTTTACAACAGTACTTAGAGTGGTGATTTGCTTTATTATACTAATGAATCTTACCGAGTTTTCTGTTGAAGTTTTGTGTGGATGAAGTGTCTAATCGAGGATGTCTCGATATGAGGAAAGGAAGAGAGACAAGATCTCAAGCTTGGGGATTCCCAAGGCATCCCAAGTAAATATTCAAGGAGACCCAAGCGTCTAAGCTTGGGGATGCCCCGGAAGGCATCCCCTCTTTCTTCAACAAGTATCGGTATGTTTTCGTATTCGTTTCGTTCATGCGATATGTGCAAGTCTTGGAGCGTCTTTTGCATTCAGTTTTCACTTTTCTTTTATGCACCATGCTGGTATGAGATAGTCCTTGGTTGATTTATAGAATGCTCATTGCACTTCACTTAAATCTTTTGAGTTTGGCTTTATAGAATGCTTCATGTGCTTCACTTATATCATTTGAAGTCTGGATTGCCTGTTTCTCTTCACATGGAAAACCGCCATTTGTAGAATGCTCTTTTTCTTCACTTATATTTGTTAGAGCGTGGGCATATCTTTTGTAGAAATAATTAAACTCTCTTGCTTCACTTATATCAATTTAGAGAGATGACGGGAATTGGTCATTCACATGGTTAGTCATAAAATCCTACATAAACTTGTAGATCGCTGAATATGATATGTTTGATTCCTTGCAATAGTTTTGCGATATTGAGATGATAATATGTGGGAGGTACTAGTAGATGGTTGTGTTTAGTAAGGATGTTGGTGTTAAGGCTTGTGATTCCCGAAGCATGCACGTATGGTCTATTAACTATGTAACCAAATTGGCACGCATTGTATTTTGATTGTTTATCTTTGCGTGAAGGTCGGGGGCGCGCGATGGTTAACTCCTACCAACCTCCCCCCTAGGAGCATGCGTGTAGTACTTTGTTTCAAGGGCTAATAAATTTTTGCAATAAGTATGTGAGTTCTTTACAACTAATGTTGAGTCCATGGATTATATGCACTTTTACCTTTCCATCATTGCTAGCCTCTTCGGTACCGTGCATTGCCCTATCCCACCTTGAGAGTTGGTGCAAACTTTGTCGGTACATCCAAGCCCCGTGATATGATACGCTCTATCACACATAAGACTCCTTATATCTTCCTCAAAACAGCCACCATACCTACCTATCATGGCATTTCCATAGCCATTCCGAGATATATTGCCATGCAACTTCCATCATAATCATATACATGACTTGAGCATTCATTGTCATATTGCTTTGCATGATCGTAAGATAGCTAGCATGATGTTTTCATGGATTGTCCGTTTTTTGATGTCATTGCTACGCTAGATCATTGCACATCCCGGTACACCGCCGGAAGCATTCATATAGAGTCATATCTTTGTTCCAGTATCGAGTTGTAATATTGCGTTGTAAGTAAATAGAAGTGTGATGATCATCATTATAGAGCATTGCCCCATGAAAAAAAAGAAAAAAAGAAAAAAGGGGAAGGCCAAAGAAGCCTAAATAAAAAAGGGGGCAAAAGAAGCCCACCCAAAAAAAAGAAAAAAAAAGAAGAAAAAAATAAAAAGAAAAGGGGCAACGTTACTATCCTTTTTCCACACTTGTGCTTCAAAGTAGCACCATGTTCTTCACATAGAGAGTCTCCTATATTGTCACTTTCATATACTAGTGGGAATTTTCATTATAGAACTTGGCTTGTTTATTCCAACGACGGGCTTCCTCAAATGCCCTAGGTCTTCATGAGCAAGCAAGTTGGATGCACACCCACTTAGTTTTAGTTTGAGATTTCATACACTTATAGCTCTTAGTGCATCCATTGCATGGCAATCCCTACTCCTCGCATTGACATCAATTGATGGGCATCTCCATAGCCCGTTGATTAGCCACGTCGATGTGATATTGTATCCCTTTTTGTCTTCTCCACATAACCTCCACCATCATATTCTATTCCACCCATAGTGCTATATCCATGGCTCACGCTCATGTATTGCGTGAAGGTTGAAAAAGTTTGAGAATACTATACTATGAAACAATTGCTTGGCTGACACCGAGATAGGCATGAGGGGTACCTTGTGTTAAGAAAAGGGAGCATACAAGACTATATGATTTTGTAGGGATAACATTCTGGAAGCATTGATATTTTGAAAGACATGATTGTTTGTTGGGATGCCATAAGTATTATTGTTTTTATGTCAAATGATAGACTATTGCCTTGAATCACTCGTGTCTTCATATTCATGCCATGATTAGACATATGATCAAGATTATGCTAGGTAGCATTCTCAAAAATTATCTTTTTATCATTTACCTACTCGAGGACGAGCAGGAATTAAGCTTGGCGATGCTGATACGTCTCTGTCATATCTATAATTTTTGATTGTTCCATGCCAATATTCTACAACTTTCATATACTTTTGGCAACTTTTTATACTATTTTTTGGGACTAACATATTGATCCAGTGCCCAGTGCCAGTTCCTGTTTGTTGCATGTTTTATGTTTCACAGAAACCCAATATCAAACGGAATCCAAACGGGATAAAAACGGACGGAGAATTATTTTGGTATATTTGGGATTTTCCGGAGGAAGAATCAACGCGAAACGGTGCCCGAGGTGGCCACGAGACAGGGGGGCACGCCCTCCCCCTGGGCACGCTGGAACTCTCTTGGGCCACCCGTAAGGCGGTCGATGCTCTTCTTTTGCCGCAAGAAACCTAATTTTATGAGAAAAATTTGGGCGAAAGATTCACCCCAATCGGAGTTACGAATCTCCGGATATAAAAGAAACGGTGAAGGTGCAGAATCTGGGAACGCAGAAACAGAGAGGGACAGAGAGATAGATCCAATCTCGGAGGGGCTCTCGCCCCTCCCACGCCATGGGAGCCAAGGACCAGAGGGGAAACCCTTCTCCCATCTAGGTAGAAGGTCAAGGAAGAAGAAGAAGAAGAAGAAGAAGAAGAAGGGGGGTCCTCTCCCCCTTGCTTCCGGTGGCGCCGGAACGCCACCGGGGGCCATCATCATCACCGCGATCTTCACCAACAACTTCGCCGCCTTCATCACCAACTCTTCCCCCTCTATGCAGCGGTGTAACCCCTCTCTTACCCACTGTAATCTCTACTTAAACATGGTGCTCAACGCTATATGTTATTTCCCAATGATGTATGACTATCTTATGATGTTTGAGTAGATCCATTTTGTCCTATGGGTTAATTGATGATCGTGATTGGCTTGAATTGCATGTTTTTATTATTGGTGCTATCCTATGGTGCCCTCCGTGTCGCACAAGAATGAGGGATTCCCACTGTCAGGTTTGCAATATGTTCATGATTTGCTTATGGTGGGTGGCGTGAGTGAATAGAAGCACAAACCCGAGTAAGTAGGTTGTTTGCGTATGGGATAAAGAGGTCTTGATACTTTAATGTTATGGTTGGGTTTTACCTTAATGAATCTTTAGTAGTTGTGGATGCTTGCTAGAGTTCCAATCATAAGTGCATATGATCCAAGAAGAGAAAGTATGTTAGTGTCGGTGTACTAAAGTAGGGGTACCTTAGTATCCCGAACTTGTGCACGGGCAGTCGCAGCGTCCCGCGGCAAGGCTTGCCGGGTGTCCGCCAAGATCCTCCGTAGTTCCTGTTGATGCCATTCAAGAACAAAGTGTTTTAATTGAGAAGACAAGACCCCGGCAAGAGGAGCTTGCCGGGAAGGCCAACCCAGGCACTTCAAGGAACTTGCCGCGACGCGCCGCGCGTCCTGGCAAGACCCAACGAGCGGCAAGCTTTTGGACGCGACAAGACAACGGCCGCGGCAAGGTGCTTGCCGCAGCGAAGCCACCACTGTATGCCCACGCTCCAGCGCACCCGTCGACGTGTCGCCCTGAGACCATTCCAGACGCACGTGGCGGGAAGCTGTGCAGCCAAGCGGTGCGAGGTGGCAAGTAGAGATGTCGAGAAGGCCATCGTGGCAAGCGGTGGCACCCCTAACGGTCGCTTTTCTGCACTGTTTAGGCGACGCGGACGGGCATTAAATGCTCTTGTCCCCTGCCGTCAGAGTTAGGTAGGGTGCACTGTAGATGGCAGTTGTACCAACCACCCTTTTTACATTTGTACCCTTGCCTGCGTTGCCACCTGTCGGTGACCCCTTTAGCCTATAAAAGGAGGCCCATGCGCAACGTAGAAGGGGTTCGACTCATTCGAAACTAGAACACTCTAACGCTCTCAAGCAAGAGCAGAATACAACCACAAAGCAGCAGTAGGAGTATTATCTCTCCGGAGAGCTCCGAAGCTGGGTAAAAATCGCTCGCGTGCTCCGCCTCGATCCGCTCTTCGTGCGCCCTCCGCTCCCTGCCGGACCGAAAAGGGGCCCTGCCCCATAGGTGTTCGTTTCCCACGACATCTTTGGCGCGCCAGGTAGGGGGCGTCGAGGTTGTGTGAACCCGATCCGGCGTTCACGCGAGCCAGTTCATCATCATCTTCATCGACATGCCACCGAAGAAGAAGGCTTCGGAGGTGGCTGCTCCGTCCACGTCGATCCCACCGCCACCGGAGCAAACGGGCAGTGGGGTAGACACCGGCGGAGGAGCGGGCGCCGATGAGGGAGCTCACGTCGTTACCAGATCCAAGGACAAGGCCCTGCAAACTTCGGCGTCCCTACACGCACCGCGCCCATCTCAGGAGGCGCGGGATCGACAGCATCATGGTGCTCGCAGCACCGTACTCGCATTAGAACAAGGCCAAGCTGGTGGATCTCGGGGCGTTCAAGACCAGCATGCACGCCAGCATGCCGGCACGAGTGAAGTACGGTCGCCTGGACGGGGTACTGCTCCTTCCAACCCAGTTGGAAGTCCGAGCATATCCCGCTCCTCGCGCCGTTCACCGCCGCCACCGAAGACTCCAGAAGAAGCGTTGGCCCGAGCCCAACTGCTCCTGGACTACCCTCCAACGGCGGACAAGATCGACGATTGGAGGGCCACCATTCAGAGCCTCATCGGCTTCGCCAATGGCGACACTCCCCGGCAACCGAGCACATCGAAGCCGCAGCAAGACGCCCAGGCGCAAGCCGATGGCGATAAGATGGTGGGGGCACAACCACCGTGCACTCCCCGCCCCGAAGGCCAAGATCGCCGACTCGCCAGATCAACCACGACACCGACTCCACGGCGTCATCAGATCCACGAGCTCGTCGCGATCAACGCCAAGTTCTTCAAGAACGACAGCACGAAGACGCTCGCACCCGCATCGAGCATCGGAGAGAAGCGCGGCGTCAATCAGACCAGCATGTTGGGCCCGCTGTTGACATGCATGCGCCAGGGGAACCAAGCGACTAGCCGTATGCGGTAGGTTGCCCTGCGTTTACTCGTGAGCTGCGGCAAGTCCAGTGGCCCAGTACCATGAACTTCAAGCCAGATGTACCGGAGAAGTACGATGGCAGGTTGCATCCGTCGGAGTTCCTCAGCATCTACACCATCGCGGTGCAGGCTGCCGGAGGGCGCGACGAGAAGATCCTCGCCAACTACTTCCCGTTGGTGCTCAAGCCCAACGTCAGATCTTGGCTCATGCACTTGCCGGACAACTCCATCTCCTCATGGGCAGATCTGTGCCATCAGTTTGTCGGCGCCTTCACAGGCGGCCACAAGCCCCATGGCCAGGAGAGCGATCTTCATCTGCTCGCCCAGAAGGAAGGAGAGCCCCTGCGCAAGTACATTCAGAGATTCAGCCAGGTGCAGCGCAACATCCCAGACGTCCACCCTGCTGCGGTTATCAGCGCGTTCCATCAGAACGTGCAAAACCGCAGGATGAGGGAGGAGATGGCGATGTGCAAGATTAGAGACGTCAGTGAGCTATATGCCCTGGCCGACAAGTGTGCACGTGCTTAAGAAGGAAGAAAACTCCCCGGAGAGAACACAGGAGCAGGGGGGTCTGACAGTGAGGATGCTGCCCCGGCAAAGAAAAACCGGCGGCGGAACAACAGAAGAAGGAAAGGCAAAGATGTTCCAGCTGTCGAGCAGTCCGGCAACGGAGGTGGCGCCAAGGAAGCAGAACCTGTGGCGGCCGCCGACAAGCAGGGCGGCTCCGACAAGCAGTACTGCAAGATTCACCGTACCAAGGGCCATGATCTCCAAAGTTGCAAGAAGGTCGAGCAGCTCGTTGAGCTGCAAAAAGCTGAGTACGAGCAACGTGACAAGGAAAAAGCCTAGGAAGGTACGGGCGGATCCGGCAAGAAGCGTCCCGACCGGGGAGGACGCCGCGGCAAGGCCAAGCAGCGGCAAGGAGACAGGCCTCCCCGCGGCCGCGACAAAGATGAAGATGAGGATGAAGATGAGGACATGGATGATGATGAGGCCGACGAGCAGGAGTTCCAGAAAGCGACAGAGGTTCTGTGCGTTGACGGTGGTGCTTCTCTGCATACCTCGCACCGCCAGCTCAAACAGTGGGTGCGAGAAGTTAATGCAGCAGAACCATCAGTTGAGTCACGCAAGCCCCTGAAATGGTCCAGCACGCCTATTATCTTTGACATTGAGGACCACCCTGATCGCATCACTGCGGTCGGGTGCTTGCCGATGTTGGTTTCACCAACTATCCGCAACCTCAAAGTCACAAAGATGCTAGTTGACGGCGGGGCCGGCTTGAATCTGATCTCCTCCGCGGTACTCCAGAAGCTCCAAATCCCCGACAGCGAGCTCGAAGAGACCGGTACTTTCCAGGGAATCAATCCGGGAAGGAGCAAGCCGAAGGGGAAGATCACGTTGCCAGTGACATTTGGCAGCGAGCTTAACTTCAGAACAGAGAAAGTCACTTTTGATGTTGCTGATTTCCCATTGCCCTACAATGGGATACTTGGCCGACCAGCGCTCGCCAAGTTCATGGCAGCATCCCACTATGCCTACAACATGCTCAAGATCCCAGGTCCGATAAGTGTCATCTCTGTCCCTGGCAACAAGAAAGATGCCCTTATCTGTACCGACAAGATCTACCGGGAAGCAGCAGCCGCAGCCGAACGCAAACCACTTGCCGCTGAAGCTCCCGGGGGGAAGAAGAAGACCAAGTCTGGCAAGAGCTCTGATGCCCACTCCGGCAAGCGCACCTCTTCGGAGTGCTGCGCTACCGTCGAGGACGCACCATCGAGCTCCACCGGCAAGTGTAAGAAGGCGAAGGCAGCTCCGCCTGAGACTAAGAAAGTGGCCGCCAAGGAGGACGGCACTGGTGGTACCTTCACCATCAGTGCCACGCTTGATCCTAAATAGGAAAGCGCGCTTGTTGCTTTCCTGTGGGCGAATGTCGATGTGTTTGCATGGCAACCATCTGACATCCCCGGTGTTCCCAGGAAAGTAATTGAGCACCACCTTGCCGTCTGTCCTCACGCGCGGCCCATCAAGCAGAAAGTCAGAAAACAAGCAGTGGAGCGCCAAGAATTCATTCAGAATAGATCAAGAAGTTGGAAGCAGCAGGCCTGGTCAGAGGAGTGCTCCATCCAATGTGGCTGGCCAATCCTGTAGTCGTGCGCAAGGCGAATGGAAAATGGAGGCTTTGTATAGACTTCACTGATGTTAATAAAGCTTGTCCCAAGGATCCATTTCCCTTGCCGCGCATTGACCAGATTGTCGACTCCACGGCAGGCTGTGATTTGCTTTCATTTCTTGATGCATATTCAGGATATCATCAGATCTTCATGGCAGAAGAGGATGAGGAGAAAACCGCATTCATTACTCCATGTGGCACGTACTGCTTTGTACGGATGCCTTTCGGACTAAAGAATGCTGGTTCAACATTTGCAAGGGTAGTTCACGAAGCTTTTGAGCCACAGTTGCATAGAAATGTAGAGGCTTACATGGATGACATAGTGGTCAAGAGCAAAGACAGAGCAACTCTGATTCAAGATTTGGACGAGACCTTTGCAAATCTGCGCAAGATCAATCTCAAACTAAACCCCGAGAAGTGCGTGTTTGGAGTCCCTTCCGGCAAGCTTCTCGGGTTCTTTGTGTCTCAGCGGGGGATTGAGGCTAATCCCGACAAGATCAAGGCCATTGAACAGATCAAAGCACCGAAGCGCGTCAAGGATGTGCGAAGGCTTGCCGGCTGCGTAGCTGCTCTCAGCAGGTTCATCTCTAAGTCTACTGAGCGCGCCCTGCCATTTTTCAAAATATTGAAAAAGGCAGGTCCAATGAAATGGACTCCAGAAGCGAAGGCTACGCTGCAGGACTTGAAGAGATACCTGTCCTCCACTCCAATACTTGTCGCATCTAAACCACAAGAGAAGTTGGTGCTATATCTAGCGGCAACCAATCAAGTGGTTAGTGCTGCGTTAGTGGCGGAAAGGGAGGCGGATGATGAGCCAGCAGCCGCGGCAAGCGCATCCAGCGACAAGCAGGGGGCTTCCCCGACAAGCTCTGATCTCGGCAAGGATGAATCTGTGCAGCCACAAGAAGAGAAGCAGAAGAAAATGGTGCAGCGCCCAGTTTACTTTGTCAGTTCCCTTCTGCAGGGGGCTAGATCAAGGTACTCTGGTGTGCAGAAATTGCTTTTCGGCCTTCTCATGGCCTCGAGAAAGCTGCGCCATTACTTTCAAGCACATGAGATCACAGTTGTCACTCGCTTTCCGTTGAAAAGGATACTGCAGAATCCAGAAGCAACAGGCAGGATTGTCGAGTGGGCACTGGAATTGTCAAGCTTTGGCCTCAGGTTTGAGAGTACTTCAACTATCCAGAGCCGAGCATTGGCAGAATTCATAGCAGAATGGACGCCAACACCTGATGAAGAAACTCCAGAGATGAGCATCCCTGTCAAGGAAGCAAGCAAAGAATGGATCATGTACTTTGATGGTGCCTTCTCGCTGCAAGGCGCCGGTGCGGGCGTGTTACTTGTCGCACCCACCGGAGAGCACCTCAAGTACGTCGTCCAGATGCACTTTCCCAAGGAGCAAGCTACAAACAACACTGCAGAATATGAAGGCTTGCTTGCCGGACTCAGAATCTCGGCAGACCTTGGGATCAAGAAGCTTATTGTTAGGGGTGACTCACAGCTTGTCGTCCGCCAAGTAAACAAAGATTATCAGAGTCCGTTGATGGAAGCTTACATCGATGAAGTAAGAAAGTTGGAAGAGCATTTTGACGGCCTGCAGATGGAACATGTTCCAAGAGCCCAGAACGATGTTGCCGATGGCCTGTCAAAATGCGCTGCATTAAAGTTACATGTGGAACCAGGGATCTTTGTGCTCAGGCTGACTCAGCCATCTGTGATACCATCAACTGGACAAAGCAAGAAGAGAAAGTTGATTTCCGGTGACTACTTTCCAGCTGAGCTCCCCGGAGCCGCCGCCAAGAAGGTCCCCAAGATCAACACCAAGAGTGCTGAGGAGCAGTCTGCTCTAACAAACCCTAAGGTTTGTTCCGTTGAGGCAGACGCTCCCGACAAGTTTTGCTCCGGCAAGCTTGCTGGGGAACATCAAGCTCCGGCTGAGCCGCAGGTTCTTGCCGTAGAAGCAGATGTTCCCGCAGCAGCATTTGTGCCTTTAGTCCTTGTTGTTGAGCCGCAAGCTCCAGCATGGGCACAGCAGATTGTTCGTTTCCTTCAGACAGGAGAACTTCCCGAAGAGCAAGAAGAAGCGGAGAGAGTAGCCTGGCAATCAAGTATGTACCTGTTTGTCGACAACATACTGTACAGAAGAAGATTCAACGGAGTGAAATTGAAGTGCATTCCCTGGGAAGATGGACAGACACTGTTGGCGGAGATACATGGAGGCATATGTGGTCATCACATTGGCGCAAGAGCACTTGCCGGCAAAGCTTTCCGGCAAGGTTTCTTTTGGCCAACAGCCCTCCAGGATGCAACTGCACAAGTAACCAAGTGTGAAGCGTGCCAGTTCCACTCCAAGCAGATACATCAACCAGCTCAAGCTCTCCAGACGATCCCTTTATCCTGGCCATTTTCGGTCTGGGGGCTCGACATCCTCGGCCCCTTTCCCCGAGATGTCGGGGGCTTTGAGTACTTGTACGTGGCAATCGACAAGTTCACAAAGTGGCCGGAAGTGGAAGCAGTGAGGAAGGTGACAGCACAGTCCGCAGTCAAGTTCTTCAGGTCAATTGTTTGCCGTTTCGGAGTCCCTAACAGGATCATCACCGACAATGGCACACAATTTACGAGCCGCACCTTCATGCAGTATGTCCAAGAACTTGGCGCCAAGGTCTGCTTCGCTTCTGTTGCTCACCCAAGAAGCAACGGTCAAGCGGAGAGGGCAAACGCTGAAGTGCTGCGCGGGCTCAAGACCAGGCCTTTCGACAGGCTGCACAAGTGCGGAAGGAATTGGATCGAGGAGCTACCAGTGGTTCTTTGGTCGATCAGGACGACGCCAAATCGAGCCACTGGCCAGACGCCTTTAGCTCTAGTCTATGGAGCAGAGGAAGTTCTCCCCACGGAACTCGTATACGGATCACCTCGAGTGCTCGCTTATGATGAGCTTGAGCAAGAGCAGCTGCGACAAGATGACGCGCTGCTCCTTGAGGAAGATCGTCTTTAGGCTGCTGTACGAGCTGCTCGATATCAGCAAGCTTTGCGCCGCTACCATAGCCGCAAAGTCAATGCTAGAAGTCTCGAGGAAGGCGACCTTGTTCTTCGGCGCGTTCAATCCGCCAAGAATTCCAACAAGTTGACGCCGAAGTGGGAAGGCCCTTATCGGGTGAAACGAGTCACTAGGCCTGGCGCTGTCCGCCTTGAGACCGAAGATGGCTTTCCGGTGAGCAACTCCTGGAACATTGAGCATCTTCGTAAGTTTTACCCATAAGGCGCGGTTGCCGGAACCTGTTCCGGCAACCACCTTTTGTACAAACCTTGCCACTATTGCATGTAACCCTTTGTACAAAGCCGGGCGCAGATCCCGTGCATAAATAAAGATCATATGCTCCGCACATCTTGTCAAATTTCATGCTTTTTTCTTTTTTGCATGTATAATCTGACATTTCGTGCAGAACTTGCCCTCGGTAAGCAATAACGAGCCTTGAGGCTCCATATCTTTATTTTCTCTTCTTTCTTTTCCTCAAAAAGAAGGTTCCTTCGCCCACAAGTTCACCGGGGGGGGGGGGGGAGAGGAGAAGATAATGGTGTGGACCAGGCGTCGTTCAAGAAAGCATCGCCTTGCCGGGACGAAAACGACAAAAAAGCTAAGTTGCCAAAGTTTGAGCACAATCAGTTTTAAAATTTCTTAAGTTATCTTCCTTGAACGACCATGCTTTGTATGGAAAACCTGTGCGCGGAGGAACCGACTCGCAGCTAGTTGCGCCCTTACTTTGTTTCGAGTCCGCTCAACGACTTAAGTGTGCTGCGACTAGTTGCGACAAGGTTTCTTGCCGGAAGCAGCACCGCCAGCAGGCTGCTGATGTTCCGCACTCAGCGCTCGCGGCAAGGGTGCCTGCGCCGGCAAGTTCCCTAAAAGCGTAGGGTAAAAACATACAAAGAAAGGAATCAAGTAAAGTAAATAACATAGCGAATACTGCCCAAGATAAAGTTATATTACAAAAATGACTTGCCGCGCTCTAATAGATGGTTCCTGTGACATATCTGACAGCGGCAAGAAAAAGGAGAAAATGGGTGGCCTAATCTACGCGGCCACCATCACCCCTCCTGACTTCATTCACCTTGTCCTAAAATGGGTGCGACAAGGGCTTTGAGCTCTGCAAGATCAGCACCCGCCGGCAGCTTCTTGAGGACGTTGGTGTGGTTGAGGCCCGGATTGCGGAAGAGCACCTTCACCAACACCTTCTCCAAGACTCTGGCGCAGATTGCGCGCGACTCGTCAGCCAGCTGCCTTGGGATCCTTTCCCGGAGTTGCTGGAGAGCCGTCGCCACGCCCTTGAAGAACAGGGTGAGCTTGGCGCTGGGCTGGAGGTTTTTGTCGGAGGAGTACCCGAAGCCCTCCAGTTCCAGCTGCGTCAGCTCCTCGTCAATAACTGCAGTGATGTTGACGAGGCCCTCCGTCCAGAGCTCCAAGGTATCCCTGAAGGTGTTCTGGGTCTCGGCGGCCCTCGTCAGCAGCGCCTCATTGGCCTTGAGCTCCTGCTTCAGGTCCTCCTCCCGCTTCTTGGCGCCGTCCAGCGTCTCAGTCAGCGTAGCCAGCTTCAGCTCGAGATCGGCATTGGCTTCCTTGGCGGCGTTCAGCTCCCTGCCCTTCTCAGAGAGACGACCCTGCAGCTCACCATGGGCAAGGGCGTCCTTCTCGCGCTCGCGCTGGAGCGCGGCAAGCTCTTCCTTCTTTGCCTTGAGGGTGGCTTCTAGCTCCGTCACCTTCACCTCCAGCTCCTTCTTGGCGGCCTCGGCAGCTGCAGCAGCATCTTTCGCTTCCTTGAGGGCCCCGCCAAGTGTCTCCTCGCGCGCGGCAAGCTCCTCCTCATAGCTGTCCAAGTTGACCTTCCGCTGCGTCAGCTCGCCTTCTCGCGTGGACATCCCCTCGGTGGCAAGCCGCCGCTGCTCTTCGGCTTCTGCCTTCTTGAGGAGGAAAGCCTTCCATGCCTCAACAAGCTGCGCCCTTTCCTCCGCAATAGACCGGAGGGCTTCTTGGTTGCGGCTCTGGAGCTCCTCCGCATGCTTCTCAATGTCCACTCCCGCCTGCGCGACAAGCGCTTCCCGGGACTCCAGTTTTTCTTGTCGGGCGCGGTAGAGTGACACCAGCTTCCGGAGCAGCTTCTCCTCCTCGGACTCGCCGCTGCTGCTGCTTGGCGCGTCAACCACTGTCAGCCCAGCGGAGGCGAGCACTTCTCCGTCAAAAGCCTCTCCCTCGACTGGCGCCCTGGAGCTTGACGCCCAGGGGAGCTTGATGAATACACCGTCGCCAGCCTTCAAGTAGGCGCCGGGCTGGGCCTCTTGGGAGCCTGGCGCTGCGTCGGCGGCAGAGGGATCGGCGGTCGGCGTAGCGCCTTGCACTCCTGCTGCCCCTGGGTCGTCAGTACGATCGACGGACCCCTCGCCAGTTCCTGTGCCAGCAGCCTTGGCGGCCTCTTCGTTGGCGGGATCATCAGCGCCGGCCTCTTCTTCAGTAGCAGCGGCATCGTCAGTATTGCCGTGCACGTTCTCCTCGCTGGTGGCATCGGTTTCCATCGGCTCCGAGGAGGGAGGATCTGAAGACAGGAAGAGGTAGAAAAAGTCAAGCAAATATCCAAAAAAGAAGATCAGAAGAAGAACCAAGGGAAAGTTTTCTGACAAGAAGGATTACCTGTGCTAGGCTCTGTAACCATAGGCTCCACCACCGGGGGATCACTGGTCCCGTCCCTTGCCAGAGAACGCTCCCTTGCCGGTGAGTCATCCCTTGGCGGCGTAGTGGAAGCAGATAGCACCTCAGGGGCGACTTCTGGCTGTTCCTGGTGAGTCTGTTCTGCTCCTACACGAGCAAATCAACAATCAGGATATCAGTAAGGAAAGAACACCCATGTGCGCCTGACAGCGGAAAGTAAAATTATGAACTTACGCTGGGGGCTGCGCTGGGGGCTGCTTCGGGGAGAGGTTGCCGGGTCCGACAAGGTGGTCTCGGACGCGTCCTCTACTGTCACAACAGGATCGTCCACGATGACAACCACGGGGACCTTGGCCCTCTTTGCCGCTCTCTGGGCCAGAGTCCTGGAAAGGAACAAGGTTCAGAAGAAAGCAGGTCAGATACAAGACAAGAAACAACAAGAATCAAAGAAATATAAGTACGACAGAAAGAAAGTCTTACTGCTCCTCCTCTTCTTCCTCCTCGTCGGAGCTGAGCGCGGAGAGGTCGAAGTCCGGTACTCTTTCAGCGCGACGAGGCGGAGGGGTAGGCTCCCTTGGACGCTTGGCGGGAGCTGCGGCAGGATCAGAAGCGGTGGCCTGAGAAGACCCCGCTCCAGTTGCCGGTGCGGCGTGAGATGCTCCCGCGGCAACGGCGCTTGTCGCGGTGGAGCGTGTCCCGCGGCGCTGCGGCTGTTGGCCCGTCTGCCGCCCTGCTATGTCTCCGGTCCTGCGGAGGCGCCTTCTTGGTTGAGCTGGGGGCTGCACTGGGGGCTCCGCTTGCGGCAAGTTGCTTGAAGACGGTTGGCCGCTTGCGCCCTCGGCGGGCTCGCTCGATTCGGCCTCTGGCTCTCCCTCGCCGACGACCTCCCCGATAAGCTCCTCCCGCTCGGCAAGGCTTGCCGCCTCGGCTGCCTCTGCCTCCTCCATGGTAAACCCGAACTCGCCCGCGGCGGCGGCCGTCGCCGCCTCTTCCGCCCTGGTGGCAATACGCCGCATCTCGTCGTCGGTGGTGTCGCGGGTGAGGCTCCTCTGCTCGTCGGCGCGGATCGCCACCTCCACCAAGTCGTCGAAGAATTGCTGCACGACGTCGTCGGCGGGCTCTTGCCAGGACGGGATAATCCCATGCGAGTCGCACTCCGGCATCATTGCATGGATGCGATCGAGCTGGGAGTTGTTGCATAATGGGACGACACCCTGCGGCAGCCTGAACCACTCGGGATGGTTGGGGTCATGCTTGAACAGTTCCTTGAGCGTCCCATCCAACTCCAAGACAGTGAAAATAAAATTGAGGCCCGGGCGCAGCCTCATGATATCCACCGGACCCCCGAATAGCCAGGCGGGTCTCCCCCTCTCCTACAGAGGGGCAATGCGGCGGCGAAGAAAGTCCGCGCCAACAGCCCCTACAGTAAGCCCGGCAAGCCTGAGCCGCAAGATCCGGGTGGTGGCGATCTTCAGTCTGGCGTCGTCCGCCGCCAGGGCGCTCCAATCGCCGCCTCGCACTACTCGGGTCTGGCGCAAGTTGGTGAATGGCTGCGGGTTCTCATCAACAATCCAACACCAATCCGCTCTCCACTCCTCCCATTTGCTACGGAGCTCCCCCTCCAGATAGACCTCCTTCATGCCGACTCTCGAGATCCAGGCGATCCCGCCAGCTAAGGGCTCTCCTTTCTCGGCCCGGGGCATGAAGTAGTGGCGAAAAAGGGCAACGTTTGGGTGGATCCCGACGAAGTTCTTGCAGAGATGTGCGAAAACCGCCATGGTCAGAACGGCGTTGGGGGTGAAGTCAAGGAGATGAAACCCGTAGGTATTCATGATATCGCAGAAGAAATCGGAAAAGGGCGGGCAGATCCCGCAATAGAAGAATAGTGGGAAGAAAGGGTATCCTTTTGGACATCGTTTTGAAGTAGAAGCTTCGGCGGAGAGTACCTGCGTGCACGAATGCGCCCGCGTCTCCGTCGACCAGAAGAGATAGAACCACTCCTGCAGCTCCTTCGCGGAAAGCTCGGGGGGGGGGGGGGGGGGGAAGTGCTCGCTCCTTGCGCAGTGCCTCAAGCCGCAGCGCCTCGGCCGACTTTGCACCCTTCCCGGTCTTCGGAGCCATGGCGGAGGCGGCGGGGGAGAGCAAGGGCGTTGGCGGCGACGGCGGCGACGGGGGGCGGGGCGCTGCTCTCTTTCGGCTTTGAGAAGCGGAGGGGAGCGGCGGAGATTTCTGAGGAAGCAACTGCAAGTGGCGAAGGTGGGGGAACAGCCCCTGTTTCCCCTGCTTATAAAGAGGAGGAGGCAAACGTTACGCCTTTTTCGATTAAAGAATCACCCAGGATCTCTACCACGACGCCGGGTTTGATGCGTGCTATTACGGGAGGGCGCGGTGGATACGGAGTTAGATTTGGTGTGGACCCAGGACGCGTGTGCCCGTGCCCTGTTTTGGGCCTGGCCCAACAGCGCTCGGCACCGTGTGTGGCCCAGGCCCGGGGGCTCCTGTCGGTGTACTAAAGTATGGGTACCTTAGTATCCCGAACTTGTGCACGGGTAGTCGCAGCGTCCCACGGCAAGGCTTGCCGGGTGTCCGCCAAGATCCTCCGTAGTTCCTATTGATGCCATTCAAGAACAAAGTGTTTTAACTGAGAAGACAAGACCCCGGCAAGAGGAGCTTGCCGGGAAGGACAAGGCCCCGGCAAGAGGAGCTTGCCGGGAAGGCCAACCCAGGCACTTCAAGGAACATGTCGCGACGCGCCGCGCGTCCCGGCAAGACCCGACGAGCGGCAAGCTTTTGGGCGCGACAAGACAACGGCCGCGGCAAGGCGCTTGCCGCGGCGAAGCCACCACTCTGTGCCCACGCTCCAGCGCACCTGTCGACGTGTCACCCTGAGACCATTCCAGACGCACGTGGCGGGAAGCTGTGCAGCCAAGTGGTGCGAGGTGGCAAGTAGAGATGACGAGAAGGCCATCGTGGCAAGCGGTGGCACCCCTAACGATCGCTTTTCTGCACTGTTTAGGCGACGCGGACGGGCATTAAATGCTCTTGTCCCCTGCCGTCAGAGTTAGGTAGGGTGCACTGTAGATGGCAGTTGTACCAACCACCCTTTTTACATTTGTACCCTTGCCTGTGTTGCCACCCTTCGGTGACCCCTTTAGCCTATAAAAGGAGGCCCATGCGCAACGTAGAAGGGGTTTGACTCATTCGAAACTAGAACACTCTCACGCTCTCAAGCAAGAGCAGAATACAACCACAAAGCAGCAGTAGGAGTATTATCTCTCCGGAGAGCTCCGAAGCTGGGTAAAAATCGCTCGCGTGCTCCGCCTCGATCCACTCTTCGTGCGCCCTCCGCTGCCTGCCGGACCGAAAAGGGGCCCTGCCCCATAGGTGTTCGTTTCCCACGACAGTTAGCTTATGTCTCTCCCTCAAATAGAACTGCAATAGTGATTACCGGTCTAGTTATTGATTGCCTTGGACAAATAACTTTCTCGTAACAAAAATCTCTCTACTAATACATACTTTATTGCATCTTTATCTAAACAGCCCCTAGTTTATATTTACGTGCTCTTTATTATCTTGCAAACCTATCCAACAACACCTACAAAGTACTTCTAGTTTCATACTTGTTCTAGGTAAAGCGAACGTCAAGCATGCGTAGAGTCGTATCTATGGCCGATAGGACTTGAGAGAGTATTTGTTCTACATTTAGCTCCTCGTTGGGTTCGACACTCTTACTTATTGAAAGAGGCTATAACTATCCCGTATACTTGTGGGTCATCACTGCTACGAGCCAACCAGCTGTCCTTGCCCGCACAAATGCGGGTCATGAGTGTCGTGAGGGCTGCCATGGATTTCGGCTTTTCTTGGCCAAGATGTCGGGCAAGCCACTCATCACTGATATTATGCTTGAAGGCCGCAAGGGCTTCGGCATCCGGACAGTCGATAATTTGGTTCTTTTTAGTTAGGAACCGAGTCCAGAATTTCCTGGCTGATTCTCGGGGCTGTTGGGTTATGTGACTTAAATCATCAACAGCCGGTGGTCGCACATAAGTGCCTTGGAAGTTATCCAGGAATGCGTTTGCCAGGTTTTCCCAACTTCCGATGGAGTTTGCTTGCAAGCTATTCAGCCATTGTCGAGCCGGTCCCTTGAATTTTAGTGGGAGGTACTTGATGGCGTGCAGATCATCCCCGCGGGCCATGTGAATGTGGAGGAAGAAATCTTCTATCCATACCGCGGGGTCTGTAGTGCCATCATATGATTCAATGTTCACGGGTTTAAACCCTTCTGGGAATTCATGATCCATTACTTCATCAGTGAAGCATAGGGGGTGTGCGGCGCCTCTATGCCGGGCTACATCACGACGTAGTTCAAATGAGTCTGGTGTGTTGTATTCGGCCCAGCCGGATTTTTTTTAGTATATCCGGCGTGACGGTCATCGTCACGCGTTGGGGCACGCCCACGTGATCCGTAGATCGATCTTGACTGTCCTGCTTTATTTTTGAATTTGTCTCACAGGTCATGCGTAGAGCCCCGGGCCTTCGTGTTTTTGCTTGTTTGGCGGCGGGGTGCGGGCTGGACTTCGGGCTGATACGCCTGAGGGAGTCCTAGACTAGGGGGTGTCCGGACAGCCGGACTATCATCGTCTGCCGGACTCCAAGACTACGAAGATACAAGATTGAAGAGTCCGTCCCGTGTCCGGATGGGACTTTCCTTGGCGTGGAAGGCAAGCTTGGCGATACGGATATGTAGATCTCCTACCATTGTAACCGACTCTGTGTAACCCTAGCCCTCTCCGGTGTCTATATAAACCGGAAGGCTTTAGTCCGTAGGACACAACAACCATTACAACAATCATACCACAAGCTAGCTTCTAGGGTTTAGCCTCCTTGATCTCGTGGTAGATCTACTCTTGTACTACCCATATCATCAATATCAATCAAGCAGGAGTAGGGTTTTACCTCCATCGAGAGGGCCCAAACCTGGGTAAAAACATCGTGTCCCTTGTCTCCTGTTACCATCCGCCTAGATGCACAGTTCGGGACCCCCTACCGAGATCCGCCGGTTTTGACACCGACATTGGTGCTTTCATTGAGATTTCCTCTGTGCCGTGACCGATAGGAAGGATGTCTCCTCCCGTCTTCAAGGACGGTATTTTCGCCAAAGGAGCCTTGGCTGCCGGCCAAACTATCCGGCTAGGTGGTTTTCTTATGACCGCCCGTCCGGCCGCCGCTTCGACAATGACCTCTCAAGTCGTCAAAAGCAATCTTCACGTCAGCTCGGAATTCGCCGAGTGGCTCAATCCAATAGAGCTCTTGTCCATAAACGAGCTCTTGGATCGCATCGCCGCCCTGGGAGTCGCTACAGACTACGATCAGATTGGGCTTAAAACCGATCTGAGAGAGATTAACTCTCCCCAAGTCACCCACCACGTTGCAGTGGTAGAGGAACAATGTGGCGACTCTTCTCCTGTATTGAAAACTAGTCATGTCCGGGCTGCCGAACCCTCCATGCCGGATTCCCGCGGAGGGACGGACTTCGATCAAGCACTGAACTTAAAGTCAGGCATCGGACCGGACTCACTGGACAACATCCAACAATCCAAGCTTCCAAATTTGGAAACTTCTCGGCCTTTGAGCCTTGAGATGGGTAGGGTTCTGGACTTAATTCCACCCGCCCGCCCAGACATATGCGATCTATCTCTAATCCGGCAAGAGCCCGCTGAAATAGTACATCATTACTGGGCCAGATTCCTCCTGGTTATGGACAGGATAAAGGACTGCCGAGAGGAAAATGCAATCTCAATCTTTTGCAATAATTGCACGGACGAGGGAATCTTGAACGCCGTCAGCCGTCGTGAAATTACAAGTACTGTGCGATGGAGAGTTTCCGGAAAACCGAAAATAAGTTTTGGGATAATCCGGCCCCAACCCTAGTCCGCAACAAAAGGGTGCATTACACTTAGGCACCAGATGCAAAAACCAAAAAGCAAAAACCCCATAAAGGGCATGGAACCGTACTGGAGGGGTGGCTTAGTGGACCCTGTAAAATTCACAGTGCAGAGGGCGCCACCCCAACACATAGCCTTCGAGCATGTTGGATATTATGGCAGGTGGCCAAAAGTGGCGAGAAGCTTCTAGCCCCGGAAAACCACTCCAACAATACCGGTACGGTATCAACAGTCTTCGAGACCTTCGCATCAAATAATATGCGGAAACGAACAATCCGCAGCCTCGCTGAAGTCTACCAAGTAGCAACAACAGATCCATGGAGCGACACAGCCATCACCTTCAACGCCAACGACGAACCTAAATTCCGAACAGCCCGAGCACCAGCCGCACTGGTACTTAGTCCAATAGTGGACGGCTTTCGACTTACAAAGGTCCTCATGGATGGCGGTAGCGGATTAAACCTCATCTACGAGGAAACTCTTCAAAAAATGGAAATAGAATGGAGCCGCATTGAGCGAAGCAGCACAACCTTCAGAGGAATAATCCCTAGCCGGGAAGCGCGCTGCACCGGAAAAATCACACTCGATGTGGTTTTCGGCTCGCCGGACAATTACAGATCCGAAGAAGTCACGTTCCAAGTGGCCCCGTTCAACAGTGGATATCACGCTATATTAGGACGAGAGGCATTCACAATTTTTCAAGCCGTACCCCATTACGGGTACATGAAGCTCAAAATGCCTGGGCCAGGCGGAATAATCACTCTCGTTAGTGATCCGGACATAGCACTCCGCACCGAGAACAAGACAGCCGCATTAGCCCTGGAGGCACTATCCGAAGCCCTAGCGGTAGAAGAACTTACCGCGCTACGCTCTACTGTGAATAGAGACAATGTGATACTCGATAAGAGATCCAAGTCCACCTCCTTTAAACCAGCGGACGAAATAATAAAATTCCAGGTCCATCCAACGGACCCGACAAAGACGGCTTCCATTGGGGCACAGTTGAACCCTGATGTAGACGCCGCACTGCGAGAATTCCTTCGGGAAAATTGGGACATTTTCGCCTGGCACCCTTCGGATATGCCCGGAATCCCATGCAGATTGGCAGAACACAGCCTAAATATCCTAAAAGGATTCAAGCCAGTCAAACAGGCTCTTCGACGATTTTCCGAACCCAAAAGACAGGCAATGGGAGAAGAGCTAGCCAAACTATTGGAAGCCGGATTCATCAGAGATATCAAACATCCGGATTGGCTAGCAAACCTGGTAATGGTACCAAAGAAGGACAAATCCTGGCGCCTATGTGTCGATTTTAAAGACCTCAACAAGGCCTGCCCAAAGGATCCCTTCCCCCTCCCCCGCATCGACCAGATAATCGATGCTACCGCAGGACACGATTCACTGTGCTTCCTCGACGCATACTCCGGCTACCATCAAATCAAGATGGCGGAAGCAGACCAAGCCGCAACGGCATTCATCACTCCATATGGACCATTCTGCTTCAACACGATGCCCTTCGGACTTAAAAACGCCGGCGCAACATATCAGCGCATGATTCAAACATGTCTGGCCACCCAGATCGGCAAAACAGTAGAGGCATACGTAGACGACGTAGGCGTCAAAACCAAACACGTCGAAACTCTAGTAGACGACCTGAGGCTCACATTCGACAACCTCAGAGCATACGACATCAAGCTGAATCCAGAAAAATGCGTTTTCGGCGTACCAGCCGGAAAGCTCCTGGGCTTCATTGTATCCGATAGAGGAATTGAAGCAAACCCAGCCAAGATCCGAGCTCTGTCTCAGCTAGATATTCCAACAGACCTCAAACAAATACAAAAATTGACTGGATGCGTGGCGGATCTAAGCCGCTTTATCTCCCGTCTAGGAGAAAAGGCATTGCCCCTCTATCGCCTCCTTAGGCGCACCGAACACTTCGAGTGGACGGATGCCGCCACTGCCGGACTCGAAGAAATAAAAGCCATATTGGCAACAAATCCGGTCCTGGCTGCGCCCAACCTGGGCGAACCAATGTTGTTATACATCGCGGCAACACATCAAGTTGTAAGCGCAGTACTCGTCGTCAAACGAGAGACAGAAGGGCATAAATTCCCTCTTAAAAAACCAGTGTACTACGTCTCCACTGTGTTAACCCCCTGCAAGTCCCGTTACCCGCACTATCAAAAGATAGCGTATGCGGTGTTCATGGCATCCCGGAAGCTCCGACACTACTTTCAAGAGTGTTCGATAACAGTGGCCTCCGAAGTACGCCTCAATTATATTATAAACAACCGCGACGCGGCGGGCAGGATTGCAAAATGGGCCATTGAGCTCTTACCATTCGATATAACTTACAAACCTCGGCGAGCTATAAAGTCACAAGTTTTGGCTGACTATAAACCGAAGCCGAACTCCCTAAAGAGTACGGCGCGTACTCCCATTGGATTATGCACTTTGACGGCTCTAAAATGTTGGCCGGATTGGGGGCCGGCGTCGTATTGACATCCCCAACCGGGGACACAGTCCAATACGTACTTTAGATAATGTACACGGACTCCAACAACGCAGCCGAATACGAGGCCCTTTTACATGGCCTCCGGATGGCAATCTCCATGGGCATTCAACACCTAGAGGTGCACGGGGATTCAAACCTTGAAATATCCCAAATAAATGGAGACTTTGATGCCAAGGATCCGAAAATGGCAGCATATCGCAATGCTGTCCTAAAAATGTCAGCTCGGTTTGAAGGACTTGAATTCCATCACGTAGCCCGGGATAATAACCAAGCAGCCGATATATTGGCACGCATCGGCGCAAAACGTGACGCTGTCCCTCCAAACATCTTCCTGGAACAGCTCTTTAAGCCATCCGTACTATGGGAAGCGGAGTCCGGAAATAACAAACCGGAAGCAGCTGCACCAACCGACACAGAGCAATCTGACATAACCGGCGATTCAGCCGAAATAACACCTTCAGCCCACGACATAATGGAAGTAATCGCCCCGTGGACAGAACCATTCCTAGCCTACTTGCTTAGGCAGGAACTTCCCGAAGACCAAAATGAGGCCCACTGCATAGTCCGGCGATCTAAAGCCTACAAGGTCAATGAGGGAGAACTTTATAAGAAAAGCACAACCGGAGTCCTTCAAAGGTGTATCTCCGAAGAGGAAGGGCGAAACCTTCTGGCTGAAATTCATGCCGGACTAGGCGGACACCACGCAGCAGCTCGGGCCCTTGTAGGAAAGGCCTTCCGTACAGGATTTTATTGGCCGACGGCCCAGGCAGATGCTCAGGACTTAGTCCAAAGATGCGTCGGTTGTCAGCTCTTTGCTAATCAGAGCCATATGCCACCCACCGCCCTCAAAACTATACCCATACCCTGGCCGTTCGCAGTCTGGGGGCTTGACATGGTTGGACCCCTTAAAGGGAGAACCCACAAGAAAAGGTACCTATCAGTCATGGTGGACAAATTCACCAAATGGATAGAGGCCAAGCCAGTCAAAACGGCAGAGTCCGGACCAGTGATAGACTTTATATCCGGGGTAGGACACCGTTATGGTGTCCCCCACAGCATCATCACCGATAACGGCACGAACTTCACGGCCGACGAGGTTAAGTCATGGTGCAAAAATATGGGCATTAAGCTCGATTACGCTTCAGTCTATCACCCTCAAACCAACGGTCAAGTGGAACGAGCAAACGGTCTAATAATGAGCGGCATCAAACCCAGACTAGTGCGGTCACTTACGAAATCTGACACGCACTGGGTAGAGGAGCTTGACTCCGTACTCTGGGGGCTGCGGACAACGCCCAACCGTACTACCGGATTCACACCATTTTTTATGGTATACGGCGCAGAGGCAGTTCTGCCCTGCGACATCATTCATGACTCAGCTCGAGTGCGCATGTATGAAGAAAGAGAAGCCGAGCTGGATCGGCAGGACAGTTTGGACGCATTGGAGGAGGAACGCGACGTCGCCAAGGCTTGTTCCGCATTCTATCAGCAGCAGGCCCGAAGATATCAAAGCAGAGAAGTACGGGCCAAGACTTACAATGTTGGTGAACTAGTTCTACGCCTGCCGGACAAGAAAAAGGACAAGCTCAAGCAAATGGGAGGGCCCATTTATTATCGATCAAGTCCTGACCGGCGGAGCGTACCGTCTACGAAATGCATCGGACAACCGACTCGAGCCGAACCCATGGAACGCAGCCCGCCTCCGAAGATTCTATGCCTAGCGCCGGACTAAGAGTTCGTCCCCTTCCCCCGTCCAAATTTTTACATTCCATCTGTCTTTTGTTTCTCTTTCTTCCCTCATCTCTTTTCCTAAAAAGCCCTTACGGGCCTACTTGCGCATTGTTCGCACACACTTGATGTGCCATCCGCACTCATTATACCTGGGGGCTTCTTTACCAGAAGCTTAAGGGCTTCATGCCCAGCACATGTGTCAAGCTTCCACATGTACCTTTTATTCACCATTATATGCATCGATATGACTTAAGTTTTGGCCAAGCTGGGTTGCCTAGCTCCTGTGCTTACCCCTACGTTCCCGATTGTTCGGCTAGGAGGTAAAGGGAGCACCTCTGCGATTGTTACTGTCGGGTCAGCCGGATGTGTACCTCAGACTCGGTGAAGCCGAAAGCTAGCGTTCTTAAGGGAATATTCGGTCGGTGATTTGAAAGATGATCTTTTACCTACTTATTTATCTGCCCCCAGATGTTTTTCTGCTCTTTTCGCAGTCCGGAGATGCACTTCAGGGCATGCCTCCCAGGGAAAGGAACCCTTAACGGAACTATTCTCCCTGGAAGATGTTTCTTACTAACCATGTAATATAACATAACTAGTTGGGCACTTGTCTGATAAAGCACTCATGACCCCTACGCCTGGTCTCCATGCATACCCCGGTTGTTTCTTAACCGAGAAGGTATTCGGACACACTCCGGACTCTAGGGTCCCGAGGTTGAAGCAAAAAGGTCGGCAAAGACAAACGATCTACAGTCCGGCTAGAAGGCATTTCACATGTCATTTTCCAATACATTGTCAAATCTATTGACTGTATTCCTCCTCAATCCCGTCTAACAGGCTGTCTAATTTACAGTCCCGTTGGGAAAATTTAGCGGCCAACTCTACTTGGCCGTATACTGTCGGTGTACTAAAGTAGGGGTACCTTAGTACCCCGAACTTGGGCACGGGCAGTCGCAGCGCCCCGCGGCAAGGCTTGCCGGGCGTCCGCCAAGGCCCTCCGCCATTCACATCACTGCCATTCAAGAACAAAGTGCTAACTAAGAAGACAAGGCCCCGGCAAGAGGAGCTTGCCGGGAAGAACAAGGCCCCAGCAAGAGGAGCTTGCCGGGAAGGACAAAGGCCCCGGCAAGAGGAGCATGCCGGGAAGGCCAACTAAGGCACTCCAAGAAAATTGCCGCAACGCCCCGCGCGTCCCGGCAAGGCCCGGCGAGCGGCAAGCTTGCTGGTGCGACAAGATAAGGGCCGCGGCAAGGCGCTTGCCGCGGCAAGGCTGCCACTATGCACCCGAGCTCCAGCGCATCCAACGACGTGTCACCCCAGGGCTATCCCAGGAGCACGTGGCAAGTCCAATGAAATGGACTCCGGAAGCGGAGGCTGCGCTACAGGACCTGAAGAGATACCTATCCTCTACTCCAACACTTGTCGCACCTAAGCCACAAGAGAAGTTGCTGCTATATCTGGCGGCAACCAATCAAGTGGTTAGTGCTGCGTTAGTAGCAGAGAGGGAGGCGGATGATGAGCCAGCGACCGTGGCAAGCGAGTCCAGCGACAAGCAGGGGGCTTCCCCGACAAGATCTGGTCCGACAAGCCCTGATCCGACAAGTTCTGGTTCCGGCAAGGATGGATCTGCGCAGCCACAAGAAGAGAAACAGAAGAAGATGGTGCAGTGCCCAGTTTACTTTGTCAGTTCCCTTCTGCAGGGGGCTAGATCAAGGTACTCTGGTGTGCAGAAGTTGCTTTTCGGCCTCCTAATGGCCTCGAGGAAGCTGCGCCATTACTTTCAAGCACATGAGATCATAGTGGTCACTCGCTTTCCGTTGAAGAGGATATTGCAGAACCCAGAAGCAACAGGCAGGATTGTCGAGTGGGCACTGGAATTGTCAAGCTTTGGCCTCAAGTTCGAGAGTACCTCAACTATTCAGAGCTGAGCATTGGCAGAATTCATAGCAGAATGGACGCCAACACCTGATGAAGAAACTCCGGAGAGGAGCATCCCCGTCAAGGAAGCAAGCAAGGAATGGATCATGTACTTTGACGGTGCCTTCTCGCTGCAAGGCGCCGGTGCGGGCGTACTACTTGTCGCACCCACCGGAGAGCACCTCAAGTACGTGGTCCAAATGCACTTTCCCAAGGAGCAAGCAACAAACAATACTGCAGAGTATGAAGGCTTGCTTGCCGGTCTCAGGATCGCGGCAGAACTTGGGATCAAGAAGCTTATTGTCAGGGGTGATTCACAGCTTGTCGTCCGTCAAGTTAACAAAGATTATCAGAGTCCGCTGATGGAAGCCTACATCAATGAAGTGAGGAAGCTGGAAGAGCATTTTGATGGCCTGCAAATGGAACATGTTCCAAGAGCTCAGAATGACATTGCAGATGGTCTGTGAAAGTGTGCCGCACTCAAGTTACCTGTGGAACCAGGGATTTTTGTGCTCAAGCTGACTCAGCCATCTGTAACACCATCAACTGGACAGAGCAAGAAGAGAAAGTTGATTACTGGCGGCTACTTTCCGGCAGAGCTCCCCGAAGCCGCCGCCAAGAAGGTCCCCAGAGTCAACTCAGAAAGTGCTGAGGAGCAGTCTACTCCGACAAGCCCCAGGGTTTGTTTCGCTGAAGCAGACGGTCCCGACAAGCTGTGTCCCGACACGCTTGCCGGGGAGCATCACGCTCCGGCAGGGTCCCAGATTCTTGCCGTAGAAGCGGATGTTCCCGCAGCAGCATTTGCGCCTTTAGTCCTTGTCGTCGAGCCACAAGCTTCGGCATGGGCACATCAGATCGTCCGTTTCCTTCAAACAGGAGAACTTCCCGAGGAACAAGAAGAAGCGGAGAAAGTAGCCCGGCAATCAAGTATGTACCAGTTTGTCGATGACATACAGTACAGAAGAAGATTCAACGGAGTGAAATTGAAGTGCATTTCCCGGGAAGATGGACAGGAGCTGTTGGCGGAGATACATGGAGGCATATGTGGTCACCACATTGGCGCAAGAGCGCTTGCCGACAAAGCCTTCCGGCAAGGTTTCTTCTGGCCGACAGCCCTCCAGGATGCAACTGCACAAGTAACCAAGTGTGAAGCGTGCCAGTTCCACTCCAAACAGATTCATCAACCAGCTCAAGCTCTCCAGACAATCCCTTTATCCTGGCCATTTTCGGTCTGGGGGCTCGACATTCTCGACCCCTTTCCCCTCGTATACGGATCGCCTCGAGTGCTCACTTACGATGAGCTAGAGTGAGAGCAGCTGTGAAAAGATGACGCGCTGCTCCTCGAGGAAGATCGTCTTCAGGCTGCGGTACGAGCTGCTCGCTACCGGCAAGCTTTGCGCCGCTACCATAGCCGCAAAGTTAACGCCAGAAGCTTCGAGGAGGAGAGGATAGAGGTGTGGGCCGGGCGTCGTTCAAAGGAGTATGGCCTTGCCGGAACACAGGCGACAGAAAATCTAAGTTGCCAAAGTTTGAGCATGATCAAGTTTTAAATTTTTAAGTTATATTCCTTGAACGTCCGTGCCTTGTATGGAAAACCTGTGCGCGGAGGACCCGACTCGTGGCTAAGTTGCGCCCTTGATTTGTTTCGAGTCCGCTCAACAATACAAGTGTGCTGCAACTAGCCCCGACCAGGTTTCTTGCCGGATGCAACACCGCCAGCGGGCTGCTGATGTTCCGCACTCAGCAAGTGTGCTTGCGCCGGCAAGTTTCCCTCAAAGCATAGGGTAAAAACATACAAGGGATGTAACGGAGTAAAGGATATAACATAGCAAGTGTTGCCCAAGACAAAGTTATATTACGAAAGTAACTTGTTACGGCACTGACTAAGTTGTTCTCATAACTAAAATAACAGCGACAAGGAAGAAAAAGACGGGCGCGCCGGCGCCTGGACCCCGGCAAGCCGGTGTTGCCGGGGACCGCGAATACCAAGATTTATCCGCGGCAAGCCAGAGTTGCCGGGGGCTGCGATATCAGATAAGTTTTTCGTCCCTCATCATGCATCCTCTTATGGACCGGGGAACGCGAAGCCGCGTCCTTGAACGACCGTGCCTTGTATGGAAAACCTGTGCGCGGAGGAATCGACTCGTGGCTAAGTTGCGCCCTTGATTTGTTTCGAGTCCGCTCAACAATACAAGCGCGCTGCAACTAGCCCCGACAAGATTTCTTGCCGGAGGCAACACCGCCAGCGGGCTGCTGATGTCCCGCACTCAGCAAGTGTGCTTGCGCCGGCAGGTTCCCTCAAAGCGTAGGGTAAAAACATACAAGGCATAAAGTCAAGTAAAGGATATGACATAGCAAGCTTCCCCTTTTCATTAAAAAAACATCCCACTCGGGTACAGTCCATAGAGGATGAAAAACATGAAAGAGAGGATTACAAGTTTTAAATGCAGCTAAGGCCCGAAGGCTTACAATTTAAAAAGATAAGATACCCGTAATCCTTTTCTTGTCCCCCTTTTTAGGAGGTAGGTCAAGGAGGCGAAAAGGGCAAAAGAGGCGCCTAGGCGAACTACGGGTGCCAGAAGACACCAAGAGAACATCCCGGGGATCGTCCGAAGGCTGGATGGTGATGGCGGCGCCGGATGCAGGGCTTGAAGATGGGGCGGCAGGACATCAGCACGCTGTCGAGGGCACTACGCCCTCGTACTCTGACTTGACGGCCTTGCCGCCAACCCTCTTCCCCTTCCGCAGCCTCCCTACGCCAGCCGCCCAAGGAGACGACCCCGGGGAGTTCAAGGAGCCGGCGACGCGGATGATGGGGTCGCCGGTGACGCGCGAAGCGGCGCCCGACACCTAGTCGGACCCGCCACTCCGCCGCCCGCTACCCTCGTCGTCGCTGTCGCTCTCCTCCTCGTCACTCTCGCTCGAGGGGGAGTCTTCGCTATCGGAGGAGCTGTCCACACAGCACCTCGCCCGGATGCCGGAGTCCCCAAAGACCTTGACGGAGAGGAGGTCGCCCTCCATTAACTTAAAATGGAGGGTAAACCCCGCCGTCAAGCTGTGGATGCGGGCGAATGTCTTCCACCCCTGATCAAGATACATCACATTAGGGGCTGGCGATACAACGTGGACTCGCGTGCCGTTGATCCCACAGCCCCTCATGTGCAATCTCAATGTCTCGGGCGGTTCCGGCTCCATCGCGTTCACAAACGGAGCTGGAAGCCGGAGACGACGACGAGGCACCCGGCGCAGCCTGACGAAGAACTTGCAAGGGTCGTCCCCTGTATGGACTGCCGCGAGGGGAGGAACTGCCGGCGGAGGCGGAGATGCAGCGCCGCCCCGTCCGCCTCTTCCCCGAGCGCCTCGACCTCGTCCTCGACCTCGTCCACGACCTCACCCCCTCCCTCTTCCCCTTGTGGCTGGCTCTGCCACCACGGGTGCGGGATAGGGACGGATGCGCTGCCTGGCGGCGACCCTCGCCGCCACCGATGAAGGGCCAGGATTCCCCTCCTCCATGACGGACGAGAGAAAGGGGAGCAGAAGCTGAAGACAGGAGAAGATGAGAGAGTGCGGGCTTCTGCGCCCCCCTCCCGCTCTTCTTAAAGGAGCGAGGTGGGGGCTCGGCCGCCCCGCTCGGCGAATCAGAGCACAGGAAGAGCAGGGAGTCGGGGCCGACCCGCTGCCTCCGCCCATGACGGCTTAGTTTCCCACTTCCACCGCCCACGCCCCCGAGTGCATGGGAGCCGCGTGGCGGGGATGCAGAACTGAGGCGACAGATGAGGTGACCTCGCCCCGCCCCGTGGTCACAGGGGGGGGAGTGGGCGCCTCGAAAATTGCGCACGCCACCCACGTCTCCCACGACGCCGCGATTGACGCGTGCCGTTGCGGGAGAGCGCGGCGGGCACGGAGTGGATTCGGTTTGGACCCAGGCCGCGTGTGCCCGTGCCCTGTTTTGGGCCTGGCCCAACAGCGCTCGACATCGTGTATGGCCCAGGCCCGGGGGCTCCTGTCGGTGTACTAAAGTAGGGGTACCTTAGTACCCCGAACTTGGGCACGGAAGTCGCAGCGCCCCGCGGCAAGGCTTGCCGGGCGTCCGCCAAGGCCCTCCGCCATTCACATCACTGCCATTCAAGAACAAAGTGCTAACTAAGAAGACAAGGCCCCGACAAGAGGAGCTTGCCGGGAAGGACAAGGCCCCGGCAAGAGGAGCTTGCCGGGAAGGACAAAGGCCCCGCCAAGAGGAGCTTGCCGGGAAGGCCAACTAAGGCACTCCAAGAAACTTGCCGCAACGCCCCGCGCGTACCGGCAAGGCCTGGCGAGCGGCAAGCTTGCTGGTGCGACAAGATAAGGGCCGCGACAAGGCGCTTGCCGCGGCAAGGCTGCCACTATGCACCCGAGCTCCAGCGCATCCAACGACGTGTCACCCCAGGGCTATCCCAGGAGCACGTGGCAAGGCGCTGTGCAGCCATGCGGTGCGAGGTGGCAAGAGGAGCTGACAAGGAGGCCATCGTGGCGATCGGTGGCGCCTCTAACGGTCGTTTCCTTGCACTGTTGGGGCGACCGGACGGGCATTAAATGCCCTTGTCCCCTGCCGTCAGAGTTAGGTAGGGGACACTGTTGGTAGCAGTTGTACCAACCTGCGTTTTTACCTTTCTACCCCTCTTTCTACGCTGCCACCTGTCGGTGACCCCTTTAGCCTACAAAAAGGAGGCCCATGCGCACGTAGAAGGGGTTCGGTTCGTTTGGACTCATTCGACACCACAACCCACATACGCTCTCGAGCGAGAACAGAATACAAACACAAGGCAGCAGTAGGAGTTTTATCTCTCCAGAGAGCTCCGAAGCTGGGTAAAAATCTCCCCCGCGTGCTCTCGCCTCGATCCGCTCTGCGTGCGCCCTCCGCTCCCTTGCCGGACAAGAAGGGGCCCTCCTGCCCCATAGGTGCTCGTGCTCCCATCCCCACGACATATACTAAACTCACAGGGATCTCCTTCCCATCGGGCCCCACAGGTCCGACCTCGGCCATGTGGTTGGGATCCGCCTTCTTGTACCGCATCTTCACCATGGCCCAAGCCTCCCTGGCACCTTGGCGGCAGGCCGAAATCTTCCATAAATGGAAGCGCTGCCACACTCCCTGAAGCTTCTCCGCAAGCTCCCCAAGGCCCTCGGGTAGGGAGAGGGCTGGCCATAAAGCCCGGACGACGCCACTCATTGCCTGTTGAACTCGTTCGAGCAGCTGCAACAGCTCGGGAAGTTGATCACCCGTTGATACAGGCATCTCCTCCGCAGGGCGACCTGTGAGTATACCTACAAGACATATTTTTTCAATTGACTTCCTCGCCGAACTCTTCTTCTCAAAGGAGTCCGCTCAAGCACTTACTATAGATGCCGCGACGAAGCCGCTCAGTCTCCTTAACGGAGCCGGACAGCTCGGCCCGAACACCTTTCAGCTCTTCTCCGAGCTGGGCATGGGCATCCTGGAGCTTGTTCCTTTCCTGCTGCACCCTATTCAGCACCCTCTCGCCGGCCTTCAGCTGGCGCAGTAGTTCTTGCATATCCGGATCTTGTCCGGCAGCACCTGCAACATCATTATTAGACTTGCGCACACGCTGCACACCACTTATCTTTTTAAAAATAATGTGTTACCAGGAGGGGTCTCTGTGTTCCCTCCTGCGGTAGCAAGTGCGGCCTCGAGTTGGGCCTTGCACTCTTGCAGCTCCTGAGAAAGTTGGGTATTCTTCTCCGTAAGATCCTACGTTTCAAATGATCCTTAAATCAGTTAATATAACTACTTTAAGTCTCGGGGGCTACTGGCATATACAACTATTAAATTCTCTTACCCGTATGTCCTTTACATACTGCTCCGTGGCTCTCGTAAAACCATCTTGAGCAGCACGGAGGTGCGCGTCCCCCGCGTTAAAGGCATTCAACGCCTCAGGGGAGAAGCACGCGTCACGAAATACTGTCCGGCGGCGCCTGTGGCTCATGGCGCTCTCCACCTCAGACTTGGTGGCGGACAGTCTGTCGGCATCCTCCGTTGGAGGAGTATCCGGCTCGCGCCTTGCGCTCACCTCCCCCTCCAGACCAGGTGCTGGAGCCTGGCTCGTAGAGGTTGGATTGGCAAACTCTACACCCGCAGTCCGGCGGGCGCTTTTTCTCCTACAAAAGTCATGAGCACTCAAACGCTTCCTAGGAATGTTGCTCCAAATAATTAACTGCGAGCTATACCTTTGCGGTGATATTCCAGTCCGCGTCGCCCTCCTCTTCCGCCTACTGGTCCGGACTGGCCTTTGTTGGTCAGCCGCCGCGGGCTCAGCTTCCCGCCTTGAAGGCGCTTCCTGCAAAACACCATCGTATGCGAAGGTCAGAAATGAGCAAGGAAGAGATAATGGTGTCGGGACTTCCATCACAATCACCTGGGAAGCCGGATATAGTCCGGGGTAGTCAGCCGTAATGGCGAATAAAGCATTATCCATGCTGAGCTGGTGGAACACCCCGTCGATTAGCTCCACCTGTATGTCCGGATCCTCTTCGGAGGCCGGATCCTAGGATCTCTCTGGATCCCCGGGTTGCGGAGCTGGACTTATCATGTCCTCCACAATCCGACGCAGTTCATGCGTCGAAGACATAATATAAGAAGCTTATACTTTGAAAGCATGGGTCGGGCCATTAAAGTGTTCACTTACCCAACGCCGAGGGTTATTCATGGAGAACCCATTCAATGGGTTCGTCTGGAGAAAGTCCTCCTTCTCCCCCTTGTACAGGCCGGACAGGATCTTCACCAGATCCTCGGCCGAATCCGGTCCTTTGCGGCCATGACGGGTGGCATCGTCTTCCCCGTTGAAATCCCACATGGGGTGGCCCCTGTATTGCAGTGGCTGCACCCCCCGCGTAATGCATGTTGACATGACTCCAATCATGGTCAACCCGGAATGGGCCAGTAATCTTATCCGGCCCATCAAATAATGGACGCTCTTGTCTTCCTCCAGTTGGGGGCTCCGCGGGCGCCAACTAAGGCGTTTCTTTAGAGGAGCATTACTGAAATCCGGGAGGCTGATCCAAACAGGGTCCGGCAGCGGAGCGTCTTCTATGTAAAACCATTCCGAAGGCCAGTCTTCGGACGCCTTCTTAGGGGTTCCGGATGGATATCCGGTCCCGGCAATGCGCCAAATTTCGGCGTTGCCCACTTGATATATGGATCCCTCGTGAGAGCAGGGTACAAGGTAGAACAACCTCTTCCATAGTGCAAAATGGGGCTCGATGCCCAGAAATAGCTCGCAAAGAGCTACGAAGCCCGCGATATGTAGGATAGAGGCGGGCGTGAGGTGATGGAGTTGGAGTCCGTAGAACTTCAGGAGCCCGCGGAGGAATGGATGTATAGGAAATCCGAGCCCCCTTATCAAATAGGGGACGAAGCATACCCGCTCCCCTTTGTTGGGACTTGGGGTAGCCTCCGCTTGCTTCCCACCTTGGTAGGTGGCCAACCTGGCTCGAACCGGGACCATAAAGGCCGGAGGGAGATATCCCTTTGCTTGGAGCGTCACCAGCTCGTTGTGCGGGACAGAACATCTCCGCCAGTCTCCTGGCAGTGGGCTGGGAGCACGAGAGGAGGAGCCGCGTTGACGGTCCATGATGGAATGGATTTTCCGGTCAGAGGCGCTCCGATGAGTACTCGCGGAAGGAAGATGGTGTGATTTGGATCTGGATTCTTGCCTCTGTTATAGGCAGATTAATTGCACAGCCAAGGGGTAAAACATAAAAGATACCCTGGCTTTTTGCATTCATGCGACCCGTGGAAGATGGCCATTATTGGGCGTGGAAGCCGAGAAAGCACAACATTGATAAGGAAGCCGGACACTGTTTGGCAAACACACGGAATTTGGAGGAGAACCTGCCTTGCAACGCCGAAGACTATATACGCGCTGGACTTATCATCATTGAAGCCTGGTTCGGGGGCTACTGAGGGAGTCCTGCACTAGGGGGTGTCCGGACAGCCGGACTATCATCGTCTGCCGGATATCAAGACTACGAAGATACAAGATTGAAGACTCCGTCCCGTGTCTGGATGGGACTTTCCTTGGCGTGGAAGGCAAGCTTGGCGATACGGATATGTAGATCTCCTACCATTGTAACCGACTCTGTGTAACCCTAGCCCTCTCCGGTGTCTATATAAACCGGAAGGCTTTAGTCCGTAGGACACAACAACCATTACAACAATCATACCATAGGCTAGCTTCTAGGGTTTAGCCTCCTTGATCTCGTGGTAGATCTACTCTTGTACTACCCATATCATCAATATCAATCAAGTAGGAGTAGGGTTTTACCTCCATCTAGAGGGACCAAACCTGGGTAAAAACATCATGTCCCTTGTCTCCTATTACCATCCACCTAGACGCACAGTTCGGGACCCCCTTCCCGAGATCCGCCGATTTTGACACCGACAACGCCGCTTTGCCTCGGCCACGAGGTGGCCGCTCAGCCGCATCATGCGCTGGTAATGTAGGCTTTAATGCCTCCTCCTCGAGTTGAGGTATCAACCTGCGCTTTGGGTAACTTTTGGTTGGGCGCTCGAGTCCGTATTCCTCGGCTGCCAGGACCTCAGTCCATCTACTAGTTAGCAGATCTTCCAAACCAGAATGGAAGATAGTATGAAGCCAAACAGGTAATAGTCTTCAACAATTAAGTCAAACAGATCAGGCAACCAAGCAATGACTTCACGAAGACGCAGAAATGTAAAGGAGGTGGGGGATAGAACCAGTAGCTTGGTTAAGACAAAGATTTGGTAGACCAGTTCCAGTTGCTGTGACAACTGTACGTCTGGTTAGGAAGGCTGAGATTGAACCCAGAAGACCACGTCTTCACCTTATCCCCCTTGAGCTAAGGACACCCAGTCCTTGCCCAATCACTCTGGTAAGTCTTCAAGGTAGACTTCCAAACCTTCACAGATTCCATTCACTGGCGATCCACAATGACTCTTGGATCCTCAGAACGAGACGCCTAACTGGCTGGAGGATACACAGTCCTCAAGTGTAAAAAGTCTTTAGGTCATGCTAACAGAAAGACTTTAGTGATGCCTACCACTCTTTGGCTCTGGGTGTTTTGGGCTTTGTCCTCGCAAGGATCTCCCTCTCAAAGGCTTTGGAGGTGGGTTGCTCCCAAACGACAAAATCCGTGTGCGAACTCTGAGCAGCCACAAATTAATGGTGAAGGGGGTGGGCTGTTTATAGCCAGGAGGCAACCCGACATGATATGTCCGAATGACCGTAGGTTACTAAGGAACCGACACCTGTCCAATGGTCAGATTTCAAGCACACGCGCAGCTTGGCTTGGGCTACAAGCAATGCTGACTCATCCAACTCTGGATAATATTTGCTCTCATGGTCTTCACTCGAAGACATAGGATTTGAAGGAAATAGGCAATATAAAGTTGTTATTTTATATTTCCTTATTCATGATAAATTTTTATTATTCATGCTAGAAATGTATTAACCGGAAACTTAATACATGTGTGGATAAATAGACAAAACAACATGTCCCTAGTATGCCTCTACTAGACTAGCTCGTTGATCAAAAGATGGTTAAGTTTCCTAGCCATGGACATGAGTTGTCTTTTGATAACGGCATCACATCATTAGTAGAATGATGTGATGGACAAGATCCATCCGTTAGCTTAGCATAATGACCGTTCGGTTTTATTGCTACTTCTTTCTTCGTGTCAAATATATATTCCTCCGACTTTGAGATTATGCAACTCCCGGACACCGGAGGAATACCTTGTGTGCTATCAAATGTCACAACGTAACTGGGTGATTATAAAGATGCTCTACAGGTATCTCCGAAGGTGTTTGTTGGGTTGGCATAGATTGAGATTAGGATTTTTCACTCCGAGTATCGGAGAGGTATCTTTGGGCCCTCTCGGTAATGCACATCATATGAAGCCTTGCAAGCAATGTTACTAATGAGTTAGTTACGCGATTATGCACTAAGAAATGAGTAAACAGACTTGCCGGTAACGAGATTTAACTAGGTATGAAGATACCTACGATCGAATCTCGGGCAAGTAACATATCGATGACAAAGGGAATAACTATATTGACGTTGCAGTTCGACCGATAAAGATCTTCATAGAATATGTGGGAACCAATATGAGCATCCAGGTTCCGCTATTGGTTATTGATCAGAGAGGTGTCTCAGTCATTTCTACATAGTTCTGGAACCTGTAGGGTCCGCACGCTTAATGTTCAATGACGATTGGTATTATATGAGTTATGTGTTTTGGTGACCAAAGGTTGTTCGGAGTCTCGGATGAGATCACCGACATGACGAGAAGTCTCGAAATGGTCGAGAGGTAAAGATTGATATATTGGAAAGTTACATTCGGACACCGGAATGGTTTTGGGAAGTTTTGGATGATTTTCAGAGTACCAGGAGGTTATCGGAACCCCCGTGGAAGTAATGGGCCAACATGGGCCATAGGGGAGAGAGAGGGGAGCCCACAAGGGGTGCCTTCCCATGGGCTATCCGAATTGGACAAGGGGAAGGGGGTGTGGCCCCATTTCCTTTCCCCGTCTCCCTCTCCTTCCCTCTTTCCACCTCCATGAGAAGGAAAAAGAGGGGGGGGGGGGTTGACGGTGTCCTGGACTAGGGGGTACTCACCACGTCGTCTCCTGATCAGTTGGATTGGGCCGAGGACCCCCATGGCCGTATACTCATGGGCCAGTTCGGAAAGCTGCCACATACAAGGAAGATTCCACAAGACTTGGTGATCAAGACAAGGACTCCTCCCCCACCGGCGTATTCGGCTAGGACTCTTGTTATCCTAGGCCTCTTACATAAACCAAGGCCAAGCTAGTTGATAGAGATACACAATAGTAATCATAGGCTAGCTTCTAGGGTTTAGCCTCTACGATCTCGTGGTAGATCAACTCTTGTAATAATCATATCATCAAGATAAATCAAGCAGGAAGTAGGGTATTACCTCCATAGGGAGGGCACGAACCTGGATAAACATCATGTCCCCCGTCTCCTGTTACCATTAGCCTTAGATGCACAGTTCGCGAACCCCTACCAGAGATCCGCCAGTTTTGACACCGACATTGGTGCTTTCATTGAGAGTTCCGCTGTGTGATCGGCAAAAGGATCAATGGCTCGACTGCAGATCAACTGCGACGCCGACTTCTTTGTCACCGGCTCGACTAGTCACCCTGGCTTAACCAAGGACTGCGCCCTACCTCCGATCGTTATGTTCGGATGAGGGTCTTCATCAACATCAATTCCGATCTTTATCATGATCATGGAGGAATTATCCCCGGAGCCCGGGGGGCTCAACGTCAACATTGCCCCGAGGCAAACGTGTTGTTTTTCTGGACAGCGAACTTGTATCCGCCACCGCCGCCTCCTCAAGCATCATTTTAACGATTTCTTCCGTGGGATTATGCGGAATTGAGTCTACACCATCCCTGGAAAATTTCGTCGAGTTCCGATTGAGGAATCTCTGGCAATCTCCGATATACTGGAGCCCTGTCAAATCTGGACGGGAATCTGGACGAGTTTGGGGCGTGTTCTCCAGAGCCCAGCTCAGAGGTCCTTTGGAAGATCCAACCGTTCATCTACTACAGAATTCCCATATCTACAACCTCTCAAAATTTCAGCTCGATCCGACCGTCCAAACTCCGGGACACTTTCTGATTAGTGCATCACTTTTCGGATATGTTCTCTACGTGAGAATAAATCCGACCCGAATTCATCTTTTTTATGAACGGGATTTCAGACATCCTTTTTGAAGGAAGTTTTGTATGGGGTATTGTGTTTTATTCCGAAACACATCTCGCTAATTTTAAAGTCTTTTCCAATATGATCTTCACCATCGCGCTGGTGTAATACCAGGCCGACAACGTTGCTCTATGACTGCCGACCTATGCTAGTCACGTCGTCACTTTGTTGAGCCGAGCTCAACTTCTTCGGATCATCATCTCGGCAAGCCGAACAAGAGTTCGGCATCACGAAAGATAAACCGTCACCAACATCACCGCCCCACGGATTACACGGAGCGGGCACACCGGCATCGCCGCACGGTCACTTCATCAAGCCAGCATTGACCACGTCACAAGTTACGACTTGCATCGGCATGGCCGAACCGTTGCTTCATTGAGCCGATGTCCATCACGCCGAACTACTTCAACACCTCGGCTGACATGGCAGCTGCAACATCTCCTCACCGACCTGCTCCGTCTCCTCGTCTGGACCGGGGGCTTTGTCATCCCTTCATCGACCTACTCCGGAGACTTCAGCGTCGTCAACCGACCAACTTTGTCATGTTAGCTGGACCGGGGGCTTTGCCTTGGCAAGCCAACCTTTGCCTGCATCGCCATGCCGCCGCTCCATCGCTCACCTGGCAATGGGTGTGCTGATCAAGTCCCAATTTCGGGAGTAACCTTTTTTTCAGATTGCTACAACAGATAAACCAGGTGCTATATTCGTCAGTAATATAGCATAAGTTCCCTGAGCGCGCTTTGTCTGTTACAGCCTTATGGCCTGGTTGCCTGGTTATTGGAAACACCATTGATATTCTCGACAGGTGGAGTAAATAACACTTTTTGGTCCTTGACCGAAGAGGGAGAAACCGACGGTCGGTTAAGATGCGTTCAAACTTCGGGTGAACACAGCTATGATATAAGTACTTCGGTACACACAATCATTATAACATAAAATTCTTTTCCCCAAGTCACTTGGGGGCTCTTAAAATTTACATGAGCTGTTTTATAGTAAATGTGCAATGCCGGACACCTTTTGAGATTCTGCAAAAAACATTCTCGGATATTGTTATATATGCATCTGTTTCAAATTGTGTCTTCGGTCAATAGTTGGGTTGCCCGGCTCCTGTGCTTGCCTCCTACGTTCCGCTTTGTTCGGCTAGGTGTGCAAAGGGAGAACCACTGTGATTGTGCTTCCAGCTCGCATGGTTAAGCACCTCAGTGGAGAAAGCCGGAAACCGACTGCCACAATAAGCGTAAACCGGTATGCGATCCGATGATTATGTTAAATGACGGGCCGTTTGTTGGTGTCAAAACTGGCGGATCTCGGGTAGGGGGTCCCGAACTGTGCGTCTAAGGCTAATGGTAACAGGAGGCGGGGGACACGATGTTTACCCAGGTTCGGGCCCTCTTGATGGAGGTAATACCCTACTTCCTCCTTGATTGATCTTGATGATATGAGTATTACAAGAGTTGATCTACCACGAGATTGTAGAGGCTAAACCCTAGAAGCTAACCTAAGATTATGATTGTTGTTGTCCTACGGACTAAACCCTCCGGTTTATATAGACACCGGAGGGGGCTAGGGTTACATAGAGTCGGTTACAGAGAAGGAGATCTACATATCCGAATTGCCAAGCTTGCCTTCCACGCAAATGGAGAGTCCCATCCGGACACGGGACGGAGTCTTCAATCTTGTATCTTCATAGTCCAACAGTCCGGCCAAAGTATATAGTCCGGCTATCTGAGGACCCCTTAATTCCGGACTCCCTCAGTAGCCCCTGAACCAGGCTTCAATGACGATGAGTCCGGCATGCAGATTGTCTTCGGCATTGCAAGGCGGGTTCCTTCTCCGAATATTCCATAGAAGATTTTGAACACGAGAGTCATGTCCGGCTCTGCAAAACAAATTCCACATACCACCGTAGAGAGCACAATATTCCACAGATCTAATCTGCTGACAATTTTCCATAGCGTGACATCACACCACGGCCCGGTCATTATTCGAACCGTTTGAACCTGCTACCTCACATATTGCGAGGCGGTTTTATTGGCACGTCTTGTCGAAGCAGAGATTGTGTCCCCTTATCATGGGATTCTCATCAATACGGGTGTGGGTAACCCAACCGTGCCATCAATCGTGGCACTTGGGGAATAAGCGAATTTACCGGGCAAGTGGGGAGGCGCAGGATCCCCGCCGCCTTTATAAGGGGATAAGAACTCCCTTTTCACCCACGCCTTCTTCTTCCTCTGCTCATTCATTCCTTTTCGCTCGAGCCCTAGTGCCTAAGCGTTCGTCTTCTCCGCCCAAAAAGGTTTCCCGAAAATGTCCGGATCCAGAGCAGGAGGCAAGTGGATGGCCTCTACCGTCCAGGAGAAGGATATCAAAAAACTTCGGGGGGCCGGGTATTTGGCCAAGAGATTCAACCACCGTCTCCCGACGGCGGGATAGATCGTCCCTACTCTGGAATCCCATGAGAGGGTGGTATTCCTCCCTCTTTTCATCCGCGGGCTAGGGTTTCCCCTATACCCATTCATTCGCGGCATCATGTATTATTATGGGATTGATTTTCATGATCTATCCCCCAATTCCTTCCTCAACATCTGGACATTCATCGTCATGTGCGAGGCCTTTCTCCGCATCCCACCACACTTCTGCTTATGGCTAAAAGTTTTTAATGTGAAGCCCAAGGTAGTGAGCAGCGATCATGCCGAGTGCGGAGGCGCCATGGTGAGCAAGATGCCCAATGTTACATGGCCAACAGGTACTTTCAATGATTCCATCAAGGAGTGGCAGCAGCAGTGGTTTTACATCACCGAGGCGTGTGGCACGGAATGGGCCGCCACTCTGGAATTCAAATCCGGAGCCCCCCTGCGACTTACGTCCTAGCCTAAGAAGAGCCTGAACTGGGCTTCATATGACGAACTATCAGTGCTCCAGACGCGCGTCCAAGATATGGAAGACAAGAACATCAAGCTCGTCAATGTAGTCCAGGTGATGTTATTTCGCCGGATTCTACCTTGTCAACACCGGGGTTGCAATTTATGGGAGTTCGACCAGGCCAAGCACCAGACCATGCTAGAGCTCTTTGGCTCCTCGCACAAGGACATCTGGAAGGTGCTTTTCAAGTCTGGCAAATCGTGGCCGGACTACGCCGAGGACCGCGTGTACCAACTGTCCCGCCCTGCAAGTTCGGTAAGTAACTGTACATTGACAATTCATATGTTTTATTTGCATATCCTTAGGAAAATGCTTAATGTGTTTCCCACAACTCTCCTAGGGCAGGCGAAGAAGGCGGGGCAGATCTACTATCCGGCCCCGCTGCCAGAAGAACCGGCCAACCCACTTCTAACAAAGATGCTGGTCCCGGCGCCTTACAAGGCACCGAAGAAGAAGGCCGAAAAGGAGGCCAAGAAAACCAGGGGCGGCCTCCGTCGCCGTGGCGCTTCGGACAAAAAATCCGAAGACTCCAATGCCCATTCTTCCTTCGAAGAGGACAAGGAGGAGGAGGAAGACGAATCCCCCGTGGGGGGAAGAAAGAAAAGGACGGCCTCCATGTCCTTGGAGGCCGATTCGCCTAAAAGGGGAAAAACTCCCCTTCCAGAGGAGTCCACTGCCGCCGCCGATAGTAGTCCGGAGTGGGATCCCAGGGCCTAGCCCCTGGTGAACTCGTGAGTATAAAATCCGAACATTCTTATGCGTCCGGACTTGTCATGGCATAACACCTTAATCCGAGCCATACTTTTTACAGTCCTGCGAGGTCCCGTGCCGAACAATCCTCGTCGGAGGACTTGCTAGGTTCAGATGCTATGGAGAGCGGGACACCCCCGAAGCCCCCTCCCCTAGACATATGAATGACACCGAGGTTTCGTCCCAGAAGGACCCAGGCCACAGAGGGGGGGGGGAGATCGCAAAGGTGGCGCCAGGAGGCCGAACTTCAGGGTCCGGACATACGGGAGAGAAGGCTCCCGTGGATGTCAACGGCGGGGGTCGTCTTGAATTCAGCCCCCAGCCAGACATGATTCTGGAGACCAAAAAGGCCCCAGAATCAGACAGGCGGCCTCCGTCGGCTGGAGGGGGGGTGTCTGTTCCACCGGCAAGCTCTGTCCAACCAGAGGTGCCGGATGCTTCATTAGCGGCGCTGAAGAGCGCCTCCATCATTGATGAACACCGTGCCCTTATGGGTGCGGTGATTGAGAAGATTCAGTCTGCTGAGAGTGGACTGAATGAATCCTGTATCAGCCTCATAAGAGGCTTTGAGGTATGTTTTATGAAGTTTGGAAGAGGTTCATGGTATAGATAGCAGCCCCTGATACACTGTTCGGTGAAAGAAAGAACCAGACAGAGGATCAAATTTATGTTCGCAGGAGACTAACTTGATGACATCTATCTCTTTTTAATAAGCAGGTGTCTGTAGCGACTGCCTCTTCTCATGCTACGGAAGTATTCGGACTGAGGCATAGTCTGGAGCGGGCCGAAGGAGAACTTGGCCGGGTGAAGAAACAGATGGAGGATAACCAAGGTATGCAGAAACCTTGTTCATTTAGCACAAATGAATAAGTGTGCATGATGAAAATATTTTTATGATGTTCTCTAGGGCGACGGCCGAAATTGTGGCTCTTAAAAAGGCTATAGCCGAAGCCGAGAAGAAGGTAGCTGCAGAGCAGGCTCTCCGTGAGAAGCACGAGGCCAGAGTTATTGAAGCTGAGCGAGAGCTTTAGGAGGCCGTGAAGAAATGCGAGACCTTGGAGCAGAGTTTATCAGGGAAAGAGTCTGAACTCTCCTAGGCTCGCCAAGCCGCAAGTGATGCCCAGGGGGAAGCCCAAGGTGCCCTGAAGGAAATCCAGGAGGCGAGGAAGATTGCGGCTGGTAAGGCTTTTTCTATACAAAGCAGGTATTTGAAAGGAGAAAATCAAGTTGAGAGTTTGAATTCTGATTTCTCCAAGGGTATTTGCGGAGCTGCCGTGCAGCATATCTGATGCCGCCCAATTCTACCGAGCCAAAGAAAGGAATACTGCAGATAAGCTCTTCTGGATGCAGTATCTGGCGCCGAATTATCCGGTGCCTTTCTCCGATCAACTGAAGCAGCTGATTGAACTGCATAAGGCGGCCGAGCTAGCCATGAAGGATTTAATTATCCGGCTGTGGCCCGTTGAGCCGATTCCAAGCAATTACTTCGGGCTCGTGAAGCGGCTTGTGAGTGCCTGCCCTCGACTCGAAGTCATCAAGCGTGTCAGTATGTATAGAAGGTGCACGAATGGCCTTCGCCCGCACAAAGGTGCATTGGGGGAAGATGGATGCGAAAAGCTAATGACCGAGGGACCGCCGGAGGGAAAGGAGCACCGTAAGCCCGAGATGTATTATGAAGGTGTCTTGAAAGGTGCCTGCCTTGCGGTGGAGCAATGCACCAAGGACATTATATTTCCATGAATACGGTCATGTTTGTCCTTTGTAATGTTTGAACAGGGTCATTTCTATTATTTATTGCTTGTCGTTTGAAAGTTTTTCCTCCTGTGCGGCCGTTTTATATACTAAGCCCGAGAGTTGGCTAGTCGTCGGCTTCTGCCCCCACATAGTTAGTACGGGGGTGTTCGGGATAAACCTGAGCACTCTTTATCCCAGTTTTGGGTCCTTGAAGGAGGTGTTCAGCACAACAAACTAGGCGATCGGACTATAGGGCTTTATCACTCTCACTTAGCCATACGAGTTTTTTAAAAGGAAGGTAGGCGCAACCCCTGGTGTTCAGAAGACCGCACGAGGGGCTCTATAAGCGCTTGATCGGAAGAAAAGCCGATCCATCGCACGCTGCATTGGTTATGGCATTATGCGGAAGAAATCCTTAAATATTTTACAACCTCTCAAACAACTGACTGACGGTGTCCTGGACTAGGGAGTACTCACCACGTCATATCCCGATCAGTTGGATTGGGCCGAGGACCCCCATGGCCGTATACTCATGGGCCAGTTCGGACAACCCCTGCCGCATACAAGGAAGACTCCACAAAGACTTGGCACCCAAGACAAGAACTCTCCTAAACCCTAGGCCTCTGGTGTCTTATATAAACCGAGGCCAGGCTAGTCAATAGACAATCTCATATTCATTACTACAATCTCATGGTAGATACATGTACTCTGTACTACACCCATATGAATACAATCAAAAGCAGCATGTAGGGTATTATCTCTTCGAGAGAGCCCGAAGCTAGGTAAAACCCCGTGTCCATGTTACAATCCCTCCAAGACGCCTAGCTTAGGACCCCTACTACAAGATATGCCGGATATTGAACCGACATTGGTGCTTTCATTGAGAGCCTTCTAGGTGTCGTTGAGGATTGATGGATTATCAGGTGATATTGTTTCAGTTAATCTGTATGGAATAAAGCAATTTCTTATCTAAGTGCTTCTACTGCCTTGCTATATTTTTTGCAGATCGCTTTCGGTCTCGTGGGCAGCGGCGATTTTTCTGCGCGGTCTGACCACAATAGAGTGGCCGAGGTATCCGCGAGATCAGGTTCAACTCCGTACGTATAAGCTTGTGTCCAGGTATATATACCGGCACGGCGACTCGCGCCTAGAGCGGCGATAGCGGAGGCTTGGTAGCCGAACTCCCAGCGCAACCCATGCCCAGACTACTTGATTAGGGCTGGACTCGTGAGTTGGCAGGACAACAACTGGTGGGATCTACTGTGAAAAAAAGTCCAACCTATGGTATTCCAGCCGGTGCTACAACGATGCACATACCGAACGGTGCACAGGAGCCAACAAGAATTCACATTGTTGGCAAACCACAGGGAGATCTGATTCCTTTTTTGCTTTTCCTTGCTATTTAATTCAGGCAGGGCATGCATTTTGTTAATTATCTTTCTTACATGCACTTTCTACGTGCTAGAGCTTTTGCTAGTACTATTACTAGTACGGCCTACCTCCTTGTAGCAAAAGCAAATCTGTGAACATCCACATGTTTTTTTGGATTGCTATACAACTACTTCTGGTCTGGCCAGTTTTCATCTATATGCAGGTCGGTTAATGCGGGTCCGCACTAATGTCCATCATCACATTGTCATCGGACTGTGTGAACGTTATCATCCGAAGAATTTTGATTTACATTGACACTACGTCGGATCCGAACTCAGCTCAGCGGCAGTAGACATCAGTACCAACCTGATCAAGTACTTTGTATAGCACGGTACCTATACCTACCCGGTGGATTCTACTAATTAAACTACTAGTGCTACTACTTCACATACTAGTGAATCATCGTGCAAAGATCATTTGATTCTCGTTTCTAGTACTGTACGGATCTGTTTGGCTATTTTTCCTAACTATTAGGTTAGCTCCTAAAATTATTGCACACAAAATATTTTTTGTTGTTTTGCACTGCATTACTTTTGTAGGGACATTTTGTCGACACGTGTGCATGATGTCGGTCTAGCTGGCGTCTTGCCGTCACTGAGGCTGGCCGACCTAGGTCGACATTGTCGCGCCACAACGCCGTCATGCTATCGAGCCGACCTCGGCGCACATGCCATATTTCTTTTATTACTCACTCTGCATAAAATTTTAATTATGCAATGATTTTTTTATTACTATTATCTCCGGCTTGCACTATTTCCTGTGCATAGGTAAATGATCCGAATTGGGCAGCACTATCACCTCGGCGTACTGACGTACCACGTCACCTCGGCTGGACCGGGGCTTCATTTTCACTTCATTAACCCACGCCGGGGACTTCGGTGTTACACTGCCAGCCAACTCCGCCAGCTTGGCTAGACTGGGGGCTTCACCTTACCACATCGACTGAGCCGTGTCACTACTCCGGAGTGCCGAACTCCATGCTCGGACACCTCGGGCTTGGGGGTTGGGACCTCGGCCATGCCGAGGACTGTGAACCTTGTCGGATCTGTCACAGATCAATGGGCGTCTTCGTCCCGCCACAAGCCCGAATCGCATCATCAACACCGAGCACATTAACTAGCTAAGTCGCTTTCATGCTCAAAAAACTTTCAGTTTTAAATTTTGTTCAGTTCGACCAAGCATTATACCTTTTTGGCAAAAAAATTGTTTGCAAAAAAACTTCCTTGTCAAAACTTTGTTTGTGACACAAAAATTCAAATACCCCGTTTATTTGGGGGCTTCCTTTATGAAACCTTTCCTCTTGCGTATGATTATACTTGTACGGCTTCGTTCCTTATTCATGTATTATGCCACAATATGCACCATGTCGACTTAAGTGATTTGCAAGCTGGGTTGCCTTGCTCCTGTCTTTAACCCTACATTCCCGATTGTTCGGCTAGGGAGTAAAGGGAGCGCCTCTGCGATTGTCACGATCGGGTCATCTGAGCTGGACCTCAGACTGGGTTAAGCCAAAGCTAGCGCTCTTATTCTTTTCAATTATGGTCGGCACACAACGGAACTCATGAGTACAAAAAATCTATTGCACAAGTCTCATAGTAGGAATGAGCAACCAAAGAAAGGTATCGGTGGGGGTACTATTTTCTTCGAAGATGCTTCTTACACTTCGTCAGTAATATAGCATAAGTTCCCTGAGCGCGCTTTGTCTGTTATAGCCTTATGGCCTGATTGCCTGATTATCGGAAACACCATCGATATTCTCGACAGGTGGAGTACCTAACACTTTTCAGCCCTTGACCGAAGAGGGAGAAGCCGACGGTCGGGTAAGACGCATTTAAAGTTTGGGTGAACACAGATATGATATAAGTACTTCGGTACATAGAATCATTATACATAAAATTCTTTTACCCAAGTCACTTGGGGCTCTTAAATTTAAATGAGCCGTTTTATAATAAGTGTTCTTCTTCTAGTCATTGCAAAGTTTTTATTTTTTTATTATTATTTATCATTCCATTTTTCGACACAAGTATGTGGTCACTAGCTGAGGAGCCTAATTTCTCTCTCAAAGCCGCTAGAGTATAGTTTCCTAAACTGGCCTAATGAGAAGTACTCCGCCTTCGGGATAGGAGGTTGAAGCCGTAGGCTGACCCGCTTGAAGTCTTGATATAGGATCGGATGTGTCATGTTAAAGCACGACAGAAGCACTTTTTTTTCTAAAGTCCAATTTTTAGATTGGCACCGAACACTTGATATTGTTTGGCCATCAGGTTTTTACTGACGTTTTTTGGTTTTCCAAGATTATGGAACTTTTAAACTATTTATGTGTTTCCAGCATAAGTCTTGCAGTGCAACGCTGGACACCTTTAGAGATTCGGCAAAAATTCTCGGATATTGCTATATATGCATCAGTTTTGAATTGTGTCTTCGGTCAATAGTTGGGTTGCCCGACTCTTGTGCTTGCCTCCTACATTCCACTTTGTTCGACTAGGTGTGCAAAGGGGGAACCACTGCGATTGTGCTTGCAGCTCGCATGGTTAAGCACCTCAGTGGAGAAAGCCGAAAACTGACTGTCACAATAAGCGTAAACTGGTCAGCGGTCCGATGACTATTTTAAATGATGGGTCGTTCATAACATTAGCTGAAGTGTTTATGGCTTGACCTCGGCTGTCGCCGGACACTAACCGGGGGGCTACTTGCTGGCCTCCCAAATTTAAGCTCCTATGACTAAGTAAAAGTTATAAAGCCCGCATATCTGATTGCCTCGTTTCTGCCAACACAACCACCTTCGGGCATCGAGACGTCGGCTAAGGGTTGTTTTGTTATTACAGAAACACCCTGTGTAGCATCTACAAGGTGGTAGAAGCCGACGATGGGCCACTTTTAGATTATAAATGGTCGCAACGGAAGTGAAAATTTGGGTTCATTTAGACCATAGAGTTTGGAAGCTTTCCCCGAACAAAATCCTTAGTATTTTCCTCCCACATTGATCGGAGCTGAGGTTTCATGATCATGCTTAGCATGACAACCCAAAGAAAGGAACCGATAGCGGGACTATTTTCTTTGGACGATGTTTCTTATGTTAAACAATAATATAACATGTCTCTCTACGTTCCTTTGTTTATAAAACTGTATGGCCAGATTGCCTTCTTTGCCGTAAATCTTTGCCTTCATAAAGGCTTTATAAAGTAGGACAAACACCCGTCGGCTGCTGGCCGAGGAGGTTGAAGCCGATGGTCGGTCAACAAAGTTTTGTACAATGCGGATCCGAGCATTAATGACGTAAAGTACTTGGATACATAGAGTTATTACAAATAATTTGGGATTTTACTATGCATATCGATCCTTAATTCAGCCTCCCGTGCCTGCATTAAGGCTCGCGGGCTACTGGGCTTCGGGCATATTATTTACAAATATTAAAAGGGCACATCGATCCCCTGATCTGGTGTTGCCACCCGACCAGTGTCTTAGGGGCTACTGGGATCAGTGGTATTATGTCATCCTTCAGGTGCATGTCGGGTTTTATACCGACACACACCTTGAGGGCTACTTGTTATACATATTAACAGCAAATAAATTTGCACGCATCAGAAATAAAAGCCGCAAACAATCAGCCTATGACCGAGGTGCTGATCCACCTCGAAAGCATTTCGGATATAGATCGGATGCAAGTGGCTGGCTCCATAGAGGGCCTTTCTGGCATTAAGCTCGGCTAAACAACTGCAACTTTTTTGAACCAAGGTGATCTATGACACCTCAGATACAGTCTGGCATTGGATCTCAGACATAGTCCGGCGTTAGAGCTCGGATACATTCCGGCGTTGGAGCTTGGATACATTCCGGCGTTGGAGCACAGAAGCGGTCCAACGTTGGTGCTCGGCTGCAAAAGATACTTCGAAAGTAGTCCGGTGTTGGAGCTCGGATGCAAGAGGACACCGCCACATGGGAACAACTTCAAACCCGAGACATGGCATAAAAATAACAAGGCATTGATAAAGGCCGAAGACTTCAAGGGCTCCTCGGATACCCGATGTGTAAACTCTTCGGATTCACTCCGACGTTCCTCAAGATCGAAGATGGGAAGATTAGTTGAACTAGTTTTCAAGACTGACGACCGAAGATAACAGTTCAAAAGAATTGAGGAGCGTCCCCAACTTGAAGACTGGTTCAGGGGGCTACTGACGGTGTCCTGGACTAGGTGGTACTCACCACGTCGTCTCCCGATCATTTGGATTGGGCCGAGGACCCCCATGGCCGTATACTCATGGGCCAGTTCGGACAACCCCTATCGCATACAAGGAAGACTCCACAAAGACTTGGCGCCCAATACAAGGACTCTCCTAAACCCTAGGCCTCCGGTGTCTTATATAAACCGAGGCCAGGCTAGTCAATAGACAATCTCATATTCATTACTACAATCTCGTGGTAGATACATGTACTCTGTACTACACCCATATGAATACAATCAAAAGCATCATGTAGGGTATTATCTCTTCGAGAGAGCCCGAAGCTGGGTAAAACCCCGTGTCCATGTTGCCATCGCTCCAAGACGCCTAGCTTAGGACCCCTACTACGAGATACGCCATATATTGAACCGACACTGACCAGCTCTCGCCGCATCATGACAGTCAGCTTACGGCTTTCTCTACTGAGGTGCTCGTCCAGAAGAACCAGGACACAATCGCAGTAGTCCTCCCTGTGCTACCTTAGCCGATATAGTGGAACGTAAGGTACCAAAACATAGGAGCCGGGCAAACCCATCTATTGACCCAAGACATGGTTTGGAGCTGATGCATATAATTCTATAAGTTCGGGGTGCCGAACTGCCGTGAAGGTGTTCGGACTTTTTGCCGTAGTATGGGTATAATGAAGCCCCTGGCATATTAAGGCATATCACGATATGCAGCTGCCTTTTAACAAAAGAGTTTTAATAAGAAATAGCAGTAGACGAGCATCATATAAATCCACATGTTGTATTTGAATAATACGTCAATGCATATGAGTACAGGTATTGTGATAAAAAGAAATATGACTGCGGAACCTGCTGAGACCAGGCGGGAGGAAGTTGTATGCGGATCTGGAGTGTAGTCGGATGATCATAGAGGGGAATATCTAGAGATTCCCTTACGTGCTCAAACTGTCTCCACGCCATCCATCCTGGCCTACGCAAAGGTGAACCTACAATGAAAATGTAAGAAATGGCTTTGCGCCACAAAGCGGTTGAGCTGCAGTATGTGGCTTGTCTTAACTTTTTGCTGTAGTGTTTTTAATTAAGCTCCGGGCGAGCCGGGCTATCCGATTGCGCAGTAGTTTGGACTCCTTTGGCGGTGTCCGGGAGCTTGGCCGTCGACTCGAGGTTCGATTGAAAGGTGACATCCGTTGCTCTTGCTGTTAAAGTGGCGGTATACTCTTCAGCAATGAAGGGGAGTTCATCCCTGCCATTAACCGTGATGACGCCGCGCGGACCGGGCATCTTGAGTTTACGGTAGGCATAATGTGGCACCGCGTTGAACTGAGCGAACGCATTCGTCCGAGCAATGCCTGATAGTCACTGCGAAAGGGGACGATGTCAAAGACTAACTCTTCGGTATGGTAACTGTCTAGAGATATGAAGACCACTTCCAGTGTGATTGAGCCCGTGCTACAGGCCTCTACACCTAGTATGACACCTTTGAAGGTGGTTTTTGTGGGCTTGATCCTTGAGGGATCGATGCCCATTTTGCGCATTGTATCCTGATGGAGCAGGTTCAGGCTGCTGCCCCCGTCCATAAGGACTCGTGTGAGGTGGAACCGTCAATGATGGGGTCGAGGACCAATGCAGCTAAACCGCCATGATGGATACTGGTAGGATGGTCACTGCGATCGAAAGTGATTGGGCAAGAGGACCATGGGTTGAATTTTGGGGCGACTGGCTCCATTGCATAGACGTCCCTTAGTGCATGCTTCCGCTTGGGAATATGGGTTGCATATATCATATTCATTGTTTTCACCTAGGGAGGGAATTTCTTCTGTCCTCCTGTGTTCGGTGATCGGGGCTCCTCGTCGTCATCGTTGCTTTGAGACCCCTTCCCCTTGTTTTCGGTGCCTGACCTGCCGGCTTGTCTGAAGACCCAGCATTCTCTGTTGGTATGGTTGGCTGGTGTTCCTGGGTGCCATGAATTTGGCATGGACGGTCGAGTATGCGGTCCAAACTAGATGGGCCTGAATTGTTTTTGTTGAATGGATTTTTCCGCTAACCGGACTTGGATCCACTGAATCCATCATTGACTGTCGTGTCTTCGGCACTATCACCGTTTTTGCGACGCTTGTGTTTGTTGCGCCGTGGTTTGTCGTTGCTATCCCTGGCTTTTGATGTGCCAGGATTGCTTGCTGTGTTGTTGCTACGAGCCAACCAGCTATCCTTGCCCGCACAAAAGTGGGTCATGATTGTTGTGAGGGCTGCCATGCACTTTGGCTTTTCTTGGCCGAGATGTTGGGCAAGCCACTCGTCAGAGATGTTATTCTTAAAGACCGCTAGGGCTTCGGCATCCGGACAGTCGACGATTTGGTTCTTTTTGGTTAGGAACCGGGTCCAAAATTTCCTGGCTGACTCTCCGGGCTGTTGGATTATGTGACTCAGATCATCAGCTTTCGGTGTTCGCACACAAGTGCCCTGGAAGTTGTCAAGGAATGCGTCTGCCAGGTTCTCCCAACTCCTGATGGAGTTTGCCGGCAAGCTATTCAGCCAATGCCGAGCCGGTCCCTTGAGTTTTAGTGGGAGGTACTTGATGGCGTGTAGATCATCTCCGCGGGCCATGTGAATATGGAGGAAGAAATCTTCTATCCATACCGCGGGGTCTGTAGTACCATCATATGATTCAATGTTCACGGGTTTAAACCCTTCTGGGAATTCATGATCCATTACTTCATCAGTGAAGCATTGGGGGTGTGCGGCGCCTCTGTGCCGGGCTACATTGTATTCGGTCCGGCCGGATTTGTTGGTGTATCCGGCGTGACGGTCATCATCATGCGTTGGGGCGCGCCCCCGTGATCCGTAGATCGATCTTGACTGTCCTGCTTTGTTTTTGAATTTGTCTTCCAAGTCATGCATGGAGCCCCCGGCCTTCATGTTTTTGCTTATTTGGCGTCGGGGTGCGGGCTGGACTTTGGGCTGGTACGCCGCTTTGTCTCGGCCACGAGGTGGACGGTCGGCCGCATCGTGCGCTGGTAGTGTGGGATTTAATGCCTCCTCCTCGAGTTGAGGTAGCAACCTCCGCTTTGGGTAACTTTTGGTAGGGCGCTCAAGTCTGTATTCCTCGGTAGCCAGGACCTTGGTCCATCTATCAGTTAGCAGTTCTTGATCAGCTTGAAGTTGTTGCTGCTTTTTCTTCAGGCTTTTTGCACTGGCTATAAGCCGGCCCTTGAAGCGCTCCTACTCGATGGGATCCTCAGGCACGATGAATTCTTCGTCGCCAAGGCCCACTTCGTCTTTGGAGAGAGGCATGTAATTATCATCCTCTGATTCTCCATCTGTTACTTGTTCCTTAGGGCTAGCTTGCCCATCTTCTTGCTTGGACTGTTCGAAGCCTGGCTGGGCAGGATTGTTTTTGTCTTCGGCACCATCCGGATTGTTGTCATATCTTGTGCCGGTATCACTATTTTTGCTATGGCGGGGCTGGGAGCGGCGCCTATGACGCCGGTGCCTAGATTGCTTCTCTAGGGGATTATCTTCCATTGCCTCATCGCCATTGCTTTCTTTGGGGGTGTCCACCATATATATATATATATATCATATGATGAGGTGGCTGTCCAGCGCCCTGTACGCGGTGGTTCCTGTTCTTCTCCTGCATCGTCGTCCATACCGTCGATGTCTTAGGAGTTGAAGTCAAGCACGTCGGTTAAGTCATCGACAGTGGCTATTAAGTGGGTGGTGGGTGGGGAACGAATTTCTTCGTCGTCCGCTTCCCACTCGAGCCGGACATAGTTCGGCCAAGAGTCCCCTGATAGAGAGAGAGACCTTAATGAATTTAGCACGTCACCCAAGGGCGAGTGCTGAAACATATCCGTGGAGGTGAACTCCATGATCTGTGCCCAATCAAATTTGATAGGCATGGATGTACGCGGTTCGGAGCCCGTGGTCGGAGACGAGTCCGAGGGTCCAATGACACCGACCTCATTGGAGGTGGGGTCAGTGTTCGGCTCCAACGCCGATGAGTGTGCCTCCGTGGCGAGGTCCATCCACCCATCCTCGGATAGCGCGATCTGCTCTGGATTGATTCCCGGGGCTGCCGCAGGCGCGATCTCCCAAACATTGTCCAATGGCAGATCTAAGTCATGCTCGTCGTGACTGTTCGGCGCACCTGACATGGCCTCGAATCTGTTGAAGATCAAGTCTCCGCGGATGCCAGCAGTATAGTTCAACCTTCCAAACCTGACCTGATGGCCAGGGGCGTAGCTATGGATCTGCTCCACATGGCTAAGCGAGTTGACCCGCAGTACGAAGCCGTCGAATACGAAGATCTGTCCGGAGAGGAAAACCTCCCCCTGGACCGCGTCGTTGAAGATGATTGAAGGAGCCATCAAGCCTTATCATGACGACACAATGGAACTCTCAATGAAAGCAGCAATGTTGGTGTCAAAACCGGTGGATCTCGGGTAGGGGGTCCCGAACTTTGTGTCTAAGGCTAATGGTAACAGGAGGCGGGGGACACGGTGTTTACCCAGGTTCGGGCCCTCATGATGGAGGTAATACCCTACTTCCTGCTTGATTGATCTTGATGATATGAGTATTACAAGAGTTGATCTACCACGAGATCGTAGAGGCTAAACCCTAGAAGCTAGCCTATGATAATGATTGTTGTTGTCCTACGGACTAAACCCTCCGGTTTATATAGACGCAGGAGGGGGCTAGGGTTACATAGAGTCGGTTACAGAGAAGGAGAATTACATATCCGAATTGCCAAACTTGCCTTCCACGCAAAGAAGAGTCCCATCCGGACACGGGACGAAGTCTTCAATCTTGTATCTTCATAGTCCAACAGTCCGGCGAAAGTATATAGTCCGGCTGTCCGAGGACCCCTTAATCCCGGACTCCCTCACCGTTCATAACATTGCCCGAAGTGTTTACGGCTTGACCTCGGCTGTCGCCGAACACTAACCGGGGGCTCGTAGCCCCAGTTTAAAGCTCTATGACTAAGTGAAAGTTATAAAGTCCGGATATCTGATTGTCTCGTTTCCGCTAACATAACCACCTTCGGGCGCCGAGATGTCTGCTAAGGGTTGTCTTGTTATTGCGGAAACACCCTGGGTTGTATCTACAAAGGGGTAGAAGCCGACAATAGGCCACTTTCAACTGATAAACGGTCGCAACAGAGTCAAAATAAACATATTGTCGGCATTTGTATTTAATATACAAGGGCCTCCTTCCATAATCATCGTTATAAAGCCATAAATATGTATCAATTTGACTTAAGATTTTGGCCAAGCTGGGTTGCCTGGCTCCTGTGCTTACCCCTACGTTCCCGGTTGTTTGGCTAGGCGGTAAAGGGAGCACCTCTATGATTGTTACTACCGGGTCATCCGAGTTAGTACCTCAGACTGGGTGAAGCCGAAAGCTAGCAATCTTAAAGAATCACATTGGTCGACAACGACGAAAATGAAAATTTTGGTTCATTAATACCGTAGAGTTCAGGAACTTTCCCGAACTAAATCCTCAATATTTTGCTCCCGTATTGATCGGAGCTGAGGTTTCATGATCATGCTTAGCATGACAACCCAAAGAAAGGAACATACATTGGGACTATTTTCTTTGGAAGATGTTTCTTACGTCAAAAAGTAATATAACATATTTCACCGCATAGCTTTGTTTATAAAACCGTATGGCTGGATTGCCTTGTTTTCCGTAAATCTTTGCCCTCATAAAGGCTTTGTAAAGTAGGACAAACACTCCTCGGCCGCTGGCCGAATAGGTTGAAGCCGATGGTCGGTCAACAAAGTTTTGTACAATGCGCATCCGGGCATTAATGATGTCGAGTACTTGGATACATAGAATCATTACACATAATTTGTGATTTTACTTCAGAGATCGATCCTTAATTCGGCCACCCATGCCCACATTAATGCTCGGGGGCTACTGGGCTTCATGCTTATGATTTATAATATTAAAGGGGCACATCGATCCCCTGATCTGGTGTTGCCACCCGATCAGTGTCTCGGGGGCTACTGCATTGCTTATTCAATGCAGAGAATTCAAGGTGCTTAGTATTCGGCATGACCGAACTATGGGCAAATGCGTCTTTGGACAACAATAGGTACCATATGGACGTATCTGGCGTCAAGCTAATATATTGTGGCAACTTCTCAAGACCCTCGCTCAAGGGCCCGTTCGCCGATCACTATTATCTCTAATATATTACACTTCGTTTTTGTTCCTATGTATGCTGCCAAGCTAGGAGTTGATCCTCAGGCCGATTTCACGCATCGACCTGAGTCTCAGGGGCCATTAGGAACAGCGGTTTCATGTTTTCCTTCAGGTGCATCTCGGGTTTTAGAATGATACACACCTTGAGGGCTACTGGATATACATATACCTCGGCAGAGAATAAATTGCACAAGTTAAAAAAATTCACAAAAAAACAGCACATAGTTGAGGTGGTGCACCACCTTGGAAGCAGTCCGGCATAAAGCTCGGGCTCTAGTGGCTGGCTCCATAGAGGGAATTTCTGGCATTAAGCACGGCTAAACTCCTTAAACTTTTTACAACCAAGGTGATCTATGACACCTCGGATACAGTCCGGCGTTGGAGCTTGGATATAGTCCGGTGTTGGAGCTCGGATACTATCCGGCGTTGGAGCTCAGATATAGCCCGGCGTTGGTGCTCGGCTCCAAAAGATACCTCGAATATAGTCCAGCGTTGGAGCTCGGACGCATGAGGACACTGCCGCCCGGGAACGACTTCAAACCCGAGGTGTGGCATAAAAATAACAAGGCATTGATAAAGGTCGGAAACTTAAAGGGGTCCTCGGATACCCAACGTGTAAACTCTTCGGATGCACTTCGGCGATCCTCAAGATCGAAGATGAGAAGATTTGTTGAACCATTTTTCAAGACCGACGATCGAAGCTGAAGAATAGTTCGGAAGAATTGAGGAGCGTCCCCAACTTGAAGACCGGTTCAGGGGGCTAGTGACGGTGTCCTGGACGAGGGGGTACTCACCACGTTGTCTCCCGATCAGTTGGATTGGGCCGAGGACCCCCATGGCCGTATACTCATGGGACAGTTCGGACAGCTGCCGCATACAAGGAAGATTCCACAAGACTTGGTGATCAAGACAATGACTCCTCCCCCACCTTCGTATTCGGCTAGGACTCTTGTTATCCTAAGCCTCTGGTGCATTATATAAACCAGGGCTAGGCTAGTCGATAGAGATACACAATCATAATCATATGCTAGCTTCTAGGGTTTAGCCTCTACGATCTCGTGGTAGATCAACTCTTGTAATACTCATATCATCAACATCAATCAAGCAGGAAGTAGGGTATTACCTCCATAGAGAGGGCCTGAACCTGGGTAAACATCGTGTCCCTCGCCTCCTATTACCATTAGCCTTAGGCACACAGTTTGGGACCCCCTACTCGAGATCCGCCGGTTTTGACACCGACAGGGGGGTGAATCCTACTAGGTGTGGAGTCCTAGTAGGACTCCCCCCCTTGGCGCTCCCCCTTGGTGGCTGGCCTCCTTCTCCCCTCTTTGATATATAGGGGCGGGGGGCACCCCAAGGGAACACCAATTGTCTTAGCCGTGTGCGGTGCCCCCCTCCACCGTTTACTCCTTCGATAGTATCATCGTAGTGCTTAGGCGAAGGCCTGCGCAGATCATATCACCAACACCATCATCTCGCCATCGTGCTGATGGAACTCATCAAATCCATCAACACTCTACTAGATCAAGATTCGAGGGACGTCATCGATCTGAACGTGTGCAAAACTCAGAGGTGCCGTACGTTCTGTACTTGATCGATTGATTCGAGAAGACGTTCGACTACATCAACCACCTTAAGTTAATGCTTCCGCTTTCAGTCTACGAGGGTACATGGACACACTCTCCCCCTCTTGTTGCTATGCATCTCCTAGATAGATCTTGCGTGAGCGTAGGATTTTTTTTGAAATTTCATGCTACATTTCCCAAGAGTGGCATCAGAGGCAGGTCTATGCGTAGATGATATGCATGAGTAGAACACAAAGAGTTGTGGGCGGTGATCGTCATACTGCTTACCACCATTGTCTTATTTTGATTTGGCGGTATTGTTGGATGAAGCGGCCCGGACCAAACCTTACATGACCGCGTTCATGAGACCGGTTCCACCGACAGACATGCAACTAGTTTTGCATAAAGGTGGCTGGCGGGTGTCTATTTCTCCAACTTTAGTTGAATCGAATTTGACTGTGGCCGGTCCTTGTGAAGGTTAAAACAACAAACTTGATAAATCACCGTTGTGGTTTTTGTGCTGTAGGTATGTACGGTTCATGGTAGCAGCCCATAGCAGCCACATAAAACTTGCAACAAACAAAGTAGAGGACGTGTAACTTGTTTTTGCAGGGCATGTTATGATGTGATATGGTCAAGACATGATGTGATATAAAGATTGTTGTATGAGATGATCATGTTTTGTAAAAGTTATCGGCAACTGGCAGGAGCCATATGGTTGTCGCTTTATTGTATGAAATACAAGTGCTATGTAATTGCTTTACTTTATCACTAAGTGGTAGAGATAGTCGTAGAAGCAATGGTTGGTGTGATGACCACGATGCTACTATGGAGATCAAGGTGTTAAGCCGATGACAATGGAGATCATGACGTTGCTTCGGTGATGGAGATCATGAGCACAAGATGATGATGGCCATATCATGTCACATATTTTGATTGCATGTCATTTATCTTTTATGCATCTTATTTTGCTTAGTACGACGGTAGCATTATAAGATGATCCCTTACTAAATTTCAAGGTATAAGTGTTCTCCCCGAGTATGCACCGTTGCGAAAGTTCTTCGTGCTGAGACACCACATGATGATCGGGTGTGATAAGCTCTACATTCAAATACAACGGGTGCAAGCCGGATTTGCACACGCAGAATACTCGGGTTAAACTTGACAAGCCTAGCATAGACAGATATGGCCTCGGAACACCGGAGACCGAAAGGTCGAACATGAATCATATAGTAGATATGATCAACATAGTGATGTTCACCATTGAAGACTACTCCATATCACGTGATGATCGGACATGGTTTAGTTGATTTGGATCACGTATCATTTAGATGACTAAAGGGATGTCTATCTAAGTGGGAGTGCTTTAGTAATTTGATTAACCAGACTTAATTTATCATGAAGTTAGTCCTGATAGTTTTTGCATATCTATGTTGTAGATTAATGGCCCGTGCCACCGTTCCTTTGAATTTTAATGTGTTCCTAGAGAAAGCTAAGTTGAAAGATGATGGCAGCAAATACACGGACTGGGTCCGTAACTTGAGAATTATCCTCATTGTTGCACATAAGAATTATGTCCTTGATGCACCGCTCGGTGCAAGGCCTGCTGCAGGAGCAGAAGCTAACGTTGTGAATGCCTGGCAAGCTCGATCTGATGGCCACTTGTTAGTTCAGTGTGCCATGCTTTACGGCTTAGAGTCGGGACTTCCAAGACATTTTGAATGTCATGGACCATATGAGATGTTCCAGGAGTTGAATTTAGTATTTCAAGCAAATGCTCGAGTTGAGAGATATGCAGTCTCCAACAAGTTCTATAGATGCAAGATGGAGGAGAACAGTTCTATTAGTGAGACATACTCAGAATGTCTGGGTACCATAATCACTTGACTCGCTGGGAGTTAATCTTCCAGATGATTGTGTCATTGACAGAGTTCTTCAATCACTGCCACCAAGCTACAAAGGCTTCGTGATGAACTACAATATGCAAGGGATGGAAAAGACTATTCCCGAGCTCTTCACTATGCTAAAGGCCGTGGAGGTAGAAATCAAAAAGGAGCATGAAGTGTTCATGGTTAACAAGACCACTAGTTTCAAGAAAAAGGGCAAGGGTAAAAATAAGGGGAACTTCAAAAAGATTGACAGGCAAGTTGTCACTCCCGGGAAGAAACCCAAAGTTGGACCCAATCCTGAAACTGAGTGCTTCTACTGCAAAGGGACTGGTCACTGGAAACGGAACTGCCCCAAGTATTTGGCGGATAAGAAAGATGGCAAGGTGAAAAAAGGTATATTTGATATACATGTTATTGATGTGTACCTTACTAATTCTCGTAGTAGTGCCTGGGTATTCGATACAGGTTCAGTTGCTCATATTTGTCACTCGAAGCAGGGACTACGGATTAAACGAAGATTGGCTAAGGACAAGGTGACAATGCGCGTCAAAAATGGTTCCAAGGTTGATGTGATCCCCGTCAACACGCTACCTCTACATCTACCTTCGGGATTATTTTTAGACTTGAATAATTGTTATTTGGTGCCAACATTGAGCATGAACATTATATCTGGATCTTGTTTAGTGCAAGACGGTTATTCATTTAAATCAGAGAATAATGATTGTTCTAGTTATATGAGTAATATATTTTGTGGTCATGCACCCTTCAAGAGTGGTCTATTTCTGTTGCATCTTGATCATGATGATACACATATTCATAATATTGATGCTAAAAGATGCAAAGTTGATAATGACAGTGCAACTTATTTGTGGCACTGCCGTTTGGGTCATATCGGTGTAAAGCGCATGAAGAAACTCCATAAAGATGGACTTTTGGAATCACTTGATTATGAATCATTTGATACTTGCGAACCGTGCCTTATGGGCAAGATGACTAAAACTCCGTTCTTCGGAACAATGGAACGAGCTAGTGACTTATTGGAAATAATACATACCGATGTATGCGAATGAGTGTTGATGCTCATGGTGGGTATCATTATTTTCTGACCTTCATAGATGATCTGAGCAGATATGGGTATATCTACTTAATGAAACACAAGTCTGAAACATTTGAAAAGTTTAAAGAATTTCAGAGTGAAGTGTTGAATCATTGTAACAAGAAGATAAAGTTTCTACTATCTGATCATGGACTAGAATATTTAAGTTACGAGTTTGGCCTTCATTTAATACAATGTGGAATAGTTTCACAGCTCACGCCACCTGGAACACCACAGCGTAATGGTGTGTCCGAACATCGTAACCGCACTTTATTGGATATGGTGTGATCTATGATATCTCTTACTGTTACCACTATCATTTTGGGGTTATGCATTAGAGACAGCTGCATTCACTTTAAACAGGGCACCGTCAAAATCCGTTGAGACGACACCGTATGAACTGTGGTTTGGCAGCAAACCTAATCTGTCGTTTCTTAAAGTTTTGGGGATGCAGTGCTTATATCAAAAGGCTTCAGCCCGATAAGCTCGAACCCAAATCGGAGAAATGTGTCTTCAGAGGATACCCTAAGGAAACAATTGGGTGAACCTTCTACCATAAGTCCGAAGGCAAGATTTTTGTTGCTAAGAACAGAACCTTTCTAGAGAAAGAGTTTCTCTCGAAAGAAGTGAGTGGGAGGAAAGTAGAACTTGATGAGGTAATTGTACCTGCTCTCAATTTGGAAAGTAGCTCATCCAAGAAATCTGTTCCCATGATGCCTACACCAACCAGAGAGGAAGTTAATGATAAAGATCATGAAACTACAGATCAAGTTGCTACAGAGCCTCGTAGATCTGGCAGAGCATGGTCCACACCAGAGTGGTACGGTAATCCTGTTCTGGAGGTCATGTTACTTGACCATGACGAACCTATGAACTATGAAGAAGCTATGATGAGCCCAGATTCTGATAAATGGCTTGAGGCCATGAAATCTGAGATAGGATCCATGTATGAGAACAAAGTGTGGACTTTGGTGGATCTGCCCGATGATCGGAGAACCATAGAGAATAAATGGATCTTCAAGAAGAAGACTGACGCTGACGATAATGTTACTGTCTATAAAGCTCGCCTTGTTGCAAAGGATTTTCGACAAGTTCAAGGAGTTGACTACAATGAGACGTTCTCACCCGTAGCGATGCTTAAGTCTGTCCGAATCATGTTAGCAATTGCCTCATTTTATGATTATGAAATCTGGCAAATGGATGTCAAAACTGCATTCCTTAATGGATTTCTTAAAGAAGAGTTGTATATGATGCAACTAGAAAGTTTTGTCGATCCAAAAGGTGCTAACAAAGTGTGCAAGCCCCATCGATCCATTTATGGACTGGTGCAAGCATCTCGGAATTGGAATATATGCTTTGATGAGGTGATCAAAGCATATGGTTTTATACAGACTTTTGGAGAAGCCTGTATTTACAAGAAAGTGAGTGGGAGCTCTATAGCATTTCTAATATTATATGTGGATGACATATTGTTGATTGGAAATGATGTAGAATTTCTGGATAGCATAAAAGGATACTTGAATAAGAGTTTATCAATGAAAGACCTCGGTGAAGATGCTTACATATTGGGCATAAAGATCTATAGAGATAGATCAAGACGCTTGATAGGACTTTCACAAAGCACATACCTTGATAAAGTTTTGAAGAAGTTCAAAATGGATCAGTCAAACAAAGGGTTGTTGCCTATGTTACAAGGTGTGAAGTTGAGTCAGACTCAATGCCCGACCACTGCAGAAGATAGAGAAAAAAATGAAAGTCATTCCCAATGCTTCAGCCATAGGTTCTATCATGTATGCTATGCTGTGTACTAGACCAGATGTGTGCCTTGCTACAAGTTTAGCAGGGAGGTACGAAAGTAATCCAGGAGTGGATCACTGGATAGCGGTCAAGAACATCTTAAAGTACCTGAGAAGGACTAAGGATATGTTTCTCGTTTATGGAGGTGACAAAGAGCTTGTCGTAAATGGTTACGTCAACGCAAACTTTAACACCGATCCGGATGACTCTAAGTCACAATCCGGATACGTATTTTTATTGAATGGTGGAGCTGTCAGTTGGTGCAGTTCCAAGCGGAGCATCGTGGCGGGATCTACGTGTGAAGTGGAGTACACAGCTGCTTTGGAAGCAGCAAATGAAGGAGTTCATATCTGATCTAGGTGTAATACCTAGTGCATCGGGTCCAATGAAAAGCTTTTGTGACAATACTGGAGCAATTGCCTTGGCGAAGGAATCCAGATTTCACAAAAAGACCAAACACATCAAGAGACACTTCAACTCTATCCGAGATTTGGTTAACGAGGGAAACATAGAGATTTGCAAAATACATACGGATCTAAATGTTGCAGATCCATGACTAAGCCTCTTCCATGAGAAAAACATGATTAGCACCAACACTCCATGGGTGTTAGATTCATTACAATGTAATCTAGATTATTGCCTCTAGTGTAAGTGGGAGACTGAAGTAAATATGCCCTAGAGGCAATAATAAAGTTGCTATTTTATATTTACTTATTCATGATAAATGTTTATTATTCATGCTAGAATTGTATTAACCGAAATCTTAATACATGTGTGGATACATAGACAAAACAACGTGTCCCTAGTATGCCTCTACTAGACTAGCCCGTTGATCAAAAGATGGTTAAATTTCCTATCCATGGACATAAATTGCCAATTGATAACGGGATCACATCATTAGTAGATAATGTTATGGACAAGACCCATCCGTTAGCTTAGCATAATGATCGTTCAGTTTTATTGCTCCTACTTTCTTCGTGTCAAATATATATTCCTCCGACTATGAGATTATGCAACTCCAGGACACTGGAGCAATGCCTTGTGTGCTATCAAACATCACAACGTAACTGGGTGATTATAAAGATGCTCTACAGGTATCTCCGAAGGTGTTTGTTGGGTTGGCATAGATCGAGATTAGGATTTGTCACTCCAAGTATCGGAGAGGTATCTCTGGGCCCTCTCGGTAATGCACATCATATGAAGCCTTGCAAGCAATGTGACTAATGAGTTAGTTACAGGATGATGCACTACGGGACGAGTAAAGAGACTTGCCAGTAACGAGATTGAACTAGGTATGAACATACCAACGATCGAATCTCAGGCAAGTAACATACCAATGACAAAGGGAATAACTATATTGACATTGCAGTTCGAGGGATAAAGATCTTCGTAGAATATGTGGGAACCAATATGAGCATCCAGGTTCCGCTATTGGTTATTGACCGAAGACGTGTCTCGGTCATGTCTACATAGTTCTCAAACCCGTAGGGTCCATATGCTTAACGTTCAATGACGTTTGGTATTATATAAGTTATGTGTTTTGGTGATTAAAGGTTGTTCGGAATCCTAGATGAGATCACGGACATGACGAGGAGTCTTGACATGGTCGAGAGGTAAAGATTGATATATTGGAAAGTTACATTCGGACACCGGAATGGTTTTGGGAAGTTTCGGATGATTTTCGGAGTACCGGGAGGTTACCGGAACCCCCCGGGGAAGTAACGGGCTAACATGGGCCATAGGGGAGAGAGAGGGGAGGCCATAATGGGTGGCGCGTGCCCCCCCATGGTCTGTCCTAATTGGACAAGGGGAAGGGGCGTGACCCCCCTTTCCTTCCCCCTCTCCCTCTCCTCCCCTCTTTCCACTTCCATGAGAAGGAAAGGGGGGCGAATCCTACTAGGAATGGAGTCCTAGTAGGACTCCCCCCTTGGCGCGCCCCCTTGGTGGCCGGCCTCCTCCTCCCCTCCTTTATATACGGGGGCGGGGGGCACCCCAAAGTCACACCATTGTCTTAGCCGTGTGCAGTGCCCCCCTCCACCGTTTACTCCTCCGACTGAAACATCGTAGTGCTTAGGCAAAGCCCTGCACGGATCACCTCGCCAACACCGTTGTCACGTCGTCGTGCTGACAGAACTCATCAACTCCATCAACACTTTGCTGGATCAAGAGTTCGAGGGACGTCATCGAGCGGAACATGTGCAGAACTTGGAGGTGTCATACGTTCGGTACTTGATCGGTTGATTTGAGAAGACGTTCGACTACATCAACCACGTTAAGTTAACGCTTCCGCTTTTGGTCTATGAGGGTACGTGGACACACACTCCCCCTCTCGTTGCTATGCATCTCCTAGATAGATCTTGCGTGAGCATAGGAATTTTTTTGAAACTGCATGCTATGTTTCCCAACAGGATTTGGGTTGAGCATCACGCCAGTCTTCTGACTTTGTTCACTTGGACCCCACTTAACAGTACGGTGGTTCCTATGACTCAAGAAAGAAGAAAATGAAACTACAAAAGAAACTATGTCTTCTAACTCCATAGTCTTCAGGTGAATGTCTTAACATGTCATTATCTTCAATATGAATGTCTTCATGAACCACCATTGTCTTCACTGTCTTCATACATTTTTAGGGGCCATCTCTGGTAGGTAAACCGAATCAATGAGGGACTACTACCTGTGTTATCCCGCAATTCTCAAAAATGCATTAGTCCCTCAACCATGTTTGTCATCAATACTCCGAAACCAACTAGGAGTGGCACTAGATGCACTTACAGCATCACCCACGACAAGCTGTGGAAGGTGCTATTAAAGCCCAGAAGGAGTGGCCGCCAAGGAAGAAGACATTGGCCTTGACACCGTGCACCCTCCTCGGGAGGTAATGAAGTTTTGCCTGTTATGTTCGGGTGTTTACCTTTTAACATGGAACCCCAACTTTTACTTCCAAAATTCACAGGGTTGGCTTGAGAAAGCCACACGGACCAATAGTCTGGCCTCGCTGCCCGAAGACCCCAGGTCGGCCCTGCTACAGGAAATGTTGACCATGGCGCCATACAGGGCGCCAAAGAAGAAAGTCGAGTCAAGGGAGGCTCGTGGAGGCCTCCGCCCAAGAGGTAATCCGGACATGAAGTCCGGGGAAACCCAAGCTCCCTCTTCTCACGAGGGGGAGCAAGATGAGGATGGGGAGGAGAGCGACTCCTCCCGAACAAGGAAAAGGGCAGCGTTGGACAACGCCGAGGAGGATCAACCTTCTCATGCCCCAAAGAAGTGGCACAGGGCCAAGTTGATCATGCCCGATGATAGCTTAGACTTTGTTAAGGGGTCCGAAGCCTCTAAAGAGGTTCCGCAAAGGAACCCCAGGGTCAAGCCCCCTGCTGATATGTCTCCAACATATCTATAATCTATGAAGTATTCATGCCATGTTTACAATAATCTATATGGTTTTGGTATGATTTTAATGGAACTAACCCGGACTGACGCAATTTTTAGCAGAACTACCGTTTGTTGTTTTTTGTGTAGAAATCAAAGTTCTCCAAATGCAGTGAAACTTTTTGATGATTTTTTTGGAACAAAAGAGGCACTAGAAGCTTTGAGGGAGGACCAGAAGGGGAAAGAGGTGGCCACTAGGCACCAGGGCACGCCACCCCACTCTCGCGCGCCCTGGTGGGTACTGGGCCCCTCAAAGCCCATCTTAGCGTGAGACCAACACCAAAAGTTCCTATAAATTCAGAATCCCCAGAAATAACTTAGGTCAGAAGTTTCACTATTGCAAGCCTTTGTAGCCATGAAAAACCAATCTGGACCCTGTTCTGGCACTCTGCCGGAGGGGGAAATCATCACCTGAAGCCATCTTCATCATCCCGGCGGCCACAATGATGAGGAGGGAGTAGTCCACCCTCAGGGCTGAGGGTTTGCACTATTAGCTATGTGTTTGATCTCTCTCTCTCATGTTCTTGATTTGGCACAATCCTGATGTATCGCGAGCTTTGTTAATACAGTTGGATCATATGGTGTTTCTCCCTCTCTATCCTGTTGTGATGAATTGAGTTTTCCCTTGAAGATTTCATTATTATTGGATTGAATACTTTGTTGGATTTGAGAGCACTTGATGTATGTATTGGCACTCAACTCGCAGATTCTCGAGGTGACATTGGGGTAATCTATGCATAGGAGTTGATGCGCGTTTTCGTCCTTGTTTCTCTGGTAGAAATCTGGGGCACTCTTTGAGGTTCTTTGTGTTGGATTGAGTATTATGAATCTGGCATTGTTTGATGCATATCGTATAATCAACTCATGGATACTCGTGGTGACATTAGAGTATCTAGGTGACATTAGAGTTGGTTTATGTGTATGATATGATGTTATTTTAGTACGAACTCTTGAGATATTTGTGACACTTACAGGAATATTTCTATAGATCGATCGGAAAGGATATCTTTGAGGTGTTTCATACCCTACAAACAATTTCTTCTTATGTTCTCCACTAGATAAGAACTTTGGCGTGATTCTTCATCTCATGTTGAGGGATGGTTATATGATCCAATTATATTAGCATTGTTGAGAGATTGCACTAGTGAAAGTATGAACCCTAGGCCCCATTTACAAGCATTGCAATACCGTTTGTGATCACTTTTGTTACTTGCTACCTTGCTGTTTTTTATTGATCCTACTACAAAAATCAATATCTACTGTCATTACTACACTTGTATCACCATCTATTCACCGAACTAGTGCACCTATACAATTTACCATTGTATTTGGTGTGTTGGGGACACAAGAGACTCTTTGTTATCTGGTTGCAGGGTTGCTTGAGAGAGACCATCTTCATCCTATGCCTCCCCCGGATTGATAAACCTTAGTGTTCGCACACGAACACATCATTGTGTACCTCCAACACCGAGGGTGATGCACTGCAGCTCACGTCGAAGGATGCCTGTCCGAAAGCGTAGTACATGAGCAATCTGGTAGGCGCTTTTGAAAACCCCAAACCCCACACGCCTGGGAGGGACCCCGCCAGGGCATGCGACGGCTATGGGCTGCCCTAGGTTGACCTGATCACCCCTAGAGCCTCGAGGTTCGCCGCCCTGTGAACAAAGAATGAGAAGAAGAAGAACAAGGGAGATAAAAGTAAAGGTAAAATTGGTAGATAGATTTGTTCGATTGTGTGCTGTCCAATCGGCCGTCACCCCTTACATATATATGAGGCGACTGGACTTCCCGTACAAGAAAAGGACTCAAATAATGTCCAAGTCATCAAAGTTACCCTAACTCGGACTACGAGGGCCGGAACTTCTGGTCTAGCCTGGAAATTCCGGGCTCAAATTATATCAAGTAGCCCTCTTGCATGATGGTACCAAAACCAAAGTTGTAGATCTTGCAATGGCAAAAAACTCTTGAGTTGATCACTTATTGATCCGAGGTCATCTTGATGTTGAATTTGGACCTGCAAATATGCAAATAATGTTAAAACTCCAATTTTCGGGGCGCACTGTGTGCAAACTTTCGGGTTAGCCCGGAACCTCCCCGGAACGTTTTGCCCGGAACTTCCATGGCAGACATTTGCAGCACACTGTTTTGGCTCTAACTTTTGCGTATGAGCTCCGATTGCCATGTTTTATATCAAAATCAATCGTTTCGACGAGACGAGGAGAGTCCACGTAGAAACTTTTCTCATCTTGGAGGCTTAATTGGCCGAATAATACTCTAAATACAAAATCTTAGTACGTTGAGCATAGTTTCGGCGCTCGAAATGAGATCGGATGGCGATGGCCCAAATTTCAAAGGTGTTCATGTCGACAATGAGGAACTTTTTCACGTAGGTCACTTCTCCATTTGAGGCCATCTTAATTAAGTTCTTGACCATGCCAAAATTGGGTGTCAACACATGCCCTCCTATTTTTTGGCAAAACTTGTGTGGCAAAAAATAACTTGCACGGAGTTTGTTCTAAGCACGATGTCAACACACATCTGCCATTTGTATGTGCTTAGGACGATAAGTATATATCGACCATTTTATTTCCTTGGGCGATAATTGTGTATCGGCCATTTAAATTAGCAACAAAAGTGGAGCTAATCAAACGTATGATGATTTGGTAATACCCTTTCATGATGTAAGAAATTATATTGCATCCATGGATTAAAATAAGGCCATTGAGGGTAACTAATCATACCTGATGACGCATTCCATGGCGTAGGCATTAATGGCATAGTTAAAGAATATGGATAATGTGTGGACCGAAGATGTTGAAACCTTCAGCTTGGTCCTTCATAGTTTTCACTCTTTTCCTTCTTCACCTTTGCCGCACTTCTTGTACTAGAAGCTTGCATGTGAATCTTATTTTGAGCACTTCCTTTGGGAACCCATGCCATGTTCCTTTCTTCAAGTTCTTGTGCACTAAGTTTTTGTAATTTCTTCTTTTGCCAATATGATAAGCTGAGTGGGCACCTTGGCTACGATTTTGTTTGAAGAAATGGCAGTTCTTGTTTTACCTTGTGCACTCTCAACTTCTCTTTAGATTTGGCACTTGATTGACTTTTCTCATTGCCTTTGGTATCCAATGTCAACATTTTAATTGGCTCTTTTTCATTTGAGATCAAATCTGAAGTAGCACTCTTACGACTATATCTTTTAACGCGGTAAACTTGCTTGACCACCTCTTTCTTCTTACTTGAGCTCCGAACCGATTCCTTATGATTGAAACAATCTTTAACATGTGATTGTTCAAATGTTGATCTTCCCGGATCTACATAATATTGGTGAGATGGTCCAAAATAATATGGAGAATGTGCCCTTATATCATACATGTCCCATGATGGATATGGATTTACTTGAGAATAGGGAGGCATCCAGGACATTGGCATTGGCGACCCAAAATAAGGATATGAATAAGTTGCATTCATATTCTCTTCTTGCCAATACCGATCCTTGGATTTGTGCCTAGGGGGTGATCTTGATGCTTTTTGCATTAGTTGGCCGATAATCACCTTTTTCTTCACTCTTCTTTTGATATTTATCGAATAATTGTGAAAAAGTGACTTTGGATTTCTTGCACTTGTGCTTATTGTGGCCTTTATCTCCTTTATCTTGACTTGCATCGATCTTTGGATTTTCTTGTTGCCCCCCAGCCCTTGGCGTCTTCATTGTAGCTTCGACGGAATTCTCACCCTCAAGATTATGTTCATTATGATCTTCAATAACTTGAGTACTTGAAAGCTCAATCCCATCACATGTAGTTTTTACCTTCTCTTTAAATGGATTGGCTTGAAGCAGCCAATGCAAAAATCTTTTTACCATTGGGATGAATTGGAATAGACTGGTCATCTCTTGGTGTCTCAACAAATTTCAATCGTCCTTTAACAATGGCCGATTTAACTATTTGACGAAACATGGTGCAATCCTCAATACTATGCTTGAACGAATCATGCAACTTACAATACATTCATCCTTGGATAGATGGCTTGACATGATGATCAAAAACTTTAACGTAATTATTTTTCAACAACAAATCAAAGATTTGATCACACATGTTTGAACCGAAGGTATACCTCTTGTTTTCTAGCTGTTCTTGGTGTGCGGACGGCTTTGGAGGTAAGCAAATGAATGGTAGAGATTTAGAATATCCCCATACGGCTATGCATTGTGTTTTGCACTCTATCTCCGATGTCTTTGGATAAGATATAATATTAGCATCGGATTTCTCAAAAGAATTTAACCTTGGCTTTATATTTCTGAAACAAAAATAGTTAGAACACACATATCTCAATTGAGACCAAGTGCAAGCCAAGTATGAAACAAGCAAGGCTACCCAAGTAGATATAAATTTTTGATAAAGTAATGAGAAAACTTTGGCTGCAATAGTAAGTCACTATCGGTCTTTATAAATGGCACAATAGGTTGACCGATATAGTCTATAACAATTTTATTGCTAACAAGTAAATTACCCTTCTTCATTGGTGTCGGTGTCAAAACCGGCGGATCTCGGGTAGGGGGTCCCGAACTGTGCGTCTAGGTGGATGGTAACAGGAGACAAGGGACACAATGTTTTACCCAGGTTCGGGCCCTCTCGATGGAGGTAAAACCCTACGTCCTGCTTGATTAATATTGATGATATGGGTAGTACAAGAGTAGATCTACCACGAGATCAAGGAGGCTAAACCCTAGAAGCTAGCCTATGGTATGATTGTTGTAATGTATGTTGTCCTATGGACTAAAGCCCTCCGGTTTATATAGACACCGGAGAAGGCTAGGGTTACACAGAGTCGGTTACAATGGTAGGAGATCTACATATCCGTATTGCCAAGCTTGCCTTCCACGCCAAGGAAAGTACCATCCGGACACGAGCCAGAGTCTTCAATCTTGTATCTTCGTAGTCTTGGAGTCTAGCGGATAATGATAGTCCGGCTGTCCGGACACCCCCTAGTCCAGGACTCCCTCAGTAGCCCCTGAACCAGTCTTCAATGACGATAAGTCCAGCGTATACAATGTTCGGCATTGCAAGGCGGGTTCCTCCCTTGAATAATCCAGAGAAGATCATGAACACCAGGATAGTGTCCGGCTCTACAAAATAAATTCCACATTCCACCGTAGAGGGAATAAAATGTACACTTAGTTCAATCTGCTGACGTATTATGCGGCGTGACATCACACCGCCACAAGGCCTTTGTTTGAATTACTATACCACCTCAGCACGTTTAGCGAAGCGGTTTCCTTGGCACGTCTTGTCGAAGCAGAGATCGTGTTCCCCTTATTTCGGGATTCTCATCAATACGTGCGTGGGTAACCCAACCGCTCCCGTCGCCACGCCTCCTCTATCGAAGGGGAATCCCAAACGGTCATGGAGACGGCCCTTGGTATTTCTTCCCCTTTATAAGAGGACCAAGGCTCGCCATTGTTCTTCAATCCCGCATCGAATCTCTTCCCCGCTCCCAGTTCCAACACCCAGAGCCTCAGATTCGAGCGCTTCGGATCCTCAATCATGTCCGGCTCCGACCTCCAGGGCCGGTGGATGCCCTCCTCCGTCACGGAGGAGGACATATTGAAGTTGCGTGAGGCCAAGTACCTGGCCTACGAGGTTTCGCACAGGTTGCCTGCCCAAGGGCAGGCTGTGCCAGCCCCCGAGCCCGGTGAATACGTCGTATTCGTGTCCCACCTCCGTCGGGGTTTAAGCTTCCCGACGGATCCCTTCATGAGGGGGCTCCTGTTCTACTATGGGCTGGACTTTCACGACTTGGCTCCGGAGTCCATCCTCCATATCTCCGCATTCATTATCATCTGCGAAGCCTTTCTCCGCGTCATTCCCCACTTCGGCCTATGGCTGAAGACCTTCAAGGTGGAGCCGAAGATGATCGGGGGGCGTCAAGCGGAGTGCGGCGGGGCGACCATAAGCAAAAAGGTCGATGCCCCGTGGCCCGAGGGTTCCTTCCAAGAGGAACTTGGACTGTGGTAGCAGGAGTGGTTCTATATCACCGCTCCAAGGGGCAGCAGGCAAAAGCCGCCGCCCTTATTCCGCCCGGGACCTCCACGCCAACTGATGTCATGGGTCAACCAAGGGCTCAATTGGGGGCCGTCCGAAGACGTGCCTTCACTGCAGGGCCGGATTCGAGATCTCCAAGCGAGGGAGATCGACCTGATCAAGGTGATGCAGGTTATGCTATTCAGGCATCTTCTGCCCTGCAAACGCCGTCCTCTCCGTCTATGGGAGTTCAACCCGGAGGGACCTCGGATTCTCCAACACTTCATGGGTGCGACACCCGTGGAGATGTACAAGTTGTTCTTCGGACCGCAGGTGGCGTGTCCGGATTTAGCCGAGGATGCAGGCCTAAGCCGCGATCGCCCGGATACTCAAGTAAGTAGCTCAGAGTCCGGACATTCTGTCTATGTGCCTTTCTAGAGTTCGCCTCCTGACCCTTTGTTCTTTACAGGAATGGGTGGCGCGATCAAGGCTGATAAGGTGTCCGGCCCACCTCCCAGAGACCGCACTGGAGCCCGTGCTGGTCAGAATGTTGGAGGTTGCGCCCACAGAAGGGGGCGACGGGGAAAATAGAGGAGCTAATATTTCGCCCAAAGGGGCGACTGAAGAGGGGGGAACCAAGAACCCCTCCCTTCAGGGGGAGAAGAGGACCGCCTCCGAAGATCCAGAGGCCAAAGCCCCTAAGCGTGGGAAGAGATCTTCCTCGGGGGGTCCGGCGCCCGGAAAGAATCCGGACGCACAATCATCATCAAAGGATCGGCCCTCCAGCGAGCCATGAGTATGAAAGGGGGAGTTAATTAGTAAGGAAATACCTTCATTTGTGCTTCTGTAGATAACCGAAATATTTATATTGCAGTTCGGATCTGCAGCCTTCTCAGATGAGTTCATCTTCGGGGGACCTTCTTCCGGAGATGATGGAGAGCGATACGCCTCCGTCCGCAGCGCCGCTAGATGAGGCAGGCGAACCCGAAGTGTCATCATGGAGGGTATCCCCGAGTCCGGAGGGTCCAGAGAGTTCGGCACCTACTAGTGTCCGGCCGGGAGAACTGAAAAATCTGCTTGAGGGGGCGTCCATTTCAGAAGATCACCGTGCGTTAATGCGTATGGTGATTGGAAGGATTTCGTACGCTGAGAGCGAATTGCGTAATGCCTCCGTGAGTTTGCTGGCGGGATTTGAGGTATGCGAGAATGATGCACCCCTTTGTCTTTTAACAGTTTTGCATATAAAAAATGCGACCTGTATAGATAGTAGCCCCTGAGACTCAGTAGGTTGTCGGAAACGACAGCGTACCGAGGATCGAAATCTAAAGGAATGAATTCCGTTGTTCCTATGCAGGTGGCGGATAGTCCGGGGGCTAGCCGGACTAGTGAGTTTGCCGAGTTAAATCGGCAATTTGACTTGGCAGATGCGGACATCGCACTTGTCAACAGGCGACTTGACGAGTCGCAAGGTAAAAGAGTTCTCCGCAGTCGCTTTATTAAGGGGGTCGAAGCCCTCCTCTGATAAATTATATGCTGTTTGTATAGACGGTGCTGCTGCTGTGGAGGGCCTTCGAGCCGAACTTGCTCGAGCTAAGGAGCAAGCCCGAAGGAGTGAAGCGGCTGCCTCGAGGGCGGCCGAGGAGTTGAAAGCCGAAAAGGCTGCGCACTGCCTAAGCAGGGCCTAGGTGGCCGAATTGGCCATGAAAGTAAAGGATGCTGCCGACCGCAATGAGGCTCTTGAAAAGGAGCACTTATCGGAGCGGGAAGACCTGAAGAAGGCCACCACCGAAGCCAAGGATGCCCGCTCTGCAATGCGGGCTATGAAGGAGGAATTGCGCCAGGCCGGAGAGATCGTGGCTGGCAAGCCTTTTCTGCTGCGTCGCCGGTTTATGGGTGGAAAGTATGCTCAATTTGAGCGGCTGTGGAGTCCGGAGGATCCGTATATGGACTTAGCTGCAAGTGCGGCCGATGCCATTAAGCACTTCCAGAGCCAGAAGGATCACGAGACGGAAGAGCTGTATTGGTCTCAATTCCACAGTCCGGATCGCCCACTTCCATTGACAGACCGGTTGGCCGAATGGGCCGAGCTAAATAGATTGTCCGGACTTGCCATGACTGACATCGTGGCCCATGTCTGGCCAGAGAGGTCCAAGGCGACGAGCTACTTTAGCTTACTACAGCAATTCCTTGGAGCGGTGCCGCATATAAAGGAGATGAAGCGGTCGGCCTGCATAGAGGGCGCGCGGATGGCTCTTGCCCGTGTGAAGGCGCATTGTCCAGAGATGGACGCCACCGCTGTTGCTACCCAGGGTTCGGATGAAGACCGGCTCCCTGCCGAGCACTATTTCGGGGAAGTTATGCGTGGCGCTCGTGTAATAGAGTCGCAGTGCTCGAAGAATGTAACGTTCAGATTAACGCATTAGCTTGTAAATCGATGATTATGTTATAACTGCTTTTTATACTTGTGCATCCAAGTAGTAAAACTTCTCATGTGCGGCCGTTTACATATACTTGTGTATAACTTGAAAGATGGCAGTCTTCGGCTTCAGCCCCCACGCACAAGGTGCTGGGGTGTTCGCAAAAATAGCGCATTTTCACACTTAATCCGACGTCTCGGTCCTGTTATAAGGAGGTGGTAGCATAGCGAACGAGGCAATCCGGACTATAATGCTTTATCACTTTCACTTAGCCCGTGGAGCTCGAGGGTGGGGCTACGATATAGCCCCTGGTGGCATCGCCCTTCTCCGAAGTCGGAGCGCGTGTGCCTGACCGGGAAACGGCCCTTCGTCAAAGCGGGGAATTCTAAACATTCCGATAGTCGGTCGAGTGGCTGACCAGTCTCTCGCTGTATCATGACAGTCAGTTTTCGGCTTTCTCTACTGAGGTGCTCGCCTAGCCGAACTGGGGCACAATCGCAGTAGTTCTCCTGGTGCCGCGTTAGCCGATGATACGGAATGTAAGGCAGCAAAACACAGGAGCCGGGCAAACCCAACATTTGACCAAAGACATGATTCGGAGCTGATGCATATAATGCCTAACTCGAGACGCCGAACACTCCCTAAGGTGTTCGGTCTTTATAATAATGGGCAGAACGATGCCCTAAGCCCCTAGTGTCCAGGTACGGGCATGGTCTTCTGACGCGGCCGATGCCAAAGCGTCAGGCTCCGCTTTGGCTATAGGAAGAAACCAAGGGAGAATAACAACAAGAGACAGTAAAAAAGGTTTACGCAGGGTCTTAATCTGAAAAGAATCCTCACAATGGGTCCCTACTGCACGTCTGCGCCTGTGTCTCTGTTGCGCCGTTGTCCTGGACGGGTATGCACGTTGTTCATCTGTAAAAAGAGAGGAACGTTTAGTTTTAGAAACAATTCGTGCGAAAAATATTAGAAATATAAATAATTAAAGCGGGGTTTGTATGAACCCGCGGTTATTTGTGCGCGCAGCCCCCTGTGAAGGGGTATGCGGCTAGGGAGCCCCTAGCCCACTGACGCCGGATTCGTCTATCCAAGTCCGGGGTCTTTAAGTGACCCGCGCACTAAAATTACGCCACGCGGTCCGGCATCTTGAGTGTAAGAGACGCGTAATGCGGTATGGCGTTGAAGCGGACAAAAGCCTTTCGTCCCAAGAGTGCTTGATATTCACTTTCAAATGGGACGATGTGAAAAATTAATTTTTCGCGTCGAGAACTGTTCAGCGATCCGAACACGACTTCTAGTAATATGGAGCCTGTGCACTTGGCGTAATGGCCTGGCGTCATCCTTTGAAGGAAGTGCGGCTATGTCGAATTTTGGTAGGGTCTATCCCCATCCTACGGATTGTGTTTGAATATAGCAGGTTTAAGTCACTGCCTCTATCCATTAGGACGTTAGTAAATTGCAATCCGTCTATTATGGGATTCAATATCAGGGGAGTCCGTCCCACATTTCGAACGCTTCTGGAATAGTCCAGGTGGTCGAAAGTGATTGGTTTTGATATCCAATCTCTATGGTCTGCTAGGTTGGACCGCGCGAAGCTCTTTTTAGAAAGTGCCGCACTATTTTTCCGTATTATCACATGAAGTGAGTTTACTGCTTTGACCCCTTGTGGGAAAGTCTTTTGTTTTCCGGTGCTCTGCTGGTGGGGTTTGTCTTCTTCGCTTGACGGGTCGAGCCCCTTGTGTTCGGCATTTAGTTGGCAGGACTGTTTAAAAACCCAACAATCCCTGTGGGTGTGATTTGCAGGCCTTCCGTGGGTACTGTGGATTTGGCATATCCGACCAAAAATTTTGTTTAAGTTGGACAATTCGTCACTGTCATCCTTAAGAGGCTGTGTTTTATTATTGGGCCGCGAGCTTTTGAATCCGGCGTTGACCGCCGCGCTCTTTGGGCTTTTCTCTTTATTCCGGCGCTGTTCTTTTCTGCACCGTGATTTTCCGTTTCCATCTCTTATCTCTGATGTACTTGGGTCGCTGGTGCTGCATCGTGCTAACCTTCTATCCTCACCCGCACAGAAGCGGATCATGAGGCTTGTTAGTGCGGACATTGTCCCCAGTTTCTCTTGACCGAGGTGCCTGGTGAGCCATTCGTCTCGGACATTGTGCTTGAAAGCTGCTAAGGCTTCGGCGTCCGGACAGTCGACTATTTGGTTCTTTTTTGTAAGGAACCTGTTCTAGAATTTCTGCACTGACTCTCCGGGCTGTTGAGTTATATGACTTAGATCATCTGCATCCGGAGGATGGACATAAGTCCCTTGAAAATTTGTTCTAAACGCGTCCTCGAGCTCTTCCCAACTTCCAACAGTATTTTCTGGGAGGCATTTAAACCAATGACGGGCTGGCCCTTTGAGCTTGAGGGGTAGGTATTTTATGGCGTGGAGATCATCTCCTCTGGCCATATGTATATGTAGTATATAATCTTCTATCCAGACTCCAGGGTCTGTTGTTCCATCGTAAGCCTCTATGTTTATGGGTTTAAATCCTGCTGGGAATTCATGGTCCAGCACCTCGTCGGTGAAATATAGTGGGTGTGCGGCGCCCCTGTATTTGTGTGTGCCGCTATCATCGGACACTTGACGTGTTGCCTTGCTTCCTGGGGCCTTCTCCTTTGGCCCGTAGATGGATCTGGCTGGGCCATCTATCCTTCCAAGTTCGTTGGTTGGTTTATGTGTGGCGCCGCTGTCAGAATTTGGCCTATCATCTGGCTGTCTATCCAGCCAGGCAGCCCCTTTATTTTTGGACGGTGGGGGCTCTATGGCCTCCTCGTCGAATTCTGGTAGCAGCTTGCGCTTCGGGTAGCTCTTTGATTGGTGGCCATTGCCGTACTTATCTGCGGTTTTGAGCACTTTGCTCCATCTCATTCTGAGTGTGTCTTCCGCTGTTTTGAGCCTCCGTTTTTCCTTCTTCAGGCTTTTTGCAGTACTGACGAGTCTTTTCCGAAGGTTCTTGCTCTCCGGCGGTGTGTCCGGCGTGAGGTCGTCCGGACTGTTGTTTTCACCTGGCCTGGACTGATTATCTGACTCGTCATGGTCGGACGGTTGCTTATCTGCGTGTTCGTCGTCCGTTTGTGAGCCCTGCCATATTGTGGGCTCTTTGGGAGCATTGTTGTCGAGGTGGGACTTAGGACGGCGCCTGCGTCGCCGTTTTGGTCGTTTATCGGCGTGGTCATCTTCTGCCGTGGCCCGTTGATCCTCGTTATCGCTCTCCTTTGGGGTGTCTACCATATATATGTCATGTGACGAGGTAGTCCTCCCGTGCCTTATAGGCTCTGTTTCTTGTTCGTCTCCAGCATTGTCGTCTATTCCGTCAATGTCTTCGGAGTCAAGGTCTAGCATGTCGGTTAGATCGTCGACAGTGGCTACAAAGTGGGTGGTGGGTGGGCTCTGAATTTCTTCGTCGTCCGTTCCCCAACCGTCCTGGCCATAGTCCGGCCAAGACTCTCCTGATAACGAGAGATGCTTTAGTGAATTCAAGATATTGCCGAAAGGCGAGCATTGGAAGATGTCCGCGGCGGTGAATTCCATAACCGGCGCCCAATCCGGATCGATTGGCAGGGGCGCGGGAGGTTCGGAGTCCGGCAAGGAGTCCGGCGCCTCGGAGTCACGAGTTCGCGGGGGACAAGATTAGTGTTCGGCTCCATCGCCGTGGATGTTGAAGCCCCCAGGGTGGCGCCTATCCACCGACCCTCGATCTGGGCGATCGGCTCCGGGCTAATGGCCGAAGCGGATCCGTGTGTGGCCACCAAGGCACTGTTCGGCGGCAGAGCTAGATCGTGCCCATCGTCACAGTGCGGCGCGCTCGGCTGTGGCTCGAGTCCGTCGAGGATCAAGTCTCCGCGGACATCGGCCGTGAAGTTTAAGCTTCCAAATCCGACCTGACGGCCAGGGGCGTAGCTTTCGATCTGCTCCAGATGGCCAAGTGAATTGGCCCGCAGTGCGAAGCCGCCGAATACGAAGATCTGTCCAGGGAGAAAAGTCTCACCCTGGACAGCGTCGTTGGTTGAAGATGCCATCAAGCCTATCGGTGACGACACAGAGGAACTCTCAATGAAAGCACCAATGTCGGTGTCAAAACCGGCGGATCTCGGGTAGGGGGTCCCGAACTGTGCGTCTAGGCGGATGGTAACAGGAGACAAGGGACACAATGTTTTACCCAGGTTCGGGCCCTCTCGATGGAGGTAAAACCCTACGTCCCGCTTGATTAATATTGATGATATGGGTAGTACAAGAGTAGATCTACCACGAGATCAAGGAGGCTAAACCCTAGAAGCTAGCCTATGGTATGATTGTTGTAATGTATGTTGTCCTACGGACTAAAGCCCTCCGGTTTATATAGACACCGGAGAAGGCTAGGGTTACACAGAGTCGGTTACAATGGTAGGAGATCTACATATCCGTATTGCCAAGCTTGCCTTCCACGCCAAGGAAAGTACCATCCGGACACGAGCCGGAGTCTTCAATCTTGTATCTTCGTAGTCTTGGAGTCCGGCGGATAATGATAGTCCGGCTGTCCGGACACCCCCTAGTCCAGGACTCCCTCAATTTGTCTTTCAAAATTACTAATGAGAATTTTCTTATAGAAGCATCGACAATAAGGTTGTGAACAAATAGGAAGATAGGTAAATCACTTACTAGACATACCTCTTCAATTACGTTGGGAGAGCATGATGGTTGTATCACTTGAATAATACTTTGTTCCACTTTTGAATGACTCTCCAATGCCTTGGCATCCTATTTTTCTTTGATATATTCGGTACACATACTATTTGATTCGGCTTTTTCAATAACTGAATTTTCTTTGTTACCTGAATCAATACTTTTATTTTTTTGAATTTGCAAGGCTTCTCGCTCTTGTCTTATTTTAGCCCACATCTCGCTTGGCGAGCTTTAAACCTTTTCATCTCAATTTCCATCCACTCCTCATGAGATTGCCCCCCAATACTTTGAGAATCTTTTGGCAATGAGGTGCCAAAATTTTGCAACCGTTTAGGGGGTACACTTGATGGTACAACACTGGATGGTTGCATCATTTGCACAACTCTATCTTTTATAGCAGCAAAATCATGAGACATCCCGCCTTCTATTAGTTCCTGGCAAATAGAGTTGCACAAATCCTAAGAGAATGTAAGTTTGTTCTCAATTACCCAGTCTGGATACGGTTGCCCCCCGATGCTTTTAGATTCTTTAGGCAATGAGATGTTGCTGAAATTTTGTAACTGTGTAGGGGGGACATGATATGCCACGGTAGTAGGTGAAGGCATTTGTGCTCCTGCAAAAGTTTCACTTATTCGGCCATGACCGTGAAGGTGCGGAGCCGAATTATGGACATCAACAGTTGTGTATGGTGCCAAAAAATTAGTAGCATGAGGTGTAGCATATGATGTTTGAGGGTAATTGGCCGAATAACTAGTAGTAGCATGGTCAATTCCCCTATCCGCCGGCATGTTTGGATTAACATACTGCAAGTTATTTGCAGATGAATAAAAAGGTGAAACACTTTTTTGCATACTATTGGAAATTCCTATGTGAAGTGTTTCAACTTGATTAAGCAAACTCATCATGTTGTTCATCGGCGTATAGATTTGTGGGGTTGCTGATGCATGGGAGTTGGGATACATATGTTGCATGTTGCTAAAATTATATGAAGTCGAAGCATGAAGATTATTCTGAATCGGCTGCTGCACATAATTAGATGCATGATTGATAAAACTTGGGCTAGCCGATACATTATGCTCATTAAACGATCTAGCAACAACATATGCATTATTTGCATCTACATAAGTGACTCGTATATTAATATTACCTTTGTAGATTGCAAACCCTAGATGACGATTGTAACGCCCTGGATACAACTTTCCATATTCGTAACTCCAACTCTTGCCTTTTCTGGAGATGTGATATGTTATTTCCTTCGTGGTTGGGTTTTGTCTTTTATTTTGCATTTTGTTCATGTCATGCATCTCATCTCATGTCATCATTCGCATTGCATCGGAATCGTTTTCATAAAACTTGCATTCGCTCGTAGTTGCCGCTTCTCCCTCACCTCCGTTGACGTTTCTCAGGCCAACCGTTCTTTTGTTGTCCGACCGTTTTGCCCTTTCTGCACATTGCACTGACCCCCTCGCGTGTGTCCGACTCCCTACCTATTTTCTTCTCGACCGTTAGATTTTGATCGGAGGGTCCATTTTGCCCCTAAGCTAGTCCACCTAGCTACTTAAACAACCTAACCCTAGCCCCTACCTGTCCAATCCATATTTTCCCATCGCGCCGCCGCCACCCACTCACCATCTCCATCGGGATCCTCCCAGATCCACCTCTCCACCCGACCACCTCCCTCATTTTCAGCGTCGAGCCAACCACTTGCCTCCTCCTCGTCGTCCAGCAGTAGTACCGAGCAACCGGCGAACAGCAACTGCAGCCCCGCCGCCGGCTAACCGAACCAGCATCCCGCGCCAAGCCTCCTGCCATAGGGATGCGAGCTGCCTCCCGAGCTCGTCCTCCTGTGGATCCCCTCGATCCCTGCCTTGCCGAGTCTGCCTCCCGCTCCAACCTCATCCACCAGCAGCTCCGAACACCGCAGATGAGCCCCGTGTCGTCCCTTCCCTTCCTTCTCGTGCCTTTGTCTCCGTCTCTCAAATCCCTCTCTCGTCTCTGTCTCGTCTCATAGGAAGCCCCGAGGAGTTGCGCTCGTCCCCGACGCCGGCAAGCTTGCACACGCCGTGGATCCTCGCCTCCGCGCCCTAGGTCCGGCCCCTCCGTCGGATCTCGCCGTCCTAGTCCCGTTCCCTCGCCGGGCCGCCAAGTCCCTACTGCTGCACCTTCGCCAAGTCGCCGCAGTCGCGCCAAGTCTGCCGCCGTCGACCTGCTTCCTCTGCTTCGAGGATGAGGCCCGCGCCAAGTCCCCTACCACGCCGGAGCCAGATGCAGCTCCGTCCCCGTCGCCGTTTGCCTCGCCGCCGTCCGGGCCTCCTCCGCCGCGCCCGCCGCTGCAAGTCCCTCGCCGCTGCATCCTCTGTTTCCCTGCATCGAGCACCATCAGCAAGTGCCTCGCTCGACCGGGTCCTGCCTGCGTTGACCCGCTCCAGCGCCGGCGTGGACCAGCTCCCTCCACAGATCCAGCCGGCCCGACTCCCTCCACGGATCCAGCTGGGCCAGCTTGCTCTGCTCTAGCCCAGCACCGAGTTGGCCCAAGTGCCGTGGTGAGAAACCAAGCCCACTCGAGATTCAGTGCCTTGTGTTTTTTTCCTGTTCAGCGAATTTCTCCATTTTCCAGTGAATTAACAGATTTGCAGAAACCCCCTTGCACTTCATGCATATAATAACTCATGATCTGTGCATCATATGTAAAAACTTTATATATGTAAAATGCTTAGAATTTCATCTAGTTTCATAATATGCTACTTGCATCCATGTTTAAAATGTTTAAATTGATGTTTGATCAAATTTGCTTAAATGCCATGTTAAAATGATTTATTTCATAACTAAATAACCGTAGCTCCATTTTAAATAAACTTTATATGTAAATGGGTTGGAAAAATGCCTAGTTTAACATGGTGGACTTTATTTTCCTGTTTAACAATAATAAAATATGGTTTAGGGTAGAACAGTAGCAAAATCATAATATGCATATGAGGATTTTCCGGACTTGTTGTTTGTTGTTTCCTGCCTCATTTAACTTGCCTAAATAGTTAGTTTTCTTATACTTCGCCTCTTGCCATGTTTAACAACATTTAATATTGTTGAGTGGCTTATAACGAGATCAAACTAAATAATTGCATGTGGCGTTTTGTCAATATGCAACTCGTTGCATATTGAGCTCCACTTAACTTGTAGTATTGTTTGTTGCACTTTGCCATGCCATGCCTCATTAAACCGGACATGCAACATACTTTTTTGTGCATCATGCCATATTTATGCTTGTGTGCTTATCATGTTGTTTGCTTCTTCCTGGTTTGCTTCTCTCGTTAGCTTCGGTTTCATTCCGGAGTGTGAGGATTCGTTCGACTACGTCCGTTTGTCTTCTTCATGGACTCGTTCCTCTTCCTTGTGGGATTTCAGGCAAGATGACCGCTACCCTGGATCTCACTACTATCATTGCTATGCTAGTTGCTTCGTTCTATCGCTATGCTGCACTTCCTATCACTTGTTCTTCAAGCCTCCCAATTTGCCATGTCAGCCTCTAACCTTTTTCACCCTTCCTAGCAAACCGTTGTTTGGCTATGTTACCATTTTTGCTCAGCCCCTCTTATAGCGTTGTTAGTTGCAGGTGAAGTTGAAGATTGCTCCATCGCGGACAGGATTATGTTGGGATACCACAATATCTCTTATTTAATTAATGCATCTATATACTTGGTAAAGGGTGGAAGACTCGGCCTAATGCCTGGTGTTTTGTTCAACTCTTGTCGCCCTAGTTTCCGTCATACCGGTGTTATGTTCCCGGATTTTGCGTTCCTTGCGCGGTTGGGTGATTTATGGGACCCCCTTGACAGTTTGCTTTGAATAAAACTCCTCCAGCAAGGCCCAACCTTGGTTTTACCATTTGCCTCACCTAAGCCTTTTTCCCTTTGGTTTCCGGAGCCCGAGGGTCATCTTTATTTAACCCCCCCGGGCCAGTGCTCCTTCGAGTGTTGGTCTGAAACGGGAAGACTGCGGGGCCACCTCGGGGCTGAAGGAAATATGCCCTACAGGCAATAATAAAGTTATTATTTATTTCCTCATATCATGATAAATGTTTATTATTCATGCTAGAATTGTATTAACCGGAAACATGATACATATGTGAATACATAGACAAACTTATAGTCACTAGTATGCCTCTACTTGACTAGCTCATTGATCAAAGATGGTTATGTTTCCTAACCATAGACATGTGTTGTCATTTGATTAGTGGGATCACATCATTAGAAGAATGATGTGATTGACATGACACATTCCGTTAGCCTAGCACTTGATCGTTTAGTATACTGCTATTGCTTTCTTCATGACTTATACATGTTCCTGTAACTATGAGAATTATGCAACTCCCGTTTACCGGAGGAACACTTTGGGTACTACCAAACATCACATCATAACTGGGTGATTATAAAGGAGTACCACGGGTGTCTCCGAAGGTACATGTTGAGTTGGCGTATTTCGAGATTAGGTTTTGTCACTCCGATTGTCGGAGAGGTATCTCTGGGCCCTCTCGGTAATGCACATCATTATAAGCCTTGCAAGCAATGTAACCAATGAGTTGGTTACGGGATGATGCATTACGCAACGATTAAAGAGACTTGCAGGTAACGTGATTGAACTAGGTATTGGATACCGACGATCAAATCTCGGGCAAGTAACATACTGATGACAAAGGGAACAACATATGTTGTTATGCGGTTTGACCGATAAAGATCTTCATAGAATATGTAGGAACCAATATGGGCATCCAAGTCCTGCTATTGGTTATTGACCGAGAATGATTCTAGGTCATGTCTACATAGTTCTCGAACCCGTAGGGTCCGCACGCTTAACGTTACGATGACAGTTTTATTATGAGTTTACAAGTTTTGATGTACCGAAGTTTGTTTGGAGTCCCGATCACATGGACATGACGAGGAGTCTCGAAATGGACGAGACATAAAGATTGATATATTGGACGACTATATTCGGACACCGGAAGTGTTCCGGGTGATTTCGGAGAAAACCGGAGTGCCGGAGGGGTTACCGGAACCCCCCGGTGAAGTATTGGGCCTTAGTGGGCCTGAGGGGAGAGAGAGGGCAGCAGCCCAGGAGGTGGCGCACCCCCTCCCAAGGGGAGTCTGAATTGGACTAGGGGGAGGGGGCGCGGCCCCTCTTTCCCTCTCCCTCTCCCCCTCTTTCCTTTCCCCTTCCTCCTTCCTAGTTGGACTAGGAAAGGGGAGTCCTACTCCCACTTGGAGGAGGACTCCCCCCTCCTTGGCGTGCCCCAAGGGCCGGCCGGCCTCCCCCCTTGCTCCTTTATATACGGGGGCGGGGGGCACCCCTTAGACACACAAGTTGATCTACGGATCGTTCCTTAGCCGTGTGCGGTGCCCCCCTCCACCATATTCCACCTCGGTCATATCGTCGCGGAGTTTAGGCGAAGCCCTGCGCCGGTAGAACATCATCATCATCACCAAGCCGTCGTGCTGACGGAACTCATCTCCGGAGCTTTGCTGTATCGGAGGCCGGAGATCGTCATCGAGCTGAACGTGTGCTGAACTCGGAGGCCCCGTACGTTCGATGCTTGGATCGGTCAGATCGTGAAGACGTACGACTACATCAACCGCGTTGTGCTAACGCTTCCGCTTACGGTCTACGAGGGTACGTGGACGAACACTCTCCCCTCTCGTTGCTATGCCATCACCATGATCTTGCGTGTGCGTAGGAAATTTTTTGAAATTACTACGTTCCCCAACAGTGGCATCCGAGCCTAGGTTTTATGCGTTGATGTTATATGCACGAGTAGAACACAAGTGAGTTTTGGGCGATACAAGTCATACTGCTTACCAGCATGTCATACTTTGGTTTGGCGGTATTGTGAGATGAAGCGGCCCGGACCGACATTACACGTACGCTTACGCGAGACTGGTTTCACCGTTACGAGCACTTGTGCTTAAAGGTGGCTGGCGGGTGTCTGTCTCTCTCACTTTAGCTGAATCGAGTGTGGCTACGCCCGGTCCTTGCGAAGGTTAAAACAACACCAACTTGACGAACTATCGTTGTGGTTCTTTGATGCGTAGGTAAGAACGGTTCTTGCTAAGCCCGTAGCAGCCACGTAAAACTTGCAACAACAAAGTAGAGGACGTCTAACTTGTTTTTGCAGGGCATGTTGTGATGTGATATGGTCAAGACGTGATGCTTAATTTTATTGTATGAGATGATCATGTTTTGTAACCGAAGTTATCGGCAACTGGCAGGAGCCATATGGTTGTCGCTTTATTGTATGAAATGCAAACGCCCTGTAATTGCTTTACTTTATCACTAAGCGGTAGCAATAGTCGTAGAAGCAATAGATGGCGTAACGACAATGATGCTACGATGGAGATCAAGGTGTCGCGCCGGTGACGATGGTGATCACGACGGTGCTTCGGAGATGGAGATCACAAACACAAGATGATGATGGCCATATCATATCACTTATATTGATTGCATGCGATGTTTATCCTTTATGCATCTTATCTTGCTTTGATTGACGGTAGCATTTTAAGATGATCTCTCACTAAAATTATCAAGAAGTGTTCTCCATGAGTATGCACCGTTGCCAAAGTTCGTCGTGCCCAGACACCACATGATGATCGGGTGTGATAAGCTCTACGTCCATCTACAACGGGTGCAAGCCAGTTTTGCACACGCGGAATACTCAGGTTAAACTTGACGAGCCTAGCATGTGCAGATATGGCCTCGAAACACGGAGACCAAAAGGTCGAGCGTGAATCATATAGTAGATATGATCAACATAGTGATGTTCACCATTGAAAACTACTCCATCTCACGTGATGATCGGTTATGGTTTAGTTGATTTGGATCACGTGATCACTTAGATGACTAGAGAGATGTCTGTCTAAGTGGGAGTTCTTTAGTAATATGATTAATTGAACTTAAATTTATCATGAACTTAGTACCTGATAGTATTTTGCTTGTCTATGTTTGTTTGTAGATAGATGGCTCGTGCTGTTGTTCCGTTGAATTTTAATGCGTTCCTTGAGAAAGCAAAGTTGAAAGATGATGGTAGCAATTACACGGACTGGGTCCGTAACCTGAGGATTATCCTCATTGCTGCATAGAAAAGTTACGTCCTGGAAGCACCGCTGGGTGCCAGGCCTGCTGCTGATGCAACTGACGACGTTAAGAACGTTTGGCAGAGCAAAGCTGATGACTACTCTATAGTTCAGTGTGCCATGCTTTATGGCTTAGAACCGGGTCTTCAACAACATTTTGAACGTCATGGAGCATATGAGATGTTCCAGGAGTTGAAGTTAATATTTCAAGCAAATGCCCGGATTGAGAGATATGAAGTCTCCAATAAGTTCTACAGCTGCAAGATGGAGGAGAATAGTTCTGTCAGTGAGCATATACTCAAAATGTCTGGGTATAATAATCACTTGATTCAACTGGGAGTTAATCTTCTGGATGATAGCGTCATTGACAGAATTCTCCAATCACTGCCACCAAGCTACAAGAGCTTTGTGATGAACTATAATATGCAAGGGATGAACAAGACTATTCCCGAGCTCTTCGCAATGCTAAAAGCTGCGGAGGTAGAAATCAAGAAGGAGCATCAAGTGTTGATGGTCAACAAGACCACTAGTTTCAAGAAAAAGGGCAAAGGGAAGAAGAAGGGGAACTTCAAAAAGAATGGCAAGCAAGTTGCTGCTCAAGAGAAGAAACCCAAGTCTGGACCTAAGCCTGAAAATGAGTGCTTCTACTGCAAGCAGACTGGTCACTGGAAGCGGAACTGCCCCAAGTATTTGGCGGATAAGAAGGATGGCAAAGTGAACAAAGGTATATGTGATATAGATGTTATTGATGTGTACCTAACTAGAGCTCGTAGTAGCACCTGGGTATTTGATACTGGTTCTGTTGCTAATATTTGCAATTCGAAACAGGGACTACGGAATAAGCGAGCACTGGCCAAGGACGAGGTGACGATGCGCGTGGGAAACGGTTCCAAAGTCGATGTGATCGCGGTCGGCACGCTACCTCTACATCTACCTTCGGGATTAGTTTTAGACCTAAATAATTGTTATTTGGTGCCAGCGTTGAGCATGAACATTATATCTGGATCTTGTTTGATGCGAGACCGTTATTCATTTAAATCAGAGAATAATGGTTGTTCTATTTATATGAGTAATATCTTTTATGGACATGCACCCTTGAAGAGTGATCTATTTTTATTGAATCTCGATAGTAGTGATACACATATTCATAGTGTTGAAACTAAAAGATGCAGAGTTGATAACGATAGTGCAACTTATTTGTGGCACTGCCGTTTGGGTCATATCGGTGTAAAGCGCATGAAGAAACTCCATACTGATGGGCTTTTGGAATCACTTGATTATGAATCACTTGGTACTTGCGAACCGTGCCTTATGGGCAAGATGACTAAAACGCCGTTCTCCGGAACTATGGAGCGAGCAACTGATTTGTTGGAAATCATACATACTGATGTTTGTGGTCCAATGAATGTTGAGGCTCGCGGCGAGTATCGTTATTTTCTCACCTACATAGATGATTTGAGCAGATATGGGTATATCTACTTAATGAAACACAAGTCTGAAATATTTGAAAAGTTCAAAGAATTTCAGAGTGAAGTGGAAAATCATCGTAACAAGAAAATAAAGTTTCTACGATCTGATCGTGGAGGAGAATATTTGAGTTACGAGTTTGGTCTACACTTGAAACAATGTGGATCGCAACTCACGCCACCTGGAACACCACAACGAAATGGTGTGTCCGAACGTCGTAATCGTACTTTACTGGATATGGTGCGATCTATGATGTCTCTTACTGATTTATCGATATCCTTTTGGGGTTATGCTTTAGAGACGGCCGCATTCACGTTAAATAGGGCACCATCAAAATCCGTTGAGACGATGCCTTATGAACTGTGGTTTGGCAAGAAACCAAAGTTGTCGTTTCTTAAAGTTTGGGGCTGCGATGCTTGTGTAAAGAAACTTCAACCAGATAAGCTCGAACCCAAATCGTAGAAATGTGTCTTCATAGGATACCCAAAAGAGACTGTTGGGTACACCTTCTATCACAGATCCGAAGGCAAAACTTTCGTTGCTAAGAATGGATCCTTTCTAGAGAAGGAGTTTCTCTCGAAAGCAGTGAGTGGGAGGAAAGTAGAACTTGATGAGATAACTGTATCTACTCCCTTATTGGAAAGTAGTTCATCACAAGAACCGGTTCCTGTGACAACTACACCAATTAGTGCGGAAGCTAATGATATTGATCATGAAACTTCAGATCAAGTTTCTACTGAATCTCGTAGGTCTACCAGAGTAAGATCCGCACTAGAGTGGTACGGTAATCCTATTCTGGAAGTCATGTTACTTGACCATGATGAACCTACGAACTATGAGGAAGCAATGATGAGCCCAGATTCCGCAAAATGGCTAGAGGCCATGAAATCTGAGATGGGATCCATGTATGAAAACAAAGTGTGGACTTTGGTTGATTTGCCCGATGATCAGCAAGCCATTGAGAATAAATGGATCTTGAAGAAGAAGACTGACGCTGATGGTAATGTAACTGTCTATAAAGCTCGACTAGTTGCAAAAGGTTTTCAACAAGTTCAAGGGGTTGACTACGATGAGACTTTCTCACCCGTAGCGATGCTTAAGTCTGTCCGAATCATGTTAGCAATTGCTGCATTTCATGATTATGAAATTTGGCAAATGGATGTCAAAACTGCATTCTTGAATGGATTTCTGGAAGAAGAGTTGATATGATGCAACCAGAAGGTTTTGTTGATCCAAAAGGTGCTAACAAAGTTTGCAAGCTCCAGCGATCCATTTATGGACTGGTGCAAGAATCTCGGAGTTGGAATAAACGTTTTGATAGTGTGATCAAAGCATATGGTTTTATACAGACTTTTGGAGAAGCCTGTATTTACAAGAAAGTGAGCGGGAGCTCTGTAGCATTTCTGATTTTATATGTAGATGACATATTATTAATTGGAAATGATATAGAATTTCTGGATAGCATAAAGGGATACTTGAATAAAAGTTTTTCAATGAAAGACCTCGGTGAAGCTGCTTACATATTGGGCATCAAGATCTATAGAGATAGATCAAGGCGCTTAATAGGACTTTCACAAAGCACATAACTTGACAAAATTTTGAAAAAAGTTTAAAATGGATCAGGCAAAGAAAGGATTCTTGCCTGTGCTACAAGGTGTGAAGTTGAGTCAAACTCAATGCCCGACCACAACAGAAGATAGAGAGAAAATGAAAGATGTTCCCTATGCTTCAGCCATAGGCTCTATCATGTATGCAATGCTATGTACCAGACCTGACGTATGCTTAGCAATAAGCTTGGCAGGAAGGTACCAAAGTAATCCAGGAGTGGATCACTGGACAGCGGTCAAGAACATCCTAAAATACCTGAAAAGGACTAAGGATATGTTTCTCGTATATGGAGGTGACAAAGAGCTAGTCGTAAATGGTTACGTCGATGCAAGCTTTGACACTGATCTGGACGATTCTAAATCGCAAACCGGATACGTGTTTTTATTAAACGGTGGAGATGTCAGTTGGTGCAGTTCTAAACAAAGCGTCGTGGCGGGATCTACATGTGAAGCGGAGTACAAAGCTGCTTCTGAAGCAGAAAATGAAGGAGTCTGGATGAAGGAGTTCATTTCCGATCTAGGTGTCATACCTAGTGCATCGGGACCAATGAAGATCTTCTGTGACAATACTGGTGCAATTGCCTTGGCAAAGGAATCCAGATTTCACAAGAGGACCAAGCACATCAAGAGACGCTTCAATTCCATTCGGGACCAAGTCCATGTGGGAGACATAGAGATTTGCAAGATACATACGGATCTGAATGTTGCAGACCCGTTGACTAAGCCTCTCTCATGAGCAAAACATGATCAGCACCAAGACTCCATGGGTGTTAGAATCATTACTATGTAATCTAGATTATTGACTCTAGTGCAAGTGGGAGACTGAAGGAAATATGCCCTAGAGGCAATAATAAAGTTATTATTTATTTCCTCATATCATGATAAATGTTTATTATTCATGCTAGAATTGTATTAACCAGAAACATGATACATGTGTGAATACATAGACAAACATATAGTCACTAGTATGCCTCTACTTGACTAGCTCATTGATCAAAGATGGTTATGTTTCCTAACCATAGACATGTGTTGTCATTTGATTAGTGGGATCACATCATTAGAAGAATGATGTGATTGACATGACCCATTCCGTTAGCCTAGCACTTGATCTTTTAGTATACTGCTATTGCTTTCTTCATGACTTATACATGTTCCTGTAACTATGAGAATTATGCAACTCCCGTTTACCGGAGGAACACTTTGGGTATTACCAAACGTCACAACGTAACTGGGTGATTATAAAGGAGTACTACAGGTGTCTCCGAAGGTACATGTTGAGTTGGCGTATTTCGAGATTAGGTTTTTTCACTCCGATTGTCGGAGAGGTATCTCTGGGCCCTCTCGGTAATGCACATCATTATAAGCCTTGCAAGCAATGTAACCAATGAGTTGGTTACGGGATGATGCATTACGTAACGAGTAAAGAGACTTGCCGGTAACGAGATTGAACTAGGTATTGGATACCGACGATCAAATCTCGGGCAAGTAACATACCGATGACAAAGGGAACAACGTATGTTGTTATGCGGTTTGACCGATAAAGATCTTCGTAGAATATGTAGGAACCAATATGGGCATCCAGGTCCTGCTATTGGTTATTGACCGAGATTGACTCTAGGTCATGTCTACATAGTTCTCGAACCCGTAGGGTCCGCACGCTTAACGTTACGATGACAGTTTTATTATGAGTTTACAAGTTTTGATGTACCAAAGTTTGTTTGGAGTACCGGATGTGATCACGGACATGACGAGGAGTCTCGAAATGGTCGAGACCTAAAGATTGATATATTGGACGACTATATTCGGACACTAAGTGTTCCGGGTGATTTCGGAGAAAACCGGAGTGCCGGAGGGATTACCGGAACCCCCCGGGGAAGTATTGGGCCTTAGTGGGCCTGAGGGGAGAGAGAGGGCAGCAGCCCAGGAGGTGGAACGCCCCCTCCCAAGGGGAGCCCGAATTGGACTAGGGGGAGGGGGCGCGGCCCCACTTTCCCTCTCCCTCTCCCCCTCTTTCCTTTTCCCTTCCTCCTTCCTAGTTGGACTAGGAAAGGGGAGTCCTACTCCCACTAGGAGGAGGACTCCCCCCTCCTTGGCGCGCCCCAAGGGCCGGCCGGCCTCCCCCCTTGCTCCATTATATACGGGGGCGGGGGGGGCACCCCTTAGACACACAAGTTGATCTACGGATCGTTCCTTAGCCGTGTGCGGTGCCCCCCTCCACCATATTCCACCTCGGTCATATCGTTGCGGAGTTTAGGCGAAGCCCTGCGCCGGTAGAACATCATCATCGTCACCATGCCGTCGTGCTGACGGAACTCATCTCCGGAGCTTTGCTGGATCGGAGGCCGGAGATCGTCATCGAGCTGAACGTGTGCTGAACTCGGAGGCCCCGTACGTTCGGTGCTTGGATCAGTCGGATCGTGAAGACGTACGACTACATCAACCGCGTTGTGCTAACGCTTCCGCTTATGGTCTACGAGGGTACGTGGACGAACACTCTCCCCTCTCATTGCTATGCCATCACCATGATCTTGCGTGTGCGTAGGAATTTTTTTGAAATTACTATGTTCCCCAACAGGGGCAACTCGAGGGTTGGTTTTACTCGTAGGCTGACCTATCCGGTGTGCCCTGAGAACGAGATATGTGCAGCTCCTATCGGGATTTGTCGGCACATCGGGCGGCTTTGCTGGTCTTGTTTTACCATTGTCGAAATGTCTTGTAAACCGGGATTCCGAGACTAATCGGGTCTTCCTGGGAGAAGGTATATCCTTCGTTGATCGCGAGAGCTTATCATGGGCTAAGTTGGGACACCCCTGCAGGGTATAAACTTTCGAGAGCAGTGCCCGCGGTTATGTGGCAGATGGGAATTTGTTAATGTCCGGTTGTAGATAACTTGACACCAGATTCGAATTAAAACGCATCAACCATGTGTGTAGCCGTGATGGTCTCTTTTCGGCGGAGTCCGGGAAGTGAACACGGTTTTGGGTTATGTTTGATGTAGGTAGGAGTTCAGGATCACCTCTTGATCATTGCTAGCTTCACGACTGTTCCGCTTGCTCTTTTCTCGCTCTTATTTGCGTATGTTAGCCACCATATATGCTTAGTCGCTGCTGCAACCTCACCACTTTACCCCTTCCTTTCCCATTAAGCTTTGCTAGTCTTGATACCCATGGTAATGGGATTGCTGAGTCCTCGTGGCTCACACATTACTACAACAATAGTTGCAGGTACATGTTATGCGATGATCATGACGCGAGAGCGATGTTCCTTATTTTGGAGTCCTTCTTCCGCTTCTTCTTCGATCAGGGGATAGGTTCCAGGTTGGCAGCCTGGGCTAGCAGGGTGGATGTCGTTTGAGTTTCTGTTTGTGTTTCATCCGTAGTCGGATGGTGCTCTTATGTATGATGATGTTGTATTCGTGTGGCATTGTATGCCTTTTGTATGTATCCCCATCTATTATGTAATGTTGATGTATTGATATCCACCATGCAAAAGCGTTGCAATATGCGGTTCTATCCTTGTTGGGACCTTCGAGTCTCTTTAGGATAGTATCGCATATAGGGCGTGACAAGTTGGTATCAGAGCCTCGACCGACCATAGGAGCCCCCTTGATTATTGGCCATTGTTGAGTCTAGAAAAAAAAACTATTTTGAGTCTTAGGATTATATATATCGGAGAGTACGAATTCTTTTTACTCCTCAGTCCCTTCGTCGCTCTGGTGAGGCCTCCTGACGTAGATGTTTTGTCTTTCCTCTCCTCAAATTTCACTATTTTTTTTAGGATCACGCGGGTATCTTGGGATCGTTCCGATATTCTTATGACAAAAACACTGTTCTTGGTGCCTCCTGACATTTATTGGTTGTGGCAGTGTCCCGGGGAGTTGAGCTCCGAGATGTTGTCGTCATAATTTTATCATTGCAGTTCTGGAATACCTGAGTTTTGCCGACATCGAAAATCTCTTTTATGCAGTTGTTGGTGAGATAACCTCGACGTCACCTAGTACTAGGGAGTTCGGATGTATTGCCATAGCTCGTATAACGGATGCTTTTCGAAGGTTGAGGTACAGGATTTCCGAAGTTTTCTTGGTTGTGTGTTGACGGATGGATACAGCCGGATGTAGGGATTGTTAGTTTGGGTGAGATATATTGCTTCCCCTATATCCCCAACACCAGATTGCATAACCATAAAGTTTCGGGAGTTTTATAGGTGGGAATTCAAGTAGCTCCTAGAATATCTTTCCGACAGATGCATGACACGGGATTGGGTAAATCTCTATCATATGTATTTGTTCCGGCTTATTCTGCAAGCCAAATCCTTTGTTTTGTTTTATTTGTGGTATTCGAGTTGCTTCGAAGTCAAATGTTGAATCCATACCTTTCCTAAACGGTGTTCTCATATTGCTATGTGAATACTAATCCTTCTTGACCATCGAGGTCGTCATGTTAATTCTTTTCCAACCGGTGTGCTTCTCTTCAAGTGGATCCGATCATTTCAACATTTGTGAGATCAATTCTAAGTTTTCTCAACGGTATCCATTTCATCTGTCCCCAAGTTGCCTTTGTTTTCCCGCCATCCCACCCTTTTTCTTCCCGGAGTCTGAGTCTCTCTCGACCACCAATTTCATTCGTGTGGAACCTCTTCAGTCTTTCATCAATTGCTTCAACCGGTGAATTCTCGTCTGGGTGGACATTCTTCATCTCTTTTTCTTCTCCGGTGGATTCAATTCCAATTTTCGGGTTGATTATATTCTATCCCTCGGCTCAAGTGTTTTCCCTGCTCGTTTGCCTCTCGCCATTCAATCATTCCGAAGTTCGGAAGACATCTCAGGAGATTCGTCTGTGTTCCAATTAATTCGAGGGTGTCACCTCATTCAAATATTTCAGTTGTTCCGGTGCATCATCTATCTGTTCAACAATCCTTTTTCAACGGTGTTTTCTTTTGAGTGGGCCCTAACCCATAGGTCTTTTCCCAGGATCTTACCTGACTCTTTGAATTATTAGGAGCGATTCTCAAATTCATTTCCAAGTTTGATGTAAGAATGAATTTTCATCAGTCACATGCCTTCTCCAAGGTCGTTTTCAAATTCTTTTCATCTTTGGCTCAACCTTTCCTCTTTTAATTCTCCCGGAGTATCTCAAAATTCATGGTGGTTCTCATCATTTGAAGACCGAAGAAGAGTTCCTCTTGGATCCTTACCCGTTCTTCCAAAGTTGCGTAGTTCAAGTTCGATGCCATCCTCTCATAATTGTTTTCGATTGTGGGAATTCTTTTCAACCATCCGAAGCATTTCATGAGTTGTTTCCATTTCTTTCCTCCGAAGGCCGTCATGTCATAATTCTTCATTCTCAGCGTGTAGCTATCATTCTCCAAATCTTACAGGTGCATCGTTCAAATAACCTCTAATCAGTTCATGGCCTTTTTGTTCTCATGTATCTAAATCCCCTCAAGTATCTTCATTCGTTTTCCAATTCTTCCCGACGAATTGTGCCTTTGCTACTTTTATTTTGAATTCTTTCGGTGGTTCGTTCAAGATTTCCATTCCTTCATTATCATATCAATTCATTCGTTGTTTCCAAATCCCACCGGTGGTTCCATCAATACCTTCTCAAGTTTGCGCTATCTCTATCCTTAATCCCTCAAGAAGAATAAGTAGTATGCCAAATCCATTGCTTGTCATCAATTTAATTTGATGAAGGATAAGCATATAATAAATCTTATCCTTATTTCCTCGAGGTGATTCAATTCTTTTCTTCCGGAGATTGTTCATGATGAACTAATTCTCGGTCCTAGTGTTGCATTTTTTTCTTTTTCCAGAGTTCCAAGTTTTCTCGGTTATATGGTCGCGAAGCTCCATCTAAATCATTGCAAGGCTTCACCTTGTGTTTTCCACTTCTATTTCTTTTTATCATCCTTTTATTACCGGAGTTCTTCATTGAGGCTCTACATGGTGGTTCATCAAGGATTCTCTTCATTCTTCAATTGTTCTTCAAGATTTCTCTCAAAGTTATGATCCGCCAAGCTATACTCTAAAATAAACATGGTGTTCAACACACGTTTTGTTTTGGGGAGTTCAAGTATTCTTCTTCTTGCATTTCCAAAGTGCAATTCTTTCTACCTTATCTTTTGAGGTGGTGTTATGTCACTCTTGACAATTTCCTTCATGTTTCATGGTTCATATGTTGTCAAGAATGAGGTATTTTAAATCAATCATTTTCTCTTCGTTCAAGAAATCTTTTCAACCAATCTATCTCTTCATTGGAGTTATCTTGTGTCATATTTCACCTAAAGCCTTCCCTAAGGAATGTTGCTATTGTGGTGCTTATCAATGATCCAAGTTATCTCTGTATCATCTTGGTGAAGAAGTTTTCATCTTCTTGTTGGTCTCAATCCAATCGACTGTTTCTGTTAGTGGCGGGTTGTCACCTCATCATTTTGAGATGTTTTCCATAAGCCCATAACAAGCTTGTGCTTTTCGTTGTTGATTTCCCAACAACTCCGTTAAATCCTACTTTGCAAGGGTGCTTTCCAAGTTCTCTTGTGGCAAAAGTTGTCATTTTCTTCTCCGTCCCTTTATCCCAACGATCTAACTTCTATTCTTTCGTTACAGAGGCATTGTGATGTTGTGCTCTTCACCCATCACCTCATTTTGTGAGGATCGTGTTCTTTTCTTGCTTATCCATTTAACCGGAGTGTTGTATCATCTCTTCAATATCTTTTCATCTCATCAAGTTTTCTTCTCTTTTCTACCGGAGTGCTATCCAAATTCTGCCATTCTTGTTCCTTGGCTATCTCATTATACCGATGTGGTCATATTCTTTTCGTTCGTGAAGCTCTTATTTCCATGTCTTTCAACCTACAAGGTTCTTCTAATATTCCTTGTTTCTCTTTGCTAACGGAGTGTTTGCAATCTTGTTCATCTCCATCGTACTCTTTCTTTCAATTTGTTCAACCTCTCAAGGTTCTTTGGTTTCACTCTTTTGTCGAAGAAGCAACTTAGTTTTACATCTTCTCTTCCTCTTCCGTTTTCTCTCCGGTGCCATCCTAGATCTCGGGATGAGATCTTCTCGTAGTGGTGGAGTGTTGTACCCCCCCGGATACAACTTTCCATATTCGTAACTCCAACTCTTGCCTTTTCCGGAGATATGATATGTTATTTCCTCCGTGGTTGGGTTTTGTCTTTTATTTTGCATTTTGTTCATGTCATGCATCTCATCTCATGTCATCATTCGCATTGCATCGGCATCGTTTTCATAAAACTTGCATTCGCTCGTAGTTGCCGCTTCTTCCTCGCCTCCGTTGACATTTCTCAGGCTAACCGTTCTTTTGTTGTCCGACCATTTTGCCCTTTCTGCACAGTGCACTAACCCCCTCGCGTGTGTCCGAAAGTTGTCCCGAACCCGACCCGCTCTATCGTGACCGTTGGATCCGGATCATCCCCAAACATCCCAAAAACATCTCCGTTTTCTTATTTGGACTCCCTACATATTTTCTTCTCTACCGTTCGATTTTGATCGGAGGGTCCGTTTTGCCCCTATGCTAGTCCACCTAGCTACTTAAACAACCTAACCCTAGCCCCTACCTGTCCAATCCATCTTTTCCCATCGCGCCGCCGCTACCCACTCACAATCTCCATCGGGATCCTCCCAGATCCACCTCTCCGCCAGACCACCTCCCTTGTTTTTAGCATCGAGCCAACCACCTGCCTCCTCCTCGTCGTCCAGCAGCAGCACCGAGAAACCGGCGAACAGCAACTGCAGCCCCGCCGCCAGCTAACCAAACCAGCATCCCGCGCCAAGCCTCCTGCCACAGGGATGCGAGCTGCCTCCCGAGCTCGTCCTCCTGTGGATCCCCTCGATCCCTGCCTTGCCGCGTCTGCCTCCCGCTCCAACCTCGTCCACCAGCAGCTCCGAATGCCGCAGATGAGCCCTGTGTCGTCCCTTCCCTTCCTTCTCCTGCCTTTCTCTCTGTCTCTCAAATCCCTCTCTCGTCTATGTCTCGTCTCGCAGGAAGCCCCGAGGAGTTGCGCTCATCCCGGACACCAGCAAGCTTGCACACGCTGTGGATCCTTGCCTCCGTGCCCTAGGTCCGGCCCCTCCGTCGGATCCCGCCGTCCTAGTCCCGTTCCCTCGCCGGGCCGCCAAGTCCTTGCTGCTGCGCCTTCGCCAAGTCGCCGCAGTCGCGCCAAGTCTACCGCCGTCGACCTGCTTCCTCTGCTTCGAGGATGAGGCCCGCGCCAAGTCCCCTACCACGCCGGAGCCAGATGCAGCTCCGTCCCCGTCGCCGTTTGCCTCGCCGCCGTCCGGGCCTCCTCCGCCGCGCCCGCCGCTGCAAGTCCCTCGCCGCTGCATCCTCTGTTTCCCTGCATTGAGCACCAGCAGCGAGTGCCTCGCTCGATCGGGTCCTACCTGCGTTAACCCGCTCTAGCGCCAGCGTGGACCAGCTCCCTCCACAGATCCAGCCGGCCCGACTCCCTCCACAGATCCAGCCGGGCCAGCTTGCTCTGCTCCAGCCCAGCACCGAGTCGGCCCAAGTGCCGTGGTGAGAAACCAAGCCCACTCGAGATTCAGCGCCTTGTGTTTTTTTTCCTGTTCAGCGAATTACTCCATTTTCCAGTGAATTAACAGATTTGCAGAAACCCCCTTGCACCTCATGCATATAATAACTCATGATCTGTGCATCATATGTAAAAACTTTATATATTTAAAATGCTTAGAATTTCATCTAGTTTCATAATATGCTGCTTGCATCCATGTTTAAAATGTTTAAATTGTTGTTTGATTAAATTTGCTTAAATGCCATGTTAAAATGATTTATTTCATAACTAAATAACCGTAGCTCCATTTTAAATAAACTTTATATGTAAATGGGTTGGAAAATGCCTAGTTTAACATGGTGGACTTTATTTTCCTGTTTAACAATAATAAAATATGGTTTAGGGTAGAACAGTAGCAAATTCATAATATGCATATGAGGATTTTCTGGACTTGTTGTTTGTTGTTGCCGGCCTCATTTAACTTTCCTAAATAGTTAGTTTACTTATACTTCGCCTCTTGCCATGTTTAACAACATTTAATATTGTTGAGTGGCTTATAACGAGATCAAACTAAATAATTGCATGTGGCGTTTTGTCAATATGCAACTCGTTGCATATTGAGCTCCACTTAACTTGTAGTATTGTTTGTTGCACTTTGCCATGCCATGCCTCATTAAACCGGACATGCAACATACTTGTTTGTGCATCATGCCATGTTTATGCTTGTGTGCTTATCATTTTGTTTGCTTCTTCCTGGTTTGCTTCTCTCGTTAGCTTCGGTTTCATTCCGGAGTGTGAGGATTCGTTCGACTACGTCCGTTTGTCTTCTTCATGGACTCGTTCTTCTTCCTTGCGGGATTTCAGGCAAGATGACCGCTACCCTGGATCTCACTACTATCATTGCTATGCTAGTTGCTTCGTTCTATCGCTATGCTGCGCTTCCTATCACTTGTTCTTCAAGCCTCCCAATTTGCCATGTCAGCCTCTAACCTTTTTCACCCTTCCTAGCAAACCGTTGTTTGGCTATGTTACCGCTTTTGCTCAGCCCCTCTTATAGCGTTGTTAGTTGCAGGTGAAGTTGAACATTGCTCCATGGCAGACAGGATTATGTTGGGATATCACAATATCTCTTATTTAATTAATGCATCTATATACTTGGTAAAGGGTGGAAGACTCGGCCTTATGCCTGGTGTTTTGTTCCACTCTTGCCGCCCTAGTTTCCGTCATACCGGTGTTATGTTCCTGGATTTTGCGTTCCTTACGCGGTTGGGTGATTTATGGGACCCCCTTGACAGTTCACTTTGAATAAAACTCCTCCAGCAAGGCCCAACCTTGGTTTTACCATTTGCCTCACCTAAGCCTTTTTCCCTTGGGTTTCCGTAGCCCGAGGGTCATCTTTATTTAACCCCCCCGGGCCAGTGCTCCTTCGAGTGTTGGTCCGAAACGGGCAGACCGCGGGGCCACCTCGGGGCAACTCGAGGGTTGGTTTTACTCGTACACTGACCTATCTGATGTGCCCTGAGAACGAGATATGTGCAGCTCTATCGGGATTTGTCGGCACATCAGGCGGCTTTGCTGGTCTTGTTTTACCATTGTCGAAATGTCTTGTAAACCGGGATTCCGAGACTAATCGGGTCTTCTTGGGTGAAGGTATATCCTTTGTTGATCGCGAGAGCTTATCATGGGCTAAGTTGGGACACCCCTGCAGGGTATAAACTTTCGAGAGCCGTGCCCGCGGTTATGTGGCAGATGGGAATTTGTTAATGTCCGGTTGTAGATAACTTGACACCATATTCGAATTAAAACGCATCAACCGTGTGTAGCCGTGATGGTCTCTTTTCGGCAGAGTCCGGGAAGTGAACACGGTTTTGGGTTATGTTTGACATAGGTAGGAGTTCAGGATCACCTCTTGATCATTACTAGCTTCACGACTGTTCCGCTTGCTCTCTTCTCGCTCTTATTTGCGTATGTTAGCCACCATATATGCTTAGTCGCTGCTGCAACCTCACCACTTTACCCCTTCCTTTCCCATTAAGCTTTGCTAGTCTTGATACCCATGGTAATGGGATTGTTGAGTCCTTGTGGCTCACACATTACTACAACAACAGTTGCAGGTACATGTTATGCGATGATCATGACGCGAGAGCGATGTTCCTTGTTTTGGAGTCCTTCTTCCGCTTCTACTTCGATCAGGGGATAGGTTCCAGGTCGGCAGCCTGGGCTAGCAGGGTGGATGTCGTTTGAGTTCCTGTTTGTGTTTCATCCGTAGTCGGATGGTGCTCTTATGTATGATGATGTTGTATTCGTGTGGCATTGTATGCCTTTTGTATGTATCCCCATCTATTATGTAATGTTGATGTAATGATATCCACCTTGCAAAAGCATTTCAATATGCGGTTCTATCCTTGGTGGGACCTTCGAGTCTCTTTAGGATAGTATCGCATATAGGGCGTGACAACGATCTCTCGTAGCAAGAACGGGCTGGAGACCATTCAAAGCTTTGTCCTTAGCGGAGTCACCAAAAAAGAGTGTTTGCACACGAACACATCACCGTGTACCTCCAACGCGGAGGGTGATGCACCATAGCTCACATCAAAGAAGACATGTCTGGAAGCGCGCTACGCAAGCAATCCGGCAGGCGCGCTTTTGAAGACCCGAAACCCCACACGCCCGGATGGGACCCCGTCAGAGCATGCGGCGGCCATGGGCTGCCCTAGGTCGACCTGACTGCCCCTAGAGCCTCGAGGTTTGCCTCCCAGCAAACGAAGAAGGAACGAAGAATGAGAAGAAGAAGAACAAGCGAGAGAGATAAAAGTAAAGGTAAAAGTGGTAGATAGATTTTTCGATTATGTGTTGTCCAATCAGCCGTCACCCCTTACATATAAGGCGGCTGGACTTCCTGTACAAGAAAAGGACTCAAATAACGTCCAAATCATCAAAAGTTAGCCTAACTTGGACTACGAGGGCCGGAACTTCCGAGCTCAAATTATATCAAGTAGCCCTCTTGCACTGAATCTACAGGTCGCATACGACTTCGAATCACGATGGTCCCAAAAGTAAAGTTGTAGATCTTGCAATGGAGAAAAACTCTTCAGTTTCTCACTTTTTCATCCAAGGTAATCTTGATTTTAAATTTGGACCCGCAAATCTGAAAATAATGTTAAAACTCCAGTTTCCAGGGCGCACCGTGTGCAAACTTTATGGCTAGCCCGCAACCCGCCCGAAGTTTTGCTCGGAACTTCCGAGGCAGACTTTTGCAGCACACTGTTTTGGCTCTAACTTTTGCATACGAGATTCGATTGAGACATTTTTTATACCAAAATTGATCATTTCACCGAGACGAAGAGAATCCATGTAGAAACTTTTCTCAGATGAGGCTGTCTTGGAGGCTTAATTGGCCGAACAATAATCTGAATACAAAATCTTAGTACTTTGAGCATAGTTTGGGCCCTCGAGATGACATCGGGTGGCGATGACAAAATTTCAAAGATGTTCATGTCGAAAATATGTAACTTATTCACATAGATCACTTCTCCATTTGATGCCATATTAATTAAGTTCTTGACCATGCCAAAATTGGTGTCAACACTTAGGTCATCCACTTGAGAGAAATTTGCTACTGTCCTACAAAGTCTGCGGTTGGAGGCCCAACACGAGTCTACAAGAACAAGTTGTGTAGTATACATCAAGATCTTTTCTGGCGCCGTGGCCGGGGTGGCGAGTGCTTGAAGGTATATCTTTAAATATTGCAATTGAATCTTTTAATTTTTTGTTTTATCACTATTTTGGTTTATAAAAGAAAACTACAAAAAACGGAATTGAGGTTGCCTCATATTATTCGTCTTTATCATGTCTTTCTTGAAAATGATGGAAAGAAAATTTGCTCAATTGATAGATAAAGAATTCAATAAAATGTTTGGCATAAAAACTTTGAATGGTGAGAATGATTGCAATGTAGTTAGTATGAATTATTTGAATATCCATTATGCTAATGATATGCAAAGCCATAAGCTTGGGGATGCTATGTTTGATGAAGATGATATTTTTAGTACCCCAAGTTTTGATGAGAATATTTATTATGATGATATCATGCCTCCTATTTATGATGATTATATTGATGAAAGTGCGTTTGGAAGAGTGTCTACTCTAGGTAATGATCCCACTATTTTGGAGGGTGTTGAATCTTGTCACAATATTGATGAAAGTGGATTTGGAGGTCATGACTTTATTTAATGATGAATCCACTACTTTGGAAGAGGTCTCAATTGACTATGATAAAAAAGTTGCTATGCATGATGATTATTGTGATGATGTGTATGCTATAAAGAGTAATGATATCCATGAAACTTGTCATCATGATTTTTATGCTCAAATTGATTATCCCAATCAAGTATCACATGATAGCTATTTTGTTGAGTTTGCTCCCACTACTATTCATCAGAACAAATTTGTTTATGTGGAGAGTAATAAAAAATTTATGCATGTGGATCATGAAAATAATGCTTTATGTGATAGCTATATTGTTGAATTCATTCATGATCCTACTCAAAAATATTATGAGAGAGGAATATATGCTTTTACATATCTCAATAATATCAAGTTTCCTCTCTATGTGTTGAAAGTTTTGAAGCCATTCTTGTTTTACCTCTCTATGCTAGTTGATTCTTGCTTCCATAAATTGTCTACTCACAAAATCCCTATGCATAGGAAGTGGGTTAGGCTTAAATGTACTTGCCATGTGTTTCATGATGCTCTTGTTACGTTTCAATTCTTATCTTTTATGTGAGCATCATTGAAATCATAATGCCTAGCTAAAAAGGCAATAAAGAAAAACGCTTCTTGAGAGACAACCCAATATTTATACCTACTATTTTTGTGTGTTCACATGATTAAGCTACTGTAGTAATCATGTTTTATAGCTTTTATTTCAATAAAGTGCCAACTAAAGCCTTTGGGATAGCATGGATGATAGTTGACTTGATTCTATGCAAAAAACAGAAACTTTTGTGCCCAGTAATAGAATTATTTAAATTCACTTGAAAGTGATAAAATTCTTATTTTTTAAAGATGGTTGAAATAAAAATTGCCTATGTTATCCTATTTTTCAGAATTTTTGGAGTTACAGAAGTATGGTCATTGTTCAGATCATTACAGACTATTCTGTTTTTGACAAATTCATTTTTCAATGCGTAGTTTGCTTGTTTTAGTGTTTCCATAACTTATATTAAGTGATATAAATTGTGGAAATTATAAGGTACAACAGGAATTATGTGGAAGTAATTATGAATCTTGTCTTTGATAGTACCAAAGTGAATGGTTTGCTCTTTATCATGCTAACCCATCTCCCGAAGTTCCGTTAAGTTTTGTGTGATTGAAGTTTTCAAGTTTTAGGTGAGATATAGATATGAGGAGAATAAGGAGTGGCAAGACCCTAAGCTTGGGGATGCCCAAGGCACCCCAAGGTGATATTCAAGGAAGACCCAAGCAACTAAGCTTGGGGATGCCCCGGAAGACATCCCCTCTTTCGTCTTCAACATTATCGATACCCTCACTTGGAGCTATATTTTTATTCGTCACATGATATGAGTTTCTCTTGGAGCTTCATTTTATTTTGTTTTGATTTGCTTGATGTTATTTAGAGTAATGTTTTGCATCTTTCATTTCAATAAAAATGTCAAGTATAGCCTTTACCATGCTTATTTTGCAAGTCTACATGTTGTTGTTTAAAAACGGAAAGTTTTCTATCATTGTCTGAATACTTCTGGAAAGTCAGGACGTGATAAAATCATGAAATTTTTACACAATAAGCTAAAACAAAGTTTCTACAGTGTGGTAAATTTTCATAATTTTTGGAGTTAAAGAAGTTTGAATCTTCATGCATCCTTGTTGAGTTTTAGTGATTTAGTATGCAATGTTAAATAATAATTTTAGTGATTTGCTACAATAGAGAATGGTAAGGTTATTGCATTGATTTATACTAACTTATCTCACGTGTTCTTGTTGAGTTTTGTGTGGATGAAGTTTTTAAGATTTAGGGAAACCGTGATATAAAAGGAATTAAGGAGACACAAAATCTCAATATTGGGGATTCCCAAGGCATCCCAAGATAATATTTCAAGAAGTCTCAAGAATCTAAGCTCGGGGATGCCCGGTAGGCATCCCACCTTTCTTCATCAACAATTATGGGTTAGCCTCAGTTGAGCCTAAGTTTTTGCTTCTTCACATGATGTTTGCTATTTTTGGAATGTCATTTTATTTTATTTTGCTTGCTGTTTTAATAAGATACTTAGATCTGGAAGATTTTAAATGAGAGAGAGTCCTCAAATAACTACCAATTTACTTAACTACTCGCCTGATCTTCACTTATTCTTTTTGGAGTGGTTCGTCACTTACTCTCGTTCTTCACTTATATCCTATGAGTAAATTGTTGAATGAATTGAATATCATGGAGTTTAAATTATGTGTTCATATCATGCCTATAGTAGTAGCTTTACATTGGGTCTAGAAAGTGAAATCTATTGAAGCTTGCAATCACAATATCTGTCATACAAGCAATTCATGGATGATTAGTATACGGAAGAGAAATTTCACATACAATGTAACATCCCAAATTTTCAATTTGGAATGTTATACATAGATCATCCTTTGCATATCATATTTTATTGCATTTTGGCTTGATCCTAGAAATTTCACGCAACTCAAGGTCCCACGTAGAGAGTTGGAGATTTCGTTATTTTCATATTTGAGTTTTCTCAAATTTTGAAAATAGGATCATTTGATTTTAATTATTTTATCTCCGAATATTTCTTATACAAAAAAAAATAAAAGAGAGGGAATAAAATGACTTTCCCGAAAAAAAGAAATATTGAGGATTTAATAATAAAATCAAATAAGATTTTATTTCGGAGTTTTATCGCTACTTTATTTGAATTTAGAAAAATTGCACGTTTTTAAAACTGCATTTTAGGGCCCAGAAAATATTCATCTCATTCTAAATATTTTATTTAAATGGTGAAAATTTGTTTTGGCATTTTTAGAATTTTATTTTATTTTCTAGGATTTATTTATGTTTTGGCGGAATTTATTTACAAAAAACTGTTCGGACCGACCGGGCCGAAGGCCCAGCCGGCCCAGGCCGCCCCGCCGTCCCTCCCGTGCCTGCACCGGGCTCCACCAGAGTCTGGGAGACTGCCGCCGCCTCAGGTTGCCCCTCCCCCAAGTCGACCCCGCCCCCTCCCCCTCTTAAATAGTCGCCGCCGCCAGCCCGCGCCGCCGCCGCACCCCGCCGCCACCGCTGCACCACCCGCCAACGCCACCTCGCCTCGCCGGAGCCGCCGCTTCACCTTGCCGGAGCCGCCATCCGATCCAGTGCCGCCGGTTTTTTTTCGGTTTAGGTAAAAACCGCCCGGTTTTTATTTAAACCCTAGATCCGTTTTTTTAGTTCAGTTTTTTTCCCAGTTTAGTTTATTTAGTGGACGTTCGTCCGTGCATTTGTTTTAACGAACGGTTTTCGTCGTTTAGCCACAGACAGCGAACGTTCGTTCGTTAGCCTTTTCGCTCGTTTTTCTTTTTCTTGGATTTTCCGCGATTATTTTCTGATCGCGATTTCTGATCCGATTTTTGTTTTAGTATAACTTTTCGCTCGTTTATCGGAATCAGGCGAGCGCCTAGAGTTTCATCTCGAAACCCTCTTTCCGTTTAACCAACTCAAACAAGTTTTTGCTACTGTAAAATTTGACTTAGGTCCAGATTAGTAAAACGAAGCTTGATTCTTTCGCCGTTTGAGTTTCGTTGCTTCCTTTGATTTGATTCTTTTTGCAAACCGGAGTTCTTAAGTTGAACTTTCTGGTTAGATCTCTTATTTGTGTTTTACCTGTGCATTAGATGAGTGCTTATTTTATGCTTGTTTGTTTGCGATAAGAGTACCTGGAGTGCGCCGCTTGCTACTTCGAATCTCTAGGTTTCACGGATCATCAGCAAGGCAAGTAACACTTTGATCATACCTCTTCACTACCAGTTTTATTGTATTAGATCAATCCTCAAACAATTGCATGATTAGGATCTGATTAACATGTAGGTTTTGGGAAGTAGTTGAGGTAGTACCTATATCCTGTTTACTTTCAAACCATTGGGAGTTACTTCTACGTTTGCTTATATTGCCATGCTATGCTAGTAGACGTGGATTGGGTGAGTGTATCCATGATATATGTGATATTGTTAATTTAATGGTTTATTTAAGGTGGCAACTTTAATACACATCTGGGTGGATTGAGGCACCTGGGATTCCAGTGATTGCCTATTATTTTCTTTATGGGCCACCACCTAGGCTCAAAGGGATCATGAGATTGTTCATGCTAGAAACTTCTGTGTGCAGCCGCAAGCTACTATGGGCTCTAGCATAGTTGATTAAGTCGTGTGAACTCTTACAGTGGTAGACTATCAGATGTAGGGGAAAGTAGGTGTAACTGTCTACCCATCGTAAGGTGCAAACGCTTCTGAAAGACTATGTCTCGGTCATCCGTTTCTCAAACACCATGTAGTGAGAGAATCCCAACGGAGGAGATCGAGTCTTGCGGGGAAAAGTGCTCAAATCTCTGTAGAGTGTGCAAACTAATCATGGTTAGCCATGTCCCCGGTTATGGACGTTTTGAGTATCTAGTATTTGGATTATCATGTGAATCTCATCATGTTACTTTAATTAATTTTGTTGGGTTTAATTATGATGCTTAATTGGGATTGAGTTGGGTGAACCTTCACAATGTTTAACAACCACCATGATAGTCAAATTAAATTTATTCCTTTGCAGTAGGGAAAAATTGGCTTTATGCAAAAACTGTAACCATAGAGCTTTCCACCAGCCATATATGCATGTAGTATAGCATTATTTCTTTCATTACTCTCTATGTGTTACATTGCCAGCATATTCCATGCGCTAACCCGTTTTCGGGCTGCAACGTTCATGTTGCAGACTTTTCAGACGACGAGTAAGGTGCCTTAGGTCGTGGTCTTATACGCAGTGATGTCGTTGGAGTTGATGGACTCGCTTATCTTCCAAGCCTTCCTCTGTTATCGTTATTAGATGGCCTTAAGCCATGTTTATTATAATTAGCTCTCTTTTGAGACATTCGATGTAATAAGTGTGTGATTGCTACTCTGTTATAAATCCTTCAAGTAATGTGCATGTCAGCATTACTGATCCAGGGATGACACTAAAGCATAGAGGTCAGACTGTTTGAGTTCTGGTCGCTACAAGATGGTATCAGAGCACACGCTGACTGTAGGACACATCCACTAAGCTAAAGCCCTAGATCACTACTCTCTTCTTATTTCTGACTCCTCATCTTTTCTACTCTTTTAGGATGGTGGATGCAAGGAACAATTTCATGCAACCAGATGAAGATACACCCTTTGGACGCCACTTGAAGGAAGTCACTGGGTACCTGAACATCGGAGTACCAAGCTTCATCGAGACCTACATCGCCACTTTACCTGAAGAGGAGCGCTGGATGATTCAAGTTCAAGTTCCAGGAAGGACATTCATGCCCGTCACTGAACCCATAGAGTTTTCCTTTGATGCACCAACATGTAGTCTAGGAAAGAGCATGGCAGCCCACATCACCATGGGACGCATTGGAGAAGTTTACCACAAGGATCTTAAGGATACTATTTACCAGATTTGTGGGCGCCGAGATGAGCAATGGGAGATGATCAGCACCAGGAAGGATAGATCAATTGCAGCTTTCATCCAGGAGCTAAACCAGCACATTCGTCGCCAGGAGAACCAGATGTGCGCAGGCATGATAGATCTGAACAAGGCAATGACCAGAATCACGGAGCTGGAGGAAGAATTCAAGTCTACACGCGATGGATATGAGGAGGAAATGACGACACTCATGGAGAAGAATGATGATCTGAAGAAGAAGCTAAAAGTATTCATGGGATTCCCCGCGACTGGAGGAGAAGACGATGATTGCACTTGCCCGGAGAACTATATCATCATCGGCGACACCGACTCAGACCCAAATGATAGCGATGATGATTTTGTTGATGAAGCTGGAGCAGATGTCATGGAGTCTTCGACCGATCAATTTTTCTAAGCGACCACCATAACAGTAGTAGTATTCCCCCATGTATACAGTATAGTCCGAGCACTTTTGTAATGTTAGCTAGACCGTTGTATGCCCTTGTTTGAATTGAATGAAGTGATATTGATTGAATTTGTCTCATGTACATATGGGTAGTGTTTTCTCTATAGACCTCATTCTATTCTATTTTCTCGTCTTTTCTAAAACCCTAAGATGCCTCCGAGACGTGACAATGGATTTGCTTTCCCACCGGAGCTTACTCAGTTGATCCAGCAGCAGAATGCATTGATGAAAATGCTAGTCCAGAATCAGAATCAGGGGAACAACAACAATAACCCACCACCACCACCACCTGTTGATCACTTAGCCCATTTTTTGAGGCTGAATCCGCCAGTGTTCTCCAGTAGCACCGAGCCGATAGTTGCAGATGATTGGCTCCGCAAGATGGGAAGGGAGTTGACCACTGCAGGATGCACAAATGCAGAGAAGGTGCGTTTTTGCCGCACATCAGCTTGATGGACCCGCAGCATCATGGTGGGAGAATTTCACAGCCACTTACCCTATCAACATTGTCACATGGGATCAGTTCCAGTAGGCTTTCTGTACTGCCCATGTTTCAGCAGGAGCTATGGCCATGAAGAAGTGTGTGTTTCACAACTTGCGCCAAGGAGGACGTACAGTTGGCCAGTATGTGGATGACTTTAGTAAGTTAGCATGTTATGCCCCAGATGACGTTGCTACTGATGCAGCTAAGCAGGAGAAGTTTCTGGAAGGACTGAATGATGAGCTGAGCATGCAGTTGATGGTAGCAACCTTCAACAACTACCAGGAGTTGGTGGATAGAGCTCTCATGATTGAAGGGAAGCAGCAGCAGATTGACAGTCGCAAAAGGAAGTATGCACAAGGGAAGTACAATTCTGGAGCTCAGCAGAAGCCCCGCTTTACCTCGAATGCGGGAGGACCTTTTCAGCATACTCCTGGAGGGGGTAGCTCGCACAACCATAGTGGCCCCAAGAATGGGAATGGGAATGGAGGAAGCAATGGCCAAAACCGCACCAACCCATCAACCCCAGCCAAGAGGGATCTGAGCCAAGTCACTTTCTACAAGTGTCAGAAGACTGGACATTATGCCAATGAATGTCCTGAAGCTAAGAATGGAAATGGCAATGGAAGCTCTGGGAAGAAGCCGAACCCTTTCAACAGGGGACAGGTGAACCACGTTAACGTGGAGTTTGAAGCCCAGCCAGATGCAGTAATAGGTAAGTTTTTGGTTAAGTCATTTACTGCACTCGTTCTTTTGATACTGGTGCATCGCATTCATACATATCAAGGGGATTCGTGGATAAGTATAAACTGCCCACCAAGGTTCTTAGAACACCTATGTTAGTAAGCTCACCAGGAGCGGGGTATATGGCCAGTCGAGGATGTTTTCAAGTGCCATTGAGTGTAGGTAGGCATGTTTTCCCGTCAGATTTAATCATCTTGGAATCGCAAGGTTTGGATGTGATTCTGGGTATGGATTGGCTATTGATGTATGGAGGAAACATTAATTGCGCCAGTAAGTCGATTTTGCTTACCACCCCAGAAGGAAGAAGGATTAAGTATGTATCACGGCATGAGCCGAAGAGGACTCAAGTAAATTCCTTATCAGGAGTTATACAGGAGGAAGTACCAGTGGTGAAGGATTTCCCTGACGTATTTCCAGAGGAGTTGCCAGCCATGCCACCAGATAGAGACATTGAGTTTTTTATTGTGCTTTTGCCAGGCACAGGGCTGATATCTAAGAGACCGTATAGGATGCCCGCAAAAGATTTGGAGGAAATTAAGAAGCAAATCAAGGAGTTATTGGATAAAGGCTATATTCGCCCAAGCTCTTCACCTTGGGGATCACCAGTGCTTCTAGTGGAGAAGAAGGATGGATCATTGAGGATGGTTGTTGATTATCGAGGTTTGAATGAGGTGAAATCAAGAACAAGTACCCACTGCCTATGATCAATGACTTGTTTGACTGACTACAAGGAGCTAAGGTATATTCCAAGATCGATCTGCGATCAGGATACCATCAGTTGAAGATTCGAGAGCAGGATATACCCAAGACGGCTTTTACCACCAGGTACAGGCTGTACAAGTATACCGTTATGTCATTTGGTCTGACTAACGCACCTGCCTATTTCATGAACATGATGAACAAGGTGTTTATGGAGTTTCTGGATAAGTTCGTCGTGGTGTTCATTGACAATATTTTGGTCTACTCAAATAATGAAGAAGAGCATAAGGAGCATTTGCGTTTGGTACTAGAGAAGCTCAGAGAACATCAGTTATACGCCAAGTTCAGCAAATGTGAGTTCTGGTTGAAGGAAGTTAGATTCCTCGGACATGTTATATCCAGAGAAGGAATAGCAGTAGACCCCACCAAAGTTGTCACAGTGACAAATTGGGAAGCCCCAACAACAGTTGGAGAAATCCAGAGTTTTCTTGGACTCGCAAGATACTACCGGAGGTTCATTGAGAATTTCTCGAAGATTGCAAACCCCATGACGAAGTTGTTGACGAAGGACACCAAGTTCAAATGGACTGAGGAATGTGAGGCCAGTTTCCAGGAGTTGAATAAACGCTTGGTTACCTCACCAGTGTTGATTTTTCCTGATCAGCGCAAGGATTATGAAGTATATTGCGATGCTTCTCGTCGAGGCCTCGGAGCAGTGCTTATGCAGGAGGGAAGAGTTATTTCATATGCCTTACGACAGATTAAACCTCATGAGTTAAATTATGCTACACATGATTTGGAGTTAGCAGCCGTAGTGCATGCATTGAAGACATGGAGACATTTTCTCATCGGAAACTATTGTGAGGTGTACACGGATCACAAGAGTTTGAAGTACATCTTCACGCAGAAGGAGTTGAATCTCAGGCAATGGAGATGGTTGGAGCTTATCAAGGATTATGATATGAGATTGCATTATCACCCCGGAAAGGCTAACGTAGTAGCCGATGCATTGATCCACAAGAGCCATGTCAACACACTCATGACCAGAGAGTTACCAAAGGAGTTAGCCGAGGATCTTCGTGAGCTATGTTTGGACATGGTTCCGAGAGGCTACGTAGCAGCATTGGAGATTCAGTCTACCTTGATGGATAAGATCAGAGAAGCTCAGAATACTAACAAGGAGATTGCCGAAATAAAGGAGAAAATGAGCAAAGGAAAAGCTAAGGGATTTCGTGAGGATGAGCATGATACCATATGGTTTGAGGACCGCGTTTATGTGCCTAATGATCCGGAGATCGGGAAGTTGATTCTGCAAGAGGCCCATGATTCGCCATATTCAATTCACCCAGGAAATACCAAGATGTATTTGGATTTGAAAGACACTTTCTGGTGGACCGGAATGAAGAAGGATACTGCGGAGTATGTAGCAGTATGTGATGTATGTCAGAGAGTGAAGGCAGAGCATCAGAATCCAGCAGGATTGCTACAGCCATTGCCGATACCCGAATGGAAATGGGATAAGCTAGGCATGGATTTTATCACGGGATTACCCAGGACTCGTTTAGGCTATGACTCGATATGGGTTGTGGTCGATCGTTTGATGAAGGTAGCTCATTTCATCCCCGTGAAGACCACTTACACCAGTGCTAAGTTGGCAAAGATATACATGACCAGGATTGTATGTCTGCATGGAGTTCCAAGGAGCATTGTATCAGATAAAGGAACCCAATTTACCTCAAAGTTCTAGAATCAGTTGCACGAAACTTTGGGTACCAGGGTAGAATTCAGTACAGCCTTTCATCCGCAGACATATGGACAGACCAAGAGAGTAAATCAGATTCTGGAGGACATGCTGAGAGCTTGTGCGCTAGATTATGGATCTAGTTGGGACGACAATTTGCCATATGCAGAGTTCTCTTACAACAACAGTTATCAATCCAGTTTGAAGATGGCCCCTTTTGAAGTTATGTACGGAAGGAGGTGCAGGACACCGTTGTTGTGGGATGAAGTTGGATACCGTCAGTTGTTTGGACCAGATTTAATTAAGGAGTCTGAACAGAAGGTGAAGTTGATTCGCGATAGGCTCAAGGTAGCCGAGTCCAGGAAGAAGAGCTATGCAGATTCTAAACGCATGGAGACAGTTTATGAAGTCAGAGACAAAGTTTATCTTCGTGTATCTCCACTTCGAGGAGTTAAGGGCATTGGAGTTAAGGGAAAGTTAGCGCCACGTTTTGTGGGACCATACAAAGTTTTGGAGCGTATGGGAGAAGTTGCTTACAAATTGGAATTTCCCAAAGGATTGTCAGGAGTTCACGATGTGTTCCATGTTTCCCAACTGATGAAGTGCCACGTAGAGGTGGCTGATATACCACTGAGAGATACAGTGCCGCTGGAAGCGATTCAGTTGGATAGTGATTTGACCTACGAGGAGAAACCCGTCAAGACTCTCGAATATGCCAGCCGAGTCACGCGCAACAAGGTTATTAAGTTTTGCAAAGTTCGGTGGAGCGACCACACCGAGGATGAAGCCACCTGGGAGCGAGAGGAAGATCTACTGAAGGATCACCCTCACCTATTTTCTAGCCAACCCGAATCTCAAGGGTGAGATTCATCTTAAGGGGGGTAGGTTTGTAACATCCCAAATTTTCAATTTGGAATGTTATACACAGATCATCCTTTGCATATCATATTTTATTGCATATTGGCTTGATCCTAGAAATTTCACGCAACTCAAGGACCCACGGAGAGAGTTGGAGATTTCATTATTTTCATATTTGAGTTTTCTCAAATTTTGAAAATAGGATCATTTGATTTTAATTATTTTATCTCCAAATATTTCTTATACAAAAAAAATAAAAGAGAGGGAATAAAATGAATTTCCCTAAATAAATAAATATTGAGGTTTTAATAATAAAATCAAATAAGATTTTATTTCGGAGTTTTATCGCTATTTTATTTGAATTTAGAAAAATTGCACGTTTTCAAAACTGCATTTTAGGGCCAAGAAAATGTTCATCTCGTTCTTAATATTTTATTTAGATGGTGAAATTTTGTTTTGGCATTTTTAGAATTTTATTTTATTTTCTAGGATTTATTTATGTATCAGCGGAATTTATTTTAAAAAAAACTGCTCGGGCCGACCGGGCCGAAGGCCCAGCCGGCCCAGGCCGCGCCACCGTCCCTCCCGTGCCCGCACTGGACTCCGCCGGAGTCCGGGAGACCTCCGCCACCTCGGGTTGCCCCTCCCCCAAGCCGACCCCACCCCCTCCCCCTCTTAAATAGCCGCCGTCGCGCCACCAGCCCGCGCCGCCGTCGCCGTACTCCGTCGCCGCCGCTGCACCCCGCCGCCACCGCTGCACCACCCACTGACGCTGCCTCGCCTTGCTGGAGTCGCCGCCTCACCTTGTCGGGGCCGCCGATCCGATCCGGAGCTGCTGGTTTTTATTCGGTTCAGGTAAAAACCGACCGGTTTTTATTTAAACCCTAGATCCATTTTTTAGTTTGGTTTTATTTGTTTAGCGGTTTAGTTTATTTAGCAAACGTTCGTCTGTACGTTCGTTTTAACAAACGGTTTTCGTCGTTTAGCCGTAGACAGCGAACGTTCGTTCGTTAGCCTGTTCGTCCGTTTTTCTTTTTCTCGGATTTTCTGCGATTATTTCTGATCGCGATTTCTGATCTGATTTTCGTTTTAGTATAACTTTTCGCTCGTTTATCGAAATCAGGCGATTCAAGCGCCTAGAGTTTCGTCTCGAAACCCTCTTACCGTTTAACCAACTCTAACAAGTTTTTGCTACTATAAAATTTGACTTATGTCCAGATTAGTCAAACGAAGCTTGATTCTTTCGCCGTTTGCGTTTCGTTGCTTCGTTTGATTTGATTCTTTTTGCAAACAGGAGTTCTTAAGTTGAACTTTCTGGTTAGATCTCTTATTTGTGTTTTACCTGTGCATTAGATGAGTGCTTATTGTATTCTTGTTTGTTTGCGATAGAGTACCCGGAGTGTGCCGCTTGCTACTTCGAATCTCTAGGTTTCACGGATCATCAGCAAGGCAAGTAACACTTTGATCATACCTCTTTACTACCTAGTTTTATTGCATTAGATCAATCCTCAAACAATTGCATGATTAGGATCTGATTAACATGTGGATTTTGGGAAGTAGTTGAGGTAGTACCTATATCCTGTTTACTTTCAAACCATTGGGAGTTACTTCTACGTTTGCTTATATTGCCATGCTATGTTAGTAGACGTGGATTGGCTGAGTGTATCCATGATAGATGTGAGATTGTTAATTTAATGGTTTATTTAAGGTGGCAACTTTAATACACATCTAGGTGGATTGAGGCACCAGGGATTCCAGTGATTGCATGTTATTTTCTTTATGGACAGCCACCCAGACTCAAAGGGATCATGAGATTGTTCATGCTAGAAACTTCCGTGTGCAGCCGCAAGCTACTATGGGCTCTAGCATAGTTGATTAAGTCATGTGAACTCTTACAGTGGTAGACTAGCAGATGGAGGGGAAAGTAGGTATAACTGTCTACCCATCGTAAGGTGCAAACGCTTCTGAAAGACTACGTCTCGGTCATCCATTTCTCAAACACCATGTAGTGCGAGAATCCCAACGGAGGAGATCGAGTCTTGCGGGGAAAAGTGTGCAAACCTCTGCAGAGTGTACAAACTAATCATGGTTAGCCGTGTCCCCGGTTATGGACATTTTTACTATCTAGTATTTGGATTATCATGTGAATCTCATCATGTTACTTTAATTAATTTTGTTGGGTTTAATTATGATGCTTAATTGGGATTGAGTTGGGTGAACCTTCACAATGTTTAACAACCACCATGATAGTTAAATTAAATTTATTCCTTTGCAGTAGGGAAAAATTGGCTTTATGCAAAAACTTTAACCATAGAGCTTTCCACCAGCCATATATGCATGTAGTATAGCATTATTTCTTTCATTACTCTCTATGTGTTACATTGCCAGCATATTCCATGTGCTGACCCGTTTTCGGGCGGCAACGTTCATGTTGCAGACTTTTCAGACGACAAGTAAGGTGCCTTAGGTCGTGGTCTTATACTCAGTGATGCCGTTGGAGTTGATGGACTCGCTTATCTTCCAAGCCTTCCGTTGTTATTGTTATTAGATGGCATTAAGGCATGTTTATTGTAATAAGCTCTCTTTTGAGACATTCGATGTAATAAGTGTGTGATTGCTACTCTGTTATAAATCCTTCAAGTACTGTGTGTGTCAGCATTGCTGATCCAGGGATGACACTAAAGCACAGAGGTCAGACTGTTTGAGGTCTGGTGGCTGCATACAAATATATTATCTTGGACATCTTCTATGATTGTGAATACCCATTAATTGTTTTCAAACTTGAGAAAATTAGTTGAAGTTTGACAAGGAAGACAACGTAATGAGTTATGGTTGTGTATATTTGCATAGAAGTAATATTGCTATGGATCCTCCAACATGTGGTGTTTGCTTAGGATCTTTTGCTAGCCAAAAATTCGTACTAAGTAGAGATACTACTTGTGCATCCAAAAACCCTTAAACCCAGTTTCTTGCCATGAGTTTCCACCATACCTACCTATGGATTGATCAAGATCATTCAAGTAGATTGTCATCGGTGCATAAAGCAATAAAAATTGCTACTAAATATGTTTGATCTTTTATTGTAAGGGAAAATAAGCATTGTACAAACTTGTGATGGCAAAGTAATAAAGCAATAGACTACATAATAAAGGTTGCTATCATAAGGGGCAATATAACGTGACGTTCCTTTGCACTAAGAGCATGTGCATCCAAAAATAAAAAGCACATGACAACTTCTGCTTCCCTCTACGACCTATCTTTTACTTTTCAGTATTTACTTTTATGTAAGAGTCAATAGTATGAAACCTCATTTCAACCTCAATTATTCTCTTTTTGGAAAGCATCATGTGGCGCGGAAGGATCTAGGCACATATGGCCAGTGAAATATATTTAATCATGATTTATTATTGTTGACAATTATCTCTATGATAAATGAGTTGGGAGGTGAAACATTAAGCCCCTATCTTTCCCTGTGTTTGATGGATGCCATTTGCTCTAAAAATATGCTTTGAGTACTAGCAATCATACAAGACTATATGATGATTGAGTATGTGGATCCCTTACTTAGACTTTGTTTAAATAAGTTGAATTGCAATTGTTTGATAACAAACAAAAGGTTGTTAAGTTTCAAGAGAATGCATTGTTTGAACCATAAAATGTTAATTCATTGCTACTTTATCATGATGAGTTTTATGAGAAAGAGTTGTTGTTGTCAGTACAACAAACCCTGGGTCACTTTCCCAGACTATGCACACGCTCAAAGACAAGGTTACAGCACCAAGATCGGACCAAGTAAGGAGGATCAACTCCTTTGGAAGATTCAAGTGCAGATAAAGAAGGCTAAGACGAGCCAGAGAAGTAAGATAACGCCAAGGAAAGAACCACCCTTGCCGGGCAGGCGAGCCTGGCGGGGTTGGGTTTTGCACCGGAGCATACTTCCCGATCGTCCCGACAGGCCCTGCCGGGACTTGCGGAGGCAAGCTACACCATCGCTCCACCTCACGAGTGACGCAAGTCACAGGTAAGTGCGGTGTCAAGCCCCAAGATGACTAAGTGACTGCTTTTCGCCACATGGCAGCCACTTTCTACAGCAACACCTCCATACGGCACCCGTCATGGGACGTGTCAAGCAAGCAGGCGTGAAGCTGGCAAAATAGCCCGGCAAGGGCTGCCGGGCACGCTGTGATGTGAGACAAGACGGCGCATTTAATGCACACTATCAGCCTACAGAGTTAGGTATGATAGCACTGTTTGCTACCTAATCAGTATGCAAAGACTAGTTTGCCATTGCGGTAACCCCTTGGTCTATAAAAGGAGGCCCATGGCAAACGTAAAAAGGGTTCGATCCGCGAGGTTGCCAAGCTCAGGCCCCTGCATACACATACGCACGTAGCCACTTTGCTAGAGGCAACCCTGTCAGGCAAAGTGCATTGCGTCCACCATCACCTTTTCCACCATCAACCCTGTCAGGTAAAATTGCATGTGTGATCTCTACCGCGCTATGCGACGCTTCTTCGCTCTTTGTGCAACGTGCCCATCCCCCCGCCGAACCAAAAGGGGCTCATAGCCCCATAGGTGGCCATGGTTTCCCACAACATCTTTGGCACGCCAGGTAGGGGGAACACTTGCGCGAACCCGGCAGCGTCAGTAGCGCGTCATCTCCATCGTCATTTCCAGCGTTAGCGGCGTCATCGACTATGGCACCTAATAAGAAGCCCGGAGCTGCGAATCACCCGTCCACCTCAAGGGCTCCACCGCCCGCGACTGCCAACGTCACGGGAAATGAGGTGGCGCGTGAGGATGTGGACGTTGCGGGAGGTGTGGTCGGTGTAGGAGGCGTTGTCACCACCATCCCCACGGCCGAAGCAGAACCGGGAGGCGCCGGGAAAGGATAACATCAACAACATCCAAGTGGCCATACTGCACAAGGTACGGATAGAGGGATTACTTTACCTGCACCCTCTCTCCTCGGCGAAGGGCAAAACCGCAGTGGTGGCGCTCGTTTTGAGGTGAACCGAAACCCTCCTGGCGCCCCCGTCATGGGTTCGACCAAGAGGCTTGCGCCACCCCTAGAACAAGCTAGCCCAGCTATTGTGCCCAACGGAGCCGCCGGCCCTCAAGCGCCTCTACTGTGTGACCACGACATCCAAGCAGCTGGCTCATAGTAGCGAGGGCGTGACACGGTTGCCATCAGCGCCATCAGGAGCCGAGCGACATGATGGTCTTCATAATCTTCACCCATGCCAAGCACTACCTCAGAGGCCATGGCACGGGCCCAGTTGCTATTGAGATTCCCGCCGGCAGCCGATCAGATGGATGAGTGGCGAGCCACCATCTAGAGCTTGATTGGTTTCATCGAGGTGGGAGGGTTGCAGCGAGCTGGCCCGCCACAGCCTCCCCAGGCGACGACAATGGCTCGTGCGGCTGGCCGCACTGACGGGGCCGCACCCACGGTGCAATCCCCACCTCGGAAAGCAGTACGGGAGCCACGTAACCAAGAGCCCGATGATGTCTCGTTGGCCTCCTCTGACCCTCGAGCACGTCAAGAACCACGGCGAGTCCCGAAGGACAGGCGGAGGAAAGGCGCGTGCACCGTCATCAAGCGACGTCGCGATGACCACTGCCAGCCCAATGGGTGTGACGGCCCCAACATCGATGAGCCCGCGCTCGGAGATGGTGGGTGCCTACCGTTCGAGGTCAGGTTCCCTTCCTTCACCCGTGAGCTACGGCAAGTTCGTTGGACATCCGCTCGCACGTTCAAGCCAGAGGTACCCAAGAAGTATGATGGAAGGTTGAACCCGGCAGAGTTCTTGAGCATCTACACCATCACTGTTCAGTCTGCCGGGGAAGAGACGAGAAGGTGTTCGCCAATTACTTCCTTTTGGCACTCAAGTCAAATGTGAGGTCTTGGCTGATGCACCTGCTGGAGAACTCCATTTCGTCCTAGGCTGACCTATGCCATGAGTTCAATGGCGCCTTCACGGGTGGCCATCAAGAACTAGGGCGGCCCAGCAATTTGCAGCTCCTCCAGTAGAAAGAAGGAGAAACTCTGCGGAAGTACTTGCAAAGGTGAGCAAAGTCCACAGGAATATTCCAAACATCCACCCGGCAGCTGTGATAACCGCCTACCAGTCCAACATGCGCAACCGCATGATACGTTCCAAAATGAATGTTTGGCTGCCCAAGACTGGGAAGGAGCTCTACACCTTGGTGGAAAAGTGTGCTCAGGTGGAGGAGGGGAGGAAACTTCCCGGAGAGGAGGATTGCATCGACATCGACTCAAAAGATGACGACGAGACCACTAGCTAGAAGAAGAAGAATAAGAAGCGCAACAAGAAGCGCAACGATAAGGCAGGGATGACCATTGAGAGAATCAACACGCCTAGAACCGACAAGAAGGCTAAAGTTGAAGCCCCGGGCAAGGAAGTTGTCGTGTGCGCTGACTGCCGGGAGGTTGCGACTGCCGAGAAAGTTGGGAAAGGTGATGGGCTATACTACAAGATTCGTCGAACCAAGGGCCACGATCTCCAGGAGTATGATCAAGTTGAGTAGCTCGCCAAGAAGCAGAGAGCTGAGTATGAGAAGCGAGATAAGGAAAAAGGTCAGAATGGTACTGGCGGCAAGGGCCGGGGCGGTGAAGCAAATCGCCCCAGAAAGGCTCCTCAGAACCAAGGAAAACCTACCAGGGGCCAAGAGAAAGAGGATTGCAATGCTGGAAGTGATGAAGGGGATGAAGAGGAAACCAGTGAGCAGGAATTCTAGAAGGCCACTGACGCCCTATGCATCGACGGGGGTGCATCTTTGCACCCCTCTCACCGCTAGCTTAAACAGTGGGAGCTAGTAGCTGGTTCACGAAAGCCGCTCAAGTGGTCACGCATGCCCATCATCTTTGATTAAGAGGACCACCCCAACTGCACCATTGCCATAGGGTGCTTGCCGTTGTTGGTCTCCCCAACAATCCGCAACCTCAAGGTCACAAAGATGTTGGTTGATGGCGGGGCTGGGTTGAATCTGATTACCCCACAAGTTCTCAGCAAACTCAAGATAGCAGAGGAAGAGCTTAAGGCCACTGGCACATTTCAAGGAGTTAATCCCGGCAGGAGCCATCTTAAGGGAAAGATCACATTGACAGTGACGTTTGGGGGTGAGTTAAACTACTAGACTGAAAAGATTGTGTTTGATGTGGTCGACCTCCCCCTGCCATACAGTGGAATCCTTGGACGCCCAGCCCTGGCCAAGTTTATGGCAGCATCCCACTATGCCTACAACACCTTGAAGATGCCAGGCCCGATGGGCGTCATTTCCATCCCATCAGATAAGAAAGATGTGATGATATGCATAGATAAGATGTACCGGGACACGGTAGCGGCAGAGGCCGCTGAAACCGTGGTGCCCGCCAACGACAGCAAAGGAAAGAAGAAGGGTTGTAGGGACTCTGGCAAGGAATCCAGGAAGCGTACCTCTATGGAGTGTGTCGCACCTGTTGATGACGTGCCGGAGGGTTCCAACAGCAAGAAGAATAAGGCCGCGGCACCCCATGTGAAAAAGGTCTCGGTAGGGCTGGATGACGCTGATGGTACTTTCACTATCAGTACTACCCTCAATGACAAATAGGAAAGCACGCTCGTTACCTTCTTGCGGGCGAATATTGACGTGTTTGCCTGGCAACCAGCTAATAGCCCCGGTGTTCCCAGGGAGGTAATCGAGCACCACCTTGTTGTCTGCCCACATGCCCGACCCATCAAGCAGAAGGTGTGGAAGCAAGCCTTGGTGCGGCAGCAGTTCATTGCCGAGGAGATTAAGAAACTTGAGGCAGCTAGTTTGGTCAGAGGAGTACTGCTTCTGACATGGTTAGCAAACCCAGTGGTTGTGCGCAAGGCTAATGGGAAGTGGAGGCTTTGCATTGATTTCACATATTTGAACAAGGCATGCCCAAAGGACCCGTTCCCCTTGCCGCACATTGATCAGATTGTGGATTCCACTTCCGGGTGTGATCTGCTTTCCTTTCTGCATGCATATTCTGGGTACCATAAGATATTCATGTCCAAGGAAGATGAGGAAAAGACCTCATTCATCACCCAATGTGGCACATACTACTTTGTACGCATGCCTTTCAGGTTGAAGCGTGTCGGGTCCACTTTTGCAAGGCAGTCCAAATTATTTTCAAGCCACAGTTGCACAAGAACATTGAAGCTTATCTAGATGACATCATGGTCAAGACCAAGGATAGATCAACCCTCATCCAGGATTTGGAAGAAACATTTGCTAATTTGCGCAAGATCAATTTGAAGCTAAACCCGGAGAAGTGTGTGTTTGGTGTTCCCTCCGGCAAGCTGCTTGGTTTCTTTGTGTCCCACCGCGGGATCGAGGCCAACCCAGATAAGATCAAGGCCATTGAGCAGATCCAAGCACCCAAGACAGTTAAGGATCTGAGGCGTTTGACAGGGTGCATTGCCGCGCTTAGCAAATTCATCTCCAAGTCTGTTGAGCGCGCCTTGCCGTTCTTCAAAATTTTGAACAAGGCAGGGCCTATGAAGTGGACCCTGGAAGCTGATGCGGCATTGTAAGACTTGAAGACATACTTATCTTCTGTGCCCACTTTGGTTGCATCCAAACCACAAGAGCCATTGCTACTATATCTAGCAGCAACTAATCAAGTGGTCAGCGCAGCGTTAGTGGCACAGCGGGATGTAGAGGAGACAGTAGCCTTAGTAGATGTCCTGCCAAGGGAAGAAAGAGAGAATAGCCTAGCAAGGTCAGATATGGATCAAGACAAAGAGAAGCACGGCAGCAGAGACAACCCCAAAGACGTGGCAAGTGTCGGTGTCAAAACCGGCGGATCTCGGGTAGGGGGTCCCGAACTGTGTGTCTAAGGCTAATGGTAACTGGAGGCGGGGGCCACAATGTTTACCCAGGTTCGGGCCTTCTCTATGGAGGTAATACCCTACTTCCTGCTTGATTGATCTTGATGAATATGAGTATTACAAGAGTTGTTCTACCACGAGATCGTAATGGCTAAACTCTATAAGTCTAGCCTATGAGGTTATGATTGTTGTGGCTGAACCATAAAAGCTAAACCCTCCGATTTATATAGACACAGGAGGGGGCTAGGGTTGTACAAAGTCGGTTATGGAAAAATGAATCTACATATCCGAATCGCCAAGCTTGCCTTCCACGCAAAGGAGAGTCCCATCCAGACACGGGAAGAAGTCTTCGTCTTGTATCTTCATAGTCCAACAGTCCGGACCAAGTTTACAGTCCGGCTGTTCGAGGACCCCTTAGTCCAAGACTCCCTCAGTAGCCCCTGAACCAGGCTTCAATGACGACGAGTCCGGCATGCAGATTGTCTTCAGCATTGCAAGGCGGGTTCCTTCTCCGAATATTTAGAAGTAGATTTCAAACACAAGAGTCGTGTCCGGCTCTGCAAAACAAGTTCCACACACAACCGTAGAGAGTATAATACTTCACGAGTCCAATCTGCTGACAATTTTTTGTAGCATGACATTACATCATCATCTGGCCATTATTTTGAATCGTTTTCAAGCCTGCCACTCCACATTTTGAGAGGCGGTTTTTATTGGCACATCTTGTCAAAGCAGAGATCGTGTCCCCCTTATTGCGGGATTTCCATCAACACGGGTGTGGGTAACCCAACCGTTCTGTTGGCATGATACCTTGGGAATAGGCATTTTTTAAGGCCATGGAGGGGACGCTTGATATTCGTCGCCTTTATAAAGGGGCTAAGGCCTCTCCTTTTTCTTCCACGCTGGTTCTTTCCTCCACCTCCCACCTCAAGTTCCAACACTCAAGGGTCAATCCAGTTGCTTTGAGCATCCAGCCATGTCCGGACCCAGCCTTGAAGGTCGGTGGATGGCCTCTTCTATCACAGAGGAGGATATCTCAAAACTTAGGGAGGGAAGATACCTGAATGCGGAAATCCTCCACAGGCTTCCTGCTCAAGGGTAGGTTATTCCCACCCCTAGATCCAATGAGAGGGTTGTGTTCATCTATCACTTCCTCCGAGGGCTTGGGTTTGCTATCCATCCCTTTGTACGAGGGCTTATGTTTTTATTACGGGCTGGATTTCCATAATCTAGCTCCAGACTCCCTCCTTCATATCTTGGCGTTCATCATCACGTGCGAGGCCTTCCTCCAGATTTCCCCACAGTTTGGCTTATGGCTTAAAACCTTTATCATGAATCCGAAGGTAATCGGCGGGAAACAAGCGGAGTGAGGAGGCGCTTCAATAAGCAAACTTGCCACTTCTCCTTGGCCAAAGGGATCCTTCGCCGAATCTTCTGACCTATGCCAACGGGAGTGGTTTTACATCACCGAACCCTGCGGAAAAAAGTGGGCAGCCACACATGCGTTTCGGTCTGGCCCTCCGCTGCAGCTCGCATCATGGATTAACAACGCGCTGGACTGGGGATCTACTGATGAAGTGCAGATGTTGCAAAATCGCATTCGGAGCCTCATTAAAAAGGACACCGGTCTCACCAATGTAATCCAAGTAATGCTAATCCTCCAGATCCTTCCATGCCAGCAGCGTCCTCTCTGTATGTCGGAGTTCAATACGGAAGGTCCACGTACCCTTCAACACTTCTCCGGCACAATGCTCAGAGGGATGTGGAATTTATTCTTCGGCGCACGAAAACAGTGGTCGAATACTATAGAAGACCTCGGCCTTGACTTCAATCATCCGGATACTCTGGTAAGTACTTGACTCCCGAACATAGTTTAGTCAAATTACTCATAACAATGTACTGACAAAAGTCCACTCGACCAGGGATGGCTAAAGAAGGTGGAGAGAATTAGGTGTTCGGCTCCACTTCCCGAAGACTGCCGATCCGGTGTTAACAAGGATGCTGGCTCCGGCAGCATATCAAGTGCCGGTGGGGGAAGATAAGGAGGGCGAAGAGGCCCAAGTTGGCCTCCACTCTGGAGGCACACCAGGCAATTTGTCCGGGGAGATTGGAACTTCCACTTCCGAAGATGGAAGGGAAGGGCAAGCTGACGTCCCTTCTCCTCATGGGAAGAAGCGGACCACCTCCGAAGACTTGAAGAGAGAAGTTTCTAAGCGGGGGAAGATATCCCAGTCAGGGGATGACGCTGACACGCAGTTACCTCGTAGAGATAGGCCCTTAGCCGAATCGTAAGTGAACCAGGGTGTATTTAACATATCACGTTCTTTTCTGGACATAAGGGTAACATTTTAAACACATGTTTGCAGTATGTCATGCAGCTCTCCTCAATAGTCCTCCTCTTCAGGGGATCTTCTTCCGGAGATGATGGAGAGCGAGACGCCTCCACAGATCTCCCTGCCTGATAAGGCAGACGACGCCGAGGTGTCGTCCCGGAGGATCTTTCCCGATCAACGAGTGGCGCAGGGGGCAGTGAAGACCGGGGCCGAAGGTAATACTTTGGCTGCCCAGGGTCCGGGGTGTGCGGCCCCTACAGGGAACAACAAAATTCCCGGACTATCCAATGTCCGAGGGACGGCGCAACCTGATCCGGATCCAGAGGCGCCAGATACATTGATAGACATATTGCAACATGCCTCCGTCTCAGAGGAACATCGTACCTTGATGGGTACGGTGGTTGAAAGAGTTTGGTCCGTGAAAAGCGGATTGAATGAAGCCTTTACGAGCCTACTAAGAGGCTTTGAGGTACATAGTGTAATTTCAATTATATTATGAGTGCAAATTGCACCTGTGTATAGATAGTAGCCCCTGAGACTCTGGTTGACATCCAAAGGGATGTCATCAGAGGATCAAAAGTATATGCCCAGGAAATGATCTGACTAATTGAAACACATGTTGTTACATCAGTGGCGACTGCCCAAGCTACAAAGGTAGCACATCTGAAGCAGAAAGTTGATGAGGCGGATGATGACATCACGCTTATTAACAGGCGGCTCGATGAGGCGCAGGGTATGTCTTTGGGGCATTCAGTACATGCTAGTATTATAAAATGAGCGTGATACTCAGAATTTGTATATGCATAATTGCAGATAGTGCCACCACAGTTGAAACCCTTCGGGCAAAGGTAGTCGCTGAATTAAAAGCCGAGCAGACTGCTAGACATCAGTGCGAGGAGAGAATATCTACTATGGCACCTGAGCTGAAGGATGCCACTAGCCGATGCCAAGTTCTTCAGAAAGATAACAAAGCCAAAGCGGCCGATCTTGACAAGGCCTTACAAGAGGCGAAGGAGCCCGGTCTGAGTCTAGAGCAGCTCGGGAGGAGATCCGACAAGCTGGGGAGATCGCGGCTGGTAAGCCCTTTTTATTGCAAACTAAATTTGGCAATCCGAAGTATGTGCCGCTTAATCAACTATGGAGTTCACCAGACGCCTTTATGGACCTACCGAAGAGTGTTGCCGAGGCGAATCAGTTTTTCCACACGCAAGAAGGACATGCGACGGAAAAGCTATTTTGGTCGCAATTTGACATGCCGAAGCATCCACTGTTGTACGAACAGATGGCCCAGTGGGCCGAGCTCCACAAGATGTCCGGTACTGCCATGAAGGACGTCATAGCCCGGCTGTGGCCAACTGAGCCCATTCCGAATAGTTATTTCGGTTTGGTGTGGCAACTTGTTAGTGCGGTGCCACGTATCGACGCCGTGAATCGGTCAATGTGCATAGAAGGTGCATGGATGCCCCTTGCCCATGTTAAGATGTATTGGGCGAAGATGAAGGCCACAGATATTGCAGCGCAGAGTCCACCCAAAGGCAAGGACCTCAACATGCCAGAACATTACTTTGAAGATGTCCTAGAGGGTGCCCGCTTGATAGAGGGTCTGTGCTTGAAAGATATTATGTTCGAGTGAATTGTATCGAAATTGTAATAACAATATTATGATATATTTAAGGCTATGTTTTTATACTTTTTGCCCAAAAAGTTTTGGTGCCTCCTGTGCGGCCGTCTTTTATATATATATAATCTGAAAGTTTGCAGTCGTCGGCTTCAGCCCCCTCGCGTATAACGCGGGGGTGTTCGGAAAAGCACTTGATCACACTTGACCGTATGTCTTGGTCTGTTAAGGAGGTGTTAGTGCGGCGAACTAGGCAATTGGACTATAGGGCTTTAACACTTTCACTTAGCCATAGGAGTTTGACAGTGGGGCTACTATTTAGCCCCTGGTATGTCCGCGGTTATCCGAATACGGTGCGTTTACATACGTGGCTAGAATAACGGTCCTTCGTTTAATACAGAGGGAATCACGAAGATTTTGATGAGTCATCGAGTGGTTGACCAGCTCTCGCCGCATCATGATAGTCAGTTTTCGGCTTTCTCTACTAAGGTGCTCATCCGGACTAGCCAGGACAAAATCGCAGTAGTTCTCCCTTTACTACCCTAGCTGATATAGCGGAACATAAGGTAGTAAGCACAAGAGCCGGGCAACCCAAGAATTGACCAAAGACATGATTCCGAGCCGATGCATATAAGGCCAAACTCGCGATGCCGAACACTCCCCATCGGTGTTTGGACTTTACAATATACACCGGGCTGAATACAGCCCCTAGTGATAGACCCTCGTATCAAGGCAAGTGTGGCAATCTGGCGTGGGGAAAAAGCACAGGTGGTGAGAGCATGAATCTCAAAACATAATACAAACCAAGCGGCTTCTATAACCTCCACTTTAGTACGGCGGGCCATATATTTACAGGTAATGCCAATATCTTTCTTGGACATTTTACATGCCAGGAAAGTACAAAACAAAGAGAGATAAAAAAGGTTTACACAGGGGCTTAATCTAAAAAAGAAACCTTAATGCGGGGCCCTGCTGCACGTCTGCGCCTTTTTCTCTGTTGTGATGTGTCCTTGAAGTGTATAGTGCGATGGCCATCTATAAAAAAAGAAAGAGAAAAAACCAGGTAAAAGAATCTGGTGTGGCCGTAAGCAAAGCTGGTTCATTTTAATGAACCGTGGAATATAACGTCTGGAGTCCGAATAGGGTCGAGCTGAACAATGGAATTTTTGTGTGCAGTGTGCCCCCGTCGCCACCCAAGGAGTTTTGAGTGTATATTTATGTATACGTGGCACGTGTGTTGTCTCCTTATGGGGAGGGCGATGGGGGTGTAGCTGCTAATTGAGCTCGGGTTTATCTGAGCTGTTGCACTGAGGTGTGCGCCGGATACGTTTAGCTGTGTCCGCGGTCTTAAGGACTAATGAGCTGCTCGGCTTGAATAGGCCGTTTTGTGCTTCGACTGCTAGAGCCGCCATGTATTCTTCTGTACAAAGAGAGCGCTCTGCATTTCCGTTGATTGTGATGACGCCACGTGGTCCAGGCATTTTGAGTTTTAGATAAGCATAAGGCGAGACTGCATTGAAATGGGCGAAGGCCGTTCTTCTGAGTAGTGCATGATAGCCACTTCAGAACGGAGCAATGTTGAAGATTAATTCTCTGCTTTGGAAGTGGGGGGGAGCCGAATACAACAACCAATGTTAGAGAGCCCGTGCAGCGGGCTTCCACGCCCGGTATAAATCCTTTAAAGGTGGTGCTGCTTGGCTTGATTCTTGACGGGTCTATCCCCATCTTGCGGACACTGTCCTGATATATCAGATTGAGACTGCTGCCGCCGTCCATGAGGACTCAAGTGACTTGGTATCTATCGATTATTGGGTCGAGCAGTAGGGCAGCCGAACCTCCGTGACGGATACTAGTCGGATGATCCCTGCGATCAAAGGTGATCGGACAGGCTGACCATGGGTTGAACTTGGGGGCGACGGGCTTGACAGCATAGACCTCTCGGAGTACGCATTTGCGCTCCCTCTTTGGGATGTGAATGACATAGATCATGTTCACTGTTTTGATCTCCGGTGGAAATTTCTTCTGTCCTCCCGTGTTCGGCTGGCGAGGTTCATCCTCGTCCTCGCTCTGTGGTCCCTTCACTTTGTGTTCAGCATTGAGTTTGTCGGCCTGCTTGAAGACCCAACATTCTGTGTTGGTATGATTGGCTGGTTTATCAGGGCTACCGTGGATCTGGCAGGGCTTGTCTAGAATTTTATCTAAGTTGGACGGACCGTCTTTGTTGCCTTTAATTGGCTTCTTCCATTGACAGAATCTAGAGCCCCTGAATCCGGCGTTTACCACTATATTGTCTGGGCTTTCTTCATTGTTCTAACGTTTGTTTTTGTTGCGTCGTGGTTTTCCATTTCCATCCCTGACTTCGGATGTGCCGGGGTCACTGGTGCTGCTACGGGCTAACCCACTGTCCTCGCCTGCGCAAAAGCGGGTCATTAGTGTAGTTAAGGCTGCCATTGTCCTTGGCTTTTCCTAGCAGAGGTGCCTGGCTAGCCATTCGTCCCGGACACTGTGTTTGAAGGCCGCTACGGCTTCGGCGTCCGGACAGCCGACGATTTGGTTCTTCTTAGTGAGAAACCGGTTCCAAAGCTTACGGGCTAATTCTCCGGGTTGTTGGATTATGTGACTTAGATCATCTGCATCCGGGGGGCGGACATAGGTCCCGTGGAAATTAGCCCGAAAAGCGTCCTCAAGTTCTTCCCAGCTTCCGATGGAATTTTCAGGGAGGCTTTTTAGCCAGTGATGAGATGGTCCTTTTAGCTTGAGGGATAAGTATTTGATGGCGTGGAGATAATCTCCGTGAGCCATGTGGATGTGAAGAATAAAGTCTTCTACCCAAACCGCAGGGTCCGTCGTTCCATTGTATGCCTCGATGTTTACGGGTTTGAACCCTTCTGGAAAATCGTGTTCCAGCACCTCATCGGTGAAGCACAGGGGGTGTGCGGCACCCCTGTATCTGGCTATCTCATGGGTTGGGTCCGACGGTTGTAATGTTCGGTATTGGTTCCGAGCTGGTAAATGGCCGGCATGTTTCATTTGATAATCGTGATCCCGTGTAGGAGCATGTTCCCTGGATCCATAGATGGACCTGGTTTTGCCAACTTTTTTATCCAGGTCTTCACATAGATCGTGTTTCTGGTCCTGGGCTGCAACCTTCCTTCCTTTACGGGGAGGGGGTGCAGACTTGTGTACGGCATTGCTAGCCGCTCTGTCTCGACCACGAGGTGGTCGGTCCGGCCTGCCGGCCATATTGTTTTTTGACGGTATAGGCGCAATAGCCTCGTTGTCGAATTCGGGCAGCAGCCTACGTTTAGGAAAGCTCTTTGTTTGGCGATTACCGCCATATTTTTCCTTAGCGTCTAGCACTTCGTTCCATCTGTCATTGAGCGTATCCTATGCAGCTTTAAGCCGCTGTTTCTGCTTCTTCAGGCTCCTTGCAATGGTGACAAGCCTTTGATGGAGGCGTTCTTGTTCTAATGGTTCTTCTGGGATGACGAATTCATTGTCGCCCAGGCTGATCTCCTCTTCAGAGACAGGTTGATAATTGCTATCTTCGGCATCGCTGTGGTTAGACAACATCTTCGGACTGTTCTTGCCGTCCTCTCGCACGCCCTGCTCCAACGCTGAGTCCGCGGGGTCCTCGGCTTGGTTCAAATTATCATCGTTGTCTGTGACACTGTTGCTGTTTTTCCTTTTGCCGGATCGAGATCGGCGCTTCTAACGCCGGCGCTTGGGAGGTTCATTGACAGGCATGCTATTATTGCTGTCGGCCTCCTTCTCCTTAGGTGTGTCCACCATGTATATATCATATGAGGATGTAGCCGTCCACTACCCTAAGGGTGGTGGTTTTTGTGCCTGCTCCTCTCCAGCATCGTCGTCCATACCGTCGAAGTCTTCGGAGCCGTAATCGAGCGTGTCGGTTAAGTCCTCGACAGTGGCAATGAAGTGGGTGGTGGGTGGGAAACGAAGTTCTTCATCGTCCGCTTCGCATTCAAGCCGGACATAGTTCGGACGAGAGCCCCTGACAAGGAGAGGGACTTCAATGAGTTTAACACATCGCCAAGAGGCAAGTGCTGAAAGATGTCCGCGGAGCTGAACTGCAAGACCGACGCCCAATCAAGTTTGATAGACGCGGATGCACGCGGTCCTGAACCCATGGCCGGAGACGAGTCCGAGGTTCCGGTGACACAAGCCCAGCTCGATGTTGGGTCTGTGTGCGGCTCGAGCGCCACAGAGTCTGCGACCTGCGTGGCGGAGTTAAGCTTTGTGTCTTTGGACGATGTAGTCTGCTCCGGATCTAAGGCCAGAGCGGTCACAGGGGGAACCCTCCCATGCCATGGAGACCAAGGACCAGAGGGGGAACCCTCCGCCCATCAAGGGGGAGGCCAAGGGAGAAAAAGGAGGGGCCCTCTCCCCCTCGCTTCAGATGGCGCCGGAGTGCTGCCGGGGCAACGATCGGGACGATGATCTACATCAACAATCTTGCTACCGTCAACACCATCACCTTTCCCCATCTATATTTAGCGGTCCACTCTGCTGCAACCCATTGTACCCTCTACTTGAACATGGTGATTTATGCTTCATATTATTATCCAATGATGTGTTGCCATCCTATGATGCTTGAGTAGATTTTTGTTGTCCTATGGGTTAATAGCTATCTTGGTGGTATGATTGTACATTTTATTTTGGTGTTGTCCTACGGTGCCCTCCTTCTCGCACAAGCATGAGGGCCCCCCGCTGTAGGGTGTTGCAATATGTTCATGGTTTGCTTATTGTTGGTGTTGCGGGGGTGACAGCAGCCTAAACGCGGATAAGTGGGTCATGGCGTATGGGAGTAAAGAGGACTTGATACTTAATGCTATGGTTGGGTTTCACAACCTTAATGATCTTTAGTAGTTGCGGATGCTTGCTAGAGTTCCAATCATAAGTGATCCAAGTAGAGAAAGTATGTTAGCTCATGCCTCTCCCTCATATAAAATTGAAGAATGATTACCGGTACTTGTTATCGATTGCCTAGGGAGAATTCCGCAAATCCTACCACCACTTTTCCACACTCGTTTTATTTACTTTTTGCACTTTTATTTAAACTGCACCTAACTTTTATTTTCCCGTTCTTTATTATCTTGAAAACCTATCCTATCACACCTACAAAGTACTTTTAGTTTCATACTTGTTCAAGGTAAAGCGAACGTTAAGCATGCGTAGAGTTGTATCGGTGGTCGATAGAACTTGGGGGAATATTTTTCCTACCTTTAGCTCCTCGTTGGGTTCGACACTCTTATTTATCGAAGAAGGCTACAAACGATCCCCTATACTTGTGGGTTATCAAGACCTTTTTATGGCACCGTTGCCGGGGAGCACTAGCGTGGGGTGAATATTCTCGTGTGTGCTTGTTTGCTTTCTCACTAAGTAGTATTTATTTTGTGATCTTGTTTTCTATCTTCAGTTATGGGTAGGAAACACAAAATACCAAAAAAAATAGTTGTACCTGCTAAACCAATGGTTGAAGAACCAACCAAAACCTATCATACTACTGAAGCTTTCTACTTGGATCATCTTCGATCCATTTGTGCTCGTGCTGAAAACCCAACTAGCTTAGTTGAGGGAAAATCATTAGATGAGCATGCTTGTTTTGTGCGCATCGTTTATCTGAAGAAAGGAAACTTTTTACAGCATCAAATTAATACTATGCAATGCTATGCTTGGAATTTATGTGAATTATATGATGTTACTTGTTGTTCTGAAGACCCTAAGAAATACCTGCCCTACCAATGTGAGTTTATTGATAATGGAATCGTATCCTCTTATGCCAAAGGTGTTTATAATTACTTTGATATCGAACAAATTGAAGAATATTTTGCTTTTAAGGGTGCTTATGAAATTGCTTCTTTGATTGAAAAGTATGATGTTACTCTTTACAAATCTGAAAATTTCGCTGTACTTAAATATTGTTATGATAATTATGCTTCTAATGCCTATGTTAAACCATATATTGAGGACTCCTCTGCTGTCCAAGAAGAGACTAATATTTTGTAAGAGTCTATGGAAGAAGGAATTGATGAAACTGTGAGCTCATTGGATGAAAGAGATGATGAGGAGAGTTAAGAACAAAAGGAGGAAGAGTGGATTAGCTACCTGTGCCCACCTTCTAATGAGAGTAACTCTCCAACTCATAAATTGTTTAATGTCCCTTCGTTGTTACCGAAGAATGAATGTTATGATAATTGTTATGATCCCATTGATTCATTTGAAATATCCCTTTTTGATGATGCTTGCTATGCTTGTGGCCAAGATGCCAATATGAATTATGCTATTGGAGATGAACTTGCTATTGTTCCTTATGTTAAACATGAAATTGCTGCTATTATACCCACACATGATAGTCCTATTATCTTTTTGAATTCTCCAAACAACACTATATCGGAGAAGTTTGCACTTGTTAAGGATTATATTGATGGGTTGCCTTTTACCGTTGTACATGATAATTTTGATGAATGTAATATGCATGTGCTTGATGCTCCTACTTGCAATTATTATGAGAGAGGAACCACATCTCCGCCTCTCTATGTTTCCAAGACGATAAAATTGCAAGAAACTGCTTATGCTATGTATTGGCCTTTACTTGTTGTGCATGAATTGTTCTTTTATGACATGCCGATGCATAGGAAGAGAGTTAGACTTCGTCATTGCATGATATATATTGCTTTGTGCTCACTACTAAATGCCAAATCATTGTTAATTAAAATTGGCTTTGATATACATTGGGATCCGGGTGGATTCATTACTTGAGCACTTTATGCCTAGCTTAATGGTTTAAAGAAAGCTCTGCCAGGAAGACAACCTGGAAGTTTTAGAGAGTCATTTATTTCTGGTGAGTGTTTTTATAAAGTTTAAAAACAAAAAAATATAGAGGGCAACCCAAAAATTTTCAAAAAGAAAAGTGAAAGTGAGAGAGACAAGCATTGTTGAAGTGGGGGAGCTCCTTGAACATTGTTCATGCTCACGGAAACTTTGTGAATCTTAAATACAGAAACTTCTCAGCAAAAAAAGTTATTCCCTTGTACAATTCCATCGTATTATAAATATAATGTGCCAAGATTCGCCTTTAGGATTTTTAAATTGCTTGTTGGTTTGTGCGGTGCAAAACAGAAACTTTGGCTGTAGTGTGCGATTTTACATTTTTTTATTGGAACGTCAAACGGTTCGGAAACCCTTTTCACTGTCTTTCTCTACGAAATGTTTATTTTTCCTAATTTTCTCAGAATTTTTAGAGGTCAGAAGTATGGTGGATGTTCAAATCTTTACAGACTGTCCTGTTTTCACAGATTGCTGTTATAGCTTCATTATTTGCGTATGTTTGAATTCTTGTTGAAGCCTCCTTGACTTGGGGCCATAAAATTGTGATAGAATACAGTGGGTAATGTTTGTTTATAATTATACAATAATGTTTCAGCAGTGCATGATGGGATTTCATTGCCATTTTCACTAACCCCACCACTAAAAGTTCGTTTAAGTTTTGTGGATGAAGTTTTCGAAGATCGAGGAGGTCTCGATATGAGGAGAAGGAGGAGAGGCAAGAGCTCAAGCTTGGGGATGTCCAAGGAACCCCAAGTAAATATTCAAGGATACTCAAGCGTCTAAGCTTGGGGATGCCCCGGAAGGCATCCCATCTTTCTTCAACAAGTATCAGTATGTTTTCAGATTCGTTTCGTTCATATGATATGTGCAAATCATGGACTGTCTTTTGCATTTAGTTTTCACTTTTATTTTATGCACCATGCTGGTATGAGATAGTCCATGGTTGATTTATAGAATGTTCATCGCACTTCACTTATATCTTTTGAGTATGGCTTTATAGAATGCTTCATGTGCTTCACTTATATCACTTGAAGTGTGGATTGCCTGTTTCTCTTCACATAGAAAACCGATGTTCGCAGAATGCTCTTTTACTTCACTTATATTTGTTAGAGCGTGATATTTTGTAGAAAGAATTAAACTCTCATGTTTCACTTATATATATTTAGAGAGTCAACATGAATTGGTCAGTTGCATGGTTAGTCATAAAATCCTACATAAAACTTATGGATCACTGAATATGATATGTTTGATTCCTCGCAATAGTTTTGCGACATAAAGATGGAATTTGTGGGAAGTACTAGTAATGGTTGTGGTTAGTAATAATATGGGTGTTAAGGTTTGTGATTCCCGAAGCATGCACGCATAGTCTCTCGTTATGCTATGAAAGTTGGAGCACAATTTATCCTTGATTGTCTTCCTTATGAGTGGCGGCCGGGGATGAGCGATGGTCTTTTCCTACCAATCTATCCCCCTAGGGGCATGCATAGTAGTACTTTGCTTCGAGGGCTAATAAACTTTTGCAATAAGTATATGAGTTCTTTATGATTAATGTGAGTCCATGGATTATACACACTCTTACCTTTCCGCAATTTGCTAGCCTCTATGGTACTGTGCATTGCCCTTTCTCACCTCGACAGTCGGTGCAAACTTCGCAGGTGCATCCAAACCCCGTGATATGATACGCTCTATCACACATATGCCTTATTATATCTTCCTCAAAACAGCCACCATATCTACTTATTATGGCTTTTCCATGGCCATTCCGAGATATATTGCAATGCAACTTCCACTGCTTCGGTTTGATGACATGAGCATTCATTGTCATACTGCTTTGCATGATCATATAGCTGACATAGTGGTTGTGGCTCAGCCATCGTGCATCATTTTTCATACATGTTACGCTAGATCATCTGTCAGAGGCATTCATATAGAGTCATATTTTGTTATAGGTATTGAGTTGTATTTTTTTATTCCTTTTGAGTTATAACTAAATAGAAGTGTGATGATCATCATATTTAGAGCAGTGCCCCAGTGAGGATGGAGGCTATGATTCCCCGACAAGTCAGGATGAGACTCCGGACAATGAGAGAGAAAAATGAAATGAAAAAAAAATAAAAAGAAAAAAAGAGAAAAATTAAAAAAGAAAAAGAAAAAAAGAAAAGGAAAAAGGAAAAAATAAACAAAGAGAGAAGAGGCATTGTTAGTATTCTTTACCACTTTTGTGCTTCAAAGTAGCACCATGTTTTTCATATGGAGAGTCTCATATGTTGTCACTTTAATATACTAGTGGGAATATTTCATTATAGGATTAGTTGCACACCCACTTAGTTTTCATTTGGAGCTTTCATACACTTATAGCTCTTAGTGCATTCGTTGCATGGCAATCCCTACTCCTCACGTTGATATCAATTGATGGGCATCTCCATAGCCCGTTGTATAGCCGCGTCGACGTGAGACTTTCTTACTTCTTCGTCTTCTTTATGTTTACCCATATCATCATACTCTACTCCACCCGTAGTGTTATATCCATGGCTTGCGCTCATGTATTGCGTGAGGTTAAAAAAGCTGAAGCGCGTTAAAAAGTATGAACCAATTGCTCGGCTTGTCATCGGGGTTGTACATGATTTATTCTTTGTGTTAAGAAGACAGAGGATGACAAGAGTATATGATTTTGTAGGGATAGTTTTCTTTAGCGATGATATTCTGAAAGACATGATTTTTTGTTGGGATGCCTGAGTATTGATTTCTTTATGTCAAATTATAGACTATTGCTTTGAATCACTTTTGTCTTAATATTCATGCCATGACTAGACATATGATCAAGTTTATTTTAGGTAGCATTCCACATCAAAAATTATCTTTTTTATCATTTACCTACTCAAGGACGAGCAGGAATTAAGCTTGGTGATGTTGATATGTCTCCGTCGTATCTATAATTTTTGATTGTTTCATGCCAATATTATTCAACTTTTACATACTTTTGGCAACTTTTTATATGATTTATTTGGACTAACTTACTTATCTAGTGCCCAGTGCCAGTTCCTATTTGTTGCCTGTTTTTGTATCACAGAAAATCCATATCAAACGAAGTCCAAACATGTTGCAACTCCACGGAGAATTATTTTGAAATATTTGTGATTTGGGGAGTTGGAATCACCGCAAACGAAGGCCCACACGGACCATGATACACCAGGGCACGCCCCAGGCCCCTGGTGCATGGTGGTGGGTTGTGCTCACCTCGTACATCGGTTGGAGCTCTACTTTGGGTGCAAGGAAGCTTATATCCAGGAAAAAATTGTGTAAAAAGATCAGCGCAATTGGAGTTACGGATCTCCAGGAATATAAGAAACGGTTTTCGGCCAGATCTGGGGAGCGCGAAAGAGAAGAGAACAGAGAGGGAGATGGAATCTAGGAGGGGCTCTCGCCCCTCCCATGCCATGGAGACCAAGGACCAGAGAGGGAACCCTTCTCCCATCTAGGGGGGAGGCCAAGGAAGAAGAAGAAGGTGGGGCCTCCCCCTCGCTTCTGCTGCCGCCGGAGTGCCGCCGGGGCAACGATCGGGACGGCGATCTACATCAACAATCTTGCTACCGTCAACACCATCACCTTCCCCCATCTATATTCAGCGGTCCAATCTCCCGCAACCCGATGTACCCTCTACTTGAACATGGTAATTTATGCTTCATATTATTATCAAATGATGTGTTGCCATCCTATGATGCTTGAGTAGATTTTTGTTGTCCTATGGGTTAATCGTGATCTTGGTGGTATGATTGTATATTTTATTTTGGTGTTGTCCTACGGTTCCCTCCATTCTCGCGCAAGAATGAGGGGCCCCCGCTGTAGGGTGTTGCAATATGTTCATGGTTTGCTTATTATCAGTGTTGCGGGGGTGACAGCAGCCTAAACGCGGAAAAGTGGGTCATGGTGTATGGGAGTAAAGAGGACTTGATACTTAATGCTATGGTTGGGTTTCACAACCTTAATGATCTTTAGTAGTTGCGGATTCTTGCTAGAGTTCCAATCATAAGTGCATATGATCCAAGTAGAGAAAGTATGTTAGCCCATGCCTCTCCCTCATGTAAAATTGCAAGAATGATTACCGGTACTTGTTATCGATTGCCTAGGGAGAATTCCGCAAATCCTGCCACCACTTTTCCACACTCTCTTTATTTACTTTTTGCACTTTTATTTAAACATCATCTAACTTTTATTTTTCCCGTTCTTTATTATCTTGCAAACCTATCCTATCACACCTACAAAGTACTTCTAGTTTCATACTTGTTCTAGGTAAAGCGAACATTAAGCATGCGTAGAGTTGTATCGGTGGTCGATGGAACTTGAGTGAATATTTGTTCTACCTTTAGCTCCTAGTTGGGTTCGACACTCTTATTTATCGAAGAAGGCTACAAACGATCCCCTATACTTGTGGGTTATCAGTGGGCTTGGTGATGACCCCCGGTGTGGCGAGCCCGCCGTCCTAGACTTGTTGCACCAAAGAGGTCGCCTTTGGGGCTGCCTTGGGAACCCACGTGTTGGCTTTGTCCCTTTAGCACCAAAGAGGAAATCCTCTCAGTCCGCACCCGCTGGTGCCCTTCTGGTGCCGCTTGTCGTGGCTCGTGTCACCCACGTGCAGCTTGAGGCGGGGTGGTGATCCTAGAAGTGTCCGCCCCACGAGGGGCCTCGGGAGGCAGCCTCGAGAGGTCGCCCCTCATGGAGCCTTCTGGGCACCCGACGATGCTCGCCTCGCGAGGTGGGGTCCTTGTGAGGGCCTTGCCTGTGGAGTCTTGACGTTGAGCCACGTCGGGCCCTTCGAATATGCCACACGATGGGCCACAGGCAGACGGGCCTGGGTACCCCCAGTCTGAGGGCCCCGATAGTAGCCCCCGAGCTAGTAGCACGCGCGATCTTGCTTGGAGGCGGAGGCGAAGAGGAGAGGGCAAACCAATGTGGGCCCCAACCACTTGTGGGCCAGGCTCAACGAGTGACACACGACGGGGCACGGGATGCCCCCACTTCCCCACGTCGCCTGGGCAACTGCCCAGGCTGACCTAAAGTCTAGCTCATGCCGCAGAGCCATCATTACCCTTCCATGTCTTGCTTCTTCCTCGTCCTGCCGCGGTCCCTATTCTCCCACCCAAGGTTTCTCCGGATCCAAACCGACCACTGCTTCTCCCTCCTCCTCACCTACATCTACGACTTCGCGAATGGCGCCCGCCAAAAAGGCGAAGACTGCAGCTCCAGGCGCGAGTTCCTCCTCTCTCGCATCGGTGCTCATGACCTCTTCCATCGCCGAGGAGAAGAACCTCAACCCACCTTCCCCTGACAGCCGATGACCATAACGAATCGGGCACGACCCAGATCTGGCCTGGCTCAGCAACGCGAGGCAGCCTGGGGGAGTCCATCTACCCCTTCTTCCTCCACAACATCTTCACCCGGCTGGTTCCGCCCTTGTCCGAGTTCTTATACGCCTTCCTCACGCATTACCAAGTCCATTCCCTCCACCTTCATCCCAACTCCATTCTCCTCATGTCCGTATTCGCCTTCTACTACGAGGCCTTCATGGGCGTGAGGCCCTCGATGGCTCTTTTCCGCCACTTCTTCAGCTTGCGGTTCACCACCCGGGGCCAACGATCCGCATGCATCTCCTTTGTTGACATGCACAATAGAAACTCCCTCATGAGAGCCAGGAAGAAGGTGGAAGGCTACCGGCAGCACTATGTCTTCATGGACGCTCGCAGCACCGACCCGCTTTTTATGACCCCGGTGGTGCAGCCCGTGCAGGCCCCTGGGTGGGGGTCCGCAAAGCTTGCCGACCCTCGAACAAAGCCCGTCCTGAGGAGGATAGGTTCACACGTGAGGGCAAAGCTGGTGGGGGAGGTCATCATGAAGGAGTTCGTGGCGCATCGCCTCGCATCGCTCCAAGTGCACTCACAGCCCTTGTGTGAGTATGATGGTGCGAGGAATGCAATGAGGCTACAGGCCGCCGGCCTGATGGTCGAGGAGCTGGACATGGCCTTGGTGACCCTGCTTGGCTACATCCCCGGGGACCTTCCCGAGGCCGCCGCCGCGCTGTATAGTCGTGACGACAAGGAGGAGCTGGTTGCGGCCATGCCCGCCTTCGACGAGTGGGGGCTTGAGCCGTGCGACCATGCCGATTCGCCGTGGTGCTATCCTACGGCAACAATGACGACGACGAGGACTCGAAGGAAACTGCGGAGGACGACCCCGGGAGGGTGTCCCCGCCGTCGCGCTGCCAGATCCTCCTTGGCCTCGAGGACGATGATGACGCCGACGAGCCTTCGCCTGCATCTTCCCGAGGCCTCACCGGGGCACCCAAGAGGGCGGAGTCTGCTCTGCCGACCGCACGGGCGTTGAGCGGGGCAACCCTAGAAAAAGGGGCGGTCGAGCCTCCTCCCATAGGCTCCCCGCGCCACACCGGGGCAGTCAAGGAAATGGGTCTTTCCCCACCGGCTGCGCAACCAGCAGCCACGGAGGCCTCTGCCAGGGTGGCCGAGCCTTCACCGACCAAGGCCCCTCAGGGGAATCCTTGCACCTCACTGGGAAGCGATACCGTGGTGGGGCTTGCCGAGGATCACCCCGACGGCCCCCGGGACGGAGCCAGGGCGACACCAAGTAAGGATGGCGGCACGTCGGTCCACGAGGAGGAGAAGAAGAGGAAGCAGACCACGCCGGGCGAGTAAGTATCCTCACCTTACCTTTTGATTGCGCGCTCATAGTCCATATGTTCATACAGCCTCCCCGTCATGCCGAACAGAAGTGGTGGCGTAGAGAAGAAGAAGAAGACGACAACCATTGCGAAGGTTCCCTTCATCCTGAAGGCAGATTTGGTGCTCGGCCGCAACTTTGGCGGGCGTGGGGGCGCGCGACACCAACTTGGCGCCATGCTCTGGCGCACGGGCACCAATACATCTGAGCGTGCAGGCTCTCTGGCCCCTCCTAGCGCTTCGTCCGTGGCACTGGGGGCCCGATCACCGAGGTAACGACGGCTCAACCCGTGGCGCCACTTGCGAAGACTGCGGTAGCTCCAGCCATGGACAAGGATATGGCGCCCTGCTACCTCTTGAGCTTGCATTGGGTTTTCCCATGAAGAGTAAAGGGTGATGCAGCAAAGTTGCGTAAGTATTTCCCTCAGTTTTGAGAACCAAGGTATCAATCCAGTAGGACACGATGCACAAGTCACCTAGTACCTGCACAAAAAATCAAGAACCTTGCAACCAATGTGATAAAAGGGGTTGTCAATCCCTTCACGATCACTCGCAAAAGTGAGATCTAATAGAGATAGTAAAGTAAATATTTTTGGTATTTTTGTTGTATAGATTGGAAAGTAAAGATTGCAAAATTGTAAACGAGATTTAAAGAGATGTGATATAATGGAAAAGAGACCCGGGGGCCTAGGTTTCACTAGTGGCTTCTCTCAAAATAGCATGTATTACGGTGGGCGAACAAATTACTGGCGAGCAATTGATAGAAAAGCGCATAATTATTAAGACATCTAAGGCAATGATCATGAACATAGGCATCACGTCCGTGTCAAGTAGACCAAAACGATTCTACATCTACTACTATTACTCCACACATCGACCGCTATCAAGCATGCATCTAGAGTATTAAGTTCATAAGAACAGAGTAACGCATTAAGCAAGATGACATGACGTAGAGGGATAAACTCAAGCAATATGACATAAACCCCATATTTTGATCCTCGATGGCAACAATACAATACGTGCCTTGCTGTCCCTACTGTCACTGGGAAAGGACACGGCAAGATTGAACCCAAAGCTAAGCACTTCTCCCATTGCAAGAAAGATCAATCTAGTAGGCCAAATTAAACCGATAATTCGAAGAGACTTGCAAAGATATCAAATCATGCATATAAGAATTCAGAGAAGAACCAAATAATATTGATAGATAATCTTGTTCATAAATCCACAATTTATCGGATCTCGGCAAACACACCGCAAAAGAATATTACATTGAATAGATCTCCAAGAACATCGAGGAGAACTTTGTATTGAGAATCAAAGAGAGAGAAGAAGCCATCTGGCTAACAACTATAGACCAGAAGGTCTGTGGTTAACTACTCATGCTTCATTAGAGAGGCAATGGTGTTGATGTAGAAGCCCTTCTTGATCGATTCCCCCTCCGGCAGATCACCGAAAAAGGACCCAAGATGGGATCTCAAGGGTACAGAAGATTGCGGCGGTGGAAAAGTGGTTTCGTGGCTCCCCCTGATGTTTTTAGGGTATAAGAGTATATATAGGCGAAAGAAGTACGTCGAGGGAGCTATGAGGGGCCCACGAGGGTGGCGGCGTGCCTACCCCCTGGGCGCGCCCTCCTGCCTCGTGGACGCCTCATGGGGTTTCTGACTTTAACTCCAAGTTTTCTGGTTTTCTTTCGGTCCAAGAAAGATCATCGCGAAGGTTTCATTCCCTTTGGTATTCCTTTTGTGCAAAACTCTAAAAGAGGCAAAAACAGAAATGGGCACTAGGCCTCCGGTTAATAGGTTAGTCTCAAAAATAATATAAAAGAGCATATTAAAGCCCATTAAACATCCAAAACAGATAATATAATAGCATGGAACAATAAAAAATTATAGATGCGTTGGAGACGTATCAAGCATCCCCAAGCTTAATTCCTACTTGTCCTCGAGTAGGTAAATGATAAAAATAGAATTTTTAATGTGGAATGCTACCTAACATAATTATCAATGTAATTTTCTTTATTGTGGCATGAATGTCCAGATCCGAAAGATTCAATAGAAAAGTTTAATATTGACATAAAAATAATAATACTTCAAGCATACTAATAAAGCAATCATGTCTTCTCAAAATAACATGGCCAAAGAAAGTTCATCCCTACAAAATCATATAGTTTGGCCATGCCCCATCTTCATCACACAAAATATTCAAATCATGCACAACCCCGGTTTCAACCAAGCAATTGTTTCATACTTTTGCATTCTCAAACTTTTTCAACTTTCACGCAATACATGAGCATGAGCCATGGACATAACACTATAGGTGGAATAGAATGGTGGTTGTGGAGAAGAGAAAAAGGAGGAAGATGGTCTCCCATCAACTAGGCGTATTAATGGGCTATGGAGATGCCCATCAACAGATATCAATGTGAGTGAGTAGGGATTACCATGCAACAGATGCACTAGAGCTATAAATGTATGAAAGCTCAAAAGGAAACTAAGTGGGTGTGCATCCAATTTTGTTGCTCATGAAGACCTAGGGCATTTTGAGGAAGCCCATCATTGGAATATACAAGCCAAGTTCCATAACGAAAATTCCCACTAGTATATGAAAGTGACAAAATAAGAGACTCACTAGTAGAAAAAGGGCCTAATGTGAAGCACATTAGTCCCGGTTTGTAGCTGAACCGGCACTAATAGTCACATTAGTGCTGGTTCAAACGGCTAGGCGGGTGTCGCTCATTAGTACCGGTTCATGGCGAACCTTTAGTACCGGTTCATGCCACGAACCGGTCCTAAAGAGGCTGCCCCATGCTGTTGGCAGGCTGGGGCCCCACCAACACCTTTAGTACCGGTTCATGCAACAAACCGGTACTAAAGTTTTTTTAGTTGCAGCGGTTTTTTAGTCCCACCTCGCACCGCTAATAGGGTTTTTACCACCTTAAATATGTTACTTCTCAAACTATCACAACCACTTGGTCTTCACTAAACTCTGTGTGTAGGATCTGTGGCCGCAATAGGAATCTTCATTGGTTCTTAAACTGGGGAAGATTCCTATTGACAATTCAGATTCTACACAAAAAGATCATTGATGATCAATGTATTTTTGATGTATATTTTTACAGGTTGGAACTTGGCATGGCATCATCATTTCACCCACATAGCATGTGCGTGAAAGTAGAGAGGGTTACGGCAAAAACTGGATGCACTTCGTGTACAAACTGGACAATCTCTTTCAAAGTATGAGGGTTTCGGACGAAAACTCATCTGTTACACTGGCACTTCATTTTTTTAAACTTATTACAACTCCAGACTTTTTTTGCGTTCAGTATGCACCATTCAAAGCCACGTCATCAACTTTCAACCCTTTCTTACATCATTTGCTATTTTTCATGCATTTGCAGATTTGTTTTGAGCTAAATGACCCTGAAATTAAAAAGCACTACAAATGAACTCTGAAAAGGTTGGAACTTGGCACGGTATCCTCATTTCACCCACATAGCATGTGCGAAAAATTAGAGAGAGTTACGGCAATAACTGGATGCACTTCGTGTACAAACTTGACAATCACTTTCAAAGTATCAGGGTTTCGGACGAAAACTCATCTATTACACCGGCACTTCATTTTTCTAAACTTATTACAACTCCATATTTTTTTTTGCATTCAATATGCACCATTCAAAGCCACGTCATCAACTTTCAACCCTTTTTGACATCATTTGCTATTTTTCATGCATTTAGATTTGTTTGAGCTAAATGACCCTGAAATTGACAAGCACTACAAATGAACTCTGAAAAGGTTGGAACTTGGCATGGTATCATCATTTCACCCACATAGCATGTGCAAAAAAGTAGAGAGGGTTACGGCAAAAACTGGATGTACTTCGTGTACAAACTAGACAATTGAAAACTCATCTGTTACACCGACATTTCATTTTTTTAAACTTATTACAACTCCAGACTTTTCTTGTGTTTAGTATGCACCATTCAAAGCCACGTCATCAACTTTTAACCCTTTCTGACATCATTTGCTATTTTTCATGCATTTACAGATTTATTTTGAGCTAAATGACCCTGAAATTGAAAAACACCACAATTGAATTTTGAAAAGAATATTAAATTTTTTGTACAGCATAAAACAACTCAGAAATAAATAAAAAAATATTAAATTTTTTGTACCTAAAGCAAAATATCCACAATGAAACTCTAAATATAGCATAAAAAACTCAGAAATAAATAAAAGAATATTAAATTTTTTGTACCTAAAGCAAAAATATTCACAAAAAAACTCTAATACAGCAAAAAACAACTCAGAAATAAAGAAAAGAATATTAAAGTTTTTGTACCTAAAGCAAAAATATTCACAAAAGAACTCTAAATACAACATAAAACAACTCAGAAATAAATAAAAGAATATTAATTTTTTTGTACCAAAAGCAAAAAATATTCACAAAAAACTCTAAATACAACATAAAACAACTCAGAAATAAATAAAATAATATTAAATTTTTTGTACCTAAAGCAAAAATATTCACAAAAATACTCTAAATACAACATAAAACAACTCAGAAATTAATAAAAGAATATTAATTTTTTTGTACCTAAAGCAAAAATATTCACAAAAAAACTCTAGATACAACATAAAACAAATAAAAGAATATTTAATTTTTCTACCTAAAGGAAAAATATTCACAAAGAAACTCAAAATACAACATAAAACAACTCAGAAATAAAGAAAAGAAAATAAATAAAGTAGAAAAGAAAAAACAACATAAACAAAAACTCTCCGCGGCAAAGTTAGGCCCAGAAGCCTGCTAAAGAGAGGAGCTCGAGAGAGCTACCACATTGGAGCTTATAAACCAGTGCGGACGCCCCTCGGCTAGCGAGGTGGGACTAAACATGCCGCACAGGGCCTGCGTCAATGCGTCCTTTAGTACCGGTCCGTGGCTCTAACCGGTACTAAAGGGTAGTCTTTAGTACCGGTTGGAGCCACGAACCGGTACTAACGGTGGTTGCTTCCCGCCGTTTGGCCTGGCCAAATTTGACCTTTAGCACCGGTTAGTGGCCCAAACCAGTACTAAAGGCCCCTCCGATATATGTAGCACTTATGAAAATTTTAGTCAGTTTCTTCTCAACTGCTTTCTTCGTCGTCGCGCCCGTCCCCATCCCCATCGCCGCCCACGGCCGTCGCAAGCGCCCGGCCCGTCCCCATACGTCGCCGCCCCCATTCGCCTCGCATCACCGGCCGTCGCCCCACTATAAATATTTTCTGTTTTCTGTTTTTAATTTTTTTTGTACTTTTAGGTTTACATAAATGTTAGACTAATGTCAATTGCTAGATGATTAGATATATATAGAAATGTTAGATATTAATGTCAAATGTTAGATGAATTAGACATAAAATAATGTAGATATATTAATGCCAAATGTTAGATGAATTAGCTAGATAAATTTAGGTATATGAGATTTGATGGTCTAATAATTAATTAAAAGTTTACTATAGAACTAGTTTATTTTTAGTAAGAAGCTTAATAGAACTAGTTTATTTTTAGTAAGTACTTAGTTGAATTAGTTGAATTAATAGAACTAGTTGAATTAACAGAACTAGTTGAATTAATAGAACTGCTAGTAAGTGTTTATATTAATTAATGTTTCAACTATATATGAACATATAAAATGTCTGACAACGAGAATGATTTTGTTATGTGCGAATAATATGAAGACAAGAGCGACACTTGTGACAGAAATTTCCTAGTTGATGGTAGGCGCTTCAGCATCAAGCTGGATGAGACCTTCAAAGTGAATGTCGTAAGTCACAACGATAAGTCTTTTTTGTAATTAAGCATATTCTTCATTTGCTTCAACTTGTAGTTTTAATTTTTTACTATTCTACTCGCGTATCCCCTACCATGCAAGAATTTTTGTCTTGGATAAGATATGTTTCAGTACTATGGAAACTATGGAGGTAAAGAGAGTTTACTTGAAGACCGAGCATGGTTATACTTTCCACGCAAAATTATACAATGCAGACTCCTACACCTATTTTGAATGCAAAACTTGGCAAGCACTATGCAAGGCTTATGCATTTGAGCCTGATATGGTTATCACCTTTAATATTCGTTCGGAAGATGATATTGAAAGTAATACCGATATCTGGGTCGATGTGCAGAAGCCTCCAGTTCTACCATTATGTGAGTTCCTCAACCATATTTATGTCTTTGATATTGTTTATTTGAAAAATAGTTGACAACTAATTTCTATTGACAGCTTATTTCCAGTCATGCAAACATGTCCGGCGCTTGGTAGACAGGACCGTCCACTGTCCCGGGGCTGAACTAAACTGCGAGGAGATAAGTCAATATCTTTCATGGCTTGAGGATCTTGATGCTGTCAAGAGAACTTATTTTCCTAGACTTGCAAATCTTAGTACTCAAAACGTGCGACCAATAGTGTTCGTATTGAACTAAGGTCACATCTATTTAGGAAAGATGGTAAGATTTTTACTATTTGTCCTCAGTGCATCTTTAGCATACATTATTTTTTAAGCTAAACTTCATTGCTAAGTATGTTACCATACGATGTTCTTCAACAGGGACTCCCGATGATAGTTGTGCCTCAGTGGATCTCGACTAACGGTCACATCTCAATGGTTAGCTTACGGCCAAGACATCCTACAGTGCACATGAGTGCATTCAGGATTCTAAAACCGAGGAATGCTTAATAGTGAAAGACTGGAGCAAAATTGTGAATGATCGCAGAGAAGTACTAGGGGGCAACAATCAGAAGCGCAACCCAAGATTAGGAGACAGGTTCATCTGCATGCTCCAATATGATGAATCAGGGGAGCTACACATGTTCTATGCCATTTTACCTGAGAGAGAGCAAAAGGAGTGATTAGCTAGTTCCTTCTCTTAGTACTTCCTCTCATGCATATCCGTGTTCTTCGTCCTGGACTTAATTATTAGTGATTTGCTTTTGTGGTCTTAGTTATGAATGCTTATAGTAATCTCTCATGACCATGTTGAACTCGATGATATCTTTGCTTTTTGTACATGTGAATGTTTCTTCTTTAAGCCAATGTTGGTGGTGATTACATAATGATGATTAAAGTAGTGCTAATGACTATATATATGATGATTATTAGCTAGTGTTGTTGTTGGTGATGATATGAGATGCAAGAGTTTTCATATTAGTATGATGATGATGAGTTATTATATAATTTATGAAAGGGAAAATAAATGGAAAACAATCTCTAAATTAAATGGAAAATACAAAATTAAAGGGAAAATAAATAATGAAACCAAAACCCCTAAACCTTTTAGTACCGGTTGGTGGTACAAACCGGTACTGAAGGTCTCCCCGCCCTCGACACTGGCTCCTGCCACGTGGTGGCCCTTTAGTGCCGGTTGGTGATGAACCGGGACTAAAGGGGGGATCTTTAGTCCTCACACTTAAGTGCCGGTTGCCAAACCGGCACTAAAGGCCCCTACGAACCGGTAATATAGCTCCGTTTTCTACTAGTGACTCTCTATCATGAAGATCATGGTGCTACTTTGAAGCACAAGTGTGGAAAAAGGATAGTAGCATTGCCCCTTCTCTCTTTTTCTCTCTCTTTTTTTTGGCTTCTTTGGCCTCTTTTTTTATAATTGGTTTCTTTGGCCTCTTTTTATTTTATTTCCTCACACGGGACAATGTTGTAATAGTGACGATCATAACACTTCTATTTACTTACAACTCAAGGATTACAACTCGATACTTAGAACAAAATATGACTCTATATGAATGCCTCCGGCGGTGTACCGGGATGTGCAATGAATTAAGAGTGACATGTATGAAAGAATTATGAATGGTGGCTTTGCCACAAATACGATGTCAGCTACATGATCATGCAAAGCAATATGACAACGATGAAGTGTGTCATAGTAAATAGAACGGGGTAAAGTTGCATGGAAATATATCTCGGAATGGCTATGGAAATGCCATAATAGGTAGGTATGGTGGCTGTTTTGAGGAAATTAAATGGTGGGTTTATGGTACCAGCAAAAGTTGCACGGTACTAGAGAGGCTAGCAATGGTGGAAGGGTGAGAGTGCGTATAATCCATGGACTCAACAATAGTCATAAAGAACTCACATAATTATTGTAAAAATCTACAAGTCATAAAAACCAAGCACTACGCGCATGCTCCTAGGGGAAGGGTTGGTAGGAGTTAACCATCGCGCGATCCTGACCTCCACACATAAGGAAGACAATCAAAGAAACACCTCATGCTCCAAAATTGTTACACAACGGTTACCATACGTGCATGCTATGGGACTCGCAAACCTCAACACAAGTATCTCTCAAATTCACAATTACTCTACTAGCATGACTCTAATATCACCATCCTCATATGTCAAAACAATCATCAAGAATCAAACTTCTCATAGTATTCAACGCACTTTGTGTGAAAGTTTTTATTATATCCATCTTGGATGCCTATCATATTAGGACTAGTTTTATAGCCAAATAAAATTACCATGCTGTTCTAAAAGACTCTCAAAATAATATAAGTGAAGCATGAGAGATCAATAATTTCTATAAAATAAAACCACCACCGTGCTCTAAAAAGATATAAGTGAAGCACTAGAGCAATATTGTCTAGCTCAAAAAATATAAGTGAAGCACATAGAGTATTCTAATATATTCCGATTCATGCGTATCTCTCGCAAAAGGTGTGTACAGCAAGGATGATTTTGGTAAACTAAAAATCAAATACTCACATCATACAAGACGCTCCAAGTAAAACACATATCATGTGGTGAATAAAAATATAGCCTCAAGTAAAGTTACCGATAGATGAAGACGAAAGAGGGGATGCCTTCCGGGGCATCTCCAAGCTTAGGCTTTTGGTTGTCCTTGAATTTTAACTTGGGGTTCCTTGGGCATCCCCAAGCTTAGGCTCTTTCCACTCCTTATTCCAAAATCCATCAAATCTTTACCCAAAACTTGAAAACTTCACAACACAAAACTTCAATAGAAAATCTCATGAGCTCCGTTAGTATAAGAAAATAAACCACCATTTTAAGGTACTGTAATGAACTCATTCTTTATTTATATTGGTGTTAAACCTACTGTATTCCAACTTATCCATGGTTCATACCCCCCGATACTACTCATAGATTCATCAAAATAAGCAAACAACACACGAAAAACAGAATCTGTCAAAAACAGAACAGTCTGTAGTAATCTGTAACTTTCGAATACTTCTATAACTCTAAAAATTCTTAAATAAATTTTTGTACGTGAGGAATTTGTCTATTAATAATCTGCAAAAATAATCAACTTAAAATCATACTCTTGTAAAAAATGGCAGCTATTCTTGTGAGCGCAAAAGTTTCTGTTTTTTACAGCAAGATCGCAAAGACTTCACCCAAGTCTTCCCAAAGGTTCTACTTGGCACAAACACTAATTGAAACATAAAACCACATCTAATAAGAAGCTAGATGAATTATTTATTACTAAGCAGGAGCAAAAAGTAAAGAATAAAAATAAAATTGGGTTGCCTCCCAATAAGCGCTATCGTTTAACGCCCCTAGCTAGGCATTAAGATTTCAAAGATGCTCACATTAAACATAGCAATTGAAACACAAGGAGAGCATCATGTAGCACGTGAAAAACGCAACTAGGTCTAACATATTTCCTATGCATAGGCATCTTATAGGCAAACGAAATTTCATAGCAAGCAAAAACTAGCATATGCAAGGAAGCGGAAAGAAACAATAGCAATCTCAACATAACGAGAGGTAATTTAGTAACATGAAAATTTCTAAAACCATATTTTCCTCTCTCATAATAATTACATGTGGGATCATAAGGAAATTAAACAAAATATCTATCACATAAAATATTCTCGACACAATCCACATGCATGCAAAGTTGACACTCTTCCAAAATAGCGGGATTAACATTAACTAAAGTCATGACCTCTCCAAACCCACTTTTATCAAAAATTTCATAAGATTGAATCCAAATATGTGGGATCTAAAGTTCACACTCTTCCAAACCCACTTTAAATAATATTGCAAAAATTGTTATCAATCTCATATTCATCATGGGTCTTAAATAAATTTTCAAGATCATAAGAAGAATCACCCCAATCATGATCGTTGCAACAAGTAGTAGACATAGCAAAACTAGCATCCCCAAGCTTAGGGTTTTGCATATTATTAGCGCAATTGACATCAATAGAATTTATAGTAAAATCATTGCAATCATGCTTTTTATTCAAGGAGCTATCATGAATCTCTTCATCACAATTTTCAAATTCACGAATTTCAAGCAAAACTTCAGAAAGATAATCTAGTGCACAAAACTCACTAGCAAATGGTTCATCATAATTGGATCTCTTAAAAAGATTAGCAAGTGGATGAGGATCAATGAACTTAGATTTTTAGCAAGAGAAGATGCAAGCATATAGAAGGCACATGGTAACACAAGCAAACAAAAGATCGAGTGGAAGAGGGGCGAAGAAAACGCAAAGGTTTCCCAAAATCATTTTAGAAGTGGGGAGAGGAAAATGAGAGGCGAATGGCAAATAATGTAATGCGAGGGAGAAGAGTTTATGATGGGTACTTGGTATGGCTTGACTTGACGTAGATCTCCCCGGCAACGGTGCCAGAAATTGGCAAGTTGACGGGAGACAAATCTTGACTTGACTTGGTGTAAATCTCCCCGGCAATGGCGCCAGAAATCCTTCTTGCTACCTCTTGAGCTTGCGTTGGGTTTTCCCTTGAAGAGGAAAGGGTGATGCAACAAAGTAGCGTAATTATTTCCTCAGTTTTGAGATCCAAGGTATCAGTCCAGTAGGAGACGACGCGCAAGTCACCTAGTACCTGCACAAACAATCAAGAACCTTGCAACCAACACGATAAAGGGGTTGTCAATCCCTTCACGGTCACTTGCAAAAGTGAGATCTAATAGAGATAGTAAAGTTAATATTTTTGGTATTTTTGTTGTATAGATTGGAAAGTAAAGATTGAAAAATAGTAAATGAGATTTGAAGAGATGCGATATAATGGAAAAGAGACCCGAGGGCCATAGGTTTCACTAGTGGCTTCTCTCGAGATAGAATGTATTATGGTGGGTGAACAAAGTACTGCCGAGCAATTGACAAAAAAGCACATAATTATGAAGACATCTAAGGCAATGATCATGAACATAGGCATCATGTCCGTGTCAAGTAGACCGAAACAGTTCTGCATCTACTACTATTACTCCACACATCGACCGCTGTCCAGCATGCATCTAGAGTATCAAGTTCATAAGAACGGAGTAACGCATTAAGAAAGATGACTTGATGTAGAGGGATAAACTCAAGCAATATAATAAACCCCACCTTTTTATCCTCTATGGCAACAATACAATATGTTCCTTCCTGCCCCTACTGTCACTGGGAAAGGACATCGCAAGATTGAACCCAAAGCTAAGCACTTCTGCCATTGCAAGAAAGATCAATCTAGTATGCCAAACTAAACCGATAATTCGAAGGGACTTGCAAAGATATCAAATCATGCATATAAGAATTCAGAGAAGAACCAAATAATATTCATAGATAATCTTGTTCATAAATCCACAATTCATCGGATCTCGGCAAACACACAACAAAAGAGTATTACATCGAATAGATCTCCAAGAATATTGAGGAGAACTTTGTATTGAGAATCAAAGAGAGAGAAGAAGCCATGTAGCTAATAATTGTGGACCCGAAGGTCTGTGGTAAACTACTCACGCTTCATCGGGGAGGCAATGGTGTTGATGTAGAAGCCCTCCGTGATCGATTCCCCCTCTGGCAGATCGCCGGAAAAGGCCCCAAGATGGGATCTCATGGGTACAGAAGGTTGCAGCGGTGGAAAAGTGGTTTCGTGGCTCCCCGTGATGTATTTAGGGTATAAGAGTATATATAGGAGAAAAAAGTACATCGGTGGAGCTACGAGGGGCCCACGAGGGTGGGGGGCGCGCCTACCCCCCTGGGCGCGCCCTCCTTCCTCGTGCACACCTCGTGGCGTTTCTGACGTAACTCCAAGTCTTGTGGTTTTCTTTCGGTCCAAGAAAAATCATCGCGAAGGTTTCATTCCGTTTGGTATTCCTTTTCTGCAAAACTCTAAACTAGGCAAAAAAACAGAAACTAGCACTGGGCCTGCGGTTAATAGGTTAGTCCCAAAAATAATATAAAACAGCATATTGAAGCCCATTAAACATCCAAAACAGATAATATAATAGCTTGGAACAATCAAAAATTGTAGATACATTGGAGACCAGCCCCCACCAGCCGTGCTCATGCCCGCTGTCGAAGGCAACACATGGTGCACCATGTAGCAGCATCAGGCAGTGCCCACCCCTTAGAGTCAGTGGACCGATGCGGTGGTCATCGCTGCCCCGTCACGAGAGCCGAGCATGAAAAAGGCCCTAGAACCCCCTGCGCCTCAAGGGGAGCATGTTGAGGCATCCCCGGCCATTGTTCCAGCAAGTGGACTGGCGCTGCTCCCTCTGTCAGGCCCTCGTGCTCGCAAATTGCGGCTCCCTGATCAGGCACGGGGCCTTGGCTGACGCCCGCGTGGAGCTCGACCGACTCATGGCAGACCTCGAGGATGTCGACAAGCGCCTCGCCAGGGAGTGCCTGGGGCTCACCTCAGGGTGGCTCCAGCTTGAGGCGGCTACCAAGGAGGCCCTGAACCAGAACGAAGGTTGCTGTTGCGGAGAGTAGGAAGGAAGCCGTCGAGGCAAAGGCAGCTCATGACAATGTGCTCACCGAGGCAGAGGCGGCCACCAAGTGCTGCGGTGAGGTAGAGACCAGCCTAAAGGCGCTTTGAGAAGAATAGGTCGTGCACACGTGGTAACTCCAGCAGCGGGAGGAGGACCTCAAGGCTCGCGAGGTGAAGCTTGCCGACCGCGACTCCGCGCTGACGAAGGTTGGTGCCGAGTAGGCCACAAAGCATGGGCGCCTGGAAGCGTTGCAGCATGAGGTGATCGAAGACCAAGCAGCCCACGCCAAGCATGTCTCCGAGGTGAGCGCTCAACTAGATGCCAGGGAGAAGAAAATCCAATCCGATACCGAAGCAAAGGCGGCAGCGGACCACATCGCCTTCTCATCCCTCGAGCTCAGGGCCCGTCAAGCAATGAAGTCCATATGCAGGGAGGATTCAAAGCTCCACTCACGATCTCTGACGCTGGCTATGCCGAGATCTTCTCCAAACTTACTGAGGAGCTCGAAGGTGCTGCCCAGAAGGTGGATGTCATCCTGGAGGAGGAGTGTCGCGACCTTTTCTTTGTGGCAGTGACACACGTCTTCGGCCATCTCCTCCTCTGTGACACTGGCTTCAACTTCGACGTTGTGATATGCCCCGTCCCCAAAGAGTCACATGACACCATGGAGGAAGCTGTGGAGGGCCACGTGGCCGCGCTGCTTCAGAAGTTCACCTGCGACAATGACGTCGGGTCTGCGGAGGCCGAGGCAGGCGGCGACAATGGCGGCGACGACCCTTCTTATTGAAGCTTCATTGTTACCCTGCAACAGACCAATCGTGCCTTGTGGAGGCGTAAGACTTTGTTTAAATTTGTGGATAATTAGATTTATGCCCCTAGTTATGTCCCACTCGGCTGTTTTACCCCTAATTTCCAAAAGTCGTCGTTTCTGTCCAAGTCACTTTGCTACTCTTATGCTTTTGCCCTTTGACCGTTTGACCGTCAGTTTGAAAACTTCATAACTAATTCATACTAAATCAAAAAATGCAAATAAGACACCAAAATGTTCAGAAAAACATCACCTATATGCCAGTATCATTTGCATTCATGACAAAGTGTTGGAAAGTTCACATTCGACTTTTAGCTCTTATGATACCACCATGAATAGTACAATCTAAAAAAACTTAAAAAATTCAACAAAAATTGGTGGCAAAGAATGACAAATGTTTTAAGTGCTTGCCAAGTTTCATCAGGGAATGACATTCGTGGATGTCGTGGCAAAAAACTAATCTATTTTGGAGTGTTGGTTGTCTTTTTTGCCACGACATCCATGAATGTCATTTCCTGATGAAACTTGGCAAGCACTTAAAACATTTGTCATTCTTTGCCTCCAATTTTATGAATTTTTTTAGATTTTACTATTCATGGTGGCATCATAAGAGCTAAAACTCGGATGGGCACTTTCTAACTCTTTCGTCATGAATGCAAATGACACTGATATATAGGTGATGTTTTTTCAAACATTTTGGTATATTATTTGCATTTTTCTCATTTAGTATGAATTAGGGAAAATTTTGTTTTTGCCACTTCAGATTTTTCCAATTTTCCTTATGCCACTCTAGATTTTAACATTTCATTTTTTTACCACTCTTAGTTTTTGATAATTATCAGAATTGTCGGTACCGTGGCAAAAGCAAAATTTTCAGAGTGGCAATTGTGATACATGTCAAAGGTTAAGAGTGGCAAAAATGAAATAAAATTATTTTGCTTTTTCCACAGAATGGCAATTGTGATAATTGTCACAAACTAAGAGTGGCAAAAGTGAAATGTCAAAATCTAGAGTGGCGTAAGGAAAATTGGCAAAATCTAGATTGGCAAAAACAAAGTTTTCAAACTGACGGTCAAAGAGAAAAAGGATAAGAGGAGCAAAGTGACTTGGATAGAAACAATGAATTTTTGAAATTAGGGGTAAAACAACTGAGTGGGGCAGAACTAGGGGCATAAATCCAATTATCCCTTAAATTTGAGGTACACTTGATGCTTGTAACAACTGTTTGAACTCTATAGTTTCCTTCCCGTTCTCGGTTTCATTCTTGCTTGCCTTTGTGCTCTGCATCGGCAGGGCCCAACCATGCGCATACCTGGGCCACCATTGGTATGTCAGGTCGTGATGCCTGGACAAAGCCAAGGGGTGAGAGGCTACAGAACTAGTGAAGGCTCCTGAGTGTCAGGGGTCCTCCTTGATGCGCAAGCGGCCCACATGTAGAAAATGTGGGCGACGACAAAGTTACCCTGGGGCCCCTCCTACCTTGCTCTCGTCAGCCGACACCTTGGCATTACGTGAGGAGACTAGACACCAAGGATCTTGGTTGGGTGATGTGCGCGGGAGCAGGCCTGCAAGCCAGAGCCCGGTCCCTTGGGTTTTTCAGTGCTGTTGGGACTGACCCAAGCACAGGCACCGTGTACAGCCCCCGCTCGCTTGAGGCCTAGAGAAGGCGACGATCAGTGTTGCTGAATAGCCGAGCAGCCATCCTGAGGTTGATGCTACCTGTTGGGCGCGCTCAGTTATTTATCCACCAGTGCGGAGCATGCGGCTTCCACTGGGCGTGGGCATGGCCGTATTTGCGACCACTTCCGCCAGCGCTGAGCATGGGGCTTCCACTAGGCGTGGGCATGGCTGTATTGCGATCGTTTCCGCCAGTGATGAGCATGGGGCTTCCACTGGGCGTGGGTAGGAACTCTGTACTAGAGTCTCTGAGGCATGTACAACCCTATATTGTTCTTACGCGTGGCTGGCACGGTAGAACTTGGGGAGGTGTTTTAGACGCTCGTGAACTAGCATGGGGCTCAGGAGGTCCTACCCTAGGCGGGTTGCGCCTAGCTCCTGGCACGGTTGCACTCTTCTGTCACCTGAGTCTTGGGGGCGGCCTACGCCGAATGATCGTCCAGAGGCCATTGCATGAGAAGGCTAGATAGCAAGGACCCATAGGAGGTGACGTGTACGGGGCCGGCCCGCCAGACAGAGCTCGGTCACTTGGGTTTATCAACACTGCAGGGACGGACCTGAGCACATATGTTGTGCCAAGTCTTCTCATGCAACAATCTGAGGAAGAACACTCAGCGCGGCTCCCGCAGTGGCGAAGCACCAAGATCACGGTTCTACGAACCGAGCCGTGCGCCCTTACTCACCTACTCACAATGAGCTCATGATAGGACAAGGAACCAAGGACCTCAGGATCATGCATGCACTGGTACAGTGAGGTGTTATACAAACGTCTTTTAACCCCTTTCCGCGACGGCATTTGGAACCATCGCCTAGTGAGTGACTGCCATAGGGGGGCCCTTCCCACACGACCCAGATACCGTCGGGGATATGGCTTCCTGGCACACACACTCGGAAAAATGAGGTCGTGTGCGACCGATGAGCGATCAAATACGGTTATACGTACAGTAGTGCTAAAAAATAGAATTATACATGTGAAATCGTTTCCGGTCGTAAGTACATCCCACACAGTCAGTCCCCGCTAAACATTTCCGTTCGTATGTACATTCCACACATTCAATCCAAGGAATAAATTTCCGTTAGTATGTACATCCCACACAGTTAATCCAAGAAGTACGTTTCTATTCGTATATACATCCCACACAGTCACTCCAAGGAAAATGTTTCCGTTCGCAGGTACATCACACACAATTTTCTCCATTTAATCGTTTGTGATAGTGTTGCCATTAACAATTTTATCGTTCGTGTTATTGAATGCATCACACACGGTGCATAGAAGAAACTGTGTGGCAAAGGCTATCCATCACACACACTTTTTATGTGGTAATCATTTGCGCAAGGTGGCCTAACGCAAACAGTTTGCAAAAGGATGTCGTCTGTGATTGTTCATTGATCCAACACGGTTTATTCCAAGAAACTATGTGCGTTGCCTGAGGTCATCACCTATGGTGTTTTCTCACTGACCGTTTGCAATAGAAAAGGCCATTAGCAGGCTAATTGGCCTATTATTAATAATCCATTTATTAATCTAATTGACATTTCATATTAAGCACACAATATATTTCATTTCCATATTAGGAAGCAGGATTTCATAATTGAAACACATCAGAGTACAACATCATATAGCTTCAGCACTCAGCTACCCCATTACACAACTGCATGAGCATCAAGTTTCACATGCAACATCTACAACCTTTCGGAATTAGCATCATAGACGGAACATAGACAGATGAATCTCATCTAGAAATCTGCTGAAGTGGAAGGCGAATATTGAGCCTTCATTGATGTTGAAGGCCTTTGCAACTTTAGGCCAGTACCTGTGGATGATGGACCGTCCATCCTTCGTCCTCTTCAGGAACACTTCAATATTGAACCATGGGTGTTGTATGAAAACCTTCCTTGCCTCCAGACCATACAAGTGGTTTGAGAGGTAATCATTAGTGAACTACTTTGGAAAGGCCTGTAAACAAGGATATGCATAAATATCTTCTCCAGATTTGAAATGGTGCAAAGGAATTAAAAAGACAAGGTATAACATTTAGTACCATCCCGTAGTGAACTGATGTCTTCTTCACTGTGCAGACAAAAGATCTTGTTGTTTTTTGTCGCTAATTTCTTTATGTAACAATCTTTTTGAGTGTTTTGACTTGATTGATATTAATGGACAACTCATTTCCACATATGCAAAAAGGATCAAACTGTGGGATTAAAACCTCTGATAGCAAGACCTACATGTGCAAGTCACCCCGGGCATAAAAACCGAAGACCGAAGACCGAACCCGAAAAGACCGAGACCGAACCCGAAAAGACCGAACTAGCAAAGACCGAATAAAAAACGGTCTACAAAAATAGAAGACCGAACTAGGTTTGGTCTGTTCGGTCTTGTTGTTTTGAGGACCGAATAGCCCGTATAGACCGAATTACTAAAGCCCATCCTAAGGCCCGTCTAGCTAGCCCAATGGTCACACACAACTACACGAATACAGACCTCACGTCCTTAGTCCTCACTTCACGATTCACAGGAACCAATCGGCACCCTGACTCACTCCCGTTCCTCCTTTTCTCTCCCACTACGAACCCTAGCCGCCGCGCGCCGCGTGCCACCCACCACTGTGGCCCGATGCCCCATGACGACTGACGACCGCAGCACCGAGGCGCGCCGCGCGCCCTGACCGATGAAGTGCAGCGCCCACAGCAGCAGCCCTGACCGGTGAAGACCGGCGCCCGAGCGGCAGTCCTGACCGGTGAAAACCGGCGCCCCGCGTCGACAACCTCGACCCCCCGTCGGTCGCTCCACTTCCCACGACGGGGTCGTCCGCCGCCGGTGCTCCACCTCCTGACGGCCTATTCAACAGGTGCAGTCCCTGACCACCATTCGTCCTCTTCCACACTGTTCGCTGGCTCGCCGCCTGCTGCCATCTTTCGGTTCTCCACATCACAGCTGATGGTTACTTACTTCATCTCTCTATGTACATATATGATATATGATTCCCATGAAATCAGCGCTCCTGCGAGTGTTTTGTCGGCAATACATGCCTTGCTTTCTGCCAAATGTTAGCACTTGGAGACAACAAATAGAACTCTGTACTGTACTACACTTAACTAGATTAGTGTCAAATGTTAGCACAAGATTATTTCTGTAGTCATTTGGGTTGTTTTTGCAACCATAGTAATTTGTTTTCTATTTATTTCTGCACTTCAACTTCTATCCATGCAGTCTTGTAAAAGCAACACTTTAAAATGGAACATTCAGAGTGCGGATTTGGGCAAGATAACTGAGAAGAATCACACACTTTAGCAGCTTCAATACTTTACTACTACTAGTAGGAGTAGAGAATTTATATCTATAATCCTCTTTGTTATTGCAAGATAAATCCTGGGTACATAATTCCTATGTACATAGTAAAGCATTTGTGCTTGTTTCCTAAAACTAGATATATACATGGTATATATCATTTTGGTAGCTGATACGAGATACACAAAGATGGGTTATATGCACCTTATGTTCTTATTTGCTCTTGTCAATGTTGTTTGACAGACCAATGTCCTCTTTTGTGTAGATGTTTCCTATACCGGAATCTAAATATGACGAGGAGTTGAATGAGAAAGATGCCGAAGCAAAAGGTGCCAAAGGTGCCAATCTAGAAGCTGCTCAAGATGACAAGCCAAAAGAACAGAAGAAAATGACGTCATGAATCTTGTTGTTGGACCATGAATTACGAATCTTCTTACTTTGTGTCATATGAATCTTGTTACTTGCTGTCAAGTATAAACATGTATTGGTAGTCAAATATAAACATGTATTGGTACTGGAAGTAACCGTTGTATCAATTAATTTGGTCTGTTTGGTCTGGACCGAAGACCGAATAGTAAAGACCGAAGACCGAATAGTGAAGAACCGAAAAGACCGAAATTATTTTGGTCTTCAATTCTGGAAGACCGAATTCTTGGAAGACCGAAAAGACCGAACCGAACAGACCGAAAAGACCGAACGCCCAGGGCTATGTGCAAGACCAAATTGTTAAAAACCTAATATTTAAAAACAAGAAGTGGAAAGGTGTGTTATTAACGAGAGGCCTAATATTTAAAAACAAGCAAACATAGTCATTCAAACTTGTATTGTGCAGGTCTAAGTACACTCTTTATTGGCCCTGTTTGGATCCATGGGTTAGAGTTAGTTTGATCTAGTTTGGACACAAATAGCCCTAAAGTATCCAAACATGAGGGCTAGTTTGAGCAAGTTGCGCCAAACCCACCCAAAACAACTATCCCACCCAAGAGGTGCTGATTGGTGCTAGTTCTCCTAGTGCATTTATTGTCAATCTAACACTGTCATCCAAACACCTCTTTGGCTAGAGTAAGTTCCCGGGTTAGTCATTGTTGAGTATCATTGTTATTTAGGAAATGTAGGATAGCATAGGATTTATTCTACCTTGACTTGTACTCCAAGATGACCATGTACTCCTATATATATGCCCATGAGGCTCAAGCAATAAAATCAACTATTCCACCAATCTCTCTCTCTCTCCCTTTTAACTGTCATGAGCTAGAAACTAACTCAAACCTCTAGCTAAGTTAGAGTATCCAAACGTGACATTGTTAAATTAAATGGAAAGGCATGTTCAATACTCCCTTCGGTCCTTTTTACTCTGCATATAAGAATTGTCTGAACTAAAACTTCATAAAGTTTGATCTTATTTATATGAAAAAATATCAACATGTAGCATGCTAAAGTTATACAATATGAAAATCTAAGTCATGACACATGTACTGATATTTATTTCATATTGTGAATGTTGGTATTTTGTTCTATAAAGTTGGTCAAACTTTAAGAGGCCTGACTTTAGACAAATCTTATATGCGAACTAAAAAGTTTCGGAGGGAGTACAACATGCTTAAAAAAACCAAATATAGTCATTCCTAGAGCTATTGTTAAATTTGGTATTGATGAAATTGAACTATACAGTTCATACTTGTTAAATTTGGTATTGATGAAATTGAACTGTACAGTTCATACTAGCACATGTAGAACATCACTCTGTTAATAGGTGAAATAAACAAGGCATACTACAAACAACCAAAGATGGAAACTAGACATATGCTAGCTACAAACAACCGAACAACCATAAATCATAGAAATAAACAAGGCATAATGCAAACAACCTAATATAGCAATAAATAATGGACATGTTCTCACTCCAAAAGGGATTCGAGAAAAAAATTATGGGTTTCCTCACTTGTCACAGATTGGCTCCTCCTCGTGGTCACCGTCGATGAGGTCTGACTTGCCAGCTAAGGATCCCAGGCTTGCGTCGCAGAACATGTCCTTCAGAAATGACAAAAGGGGCTCCATGGCGATGAAGGATGGCAAATTGTTCATAACAAGCCGCAGGAGATCAGCGGCAGGGCCATCAATGAGATCGACGGTTGTCGAGCCCGAAGGGTTGGGGTGGGCAACTTAACATGTGACATAACCCGTGTCAAGCCGTCGGTGTTGATGACCTCGATATTGTAGCCGGCGTCCACGACAAGCCAGAGTACTCCAGCCCACTGATCGAATGGCACAATCTAGGTACAGTCATCGTTGTCAGCTTCCTTGGCGCCACCTCGCCGACATCGAGCGAAGAGGCCGCGGTAAAGTTCTTTTGGGCCATTCGCTCCTCAACCTCCCCGGGAAGCATAGCCGGGCTTAGGCTACAATGCTCTGGAGTGGGGGTGGGGTGGGGATGGGGATCTCTGGGAAAGGGGGCGTTTCGCAGACGTCATCTAAGAAACTCAGGGAAGCGATAGGGTATGTATATCAGTGGGTAAACTACACGGGCAGACCGGCAGAGGTTGACGATGGAGGCGGTGCAGCGGCGGTGGCAACCTAGCTAGGTTTGGAGTGAGGGAGGGGTGGTGTGTATGTGTGTGAGCGGGGGCTTTGGGGTGAGCGAAGGATTTGGGGTGTGCGTGCGTGTGGAGGTGTAACGCCCCGAGACCGACGCTCCAGAAGACTTCCAGCTACTCCGAGTTTCGTCATGTGATTTGTTTTGTTTGTTGCTTTCATCTTTGCATCATGTGCATTGCATCATGTCATCATGTCATCATCTCATAAATCTTTTGCATCTCAACTAAATAAATCGTATGGATCTTCGATCCATTTAAATCGAGGGAAGGATGACTTCTCTTTATAACATACCCTCCCGATATTTAAGGAGCTATACTAAACCATTCCATTGGCTTGGAATCACCCACAAACACATATGCACCGTTCTTCAAATTTCCTTTTATCCTTCTCAACTTCCCCTTCTTCCTTTGGGGCCTTTTAGTAAAAATTGAGTGGCAATTTTACTTTACCCATAAATGTCCGAAATCTGCCCATAAATCACATATATTGTGTAGGGTCACCTCCTATAATTTCAACCCATTTGGAGTTCATTTGAATGGGTTTCGAAATTCGAACTTACCGAGTTAGATCCAACGTGTGTGGATTTTACTTCCTCAAAAAAATTGTTAGGCCATTTTTGTCAAATTCCTCATATTTTTATGACTCTGGAAAAGTTGTCCTCCTGCCCAAATTCTTCCTCTAACCTCCTCTTCTCTCTTTTCTTTCTCTTTATTTCTCTGTTATTTAGAGAAAAGGAAATAGGGGAGAGGGAGAAGAGAGTCCAGCCCAGCTGGGCCTCTCGCCGGCCCATCCATCACCGAGGCCCACCTAACCCTCCTAAACCCTAGCCCGAACCCCCCTGCCCGATCGCTCCCCTGCTCCCTTCCCTTGCGCCGCAACTCCCCTCCGCTCGCACGCATCGAGCCAGTGAGAGAGGGTAGCGAGCTCCCTGCGCCCGATCCCCTCGCTGCCCTCCTCCTCGATCTGGCCCGAAAACCGCCATCGTCGCGCCTCCTCGTCTACCCGGCGCCTTCGCCTCGTCAGCTCCAGCCAGGGAGAGAAGATCCTCCCGCGCAGCGCCAATCCCCATCTCTCCCCGAGCGCCTTCTCCCCTCGGCCTCCTCCTCGAACGCCTCCTCCACCCCGCAACCATGCCCCGTCGCCCCTCCGGTCGCTGTGACCAGGAGCGCCGCCGCCCTCAACCCTCCTCGCCGTCGTCCATGGCCACGCCGCCTTCGCGCCTCCCCGTCGACCACCGGAGCACGTCGCCGCTGCCGGATCAGGCTGCGCTTCGCTGGGGACCTCCTCTGCGCCCCTTCTCGCCTCCCTCCTCGTGCCAGGGAGAGGAGCTCCCTCTTCCTCGTCGTCCTTAGGCTCGTCATCGCTCCGACGCCCGTTCCCAGCCCCGGCCGCCCTCTGCCTTGGACTCAGGTAGCAGCCATGCCCATGCTGCTGCCTTGCCTTGCTCGCGCCAGCCCTTTTTGTGATGCCTTGCTGCCAAGACCCGAGGCCTTTTGTGTTGCTCCGTTTGGATGCATCGAGTTCCTCTTCTACCTGTGTACGACTACGTGGATTCTCCAAGTACACCACCACCAAGTCCGCACGGGAGCCCGAACGACTACTTCCATGATGATGCGAGTACAAGTACCCCTTCGGATCGCCAAGTACATCTACGGCCGTGTACCACTACTTCCTCTACCGACGACCCCGGACATCTACGGCCGTGTACCACTACCGTCGTCGAAGACCGTCAAGTGTACAACTACCGTCGCGTGAATGACTACTTCCACGACGTCCGCGAACCACTACTTCCACTACCGTTGCGAGAACCACTACTTCCTCTACGAAACAAGTACCACTACTTCCACTACGAACTCGATCCGCCCGAAATGCACGCTTCGAAGGTATAACCCCGAGACGACCGCCGTGGACCGAATGCATGTTATATGAGATGCTCGAGTTTTGCACCGTGACCGAATTGTCTTTGCACGTTCCTCTATTGCCATGCCACCGTCCCGTGGGAACCCGGTAGTCGGGATCACCCCCACCATCTTGCATGACTCGCTCATGTCTCGCCCCCTTTTGCACCGGTATCTCCGTGAGCTACCGGAACCGATATGTTGCCGTGGCATCATTTTCGGATATGTTGCCGTGGCATCATTTTTGGATATGTTGCCGTGGCACCATTTCCTTTTCGCCGCCGTGGCACCCTTTTAGTTTCGCCGCCGTGGCACCCCTTTTGTTCCGCCATGGCGACAAATGCTTCATAACATGCTCATGTCAACATTTTCATAAAAATTGCATAAAACTTGCATATGTCATCCGCATCATGATAATAACAATTAAAATGTTTAAAATTGTTGTTTGCTTTAAATTGCTAAATGCATATGGGGATTTACCGGATTTGTTGTTTTTATATCCGGCCCCATTTAAATTGTTTAGATGGTATAGTTTTTGTTATGCTTCACCACTTGCCATGTTAACCAATATTTAATATTGTTGGGTACATAACCGAGAGAGAACTAAATAATTGATGTGGTGTTCCGTCAATATGCAACTCGTTGCATATTGGGCTCCATTTAACTTGTAGTTTTGTTTGTGCATATTGCCATGCCATGCTATTTAAACCGGACATGCATCATACTTGTTAGTGCATCATGCCATGATTATGCTTGTGTGTTTACCATGTTGTTTGCTTCTTTCCGGTTTGCTTCTCTCGTTAGCTTCGGTTTTGTTCCGGAGTTGTGAGGATTCGTTCGACTACGTCTATTTGTCTTCTTCATGGAATCGTTCTTCTTCCTTGCGGGATCTCAGGCAAGATGATCATACCCTCGAAATCACTACTATCTTTGCTATGCTAGTTTGCTCGCTCTTTTGCTATGCCTATGCTACGATGCCTACCATTTGCTTGTCAGCCTCCAAAAATGCCATGAACCTCTAACCTTTGACACCCTTCCTAGCAAACCGTTGTTTGGCTATGTTACCGCTTTTGCTCAGCCCCTCTTATAGCGTTGCTAGTTGCAGGTGAAGTTGAAGATTTCTCCATGGTGAACAGGATTTTGGTTGGGATATCACAATATCTTTTATATTATTAATGCATCTATATATTTGGTAGAGGGTGGAAGGCTCGGCCTTATGCCTGGTGTTTTGTTCCACTCTTGCCGCCCTAGTTTCCGTCATACCGGTGTTATGTTCCCGGATTTTACGTTTCTTACGCGGTCGGGTGATTTATGGGACCCCCCTGACAGTTCGCTTTGAATAAAACTTGTCCAGCAAGGCCCAACTTTGGTTTTACCTTTTGCCTCACCACCACCTATATTTCCCTTGGGAGTAATTAACCCAAGGGTCATCTTTATTCAGCCCCCCCGGGCCAATGCTTGTCTAAGTGTTGGTCGAAACTAGAGCGCTTTGCAGCGCCACCTCAAGGAAACTTGAGGTCTGGTTTTAGTTGTACGGACTGCTCATCCGGTCGTGGCCTGAGACGAGATACGCGCGGCTACTATCAGGATGTCGGCACGCCGGGAGGTCTTGCTGGTCTTGTTTTACCATTGTCGAAATGTCTTGATGTACCGGGATACCGAGTCTGATCGGAGTGCCTCGGGTGAAGGTCTATTCCTTCGTTGATCGCGAGAGCTTGTCATGGGCTAAGTTGGGACACCCCTGCAGGGTATAAACTTTCGAGAGCCGTGCCCGCGGTTATGTGGCAGATGGGAATTTGTTAATGTCCGGTTGTAGAAAACCCGAAGTTGACCTTAATTAAAATACATCAACCGCGTGTGTAACCGTGATGGTCTCTTTCCGGCGGAGTCCGGGAAGTGAACACGGTGTTGGAGTTATGTTTGACGTAGGTTGCTATAGGATCACTTCTTGATCATACTTTTATCGACCGTGCTTTGCCTTCTCTTCTCGCTCTCATTTGCGTATGTTAGCCACCATATATGCTAGTCGCTTGCTGCAGCTCCACCTCATGCCTTTACCTTACCCATAAGCTTAAATAGTCTTGATCTCGCGGGTGCGAGATTGCTGAGTCCTCGTGGCTCACAGATACTTCCAAAACCAGTTTGCAGGTGCCTATGTTACCGAGCAGGTGACGCAACCAAGCGCAAGGAGGAGCTCGATGAAGATCTTGCCCTTCGTGTTGTTCTGTTCTAGTTGATCAGTAGTGGAGCCCAGTTGGGGTCGATCGGGGGACCTTTGTCGCATTTGGGGTTCTTCTTTTATTTTGGTTCCGTAGTCGGACCTTGATTGTATCTGGATGATGTAATGCTTTATTCATGTAATTGTGTGAAGTGGCGATTGTAAGCCAACTATGTATCTCTGTCCCTTATGTATTACATGGGTTGTGTGAAGATTACCTCACTTGCGACATTGCTTTCAATGCGCTTATGCCTCTAAGTCGTGCTTCGACACGTGGGAGATATAGCCGCATCGAGGGCGTTACAAGTTGGTAATCAGAGCCTTCCCCGACCTTAGGAGCCCCACTGCTTGATCGTTTTTAGCGGCCGAGTTGTGTCTAGAAAAATGTTTTGAGTCATTTAGGATTATATATATCGGAGAGTTAGGAATTCTTTTTACTCCCCAGTCTCTTCATCGCTCTGGTAAGGCATCCTGACGTAGAGTTTTGACTTTCCTCTCCTCAAATTTCACTAAAAAAAATTTTTAGGATCACGCGGGTATCTTGGAATCGTTCCGATGGTTTTATGATGAGAACATTGTCTTGGTGCCTCCTGTCAAGGGTTTAGTGGAAGTGTCCCGGGGAGTTGAGCTCTGAGGTGTTGTCGTCATAATTTTATCGTTGCAGTTCTGGAATACCTGAGTTTAGTACGCCGACATCGAAAATCTCTTTTATGCAGTTGTTGGTGAGATAACCCCGATAACCCAGTACTGAGGTGAGTATGGGAGTATTGCCATGACTCGTATAACGGATGATTTTCGAAGGTTGAGGTAGACGATTTCCGAAGGTTTCTTGGTTATGTGTTGAAGGATGGATACAGCTGGATGTAGGATTTGCTAGTTTTGGGTGAGATATTATGCTTCCCCTGTATCCCCAACACCTGATTGCATAACCGGAAAAATTTCGGGAGTTTCATAGGTGGGAATTCAAGTAGCTCTTAGGATATCTTTCCGACGGATGTATGATATGAAATTGGGGTTCGATGTCTAGTGGTCCGCCTATTCACGGTTGGCTTTACAGTGGTCTCATTATGTCTTAAAGAGTCCTTGGCTATGCCGACTCGGGGACGCTTCGTATGTCATGTGCACTGCTTTGTACATGATGGTGCTGTACGATCGAGCCCGTGTAGGCCCCACCACGAAAACTTCGGACGAAATCTCTATCTTATGTTTGTTCCGGCTTATTCTGCAAGCCAGTCCTTTGTTTTTGTTTTGAGTTGTGGTATTCGAGTTGCTTCAATGTCAAGTGTTGATTCCATACCTTTCCGAAATGGTGTTCTCATACTCCGAGGTGAATATCAATCCTTCTCGACAATCGAGATTGTCATGTCAATCCTTTTCAACCGGCGTGTTTTTCTTCAAGTGGATCCGATCACTTCAACATCAGCAAGACCAATTATCATTTTTTTTCTCAACGGTGTTTGTTTCATCCGTCTCCAAGTTGCCTTTGTTTTTCCCGCCCACCCACCCTTTTTCCTCAAGGACTAAGATTTCTTTACCAAGTATCCTTTTACTTTTGTGAAGTTTCTCCATTCTTTTCCGTCAATGTTCTTACCCGGTGGTTCTCAAGAAGAGGTTCTACTAGTTCGTCATTCCTCATTCCTTTCTCTTCTTTGGTGGATTCAAGTCAAGTTTTGTTGATCATACCTTTTTCCTCATTTCAATGTCTTCTCATACCGGTGCACCTCATTATCATTCTACTTCTCGCTATTTGTTATTCCGAAGTGCTCAAGATATCTCGAAGATTCGTGTTTCCACTCTGCTTTCATTCAAGCTCTTTCGAGATTGGTATCTCATACAAGTCATTTAATTCAACCGGTGCAACATCTCTTTTAAAACTTTTCAATGGTGTTCTTTTGAGTGGGCCCTAACCCACAGGTCTTTTCCCAGGATCTTACCTGACTCTTCTATTTTCCCAGAGCTATCCTAAATTCTTGTCCAAGTTTGACGTAAGAATGAGTTATCATCAGTCAAATGCTTTTCTCCAAGATCTTTCAAATTCTTTTCATAGTTGGCTCAACCTCTTCGCTTTTGATTCTTCCGGTGTGCCTCAATAATTCATGGTGGTGTTTCTCATCGTCATTCTCAACATTTGAAGACCGAAGAAGGGTTTCTCTTTAATCTTGCTCTATTCTCTTCAAGATTCATGGTGCTAGCTTGTTGCCATCCTCTCATAATTGTTTTCGATTGTGAGAATCTTTTTCACCCATCAGGAGATATTCAAGAGTCTTCTCAGTTTGTCATCCGAAGTCCATCAATTCAGGATTATTCATTCTCAGCTGTCAGTTATCATTCTCCTATCATACCGGTGCATCATTCAAGTATTCTCTAATCAGCTCGTGATCTATTCGTTCATTTGTATCTAAACACCCTCAAGTATCTTCATTCATTTTGCAATTCTTCCCGGTGAATTGTGCCTTCGCTACTTTCATTTTGAATTCTTACGGTGGTTCGCTCAAGATTTCACTTCCTTTGTTATCATATCAAATATTCGTTGTTCCCAAATCCCACCGGTGGTTCCATCAATACCTTCTGAAGTTTACGCCATATCTCTTTAATCCTTTCTATGAGAATAAGTAGTATGCCAAATCCGTTGCTTGTCATCAATTTATATTGGTGAAGGATACGCATGACATAATTCTTATTGTTGTTTCATCCAAGTGATCTAGTTTCTTCTTTCCAGAGTTGTTCATCATGTCACATTTCTCGGTTATCTCGTCGCGAAGCTCCATCTAAATCATTGCAAGGCTTCACCTTGTATTTTCAACTTCTCCTTCTTTCCACCATCCTTTTAATACCGGAGTTTCTTCATGGTGGTTCGTCAAGGATTCTTTTCATTCTTCAATTGTTCTTCAAGATTTCTCTTGAAGTTAAGATCCGTCAAGCCATACTTCAAAATAAACATGGTGCTCAACACATGTTTTGTTTTGAGGAGTTTAAGTATTCTTCATCTTGCATTCCGAAGTGCGATTCTTTCTACCTTATCTTCTGAGGTGGTGTTAGGTCATTCTTGATAATTTCCCTTCGTGTTTCATGATTCACAAGTTTTCAAGAGTGACATATTTAAATCCATCTTTTTCTCTTTGTTCAAGAGATCTTTTCAACCGTCAATCTCTTCATTGGAGTTATCTTGGGCTATATTTCACCTAAAGCTTTCCCTAAGGATTGTTGCTATTTATGGTGCTTATAAATGACCCAAGTTCTTCATTTGTCCTTCTGGTGAAATAAGTTTCTCGTCTCCTTGTTGATATCAATCCAATCATTTGTTTCCGTTGGTGGCAGATGTTGGCTTTTTCTTCTTCATTCTTCTATTTCAATGATCTATCTTCTATTATTTCTTTCGGAGGCATTGTGATGTTGCTCTCTTCACTCCTCTTCTCGAATTGAGGATCGAGTTCTTTTCATGCTTATCCATTTAACCGGAGTGTTGTGTTCTCATTCAAGTTCTTTCATCTTATCAAGTTTTGCCTCTCTTTTCAACCTTAGTGCTGTCTGAAAATCCTTCTTACCCTTGTGCCATTCTTTCAATAGTTCCGGAGGCAGTGTGTTGTTCATTTCATCAAGTATCCTCTCATCTTGTCAAGTTCATGTTCAATTCCTTCCATGTTCAACCGGAGTGCTGCCCGAATTCTTTCCCTCTCATCTTGTTTTAACCGGAGTGGTTTCGAATTCTATCTTGTCCGTTAAACTCTTGATTCATGTCTTTGCAACCTTCAAGTTCCCGTAATGTTCCTTGTTCCTCTTTTCTAATGGATTGGTTGCAATCTCGTTCATCTCTGTTGTACGCTTTCATTTAAATTGCTCAACCTCTCAAGGTTCGTGGTTTCACTCGTTTGTCAAAGAAGCAACTTAGTTTTACCTTTCTTTTTCTCTTCCGTTTTCCCTCCGGTGCCATTCTAGATCTCGGGACGAGATCCTCTTGTAGTGGTGGAGTGTTGTAACGCCCCGAGACCGACGCTCCAGAAGACTTCCAGCTACTCCGAGTTTCGTCATGTGATTTGTTTTGTTTGTTGCTTTCATCTTTGCATCATGCGCATTGCATCATGTCATCATGTCATCATCTCATAAATCTTTTGCATCTCAACTAAATAAATCGTATGGATCTTCGATCCATTTAAATCGAGGGAAGGATGACTTCTCTTTATAACATACCCTCCCGATATTTAAGGAGCTATACTAAACCATTCCATTGGCTTGGAATCACCCACAAACACATATGCACCGTTCTTCAAATTTCCTTTTATCCTTCTCAACTTCCCCTTCTTCCTTTGGGGCCTTTTAGTAAAAATTGAGTGGCAATTTTACTTTACCCATAAATGTCCGAAATCTGCCCATAAATCACATATATTGTGTAGGGTCACCTCCTATAATTTCAACCCATTTGGAGTTCATTTGAATGGGTTTCGAAATTCGAACTTACCGAGTTAAATCCAACGTGTGTGGATTTTACTTCCTCAAAAAAATTGTTAGGCCATTTTTGTCAAATTCCTCATATTTTTATGACTCTGGAAAAGTTGTCCTCCTGCCCAAATTCTTCCTCTAACCTCCTCTTCTCTCTTTTCTTTCTCTTTATTTCTCTGTTATTTAGAGAAAAGGAAATAGGGGAGAGGGAGAAGAGAGTCCAGCCCAGCTGGGCCTCTCGCCGGCCCATCCATCACCGAGGCCCACCTAACCCTCCTAAACCCTAGCCCGAACCCCCCTGCCCGATCGCTCCCCTGCTCCCTTCCCTTGCGCCGCAACTCCCCTCCGCTCGCACGCATCGAGCCAGTGAGAGAGGGTAGCGAGCTCCCTGCGCCCGATCCCCTCGCTGCCCTCCTCCTCGATCCGGCCCGAAAACCGCCATCGTCGCGCCTCCTCGTCTACCCGGCGCCTTCGCCTCGTCAGCTCCAGCCAGGGAGAGAAGATCCTCCCGCGCAGCGCCAATCCCCATCTCTCCCCGAGCGCCTTCTCCCCTCGGCCTCCTCCTCGAACGCCTCCTCCACCCCGCAACCATGCCCCGTCGCCCCTCCGGTCGCTGTGACCAGGAGCGCCGCCGCCCTCAACCCTCCTCGCCGTCGTCCATGGCCACGCCGCCTTCGCGCCTCCCCGTCGACCACCGGAGCACGCCGCCGCTGCCGGATCAGGCTGCGCTTCGCTGGGGACCTCCTCTGCGCCCCTTCTCGCCTCCCTCCTCGTGCCAGGGAGAGGAGCTCCCTCTTCCTCGTCGTCCTTAGGCTCGTCATCGCTCCGACGCCCGTTCCCAGCCCCGGCCGCCCTCTGCCTTGGACTCAGGTAGCAGCCATGCCCATGCTGCTGCCTTGCCTTGCTCGCGCCAGCCCTTTTTGTGATGCCTTGCTGCCAAGACCCGAGGCCTTTTGTGTTGCTCCGTTTGGATGCATCGAGTTCCTCTTCTACCTGTGTACGACTACGTGGATTCTCCAAGTACACCACCACCAAGTCCGCACGGGAGCCCGAACGACTACTTCCATGATGATGCGAGTACAAGTACCCCTTCGGATCGCCAAGTACATCTACGGCCGTGTACCACTACTTCCTCTACCGACGACCCCGGACATCTACGGCCGTGTACCACTACCGTCGTCGAAGACCGTCAAGTGTACAACTACCGTCGCGTGAATGACTACTTCCACGACGTCCGCGAACCACTACTTCCACTACCGTTGCGAGAACCACTACTTCCTCTACGAAACAAGTACCACTACTTCCACTACGAACTCGATCCGCCCGAAATGCACGCTTCGAAGGTATAACCCCGAGACGACCGCCGTGGACCGAATGCATGTTATATGAGATGCTCGAGTTTTGCACCGTGACCGAATTGTCTTTGCACGTTCCTCTATTGCCATGCCACCGTCCCGTGGGAACCCGGTAGTCGGGATCACCCCCACCATCTTGCATGACTCGCTCATGTCTCGCCCCCTTTTGCACCGGTATCTCCGTGAGCTACCGGAACCGATATGTTGCCGTGGCATCATTTTCGGATATGTTGCCGTGGCATCATTTTTGGATATGTTGCCGTGGCACCATTTCCTTTTCGCCGCCGTGGCACCCTTTTAGTTTCGCCGCCGTGGCACCCCTTTTGTTCCGCCATGGCGACAAATGCTTCATAACATGCTCATGTCAACATTTTCATAAAAATTGCATAAAACTTGCATATGTCATCCGCATCATGATAATAACAATTAAAATGTTTAAAATTGTTGTTTGCTTTAAATTGCTAAATGCATATGGGGATTTACCGGATTTGTTGTTTTTATATCCGGCCCCATTTAAATTGTTTAGATGGTATAGTTTTTGTTATGCTTCACCACTTGCCATGTTAACCAATATTTAATATTGTTGGGTACATAACCGAGAGAGAACTAAATAATTGATGTGGTGTTCCGTCAATATGCAACTCGTTGCATATTGGGCTCCATTTAACTTGTAGTTTTGTTTGTGCATATTGCCATGCCATGCTATTTAAACCGGACATGCATCATACTTGTTAGTGCATCATGCCATGATTATGCTTGTGTGTTTACCATGTTGTTTGCTTCTTTCCGGTTTGCTTCTCTCGTTAGCTTCGGTTTTGTTCCGGAGTTGTGAGGATTCGTTCGACTACGTCTGTTTGTCTTCTTCATGGAATCGTTCTTCTTCCTTGCGGGATCTCAGGCAAGATGATCATACCCTCGAAATCACTACTATCTTTGCTATGCTAGTTTGCTCGCTCTTTTGCTATGCCTATGCTACGATGCCTACCATTTGCTTGTCAGCCTCCAAAAATGCCATGAACCTCTAACCTTTGACACCCTTCCTAGCAAACCGTTGTTTGGCTATGTTACCGCTTTTGCTCAGCCCCTCTTATAGCGTTGCTAGTTGCAGGTGAAGTTGAAGATTTCTCCATGGTGAACAGGATTTTGGTTGGGATATCACAATATCTTTTATATTATTAATGCATCTATATATTTGGTAGAGGGTGGAAGGCTCGGCCTTATGCCTGGTGTTTTGTTCCACTCTTGCCGCCCTAGTTTCCGTCATACCGGTGTTATGTTCCCGGATTTTACGTTTCTTACGCGGTCGGGTGATTTATGGGACCCCCCTGACAGTTCGCTTTGAATAAAACTTGTCCAGCAAGGCCCAACTTTGGTTTTACCTTTTGCCTCACCACCACCTATATTTCCCTTGGGAGTAATTAACCCAAGGGTCATCTTTATTCAGCCCCCCCGGGCCAATGCTTGTCTAAGTGTTGGTCGAAACTAGAGCGCTTTGCAGCGCCACCTCAAGGAAACTTGAGGTCTGGTTTTAGTTGTACGGACTGCTCATCCGGTCGTGGCCTGAGACGAGATACGCGCGGCTACTATCAGGATGTCGGCACGCCGGGAGGTCTTGCTGGTCTTGTTTTACCATTGTCGAAATGTCTTGATGTACCGGGATACCGAGTCTGATCGGAGTGCCTCGGGTGAAGGTCTATTCCTTCGTTGATCGCGAGAGCTTGTCATGGGCTAAGTTGGGACACCCCTGCAGGGTATAAACTTTCGAGAGCCGTGCCCGCGGTTATGTGGCAGATGGGAATTTGTTAATGTCCGGTTGTAGAAAACCCGAAGTTGACCTTAATTAAAATACATCAACCGCGTGTGTAACCGTGATGGTCTCTTTCCGGCGGAGTCCGGGAAGTGAACACGGTGTTGGAGTTATGTTTGACGTAGGTTGCTATAGGATCACTTCTTGATCATACTTTTATCGACCGTGCTTTGCCTTCTCTTCTCGCTCTCATTTGCGTATGTTAGCCACCATATATGCTAGTCGCTTGCTGCAGCTCCACCTCATGCCTTTACCTTACCCATAAGCTTAAATAGTCTTGATCTCGCGGGTGCGAGATTGCTGAGTCCTCGTGGCTCACAGATACTTCCAAAACCAGTTTGCAGGTGCCTATGTTACCGAGCAGGTGACGCAACCAAGCGCAAGGAGGAGCTCGATGAAGATCTTGCCCTTTGTGTTGTTCTGTTCTAGTTGATCAGTAGTGGAGCCCAGTTGGGGTCGATCGGGGGACCTTTGTCGCATTTGGGGTTCTTCTTTTATTTTGGTTCCGTAGTCGGACCTTGATTGTATCTGGATGATGTAATGCTTTATTCATGTAATTGTGTGAAGTGGCGATTGTAAGCCAACTATGTATCTTTGTCCCTTATGTATTACATGGGTTGTGTGAAGATTACCTCACTTGCGACATTGCTTTCAATGCGGTTATGCCTCTAAGTCGTGCTTCGACACGTGGGAGATATAGCCGCATCGAGGGCGTTACAGGAGGGGTCCAAGGTGGTGTTTGAGGAAATGTCGTCGGTACTGAAAAGTTTACTAGGCGGGAGTAAAATGGCGGGGCTAATAAAAGTTTGGATCAAGGGATTGAAGCAGAGCAGGGCGGGAGTAAAATGCCGGGGCTACTGAAAATTTGATCTACTAATTGAAGCAGAGTGGGAGTAATAGTCATCGCACACGGCCCAGACATACTAATCGTGTGCTCTCAAACAGAAAAACCATATACGTGGACGCGGGTAGATATTTTTGAGATTGCGAGGGAGTAGATATTTTTGAGAGGGGCAGAGCACGGCACACGGGTAGTCCTAGGGAACCGTGTCTATTTCATACCCGATCGCACACAGTTGATGCGTCCGACTCATATGCTTTTTATAAATTTGGCAAACAGAACACGGGAATGGGTCAGAACACGAACACACTTGCATCTGGACCAAATATACATATGAAAAGGGTGGTTTGATGTTCAAATACCAAATGCACAATTTTGATGTGGCACCTGTCGCACAAAGCGCACATTATTATTGCTAGCCACCCCCCCCCCCCAAACACACACACACACACACACACACACACACACACACACACACACACACACACTTCATGTTGCCGGGAGGGGAATCCTAGCTATGAACGCATGCCCCCAAATAGCTAGGTCTGACATCTCAGCGTACCGCAACACAAAACCGAAAGGAGTACATCAAAGACCCCTCCCCCCTTTGCTTCCGATCTAATGTGGAGCATGTGCGGGCCCACAGATGTGTTCTTCTGGCATTACCAAATCACAAATTTGATGTGGCACATGTGCATCACAAATTAACCGGGCATCCCCGACCCCACAGAGGTTCATCTAGTAAGAAGTAGTATTGTGCCCCCTCCCCCCTTTGCTCCGTTCAAATGTGGTACCGTGTGCGGGCCCACAGATGTGTTCTTCTGGTGTTATTAAATCACAAATTTGACGTGGCACATGTGCATCAAACAATTAACCGGGCATCCCCGACCCCACGGAGGTTCATCTAGTACGAAGTAGTATTGCCCCCCCCCCCCCCACACACACAAACACTTTGAGTCGGTGGGGGGCATCTCACCCAGGCGTATTGTAAGACTAACCAAGAAGAATCACCACCTTGGTCGTATAACCTCTCTTGTTTGTTGGGTCAAAGTCATGCATTGACGTTCCACACACGGCCCCACAAAATAGGCTAGTTTTTCGCTGATAACCACTCGAGGGAGTGCCTGAAGACAACCACTACGTGCATGTGGCCCAAACATATGTATGAAGTGTCATGTGGTGTTTGAATATACCCAATGCACAACTTTATGTGGCTACATGCTTTTGGAACCAGAAAGTGCCCACACGGAGCGAGGGTTCACGATGCATAGTATACTACATATATATAGGGATTCATGTGTAGGTGAGGCCTTGAACTTAGGTCTCGAATCTCACCATGATAGGCGTACGACTATACGGTAACGCGAACCAAGAGAAGAAGAATCCACCCTGGTAACCGCTCTCGTGTTGTTGGTTGAAGCGATGGAAGTCCAGGCAGGCCATGAATATATAGGCCATCGATGATAACCAAGCGAGGGAGAGTGTTCAAAGACAACAACTGCATGTATATATGTGCCCCAAAATATGTATGGACATGCGTGATGCATGCATATATGTTTGAATACCAAAAGCACAACATTTTGATGTGGCGCATGCATGCATTGAAAAACACACAGTCCCCACACAGATCTGCTTCATGATGTGTCGCGTGCTTGCCCCCCCCCCCCACACACACACACTTTGACCCGGCGGGAGGGATTCGTGCATACACATGCGTGCGAAGTATATATATAGTTGCATGTATCGAACCGTATAAGACGAACCAAAATTTAGTCCCCTCCTAATTATAAGTAAAATTAACCTCTATCGCTATCAATCGAAGTGAATGACCAAGCAGGCACACAGAGATGGACGAACATCTTGCTGATAACCCTATGAGTGAGTGCTAGAGGACAACTGCCATCGCTTGCTTGTGGGCCAAATACATGTATGGACATGTGTGGTTGTGATGTTTGAATACCTAATACATATGCAGAACTTTGATGTGGCACTGACCTCGGAAACCTTTAAGTCCCCCACACAAACCGAGGTTCACGTAGTATATATATATGTTACCCTCTCCCCTCTTCAACGCGTAATATATACTCCTACGTACCGTAACACAACCCGAAAATAAACCTCCTTGTTCATCAAATTACCTTTCTCATTGTGTCATATATTAGATGGACGATGACCTCGCAGGCCCATGGAGGGAAGAGTTGCAGGCGAATGAGTGACAACCATCGTCTCCACATTGCCCAATGTGTTGGTGATGTTTTTAATACCCAATATGCACAAATTCTTTGCAGCACCTGCCTCAGAAACCAAAAAGTCCCCACACAGAGCAAGATCGATTGATGATGTGTGTGTAGTATATATGTGCTGCCCCGGCCCCTACTCCCCTCTTCGACGCATACTATATACTCCTACCGCAACACAACCCAAAAAGAAACCTCCTTGCTGGGTCAAAGTGATGGAGGACAACCTCGCGGGCCCATAGATGGAAGCATCGCACGCGAGTGAGTGTCATATATGACGCGTAGTATTGTCCCCGGCCACCCTCTTCAACGCGTACTATATATATACTCCTAGCATACATATAACAAAAACCAAAAAATGACCATCCTTGTTGGTCAAATTAACCACTCTCATCGCATGTCATAGTGCTGGACGGCGACCTCGCGGGCCCACACAAGTGAGTGTCCTAGGACCACTGCGTGCATGTGGCCCAAAGATGCATGTCAAACTTTTTCTGCAGCGAACATGCGACCAAAGGAGTTTAGTGTTGAAAAATGAAAAAAATAGATAACATCTATCCATTTTTTATACATTGATTGATTTCCCAGGGATTTAAATGTGCAAAAATCAAATTTGATCTACATGAGACCCGTGATAGTGCACGAAAATGGATTGCAAAATCATATGTGTACGTGTCCCTGGGTGCATGTTTAGTCCCCATGCAAGAAATTTCCAACATCTAGAACCTTGATTTTAAAATCCAATAAATCCAAAACTAAGTTGAAATTCATGGAACTTATCGTGGTGTCATATGGACACCAATAGACTGTGATATTTTTTTCAAATTTGAGACAAGTTTTGATATAATCTTCTTACATATAGGAAATTATAAATAATTATCAACCAATATTCCAAATGAAATCTTTATTCAAACCGTCTGCTTTAGACCAACAAAATGTAAGTGCAGTGCTTCGGTTAACCAATAAAGCGGCAGAGTTAATCAACAAAAAGGAAAAATCAATATAATACGTGCCGCACACACGTCCCATGTGCCGTATGAGCACGCGTGAGTTGACGAGATGCATGCTAGCAGGCAGAACGAGAGGCCGAGGCATGTGTGTGTTCGCTACGCACTCACCATGGTGCGTGCTTGTAGCTGTGTGAAATGACGGTAGGCGTTCCAGTAGTCCGCTGCGCAGGCTCACCGGGAGGCGAGCCAGCACTTTGACCGCTGCCCTCCTCGCTCCCGCTGCTCCATATTAAGGGCGTGCCCGATCCGCGGCCACACACCCAGTCCACAATTGTCACCGCTGCATGGAGTGTATTAGGATTTTGCCAAAGTGCACCATCGGCTGGTGAAGCACCCGCGCAATGCGTGAAGCTGGGCGCAGAGGTTGTTGTCGCCACCGACCAGGTCTCACGCGGGCAGCAGCACGACCTTGACTTGATTGCCGTCGTCGTGCCTCCCTAGCCGGAGCCGAAGGTCCGTAGCTACTCCGGCAACAACTCGGACTCCGACGGAAAACCGGTTAGCCCCCCCCCCCCTTTTGTTGGGAACAAAAACCCTTGGTTATGTTCACCCAGTCCATGAAATCAGAGTAAGATTCGTTAGATCCGTGTAGTGTATTGATGGTTTGAATGGTATCTATGGTTAGTGATTAATTGTTTGTTCTGTACAAACAATTTTTTTGCCAATAATCTGACTAGGGTTAGCGTGTGTCGGTGTCAAAACCGGCAGATCTCGGGTAGGGGGTCCCGAACTATGCGTCTAAGGCTAATGGTAACAGCAGGCAGGGGACACGATGTTTTACCAAGGTTCGGGCCCTCTCGATGGAGGTAATACCCTACTTCTTGCTTGATTTATCTTGATGATATGAGTATTACAAGAGTTGATCTACCACGAGATCATAGAGGCTAAACCCTAGAAGCTAGCCTATGATTATGATTGTTGTTGTCCTACGGACTGAACCCTCCGGTTTATATAGACACCGGAGGAGGCTAGGGTTACACAGAGTCGGTTACAGAGAAGGAAATCTACATATCCGAATTGCCAAGCTTGCCTTGCACGCAAAGGAGAGTCCCATCCGGACACGGGACGAAGTCTTCAATCTTGTATCTTCATATTCCAATAGTCCGGCCAAAGTATATAGTCCGGCTGTCCGAGGACCCTTAATCCAGGACTCCCTCAGTAGCCCCTGAACCAGGCTTCAATGACGATGAGTCCGGCGTGCAAATTGTCTTCGGCATTGCAAGACGGGTTCCTTCTCCGAATACTCCATAGAAGATTTAGAACACAAGGATCGTGTCCGGCTCTGCAAACAAATTCCACATACCACCGTAGAGAGCACAATATTCCACAAATCTAATTTGTTGATTGCTTTTCATAGCGTGACGTCACATCATGGCCCAATTTTTTTTCGAACTATTTTTCACAACCAGCCACTACACGTAATGCGAGGCGGTTCTATTGGCACGTCTTGTTGAAGAAGAGATTGTGTTCCCCTTATCACGGGATTCTCATCAATACAGGTGTGGGTAACCCAACCGTGTTTGTTTAATATGACTCCTTGATTTTAGGCAAGTCCCAAACAGTCACGCGGGGGACGCTTGATATTTGTCCTCTTTATAAAGGGGCCAAGGCATGTCCTTTTCTTCCCACGCTTGATCCTTCCCCTCCCAAACCTCGAGTTCCAACACCCAAGGCTTAAGCTAAGCTCTTCGGACCTTCAACCATGTCCGGATCCCACCATCAATGCCGGTTGATGGCCTCCTCCATCACAGAGGAGGACGTCCAGAAACTTAGGGAGGCTAGGTATCTCACCGCCGAGATTCCGCATAGGCTACCTGCTCAAGGGCAGGTCGTCCCCACTCCCGAATCGAACGAGAGTGTTGTTTTTATCTCCCACTTTCTTCGAGGGCTAGGTTTTAGCACTGATCCCTTCATGAGAGGGCTCATGTTCTACTACGGACTAGATTTCCACGATCTACCTTCGATTCCGTCCTTCACATCTCGTAGTTTATCGTCGTGTGTGAAGCCTTCCTCCGCATCACCCCCACTTCAGCCTATAGCTCAAGACCTTCAATGTGAGGCCGAGGGTGATCGACAGGTGTCACGCGGAGTGCGGAGGCGCTATAATAAGCAAAGGAGCCGACGCCCAATGGCCAAAGGGTTCTTTCGCAGAAACTTATGATTTATGGCAGCGGGAGTGGTTTTATATCACCGCTCCCTGAGGTACAAAGTGGATGGCTGCTCCAGCATTCCGCTCGGGCCCTCCACCACAACTGGCGTCATGGGTCAACAAGGGGCTGGACTGTGGGCCGATTAACGACGTGCTGACATTGCAAAGCCGCATCCGAGACCTTCTCAAGAGGGATGTCAGTCTTGTCAAGATAATGCAAGTGATGCTGCTTCATCGAGTCCTGCCCTACAAATGTCGTCCTCTCCGTATGTGGGAGTTCAACCTGGAAGGACCACAAACCGTTCAACAATTCTTCAGCATGACGCTCAAAGAGATGTATGGGTCATTCTTCGGATCACGAATAAAGTGTTCAGACACCACCAAGGACGCGGGTCTCAATTGCAACCGTTTGGATACCCAGGTAAGTACTTCTGCTACCGAACACACCATCCTTTATGTTTATTATAACATCATTCTAAAAAATTTCTCTCTGCCAGGACTGGCTAAGGAAGGCGGAGAGGATTAGGTGTTCGGCCCCTCTTCCCGAAGGCTCGCCGGATCCTTTGTTGACCAGGATGCTTGAGCGTGCGCCGTATCAGGTGCCATCAGGAGAGGACGAGGGGAGGAATAGAGAAGCCACAGGTGGGCCTCATATTTTACACATCCAAATTGGGGGAGTAAGCGCCTCCACGAAGGAGGATAATCGGGAAGGGGAACCTAAAATCCCCTCTCCTCAACGTAAGAAAAGGGCCGCCTCCAAAGATTTGGAAACGGAGGCTTCTAAATGAGGGAAGAGAACCTCGCCAAGGGGCCCTGCCCCCGAGGGCATTCTTGCCGCACAACACCCGCAAGGGGGCCAGCCCTCCACCGAGCCGTAAGTAAAAGAGTACTTTGGTAAATATACCTCATTTTGTCTCTGAGGATAATGACCGAAACATATTTGTTGCAGTCCGGCTCGTAGCCCTTCTCCATAGAGTTCGTCCTTGGGGGATCTTCCTTTGGAGATGAAGGAGAGTGAGACGCCTCCCACTGCCTCCCCGTCACATGGGGCGGACGACCCCGAGGTGTCGTCACGGAGGATTTCTCCTAATCCACCAAGGCCAGAAGTTGACACTTCGGCTGCCCAGAGTCTGGAATATCCGGCTCCCAAAGAGAGCTTTAGGAGGAGTCCGGGATTGTCCGGCACACAGCCGGACACACTAATGGGCCTTCTGGAGCGAGCGGCCATCTCAGAGATGCATCATGCATTAATGGGTACGGTGGTTGAGAGGATTTCATCCGCGAAAAGCGGTTTGAATGAAGCTTTTATGAGTCTGCTGAGAGGCTTTGAGGTACGCAAAAAATGTATTTTTGATGGTACCGCACATGCTAAGTGTGCTCTGTATAGATAGTAGCCCCTGAGACTCTGGTTACCATCAACGTGGTGAACAGAGGATCATAATCTCTGGTAATAAGCGCGCTGCTTTATGTGCAGGTGGCTGAGGGTCTGGCGGCTGACCGATCTGCTGATTTTGCTGAACTAAAGCGACAGCTTGACGTGGCCGATGCCGACATCGTGCTGGTTAACAAGAAGTTTGACGAGGCCCTGGGTATGTATATTCAGCTTGTCAGCAAATGTTTAAGAGGAGCATGATACTATTATCTATAATATGTTGTGACTGCAGATGGAGCTTGTCGGGGGTTGGGAGCGACATATGCCAAAGGATGGCTTATCATGGTGGGGGCGAGTAGAACGTCGCTGGTGCCTGGAAATGGGATGAGGCGAAGACATGCACACCGGCGGATCTTACCCAGCTTCAGGGCTCTCCGAGGAGATAACACCCCTACTGCTGCTCTGCGGGGTCTCCACATGGTCACTAAGGCAAAGTGAGTACAAGGTTGCTCCTTGAGCTATTTCTGGAGGTAGGAGAAGGCAAGGCTAGCCCTCTTCTCCCTATATGATCTGGTCTAGTGCTAATGGGTTCGAACCCTTTGCATGGGTGCCCTGGGGGGTTTATATAGGCCTACCCCCCAGGCGTACAATGGTAAAACCGGCTGGGCGTGGGTCCCAGCCGTCTGTCTCTCAGGCCGCCGTCTTCTCCGCCGACTACTGGGGCCCGCCGACTGGTGGGTCCCGCCAACTTGCCTGGTACGGGGCCGACAGCCCTTGCCCGCCGCGGGCGGGTCTTGCCGGCTGCAGATTACTGTAGCCGTGCTTCTAATGACGCTGGCTCGGTCATGGGGTCACGGCAATAGTGCCGCCGCCTGACGGGCGATCACTGTTGCCATTCCCCATCGTATCTGGTTAATGGCGTGTGGGGCCCATGGGAGGGGCCGGACGACTCCTGGGGGCCGACTCCCAATGGGTCCGTCTTCGTGGCGCTCTTGCCGTCTTCAGTTCTCTCGTTGACTGGTGGGTCCGCCGTCTCTGGGTCGTACAGACAGGCCGCCGTGGGCACAGGGCCCCGCCCCCAAGGGCTGATGTCAGGGCCAGCATGGCAACAGTGCCGCGCCGGACGGAGATCTCCGCCGGTATGGCGCACTGTGGCCATGCCTGCCTTAATTAAAAGGGTGGTTGGAGTCGCAGGCCGACTCCCTATGATCGGCCTCTCTGTAAGTCGCCGGCCAGGAGTCGGCTCGTCTTGGAGTCGCCTCTGTGACTCGACTCATCTTGGAGTCGCCTCGGGGACTCGGCTCGTCTTGGAGTCGCCTCGGGGACTCGGCTCGTCTTGGAGTCGCCTCTGGGACTCGGCTCATCTTGGAGTCGCCTCTGGGGCTCGAGGGGCGCGGCCTGCCCCGATGTCTTGAAAGGTTCTGGGACTCGGGTTGGCCTACCCGTGGCGCATTACTCCAACAGTAGTCCCCGAAGCTGGTGAGGCTCCGAGGGTGACGTGTCGTGGGGCCTCAATAGTTTCACTCTTTGGTGGTGGAATTTGTGTCTTGCTCGCCGTCTTCCTTCAAGCCGACTATCTGGAGTCGGACTCGCAGTGAGCCGTCTTGCCCCCTGAGGAGTTTGAACGGCGCGGCGGGAACCAGGCGGCGTGCCTGACACGCTTCCCCGCGGCCCCTTGCCGCGGACCCGTCGCACGGCGCCACGCGGTAGGGACAGTCTGCTCACCCACGCGCGCGACGGGACAGGCCGTCGGGCGGGGCCCGCCACTACCGCGCCTCGGCCCGCGAACGGATCCGTTGCGGCCATGCGGACGGTTGGGTTTCCCATGTCGTTACTACGCGCAGTAACTTCGTGGGGTAAATCGTGGGGGGCGCGGGGTCTCGCGCACAGTTAATCCCACGCCCGCCCCATCGGCTTCTCAGCCTACGGGCCTATAAATAGGCGGGGGGAGCGGGACGGCGAAACACGCGCACCCATTCTTCCCCGCTCACCTGCATCCTCTTGCCTTTCCTTCTTCTCACCGTCGTCGCACCAAGCTGCGCCGCGCCCGCAGTGATGAGTTCCTCCTCCGCCGCCGCGGCCCCTGCCGTGCGCTCCGACGTGTGGGACGGATCCGAGGTGGACGACGACCTCATCGAGCTCCTCCGCAAGACGCGTCGGCTCCCCGGCGCGCACCTGGTGCAAGCCCGTGCCGTGCCGGCGAGGGAAATAAGACCGGCGCCAGAAGAGGGCGAGCGGGTCATATTCCGCTCGCACCTCATGCGCGGCCTGGGGCTGCCGGCGAGCGGCTTCTTCCGCTCCTTCTTCGAGTTCAACGGGCTCCAGCCGCACCACCTTACTCCGAACACGGTGGTGGTGCTGGCTGCCTTCGCCACCCTGTGCGAGGGTTTTCTTGGCGTTCTCCCCACCATCGAGCTGTGGGGAGAGTTCTTTCAATCCAAACTCGGCACGCACATCGCCGGCATACCTGCTCAGTGTGGCGCCTTCATCGTGATGCGAAGGTCGACCGCCGACAATCCATTCCCCTCCATTGCGCTGATCAAGTCGGTGAAGATGTGGCAGTGGTCGTACTTCTACGTGAAGAACGTCGCCCCGGAAGGTGACTGGGTCAACCTGCCGCCCTACGAAGCCGGCGCGCCGACTGTGAGGCTTCCCAGCTGGTCCCACCGGGCCAAGACGCTGACTCCCGCAGGTGTCGCCGCCGTCGCGCGACTCCGAGTGCTGACGCAGTCGGAGGGCCTGGTTGGGGCCAACTTGCTGGCCGCCTTCGTGGCGCGCCGAGTCCTCCCGCTCCAAGGCCGACCTCATATGATCTGTCAGATGAGCGACCACCGAGACCCGAGTCGGATGTGCACCAGGAACATGCCCCACGCGGAGGTGGCGAACATGGTGAACCACATCGCGAACTGCGAGCTCGCGGCGGATTGGTAGTTCGGCAAAGAGCCGTACTCGCGCACCAACCCCCCGCCAGTGGTAAGTCGTATTTTTGTTCTTCTGTTTTTCCTTGTAGCCGAATCCGACTTCTGATACTCTTGGTTTCTTCGAGTCAGAACCCCCTTATCCAGCCTGCAACCGGCGCCATGGGACTGCCCCGCGAGTTCGCTCCCGATCGAGCGGAGAGCGATATTAACGACCCCGACTTGGGGGCGGCGGCAATGGAGGCCGACGCCGAAGGCGGAGGAAGAGGAGCGGAAGGCAGCTTCAGGCCCTCGGCGACCTTCGCCGACTGGCCAGACGACGATGCCGAAGGGGAAGTCGCCCCGCGCCGCCAATCGAAAGCTGGCCATCCAGGCGCGAGTTCCTCCGCCGGCTTGGCCAGCCAAGTCGGCGGGAAGAAGCGCCGGGCCGGGCCGAGTTCGCTCGGCGGCCGGCCGAAGAAGTTCAAGGGGGCGGCCGCCGCGACCAAGCGGGAGGAGGCGGTCGCGAAGGCCAACCGCTTCCGCAAGGAAGTGAAGAAGCCGCCGCTAATCTCTGCATAAGTGTCCTCCGTCTTGTTTTCTTTTGATGGATATCTTCCGAGTCTTATATACTCCTTCTTTGCTTCAGGGCCCCCTTTCCCTTGAGAGGGTCGCTGTCCCCTCCGTCATGGGGTCGGCCGAGACGTCCGCCAACACTCGGCGGATTGACCCCGCCGCCGATATCCGAGAGGCGACAGAGCGAAACGCGCGGGAGAAGCGCGACGAGGAGGAGGCCGACCCCCTGGAGAAGGCGGAGGCCGAGAAGGCGGCGGCCTCCGCCCAGAAGAAACTGGAAGAGGCCAAAGCTGCCGTCGCGGCAAGACAGCGGGCTGAGGAGACCGCGCACCGCCAGTCGGTGTTGCTCGTCATCCCGCTGAACTCCGCACCGCTGCCTCCAAAGTTCACGGGGCAGACTGGAGAAGCCGGCGGGGAGAACCCCATCATGGAGAAGGACGGTGGCGAGGCCTCCGCGTCGGGCACGGCCATGCCGCCACCGCCGCCTCCGCCGCCGTCTGGGAGTGCGCATGGCAAGCAGCCGGTAGGCCCGCCAGTGCCGCCGACTAAGGAGGAGGCCATGGCGAAGATGCTCCTTCAAGTCGCCTCACCGGCGCGCCGCCGCCTTGAGAAGGCGATTTCGGCGCCACGCCCCTTGGAAGCCGGCATCGCCAGCTCAGCCATCCCAGATGCCGAGGCGACAAGCGCCGCGCCTACTGGGTGGGTGCGAGGAGGCAGCGATGGCCCGCTGAACCAGGCGCTCCTGGATGTCCAGGCGAAGCTGCGAGCTGAGGGCGAGGCCATCCAGGGCTGCACCAAGGCGCATCTGGCATTGCGAGCAGCTATTCGGGTATGTTTTCTTCTTTGACTTTGTCTTTTTTCGCTCTTCTCTGTGGGGGCGCGCCAGCGCACCCACTGGGTGTAGTCCCCGAGTTTCGGGCCGGCTGCTGGGCAGGCGGCCCGGAACTCAATCTGGCGAGTTCCTCATAATTGTCTTTGCCTAAAATACTTGCTGCAGGAATATCACAACCTCTGTGTCACTGCCTTCAACCGCAACGTTGAGCAGCTGGGGAAGTGGACTGCCGACTTGTCGGAGAGCCGGAGTAAGTCCTTCTTCTTTTTCTTGGGGGCGCACTGGCGCACCCGTGGGCTGTAGTCCCCAAGATTCGGGCCGACTGCTGAGCAGTCGGGCCGGATCTTCCAGGCAACCTTCTTCGTTGACGACTTAACGTCCTTTTCCTTTGTTCTTCAGAGGCCAATGCCGCTCTTCAGGAGCGGTTGGGCGAAGCCAACACCGCCCTACGCGCCAAGGAGGAGGAGTGCGGCAAGCTCGCCACAGAGCGCGACCTGCTGGCCGCGCAGCTGGCGGAGCAGAAGGAGCTGCTTAAGGCGGCACAGGACGAGGCGGAGAAGAGAGAGACTGCCCTCATGGCCGAGTTCGAGAGCGAGCGCTCCTCCTGGACCGACAAAGAGGCGATGCTGACCTCCGGTTTCCACGAGATCGAAGACATCGTCGACGGTGAGTTTCTTTGCTTTCTTTCTTTGAGCCGCCGACTGTGAGTCAAGCCGACTCCTGACTCTTTCTCTTGCTTCTTTTTGCTTTGGCAGACTTCTTCCCCGGCCACTCGCAGGCGGTCACTCGAGCCATCGAGGCTGATCGCAAGGCGCGGAGGGCAAATGGCGAGGAGATCACCGCCAACGCCCCCCTGACCATCGACGAGCAGCTCCTGAGCATCGAGACTCGTCTACGGCCGGCCCATCAGCTGCTGCGCCGTCTTCAATGCGCCGGTGCTCAGGCAATTGCCGCCCTATGGCCGGGCATGCCGGCCCTACGCACTCCCAGTCGGACTGCCGACTGGCTGGAGGTCGCAGCTGGCTGTCTTGAGGCTTGGAAGGGTTCCTCGGCCTGGGGGCCCGGGCTGGAGCGCGCCGGGCCTTGGAATTCGTCAAGGCTTGGTATCCGGGGCTGGACCTGGACCGGCTGGCCGCGTTCCGGTCAGAGGCCCAGGCCGAGCTGGTGGCTGTGGAAGGCTCCCTCGTCGAGCGTGCGGCGGCGATTGCCGACTACACTGACACCAGCGTCTTCGTTCCTGAGCGGGTGGCGAACGGCGAGGAGGTGCCACCGGAGTGGTTCGGGATGAACCCGGACTACGACGAGCACTCGGCGGAGGTGATCGGCTCCAGCGCCGAGGAGGAAGACGAGGCGGAGGACGGAGGCGAGACGGAGGCGCCAGAAGATGGAGCGGACGACCAGCCTCAGCTCGACCGCGCCTCCAGCAATGAGCCATGTCTGATTGAGCCGGCCGCCGCCAGAGACGATCAGGCTGAGACTGCCCGGCCGGCTGCTCCGGCGCCTGACACCATCGTCTCCACCAACCCTCTGAACCCGTCTGCCGCTTCTTAGGCTGCCGTCTTGCCTTTATTTTACCTGCTTTAGTAGTCCTTGAAAGAACTTGTTAATTTGCACAATTCCACCCGCGGGGTGTATTTTGAACTTGGCCAGAGGCCTATGTTATGTAAATATCTATCCGATTTCTATCTTTCCTTGCTCGTTGCTCTTTTGGCTTTTCCCTTTGCCGCCTTCCCACAGTCGCCGCTTTGCCAGACGGACAACCGCTCTGCGGACTGCCGCTGGGTCAAATGCTTGGCTACTTTAGGGAAGGCAAGTACTTGGCCCTTTTTTAGAGTCCTTTAACATGTTGGATAGAAGACAACAAGCCGACTATTCAAGAGTCGGCTCTGCGAAGAGAGGCTGGAAGCCAGCTTGGGCTATGCTTATGCTTTGAGTCCTTAGCCATTTTTTCGTGTGGGCGCTCATTCTTCCTTACTCTCTGCCCACCAACAGTCGCTCTACAAGCTGCGGCTTCTGACAGGAGACGGCTTAAGCGCTGCACACTACTTGTCCGACTGCAGGAAGCATTTCATAGCGCAAGACGGCGAGTCCCCGGGCCGACTAGTCGATCCCGGTGCCAAACGGCATAATAAGGAGTAGCATACTCAAAGGCATAATTCTTATCATACAGATAACAAAAAGGGCAGTCCCCGAGCTCGTCTTGGGGGGCCCACAGTCTCGGTACTTTAATACAAAGGATAGCATGGTACATACTGCATCAACTGTAAAATCTTCGCAGAAGATTTGCGTTCCATGGCCGTTCCGACTCTTTGCCGGAGTCGTCCCTCTTACGTTCTCGGGTCTTCTGGGCGTCGATTAGATAGTAGGAGTCGTTTCCCAGCACTTTGCTGATGATGAAGGGGCCTTCCCAAGGCGCCGATAGCTTGTGCTGGCCGGCTGTTCGCTGGATCAGTCGGAGCACAAGGTCGCCCTCTTGGAAAGATCTCGGCTTGACCTTCCTGTCGTAGTATCGGCGCAGACTCTGCTGGTAGATGCTAGACCGGCTGAGTGCCAACAGCCGGCCCTCTTCCAGCAGATCGACGCCATCTTGACGTGCTTCTTCTGCTTCCTCTTGAGTGTACATGGTGACTCGCAGAGAGTCGAATTCTACGTCCGTCGGGATGACGACCTGTAACGCCCCGGATACGACTTTCCATATTCGTAACTCCAACTCTTGCCTTTTCCGGAGATGCGATATGTTTATTTCCTTCGTGGTTGGGTTTTTGTTTTTGTTTTGCATTTTTTTTTGTTTTGTTCATGTCTTGCATCTTTTGCATTGCATCATGTCATCATGCCATCATGTCTTTTCTTTTCTTCTCAACTAAATAAATCGTATGGATCTTCGGTCCATTTAAATTGAGGGAATTCACATGGTGAGTTCTCTTTATAATATATCCTCCCGATATTAGTGGAGCTATTATAAAATAATCCATTCTTTGGAATCACCATAACACACTTGCAAAATCCCAATGCCCTTTATTATTTCATTTTTTTTGGCCCCTAACTTTGCCATATATCCTTTCGTCATTTTCCGGAGCTCCACCTAAATTCTCAACATTTTTGGACTCTTCTAAATCCTTGCCCTTGTTCAAACCTTTTGAATTAAATTCAAATGCCTTTGAATTTAGTTCTTGCATTCTTGCCCACTCCATTTTCCTTGGAACAAGCATATTTTTACGAGTCCGTAAAAATTTATCCCCATGTCCAAGTTCTTTCCAAAGCCTCTCTTTCTTTTCTTCTCTCTATTTCTATTTCTGATAAAATATGTAAATTAGAGAGAGAGTAAGATGCAGCCCAGCAGCCAGGCCGGCCTGTTTCCCCGCGGCCCAATTGCTCCTGGAGGCCCAGCCGCCCCAGCTCTAACCCTAGCCGCCAGGGAGTCGATCCCCTCTGCCTCCACGCTCTCTCCCATCGATCTCCCCCCCCCCCAGCGCCGCCAGAGAGCATCCGCTCCCTCGATCCCATCTCCCTCCTGCCCGATCCCTATCTCTCCCTCTCGCTCGCTCAGCCCGCGCCGATTCCCTCAGCGCCGCCGGCCACCAGGGAGATGCCGCCCCGCGCCCTGTCTTCCTCCTCGCCCGCCTCCTCGTCTACCCGGTGAACCGCCTCGTCGGCTCCGTCGCCAGGGGAGGAGCCCCTCGAACCCGGGCCAGTTCTGCTGATTCGCCGTGGCCGTGGAGCTCGCCGGCGTCGTCCTCGTGCCGTCCAGCCTCGGTGACCCCTCCTGGACTAGCTGCACCGCGCCGCCCTGCCATGGATGCCCCGTGGACGCCGAGCTCCTCCGCATCTCCCCTGCCTCGACCCTGCTTCGCCTCTGCACCGCGCCGTCCTGTCGACCCGGTGCGTCCTCGCGTCCCCCTTCCTCGTCCCGCACCCGAGCCGTCCCCGTGCTGCCGCTGGCCACCACCATCACCTCCTTGCTGCTGGCCACCCGAGGCCCCTGGTGTTGTTTCGTTTCGGGTCATCAAGACCAACAAGTTCGCCTACACGGCCTCTTCGGATGCACTGAACGTATACGACAAGTGTACCTCTACATCCTGGAACGCCAAGTACATGGATTCGCCAAGTTCGTCTACATGCGTGTACCACTACCGTCGCTGAGGACCCATGCAGCGCAAGCACCAAGTTCCACTACTGTTGACCCCGAAGCCCTCGGATCCGTCAAGTCCGAAGATGCAAGTCCCACTCCGAACCATGTACGACGATCGTCGCCAAAGACCCGTGTAACGTGAACGTGAACGACTACCGTCGCGTGAACCACTACTTCCCTCGACGATTCGTTCCGCCCGAAATGCACGCTTCGAAGGTATAACCCGAGACGACCGCGATGAGATGCCCTTGCATGTATGAGATGTACCACTTGTTTGCACCGTGTCCGAATTGTCACTCGTTTCCATGCCACTATCCCGTGGGAACCTGGTAGCTGGGATCACCCCACCATCTCTAGCATGTTCCGCACATCAGCATGCTTCCTTTTGCACCGGTATCTCCATGAGCTACTGGAACCGGAATGTTGCCGTGGCACCATTTCCGTTGTAGTTGCCGTGGCACCCCTTTCGTTCCGCCACGGTGATAAATGCTTCATAACATACTTATGTCAACATTTTCATAAAAATTGCATAAACTTGTTTATGTCATCCGCATCATGATAACAACATTTAAATGTTTAAATTGGTTGTTGCTTTAAATTGCTAAATGCATATGGGGATTTACCGGATTTGTTGTTTTTATATCCGGCCCCATTTAAATTGTTTAGATGGTATAGTTTTTGTTATGCTTCACCACTTGCCATGTTAACCAATATTTAATATTGTTGGGTACATAACCGAGAGAGAACTAAATAATTGATGTGGTGTTCCGTCAATATGCAACTCGTTGCATATTGAGTTCCACTTAATTTGTAGTGTTGTTTGTGCATATTGCCATGCCATGCCTCATTAAACCGGTCATGCATCATACTCGCTTGTGCATCATGCCATGTTCAGGTGTTGGTTGTTTACTATGTTGTGTGTTTCTTTCCGGTGTTGCTTCTTCGGGTTGTTTCCGTTATCATCGCGTTTGTGAGGATTCGTTCGACTCCGCCCGTTCGTCTTCTTCATGGACTCGTTCTTCTTCCTAGCGGGATTTCAGGCAAGATGACCGCTACCCTGGATCTCACTACTATCATTTCTATGCTAGTTGCCTCGTTCTTTCGCTATGCTGCGCTACCTATTACCTGTTTGTCCAGCCATCCCATATTGCCATGAACCTCTAACCTTTGACACCATTCCTATGCAAACCGTTGTTTGGCTATGTCACCGCTTTGCTCAGCCCCTCTTATAGCGTTGCTAGTTGCAGGTGAAGTTGAAGATTGCTCCATGGTGGACAGGATTTTGGTTGGGATATCACAATATCTCTTATATTATTAATGCATCTATATATTTGGTAAAGGGTGGAAGGCTCGGCCTTATGCCTGGTGTTTTGTTCCACTCTTGCCGCCCTAGTTTCCGTCATACCGGTGTTATGTTCCCGGATTTTGCGTTCCTTACACGGTCGGGTGATTTATGGGACCCCCTTGACAGTTCGCTTTGAATAAAACTTGTCCAGCAAGGCCCAACATTGACTTTTACCATTTGCCTCACCACCACCTACTTTTTCCCTTCGGAGTCGCTCTCTCGAGGGTCATCTTTATTCAGCCCCCCCGGGCCAATGCTTGTCTAAGTGTTGGTCCAAACTAGAGCGCTTTGCAGCGCCACCTCAAGGAAACTTGAGGTCTGGTTTTAGTTGTACGGACTGCTCATCCGGTCGTGGCCTGAGACGAGATACGCGCGGCTATTATCAGGATGTCGGCACGCCGGGAGGTCTTGCTGGTCTTGTTTTACCATTGTCGAAATGTCTTGATGTACCGGGATACCGAGTCTGATCGGAGTGTCTCGGGTGAAGGTCTATTCCTTCAATGATCGCGAGAGCTTGTCATGGGCTAAGTTGGGACACCCCTGCAGGGTATAAACTTTCGAGAGCCGTGCCCACGGTTATGTGGCAGATGGGAATTTGTTAATGTCCGGTTGTAGATAACTTGACACTTGATCCAATTTAAAACGCATCAACCGCGTGTGTAGCCGTGATGGTCTCTTCTCGGCGGAGTCCGGGAAGTGAACACGGTTTCTGGGTTATGTTTGACGTAAGTAGGTGTTCAGGATCACCTCTTGATCATTGCTAGTTGACGACCGTTCCGCTTGTTCTCTTCTCGCTCTTATTTGCGTATGTTAGCCACCATATATGCTTAGTCGCTGCTGCAACCTCACCACCTTACCCCTTCCTTTCCCATTAAGCTTTGCTAGTCTTGATACCCATGGTAATGGGATTGCAGAGTCCTCGTGGCTCACCAGATACTTCCAAAACCAGTTTGCAGGTGCCTATGTTACCGAGCAGGTGACGCAACCAAGCTCAAGGAGGAGCTCGATGAAGATCTTGCCCTTTGTGTTGTTTCGTTCTAGTTGATCAGTAGTGGAGCCCAGTTGGGGTCGATCGGGGACCTTTGTCGCATTTGGGGTTCTTCTTTTATTTTGGTTCTGTAGTCGGACCTTGATTGTATCTGGATGATGTAATGCTTTATTCATGTAATTGTGTGAAGTGGCGACTGTAAGCCAACTATGTATCTCTTTCCCTTATGTATTACATGGGTTGTGTGAAGATTACCTCACTTGCGACATTGCTTTCAATGCGGTTATGCCTCTAAGTCGTGCTTCGACACGTGGGAGATATAGCCGCATCGAGGGCGTTTCAAGTTGGTATCAGAGCCTTCCCCGACTTAGGAGCCCCCTCTGCTTGATCGTTTTTAGCGGCCGAGTGGTGTCTAGAAAAATGTTTTGAGTCATTTAGGATTATATATATCGGAGAGTAGGATTCTTTTTACTCCTCAGTCCCTTCGACCTTCTGGTGAGGTATCCTGACGTAGAGTTTTGACTCTTCTCTTCTTAAATTTCACTAAATTTTTTTGTAGGTTCACGCGGGTATCTTAGAATCGTTCCGATGGTTTTATGATGACAACATTGTCTTGGTGCCTCCCGTCAGCAGGGGTTTTTTTTACTGGAGGTGTCCCGGGGAGTTGAGCTCTGAGGTGTTGTCGTCATAATTTTATCGTTGCAGTTCTGGAATACCTGAGTTTAGTACGCCGACATCGAAAATCTTTTTTATGCAGTTGTTGGTGAGATAACCCCGCTAACCCAGTACTGAGGTGAGTACGGGAGTATTGCCATGACTTGTATAATGGATGCTTTTCGAAGGTTGAGGTACACGATTTTCGAAGGTTTCTTGGTTATGTGTTGACGGATGGATACAGCTGGATGTAGGTATTGTTAGTTTGGGTGAGATATATTGCTTCCCCTGTATCCCCAACACCAAATTGCATAACCAGAAAGTTTCGGGAGTTTTATAGGTGGGAATTCAAGTAGCTCCTAGAATATCTTTCCAACAGATGCATGATATGGGATTGGGTAAATCTCTATCATATGTATTTGTTCCGGCTTATTCTGCAAGCCAATCCTTTGTTTTGTTTTATTTGTGGTATTCGAGTTGCTTCGAAGTCAAATGTTGAATCCATACCTTTCCTAAACGGTGTTCTCATATTGCTATGTGAATACTAATCCTTTTGATCATTGAGGTTGTCATGTTAATTCTTTTCCAACCGGCGTGCTTCTCTTCAAGTGAATCCCATCATTTTTCCCATCAGCAAGACCAATTATCATTTTTTCTCAACGGTGTTTGTTTCATCCGTCTCCAAGTTGCCTTTGTTTTTCCCGCCCACCCACCCTTTTTCCTCAAGGACTAAGATTTCTTTACGAATTATGCTTTTATTGTTGTGAAGTTCTCCATTCTTTTCCGTCAATGTTCTTACCCGATGGTTCTCAAGAAGATGTTCTACTAGTTCGTCATTCCTCATTCCCTTCTCTTCTCCGGTGGATTCAAGTCAAGTTTTGTTGATCATACCTTTTTCCTCATTTCAATGTCTTCTCATACCGGTGCACCTCATTATCATTCTATTTCTCGTTATTTGTTTTTCCGGAGTGCTCAAGATATCTTGAAGATTCGTGTTTCCACTCTGCATTCGTTCAAGCTCTTTCGAGATTGGTATCTCATTCAAGTCATTTAATTCAACCGGTGCTACATCTCTTTTAAATCTTTTCAACGCTGTTCTTTTGAGTGGGCCCTAACCCACAGGTCTTTTCCCAGGATCTTACCTGACTCTTCTAATTCCCCCGGAGTTATTCTCAATTCTTTTCAAGTGTGACGTAAGAATGGATTCCATCAGTCACTTGCCTTCTCCAAGATCTCTTCCAAATTCATTCATAGTTGGCTCAACCTCTTCGCTTTTGATTCTTCCGGTGTGCCTCAATAATTCTTGGTGGTGTTTCTCGTTGTCATTCTCATCATTTGAAGACCGAAGAAGAGTTTCTCTTTAATCTTGCTCTATTCTCTTCAAGATTCATGGTGCCAGCTTGTTGCCATCCTCTCATAATTGTTTTCGATTGTGAGAATTCTTTTCACCCATCCAAAGTATTTCATGAGTTGTTTCCATTTCTTTCCTCCGAAGGTCATCATGCCATAATTCTTCATTCTCAGTGTGTAGCTATCGTTCTCCAAATCCTATCAATGCATCGTTCATTTTCAATTCTTACGGTGGTTCATTCGAGATTTCACCTCTTTCGTTATCATTTAATTCATTCGTTCTTTCCAATCCTACCGGTGGTTCGTTGAAGACCTTCTCAAGTTTGCGCTATATATCTCTTAATCCTTTTCTATGGGAATAAGTAGTATGCAAAATCCATTGCTTGCCATCAATTTAATTTGATGAAGGATAAGCATACAATAAATCTTATTCTTATTTCATCCAAGTGATTAATCCATTCCTTCAGAGTTTGTTCTTGATGAATAAATTCTAGTTCCAAGCGTTTTTATCTTTTCTTTTCCCGGAGTTCAAATTTCCTCGGCCATCTCGTCTCGAAGCTCCATCTAAATCATTGCAAGGCTTCACCTTGTGTTTCAACTTCTTTTTCTTTTCATCATCCTTTGTTACCGGAGTTCTTCATGGAGGTTCTACATGGTGGTTCATCAAGGATTCTTTTCACTCTTCAATTGTTCTTCAAGATTTCGCTCGAAGTTATGATCCGCCAAGCTATACTCAAAATTAAACAGGGTGCCCAACACTTGTTTTGTTTTGAGAAGCTCAAGTATTCTCCGTTTTGCATTCCAAAGTGCAATTCCTTCTATCTTATCTTTTGAGATGGTGTTATATCATTCTGGACAATTTTCCTTCATGTTTCATGATTCATATGTGGTCAAGAATGAGGTATTTGAAATCCATCAATCCCTTCTCTGGAGTTATCTTGGTATAGATTTCACCTAAAGCCTTTCCTTAAGGGTTGTTACTATTTGTGGTGATTATGCATGACCCATGCTTGCTCTTATCCTCTTGGTGGAAGAAGTTTTTCATCTCCTTGGTGCTCTCAATCAAATCAATGGTTTCCATTAATGGCCGGTTGTCACCTCATCATTTTGAGTTGTGTTCCATAAGCCCACAACAAGCTTGTTCTTTTCGTTGTTGGTTTTCCAACAACTCCATTCTAACCTTCTTGGAAGGGTGCTTTCCGAGCTCATTTGTGGCAGAAGTTTGCATTTTCTTCTCCATTCTGTTATTCCAGTGATCTATCTTCTATTCTTTTGTTCCAGAGGCATTGTGATGTTACTCTCTTCGACCCATCATCTCATTTTGTAGATATCATGTAATTTTCCTTGCTTATCCGTTTAGCCGGAGTGTCGTGTTTTCATTCGAGTTCTCTCATCTTACCAAGTTTTGCCTCCCTTCTCAACCGGAGTGCGGTTTGTAATGTTTCTTACCCCTTGTGCCATTCTTTCAATAGTTCCGGAGGCAGTGTCTTGTTGATTTCATCATGTATCCTCTCATCTTGTAAAGTTCATGTTCTATTCCTTCCATGTTCTACCGGAGTGCTGCCCAAATTATATCAATCTTATTCCTTCTCCATTAGTTTTAACCGGAGGGGTTTCAATATCTATCTTATCACTAAACCTCTTGGTACTCGTCGTATCCCTTGTTCCTCTTTTCTAACGGAGTGTTTTCAACTTTGTTCATCTTCGTTGTTTTCTTTCTTTCTTTTTGCTCAACCTCTCAAGGTTCATGGTTTCACTCGTTTGTCGTAGAAGCAACTTAGTTTTACCTCTTATCTTCCTCTTTCTTTTCCCTCCGGTGCCATCCTAGATCTCGGGACGAGATCCTCTCGTAGTGGTGGAGTGTTGTAACGCCCCGGATACGACTTTCCATATTCGTAACTCCAACTCTTGCCTTTTCCGGAGATGCGATATGTTTATTTCCTTCGTGGTTGGGTTTTTGTTTTTGTTTTGCATTTTTTTTGTTTTGTTCATGTCTTGCATCTTTTGCATTGCATCATGTCATCATGCCATCATGTCTTTTCTTTTCTTCTCAACTAAATAAATCGTATGGATCTTCGGTCCATTTAAATTGAGGGAATTCACATGGTGAGTTCTCTTTATAATATATCATCCCGATATTAGTGGAGCTATTATAAAATAATCCATTCTTTGGAATCACCATAACACACTTGCAAAATCCCAATGCCCTTTATTATTTCATTTTTTTTGGCCCCTAACTTTGCCATATATCCTTTCGTCATTTTCCGGAGCTCCACCTAAATTCTCAACATTTTTGGACTCTTCTAAATCCTTGCCCTTGTTCAAACCTTTTGAATTAAATTCAAATGCCTTTGAATTTAGTTCTTGCATTCTTGCCCACTCCATTTTCCTTGGAACAAGCATATTTTTACGAGTCCGTAAAAATTTATCCCCATGTCCAAGTTCTTTCCAAAGCCTCTCTTTCTTTTCTTCTCTCTATTTCTATTTCTGATAAAATATGTAAATTAGAGAGAGAGTAAGATGCAGCCCAGCAGCCAGGCCGGCCTGTTTCCCCGCGGCCCAATTGCTCCTGGAGGCCCAGCCGCCCCAGCTCTAACCCTAGCCGCCAGGGAGTCGATCCCCTCTGCCTCCACGCTCTCTCCCATCGATCTCCCCCCCCCAGCGCCGCCAGAGAGCATCCGCTCCCTCGATCCCATCTCCCTCCTGCCCGATCCCTATCTCTCCCTCGCGCTCGCTCAGCCCACGCCGATTCCCTCAGCGTCGCCGGCCACCAGGGAGATGCCGCCCCGCGCCCTGTCTTCCTCCTCGCCCGCCTCCTCGTCTACCCGGTGAACCGCCTCGTCGGCTCCGTCGCCAGGGGAGGAGCCCCTCGAACCCGGGCCAGTTCTGCTGATTCGCCGTGGCCGTGGAGCTCCCCGGCGTCGTCCTCGTGCCGTCCAGCCCCGGCGACCCCTCCTGGACCAGCTGCACCGCGCCGCCCCGCCATGGATGCCCTGTGGACGCCGAGCTCCTCCGCATCTCCCCTGCCTCGACCCTGCTTCGCCTCTGCACCGCGCCGTCCCGTCGACCCGCTACGTCCTCGCGTCCCCCTTCCTCGTCCCGTACCCGAGCCGTCCCCGTGCTGCCGCTGGCCACCACCATCACCTCCTTGCTGCTGGCCACCCGAGGCCCCTGGTGTTGTTTCATTTCGGGTCATCAAGACCAACAAGTTCGCCTACACGGCCTCTTCGGATGCACTGAACGTCTTCGACAAGTGTACCTCTACATCCTGGAACGCCAAGTACATGGATTCGCCAAGTTCGTCTACATGCGTGTACCACTACCGTCGCTGAGGACCCATGCAGCGCAAGCACCAAGTTCCACTACCGTCGACCCCGAAGCCCTCAGATCCGTCAAGTCCGAAGATGCAAGTCCCACTCCGAACCATGTACGACGACCGTCGCCAAAGACCCGTGTAACGTGAACGTGAACGACTACCGTCACGAGTACCTCTACCGTCGCGTGAACCACTACTTCCCTCGACGATTCGTTCCGCCCGAAATGCACGCTTCGAAGGTATAACCCGAGACGACCGCGATGAGATGCCCTTGCATGTATGAGATGTACCACTTGTTTGCACCGTGTCCGAATTGTCACTCGTTTCCATGCCACTATCCCGTGGGAACCTGGTAGCTGGGATCACCCCACCATCTCTAGCATGTTCCGCACATCAGCACGCTTCCTTTTGCACCGGTATCTCCATGAGCTACTGGAACCGGAATGTTGCCGTGGCACCATTTTCGTTGTAGTTGCCGTGGCACCCCTTTCGTTCCGCCACGGTGATAAATGCTTCATAACATACTTATGTCAACATTTTCATAAAAATTGCATAAACTTGTTTATGTCATCCGCATCATGATAACAACATTTAAATGTTTAAATTGGTTGTTGCTTTAAATTGCTTAATGCATATGGGGATTTACCGGATTTGTTGTTTTTATATCCGGCCCCATTTAAATTGTTTAGATGGTATAGTTTTTGTTATGCTTCACCACTTGCCATGTTAACCAATATTTAATATTGTTGGGTACATAACCGAGAGAGAACTAAATAATTGATGTGGTGTTCCGTCAATATGCAACTCGTTGCATATTGAGTTCCACTTAATTTGTAGTGTTGTTTGTGCATATTGCCATGCCATGCCTCATTAAACCGGTCATGCATCATACTCGCTTGTGCATCATGCCATGTTCAGGTGTTGGTTGTTTACTATGTTGTGTGTTTCTTTCCGGTGTTGCTTCTTCGGGTTGTTTCCGTTATCATCGCGTTTGTGAGGATTCGTTCGACTCCGCCCGTTCGTCTTCTTCATGGACTCGTTCTTCTTCCTAGCGGGATTTCAGGCAAGATGACCGCTACCCTGGATCTCACTACTATCATTGCTATGCTAGTTGCCTCGTTCTTTCGCTATGCTGCGCTACCTATTACCTGTTTGTCCAGCCATCCCATATTGCCATGAACCTCTAACCTTTGACACCATTCCTATGCAAACCGTTGTTTGGCTATGTCACCGCTTTGCTCAGCCCCTCTTATAGCGTTGCTAGTTGCAGGTGAAGTTGAAGATTGCTCCATGGTGGACAGGATTTTGGTTGGGATATCACAATATCTCTTATATTATTAATGCATCTATATATTTGGTAAAGGGTGGAAGGCTCGGCCTTACGCCTGGTGTTTTGTTCCACTCTTGCCGCCCTAGTTTCCGTCATACCGGTGTTATGTTCCCGGATTTTGCGTTCCTTACACGGTCGGGTGATTTATGGGACCCCCTTGACAGTTCGCTTTGAATAAAACTTGTCCAGCAAGGCCCAACATTGACTTTTACCATTTGCCTCACCACCACCTACTTTTTCCCTTCGGAGTCGCTCTCTCGAGGGTCATCTTTATTCAGCCCCCCCGGGCCAATGCTTGTCTAAGTGTTGGTCCAAACTAGAGCGCTTTGCAGCGCCACCTCAAGGAAACTTGAGGTCTGGTTTTAGTTGTACGGACTGCTCATCCGGTCGTGGCCTGAGACGAGATACGCGCGGCTATTATCAGGATGTCGGCACGCCGGGAGGTCTTGCTGGTCTTGTTTTACCATTGTCGAAATGTCTTGATGTACCGGGATACCGAGTCTGATCGGAGTGTCTCGGGTGAAGGTTTATTCCTTCGATGATCGCGAGAGCTTGTCATGGGCTAAGTTGGGACACCCCTGCAGGGTATAAACTTTCGAGAGCCGTACCCGCGGTTATGTGGCAGATGGGAATTTGTTAATGTCCGGTTGTAGATAACTTGACACTTGATCCAATTTAAAACGCATCAACCGCGTGTGTAGCCGTGATGGTCTCTTCTCGGCGGAGTCCGGGAAGTGAACACGGTTTCTGGGTTATGTTTGACGTAAGTAGGTGTTCAGGATCACCTCTTGATCATTGCTAGTTGACGACCGTTCCACTTGTTCTCTTCTCGCTCTTATTTGCGTATGTTAGCCACCATATATGCTTAGTCGCTGCTGCAACCTCACCACCTTACCCCTTCCTTTCCCATTAAGCTTTGCTAGTCTTGATACCCATGGTAATGGGATTGCTGAGTCCTCGTGGCTCACCAGATACTTCCAAAACCAGTTTGCAGGTGCCTATGTTACCGAGCAGGTGACGCAACCAAGCTCAAGGAGGAGCTCGATGAAGATCTTGCCCTTTGTGTTGTTTCGTTCTAGTTGATCAGTAGTGGAGCCCAGTTGGGGTCGATCGGGGACCTTTGTCGCATTTGGGGTTCTTCTTTTATTTTGGTTCCGTAGTCGGACCTTGATTGTATCTGGATGATGTAATGCTTTATTCATGTAATTGTGCGAAGTGGCGACTGTAAGCCAACTATGTATCTCTTTCCCTTATGTATTACATGGGTTGTGTGAATATTACCTCACTTGCGACATTGCTTTCAATGCGGTTATGCCTCTAAGTCGTGCTTCGACATGTGGGAGATATAGCCGCATCGAGGGCGTTTCACGGCCTAGGCACCGTAGACGAGGAAGAAAGGCGTGAAGCCGGTTGACTTGTTTGGAGTCGTGCGCAGACTCCAGAGGACGGCTGGCAGCTCCTCAAGCCAACAGCCGGCCGAACGCTCGAGTGGTTCGACCAGCCGAGGCTTGATGCCAGATAGGATGAGGCCGTTTGCTCACTCCACTTGGCCGTTTGACTGCGGATGGGCAACGGACGCTAAGTCCAGTCGGATGCCCTGCGTCACGCAGAAACGGGCCAAGGCGCCTTTGGCAAAATTTGTGCCATTGTCGGTGATGATGTTGTGCGGTATGCCGTACCAAACCGTGATGTCGGCGATGAAAGTCACTGCAGTCGGACCGTTCAACTTCTTGATGGGATTTGCTTCTATCCACTTGGTGAACTTGTCCACTGCGACGAGTAAGTGAGTTAGGCCGCCTCGGGCCGTCTTGAATGGTCCCACCATGTCCAGGCCCCAAACTGCAAAGGGCCAGGCGATGGGGATTGTCTTCAGTGCAGAAGCCGGCTGAAGCGGCTTGGAGCGGAACTTCTGGCACCCCTTGAATTTTTGGACTAATTCCTTGGCCTCTTCCAGGGCAGTTGGCCAGAAGAAGCCGTGTTGAAAGGCTTTGGCGACGAGTGCTCTTGAAGCCGCATGGTGGCCGCACTCGCCTTGATGGAGGTATTTGAGAATTACTTGGCCTTGCTCTGGCTCAATGCAGCGCTGGTAGACGCTAGTGACGCTGTGCCTGACCAGCTCTCTGTTGATTATGGTGTAGGCTGCCGCTCGGCGTTGCACTTGCCGAGCCAAGATTTCATCAGTTGGCAGCTCTTTGTTCACTAGAAACTTGAGGATGGGCTGCGCCCATGAGGGTGCTGCTATTTCTTCAACCGCCACCACTGCGACTTGGAGTCTGCGGCCGCTTGCTGGGTTGACGAAGTCCCCGGGCCGACAGGCGCAATCCCCGGGCCGACTAGCGCAGTCCCGGGGCCGACTGGCACAGTCCCCTGGCACAGTCACTGCGACTTGGAGCCGTTTGTAAGAATTCTCGTGCCGTCTGCTGGGGCTCTTGAGTCGGATCCGACTTCTTCGGGAGGAGCCGACACAAAGATGGAGTCCGATTCTGGTGAAGGCTTGATAGACGGTTTGAGGAGGCGCTGATGATGACGATGTACCAGGGCCATCGATCGTGCGCGGTCTCCAGCGCACCCTCCGTCGCCGAGTCCGCCGGCAACGCCATCATGCCGGGACTCGGCGGCACGCATTGTTTGACTCGGCGCACTCTAGTGCCCCACCCCGTCTACTTACACCATCGGCGGCGCCAAGGAGAGACATCACCGCATTGCGAGGTCGCACTCGCCCCATCTCACCGGTCCATGGAGGCGCCATGGGCTGGTCGGGACTCGTCGACACGCATCATTTGACTCGATGCCATCGAGGGCACCACCCCTTCTACCTACACCATCGGCGGCGCCTAGGCGATGCTCAACCACATCGCGAGGTCGCCTTCGCCGCTGTCTTGCCGGTCCATGGAGGCGCCATGGGCTGGTTGGGACTCGTCGACACGCATCGTTCGACTCGTCGCCATCCAGGGCGCCACCACCTCTACCTACACCATTGGCGGCGCCTGGGCGAGGCTCCGCCGCATCGCGAGGTGTCCTTCGCCACTCTCTTGCCGGTCCATGGAGGCGCCATGGGCTGGCCGAGACTCGGCGACATGGTCCGTTCGACGCGTCGGAGGCCGCGCGATGCTCGACGAGTCACGATGACTCCTTGTAATCATGGAGGCGGCGCGACACTCGATGAGCAATGATGACTCGTCGTAGCTATGGCGGCGGAGACAACATCCGACTGTGGCCGGGACACGCTTAGGCGTGTCTTGCGGCCTCCCTCTTCATCGGCACGAATACGTGTCACACGTGTCGGGGTCCGCTCATGTCTAGCGGCTCCCGGTCCGACACTCCGTGTCGGCGACGGGCGGCTCTTGCGCCGTCGCCGGCCGTCCCTAGCGGTGCGAGGTGGCGACTTCCTCCGCAATTGGCGGTGGTGTATGCGGTCATCGACGGATGTGGGCACCATGTGCCGCATGTCCATCCGTCTATTTTTCTCCTATCGACATCTACTCCCGCGGGGCATACCCCTCGCACTCCCGGCGAATCTACAATGTCATCGACGACGTCCAAGCCAAGCCCAACCATGCATGCTACTTCAACAACCACATCAACGCCGCTCAAGGCCAACGAGGCAAGACGGCGTAGGCGGGCGTGGCCGGAGCAAAGGCCACGTTCTCGACGGCGCGTGTACCACTCTGTACACGGACTCTGCTGCCACCATGCATGAGGAACGCGAAGCGAAGAACGAAGACGACGACTGTGCAACTTAATCGGAGGTGTCCCGCGGTGCTATCCGCGGGAGTAATTAACCGGGGGCTTTCCGTGGCCCCCGGGAACCAGGAGACCATGATCGCTTGATCACTTTGGCCGCGCCAGCAGGCCCCACACATTTTCTTTTCTTCTTCTTGTATTTGTGTACTTTGTACACTGGTACGCCCGCAACTTTTTCTTCCCTGATGCAAAGGGAGACGCTTATACGAAAACCTCTATCCTTTTGTATGAGCGATGTCTCTTTCCTTTTTTGTATCAAACAAAATTGGCACGCCCGGTGGGACAAGGTTCCCCTCCCATCTCTGCTGCGCAGTTGTCGCGGCTTCGTCTTCGCTCATTCCTCCAACCGCACAGCATGTTGCATAAAGATCGTCGGCGTGGAGCTCCGCTGATTGACACTCACCTTCCTGCAGGTGGTTTCTCTGGCGCCAACGATGACGACGTGTCGGAAGTGATCCAGTTTGGGTCACTCCCACCGATGGTCAGCTTTAAGCACTACACTAAGGTGTACGTGCATGAGGCGGAAGAGCCGTCCCAACTCCAAGCCATGGAGTCCAAGAAGGCTCAGAAGAGGGCCGTCACAAAGGCCAAGAAGGTCCGCCGTGAGCTCATGCTCGAGGCGCGCGCCCTCTTGAAGGACTCCGTGATCGTGCAGATGAAGGGCGACATTGAGTTTGCCCAAAAGCTACGTGTCTAGGCCGCCAGCAGGCGGGTTGGCGCTGCTTCGGTCCATGCACCGATGCCGAGTGCCGAGCCGAAGATACCTACGACGACCACTCAGCGCACGGAGGTCGGGTACTGGAGGCTCTCGAGGCCGTCTCCTTCGAGCTTCGGAGGCTTATAGCAAACGATCGTTTGTCGCATACCCCTGTCGACTACACAACAACACGAGGAAGTACCAGAAGGTCAAAAGCTCCACCGACAAATCAGCTCACGCATAGCTCAGAACTTGGTCCCCGAAGAGGACTGGTCGATGGGCGCGTTGGACCTTGCACACAAGGTGTTCACCTTCCCTAGCACCTTGACCCCTCCGTATGACTTGTTCCTCAACCAATGCGCGAACGTGCCATCGAAGGTCAAGGAGCTGGTAAGGCGGGCGATCATGCGGGAGTTCTGGGAGCGACGATCCCGCAAGAAGCCCGTGCTACCAGGCCGCACAACCGCCTTCGACATTGACAACTGCTCTGTCTGCCCGCCGAGCATGTGGGCGCCATGCCTACACATGTCGGCTGGCGATGGGCGGTCCTTCCCCAACAACAAGTTCTCCGTTCTTCGGAACGAGGCGCCTGCACCTCACGAAGAGGATTTGCGGCAAGAGCTCCGCCAACTCCAAGACCAGATGGGCCACCATCAAAGGCGGCTTGAAGGTCAGGAAGATCGTGCGGAGTCATCCGCACAGGGGGCAAACAGGACCCGGCGACTGCCCCAGAATCATTGCCCCCAACACGAGCGCCAAACTTTGGCGCCCGCCGACGGACTTCTCCGACACCAGCCGTCTTGCGAGGGGCTAACACAGTGCCGCTGCCTGGAAATAGGTGGCCATGGTAACGAGGCGATTCGTCGAGCCGCGACCAGGCGACACAAGGGCGAGCGCGGAGCCCTCCTAGGGCTTCGGCCCCTATCAGGGTCCCATCTTCACCCAGGCGGGTGAACCAACTACAGATACGACCACCAAGGAATGAAGTGGCTCCCCCAGCCACGGGGCCATCATCTATGACTCCGTCAGCTCAGCGGGGTGTGCCTCCCCTTCTTCCTACTCCTATGATCCCGCAAAGGGCGCACGGTGCTCTCACGGAGAACTAGCGCAAACATGAGAGGCGTCGAAGGAACCAACATGAGTTATATCGCGAGCTTGAGGAGCTTGTGCTTCGACACACTCAAGTCCGTGTTCGGGCTGATGGCGAGGTTGTTCAGGAGAACAATCGTATCTCATTTCGCATCTCCCCCGACTTGGAGCGGCATGAGAGGTATAACTACCTTCTCAGCCGCCTAACCCCAAAGCCATGAAGGGCACAACCCAGTGCCATGGAGCAAGGAGGCGGGGCGGTTCCACCGCTTTGCCCCCTAACCATCCTCAAGCGGGAGAGCCAGGCGGATGCTTCTCCAACTCCTACACCCCAACAACAAGGGGTCACCCTCGAATCAGCCTCTCCTATGGAGGGAGTCGAGGATGCCTCTGAGTTGTAGACTAGTGCCGCGCTCAAGGAATCCTCAACCCTCGAGGTAGGGAATCTTGAGTTGCAGTCTAATGCTCCTCTCGATCCCGACACAACGATCGTTCAGGTGCCTACCCTCAGTGCCCCCGGCCAAGGGGACCAAGGGGCGGGTCCAACCTCGCCGCGGGGGGCGGGAGCCAATATGGGCGATGAGAAGAACATGGCCTCGTGCGGCACCCTAGCAATTGTGTGCTAGGTTTGAAGAAGATGGTGCGTGGCAGCCGCCACACGTCACCCACGACTTCTCCTACCCATCTGATGAGGAGATTGTGCCAAATCCAAAGGCCAATTTCTGTGCAACATTGCTTCCACGCCTAGGCCATATTCGATCATGGTTCAAAGGCGTCGAGACGAAGCCCAAATCGGGATCATCCACCTCTGAAGAAGGGGCAGGTTCAACGGCCACATGTCTTTCCATCACGACGGGGGGAGGATCGACGTCCAGTGGTGATGTCGCACATCACACGGGCATATCCCCGCGGCGCTACACCGACATCACGGTGCGCCTTCCCAAAGATCCGAAGGAACTACACCAAGTTGCGAGTCGGCCCGGGGCCAACACGCGACTAAAGTCCATGGCACGCAAAAGTGTGACGCGTGGGCATGACGATGACGGGGAACCGTCGGAGGACCACGATGCCGAGGAGAGCTACTCCGATACGTCCTCCTCGCCTTCTTTGGAAATGCACTCGAGCGCGCCACCCTACCATGAGCTCGCTCAGTCTGTTCTATCGGACTATGAAGGTGGCTTTGAAGATCTTCACACGGCGCCCGTACGTGTGGCCATTGATGGTGACGCTGACCTGGAGGTGGCGAAAGCAGCAGAGACAGAGGCATTGAGAGCCTCCAACACTAACCCATCCTGTCTTGCAGGAAATGGAGCACCGCTCGAAGTGAACCTCGCTGATAAGGTGCGCGAGCAAGGCCGTACAATCGATCAACTAACCGCGAAAGTTGATCGGTTTATTGAGCTCATGATGAACAATAACCTCGAGGCGCCGGGGACACCAAGGCAATTGGTGGACCCGCAAGAGGAGGAGCTTCAAGCCATGCAGCTAGCAAGTGCGCCACCCAATGATGGGCATCAACAGCAAGACCAAGGCATGCGGAGGCGACCATTGATAAAGCCCACCGGTGTGGTCGATGGGGCGTCAAACCCGAGCATGTTAAAGAACTACCATGACATCGTCAAAGACATGGTGACCAAGAAGCTCAAGCAGATGTCCATCAAGCAAGCGCCCCACACCTCAGAAAGCGAGCTCGAGAAGTCCTATGAAGCATGGCACGACCTAGTGTCGTTCCCTATTGGTTGGCATCTGCCGAAGTTCCATCAGTTTGACGGGACTGGCGATGCACGGGAGCATCTAGCGTATTTCGAGGCGGCTTGCGGCGACACCGCTAATAGCTCTTCACTTCTTCTTCGACAATCCTCAGGGTCATTGACTGGCCCTTCCTTCCACTGGTATAGTCGCTTATCGGTGGGATCCATGACCAGCTGGGCGAGCATGAAGGAAGTCTTCAAGAGACACTTCGTCGCCATGAAGAAGGATTTCTCTGTTGTCGAACTAGCACAAGTTCGGCAGCAGCGAGAGGAGTCCATCGATGACTACATCATCCGCTTCCGCAACAGCTACGTGTGTCTCGCTAGGGAGATGCATCTCGAGGATGCCATTGAGATGTGTGTCCATGGAATGCAGCAGCACTGGTCGCTAGAGGTGTCTCGGCGTGAGCCAAGAAACTTTAGCGCTCTCAGCTCAGCTGTTGCAGCCACTAAGCTGGAGTTCGACAAGTCTCCACAGATCATGGAGCTCTACAAGAATGCGAGCGCCTTTGACCCTGCCAAGCGCTTTGCCTCAACGTCTAAGCTCCCTAACAATGGGGGCAGGACAAATGTGGCGGCGGAGGCGAATGCCGCCAGGATGCTTACCTCAGCACCACGAAGTACCATGCCCACCTCGAGCGTATGGACCGAGCAAGCTGGGGGGAGGCGACGTGCATCCATGCATGATCTTCTCAAGAAGTCGTACATCTTTCGCCGCGAGTTGGTGAAAGATATGTTCGACCAACTGATGGAGCATCGGGCTCTGAATCTGCCCGAACCTCAAAGACCTGACCAGGTAAACCTGGATGACAATCCTTTGTATTTCCCATACCATAGGTACGTAGGCCATGCAATCGAGGATTGCATCGCCTTCAAGGAATGGCTCCAACGAGCCGCCGATGAGAGAAGGGTCACCCTAGACCCAGAAGCCGTCAATCAAGACTACCACCCCGTGAACATGGTGAGCGTGGAGTCGTCGACCTCACGGGGACAAGGCCAAGCAGGCAAGCCATCACGGGTTCCGATCGCTCAGGTGGAGCATCGGCTATCCGACCTTGTCCTCGCCACCACGACAACACCTCTCATTCCTCAGGAAGTTGCCCATGTCACTCACAAGGAGCAGCCTTTGAGTAAGATTTGTCACCATCCGCATGCGTGGGGCTTGCCTCCATGAGCTCCTCGTAGAGCACCTTCGACGGAAGTACCACCGCCAACTCGATGGTGGGCTGATCCAAGCCAACGCCACCTTCTATCAAGGTCCGTCCCCAGGTTAGAGGGGGATGAGTCATTCCCTCGACAGAGGATGATACTCCTGACTTGGGTGCCATTCCAGTCCCAGCGCTGGGGGCAGGCGCCGGCGAAGGAGACTGGAGAAATCCAGGAACCTGTCACCTCTCAATCGTCAGACATTGAGAGTAGCAGTGTTGTCCCCAACTACAACGAGCCAACACTGGACGCCATCGACACCGCGTTCAGAACCTCGAAAGGCAACTTCTACCACACCATGATGCCTTTCGGGTTGATGAACGCTGGTGCCACCTACCAGCGCACCATGACGCACTTCCTCGGAGGTGCCCAAGTGGTTGGTCTGCAAGGAGCCCGGCCGATGCCACCGATCAACGGTAGGTTCTTGAAAAAGTACTTTGCATAAAAAGGCTTCCTTTTCTTTTTTTCTCTCTCTCTTTGGCTTGTTTTCTTCTTCTTTTGCCTTCCATGAAGGGGAGTTTTCGGTGGCTTATCAAAGTCCGCATTGCACTCACAATTGCATGAAGCGGACTTGTTCGTGTTTCTTTTGTTTCCCCTTTCTATTGATTGCAAAATCCTACAAAAACGGCTTTTACCGAACCACAATCAGCTGTGACGGACGATTTGGCTACCTTGGGACTTGTCTAGTGGAGCGGCTCTCATGCCCACAAAACACAACACACACACCCACCATATGCTCCCAGAGGCAGCGGAGAAGACTACTTGGGTTGCTTCCAAACAATGAAGCCCCACACCACCATGCTCCCGGACGTGTCTCAGGTGCCTAGAGACTCCACACGCTCCAGGGAAGACTCTAGGCAAAATATCAGGAAAGGGCTGCCTGATCCAACACAAGTTGGGTTACGTGCATAGCCGCTTGACAACCCTGGGGCGTGCCAGCAAAGCTCCAGATGAAATGCCTGAGGGTTTTAGTCCACATAGGTGGATGACTGCCTTCCAAGTTCTAAAGGTGGTCCCCCAAGAAACATGAAGCAAACGTCCAAACGCGTGCAAAGCATGCCTCAAAAGATGAAGCAATCTTCTGAAGCTCACGGCCACCAAGGCCGTCAATGAAGCAATCCTTCCAAGGGGAGACGATCCCTAGAAGTTTGCAGCCACCAAGGCTGCCCATGAAGCTATTCTCTCCAAGGGGAGACGATCCCCAGAAGTTCACGGCCACCAAGGCTGCCCATGAAGCTATTCTCTCCAAGGGGAGGCGATCCTCGAAAGTTCGCGGCCACCAAGGCCGTCCATGAAGCAAACCTCAAGATTCCAGAAGCAAATCCCGACGTGCAAGAAGTAAGGGAGCTACTGGAAAGAAGGCGGGAGGTAGTCATCCACCACCCCTCAGAAAGGCATGAACATATGTTTTCAGTCGTTGTCCCAAAACCACATACCCAAAATACACCTTACCCAAGTTTCTGGGTTCCTGAGGCCTGGAAGAGAGAATGGTGGAGCTGTGGGGTTACTCCTTGCCATGATGGGCTAGGGTACGATTCCCTGCTGCCTCTCGGAAGCATTCCAATCACGTCATTGTGATACACTCATATTCACACACAAACTAACACAGAAGGCAAGAAGTTATCGAGTTGCGACCGTCATGGCCCTTCGATGATTCCCGATGACTAAGTCCTTCGGCAGCCTTTTCCGACGTCACACTCATAGCTAGTGTCAAGCGGAAAAGCCAACATTTTAAACAAAAAAAAAACTTTTTTTCTCCCTTCCTCTTCGTGAGTTGGTTTTCCTTTGCTCTTTCCAGTCGCTTGGTTCGTCTAACTTTGTGCCGGAGCGACTAAGTTTTTATGCGGATGAGAGACGATGCCCACGTATATGTGTGCTAGCAATGCACCTTTGGCTCGACACCACCACGAGGGCGGAGGGGCATCAACGCCCTTCAAACGTCCGCTTCACCGACAACCTCTACAACGCCCATGGCGAGAAGGCCGGGGGCCGAGGTCCCCATTGCCGAACGACCTCCTCACATGGCGCCAAGCCATGTCGCCAAGATGTTGGCAACCATGCTACTTCAACCTACGTCACTAACATCGAGGGCGGCGTTTCCCTTCAGTGTTAGCACTTCGTCGCTTCCACAACAACGAAAACACTCGGGGCGACGCTAGGGCCTCGATCATTTGTGTCGACGGTGCCGTACCGGCACGACGTCGTCTTCAACAACGCAAGCCGTAGGCATCGTCAACAACGGCAACACCAAGCCTCGAGCCAGGCTGCTGACACTGAAGGTGGCCCCGCCCCTCACTTGTCGGTATTACGGCGACTCTACGACAACATCACCGGGGGCAATGCTATGCCCTCAAACATCTTCGGCGGCGACAACGGGCTTGCACAACACTGTCATCGCCACACCAGGTCGGCCTTTTTACCGGCCTATCACACTCGGCGATAGGGCGAGACATCGATGGTGTTCTGATGTCCCGTCTGCATGGCCACGCCGAGCTTAATTGTGGGAACAGTGTAGCGCGCCAGTGCGGCCAGCGCGAAGCTGTGAAACCCTTAAGTCTTGTCAGCTGGCACCGTGCAGCCAAACGGTCCCGACCCTTCTAATAAAACCTTCATCACATGGCATGGTGTTTCTCCGCGAGCTGAGGAAGACCCAGGTACCTTATTGGTAGGCACCGTGGCAGCAAGCATGGTCCAATAAGGTACCTTCATCCTTTATGACGGGAGCAGTGTAGTGCGCCAGTGCGGCCAGCGCGAAGCTATGAAACCCTTCAATCTTGTCGGCTGGCACCATAGCTGCTAAACGGTCGCGACTAGATTGATAAAATGCCTTTGGAGTGTGGCATAGTATTTTGCTACAACCCGAAGATGACATGATGTTACTTTGTTGACAGGCGTCGTGGCAGCTATACGACCCAACAAGGTACCTCGACAATCCTTTTGGCTTTGGCGTGATCATTCACCGAAAAGTTGGGAGGTGTCTCAAATACACACTCGTTGAAAAACAAAATATTTGTGCCGGCTGGCTGCAAGATTATTTTTCACCAAGTCGAGTCTGATTTCTTCGCACTTGAACTCCACTTGGTGAGGGGGCATTTGTTTGATGACATTTTGTACTATGAATAGTATGAAAATAGAGAGAGAAGATGATTAAAAAAAGTTATCCTTTGATAACTTGTACGAATTCTTCAATTATGAACACCATGGAGCAATGGGTGCCCACGGGTGTGTACACATTTTTGAAAGGTAATACACGTGCACTCTACATGAACTACACTTGGCCCATAGTAGTGATTAATAGGGTAATGACCGGCTAATTGGTTTGATGTCCAACTACTTAGTTCAAAAATCCAATGCAAGTTTGTGAAGGATGCACGTGCATGGAGCAGTTCCAAGTGCCCATGGATTGTACAGGCATACTATAAGCCATGCTCCTACCATGGTCAATACATCTCCTAATTGATCTTAATTGGCTCAGCATGTGGATGCAAAACCACTCACGTGCTAGGGCATGCATACATCGATGGCTCGGCCATGCACGTACGCAAGGCCTCCGTGCAGTTGACTGTACGTACAAATACGTACACGAATGCCTGCGTACCGGCCGGCAAGCGCGTGTACATACCGAATACCCGTAAAACCAGCTGAGCTTATCAGCCAACTTACGCGCACGCGTTGAGATAAGATCAATCTAAAAGAGAAGACTTGATAGAGACATCTCCAACAGAACAGAAAATTAGCAACGGCCTAACAGAAAGCCGATGGCCGTCCCTGGCCATCGCGCTCTATCTCTCTGCCTATATATACTCACGCAGGGGCGCGGCAGAGAAAGGGGAAAGGGGAGAGGGAGGAGGCGGAGGACTCGCGCACGAAGGATCCGCGTGAGCACGCATCCATCGACCTCCGACGCAGCAGAGCCCAAGGCTACTCCCGACGCACGCGCCGTACGGGAGTGCTCCCGCAGGCGGCCGAGACTCCCGTACACAGCTGGGCAAGGCTCATCAGAGCCGCCGACGAAGATCAACATCATGCCGGTCGTCTTTTCCCAAGGTGAGTACCGATACTAATCTCTTCTATCCCTTCTCTCGACATCCCGATGGTGGCGGCTGGAGCTGCGGCCGCACGGCCGGAGATGAAGCCGGCTGCCGTTGTTGGCCCTCGATGCTCTTGAAGACGACACGCCGGGGTTGCCATTCATGTACAGCCCCCGGCGATCCCATCATGCCGGACTCACCACCGGCAACGATGCGCCGGGGCTGCCCTTCATGTGCTACCCCCGGCGAACACTTCACGCCAGACTCACCACCGGCGACGACGCGTCGGGGCTGCCCTTCATGTGCAACCCTCGGCGAACACTTCACGCCGGACTCATCACTGGAGACGACGCGTCGGGGTTGTCCTTCGTGTGTAGCCCGCGGTGGTCCCTCCATGCCGGACACATCATCGGCGACGACGTGCCGGGGCTGGGCGCCCGCGGTGCGCTCTCCGCACAAGACGACAACTTCCTCGAAGACGACGTCAACGTGTCGGGGCTGCCGCCCACGCACGCCCCCGACGCACTCTCCGCACATGACGACGATGTACCATGGCCATCGATCGTGTGCGGTCTCCAGCGCACCCTCCGTCGCCGAGTCCGCCGGCAACGCCATCGTGCCGGGACTCGGCGGCACGCATTGTTTGACTCGGCGCACTCTAGTGCGCCACCCCGTCTACTTACACCATCGGCGGCGCCAAGGCGAGGCACCGCTGCATCGCGAGTGTAGAATATGTGAATTGTACGATGTATTGCTCTCATGCATAGGCACGTATATATGATGTACAACGACGGGCCACGGACCTCAGCTATACAAAGAACTAGGAGGCGGGCCCAATACACAATATGCACATAATACATATACTCAACACCCTCCCGCAGTTGAAGCGGCATCGCGGCTGACGCAAAGACTAGACCGGAACTCGTCAAATGACGTCGTAGGCAAGCCCTTGGTCATAATATCGGCAAATTGTTGGGAAGTAGGGACGTGCCAGACACGAATATGGCCAAGGGCCACCTGTTCCCGAACAAAATGAATATCCAACTCAATATGCTTGGTCCGTCGATAATGCACCGGGTTAGCGGAGAGATAGACCGCCGAGACGTTGTCGCAATAGACCACCGTGGCACGGTCAACATGGCAAGAGAGCTCCTAAAGCAGCTGGTGAAGCCACGAACACTCGACGACGACGTTGGCCACCGTATGATACTCAGCCTCAGCACTGGAATGAGAGACCGTAGGCTGCCGCTTGGACGACCACGAGATGAGTGAGGGTCCAAGATAGACACAATAGCTCGAAGTGGAGCGACGAGTGTCAGGGCAGCCCGCCCAGTCTGCATCAGAGTAGGCGGTGAGGGCGGTGTCGGCGGAGGCGTGAAGCATGACGCCAAGATCCATAGTGCCACAGATATAGCGGAGAATCCGCTTGACGGCAGCCTAGTGAACATCTCGAGGAGCATGCATATGAAGACACACCTGCTGCACGGCATACTGGATCTCCGGTCGAGTCAAAGTGAGGTACTGGAGAGCACCAACGATAGACCGATAGAAAGCAGCATCCGAAGCAGGAGAACCATCCGTGGCAGAAAGCTTGGCCTTCGTATCAACAGGCATAGCGGCGGGCTTGCAGTTAAGCATGCCGGCGCGCTCGACGACCTCGTGAGCGTACTTCCGCTGATGAAGGAAGAAGCCATCCGGACGGCGCACCACCTCGACACCGAAGAAGTAGTGCAAAGGACCCAAGTCCTTGATGGCGAACTCAACGCGAAGACGAGCCGTGAGCTGACTGAGGAGACCAGCCGTACATGCCGTTAGGATGATGTCGTCGACATAGAGCAGCAAGTAGGCCGTGTCAGAGCCCTGATGATAGACGAAGAGCGAGGCGTCCGAGCGGGTAGAGCGGAACCCAAGCTGGTGGAGAAACAACGCGATGCGCTGGTACCAAGCGCGCGGAGCCTGCTTGAGTCCATACAAGGACCGCGAAAGCAGGCACACGTGGTCGGGAAGCGCCGGGTCAACAAACCCGGTGGGCTGCTGGCAGAAGACCTTCTCCTCGAGGTGACCATGGAGGAAGGCGTTGGAGACGTCCATCTGGTGCACCGGCCCAGCATGGGAGACTGCAAGGTGGAGAACCGTGCCTATCGTGCCGGGCTTGACGACCGGAGCGAAGGTGTCGGTGAAGTCGATGTCAGCACGCTGTCGGAAGCCACGAACGACCCAGCGTGCTTTGTAGCGATCAAGGGTACCATCAGGACGGAGCTTGTGTTTAAAGACCCACTTCCCGGTAATCACGTTGCTGTGCCGGGGACGGGGAACAAGCTGCCACGTCCGGTTGCGCAACAGGGCGTCAAACTCCTCTTGCATCGCAGCCATCCAGAGCGGGTCACGAAGAGCAGCTCGAACGGAGGACGGCAACGGCGATGGCTCAGAGGTGGACGCCGCGTGGACGTAGTCATCGGAGGCGTAGCGCGAGCTCGGGCGAAAAACGCCCGTACGGGCGCGGGTGACCGGACCGGCCACAGGCGCCGGGGGGGGGGGGGGGGGCGGGGGCCGTGGGCACCGGGGGCGCCATGGGGGCTGCGGGGGCCACGGGCGCCAATGTCTGGGGTGCCGGGGGGGCCGCAGGCACCGGGGGTGCCAGGGGCGCCCCAGGGGCCATAGGCGTCGGAGGAGCCGCGGTGGCCGGGTGCGTCGCGGGGGCCGCGGGCGCCGGAGGAGCCGCGGTGGCCGCGGGCGCCAGCACCACGGCTGTAGGAGGCGCCGCATGCGGGGGGCGCGCCTCAAAGCCAGGGGCGGGCCAAGAGAGGCGCGTGAGCGCCCTGGGAAAGGCGTCGAGGAGCCCGCGTCACCAGTGGCGGGAGGAACAGCCGGGGGTACCTGGTGAAATGGAAACACATGCTCATCAAAGTAAACGTGCCGGGAAGTGAACACACGGTGGGAGACGGGATCGTAGCACCGATATCCCTTGGAGTTGGAGGGGTAGCCGATGAAGATGCAAGCGACAGATCGAGGTGCAAGCTTGTGAGAAGCAGTGTCGGCAGTGCTGGGATAGCAAAGGCACCCAAAAATATGCAAGTCGTCATAAGACGGGGGCGTACCAAAAAGAAGATGGTGAGGTGTGTAGTTCCACCGTGGGCGGCAGGGTCTAATGTTAAGAAGAAGTGATGCAGTGGCGAGTGCGTCCGGCCAGAAACGAGGTGGCACGTTGGCATGAAACAGGAGCATGCGAACGCGGTCATTCAAAGTGCGAAGGACGCGTTCGGCTCGACCGTTCTGCTGTGAAGTGTACGGGCATGTGAGGCGGAAAACTGTGCCGTGATGCGACAAAAAGGTGCGGAAAGCGAGGTTGTCGAACTCTTTTACATTATCCGTCTAAAGCGCAAGGATGGGACGCCCAAACTGCGTGCGGACATAGGAGTAAAAGGCCGTCAAGGTGGAGAGTGCGTCCGACTTTCTGCGCGAAGGAAAAGTCCGCACGTAATGAGAATAATCATCAAGAATGACCAGATAATATAAATAGCCCGAATTACTAGGAACTGGAGAGGTCCACATATCGCTATGAATCAACTGAAAGGGAAAAGAAGCAATGGTGGTGGAATTATTAAACGGCAGGCGTACATGTTTGCCAACTCGACAGGTATGACAAGTGTGATCCTCAATCTTAGTAGAACTGAAACTGAAACTCTTGAGAATATGACAAAGTGTGATAGGGTTGGGATGACCCAAGCGAGCATGCCAGAGATCGACGCCAACGGAGAGAGCGACCGGTGCGGCGGTGGTGGAAGAAGATGGATGTACCGGATAAAGCTCGTCAGGGCTGTCACATCGGTGGAGTACCATCCTGGTTCGAGCGTCCTTGACACAAAACCCAATGCTGTCAAATTCAAAAGTAACAGGATTTTCACGAGTGAAACGTTTAACAGAAATAAGGTTCTTAATAAGATCAGGAGACACAAGTACGTTAGACAAAGATAAAGGTGCAGAAGTAGAAGGAAAAGCAGTGTGTCCAATATGTGTGATAGGAAGTGTGGAACCATCGCCGACAATGATGTGGCGGTCGGTGGAGACAGGAGTAAAAGAGGCAAGGTTACCAAGATGAGCAAATATGTGAGCCGTAGCACCGGTGTCCATGTACCAATCAGCACCGCCAGTGTAGTTGTTCGGCGTAGGAGCAGCATGCAGCGCGGTGAGGAGCACCGGGTCCCAGGGCGTCGGCGGCAGGGCCGGCGAGGGGGACGGAGACGCCATGGGGAAACCATAGCCGCCGCTCAGCTGCGGCGGTGATGGCTGCTGCCCAACGGGCGAGTGCAGGCCCGCTGATGACCCCCACCAGTATCCGGGATACCTGTACACGGACGAAGCCCCATACGTGGATGCGGGCGGAGCCCCATGAGTGGATGCAGGCAAAGCCCCGTATGCCCCGCGCGACAGCAAGGGGTCGCCGGGTAGAGTCGGTGCCGGTGGCGGGGTGACAACGGACTGGTCGGAGAGCGCCGACGGTGGGGCGGCAACGTACGCCTGCGGGGCCGGGGGCGGGGCGCCGTACACAGTCCACGCATTGGAGGGAGCCGCAGCCCACACGCCATGTTTGCTGTACGCGCCATGCACGCCTGCATGTACGTCCGCGATGGATGGATTTTGCCACGCCCGTGCATGTAAGGCGCCATGCATGCCTGCTTGTACGCCCGCACCATGCATACCTGCATGTACGCCCGCAATGGATGGGCTTGGCCACGGCCATGCATGTAAGGCGCCATGCATGCCTGTATGGATGCCGGCGATGGATGGCGCGGCTGCGTGATGCTCAGCGGATACCACCGCGTACAGCGGCGACGGCGGGACAGCAGCAGTTGGATCGGCACCGGCCAGGGGAAACGACGGCCGAGAGGCCAGGAACGGAGAGGCCGCGGCGGCTGGGGCGGATGCCATCGGGGACTATCGGGGCAGAGCGGGCGCTGGCGCACGTACAAGCTGATGGATTTCTTGGATCGATCGCTCGGCTGTACAAGCACGTGGGTGTTGGCGATCTGGCGCTAGCGGGCGTTGGCGCTAGCGAGCTGGAGTGCAGGGCGGCGCTAGCGGGCGGCGTGCTGGTGCTGGCGGGATCGGTAGCGAGCGGTGGGGCGCTGGCGATCGGGCGAGATCGAGCGGGGCAACGGGCGCGCAAGGTGCGCGAGCGGCGGCGAATGGGGCGACGGCGGCGGCCGGCGCGGGGAGGCGCGCGGGCGGCGGCGGCGCGGAAGAGACGCACGGCGGCGGCGGCGGCGCGGAGGAGACGCGCGGCGGCGGCGGCGGAAGCGAGGAAACCTAAAAAGTGATACCATGTAGAATATGTGAATTGCACGATGTATTGCTCTCATGCATAGGCACGTATATATGATGTACAACGATGGGCCACGGACCTCAGCTATACAAAGAACTAGGAGGCGGGACCAGTACACAATATGCACATAATACATATACTCAACAGCGAGGTCGTACTCGCCCCGTCTCACCGGTCCATGGAGGCGCCATTGGCTGGTCGGGACTCGTCGACACGCATCGTTTGACTCGGCGCCTTCTTGGGCGCCACCCCTTCTACCTACACCATCGGCGGCGCCTAGGCGACGCTCCACCACATCGAGAGGTCTCCTTCGCCGTTGTCTTGCCGGTCCATGGAGGCGCCATGGGCTGGTCGGGACTCGTCGACACGCATCGTTCGCTCGGCGCCATCCAGGGCGCCACCCCCTCTACCTACACCATTGGCGGCGCCTGGGCGAGGCTCCGCCGCATCGCGAGGTGTCCTTCGCCACTGTCTTGCCGGTCCATGGAGGCGCCATGGGCTGGCCGGGACTCGGCGACATGGTCCGTTCGACGCGTCGCGGCCACACGACGCTCGACGAGTCACGATGACTCGTCGTAACCACGGAGGCGGCGCGGCACTCGACGAGCAACGATGACTCGTCGTAGCTATGGCGGCGGAGACAACATCCGACTGCGGCCGGGACACGCTTAGGCGTGTCTTGCGGCCTCCCTCTTCATCGGCACGAATACGTGTCACACGTGTCGGGGTCCGCTCATGTCTAGTGGCTCCCGGTCCGGCACTCCGTGTCGGCGGCGAGTGGCTCTTGCGCCATCGCCGGCCGTGCCTAGCGGTGCAAGGTGGCGACTTCCTCCGCAATTGGCGGCGGTGTATGCGGTCATCGACGGATGTGGGCACCATGTGCCGCATGTCCATCCGTCTCTTTTTCTCCTATCGACATCTACTCCCGCGGGGCATACCCCTCGCACTCCCGGCGAATCTACAATGTCATCGACGACGTCCAAGCCAAGCCCAACCATGCATGCTACTTCAACAACCACATCAACGCTGCTCAAGGCCGACGAGGCAAGACGGCGTAGGCGGACGTGGCCTGAGCAAAGGCCAGGTTCTCGACGGTGCGTGTACCACTCTGTACACGGACTCTGTCGCCGCCAAACACACACCACCACCATGCATGAGGAACGCGAAGCGAAGACCGAAGACGATGACTGTGCAGCTTAATCGGAGGTGTCCCGTGGTGCTATCCATGGGAGTAATTAACCTGGGGCTTTTCGAGGTCCCCGGGAACCAGGAGACCATGATCGCTTGATCACTTTGGCCGCGCCAGCAGGCCCCACACATTTTCTTTTCTTCTTCTTGTATTTGTGTACTTTGTACATTGGTACGCCCGCAACTTTTTCTTCCCCGGTGCAAAGGGAGACGCTTATACGAAAACCTCTATCCTTTTGTATGAGCGATGTCTCTTTCCTTTTTTGTGTCAAACAAAATTGGCACGCCCGGTGGGACATGGTTCCCCTCCCATCTCTGTTGCACAGTTGTCGCGGCTTCGTCTTCGCTCATTCCTCCAACCGCACAACATGTTGCATAAAGATCGTCGGCGTGGAGCTCCGCTGATTGACACTCACCTTCCTGCAGGTGGTTTCTCTGGCGCCAACGATGACGCCGTGTCGGAAGTGATCCAGTTTGGGTCACTCCCACCGATGGTCAGCTTTAAGCACGACACTAAGGTGTACGTGCATGAGGCGCAAGAGCCGTCCCAACTCCAAGCCATGGAGTCCAAGAAGGCTTAGAAGAGGGCCGTCACCAAGGCCAAGAAGGTCCGCTGTGAGCTCATGCTCGAGGCGCGCGCCCTCTTGAAGGACTCCGTGATCGCGGAGATGACGGGCGACATTGAGTTTGCCCAAAAGCTACGTGTCTAGACCGCCAGCAGGCGGGTTGGCGCTGCTTCGGTCCGTGCACCGATGCCGAGTGCCAAGCCGAAGCTGCCTACGACGACCACTCAGCGCACGGAGGTCGGGTACTGGAGGCTCTCGAGGCCGTCTCCTTCGAGCTTCGGAGGCTTATAGCAAACGATCATTTGTCACATAGCCCCCATCGACTACGCAACAACAGAAGGAAGTACCAGAAGGTCAAAAGCTCCACCGACAAATCAGCTCACGCATAGCTCAGAACTTGGTCCCCGAAGAGGACTGGTCGATGGGCGCATTGGAACTTGCACACAAGGTGTTCACCTTCCCTAGCACCTTGACCCCTCCGTATGACTTGTTCCCCGACCAATGGGCAAACGAGCCATCGAAGGTCAAGGAGCTGGTAAGGCGGGCGATCATGCGGGAGTTCTGGGAGCGACGATCCCGCAAGCAGCCCGTGCTACCAGGCTGCACAACTGCCTTCGACCTCGAAAACTGCTCTGTCTGCCCGCCGAGCATGTGGGTGCCATGCCTACACATGTCGGCTGGCGATGGGCGGTCCTTCCCCAACAACAAGTTCTCCGTTCTTCAGAACGAGGCGCCTGCACCTCGCGAAGAGGATTTGCGGCAAGAGCTCCGCCAACTCCAAGACCAGATGGGCCACCTTCAAAGGCGGCTTGAAGGTCAGGAAGATCGTGCGGAGTCATCCACACAGGGGGCAAGCGGGACCCGGCGACTGCCCCAGAATCATCGCCCCCAACACAAGCGCCAAACTTTGGCGCCCGCCGATGGACTTCTCCGACACCAGCCGTCTTGCGGGGGGCTAACGCAGTGCCGCTGCCTGGAAATAGGTGGCCATGGCAACGAGGCGATTCGTTGAGCCGTGACCAGGCGACACAAGGGCGAGCGCGGAGCCCTCCTAGGGCTTCGGCCCCTATCAGGGTCCCATCTTCACCCAGGCGGGTGAACCAACTACAGATGCGACCACCAAGGAATGAAGTGGCTCCCCCAGCCACGGGGCCATCATCTATGACTCCGTCAGCTCGGCGGGGTGTGCCACCCCCTCTTCCTACTCCTACGATCCTACAAAGGGTGCACGGTGCTCTCACGGAGAACCAGCGCAAACGTGAGAGGCGTCGGAGGAACTGGCATGTGTTATATCTCGAGCTTGAGGAGCTTGTGCTTCGACACACTCAAGTCCGTGTTCGGGCTGATGGCGAGGTTGTTCAGGAGAACAATCGTATCTCATTTCGCATCTCCCCCGACTTGGAGCGGCATGAGAGGTATAACTATCTTCTCAGCCGCCTAACCCCAAAGCCACGAAGGGCACAACCCAGTGCCACGGAGCAAGGAGGCGGGGCGGTTCCACCGCTTTGCCCCCTAACCATCCTCAAGCGGGAGAGCCAGGCGGATGCTTCTCCAACTCCTACGCCCCAACAACAAGGGGTCACCCTCGAATCAGCCTCTCCTATGGAGGGAGTCGAGGATGCCTCTGAGTTGCAGACTAGTGCTGCGCTCAAGGAATCCTCAACCCTCCAGGTAGGGTCTCTTGAGTTGCAGTCTAATGCTCCTCTCGATCCCGACACAACGATCGTTCAGGTGCCTACCCTAAGTGCCCCCATCCAAGGGGACCAAGGGGCGGGTCCAACCTCGCCGCAGGGGGCGGGAGCCAATATGGGCAACGAGAAGAACATGGCCTCGTGCGGCACCCTAGCGGTGTGTGCTAGGTTTGAAGAAGATGGCGTGTGGCAGCCGCCACACGTCACCCACGACTTCTCCTACCCATCTGATGAGGAGATTGTGCCAAATCCAAAGGCCAATTTCCATGCGACATTGCTTCCACGCCTAGGCCATGTTCGATCATGGTTCAAAGGCGTCGAGACGAAGCCCAAATCGGGCTCATCCACCTCTGAAGAAGGGGCAGGTTCAACGGCCCCATGTCTTCCCATCACGATGGGGGGAGGATCGACGTCCAGTGGTGATGTCGCACATCACCCGGGCATATCCCCGCGCCGCTACACCGACATCATGGTGCCCTTCCCGAAGATCCGGAGGAACTACACCAAGTTGCGAGTCGGTCCGGGGCCAACACGCGACTAAAGTCCATGGCACGCAAAAGTGTGACGCGTGGGCATGACGATGACGGTGAACCGCTGGAGGACCACGATGGCGAGGAGAGCTACTCCGATACGTCCTCCTCGCCTTCTTTGGAAATGCACTCGAGCGCGCCGCCCTACCATGAGCTCGCTCAGTCTGTTCTATCAGACTATGAAGGCGGCTTTGAAGATCTTCACACGACGCCCGTACGTGTGGCCACTAATGGTGACGCTGACCTGGAGGCGGTTAAAGCAGCAGAGACAGAGGCATTGAGAGCCTCCAACGCTAACCCATCCCGTGTCAGGACCCCGACTCAATGCCACATCGATCTAGCATGTAACACCTCATATCACTTTGCGGCCTCACGCACGGTATTCCCACGGGTGTCGCCTTACCTTTGACTGGGACCGTTTGCGCCTTTTGGCACACGTATATGATAGTGTCGCTAGCATCCATATGATAAGGAGCCCAGGCTAACATGGCTAGTCGTAAACCCAAAGTGGCACAAACTTACAGGGACAGGCATCCATGACCCAGCATCGAACGTGTCGGTCATCAGCGAGTGAATCCAGGCTGTAGCACTGGGCTAGCAGGACTCCGGTGGACCGGGCTGTAGCGGGCTAACAGGACTCCGGTATTCATCGTGTGACATTTCCCTGAAGGGACAGACACAGGAACGAAGAAGGACACATGCCGGCCAGCCTAAGTGTTCCGGAGCAGTAGCAAGCTACCATGGCTCAGTGGAAGCACTAGGAGATATTTCCCTGTAAGAGAGGCTACTAAGGATAAACAACTAGATAGTCAGATCCCACACATACCAAGCATTTCAATAACATACACACAATATGCTCGATATGTGCAAATGCAACATGGCATCACAACATGACTCTACAACTCAAATATTTTATTCAATAGGCTCCGAGGAGCGAGATATTACAAACATGGGTCTCATGACCCAACATTCAGAGCATACAAGTCAAAGCACACGCGGAAGCTTAACATGTCTGAGTACAGACAACTATAAATGAAAAAGGCTGAGAAGCCCGACTATCTACCAGATCCTGCCGAGGGCACAAGATCGTAGCTGAGGTAACAAGCTAAACGTCGAAGTCCACATGGAACTATTAGCGAGACTGAATTCTCTCTGCAAAAACATAAATTAAGCAACGTGAGTACAATTGTACCCAGCAAGACTTACATCAGAACTAACTACATATGCATCATTATCAACAAAGGGGATGGTGGGGTTTAACTGCAGCAAGTCAGCTTTGACTCGGTGGCTATCCTGAACTACGACTGCAAGTAACTCTTTTGAGGTGGCGCACACGAGTCCACATATTCACCATACCAATACACCACTATGGATCCGCTCCCGTCTCCCAACGAGAACACCATCCATAGCACTCACGCTTATCTTGCGTATTTTAGAGTATCCACTTCAAGTTATCTATGAACTGTACAGGCAACCCAGAAGTCCTTTACCGCGGACACGGCTATTCAAATAGATGATGTTAACCCTGCAGGAGTGTACATCTTCACACACGCTCTCGCCACTTACCGCCATGTACACGTCATGTATCTCGGCAACCTTCAAGCGGAAGCCTGGCGAGGGTGTTGGCCACGACCTGACTAACCACACAAGTCTCTCGTCCAGGTTTATCGCCTATTCGGGTTCCATCCGCAAGGAGATCCGGCCGGGGTGTCGCTCACGGCCCCAAACGATGTGAGCAGGGTTCCCAAGCCCACCATCCGGGTGCCACTTGGTACACCGTGCCACTGTGCCTAGTCTGTCCCAAGCCCACCTGTACCGGGTGCCACTTGGTAGACTACTAACACTACCTACAAACACCAGAAACTAGTTGCGACTCCTGGACAGAGATCAAGTCGGTTAATAAGTCGAGAGAGTCAATTAAGGATCCCAATGTGTGGTAGTAGCTGTTCATGGATCACAAACACAGAACTCAGTTCCTGAGGACGGCTTCAATGAGACAACCCACCATGTACTCCTACATGGCCTCTCACCACTACCTTTACCAAATCGTGTTCACACACTTAGCTCAGACACAGTAGGACATGTTCACACACCTCCAATTCATCCCCGATGAATCAGACCTGACTCAACTCTAAGCAGTAGCAGGCATGACAAACAAGCATGTATGAGTAGGCACATCAGGGCTCAAACAACTCCTACTCATGCTAGTGGGTTTCATCTATTTACTGTGGCAATGACAGGTCATGCAGAGGAAAGGGGTTCAGCTACCGCAGCAAGTAACAAATATGTCATTGTTGTCCTAATGCAGTAAAAGAGAGCAGGAGCAAGAGAGTGGGATTGTATCGAAATGAACAAGGGGTTTTTGCTTGCCTGGCACTTCTGAAGATAGTATAGCTCTTCATCGGTGTCATCGATCTCGTCGTCGGTATCACGTCTATCGAGAGGGGACAAATACTGGCAACACAGAAGGAAACACAATCAATGCAATGCACAATATGATGCATGATCATGACATGGCAAAATGAGTGTGTTGGGCTAATGCAACTATAATTAGATGGGTTTAAGTTAGTTTGAACCCAAGGTTCAAGTTAAATTCAAACTATGACCTTAAAAAGTGCATTATCATGTTTTGATATAAACAGCAGGTTTAAGTTGCTTAAACATGCATGAAACCGGTGCAGATGGATAGATTGGATTTTTCTGATCATTTTTCATATATAACTTATTTCATTTGGAGTTACGGTTGAATTTCTATGATTTTTAGAAGTTTATACTATTTTCTGGAATTTCCTAAAAAGAATAAATCCAGAAGATGATTTGCTCCGTCAGCCTGACGTCAGTGTGACGTCAGCAGGGTCAACAGGGTCAACCTGATCCGGTCAAACCTGACCAGTGGGGCCCACTGGTCAGTGACTTAGGGCTGGTTAAGGTAACAGACATGTGGGTCCAGTCAACGGCCACGTCAGCATGGTCAAAGCTGACATGTGGGCCCACTGGTTTTAACTAAATCTAGTTAAGAAAATAATTCGAGGTTATTTAGCTGGTGGGGCCCAGATGTCAGCGGCTGGTGTGATTAAACTAAATGCGATTAAGCCCTAATGTTGGTGCCACGTCATCACCACCGGCGTGTAAACGCTGGCAACCAAATCCGCGGCGGAGGGCATCGGACTTTTGCTACGGGGCCCGATTTGAAGAGCCACTTGCACCTACGTGCTCCGGGGAGTGGCGCGCATCTGATGGAGCAAACAACAGAGGCGAGGGTGGCCGGAGTTGAGCACGGCATCGAGTGATGCGGTGGCCGGAGTTCGGGCATGGGCGGCCGCGTGGTTCCAGTGCATGGGGGAGCTAGCTAGGGGTTGCGTTGGACTCGCCGTTGCTCCAGGAGCACGCCGAAGGCTCAACCTCGAGCGAAGACGCACGGTGGCTGCGAGAGCAACGACCATGGGGAAGGCGGCGCTCGGGTACGGCGGCTGGCATAGCTAGAGGACAGGAACGAGCTCGGGGAGGAGGGGGAAAGACGGAGGATCTCACAGCGCATCGGGTGGGGTCATCGACGAGCTCGGGGGCGCACGGGTGACGGCGAATCGGTGGCGAACATCGGCGGCGGTCGAGGACGAAGATGATGGCGTGGAGGCGATGTAGAGCTTCCCGGCTCACGTGGATTGGCAGGAAGGACGGGGGCATCACGGCGGTTCTTCCGGAAGCAATTACGAGGCGAAGGGTTGGCGGTGGACGCGGCAATAGTGGGCGGCGGCGTCGAGCTCCGCTTGGGCGCGAGCAAGGGAACAGAGGAGGGGGCGGGAGAGCCAGAGAGCGAGGGGAAAGTGAGGGGAGGCGTCGGGCGTCTCCATGGCGTGAGGGGGAGGCAGGAGGTGGCAAGCAGGAGGTGGAGCCTGCGTGCGCGGGCGCTTTCTCGCGGCGACAGCAGCAGCTTTGGGGCGAGGGGAGGAAGACGACAGGAGGTCGCGGTGGGCTGGGCCAGAAGTGTTGGGCCGCGCAGGAGCTGAGCCAGCCAGGTAGGTCCAGGTAAGCGACAGGTAGGTCTTCTGCTCTTTTTTATTTTTCTTCTGTTTTGTTTTATTTAATTGCCACTGAATTCAAATTCAAACAAAATTTGAAAATAGTGCCAAAACTCCCCTGGATATTTTTAAGTCACTTAATGGACTTCTCCACATATACATAAAATATCTCAGGGTATTTGAAAATATATTCATTATATATTATGAATATAATTCCGAATTCAAATAGAATATGATTTAAATTCAATGTCCCAAAATATTCCAAAAATGTTCCAGAATTTTGGTTTGATATATATCCCTTGCCAAAATTACTAAAATGATTTTTAGGACATTTTGGAATCACTGAATGCAATTTGAAGGGTTCTTGCCCTTCTTTTAAAAGTTTTTGAGGCTTTCTAATTTCCTCAGTTCAAGTTTCAGAAATTTAGACATGATTCATGAGTGCTCTATGATGCAACTAATACAAGCAATAATCTAGGGCTGTGACAACTCACCCCCACTAAACAGGAATGTCGTCCCGAGATTCAAGACGTGAGGTAAGAAGACAGAGGGGACATGGGACTGACACGGTCTTCATGATCCATTGCATTTCTCAAGGGTGTTGATTCATTGCTTCATATTGATCTTGACGTCTTAGCTTTCGAGATCTTCATCGAACACGATGACGACAGAAAGAAACTCTATCGAAAAGGATCATTGAATCTCTGCATACCAGCCTAAGGCAATTCACAAATGATCGTTTGAAGGAGTTCTAAGAAATAGCTTACTCAGTTGGAAAGGGAGCTAGGGTTTTGAGACAACTCGGCAATGGAAGGCACATTCCGATTGTCACCGAGGATTTAACCCAGTGACTGAGCGTGCTCTCAAGAACTTGAGCATTTCCATATTCATCAAGGTCTTACCAATATCCGTGTCAAGGATCCTGGCAACACATCATACTGCCATTATGAACAATGATGGAGGGATCCTCTCAGATTTCACCTTAGCGAGGCCAAGGAAACAAAATCTAGATGATCGACTGAGAGACATTTAGCACTCCGCTTCTAATGTTCTCCTTGATGTGCTAGCGTAACCCATTTATTGATATGGTTTGGTATCTAGAACATCAAGTAACAGGTCGAACTTCGGGAGACAAGGATTTATAAGGAACACTTCTAGAAAAGTCACATGAAATCCCTATAGAGAACATGGGAAAATTGCTCATTCAAGATACTACAATAATAGTGTAACGCCCCGGATTTGATGCGCCAGGTGTCTGCCAGTTATTCGCAGTCTTTGCCATGTCATTTGCTTGCGTGATGCATTTTTTCATGTCATCATGTGCATCTCATTTCGCATTCATGTTTGTCTCATGCATCCGAGCATTTTCCCCGTTGTCCGTTTTGCAATCCGGCACTCCTATGTCATCCGGCGTACCCTTTTTTCCCCTTCTCTTGTGCGGGTGTTAAACTTTCTCGGAATGGACCGAGGTTTGCCAAGCGGCCTTGGTATAGCACCGGTAGACCGCCTGTCAAGTTTCGTGCCATTTGGAGGTCGTTTGATACTCCAACGGTTAACCGGGTAACCGTTAAAGCCCTCTTTGAGTTGCAGCACAACACCCCTTCCAAAGTGGCCCAAAACCCATCTAACTCCCCTCCATGCTCTCGGTCGTTCGATCACGATCGTGTGGGCGAAAACCGCTCCTCATTTGGACTCTCCTAGCTCCCTCTACCTATATAATAGGCCACCTCCCCCGAAATTCCCGGATGAAACCCTAGCTTTCGTCCTCCTCCCGCCGCCGAACATCTCCATATCGTGCCGGACATGTCCGCGCCGCCCCTCCTCGCCCTATCGCACGCTGCCACGTGGCATCGCCGCCGCCCCTCCGCCGCCGGCCCGTCTGGCCCACGGGGAGCCCGCCCCAGGGCCGGATCGGGCCCGACCTCCGCCGCCCCTCGCGCTCGCGCTGCCCGAGCGTCGCCGCGCCCCGCCCGCCGGCGTGCCGCCGCCGCCTCGCCGGCGCCTCCCCGCGTGCCGCCTCGCCGGCGCCTCCCCTCACCGCCGCCCGGGACCCCGTCGCCGCGCCCCTCCGGGTCTCCGCCGCCGCCTCCTCCTGCGGGCGCCCGAGACGCCCTGCGTCCTGCGCCCGACCGCTCCCTCGCCGGCGCCCGCCGCGTCCCTCGTCGCCCAGCCCCGCCGCTCACCGGAGGTCGCGGTCGCCTCCTCCGGATCCGTCTCCCCCCATCATCCTCGACCTCCTCCGCTCACCGGAGTTCGCCGGAGTTCGCCGGAGCTCCTTCGTCCCGGATCAGGACCAGATCCACCAAGTCGTCCAACCAAACGGTGTCCGCGCCCCTGGATCCCTCCGTCCCGGATCCCTCCGTCCCGCGTTGACTTTCGCGGAGGTAAAAAAAATCCACTAAGTCCCCGAATCCCTGACATAATCATGCCATGTTCATCATGTTGTATCTCTGCATCCGTAGCTCGGTTTCGTGCGTGTAATATGTCAAATTGTTTGTCTCGACGAGTAATTCATTTCATTCCATTGCGTCATGTTCATTTGAGCTCATCTTGATGCCCGAAATTCTGTTGGAAGAGTGCATGTTGATGTTAATCTGCTGAAACTGTTATAACTTGCTCATTTGTCATTTTTGCCATGTTTGATGTGTGCATCCTATGAGGTTGAGCTCTACATGTGTTTTGATCTATGCCATGTCATCTTTCCAGAGGTGCAAAGCATGTATTTTTGTGAGTTGTGTGATGAGTGCATCGAGCTTGCTAAGTAGGGTACTTGCTGTTGCTGTTTTCCTGACAGATTCTGTTATATTTTGTTGCTATGTAAACATGCTTCTACAAGTCATTTCGTGCATTATTCAGGAGATGTTCACTAAGGATGTTTTGTTATACATGTCTTGCTCTATCCATTCATGCCCCTGGTTGCAATTATAGCCTGCCGGAACATGTTCATATCTTGCTCCAAAGTTGCTTGAAAATGTTGCTGTCAGCCTGTTAACATTAAGTTCAATGTTTCCATGATTGTTTCCTAGTGATCCATGCACCCTATGAACTTGCTCTTGCCATGTATAGCTTCACAAACATGTCTTCTTACTGTTGGTTACCTTGCCATGCCATGTATTGCTCTGTGGTGAGTGGTTCAAGCTCACCAACATGCCTACTTAATGTTGTTCCTGCCATGTTTGAATCTGTAATATAACTTGCCATGTTTACATGGGTGCCATCATATTTTCTGTGCCCTTTTGGCTCATGTTCAGTAAGGGACTTTTGTTCTATGCAATTAGTAGGTTCGTGCCATGCCTTTGTTTGCCATGATATGTTCCTGTAACATGTTGTTTGATAACTCTTAACATTGCAACCTGATGTTATTTCCTGATAAGTCTGAAACTGTTATTATTTGCAATCTTCCCATGTCATTTTGAGCATGTTCTAGTGATTTCTAGAGATAGCTCAGTGTTCATGTTTTGTTATGCTTTACCAGTACTTCATGACCATGCCTTTTGTTATTATGTTGGGGTGCTGTAGCTTGTTGTTTTGATACTTGTAATATGCCTAGTTGCTGTTTTGGACAGATTGTTGTTATGACTTGTATAGAGTGTATGTGTTGCACCGTTACTCCGTTTTGAGTGTGATCTATATGAAACTTGCTTGATTTTGCATGTAGCTTCGTATTATCATGTTGCATCCATGTTTTGAGGTGTTTGCTTGATGTTTGGGTGCATTCTGCATCAATGCCATGTTTAACTTGTTTTGCTCATATCTTCTAGGCCGTAGCTCCGAATCTAATGAACTTTATATGTAACTTGACTAGAATTTCGTGTAGATCATATTGGTGCACCTTAACTTGCTGTTTAACAACTTGAACGTAAGGTTTATTCAGATCTGGACCAATTTCGAAACTTGCATATGAGGACTTACCGGAATTGTTATATGTTGTTCCCGGCCTCATTTAAACTTGCCTTGATGTGTTGTTCTTGTTTGCATCATCTCTTGCCATGAGTAGCCTCATTTAGCTTTCTCATGCATCATGCTTGTTGTGCATCATGCCTTGTTCATGTGTGGTGTGTTTACTATGTTGTGTGCTTCTTCTTGATAGTTTCCGTTTCGTTGCGATCGTGAGGATTCGTTCGTCTACGTGTGGTTCGTCTTCGTGGCTTCATCTTCTTCATGGACTCGTTCTTCTTCCTTGCGGGATTTCAGGCGAGATGACCGCTACCCTGGATCTCACTACTATCATTGCTATGCTAGTTGCTTCGTTCTATCGCTTTGCTGCGCTACCTATATTTTGCTCTTCAAGTCTCCCAAATTGCCATGTCAGCCCCTAACCTTTTCACCCTTCCTAGCAAACCGTTGCTTGGCTATGTTACCGCTTTTGCTCAGCCCCTCTTATAGCGTTGTTAGTTGCAGGTGAAGTTGAAGATTGCTCCATGGTGGACAGGGTTATGTTGGGATATCACAATATCTCTTATATTATTAATGCATCTATATACTTGGTAAAGGGTGGAAGGCTCGGCCTTATGCCTGGTGTTTTGTTCCACTCTTGCCGCCCTAGTTTCCGTCATACCAGTATTATGTTCCCGGATTTTGCGTTCCTTACGCGGTCGGGTGATTTATGGGACCCCCCTGATAGTTCGCTTTGAATAAAACTCCTCCATCAAGGCCCAACCTTGCTTTTACCATTTGCCTCACCACCACCTACTTTTCCCTTGGGAGTAATTAACCCAAGGGTCATCTTTATTATAGCCCCCCCGGGCCAATGGTTGTCTAAGTGTTGGTCCAAACTAGAGCACCGTGCAGGACCATCCCTTGGCAACTTGGGTTACGTCGGTACCTGTACGCTTAGCTTATCCGGTGTTGCCCTGAGAACGAGATATGTGCAGCTCCTATCGCGATGTCGGCGCATCGGGCGGTCTTGCTGGTCTTGTTTTACCATTGTCGAGATGTCTTGTAAACCGGGATTCCGAGACTGATCGGGTCTTCCTGGGAGAAGGAATATCCTTCGTTAATCGCGAGAGCTTATCATGGGCTAAGTTGGGACACCCCTGCAGGGTATAAATTTTCGAGAGCCGTGCCCGCGGTTATGTGGCAGATGGGAATTTGTTAATGTCCGGTTGTAGATAACTTGACACCAGATCCGAATTAAAACGCATCAACCGCGTGTGTAGCCGTGATGGTCTCTTCTCGGCGGAGTCCGGGAAGTGAACACGGTTTCTGTGTTATGTTTGACGTAAGTAGGAGTTCAGGATCACTTCTTGATCATTGCTAGTTAACGACCGTTCCTTTGCTTCTCTTCTCGCTCTTATTTGCGTATGTTAGCCACCATATCATGCTTAGTCGCTGCTGCAACCTCACCACTTTACCCCTTCCTTTCCCATTAAGCTTTGCTAGTCTTGATACCCATGGTAATGGGATTGCTGAGTCCTCGTGGCTCACAGATTACTACAACAATAGTTGCAGGTACAGGTTTTCCGTTGATCATGACGCGAGAGCGTTGTTTGCTTGTTTTGGAGTTCTTCTTCTGCTTCTTCCTCGATCAGGGGATAGGTTCCAGGTCGGCAGCCTGGGCTAGCAGGGTGGATATTGTTTGAGTTTCTGTTTATGATTCATCTGTAGTCGGATGTTGTTCTTGTATGTTGTATTGTTCTATTCATGTGACATTGTATGTATTGGATGTATCCCCTTCTATTATGTAATGTTGATGTAATGATATCCACCTTGCAAAAGCGTTTCAATATGCGGGTCTATCCTTGGTGGGACCTTCGAGTTCCTTTTGGATAGGGTTGCATATTGGGCGTGACAAGTTGGTATCAGAGCCTCGACCGACCATAGGAGTCCCCTTGATTGTTGGCCGTTGTTGAGTCTAGAAGAAAACTATTTTCGGAGTCTAGTTATATCGGAGAGTAGGAATTCTTTTTACTCCTCAGCCCCTTCGTCGCTCTGGTGAGGATTCTTGACGTAGGTGTTTTGATTTACTCCTCCTCCTCTTCAAATTTTCTTTAGGCTCACGCAGTTGGTTTTCCGATCGTTGTTCCTCAGCTCTTTGCATCCGGTGCACTTCTTGTCAAGTTGACTCGAGCCTCTTCTTCGTTTCCAAGTTCAATCCTCAGTTGTTTTCTTTTCCCACCCGCCCTCCCTTCTTCTTCTCAGAACCGGAGCCTGTAATCGAGTATCCATCCTACTCGTGCGAAGTCTTTGTTTTCTTTCCTCAATGATTTCAACCGGTGTTTCTCTTCAAGTATTCGTCGGTTTCCCCTTCCAGGTACCTTTGTTTTCCCGCCCTCCCACCCTCTTCTTCCCGGAGTATGAATCTGTCTTGACCATCAATTTCATTCGTACGGAGCCTCTTCAGTCTTCACTCAATTATCTCAACCGGTGAATTCTCGTCTCGTTCGTCATTCTTCATCTCCTTTTCTTTTCTAGTGCACTCAATTCAAGTTTTTTCGATGTTGATATTCTTTCCCCCAGCTCAAGTGTTTTCCCTACCCATTCGCCTCTCGCCAGTTTATCCTTCCGGAGTGTTCAAGATATCTCAGGAGATTCGTTTGTGTTCCAATTAATTCGAGGTTGTCACCTCTTTCAAATATTTCAATTGTTCCGGTGCATCATCTATCTGTTCATCATCCCTTTTCAACGGTGTTTTCTTTTAGTGGGCCCTAACCCACAGGTCTTTTCCCAGGATCTTACCTGACTCTTCTAATTCCCCCGGAGTTATTCTCAAATTCTTTTCAAGTGTGACGTAAGAATGGATTCCATCAGTCACATGCCTTTTCCAAGATCGATTTCAAATTCTTTTCATTGTTGGATCAACCTTTTCGCTTTTATTTCTCCCGGAGTACCTCAACAATTTTGGTGGCGTTTCTCGTCATCATTTGAAGATTGAAGAAGAGTTTTTCCTCTAAATCTTGTCTGTTCTCTCGAAGTTTTGTGAGTCTAGCTTCATATTATCATCTCAAATTATTCCATTTGTCAGATATTCTTTTCTTACCATCCGGAGTATTTCAGGAGTTGATTTCTGTTTCTTTTCACCGGAGGCCATCGTTCCACAAGAATTCTTCGTCCTCTCATTTCAGCTACCGTTATCCAATTATCCCGGTGCTTCATTCAAGTGTTCTTTAATCAGCTCATGATCTCTTTGTTCTTTTGCATCTAAATCCCCTCTAGCATATTTGTTCTTCTAATTCTTCCCGGTGATTCATACTCTTTCATCAGTCATTTTCGAATTCTCACGGTGGTTCTTTCAGATTCTTTTCCTTGTTTATCATATTAATCCATTCGTTTGTTTCAATCCTACCGGTGGTTCATGAAGACCTTCTCAAGTTTGAGATATGTCACTTCTCAATCCTTTTCAAGAAGAATAAGTAATATGTAAATCCATTACTTGTCATCAATTTAATTTGATGAAGGATAAGCATACAATAAATCTTATTCTTATTTCATCCAAGTGATTAATCCCTTCCTTCGGAGTTTGTTCTTGATGAATAAATTCTAGGTCCAAGTGTTTTCATCTTTAGTTATCCGGAGTTCAAATTTCCTCGGCAATTTCGTCGAAACCTCCATCTAAATCACCGCAAGCTTTAATCTCATTTCTTTCATCCTTTATTCTATCTCATCATCCTTTTATTACCGGAGTTCTTCACGGTGGCTCGTCATGACTTAATTCATTCATCATGACTTAATTCATTCATTCATCACGGTGACTCTTCATGGTGGCTGTATACTGAACTCACAAGGATCTCCTTCCCAGCGGGCCCCACCGGTCCAACTTCGGCCATGTGGTTGGGATTCGCCTTCTTGTAACGCGTCTTCACCATGGCCCAAGCCTCCCTAGCACCTTGACGGCAAGCCGAAATCTTCCACAAACGGAAGCGCTGCCGCACTCCCTGAAGCTTCTCCGCAAGCTCCCCAAGGCCCTCGTGTAGGGAGAGGGCTGGCCATAAAGCTTGGACGACGCCGCTCATTGCCTGCCGAACTCGTTCGAGCAGTTGCAACAGCTCGGGAAGTTGATCACCCGTTGATATGGGCATCTCCTCCGCAGGGCGACCTGTGAGTATACATACAAGACATCTTATGTCAATTTACTTCCTCGCCGGACTTTTCTTTTCAAAAGAGTCCGCTCAAGCACTTACTATAAATACCGCGATGAAGCTGCTGATTCTCCTTAACGGCGCTGGACAGCCCAGCTTGCGCGCCTTTCAGCTCTTCTCCGCGCTTGGCGTTGGCATCTTGGAGCTTGTTCCTTTCTTGCTGCACCCTATTCAGCACCCTCTCTCCGGCCTTTAGCTAGCGCAGTAATTCTTGCCTGTCCGGATCTTGTCTGGCGGCACTTGCAATGTCACTATTAGACTTGCGCGCATGCCGCACAGCGCTTATATTTATTAATAAAAATGCGTTACCATGAGGGGTCTCTGCGTCTCCTCCTGCGGCAGCAAGTGCGGCCTCCAGGTGGGCCTTGCATTCTTGCAGCTCCTGAGACAGCTGGGCATTCTTCTCGGTAAGAGCCTGCGTTTCAAATGATCCTTAAATCAGTTAACATAACTACTTTAAGTCTCGGGGGCTACTGGTATATATAACCATTAAAACTCCTTTACCCGTATGTCTTTCACATACTGCTCCGTGGCTCTGGTAAAACCATCTTGAGCGGCACGGAGATGCGCGTCCCCTGCGTTAAAGGCGTCCAATGCCTCAGGGGAGAAGCACGCTTCACGAAATAGTGTCCGGCGGCGCCTATGGTTCATGGCGCTCTCCACCTCAGACTTGGTGGCGGACAGTCTATCGGTGTCCTCCGTTGGAGAAGGATCCGGCCCGCGTCTTGCGCTTGCCTCCCCCTCCAGGCCGGGCGCTGGAGCCTGTCCGGTGTAGGTTGGGTCGGCAACTTCCGCGCCCGCAGACGTTTCCTAGGAACGTTGCTCTGAAAATTCAAATACGAGTTATACCTTTGCGGCGACGTTTCCGTCCGCACCGCACTCCTTTTCCGCCTGCTGGTCCGGACTGACCTCTGTTGGTCAGCCGCCGCAGGCTCGGCTTCCCGCCGTGAAGGTGCTTCCTGTAAAATACCATCGTTTGCGAAGGTTAGAAATGGGTAAGGAAGAGATAATGGTGTCCGGACCTCGGTCACAGTCACCTGGGAAGCCGGATACAGTCCGGGGTAGTCCGCCGTGATGGCGACCAAAGCATTATCCATGCTGAGCTGGTGAAACACCCCGTCGATCAGCTCCACCTTGATGTACGGATCCTCTTCGGAGGCCGGATCCAGGGATCTTCCTGGATCCTCGGGTTGCGGAGCGGGACTTACCATGTCCTCCACAATCCGGCGTAGATCCTGCGCCGAAGACATAATGTAAGAAGCCTAAACTTCGAAAGCAGGGATTGAGCCCTTAAAAGTGTTCGCTTACCCAGCCTCTAGGGTTGTTCATGGAAAACCCATTCAAAGGGTTCATTTGAAGGAAGTCCTCCTTCTCCCCCTTGTACAGGCTGGACAGGGTCTTCACTAGATCCTCGGTCGAATCCGGCCCTTTGTGGCCATGACGGGTAGCATTGTCTTCCCCGTTGAAATCCCACATGGGGTGGCCTCTGTATTGCAATGGTTGTACCCCCCACGTGATGCATATCGCCATGACTCCAATCATGGTCAGCCCAGAATGGGCCAGCAATCTTATTCGGCCCATCAAGTAATGGACGCTCCTGTCTTCCTCCAAACGGGGGCTCCGAGGGCGCCAGCTGAGGCGTTTATTCAGAGGAGCAGCACTAAACTCCGGGAGGCCAATCCGGACTGGGTCCGGCAGCGGAGCGTCTCCTATGTAAAACCACTCTGAAGGCCAGTCTTCGGACGCCTTCTTGGGAGTACCGGATGGGTATCCGATCCCGGCGATGCGCCATATTTCGGCGCCGCCCACTTGATATATGGACCCCTCGTGAGAACGGGGTACGAGGCAGAACAGCCTCTTCCACAATGCAAAATGGGGCTCAATGCCCAGGAACAGCTCGCAAAGAGCTATGTAGCCCGCGATATGCAGGACAGAGGCGGGTGTGAGGTGGTGGAGCTGGAGTCCGTAGAACTCTAGGAGCCCGCGGAGGAACGGATGTATTGGGAATCCGAGTCCCCTTATCAAATAAGGGACGAAGCATACTCGCTCCCCTTTGTTGGGGCTTGGGGTGGCCTCCGCTTGCCTCCCACCTTGATAAGTGACCAGCCCGGCTCGAACCGGGACCATGAAGGCAGGAGGGAGATATCCCCCCGCTTGGAGCTTCACTAGCTCATTGTGCGGAACAGAGCACCTCCTCCAATCCCCTGGCGGTGGGCTGGGAGCGCGAGAAGAGGAGCCGCGTCGACGGTCCATGATGGAATGGATTTTTAGGTCAAAGGCGCTCCGATGAAGTATTCACGGGAGGAAGATGGTGTGGTTTGGATCTGGATTTTTGCCTCTTTTGTAGGCGGACGACTCGCACGACTAGGGGGTGAAACGTAAAAGACACCCTGGCTTTTCGCATTTCGTGCGACGCGTGGAAAAAGGCCATTATTGGGCGCAGAAGCCAAGAAACACAGTATTTATGATGAAGCCGGACACTGTTCGGCAGGTACATGGAACTTGAAGGGAGAACCCGCCTTGAAACACCGAAGACTATATACCCGCTGGACTTATCGTCATTGAAGCCTGGTTCAGGGGCTACTGAGGGAGTCCTGGACTAGGGGGTGTCCGGATAGCCGGACTATCATCGTCCGCCGGACTCCAAGACTACGAAGATACAAGATTGAAGACTCCGTCCCGTGTCCGGATGGGACTTTCCTTGGCGTGGAAGGCAAGCTTGGCGATACGGATATGTAGATCTCCTACCATTGTAACCGACTCTGTGTAACCCTAGCCTCCTCCAGTGTCTATATAAACCGGAGGGCTTTAGTCCGTAGGACAACATACATTACAACAATCATACCATAGGCTAGCTTTAGGGTTTAGCCTCCTTGATCTCATGGTAGATCCACTCTTGTACTACCCATATCATCAATATTAATCAAGCAGGACGTAGGGTTTTACCTCCATCGAGAGGGCCCGAACCTGGGTAAAACATCGTGTCCCTCGTCTCCTGTTACCATCCACCTAGACGCATAGTTCGGGACCCCCTACCCGAGATCCGCCGTTTTTGACACCGACATTGGTGCTTTCATTGAGAGTTCCTCTGTGCCGTCACCGATAGGGAGGATGCCTCCACCCGTCTTTAAAGACGGTGTTTTCGCCGAAGGGGCCTTGGCCGCCGCCAAACTATCCGGCTAGGTGGTTTTCTTATGACCGCCTGTCCGGCTGCCGCTTCGATAATGACCTCTCAAGTCGTCAGAAGCAATCTTCGCGTCAGCTCGAAAGCTGCCGAACAGTTGGATCCAATAGAGCTCTCGTCTGTTAACGAGCTCTTGGATCGCATCGCCGCCCTGGGAGTTGCTACGGACTACAACCTTTTGGGCTTAAAACCGATCTGAGAGAGATTAACTCTCCCCAGGCCACCCACCAGTCGCAGTGGTAGAGGAGCAATACGGAAACTCGCCGCCTGTATTGAAAACTATTCATGTCCGGATTCCCGAACCCTCCATGCCGGATTCCTGCGGAGGGACGGACTTCGATCGAGCATTGAACTTAAAACAATGCATCGCTCCGGACTCGCTGGATCGCGTCCAGCAACCCAAGCTTCCAAATTCGGAAACTCCTCGGCCTTCGAGCCCCAAGATGGGCAGGGATCCGGACTTTAGTCCACCCACCCGCCCAGACATATGCGATCTATCTCTAATACGGCAAGAGCCCGCTAAAACAGTACATCACTACTGGGCCAGATTCCTCCTGGTTATGGACAGGATAAAGGACTGCCGAGAGGAAAACGCAATCTCAATCTTCTGCAATAATTGCACGGACAAGGGAATATTAAACGCCATTGATCGTCGCAAAATTACACTCTTCACCGATCTGGCGTCCATAGTATGAAAGTACTGTGCGATGGAGATTTTTCGGAAAACCGAAAATCAATTTTGGGATAATCCGGCCCCAAACCCAGTCCGCAGCAAAAGGGCGCCTTACACTCAGGCCCCAGATGCAAAAACGAAAAAACAAAAACCCAATAAGGGAAACGGAACCGTACTGGAGGGATGGCTCAATGGACCCTGTAAGCTTCATAGTACAGAGGGAGCAGTCCCAACACATAGCCTTCGAGCATGTTGGATATTACGGCAGGTGGCCAAAAGTGGCGAGGAGCTTCTAGCCCTGCAAAACCACTCCAACAATACCGGTATGGTATCAACAGTCTTCGAGACTTTCGCATCAAACAATATGCGAAAGCGAACAATCCGCGGACTCACCGAAGTCTACCAAGTAGCAACAGCAAATCCATGGAGCGACACAGCTATCACCTTCAACGCCAGCGACGAGCCTAAATTCCGAACAGCCAGAGCGCCAGCCGCACTGGTGCTTAGTCCCATAGTGGACGGCTTTCAACTGACAAAAGTCCTCATGGATGGCGGCAGCGGATTAAACCTCATTTACGAGGAAACTCTGCGAAAAATGGAAATCGATTGGAGCCGTATTGAGCGAAGCAGCACAACCTTTAGAGTTATAATCCCTAGCCGGGAAGCGCACTGCATCGGGAAAATCACACTCGATGTGGTGTTCGGCTCGCCGGACAATTACAGATCCGAAGAAGTCACGTTCCAAGTGGCCCCGTTCAGCAGCGGATATCACGCTATATTAGGACGAGAGGCATTCACAATTTTTCAAGCAGTACCTCATTACGGGTACATGAAGCTCAAAATGCCTGGGCCCAGCGGAATAATCACTCTCGTTAGTGATCCGGACATAGCACACCGCGCCGAAAACAAGACAGCCGCACTAGCCCTCGAGGCACTATCCGAAGCCTTAGCGGCAGAAGAACTCACCGCGCTGCGCTCTACGGTGAACAGGGACGATGTGATACTCGATAAAAGATCCAAGACCACCTCCTTCAAACCAGCAGATGAAATAACAAAAATCCAGGTCCATCCAACGGACCCAACAAAGACGGCCTCCATTGGGGCACAATTGAACCCCGAAGTAGACGCCGCACTGCGCGAATTCCTTCGGGAAAATTGGGACATTTTTGCCTGGCATCCTTCGGATATGCTCGGAATCCCACGCAGATTGGCAGAACACAGCCTAAACATCCTAAAAGGATTCAAGCCAGTCAAACAGGCTCTTCGACGATTTTCCGAACCCAAAAGACAGGCAATGGGAGAAGAGCTAGCCAAACTATTGGAAGCCGGATTCATCAGAGATATCAAACATCCGGATTGGCTAGCAAATCTGGTAATGGTACCAAAGAAGGACAAATCCTGGCGCCTTTGTGTCGATTTTAAAGACCTCGATGAGGCATGCCCAAAGGATCCCTTCCCTCTCCCCCGCATCGACCAAATTATCGATGCTACCGCAGGACACGATTCATTGTGCTTCCTCGACGCATACTCTGGCTACCATCAAATCAAGATGGCAGAAGCAGACCAAGCCGCCACGACATTCATCACCCCTTACGGACCATTCTGCTTCAACACGATGCCCTTCGGACTTAAAAACGCCGACGCAACATATCAGCGCATGATTCAAACATGTCTAGCTACCCAGATCGGCAAAATAGTCGACGCATACGTAGACGACGTAGTCGTCAAAACAAAACACGTCGAAACTCTAGTAGACGACTTGAGGCTCACGTTCGACAACCTCAGAGCATATGACATCAAGCTGAATCCGGAAAAATGCGTTTTCGGCGTACCAGCCGGAAAGCTGCTGGGCTTCATCGTGTCCGGTAGAGGAATCGAAGCAAACCCGGCTAAAATCCGAGCTCTGTCACAGTTGGACATTCCAAAAGACCTCAAACAAATACAAAAATTAACAGGATGCGTGGCAGCTCTAAGCCGCTTTATCTCCCGTCTAGGAGAAAAGGCGTTGCCCCTCTATCGCCTCCTCAGGCGCACCGAACACTTCGAGTGGACGGATGCTGCCACTGCCGGACTCGAAGAAATAAAGGCCATATTGGCAACAAATCCGGTCCTGGCTGCGCCCAATCTGGGCGAACCAATGTTGTTATACATCACAGCAACGCATCAAGTTGTAAGCGCGGTCCTCGTCGTCGAACGAGAGACAGAAGGGCACAAATTCCCTCTTCAAAAACCAGTGTATTATGTATCCACTGTGTTAACCCCCTGCAAGTCCCGTTACCCGCACTATCAAAAGATAGCATATGCGGTGTTCATGGCGTCCCGGAAGCTCTGGCACTACTTTCAAGAGTGTTCGATAACAGTGGCCTCTGAAGTACCACTCAATGACATTATAAATAACCGCGACGCAATGGGCAGGATTGCAAAATGGGCCATTGAGCTCTTACCATTCGATATAACTTACAAACCTCGACGAGCTATAAAGTCACAAGTTTTGGCTGACTTTGTCGCCGAATGGACCGAAGCCGAACTCCCTAAAGAGTACGGCGCATACTCCAATTGGACTATGCATTTCGACGGCTCTAAAATGTTGGCCGGACTGGGGGCTGGCATCGTATTGACGTCCCCAACCGGAGACACAGTCCAGTATGTACTTCAAATAATGTACACGGACTCCAAAAATGCAGCCGAATACGAGGCCCTGTTACATGGTCTCCGGATGGCAGTCTCCATGGGCATTGAACGCCTAGAGGTGCGCGGGGATTCAAACCTTGCAATATCCCAAATAAACGGAGACTGTGATGCCAAGGATCCAAAAATGACAGCATATCGCAACGCTGTCCTAAAAATGTCAGCTCGGTTTGAAGGACTCGAATTCCATCACATAGCCCGAGATAATAACCAAGCGGCCGACATACTGGCACGCATAGGTGCCAAACGTGATGCTGTCCCTCCAAATATCTTCCTGGAACGGCTCTTCAAGCCATCCGTACTATGGGAAGAGGAGCCCGGAAGTGACAAACCGGAAAAAACCGCGCCAATCGGCGATCCAGCCGATGACATAACACCTTCAGCCCACGTCATAATGGCAGTAATCGCCCCGTGGACAGAACCATTCCTAGCCTACTTGCTTAGGCAGGAACTTCCCGAAGACCAAAACGAGGCCCGCTGCATAGTCCGGCGATCGAAAGCCTACAAGGTCCATGAGGGAGAACTTTATAAGAAAAGTACAACCGGAGTCCTTCAAAGGTGTATCTCCGAAGAGCAAGGGCGAAACCTCCTGGCTGAAATTCATGCCGGACTAGGCGGAAACCACGCAGCAGCCCGGGCCCTTGTAGGAAAGGCATTCCGTACAGGATTTTATTGGCCGACGGCCCGGGCAGATGCCCAGGACTTAGTCCAGAAATGCGTTGGTTGTCAGCTATTTGCTAATCAGAGCCACATGCCGCCCACCACCCTCAAAACTATACCCATTACCTGGGCGTTCGCGGTCTGGGGGCTTGATATGGTTGGACCCCTTAAAGGGTTAACCCACAAGCAAAGATACCTATTGGTCATGGTGGATAAATTCACCAAATGGATAGAGGCCAAACCGGTCAAAACGGCAGAGTTCGGACCAGTGATAGACTTTATATCCGGGGTAGTACACCATTACGGAGTCCCCCACAGCATCATCACCGACAACGGCACGAACTTCACAGCCGACGAGGTTAAGTCATGGTGCAAGAATATGGGCATCAAGCTCGACTACGCTTCAGTCTATCACCCTCAAACCAATGGTCAAGTGGAACGAGCAAATGGTCTAATAATGAGCGGCATTAAACCCAGACTAGTGCGGTCACTTACTAAATCTGACACGCACTGGGTCGAGGAGCTCGACTTCGTACTCTGGGGGCTGCAGACAACGCCTAACCGCACTACCGGATTCACACCATTTTTTATGGTCTACGGCGCAGAGGCAGTCTTGCCCTGTGACATTATTCATGACTCACCTCGAGTGCGAATGTACGAGGAAAGAGAGGCCGAGCTTGATCGGCAGGACAGCTTGGACACATTGGAGGAAGAACGCGACGTCGCCAAGGCTCGTTCCGCATTCTATCAGCAGCAGGCCCGAAGATATCAAAGCAGAGAAGTATGGGCCAAGACTTACAATGTTGGTGAACTAGTTCTATGCTTGCCGGACAAGAAAAAGGACAAGCTCAAGCCCAAATGGGAGGGCCCTTTCATTATCGATCAAGTCCTGACCGGCGGAGCATACCGTCTACGAAATGCGTCGGATAACCGACTCGAGCCGAACCCATGGAACGCAGCCCGCCTCCGAAGATTCTATGCCTAGCGCCGGACTAAGAGTTCGTCCCCTTCCTCCGTCCAAATTTTTATACTTCGGCTGTCTTTTGTTTCTCTTTTCATAACCTTTTTATTAAAAAGCCCCTAAGGGCCTACTTTTGCATTTTTAGCATACACTTGATGTGCCATCCGCACTCATTATACCTGGGGGCTTCTTCTACAGAAGCTCAATTATAAGGGTTTCATGCCCAGCACATGTGTCAAGCTTCTACATGTACCTTTTACTCACCATTATATGCATCGATATGACTTAAGTTTTGGCCAAGCTGGGTTGCCTGGCTCCTGTGCTTACCCCTACGTTCCCGATTGTTCGGCTAGGAGGTAAAGGGAGCACCTCTGCGATTGTTACTGCCGGGTCAGCCGGATGTGTACCTTAGACTGGGTGAAGCCGAAAGCTAGCGTTCTTAAGGGAATATTCGGTCGGTGACTTAAAAGATGACTTTTTACCTACTCATTTATCCGCCCCCAGATGTTTTTCTGCTTTCTTCGCAGTCCGGACATGCACTTTAGGGCATGCCTCCCAGGGAAAGGAACCCTTAACGGAACTATTCTCCCTGGAAGATGTTTCTTACTAACCATGTAATATAACATAACTAGTTGGGCACTTGTCTGATAAAGCACTAATGACCCCTACGCCTGGTCTCCATGCATACCACGGTTGTTTCTTAACCAAAAAGGTATTCGGACACACTCCGGACTCTAGGGTCCCGAGGTTGAAGCGAAAAGGTCGGCAAAGACAAACGATCTACAATCCGGCTAGAAGGCATTTCACATGTCACTTTAAAGGAAAACATACATTGTCAAATTTACTAATTGTATTCCTCCTCAATCCCGTCTAACAGGCTGTCTAACTTACAGTCCCGTTGGGAAAATTTAGCAGCCAATTCTACTTGGTTGTATACTAAACTCACAGGGATCTCCTTCCCATCGGGCCCCACCGGTCCAACTTCGGCCATGTGGTTGGGATCCGCCTTCTTGTAACACGTCTTCACCATGGCCCAAGCCTCCCTGGCACCTTGACGGCAAGACGAAATCTTCCACAAACGGAAGCGCTGCCGCACTCCCTGAAGCTTCTCCGCAAGCTCCCCAAGGCCCTCGGGTAGGGAGAGGGCTGGCCATAAAGCTTGGACGACGCCGCTCATTGCCTGCCGAACTCGTTCGAGCAGTTGCAACAGCTCGGGAAGTTGATCACCCGTTGATATGGGCATCTCCTCCGCAGGGCGACCTGTGAGTATACATACAAGACATCTTATGTCAATTTACTTCCTCGCCGGACTTTTCTTTTCAAAAGAGTCCGCTCAAGCACTTACTATAAATACCGCGATGAAGCTGCTGATTCTCCTTAACGGCGCTGGACAGCCCGGCTTGCGCGCCTTTCAGCTCTTCTCCGCGCTTGGTGTTGGCATCTTGGAGCTTGTTCCTTTCTTGCTGCACCCTATTCAGCACCCTCTCTCCGGCCTTTAGCTAGCGCAGTAATTCTTGCCTGTCCGGATCTTGTCTGGCGGCACTTGCAATGTCACTATTAGACTTGCGCGCATGCCGCACAGCGCTTATATTTATTAATAAAAATGCGTTACCATGAGGGGTCTCTGCGTCTCCTCCTGCGGCAGCAAGTGCGGCCTCCAGGTGGGCCTTGCATTCTTGCAGCTCCTGAGACAGCTGGGCATTCTTCTCGGTAAGAGCCTGCGTTTCAAATGATCCTTAAATCAGTTAACATAACTACTTTAAGTCTCGGGGGCTACTGGTATATATAACCATTAAAACTCCTTTACCCGTATGTCTTTCACATACTGCTCCGTGGCTCTGGTAAAACCATCTTGAGCGGCACGGAGATGCGCGTCCCCTGCGTTAAAGGCGTCCAATTCCTCAGGGAGAAGCACGCTTCACGAAATAGTGTCCGGCGGCGCCTATGGTTCATGGCGCTCTCCACCTCAGACTTGGTGGCGGACAGTCTGTCGGTGTCCTCCGTTGGAGAAGGATCCGGCCCGCGTCTTGCGCTTGCCTCCCCCTCCAGGCCGGGCGCTGGAGCCTGGCCGGTGTAGGTTGGGTCGGCAACTTCCGCACCCGCAGTCCGGCGAGCGCTTTTTCTCCTACAAAGATCATGAGCACTCAGATGTTTCCTAGGAACGTTGCTCTGAAAATTCAAATACGAGTTATACCTTTGCGGCGACGTTTCTGTCCGCACCGCACTCCTTTTCCGCCTGCTGGTCCGGACTGACCTCTGTTGGTCAGCCGCCGCGGGCTCGGCTTCCCGCTGTGAAGGTGCTTCCTGTAAAATACCATCGTTTGCGAAGGTTAGAAATGGGTAAGGAAGAGATAATGGTGTCCGGACCTCGGTCACAGTCACCTGGGAAGCCGGATACAGTCCGGGGTAGTCCGCCGTGATGGCGACCAAAGCATTATCCATGCTGAGCTGGTGAAACACCCCGTCGATCAGCTCCACCTTGATGTACGGATCCTCTTCGGAGGCCGGATCCAGGGATCTTCCTGGATCCTCGGGTTGCGGAGCGGGACTTACCATGTCCTCCACAATCCGGCGTAGATCATGCGCCGAAGACATAATGTAAGAAGCCTAAACTTCGAAAGCAGGGATTGAGCCCTTAAAAGTGTTCGCTTACCCAGCCTCTAGGGTTGTTCATGGAAAACCCATTCAAAGGGTTCGTTTGAAGGAAGTCCTCCTTCTCCCCCTTGTACAGGCTGGACAGGGTCTTCACTAGATCCTCGGTCGAATCCGGCCCTTTGCGGCCATGACGGGTAGCATTGTCTTCCCCGTTGAAATCCCACATGGGGTGGCCTCTGTATTGCAATGGTTGTACCCCCCGCGTGATGCATATCGCCATGACTCCAATCATGGTCAGCCCAGAATGGGCCAGCAATCTTATTCGGCCCATCAAGTAATGGACGCTCCTGTCTTCCTCCAAACGGGGGCTCCGAGGGCGCCAGCTGAGGCGTTTCTTCAGAGGAGCAGCACTAAACTCCGGGAGGCCAATCCGGACTGGGTCCGGCAGCGGAGCGTCTCCTATGTAAAACCACTCTGAAGGACTGTCTTCGGACGCCTTCTTGGGAGTACCGGATGGGTATCCGGTCCCGGCGATGCGCCATATTTCGGCGCCGCCCACTTGATATATGGACCCCTCGTGAGAACGGGGTACGAGGCAGAACGGCCTCTTCCACAATGCAAAATGGGGCTCAATGCCCAGGAACAGCTCGCAAAGAGCTACGTAGCCCGCGATATGCAGGACAGAGGCGGGTGTGAGGTGGTGGAGCTGGAGTCCGTAGAACTCTAGGAGCCCGCGGAGGAACGGATGTATTGGGAATCCGAGTCCCCTTATCAAATAAGGGACGAAGCATACTCGCTCCCCTTTGTTGGGGCTTGGGGTGGCCTCCGCTTGCCTCCCACCTTGATAAGTGACCAGCCCGGCTCGAACCGGGACCATGAAGGCAGGAGGGAGATATCCCCCCGCTTGGAGCTTCACTAGCTCGTCGTGCGGAACAGAGCACCTCCTCCAATCCCCTGGCGGTGGGCTGGGAGCGCGAGAAGAGGAGCCGCGTCGACGGTCCATGATGGAATGGATTTTTAGGTCAAAGGCGCTCCGATGAAGTATTCACGGGAGGAAGATGGTGTGGTTTGGATCTGGATTTTTGCCTCTTTTGTAGGCGGACGACTCGCACGACTAGGGGGTGAAACGTAAAAGACACCCTGGCTTTTCGCATTTCGTGCGACGCGTGGAAAAGGCCATTATTGGGCGCAGAAGCCAAGAAACACAGTATTTATGATGAAGCCGGACACTGTTCGGCAGGTACATGGAACTTGAAGGGAGAACCCGCCTTGCAACACCGAAGACTATATACGCGCTGGACTTATCGTCATTGAAGCCTGGTTCGGGGGCTACTGAGGGAGTCCTGGACTAGGGGGTGTCCGGATAGCCGGACTATCATCGTCCGCCGAACTCCAAGACTACGAAGATACAAGATTGAAGACTCCGTCCCGTGTCCGGATGGGACTTTCCTTGGCGTGGAAGGCAAGCTTGGCGATACGGATATGTAGATCTCCTACCATTGTAACCGACTCTGTGTAACCCTAGCCTCCTCCGGTGTCTATATAAACCGGAGAGCTTTAGTCCGTAGGACAACATACATTACAACAATCATACCATAGGCTAGCTTTAGGGTTTAGCCTCCTTGATCTCGTGGTAGATCCACTCTTGTACTACCCATATCATCAATATTAATCAAGCAGGACGTAGGGTTTTACCTCCATCGAGAGGGCCCGAACCTGGGTAAAACATCGTGTCCCTCGTCTCCTGTTACCATCCGCCTAGACGCACAGTTCGGGACCCCCTACCCGAGATCCGCCGGTTTTGACACCGACAGTCCTCCTCCCACCGCCGGACATGTCCATATCGTGCCGGACATGTCCGCGCCGCCGCTCCTCGCCCTATCGCGCGCTGCCACGTGGCATCGCCGCCGCCCCTCCGCCGCGGGCCCGTCTGGCCCACGGGGAGCCCGCCCCAGGGCCGGATCGGGCCCGACCTCCGCCGCCCCTCGCGCTCGCGCTGCCCGAGCGTCGCCGCGCCCCGCCCGCCGGCGTGCCGCAGCCGCCTCGCCGGCGCCTCCCCACGCGCCGCCTCGCCGGCGCCTCCCCTCGCCGTCGCCCGGGACCCCGTCGCCGTGCCCCTCCGGGTCTCCGCCGCCGCCTCCTCCTGCGGGCGCCCAAGACGCCCTGCGTCCTCCGCCCGGCCGCTCCCTCGCTGGCGCCCGCCTCCTCGGCCTCCGGGTCCCTCGTCGCCCAGCCCCGCCGCTCATCGGAGGTCGCGGTCGCCGCCTCCGGATCCGTCTCCCCCCGTCATCCTCGACCTCCTCCGCTCACCGGAGTTCGCCGGAGCTCCTTCGTCCCGGATCAGGACCAGATCCACCAAGTCGTCCAACCAAACGGTGCCCGCGCCCCTGGATCCCTCCGTCCCGGATCCCTCAGTCCCGCGTTGACTTTCGCGGAGGTAAAAAAATCCACCAAGTCCCCGAATCCCTGACATAATCATGCCATGTTCATCATGCTGTATCTCTACATCCGTAGCTCGGTTTCGTGCGTGTAATATGTCAAATTGTTCGCCTCGACGAGTACTTCATTTCATTCCATTGCGTCATATTCATTTGAGCTCATCTTGATGCCCGAAATTCTGTTGGAAGAGTGCATGTTGATGTTAATCTGCTGAAACTGTTATAACTTGCTCATTTGTCATTTTTGCCATGTTTGATGTGTGCATCCTATGAGGTTGAGCTCTACATGTGTTTTAATCTATGCCATGTCATCTTTCCAGAGGTGCAAAGCATGTATTTTTGTGAGTTGTGTGCTGAGTGCATCGAGCTTGCTAAGTAGGGTACTTGCTGTTGCTGTTTTCCTGACAGATTCTGTTATATTTTGTTGCTATGTAAACATGCTTCTACAAGTCATTTCATGCATTATTAGGGAGATGTTCACTAAGGATGTTTTGTTATACATGTCTTTCTCTATCCATTCATGCCCCTGGTTGCAATTATAGCCTGCTGGAACATGTTCATATCTTGCTCCAAAGTTGCTTGAAAATGTTGTTGTCAGCCTGTTAACATTAAGTTCAATGTTTCCATGATTGTTTCCTAGTGATCCATGCACCCTATGAACTTACTCTTGCCATGTATAGCTTCACAAACATGTCTTCTTACTGTTGGTTGCCTTGCCATGCCATGTATTTCTCTGTGGTGAGTGGTTCAAGCTCACCAACATGCCTACTTAATGTTGTTCCTGCCATGTTTGAATCTGTAATATAACTTGCCATGTTTACATGGGTGCCATCATATTTTTTTGTGCCCTTTTGGCTCATGTTCAGTAAGGGACTTTTGTTCTATGCAAGTAGTAGGTTTGTGCCATGCCTTTGTTTGCCATGATATGTTCCTGTAACATGTCATTTGATAGCTCTTAACATTGCAACCTGATGTTATTTCCTGATAAGTCTGAAACTTTTATTACTTGCATTCTTCCCATGTCATTTTGAGCATGTTCTAGTGATTTCTAGAGATAGCTCAGTGATCATGTTTTGTTATGCTTTACCAGTACTTCATGCCCATGCCTTTTGTTATTATGTTGGGGTGCTGTAGCTTGTTGTTTTGATGCTTGTAATATGCCTAGTTGCTGTTTTGGACAGATTGTTGTTATGACTTGTATAGAGTATGTGTTGCACCGTTACTCCGTTTTGAGTGTGCTCTATATGAAACTTGCTTGATTTTGCATGTAGCTTCGTATTATCATGTTGCATCCATGTTTTGAGGTGTTTTCTTGATGTTTGGGTGCATTCTGCATCAATGCCATGTTGAACTTGTTTTGCTCATATCTTCTAGGCCGTAGCTCCAAATCTAATGATCTTTATATGTAACTTGACTAGAATTTAATGTAGATCATCTTGGTGCACCTTAACTTGCTTTTTAACAACTTGAACATAAGGTTTATTCAGATCTGGACCAATTTCGAAACTTGCATATGAGGACTTACCGGAATTGTTATATGTTGTTCCCGGCCTCATTTAAACTTGCCTTGATGTGTTGTTCTTGTTTGCATCATCTCTTGCCATGAGTAGCCTCATTTAGCTTTCTCATGCATCATGCTTGTTGTGCATCATGCCTTGTTCATGTGTGGTGTGTTTACTATGTTGTGTGCTTCTTCTCGATAGTTCCCATTTCGTTGCGATCGTGAGGATTCGTTCGTCTACGTGTGGTTCGTCTTCGTGGCTTCATCTTCTTCATGGACTCGTTCTTCTTCCTTGCAGGATTTCAGGCGAGATGACCGCTATCCTGGATCTCACTACTATCATTGCTATGCTAGTTGCTTCGTTCTATCGCTTTGCTGCGCTACCTATATTTTGCTCTTCAAGCCTCCCAAATTGCCATGTCAGCCCCTAACCTTTTCACCCTTCCTAGCAAACCGTTGCTTGGCTATGTTACCGCTTTTGCTCAGCCCCTCTTATAGCGTTGTTAGTTGCAGGTGAAGTTGAAGATTGCTCCATGGTGGACAGGGTTATGTTGGGATATCACAATATCTCTTATATTATTAATGCATCTATATACTTGGTAAAGGGTGGAAGGCTCGGCCTTATGCCTGGTGTTTTGTTCCACTCTTGCCGCCCTAGTTTCCGTCATACCGGTATTATGTTTCCTTACGTGGTCGGGTGATTTATGGGACCCCCCTGACAGTTCGCTTTGAATAAAACTCCTCCAGCAAGGCCCAACCTTGGTTTTACCATTTGCCTCACCACCACCTACTTTTCCCTTGGGAGTAATTAACCCAAGGGTCATCTTTATTATAGCCCCCGGGCCAATGCTTGTCTAAGTGTTGGTCCAAACTAGAGCACCATGCGGGACCATCCCTTGGCAACTTGGGTTACGTCGGTACCTGTACGCTTAGCTTATCCGGTGTTGCCCTGAGAACGAGATATGTGCAGCTCCTATCGGGATGTCGGCGCATCGGGCGGTCTTGCTGGTCTTGTTTTACCATTGTCGAAATGTCTTGTAAACCGGGATTCCGAGACTGATCGGGTCTTCCTGGGAGAAGGAATATCCTTCGTTGATCGCGAGAGCTTATCATGGGCTAAGTTGGGACACCCCTGCAGGGTATAAACTTTCGAGAGCCGTGCCCGCGGTTATGTGGCAGATGGGAATTTGTTAATGTCCGGTTGTAGATAACTTGACACCAGATCCGAATTAAAACGCATCAACCGCGTGTGTAGCCGTGATGGTCTCTTCTCGGCGGAGTCCGGGAAGTGAACACGGTTTCTGTGTTATGTTTGACGTAAGTAGGAGTTCAGGATCACTTCTTGATCATTGCTAGTTAACGACCGTTCCTTTGCTTCTCTTCTCGCTCTTATTTGCGTATGTTAGCCACCATATCATGCTTAGTCGCTGCTGCAACCTCACCACTTTACCCCTTCCTTTCCCATTAAGCTTTGCTAGTCTTGATACCCATGGTAATGGGATTGCTGAGTCCTCGTGGCTCACAGATTACTACAACAACAGTTGCAGGTATAGGTTTTCCGTTGATCATGACGCGAGAGCGATGTTTGCTTGTTTTGGAGTTCTTCTTCTGCTTCTTCTTCGATCAGGGGATAGGTTCCAGGTCGGCAGCCTGGGCTAGCAGGGTGGATATTGTTTGAGTTTCTGTTTATGATTCATCCGTAGTCGGATGTTGTTCTTGTATGTTGTATTGTTGTATTCATGTGACATTGTATGTATTGGATGTATCCCCATCTATTATGTAATGTTGATGTAATGATATCCACCTTGCAAAAGCGTTTCAATATGCGGGTCTATCCTTGGTGGGACCTTCGAGTTCCTTTTGGATAGGGTCGCATATTGGGCGTGGCAAATAGATCTTCCGGCTAGGTGTGTCGGCCAAAACATCAACCTTGCCAGAGCCTACACCAAGATCTTGGAAAAGTACCAACCATCACAACTGCCTGAGATTCAGATCCGGTTGGTGTCAGAATAATCTAGAGTCATTGAGTCTAGAAAGTAAAATGAAAGTTTGCAACACAAATCGACGAGATGACGTTGCAAGATTCTCAGGAGATGAACTACGATAGCAAGCTCCAAAACATGAGCTGGTTCTGCTACACACATGTGAAAACGCTGTCCTAGACAAACATGATCACATAGTAGTCTTATAATAAAACACTATCGAGTTCAGGAGGGGAACCATCGAAAAGGATATCGAAGTCTCCACATGTGGAAGTCCAAAGGATTAACCTTAGAACAGACTCCGTTTTTCTTGAACAAGTCAATCAGTGGCTTGGTGTGCTAGGGATACATATAGAATGAAGGTTGCAAGTCTCCAAACCATAGAATACTTTGCACATATGCATGACTGACTTGGGATGGTTCCAGAGGAAGCAAAAACAATCTTTCTCAGATCCACGGGGGTAACTTACATCAAATGTACGTGAATTAGAGGAAGTCAATTCTTTCATCTAACATATGCTTCATGAACGGGACATGAAGATAATGCTTATAGAAGTTTCCAACACTAGCTTAATGTTCAACAAAATCATGGAGGAGATAAGGATGTTGTCGATGGGCTCAATAACAATTCATCGAGATCTCCATAAAAATGGAATTCCACAATCATGTGAACAAGTGATAGCATTGGTCAGAACAAAAGATATAACGGTGTATGCTCGAGGAAAATCCACGAGTAAGACAACATTACGAACATCGTTGGTTCTGATTTGATTTGAGGATAGCCCACACTCAAATCAAAGTTTAGGCAAGACAATAGGTCCAGCAACTGGTCACAAGGATCAATCGATGAAGATATCATCTTTCTTCAACACACATACAAGATATCCCTTTAAATGAACTAAATCGGACAAGCATCCATCTTCCAACTCTCCAAGTTGTTGTTCAGCTTAACCAACTAGCTCAGGGGTACCCAACATAGATTCTTGGAGAAAGGGTGGTTTACAAGGAAACCAACATGATCACGAACTTAACATAGCGGTCAAGTGACGACCTGGTGATGCTTCCGAGAAGATATTCGGAAAATCACGAACCACCGATATGTTACTAAGCTCGAGAACAATCTTGCTTTTCAGGGCAAGACGATATGATCAATAGAGCGAAGATTTGAAATAATCCTAACTCATCGATCTAGGAGTGCACCAGGAGAATGGACTAGGTAGCACGATCAATCTTAGATTGATGATTCCATAACCAACACACTAAGAATGAGATTATCGTCCATTAATCACTATGCAACATGGTTGCTAGAAATATAGATTTCACACATCACGATTCACTTGTCGGCACTCCGGTTGCTACAACACGGAACCGATGAATGAATAATGATGGCGAGAAGTATCACTAAGTCAAGAATTCATAAGAGAAGGTACAGTTCTCATGACATTCCTGACATAAATAGGGTAATACTCCAAGGTAGAACAGAACAAAAGCCGGTTTGGCATTTGATCTGCGGAATACAACTACTTTGACCCAATCCTAGAAATGGATAAGGTACTGGAGTTTGTTTCTCCTAGTCATTCTAGAATAGAATGGCTTGACGGACCACAAGAGTAATAGGCATCGATGAACGAATGCACGCATACTCTTGGCTATCAATTGATAGACGGGGTCGGAATACAACTAAAGAGAGGGATAACTCAAAGGAACATATATCTTTCTGAGTTGTGGATGCATAGATTAGTATGTCGAGCCAAGTTCAACATATTTCTTCCGGATAACCCATGTAGAGAGGTAGGACTGGCAGGGTCACAACATAGAATTGAGAACTCATCGAGAGCACTTTTGTTGTGATCTTTTGGTTCAAAGAACTTCTGCCATAAACGGTTCATAGTATTTGGAACAAGGAAATACCACGGACCTCGAGGACTATCGCAAAGGTTACTAACATCCTAAAGGAACTAGAAAACACTATCAACATGAAGTAGGTGGGGTGAATCTCGGGTTCAAAAACCCAGGAGTAGAATACCTACTACTAAGTTGCATCACGGGATGCTTTCGAGAATGAAGGCCAGAATCATCACAATGGGACACAAAACGTGGCTAGATTACTAGGTGATACTCTAGACACCTAGGGTCATAATAATAACTCCAACATATATGTCGAGGTAATAGAATACCTCTACTCAGCAATTAGTGTGATTAAACTGGCCCAAAGGAACATCAAAACCAGAGGGAAAGGATTTGCAGGTGCATCAGATTATTTAGAAACTTGGGATGACTCGTACAGCATAACGACTATAAATGCTCGAAAAGATTTGAGATAAGTTACAAAAATGGTGGCATAACCACTCGATCATCATAATATCAAGGTTCTGAGATCAACTATGAACATACAGAAGATAGTAGGAGGTGAACTGAGGCTTAAATACATCAATCCTATAAGTCTACGGATTAGTAACACGTGATCCTGATAGATAGATGAGAAGCCTAGTTCTTAATCCCCGTAGAAAAGAAGAGGTTGACTAAGATCAGAAGGGCATAAGGTAAAGGAGTAAAAAGAGCCTTACGTTCCCGTTCCACAATCAATTCCCCTACATATAACTAAAGCATTTCTAGACTCAACTTCGACCAGTTTGGCTTGGTAATCCTACAGGCAGTCAAGCTCTGATACCAAAACTGTCAGGACCCCGACTCAATGCCACATCGATCTAGCATGTAACACCTCATATCACTTTGCGGCCTCACGCACGGTATTCCCACGGGTGTCGCCTTACCTTTGCCCGGGACCGTTTGCGCCTTTTGCACACGTATATGATAGTGTCGCTAGCATCCATATGATAAGGAGCCCGGGCTGACATGGCTAGTCGTAAACCCAAAGTGGCACAAACTTACAGGGACAGGCATCCATGACCCAGCATCGAACGTGTCGGTCATCAGCGAGTGAATCCAGGCTGTAGCACTGGGCTAGCAGGACTCCGGTGGACCGGGCTGTAGCGGGCTAACAGGACTCCGGTATTCATCGCGTGACATTTCCCTGAAGGGACAGACACATGAACGAAGAAGGACACATGCCGGCCAGCCTAAGTGTTCCGGAGCAGTAGCAAGCTACCATGGCTCAGTGGAAGCACTAGGAGACATTTCCCGGTAAGAGAGGCTACTAAGGATAAACAACTAGATAGTCAGATCCCACACCTACCAAGCATTTCAATAACATACACACAATATGCTCGATATGTCCAAATACAACATGGCATCACAACATGACTCTACAACTCAAATATTTTATTCAATAGGCTCCGAGGAGCGAGATATTACAAACATGGGTCTCATGACCCAACATTCAGAGCATACAAGTCAAAGCACACGCGGAAGCTTAACATGTCTGAGTACAGACAACTATAAATGAAAAAGGCTGAGAAGCCTGACTATCTACCAGATCCTGCCGAGGGCACAAGATCGTAGCTGAGGTAACAAGCTAAACGTCGAAGTCCACGTGGAACTATTAGCGAGACTGAAGTCTCTCTGCAAAAACATAAATTAAGCAACGTGAGTACAATTGTACCCAGCAAGACTTACATCAGAACTAACTACATATGCATCATTATCAACAAAGGGGATGGTGGGGTTTAACTGCAGCAAGCCAGCTTTGACTCGGTGGCTATCCTGAACTACGACTGCAAGTAACTCTTTTGAGGTGGCGCACACGAGTCCACATATTCACCATACCAATACGCCACTATGGATCCGCTCCCGTCTCCCTACGAGAACGCCATCCATAGCACTCACGCTTATCTTGCGTATTTTAGAGTATCCACTTCAAGTTATCTATGAACTGTACAAGCAACCCAGAAGTCCTTTACCACGGACACGGCTATTCGAGTAGATGATGTTAACCCTGCAGGGGTGTACTTCTTCACACACGCTCTCGCCACTTACCGCCATGTACACGTCATGTATCTCGGCAACCTTGAAGCGGAAGCCTGGCGAGGGTGTCGGCCACGACCTGACTAACCACACAAGTCTCTCGTCCAGGTTTATCGCCTATTCGGGTTCCATCCGCAAGGAGATCCGGCCGGGGTGTCGCTCACGGCCCCAAACGATGTGAGCAGGGTTCCCAAGCCCACCATCCGGGTGCCACTTGGTACACCGTGCCACTGTGCCTAGTCTGTCCCAAGCCCACCTGTACCGGGTGCCACTTGGTAGACTACTAACACTACCTACAAACACCAGAAACTAGTTGCGACTCCTGGACAGAGATTAAGTAGGTTAATAAGTCGAGAGAGTCAATTAAGGATCCCAATGTGTGGTAGTAGCTATTCATGGATCACAAACACAGAACTCAGTTCCTGAGGACGGCTTCAATGAGACAACCCACCATGTACTCCTACATGGCCTCTCACCGCTACCTTTACCAAATCGTGTTCACACACTTAGCTCACACACAGTAGGACATGTTCATACACCTCCAATTCATCCCCGATGAATCAGACCTGACTCAACTCTAAGCAGTAGCAGGCATGACAAACAAGCATGTATGAGTAGGCACATCAGGGCTCAAACAACTCCTACTCATGCTAGTGGGTTTCATCTATTTACTGTGGCAATGACAGGTCATGCAGAGGAAAGGGGTTCAGCTACCGCAGCAAGTAACAAATATGTCGTTGTTGTCCTAATGCAGTAAAAGAGAGCAGGAGCGAGAGAGTGGGATTGTATCGAAATGAACAAGGGGGTTTTGCTTGCCTGGCACTTCTGAAGATAGTATAGCTCTTCATCGGTGTCATCGATCTCGTCGTCGGTATCACGTCTATCGAGAGGGGACAAATACCGGCAACACAGAAGGAAACACAATCAATGCAATGCACAATATGATGCATGATCATGACATGGCAAAATGAGTGTGTTGGGATAATGCAACTATAATTAGATGGGTTTGAGTTAGTTTGAACCCAAGGTTCAAGTTAAATTCAAACTATGACCTTAAAAAGTGCATTATCATGTTTTGATATAAACAGCAGGTTTAAGTTGCTTAAACATGCATGAAAGCAGTGCAGATGGATAGATTGGATTTTTCTGATCATTTTTCATATATAACTTATTTCATTTGGAGTTACGGTTGAATTTCTATGATTTTTAGAAGTTTATACTATTTTCTGGAATTTCCTAAAAAGAATAAATCCAGAAAATGATTTACTGCGTCAGCCTGACGTCAGTGTGATGTCAGCAGGGTCAACAGGGTCAACCTGATCCGGTCAAACCTGACCAGTGGGGCCCACTGGTCAGTGACTTAGGGCTGGTTAAGGTAACAGACATGTGGGTCCAGTCAACGGCCATGTCAGCATGGTCAAAGCTGACATGTGGGCCCACTGGTTTTAACTAAATCTAGTTAAGAAAATAATCCGAAGTTATCTAGCTGGTGGGGCCCAGATGTCAGCGGCTGGTGTGATTAAACTAAATGCGATTAAGCCCTAATGTTGGTGCCACATCATCACCACCGGCGTGTAAACGCCGGCAACCAAATCCGCGGCGGAGGGCGTCGGACTTTTGCTACGGGGCCCGGTTTGAAGAGCCACTTGCACCTACGTGCTCCGGGAAGTGACGCGCATCTGATGGAGCAAACAACAGAGGCGAGGGTGGCCGGAGTTGAGCACGGCGTCGAGTGATGCGGTGGCCGGAGTTCGGGCATGGGCGGCCGCGTGGTTCCAGTGCATGGGGGAGCTAGCTAGGGGTTGCGCTGGACTCGCCGTTGCTCCAGGAGCACGCCGAAGGCTCAACCTCGAGCGGAGACGCAGGGTGGCTGTGAGAGCAACGACCATGGTGGACGGCAGCGCTCGGGTATGGCGGCTGTCATAGCTAGAGGACAGGAACGAGCTCGGGGAGGAAGGAGAAAGACGAAGGATCTCACAGCGCATCGGGTGGGGTCATCGACGAGCTCGGGGGCGCACGGGTGACGGCGAATCAGCGGCGACCATCGGCGGTGGTCGAGGACGAAGACGATGGCGTGGAGGCGATGTAGAGCTTCCCGACTCACGTGGATTGGCAGGAAGGACGGGGGCATCACGGCGGTTCTTCTAGAAGCAATTACAAGGCGAAGGGTTGGCGGTGGACGCGGCAACAGTGGGCGGCGGCGACGAGCTCCGCTCGGGCGCGAGCGAGGGAACAGAGGAGGGGGCGGGAGAGCCAGAGAGCGAGGGGAAAGTGAGGGGAGGCGTCGGGCGTCTCCATGGCGTGAGGGGGAGGCAGGAGGTGGCAAGCAGGAGGTGGAGCCTGCGTGCGCGGGCGCTTTCTCGCGGCGACAGCAGCAGCTTTGGGGCGAGGGGAGGAAGACGACAGGAGGTCGCGGTGGGCTGGGCCAGCAGTGTTGGGCCGGGCAGGAGCTGAGCCAGCCAGGTAGGTCCAGGTAAGCGACAGGTAGGTCTTCTGCTCTTTTTTTATTTTTCTTCTGTTTTTTATTTAATTGCCACTGAATTCAAATTCAAACAAAATTTGAAAGTAGTGCCAAAACTCCCCTGGATATTTTTAAGTCACTTAATGGACTTCTCCACATATACATAAAATATCTCAGGGCATTTGAAAATATATTCATTATATATTATGAATATAATTCCGAATTCAAATAGAATATGATTTAAATTCAATGTCCCAAAATATTCCAAAACATGTTCCAGAATTTTGGTTTGATATATATCTCTTGCCAAAATTACTAAAATGATTTTTAGGACATTTTGGAATCACTGAATGCAATTTGACGGGTTCTTGCCCTTCTTTTAAAAGTTTTTGAGGCTTTCTAATTTCCTCAGTTCAAGTTTCAGAAATTTAGACATGATTCATGAGTGCTCTATGATGCAACTAATACAAGCAATAATCTAGGGCTGTGACATCCCGTCTTGCAGGAAATGGAGCACCGCTCAAAGTGAACCTCGCCGATCAGGTGCGCGAGCAAGGCCGTACAATCGATCAACTAACCGCGAAAGTTGATCGGTTTATCGAGCTCATGATGAACAATAACCTCGAGGCGCCGGGGACACCAAGGCGAGTGGTGGACCCGCAAGAGGAGGTGCTTCAAGCCATGGAGCTATCAAGTGCGCCACCCAATGATGGGCGTCAACAGCAAGACCAAGGCATGCGGGGGCGACCATTGGTCAAGCCCACCGGTGTGGCCGATGGGGCATCAGACCCGAGCATGTTAAAGAACTACCACGACATCGTCGAAGACATGGTGACCAAGAAGCTCAAGCAGATGTCCATCGAGCAAGCTCCTCGCACCTTAGAAAGCGAGCTCGAGAAGTCCTATGAAGCATGGCACGACCTAGTGTCGTTCCCTGTTGGTTGGCATCCGCCGAAGTTCCGTCAGTTTGACGGGACTGGCGATGCACGGGAGCATCTAGTGTATTTCGAGGCGGCTTGCGGCGACACCGCTAATAGCTCTTCACTTCTTCTTCGACAATTCTCAGGGTCATTGACTGGCCCTGCCTTCCACTGGTATAGTCGCTTACCGGTGGGATCCATGACCAGCTGGGCGAGCATGAAGGAAGTCTTCAAGAGACACTTCGTCGCCATGAAGAAGGATTTCTCTGTTGTCGAACTAGCACAAGTTTGGAAGCAGCGAGAGGAGTCCATCGATGACTACATCATCCGCTTCCGCAACAGCTACGTGCGTCTCGCTAGGGAGATGCATCTCGAGGATGCCATTGAGATGTGTGTCCATGGAATGCAGTAGCACTGGTCGCTAGAGGTGTCTCGGCGTGAGCCAAGAAACTTTAGCGCTCTCAGCTCAGCTGTTGCATCAACCAAGCTGGAGTTCGACAAGTCTCCACAGATCATGGAGCTCTACAAGAATGCGAGTGCCTTTGACCCTGCCAAGCGCTTTGCCTCAACGTCTAAGCTCCCTAACAATGGGGGCAGGACAAATGTGGCGGCGGAGGTGAACGCCACCATGATGCTTACCTCAGCACCACGAAGTACCATGCCCACCTCGGGTGTATGGACCGAGCAAGCTGGGGGGAGGCAACGTGCATCCATGCATGATCTTCTCAAGAAGTCATACATCTTTCGCCGCGAGTTGGTGAAAGACATGTTCGACCAACTGATGGAGCATCGGGCTCTGAATCTGCCCGAACCTCAAAGACCTAACCAGGTAAACCTGGATGACAATCCTTTGTATTTCCCATACTGCAGGTACATAGGCAACGCAATCGAGGATTGCATCGCCTTCAAGGAATGGCTCCAACGAGCTGTCGATGAGAAAAGGGTCACCCTAGACCCAGAAGCCGTCAATCCAGACTACCAACCCGTGAACATGGTGAGCGTGGAGTCGTGGACCTCACGGGGACAAGGCCAAGGAGGCGAGCCATCATGGGTTCTAATCGCTCAGGTGGAGCATCGGCTATCCGACTGAGGGAGTCCTGGACTAGGGGGTGTCCGGATAGCCGGACTATCATCGTCCGCCGGACTCCAAGACTACGAAGATACAAGATTGAAGACTCCGTCCCGTGTCCGGATGGGACTTTCCTTGGCGTGGAAGGCAAGCTTGGCAATACGGATATGTAGATCTCCTACCATTGTAACCGACTCTGTGTAACCCTATCCTCCTCCGGTGTCTATATAAACCGGAGGGCTTTAGTCCGTAGAACAACATACATTACAACAATCATAACATAGGCTAGCTTTAGGGTTTAGCCTCCTTGATCTCGTGGTAGATCCACTCTTGTACTACCCATATCATCAATATTAATCAAGCAGGACGTAGGGTTTTACCTCCATCGAGAGGGCCCGAACCTGGGTAAAACATCGTGTCCCTCGTCTCCTGTTACCATCCGCCTAGACGCACAGTTCAGGACCCCCTACCCGAGATCCGCCGGTTTTGACACCGACACCGACCTTGTCCTCGCTACCACGACAACACCTATCATTCCTCAGGAGGTTTCCCTTGTCACTCACAAGGAGCAGCCTTTGAGTAAGATTCGTCACCATCCGCATGCATGGGGCTTGTCTCCGCGAGCTCCTAGCAAAGCACCTTCGATGGAAGTACCGCCGCCAACTCGATGGTGGGCTGATCCAAGCCAACGCCGCCTTCTGTCAAGGTCCGTCCCCAGGTTAGAGGGGGATGAGTCATTCCCTCGACAGGGGATGATACTCCCGACTTGGGTGCCATACCAGTCCCAGCGCTAGGGGCAGGCGCCGGCGAAGGAGAATGGAGAAATCCAGGAACCTGTCACCTCTCAATCGTCGGACATTGAGAGTAGCAGTGTTGTCCCCAACTACAACGAGCCAACACTGGACGCCATCGACACCGCGTTCAGAACCTCGAAAGGCAACTTCTACCACACTATGATGCCTTTCGGGTTGATGAACGCTGGTGCCACCTACCAGCGCGCCATGACGCGCGTCCTCGGAGGTGCCCAAGTGGTTGATCTGCAAGGAGCCCGGCCGATGCCACCGATCAACGGTAGGTTCTTGAAAAAGTACTTTGCCTAAAAAGGCTTCCTTTTCTTTTTTTTCTCTCTCTCTTTGGCTTGTTTTCTTCTTCTTTTGCCTTCCAAGAAGGGGAGTTTTCGGTGGCTTATCAAAGTCCGCATTGCACTCACAATTGCATGAAGAGGACTTGTTCGTGTTTCTTTTGTTTCCCCTTCTTATGGATTGCAAAATCCTACAAAAACGGCTTTTCCCGAACCACACTCAGCTGTGACGGACGATTTGGCTGCCTTGGGACTTGTCTAGTGGAGCGGCTCTCATACCCACAAAACACGACACACACACCCACCATATGCTCCCAGAGGCAGCGGAGAAGACTACTTGGGTTGCTTCCAAACAATGAAGCCCCACACCCCCATGCTCTCGGACGTGTCTCAGATGCCTAGAGACTCCACAAGCTCCAGGGAAGACTCTAGGCAAAAGATCAGGAAAGGGCTGCCTGATCCAACACAAGTTGGGTTACGTGCATAGCTGCTTGACCACCCTGGGGCGTGCCAGCAAAGCTCCAGATAAAATGCCTGAGGGCTTTAGTCCACATAGGTGGATGACTGCCTTCCAAGTTCTCAAGGTGGTCCCCAAAGAAACATGAAGCAAACATCCAAACGCGTGCAAAACGTGCCTTGAAATATGAAGCAATCTTCTGAAGCTCACGACCACCAAGGCCGTCAATGAAGCAATCCTTCCAAGGGGAGACGATCCCTAGAAGTTCGCAGCCACCAAGGCTGCCCATGAAGCTATTCTCTCCAAGGGGAGACGATCCCTAGAAGTTCACGGCCACCAAGGCCGCCCATGAAGCTATTCTCTCCAAGGGGAGGTGATCCTTGAAAGTTCGCGGCCACCAAGGCCGTCCATGAAGCAAACCTCAAGATTCCAAAAGCAAGTCCCGACGTGCAAGCAGTAAGGGAGCTACTGGAAAGAAGGCGGGAGGTAGTCATCCACCACCCCTCAGAAAGGCATGAACATATGTTTTCAGTCGTTGTCCCAAAACCACATACCCAAAATACACCTTACCCAAGTTTCTGGGTTCCTGAGGCCCGGAAGGGAGAATGGTGGAGCTGTGGGGTTACTCCTTGCCATGATGGGCTAGGGAACGATTCCCTGCTGCCTCTCGGAAGCATTCCAATCACATCATCGTGATACACTCATATTCACACACAAACCAACACAGAAGGCAAGAAGTTATCGAGTTGCGACCGTCATGGCCCTTCGACGATTCCCGATGACTAAGTCCATCGACAGCCTTTTCCGACGTCACACTCATAGCTAGTGTCAAGAGGAAAAGCCAACATTTTAAACAAAAAAAACTTTTTTTCTCCCTTCCTATTCGTGAGTTGGTTTTCCTTTGCTCTTTCCAGTCGCTTGGTTCCTCTAACTTTGTGCAGGAGCGACTAAGTTTTTATGCGGATGAGAGACGATGCCCATGTATATGTGTGCTAGCAATGCACCTTTGGCTCGACACCACCACGAGCGCGGAGGGCCATCAACGCCCTTCAAAGGTCCACTTCACCGACAACCTCTACAACGCCCATGGCGGGAAGGCCGGGGCCGAGGTCCCCATTGCCGAACGACCTCCTCACATGGTGCCAAGCCATGTCGCCAAGATGTTGGCAACCATGCTACTTCAACCTACGTCACTAACATCGAGGGCGGCGTTTCCCCTCAGTGTTAGCACTTCGTCGCTTCCACAACAACGAAAACACTCGGGGCGACGCTAGGGCCTCGATCATTTGCATCGACGGTGCCGTCCTGGCACGACGTCGTCTTCAACAACGCAAGCCGTAGGCATCGTCAACAACGGCAACACGAAGCCTCGAGCCAGGCTGCTGACACTGAAGGTGGCTCCGCCCCTCACTTGTCGGTATTACGGAGACTCTACGACAACATCACCGGGGGCAATGCTATGCCCTCAAACATCTTCTGCGGCGATAACAGGCTTGCACAACACTGTCATCGCCACACCAGGTCGGCCTTTTTACCGGCCTATCACACTCGGCGATAGGGCGAGACATCGATGGTGTTCTGATGTCCCGTCTGCATGGCCACGCCGAGCTTAATTGTGGGAACAGTGTAGCGCGCCAATGCGGCCAGCGCGAAGCTGTGAAACCCTTCAGTCTTGTCAGCTGGCACCGTGCAGCCAAACGGTCCTGACCCTTCTGATAAAACCTTCATCACATGGCATGGTGTTTCTCCGCGAGCTGAGGAAGACCCAGGTACCTTATTGGTAGGCACCGTCGCAGCAAGCATGGTCCAATAAGGTACCTTCATCCTTTATGATGGGAGTAGTGTAGTGCGCCAGTGCGGCCAGCGCGAAGGTGTGAAACCCTTCAATCTTGTCGGCTGGCACCATAGCTGCTAAACGGTCGTGACTAGATTGATAAAATGCCTTTGGAGTGTGGCATGGTATTTTGCTACAACCCGAAGATGACATGATGTTACTTTGTTGACAGGTGTCGTGGGAGCTATACGACCCAACAAGGTACCTCGACAATCCTTTTGGCTTTGGCGTGATCATTCACCGAAAAGTTGAGAGGTGTCTCAAATAAACACTCGCTGAAAAACAAAATATTTGCGCCGGCTGGCTGCAAGATTATTTTTCACCAAGTCGAGTCTGATTTCTTCGCACTTGAACTCCACTTGGTAAGGGGACATTTGTTTGATGACATTTTGTACTATGAATGGTATGAAAATAGAGAGAGAAGATGATTAAAAAAGTTATCCTTTGATAACTTGTACGAATTCTTCAATTATGACCACCATGGAGCAATGGGTGCCCACGGGTGTGTACACATTTTTGAAAGGTAATACACGTGCACTCTACATGAACTACACTTGGCCCATAGTAGTGATTAATAGGGTAATGACCGGCTAATTGGTTTGATGCCCAACTACTCAGTTCAAAAATCCAATGCAAGTTTGTGAAGGATGCACGTGCATGTAGCAGTTCCAAGTGCCCATGGATTGTACAGGCATACTATAAGCCATGCTCCTACCATGTTCAATACATCTCCTAATTGATCTTAATTGGCTTAGCATGTGGATGCAAAACTACTCACGTGCTAGGGCATGCATACATCGATGGCTCGGCCATGCACGTACGCAAGGCCTCCGTGCAGTTGACTGTACATACAAATACGTACACGAATGCCTGCGTACCGGCCGGCAAGCGCGCGTACATACCGAATACCCGTAAAACCAGCTGAGCTTATCGGCCAACTTACGCGCACGCGTTGACATAAGATCAATCTAAAAGAGAAGACTTGATAGAGACATCTCCAACAGAACAGAAAATTAGCAACGGCCTAACAGAAAGCCGATGGCCGTCCCTGGCCATCGCGCTCTATCTCTCTGCCTATATATACTCACGCAGGTGCGCAGCAGAGAACAGGGAGAGGGAGGAGGCGGAGGACTCGCGCACGAAGGATCCGCGTGAGCACGCATCCATCGACCTCCGACGCAGCAAGCCAGGGAAAGAGGAGCCCAAGGCTACTCCCGACGCACGCGCCGTACGGGAGTGCTCCCGCAGGCGGCCGAGACTCCCGTACACAGCTGGGCAAGGCTCATCAGAGCCGCCGACGAAGATCAACATCATGTCGGTCGTCTTTTCCCAACATGAGTACCGATACTAATCTCTTCTATCCCTTCTCTCGACATCCCGATGGTGGCGGCTGGAGCTGCGGCCGCACGGCCGGAGATGAAGCCGGCTGCCGTTGTTGGCCCTCGATGCTCTTGAAGACGACACGCCCGGGTTGCCATTCATGTACAGCCTCCGGCGATCCCATCATGCCGGACTCACCACCGGCGACGATGCGCCGGGGCTGCCCTTCGTGTGCTACCCCCGGCGAACACTTTACGCCAGACTCACCACCGGCGACGACGCGTCGGGGCTGCCCTTCATGTGCAACCCTCGGCGAACACTTCACGCCGGACTCATCATCGGCGACGACGTGCCGAGGCTGGGCGCCCGCGGCGCACTCTCCGCACAAGATGACAACTACCTCGAAGACGACGTCAACGTGTCGGGGCTACCGCCCACGCGCGCCCCCGACGCACTCTCCGCACATGACGACGATGTACCAGGGCCATCGATCGTGTGCGGTCTCCAGCGCACCCTCCGTCGCCGAGTCCGCCGGCAACGCCATCGTGCCGGGACTCGGCGGCACGCATTGTTTGACTCGGCACACTCTAGTGCGCCACCCCGTCTACTTACACCATCGGCGGCGCCAAGGCGAGGCATCGCCACATCGCGAGGTCGTACTCACCCCGTCTCACCGGTCCATGGAGGCGCCATGGGCTGGTCGGGACTCGTCGACACGCATCGTTCGACTCGGCGCCATCTAGGGCGCCACCCCTTCTACCTACACCATCGGCGGCGCCTAGGCGACGCTCCGCCACATCGCGAGGTCTCCTTCGCCGCTGTCTTGCCGGTCCATGGAGGCGCCATGGGCTGGTCGGGACTCGTCGACACGCATCGTTTGACTCGGCGCCATCCAAGGCGCCACCCCCTCTACCTACACCATTGGCGGCGCCTGGGCGAGGCTCCGTCGCATCGCGAGGTGTCCTTCGCCACTGTCTTGCCGGTCCATGGAGGCGCCATGGGCTGGCCGGGACTCGGCGACATGGTCCATTCGACACATCGGCAGTCGCGCGACGCTCAACGAGTCACGATGACTCATCGTAACCATGGAGGCGGCGCGGCACTCGACGAGCAACGATGACTCGTCGTAGCTATGGCGGCGGAGACAACATCCGACTGCGGCTGGGACATGCTTAGGCGTGTCTTGCGGCCTCCCTCTTCATCGGCACGAATACGTGCCACACGTGTCGGGGTCCGCTCATGTCTAGCGGCTCCCGGTCCGGCACTCCGTGTCAGCGGCGGGTGGCTCTTGCGCCATCGCCGGCCGTGCCTAGTGGTGCAAGGTGGCGACTTCCTTCGCAATTCGCGGCGGTGTATGCGGTCATCGGCGGATGTGGGCACCATGTGCCACATGTCCATCCGTCTCTTTTTCTCCTATCGACATCTACTCCCGCGAGGCATACCCCTCGCACTCCCGGCGAATCTACAATGTCATCGACGACGTCCAAGCCAAGCCCAACCATGCATGCTACTTCAACAACCACATCAACGCTGCTCAAGGCCGACGAGGCAAGACGGCGTAGGCGGGCGTGGCTGGAGCAAAGGCCACGTTCTTGACAGCGCGTGTACCACTCTGTACACGGACTCTGCCGCCGCCAAACACACACCACCACCATGCATGAGGAACGCGAAGCGAAGACCGAAGACGACGACTGCACAGCTTAATCGGAGGTGTCCCGCGGTGCTATCTGCGGGAGTTATTAACCGGGGGCTTTCCGTGGCCCCCGGGAACCAGGAGACCATGATCGCTTGATCACTTTGGCCGCGCCAGCAGGCCCCATACATTTTCTTTTATTCTTCTTGTATTTGTGTACTTTGTACACTGGCACACCCGCAACTTTTTCTTCCCCGGTGCAAAGGGAGATGCTTATACGAAAACCTCTATCCTTTTGTATGAGCGATGTCTCTTTTCTTTTTGTGTCAAACATTCACATGCAAACCACTAGTATTACTATCTAATGACAGTACAAAAAGAGTAGGAAGATAGTAGCAAACCATGTACCTTCGTAATGAACAGCTCATAGTGCCACCAATTGGATATAAAGGTTTGGAAAAAAACATGCTCCTAATGTTGAACCAGTTGGACTTTTTGTGCAGTTCCACTAAAATCGAGCATCCCTGTTTGCATAGATATTGAAAGTGTGATTACTATAAAAGTGACACTAGTTGAAGCATAGACTGACAAATATAAGCATTCCCATTTCTTAATGGGAAAAGGTAGCAAGACTTTTTCTAACCACCTGTTTGAAGGAATAAATAAAGCAATAGCGGCTGATGACAGGAAGGCATACATAGTTTTTTTCTGAAAAATTGAGCCATTCCTGACCTTTCCTCTTCTTTTAAGCATATTTTGTGCAGTTCAACTAAAATAAAATGCCATCACCGCCTTGACAATTCAGTGACACTGTACAAAAGAAAATGACTTAACATTACATCATGATGTCAGGTATGTAGTCGACAGGCATTAGAGACAAACATACAGACCTCCTCCGATAACATAATGAACATTAATTTTAACAAAGGTGTGACTAGCTTTACCGGGATAATTTGAGTGAACTCTACACCCTCTGTTCCTTAATATAAGACATTTTCGCGGTTTAATTTAAAGTACCCAAACGTCTAGTATTTAGAAAAACAGGTAGTAGTTTTCTTGAGGACATATCTGGAAAAGCTTGCCACACTTTATTTATGTCCATACGCTAATGCAACACCATTTGAATACTACAAATATACACTAATCCAGTGGCTAGTGCAACAGTAGAGTAGTTAGTTTATTACAGGGTACAGTACAATGGTTTTACTGAACAGATTTCAATAAACTCTAGCACTGGAAGAGTTCTGTAAGAATTAACAATACAAAATGTAAAGGTAACAAGTTTCAGCATTGGTATACTAGCTGTCCATGAGCATTAAACCAAATACAAAAGAGTGAAGGTAACTAGCATTATTAACTAATGACAGTATAAAAAAATTGCAAACCATGTACCTCCAAGGTAAATATCATTTCGAACTCGGGGGACCTTAAAAATTGCTATCCCAATATTGATAATCGATCAAACATAAAAACTTAATTGAACGAATCAAGAGAATAGTCGGAGGAGGAGGTGCCCACTCTTGACCTTTCCTCTTGTCTTCATAATTTTTTGTGCAGTTTAACAAAAATAATGACATCAGCGCCTTGGCATTTTGGTGACACTGTAGAAAAAAATTAACTTATCTCATGAAATTGAGGTATGTAATCTATAAGCATTAACGGTGCAAAAATGTGAAGGTAGTAACAAGTTTCATCGTTGGTATACTGGTTGTGCAACAGCATTAGAATGCCTTAGCTGAAAAATCTTTAATACATCCACAATAAACAACTAACCCTAAAATAATCCAGTGACATTAAATGGCATTGCTTAAATTTATCGGTGGCATTAGACTGAGAGCGGCATTAGTTAAATGTGGCATCACTTTAGCAGTAGCATTGCTTAACTTGATTGCTAGCGTTATACTAACAGCAAAAAAGTGGCAATAAGAGCATGGGAGGCCCATTCGGACAATGGGCGCACCAGTACGATGTACCTCCACGGACACAGAGTAGTGAGGGAGGTATGGTTGCCCAGAGCAACAAATATCCATGCAGCATATGTGGATTACGTCCCATTTTTGTTCTCTTTAGCCACCTTTTTCCTATGTGAGGACAACAAACCGGTCGACCTGGTCATTTTGTATTGTGTTGTCATGCCTTTCTACCCTTCTTCAACCAAGAGACACGAGACTCGATCCTTAGCTACTGATTTTCCCCTTTTCAACCTAGATGCAGGTTCGATGCCTACTCTCTTGGACAGTACAGTCTCCTTTCCTTTCCTTATTCAAACCAGACATGGATTAGTCTGCATGAAGTAGGGTTTCCTTTAATAGTGCAAATTATGGTTTTCGTCTGCATGGCCAGCAGAGCAGAGGATAGCAAATTGGGAAGATGGTGGAGTGGAAAAAGATCCACATGCAACAACGTGGCAGATGGGGCAATAGAACAAGGGTGTGGTTCGAAAAGAGGTAGCATACTTGAGGGTCGGCGGGAAGTGGCTTCACTCATGGTCGTCGTCCTCCGCACACACTACGGCAGCAAGCTTGGGGACGGAGGCCATCCCGCACGGGCGCTAGGTCTGAGAGACGGCCTTGTCGTCAGTGCGTGACCTCGCTCGCCGCCAATGAGTGCGTCAATGCTGCACGTCCTTTTCTTCCCCGGAGGATCTGTGACCACCGGTGAGGAGGGAGAGAGAGGCCGTCTTTTTTAGATCTGGAGAGAGGGTGGTAGTGTGAGAAGCAAGTGGGTAGCCCTTGCAAGAAAGCGCTGAAGCTCCAGCCTATATATCTTTTTTATACTACTAGTGCTGGAGGTGGAGTAGTGGTAGAGTAGTTTATATTTTCTCTGTGTACAGTACCAGTTAGTCGTGCTTGAAAATTGAATGGCACGCCATTAAAAAAATAAAGTTCGATAACTAATGTGGCACCTCGGGCCAATGCGGCCAGATCGCATTTTGCACGAGAAACTACACACCATGTTTCGTTGACATGTGGTCCCATTTAATGGCGTGCCAACATATCAGTGAGACAACGGCGAGTCCTTTTCTACTAGTAGTATTTCCGAACGGACTTGTAGGCCGGGGCGCCTCTTCGTGAACCATGGCAAACTGGCAACCGTCCACCGACTCTTCGCCTTTCCCTCTCGATTTGGAACTGATGTCGCACACTCTTCCTCTCCCTCCTCCATTTTCCTTCAGCCCTTCACCCTTTCTTCTGCCATTGCTCGATCGTCTTCTCCATGGAGGGAACAGGCCGGAAACGACCCCGTTATTCTTGCCCCGATCTAAAAGATGACGTGGTGGAGGAACTCATTGATCGGGGCAACGTCATCACCTCGGCTAGCATGGCAGGTTCATTCAAGCCCATTCTCGACTCAACTAATAACATCATTACAAGGAACCCAAGAGTCATGGAGCGGTTTGATCTCCCCTATCTTCTTCGCCGTGACACTGATGACTGGCGTGGGGACGACGGAGGCCTCGCCCTGTGCAAGTTGATGCTGCTTGATAATAATACGTATGATGTTAAGATGCCATCGCTTGAGGGTAAGGCTTAGGCAGGTGCAAATGGAGATTGGGTTGTTTACATTGGGTACAACTGGGAGTGGGAACTTGTGAATGTGTACACTCGTGACTGGATTCCACTTCCAAAAATCTCAGCATACTGCCCAGAGGTTGAGCACACCGGTATTGTACGCATGTTCAAATACGATCATGGTGACTGTCTTCTATGGAAGATAGCAATTTGTCGAGTTCCCAACCGCTCTTGGAATTACAACAACTATGAAGTTGTTGCTATCTTCGACAAGCTTGTTGCCGTCCTTCGTGGTTTGACTGGATGGATATTGCTCAAAAATCAGTTTCTGTACACGGATGAGTACTGTGATGCAATTCAATACGAGGGCATTGTGTTTGCTGCCACCACTCGTGGCACTGTTTTTGCATGGAATCCTTATGATTTTGGTACGTTTGTCTTCCACCATAATTATAATTGTTTCATCCACATGCATGCAGGTTAGCAAGTTTCCCTTTACTAATTAACCTTCTTCTTGTGTTTCCAAGGTCCTGTGAACATTCCACCACCTATACTTGAAAATTTTTATAACCAAGGGGGAGATGACGATGGTGATGATCACGAGCATGAGGACGAGCAGCGCCCATATACTCTGTGGCGCCTGGCAACTAATTCCGCTGGATCACCTCTTCTTGTGTGTATACAGCCCACTGATGATGTTACTACTAAGGAAGCAGGTGTAGTCTCCCATGGTCGCACTCTTCGGACCTATTCCAACACCCGTTGCATGGAATTCGGGATGGATACTAGCGTGCTAGCACCAACTCCTTCTCCCTGGTACAGAATTGATAGTCTTGGAGAAAACTCACTCTTCCTTGGACAAAACTATCCAATGATGGTGAAAGGTGATCCAACTGCTGTTGACACAATGTTATTACCATTTATGAGAAGCAACTGTGTCTATACCTCGTACATTTGGGTGGTTCCCTACCCTAGTACTGATATAGTAGGCCGCTTCAGCCTGGATGATCAGTCCTGCGTTGGTCTCCAGATCGACAATGGATGGCCCGTCCCAGAGAATCACTTGTGGTTCAAAGCAAGCGTTTCCAACGCTGAGGAATGGTTGAGTTGAAGTTCATTTCATTGCTTGTTATTTGTTGTGTGGTGAAAACTTTAGTATTTGTAATGTATCCTCGTTGTCGATGTGGGTTGATGACCTGTTGTATGTAATAAAATAATATGCTTGTGATAAACTTACTAAATTTATGAATGGCTTTCGAGTCGCTTCTCTGAGTGACTGGTGCGACGAGGCAAAAAAATATTTTCCGAATACATAATTGTACGTGCATTGCAACAGGTTATCGGATGAGGCCAATCAACAAGAGTACTCCCTCCATTTTTGTATACAAGGCCACAAACTCGGGTTATAGGTACCAATGTAAAATTTAATGCTTGCTTTACAAGTCAACTTTTCTTCTTGTTTACCGGGATCATTAATACTCCGCATGCATGCAAAGAAACTAAGTGGAGGAAGTAGATGACTGTCAATATGACTGCATGCATGCAAGTATTAAACATATTGTTAGTACGAGAAAATATCATTAACTTTGCCTCGATTACTGTTGGTGGCCTTGTATAGATGCAAAATGTATAGTCCATAGTGGCCTTGTATATAAAAATGGAGGGAGTAGTACACTATTTGTACTAGCTTCACATGCTTCGCGCGTCGGGCGGGTGTTTTTACTGTAGCCATATGTTAATGTGTTCGCTGTACGTAACCAGCACCTCGAATCCTTGATACTAGTACTATATAGTAAGTAGTAGGAGTAGTAGGGTGGCATGGGCCAGAACAAGCATTCACGTCCAGGAGTACGGCACACACCACCACCACGACATCCATCTGACACCATATTATTTCTTGGAGTCCGTGCTAGAGCAATCTCTTCAGCCTCGTCGTTTATCTAACTTCAGCCATCGCGCGGCGGGCGAGGTGGGGGTTTGCCGATAGTCGGTTTCCTCAACTGCGGTCCCACTTGTAAGGCCAACTCCAACGCACGACCCCAAACGGACCTCCGTTTTGCACGAACTCCAACGATAATTTTGACTAGAAAAACAAGACCAAAGAAAACAAGAACCACAGGAATACATTTTACTAGTACTCTAGAAGATGTCCAACTTCCATAACTGCTCCTGTAAGTTGGATTAGTGCCTTCTTGATGCATTCATTATTGATCCGCGGAGGGCTCGATCTTGCGTGCTTCTTTCTTCTTCGAGTGTAAAGAAGTAGACATTACTTCCTCGCATCTAGTCTCATGTCTAGCCTCTATTCTAGTAGGAGTATCAACAAGTGCACTAGTCTCATCTCTAGCCTCTATGCTAGCTAAAAGTGCTAGAACATCTACTAAATTGCGCTCTATCAATATATGGATGTACTCTTCTTCCCAATACCAAGACTTGCATCCATTCTACTCCCTCCGTTGCACAATACATGCCTTATATTTGTCAAAATATATATGTATCTAGACATGTTTTAGTATATAGGTACATCCATTTTTGGACAAATGGAAGTCAAGTATTTTGGAACGGAGGGAGTACACAGTAAAAATTTTAAGTTAGCACAACTAGTCTAATCCGAGAGCACAACCGAAGATTCGGTCGGGTTCTTCCTCCTTTTGCCGACACATGGGACATCCAACATCCAGCTCGTGTCATGCAAGAAAATAGAGTGTTAGTTTAAGCCACGTGATGTGCATCTTGGGTTAAACTGTAAATAGAATCTTACTACTCTTGAGTAACTCCAAAAGCGGCCACCGAAGATCTTTATTGGATTTGTTTTTCATCACCAGCACGTCAAGGTGAAAGATGTGCAGGTTCAATGGGTCCTCTTGCGTTTTCACTGACATGTGGGACCGCATGTGAGCAAACAGATGATGGGCTCCGCGCGTCCGCTAGCTGGCTGAGAAGAGAGATAGAGGAGGGCTGAGCACGGACTCCAGGAAATTTGTTCTACGTACCTCGATATAGGCTCGATATAGTGGGATGGCATGGGCCATAACTAGCATTCACGTCTAGCAGTACGGCACACGCCACCCACACGAGTCCCATCCGACACCAATTTTCTTGGAGTCCGTGCTACAACCATCTCTCCTCCCTCCTGTTTTCTCAGCCATCACACGGTGGGCGGGGTGCGGGTTTGCCGATAGTCGGTTTGCTCAACTGCGGTCCCACTTGTAAGTGAAAATGCAACACCGCATGCATTCCCGCTTGAGCGGCGTGCCGGACCAACCTTGTGGGGGTGCGACGCGAACACGGCAGGCTTTTCCTTTTGAACTCATAACTTGTAAAATCTGGTTCTGCTCCGTGGCAGGACCGATAGATAGAAAATAATGATTTTGCCTAGAGTAATGAGAAGTTTGGTTCTGGCGCCGTTCATGCATGGAGTACGTACGAAAATTATGAAGTTGATGCGAAAGGTAAGATAATTACTAGTAGTATCGTATACTACTACATGGATTTGACGGAAAGATAAAAATACATATGGATCCATCAACGACATCCTCACGCCCTAGTGCGCCGGGTCACCAACCGACGTGTGAGGAGCAGCGGCGTTGGCGGCGAGCTCAACGTGCTTTTGAACAATGCCATCCAAGGTTGCCCTGCGGTCCAAGAAGGCCAACGTCCTATCGTCCTCCTCTTGCATGTAGTAGTCCTTGCGGACGATTTGCGCGTAGACATGGGTGATTATGTCGATGGTATCTTGCTGCGCCAGGCGCTACGCAGCGAGCGCGACCTCGAGGTGGACATTCTCCAGCGCGACGGCGGGCAGTCGCAGGGCCACCAGTGCGTCGAAGAGGTTGTCACCATAGTGGCCGTTGAGGGCGGCGAGCATCGCAGAGCCTGGGCGCATCGGCTGGAGGCGTACGTCAAAGTCGTCCGCGAGCTTCTTGACGACAGTGAACTTGTCGAGGAAACCGATGAGGACCTCGTCGAACAAGGAGACAAAGCTATCGTCAAAGCGGGCCCTCGCCCTGGCGGCCTCAAGCAATACTACCTGGAGACGTTCCTTGGTGCTGGGCCGCAGGCCAGCGTCGTCGACCATCTGGCACAGCCGGCTGATGCTCGCGCTCATCGCCTCCATGGGTCTACTTAGCTTCTAGTCAACTGATCTTGCGATTTGAGTGACCACTCTTGCCCTTGGTTAACATGCGTAGGTGCGTAGGATTTCGTACTACTCCTCGGCCCTCTACTGCACCTTCCTTCGCCTATATGATAGGTGGGCCAGCCACCCCTTGGGCCCACGTGTCATTCACCCAAAGGCAGCTGCAGTAAGTCAATGAAGTTGTGTTCCCCTCTGTGCTGGTGCAGTATAGTCATTTCACCGGACCTCTAGTTGGGGCCAAACGATAGAAGTTTGATGTTTACTGGTTTATTGGTCCCCTTTGCATTTTGCGCCAAGTTTTGACCTTTGATTTAACTAATAAAATGTTAATGCATGTAAACAAGAATGTTGTGTAAGTCATGTTACGAAAACCAAATAATCCCAAAACACTTAGGCACGGTGCATTAACTCCCTCCTTGTTTCTTATTTCATGACATATCAACCAATGAGAGATGTGGGCCGTGCATGCTTTCAACGACTTGAGACTACCAAACATGACATGCAGTGTTTAGTTCATTGCATGTAATCCTATTAGTACTCTAGTTAGCAAAAAGACATTAAGTTCTCTCGCCGATAGGAATAAAACACCATGTATTTATTTACAAAGGGAGTAGTACATTTTTTGTGACATGCATTACTAGATATTGCTAGTCAAATACTAAAATCCAGATGGACGTGGTAGTACTCCTAAATCCAGACGGTGGTGCTACTAGTACTAGTAGTAGTACTACCAATGTAGTAGTAGGAGTACTAGCACTGTACTACCCGTTGGTCAAATTATTACGTGCTGCTCCTCACAGTGAAGTGACTAGACCCTGCGCCGGAGATGACACCTGAGTATAGGCGCCGTGTTTGGCATACCATAGTCAGCCTCACCGTCTGCAGTCACTATCATCATGGCTGTAGAGCTAGCTGCTTACAACTAGCCCTGTTCGACATAATTTCCCGTGCGTAGATGCCCGTGCATTGCACGGAACACCAAGATAGGGGGTGGACGGTGCCGGCAGTGGCCATCACGCTAGATTTTTCCACGCCCTTCTAGATGTGGTGGGGAGGAGATAAGGCTGATTGTGAGAGACAAGGAGTTGTTTGTAAATAGGGAACAAGTGTGGGCATCTTTTTGCAAAAATGGAGAAGCTTGGATTGTATGCGTCAGATCTAGATCCGACGGCTATTGGTGAAAGATGGGAGGCACAACATCATCACCAACTCAGGACCTGTTTGATTCGCAGGATTTTGAAAACGCAGGAATAGGACATGGCAATATTACAAGTTTCAAACTGATATTACAAATGTTAGGAGTAATGCTGCACCTACGAAGAGGGAATTACTAGGAAGTTTACGTAAGAACTTTTGTTACTTTAGGTGGATGCAGCATTATCGTACAAACTAAAATCCACCGCCCTGACAAGTCACTAATGGGCAAATAAGTTTTTGAGTCTCTGGACACTTGCTGTTTCAAAAACAAATTCAGCTTCTGCGGAGACTTTGTCATTTAGGCTTAGACGCTTGCGGTGATCAGCACGCCATTCATTGTTGCGCCAGAGAACGCCAAACCTCATTACCTTGAGCACACTTGCCTCTAGAACAAAGAACCTGGCCAATTTAATCTCAGATGTGCTGCCTCAGTAGTCGATCAAATCAATTTCTATAAGATGGAGATCAAGGCATTCGATGAGATTGTTATAGTGCAGCACATTTTTCACTTTCGGGTCTTTTTTTTATCTGCAAAAGAAGAGAACATATTAGAGCAGCTGGCTGTATAAGATTGCCGTGTCATCAAGAGGTACCAATATCATTCGCTCATACGATAGGGTTGGCTGGCTAGTGGTATTTTTTTCACTCTCTCTCTCTCTCTCTCTCTCTCTCTCTCTGTGTGTGTGTTTCCTGTCATTTAACTAGGAGCACGTGAAGAGCTTGGGCATTTGTTGCCTTCCACTATGTGGCCGATGCCATATTTCGCAAAAGTATGCCACATAATACACATCGATGTCAAATCAAAAGATTTTGGCACCGCTCTCGCGATGTGGGAGAGTTGGCACCGATGTGCACACAGACCCACATGTATAAACAAATCAATCAAACCAACTACACCAGCCTCTCACTCTCCCAAACAATTGTTTTTTTATTGCCTCAGTCCTCTCTCTCTCTATCTCTCCCACGCAGTGTTTTTTCATTGCGTGAGTTAATTTGGCACCAGAGCAAAGTAGGTGATCCAGATTGGGGCACCAGGTGAGGAATGGAGGGGCATCGATGCCAAATGCATCACAAGTGAATTTGGCACATGTTTTGGCCTACATAGCCCACTTTTGTACTCCCTCCGTCCCAAAATTCTTGTCTTAAATTTGTCTAAATACGGATGTATCTAGTTACATTTTAGTGTTAGATACATCCGTATCTAAACAAATGTAAGACAAGAATTTTGGGATGGAGGGAATACCACCTCGTATTTAGTATAAAATTTTGACCATAGATTTACCTAAGAAAATGCCAATGCATGTCACTAAAAATTACACCATTTGAAATTATGTTCAAATACGAATCCAACGATATAGTTCTTAGTGACATGCATTAACATTTTGTCAGTTAAATGTATGGTCAAATTTCGATACTAGAAAATTGGAAGAGTAAACCAGGACAGAGGTAGTACTTGCTCTTAGGGTAACCATAGAGTTACTGGACTAGTCTAAGTTACTTTCCACTATGACTAGCCTAGGCTACTATAGTAGTACAGCATAAAAACGATGCAAGTGACACGTGAGGAAAAATACTAAAAACATTTCTTTCGGTGCAGTGCGTAGATGCAGTTTTGAACACTACACTTGTCATCGTAATTTGGGAAAATTACGAAAAAATTGAGCTATGTTGTGATTACCATTTACTTATAGGAAAGAAGTTTCACCTCAATGAGTAGCTTCTCCGTGCATGGAAAGCATGTAAGGAATCCAGCAACTTGATCCAGATTGGGGCTGATAGATTTTAGTGCTAAGATCTTCACTGTGCGCATGGACTGGGTCAAGCTTGTGGGAATCATTTTCTGGAAGACGGTCGTAAATACATAAAGAAGAAATTTAAAAATGTGAATTTCAAGAAGACGGAGAAGAAGATGAGTGCTGTACCTGAATGATTACGGATCCAATAAAGAGTTCGGAGAATTTGGCAGACGAGTACACCAACGCTGTCAATTTCGGCACATCAATGACCCTGATTTTTGTTGGACCTTCTAGATCCGATACAAGCAATCTCTCAAGGAAAGGCGCATTCTCAATGACCATAACGTGGAATAGCTGGAGTGATCTCTTCCCAATTGATGTCTTGTTGCAGGGCCAGCAAGACACATAAATCCATCGAAGATTCATCGAGGTGATGTGGAGGCTAATGAACCCGTGGATCTGCTCAAGATGAAGGTACTCGAGTGCAGTACAGCTGTGGAGCAGGTGCTCCATAGCCTTCTTCGAGATGACAACGTCGAAGAGGTCGAGCTCCTTGAGTTGAGGGATAAGAAGGGCGGGCGCGGCATTAATCTGGGGAAGATAGCAGGAGCTAAAGCTGGCGCGGCGCAGCGTTGGCGTGAGGTAGAGCGCGGATGGCGACAGAGAGTGACATCGTCCAGCTTCAAAGCTGAGCTCCTCGAGCTGATCTAGGGCGGGGGATAAGAACCACTCGTCGAACTTGGGTTGGACCTTGCAGTTGGTACTGAACATGCGGATGTCAAGGCATCTGGCTGGCCCAGGGTGCGATGAAAGGATCTTGGAGACTGCGGCCATGCGTTTGCAATCCCCGTCGCAGAGGCAGCTGTCGATGGTGAGGTTGAGGGGAGCGCAGTGCCAGAGGGGGCGCCACTGTCGGGAGAGCACGGCGGTCCACATGGCAGATTTGGTGGGGAGGAGGCCGATGATGACGAGCAGCATGTCGTCAGGGAGGCTGCTGATGAAGTCCAGGCTCGCCGGATGCGGTTTTGGCTCGAGCCGCCTCCGCTTGTTGGCTGCCTTGCCGTCCATCTCAACCGGCGGCGATGCCGGTGTACACGTGTGCTGGTGTGTGTTGTGTGCTGGGTGTGCGCGAGTGCGTCCTTCTATGCATGCCGCCGCGCAATGGTGAATTGTGCGCGAGTGCGTCCTTCACGCGCAAGAAGTGTGTCCTCAATGCGCCCTCAATTTACTAGCGTGCGGGGTGCTACCCCGAGTGGTTTCAACTTTGTTTACTTCACCGCGTGTCAGATGGGCCTCTAGTTTACTTATTTTCACCCACTGCCACATGGGCCAGCACACGAAGATATAGAACACGAGCTGACAAGGCAGCATGTGGATTGGTTGACCGGTCGACTAAACAATATACGGAGCTATACGCTGACACAGTGAGCATATAATCCGTCGGTATAGAGAGTTCGAGTGAGAGGGGAGGCCCGTGAGAGATAGCAGAGAGAGAGAGAGAAAGAGCTACTCCCCCCGTTCGATAATGTAGTTCCAACATTTTTTTAAGTCAAACTTTTGAAACTTTGACCAAGTTTATAAAGAAATTACTTATATCTATAATACCAAAGATAAATGATAGTATGAAGTAAGTACATGTTGTGATGAATCTAATGATCGTTCCAGATGTAAATGTTTTTCTCCACATATACCTGGTCAAACTTTTCTGAGGTTTGCCTTTTCAAAACATCCATATGCTTATGGACGTGACAGAGTCCCTAACAAGAGAGAGAGATAGAGAGAGAGAGATAGAAAGAGTGAGTGAAAAAAGTGTGTGTGCGTGTGTGAAAGAGACATGGACAACACACCATAAAAGTAGAGAAAAAGCATGCGTGTCTTATGCAAACATATCATACATGCATCTTCGACAATGGAGGCAAGGTGAGGAGATAGTGTGTGGTTGTTTGGAACCGAGAGAGCAAGACCCCTAGCACGTGGCCAGGAGGGGTCTAACAAACAAGGGATTTAAGCGTAAACCCTGACCCAATTTGGGATCCGGAGTTTGAGAAACTTCCGAACTTAATAGTTTGGACGCCGGGGTATCAACTGATTTTTCGGGCCCGTCGTCTGATTCTAGGTTCGGAGGCAGGGCGTGTTGTTCCGTGGACATGTATTCGGCTCTTCAAGCCCGGAAATCCGAACATAGTTCATCCTCAATATAGAGGGAGATTTGTTGTTTTGCTCCTTGATTACCGCTACCTGATAGGTGATCGGTGGAGATTTGATTTCTCTCTCCTCTGGTTTAAGCCCAATCCGATCGTAGTCTATAGCGGCCCCCAGGGCGGTGATGCGATCGAGGAGTTCATTTAAAGACGACAACTCCATCGGATCCATCCGTTTGGAGTGCTCGGAGTCAACAAGGAGGCGATACTCGATGACCCGAGAAGTCATCGTTGGCTTGACGGCCGAACGGGCGGTCATGATAAAGCCGCCCAGCCGGAGGGTTTGACCTGGGGCCAGGGCTCCTCCGGACATGATACTGTCCTTGAAAACAAGGCGAGCCATCAATATTGTCTTACACGTCACAGCAGAACTCTTAATGAAAGCACCAATGTCGGTGTCAAAACCGGCGGATCTCGGGTAGGGGGTCCCGAACTATGCGTCTAAGGTTGATGGTAACAGGAGGCGGGGGACACGATGCTTACCCAGATTCGGGCCCTCTCTATGGAGGTAATACCCTACTTCCTGCTTGATTGATCTTGTTGAATATGAGTATTACAAGAGTTGATCTACCACAAGATCGTAATGGCTAAAACCCTAGAAGTCTAGCATGTATGATTGTGATTGATTCTACGGACTAAGCCCTCCGGTTTATATAGAAACCAGAGGGGACTAGGGTTGTACAAAGTCGGTTATAGAGAAAGGAATCTTCATATTTTGGCGCCAAGCTTGCCTTCCACGCCAAGGAGAGCCCCTATCCGAACACAGGTAAGAGTCTTCGGTCTTGTATCTTCACAGCACATCAGTCCGGCCCATGTCAACAGGTCGGACGCCCGAGGACCCCTTAATCCAGGACTCCCTCACCCCCTCTAGCGTTGCACCACCCTGGAGCTCATCGTCGACCACAAGTTCTGCAGCGAGAAGCAGCAATGTCTGGACGCATTGTCCCACGTCCTCGACCAGCACCCTGGGCGGGTCAGACGCCTTGCTATCGGTAGGCTCAATCCCCACAACCAGACGAACCCAGGTTGCACTACTGGTTCCTATCCCTAGCCCTGGATCGGCTCGAGGAGCTCAGCCTTCATGCTAGATGTCCTTTCTCACTGCCGCCGTCCATGTTCTGCCTCGCGCCCACGCTGGGCCATGCTACATTCAGGCGGTGCATTTTCCCCCGGATCGATGCCGCGTGCGCTCTTCATCTCCCTAAACTTAAGCACCTCAAGCTCATTGCCGTCTGCATCTTGAAGGAGGATTTGGAGCGCCTGCTCGTTGGCTGTACAGTGCTTGAGTACCTTCGACGTCATGTGATGGATGGGTTCAATAGCCTCCACATCACCTCGAGGAATATCCATGCGATTTATGTGCATTGCTAACGCCGCCCAAGGCTGTCAGTTGAGGTGTTTCACAATATTGTCATTGAGAATGCGCCTTTCCTCGAGAGATTGTATGTACATGATAAATTAGGTCCAGCAAGAATCAGGGTCATTCACGCACCAAAATTGATACTGTTGGGTTATTCGTGTGCTGAATTCAATGAACTTGTTACTGGATCATTATCCGTTCAAGTACAATAATCTTCTCCTTCTCCTTCTTATATATTATCGGACAACACATTTTATCTAACTGTTGTTGATCTATATGTTCGCCCATCATCCAGAAAATGATTCCCACAATCTTTACCCAGCCTCTGCGCATAGTGAAGATCTTGGCACTACAATCTGTCGGCCCCGATCTCGATGAAGTTGTTAGATTCCTTAGATGCTTTCCTTGCACAGAGAAGCTATACATCGCCGTGATGCTCCTTTCCTGTTAATTGTTAACCACGACGGAGCTCAATTTTTTGTTACTTTTACCCATGATTACAATGACAAATGTAGAATGATTTCTAAAGGAAATTTGGAGGATTTCAATACATATTTTTTTTGAGATGCTAGTGATGTACGCGTTTTATTCGTTCGCCCGACATGCTTTCATGATAAAAGTTTATCATGAAAGATTGAAGGTGGCATTTCACTCTTTTCATGTATTTTAGAAATCCTGCAAATCAAAGAGGCCCGAAGTGTTCAAATCTGTAGCTATGCACTAATATGTTGTCTTCATTTGCAGATACTAGTAGGCCCGGAAGTAGAAAATATTGGGGAATATACCAATCCCATTGAATGCTTTGATCTTCATCTCACAAAAATTACTTTTAACGAGTACGAAGGCACCACACCAGAGATTAAATTCGCCAGGTTCTTTGTTGAGAAAGCAAGGTTACTCAAGGTAATGAGGTTTGCCCTATATTTGCTGCGCACAAGTGAATGGATTGCTAAGGAGCACAGGCGTCTATAGCTGAATGGAAAAGGCTATGCACAAGCTGAATTTTAGTTTGTAACTTCATATGACAGATTACTCAGAAGTCACTATATCGAGCCGCTATATGACTTCTTGGTGGCTGATCCTTTCATAGAAATAATGCATGAAAAAAGATTCTGAAGAAGATGAATTTTATGTGTCTGAATAGTTTGAACCTTGTAATATTTGAATTTGAACCTTGCAATATTTATGGTATTCATTATATAACGTAATTGGATGTTTAATTTGGTTTTGCAATAATGTCCTGTTATAAGTATATATATGTTCTTCCTCTGTACATAGAGCATATATGTTGTGTAGACATAGCATATCACATCACACACGAACCACACTAGGGAACTAGTCGGTGATGAATTCATCAATCGCAAACGGTTGTATACCAGCAAGTGTTTCCCCACAACACACACGGCTTATTCCATCACAAACAGCTCGGATGGATCAACTGTATGTCACGTATCGCACATTGTCAAAAAGTAATGTGGTAGACATTCTTTAACATGTGTTAAAAAAACAAGGACCTCGAGGTTAATTTAACTGATGGGATGGATCATAGAGGTCTTTTAATTTGACCTCTATGACCCGTCCCATCAGTTAATTTAACATCAAGACAACTTCCCATCCAGTCACCCATCTGATGGTTGCTCCATCCTGAGCACAGTTAACTTGAGGGTTCTCTTAGATGAGCTATTGGTGGAACAACTAGTCCTTGCTGATATAGGATGCCTCTTCGCATCCTTATGGCGTACCCGGATAACCGCCCTTCGCCCATGAGACAGAGCTCGGTTGCTTGGATTTAACAATGCTGCAGGGACGGACCCGAGCACAGACACCATGCCAGCCCCTGGTCATGAGGCGGCCGAGAGCAGGTTTGCGACGGAGCGGAAACATTCATGGTGACGAAGCACCGAACACGCAAATCAAATCATCAGGGAAATTTTAAGGCATAGCCAGTTCTGATACATGAGCAAGACAACACAGCTATAGGGGCAGACCCTAGCCAGCCTGAGCATAATGCAACCCGCGGGGTGCCCTCAATTGGACAAACCAAAAAGTCACCTGGCAATGTTGCTGCAGGAGCATCGAGGAAGCTGATGAAGCGTGCCGTGGAGGTTCGCTCCTCACGAGCCGGACGGTTCCAGAGGCCCGGGAGGCTCACGAGGGGCTGGGTCCTTGTGAGGCGCCAGCGCGAGTTGCACGAACCGCTGGTATGTGGCGCCTGCATTTAGCAGGCCAAAGGGCATCCGGATGTAGTTGTAGGGGACACTCCCGCTTCGATCGACTCGCAATGGCTAGAAGAGGTCTTGAGAAGTGGCCCTATTGAGGACCGGGATGTTGACGCAGACACGTAGCTCGCCACCCGCGTCAGGAGCGGCAGCTGAGCCGGTGGGGCATGCGGGGCGACGCTCGCTGCGCATGGCCCGCACTTCCTGAAGCTCGCTGATTGCCTCGGTGGTGAATTATTGTGCTCCTAGCACCTCGCACCTTGTTCCTTGCTTGTGGTGGGGTGCATCGAAGCATGCCTCCAAGTGGTGCTTGAGCACCTCCCTTGTTGCACAGGTCAGGTTAGATGCTCTCTAGATGGAAGCCCCCAAGCCCGTCCTGAGGGAGGCGTCGGGTGCACCTTCCTAAGTGTGAGGGAGACACACCCCGGCAGAAGGTGCGGCACCTGAGGCGTCGCTGGCCGGTGCCTTCTTTGCTTAAGGATGGTTCTTGGGTAGGAGCTGCTTCTTCTTTGCGGGTACAACCTCGGGGGGCGCAACGTCTCCCTCGTTGTCTGAGTTCTTGGCCGCTATAGCCTGGTAGGCATGCTCAAGGGAGCAGATCGCATCCTTCTCATCACAGGCGACAGTGATGATGCCGCTGCACCCCGCCATCTTGAGGACATTGTAGCCATGATGGATTTCCGCCATGAACTTGGCACGGGCAGGGTACCTCAGGATGGCGTTGTACGGGAGGCCGATGTGGGCCACGTCGAAGTCGATCAACTCGGTGTGGTAGTTGTCACGGGTGCCGAAGGTGATTGGAAGGCCCACCTGCCCCGGGGGAGTGGTGGAGCCGTCGGTCACCCCCGAGAATGGCCTAGTGGGCATGAGCTGGTCATAAGGCACTTGAAGCATCTCGAAGGTCTCGACAGAGAGTACATTAAGGTCTGCATCACCATCGATGAGGGTCTTGGTGACTGAAACATTGCTGATGGTGGTCGTGCACCACATAGGGAGCGTGCCGGCAGTGGCTGAACACCTGAGGTGATCCTTGGAGTCAAACGTAACAGTGTACTATGACCACGTGAGGGGACGCATAGCCTCGATCCTTGGGAGGGCTACGTTCACCTCACAAGAGAACTGCTTGAAGAGGCGGTTTGAAGCGGGTGCCTATGCACCACCGAGGATGCAGGCAACCACGCGAGGTTCCTGGTAGCCCCCAGCACCCTCATCTTGCTGGTTGTCATCATTCTCCTGGCGGCGGCGGCAGAGGTGGAAGGCCAGCGTTGCCCTAAGGACGGACCTCATGAAGCTGATCGCGCTAGGCGCCATCACAAGGCTGGTCACGCCAGCTACCCTTGCGAGGCTGGTCACACCAGCCCTGGCGGGGGCTGCGGTTGTCCCAACAGCCTCCACCACGGCCTCCTCCGTGGCCAAAGCCACGGTTGCTGCGCTCGGGCGGCAGCCTAGGCGCTCGTCCCGGAGTGTCCTAAGCTCCTGACAATCATCGGTGTTGTGAGTGTGCATGTTGTGGAAGACGCAGAACGGGCGACCATCCTTGGAGGGCTCATCACAGTCACGACCGCGCTTCAGCTCAGGCTCTGCTACCAGCATGGTGGGGCCCTTGCGCTTCACTTCCTTGGCCTTGGTCTTATTGTCCTCGGGATCGATGTTCGGGTGGTTGAGGAGGGAGAGGCGGCCTTCTTCCATCCCCACGCACTTGTCGGCCAGGTTGAACAGCTCCAGCGCCGTGCACGGGTCATCGTTGATGGAGAGCTCCTCGCTCATCTTGATGTCTGTTACGCCATCAGTGAACGCTGAGATGATGGCTTCGTCCGAGGTCTTCGGGATCTTGAGGCGAACTTGGGTGAAGCGCTGAATGTACTTGCGGAGGGTCTCACCCGGGGCGCTGCTTCACGCACCGCAAGTCGCTGATGGTGAGGGCGCGTTCGCGGGTGCCCTGGAAGTTGGCGATGAACTGCTCGTGGAGCTCATCCCGCGAAGAGATCGACCCCTCTGGGAGGTGCATGAGCCGGGAGCATGTGTCGTCCTCGAAGGCCATGGGGAACCAATTCGCCATGACCTTGTTGTCGCCGTTTGCCGCCTTGATGCTTAGCGTGTAGATCAAGAGGAACTCTGTAGGGTCGGGGATGCCTTCATAATGCTGGGGCCGCTCCGGCTTGAACTTGACTGGACAGACCACCCGTCATAGCTCACAGGTGAAGGCATGGAAACCCATGGTGCTCACATGCGTGGCTCATGCGGGAGGGCCGTAGTCCTGGCGCCCACATGCCGCAGCTTCCTGGATGGCCCGATCATGGCACTGATGCGGCTGTGCAGGAAGCGCATGTGTGTCTTATAGCGGCTGCTGCACAACGTGGCAACTGGCCTCGTCCCGCACCAGCGTTCCATGCGGTGGGTCATGTGGTCGTGCCTCGCGCCTTGGCTCGGTGAAAGCACAAGTGCTCCCTGGGTGATTTTGGTAATTAATGTCAACATATATCTTGTTGGACTAATACTTTCATCTAGCATATTTTAGATAAGTCCAACAGTGGAGTGCCATGGACAAGAGGATGTGGAACCCCTTCAAGATGCTAAGGACAAAGGATTAGCTCAAGCTCAAAGCTCAGGACTCCACATTTTCTATATCAGTGATCCAAGCTCACATTGAGTCTATAGCAAAGCCAATACTATTAAAAGGGGATGAGGTGTTGCTTAATGGCTTGTTTGCTCAAAGTGCTTAGTGATATGCTCCAAAGTCCTCAACCACTTTCTCATATCCACATATGTCCCAAACCAAAAGTCAAACTCGGCCCCACTGATTTGATCCATCCAGCGCCACCGAGTTCAGTTGACATAGCCACTGCTAGAAACCCTAATCAATTCGGTCACACCGATGGGATCTCGGTCTCACCGAGATGGGCTTGCAAACTCTCTATTGTCTATTGCAATATTTTCGATCCCACCGAGAAGATGTAATCGGTCACATTGAGTTTGCCTGACCAACTCTCTGTTTTTCTAATTACCAAGTCGGTCCCACCGAGTTGTGTAATCGGTCAAACTGAGATGAGGTTTAACCCTAACTCTTGCACATCGGTCCCACCGAGTTTATCATATCAGTCCCACCAAAATTTCCTAACGGTCACATTATGTACTGAATCAGTCCGACCAAGTTTTCTGATTCGGTCCCACTGAGTTTGGTATATTGTGTGTAACGGCTAGATTTTGTGTGGAGGCTATATATACCCCTCCACCCTCTCCTCATTCGTGGAAGCCATCAGAACGTGCCTACACTTCCACTACTCATTTTCTGAGAGAGAACCACCTACTCATGCCTTGAGGCCAAGATATTCCAATCCAACCATATGAATCTTGATCTCTAGCCTTTCCCAAGTTGCTTTCCACTCAAATCATCTTTCCACCAAATTCAATCCTATGAGAGTGACTTGAGTGTTGGGGAAACTATCATTTGAAGCACAAGAGAAAGGAGTTCATCATCAACACACCATCTATTCCCTTTTGGAGAGTGGTGTCTCCTAGATTGGTTAGGTGTCACTTGGGAGCCTCCGACAAGATTGTGGAGTGAACCAAGGAGTTTGTAAGGGCAAGGAGATCACCTACTTCATGAAGATCTACCCTAGTGAGGCAAGTCCTTCGTGGGCGATGGCCATGGTGGGATAGACAAGGTTGCTTCTTCGTGGAACCTTCGTGGGTGGAGCCCTCCGTGGACTCATGCAACCGTTACCCTTCGTGGGTTGAAGTCTCCATCAACGTGGATGTACGATAGCACCACCTTCCGGAACCACGCCAAAAACATCCGAGTCCCCAATTGCGTTTGCACACTCCAATCCCGTTCCTTTACTTTCTTGCAAGGTGCATGCTTTACTCTCCGCTGCCCAAATACTCTTTGCATGCTTGCTTGATATGTATTATGAATGGTTAAACTTGTGCTTAAACTCCACCTAAACTTGAAAAACTTAAAAATTGCCAACTTTGTATGTTAAGGGTCTATTCACCCCCCTCTAGACACCTCTTCTCGATCCTTTAAATTGGTATCAGAGCCTTGGTCTCCATTCCTTTGGTTTAAACACCATTGGAGCAAGATGGATGAGTCTACTTTGGGGAGCCTTAGACATAGAGTGCATATACTTGATGGAGAGTACTTTCATGAGTGGAAAAATGAATTTCTTATGATTTTCATTGAATATCATTTGAAAAGTACATTACTAGCCCTTGTGGACCTCATGTTGATCCTATGCATCCCACCCTTGATGAGTCAATTAACATGATTCACAATCTTAGAACTATTAATTTTATCACTAGAGGTTTACCTAGAAACTTGATTGGTTGCTTCCCTACTCTTAAGTGTGCCTACACCATATGGAGATTTCTTGAGGAACGATTTCCAAATTATTCCTTGCAAAATCTAGATGAAATTCTTCATAAGTCTATTGCCTTGAGTAAAATGAATTCCAATGATCCTAAGTTTGGTAATTGTCTATTTGAGCTTACAAATCTTATGCATGCCAAAGGAGACGTTGGAATTATTAGCAATATTATTTCCGAAGCTATTAGAATTCATAAAGATGATCATTGTCAAAATCATTTATCTAATGAATCACCCTCTCTAGGAATTGATCCACCACATGACGATGTTCAACAAGGATACTATGATGAGGATGATGATAGTGACCATGATCTTGATGATGCAATGATACACTTTAGTCTTATGGCAAATCTCCGGGGATACATGGCAGGAGGAAAGGAATGGGTTCTTGATAGTGGATGTATCGATCACATGACCGGAGATAAAGATATGTTTGGTGAGCGTGCTGAAAATGACGGCCCTCGAAAGTATGTCACTTTTGGTGATAACTCAAAGGGTAAGGTGGTTGGCCTCGGTAAGGTGGCCATGTCACATGATAGCTCCATACAAAATGTCATGCTCGTTGAATCTCTTGGCTATAATCTGCTTTCTGTTTCTAGACTAGTTGAGTTTGGCTTCAATGTCCTATTTACCAAAGTAGATTGCCAAGTGTTTCATAGAGATAATCATAAAATGGTCTTTATCGGTATACGCAAAGGTGATCTATGTATTGTTGATTTCACTAAAAAGGCTCAACCTAGAACTTTCTTAATTGCTAAATCTTCTAAAGGCTGGTTGTGGCATAGACGGTTAGGTCATGTGGGCATGCGAAACCTTGACAAGCTTATTAAAGGTGATCATATCCTTGGTGTTAAAGATGTCATATTTGATAAGGATAGACTTTGGAGCACTTGCCAAGCAGGAAAACAGGTTGGAGGAAGCCACCCCGTGAAGAACATCATGACCACAAGGAGACCGCTTGAGCTACTGCACATGGATCTTTTTGGTCCCAACGCTTACAAAAGTCTCGGTGGAAACTCATTTGGTCTAGTTATAGTTGATGATTTTTCAAGATTTACGTGGGCGTTCTTTCTCGATGATAAATCACAGGTCCATCAAAAACTTCGCTAGGAAGGCCCAAAATCAATTTGAAGTAAAGATCAAGAAGGTTTGCAGCGACAACAGAACGGAGTTCAAGAACGCCAATGTGGACACCTTTCTTGAGGAAGAAGGGATTTCACATGAGTTCTCGGCTACGTACACACCTCAACAAAATGGAGTTGTTGAGAGGAAGAACCGGACGCTCATCGAAATGGCAAGAACGATGCTTGATGAGTACAAGACGCCAAAGCACTTTTGGGCGGAAGCGGTTGAGACAACTTGTCATGTGACAAATCGCTTGTATCTTCACAAGCTACTCGGCAAGACGGCATACGAGCTCCTCACCAGTAACAAACCCCAAGTTGGATACTTTCGAGTATTCGGCTCAAAGTGCTACATTCTTGATAAGCATCGTCGTTCTAAATTTTCTCCTAAATCTCATGAGGTATTCCTACTTTGTTATGGCTCAAACTCTCACACTTACCGTGTCTACAACAATTTCACCCGAAAGGTTGAAGAGACGGTAGATGTGAAGTTTGATGAATCTAACGGCTCGCAAGTAGAGCAATTTCAAATTGATGTAGGATATAAAGATCCTTCAGAAGCTATCCAAGACTTGTCTATTGGCAAGGTTCATCCAACAGAGGTGAAGGAGAGGACCTCGTCCGTCCAAGTGGAAGCTTCTACCTCACGACAAGGTGAACCAAGAGTTGATATGGAAGCATCCACAAGCGGGACACTCCAAGATGAAGAAAACGAGGAAGTACACCAAGATGGACCTCATCAACCTCCTTCTCCACCACGATGAGAGAACGACAACGTCAACAGTGATGACGGCCAAGAAGAAGAATAAGATGATGAAGAAGATGTTCCACCCCGATCAAAGCAAAAGCTCTCACGAGTTCGAGCAAGAGTTGCTAGAGACCATCCATTCGAGCAAATCTACAATGATATCCAAACCGGGAGAATCACTCGCTCTAAATCTCGTTTGGCTAACTTTTGTGAACATTATTCATTCATCTCTAGCATTGAACCCATGAAGGTTGAAGAAGCATTGGAAGATCCGGATTGGATAAATGCCATGCACTAAGAACTACACAACTTTGAGAGAAACCAATTGTGGACATTGGTCGAGAAGCCCGACAACAACCACAACATCATCGTTACCAAATGGGGCAACAAGCAAGATGAAGATGGACAAGTAGTTCGCAACAAAGCACGTCTCATCGCCCAAGGTTACACTCAAGTCGAAGGTATGGACTATGGTGAGACATATGCCCCCGTTGCTAGACTTGAGTCCATTCGCATCTTACTTGCCTATGCTAATCACCATGATATCACTTTATACAAAATGGACATTAAAAGTGCTTTTCCAAATGGTGAAATTGAGGAGCAAGTTTATGTTAAACAACCTCCCGGCTTTGTTAATCCCAAGAAACCAATCATGTTTGCAAGATTCACAAAGCCCTTTATGGTCTTAAACAAGCTCCTAGAGCATGGTATAAATGCTTGACCAAGTTTCTTATTGAAAAAGGCTTTGAGATTGGAAAAATTGATTCTACTCTTTTCACTAAAAGGGTTAATGGAGAATTAATTGTGTGCCAAATCTATGTTGATGATATTATATTTGGATCAACTAACCCTCATTTTAGTGAGAAGTTTGGGAAGCTTATGTCAGAGAAGTTTGAGATGTCTATGATGAGTGAACTCAAGTTCTTTCTTGGCTTGCAAATCAAGCAAACTAAGGAAGGTACCTTTGTCTCTCAAACGAAGTATACTAAGGACTTGTTCAAGAAGTTCAATATGCAAGAATGCAAAGGTATGAGTACACCCATGCCTACTAGTGGACATTTTGACTTGACTAAAGATGGTGAACCCGTTGATCAAAAGGTTTACCGCTCCATGATTGGTTTATTATTATACCTATGTGCCTCTCGTCCCGATATTATGCTAAGTGTGTGCATGTGTGCACGATATCAAGTGGCCCCTAAAGAGTGTCATCTTAAGGCCGCGAAAAGAATAGTGAGATACTTAATACATACACCAAAGTCTGGCATTTGGTATCCAAAGAGGGCCTCTTTTAATCTTGTTGGCTACTCCGACTCGGACTATGCCGGAGACAAGGTTGATAGAAAGTCCACTTCGGGTACTTGTCAATTTCTTCGTAGATCTCTTGTGTCTTGGTCCTCCAAGAAACAAAACTCGGTATCCTTATCCACCGCCGAAGCGGAATTCATTGTCACTGGTTCATGTTGTGCTCAATTACTTTGGATGACCCAAACTCTTAAATATTATGGGATATATGTGAAACATGTTCCTTTGCTTTGTGACAACAAAATTGCTATTAAGATTGCTCACAATCCCGTGCAACATTATCGGACTAAGCACATTGAAGTTCGTCATCATTTCATTCGAGATCATGTTGCTAAGGGTGATACTAACCTTAAGCATGTTCGCACCGACAAGCAATTGGCGGATATATTCACTAAACCACTTGATGAGAAAGTGTTTTGCAGGTTGAGAGGTGAATTGAACATCATTGATGCCTCAAACTTGGAGTAGGAACTCCATTTGGATACATGCAAGACATGAGCCTATGACATCCTTGATATTTCTCTTATGATGATAATAATATATACATTTGCACCCTTGCATGTTATCTAACCCATGTAGCTACTTGGATGGATCTAAATCTATGAGATTGCAACTCACTCATATCTTGAGCAATCTCTATATCACCAAGTCTCTACTTTACGATGGTTGACGACAAGGAAGCATGAAACCCCTCAAACATATCCTTTGACAAATTCCTAAGTAAAATTTCATGATTGTCATTTTGGATACACAAGTGCTCTTCCTTGCAAATCTAATCCATGTAGGAAGATGAACTTCAATTACAAGTGGTGCTCCAAACGAACTACATCAACATTGAGCATCCCACACAAGTTCAACTACATGATCAAGATCAACACCACCACTCAAGGTATGTTATTCCATCTTAGAGAAGCTTTACCCCAATACATGGGTCAAAGCAACTTAATAAGATGTGAATACATCAAGATGCTTAAACGAAAAATGGCAACTCCATTTTTGAGCTTAAATGATGAGTATGACCTATGATCACGTGTCCTCACTTGACTCCTGAGTCAATATACTCTAACATAGGTGACCTTGTTGCCGACCAATTCTAGATGAAGTTCTCTAGTGTTTCTCCTTGTTCTTGCATTTTGTCTCATGCATATTTGTTCCTCTTTCAAACACACACACAAAACTTCATCTAGATTTCTTCTCTTCCTATTTCTATTCTCCGTTTCCTTGCATTTAATAAATTGCAAAACCTCGTGAGACCTTATTCGCTTAGTGAGCTGAGGTGACTAGTGCTTTCTCTCTATGATGAACTTGGACAACCCGATTTGCCTCTTTCGGTCAAACCGAAACTTTTCGGTGTCACCGAAGGAATCAACTCGGTGTAGCCGATTTCAATGCTGAGAAATCACTCTATCACTTGCACTCTGCACATTTTGTTCCAGCTCCACTCATTGATTCTTATCCTCTACCAGCATCATATTCTATGTGCTTCTTTGCTCTATGACTCAAGGACCAAACCTATTTTGACTCACACTCCAGAAGAACCTTCTTGGAAGTTGATGTCAAAGGGGGAGAGAGAGTTCACATCAAAGCTTAATTACTCCAACAGGGGGAGAGAGCAACAAGGGAAGAGAGAGAGAGAGAGACATTCTTTTCAGAAGAGAGACCGCAGTTGCTTTGTGTTCAAAGAGGAGGGAAGTTACATGTCTTTAGAGGGGAAAGATATGTTCATATTGTTTTTGTGTTTGCTTTGCTCTGATTTTCTATTCCCTATCTTCTCCCAATATCCATTATAAGATTCAGGGGGAGCAAGACATCTAAGGGAAGGAAATCTTAAAATTCATTGCATATCTTTACCTTTGGGGACATGTCTACAGTCAAATAGAGTACCTAGTACTCTCTCTACACATGTCATCCCAAATCTTGGTACTCTTGTGGTTTACTGCTCTTGCTCTGCTTAGTAGATGTTTCTATGTTGTCTAACCTTGTTTACTCAGGTTCATCTCTTCCAAAGCTAGTTGAAGACCACAAGGTAAGTATATGCATCACACTCATGTGCATGAGGATCTCTTGCTGATGTACATATTGTTTGCAAGAAGGACTCATGAGCATGAAGGTACATTTTCCATGTTCACACCATTTGCTCTCATGCATATAGCCAAGATACATGTAACTCATTGCTTACTCTGTCATGATTATGCACTCACATGATCTTATGTTCCATATTTACATGATTGCATACATGTAGGGGGAGCCTATGCATGTTACATGTCTTTCCAAAGCTTTACTTGTCTTTCTGTATATCTCTATCAAAAGCTTTGATGTATGTTGTCATCAATTACCAAAAAGGGGGAGATTGAAAGCACAAGTGCTCCCTGGGTGATTTTGGTGATTAATGTCAACATTTCTCTTGTTGGACTAATACTTTCATCTAGCATATTTCAGATAAGTCCAACAGTGGAGTGGCATGGACAAGAGGATGTGGAACCCCTTCAAGATGCTAAGGACAAAGGATTGGCTCCAGCTCAAAGCTCAGGACTCTACATTTTCTGTTTCAGTGATACAAGATCACATTAAGAACAGTATAACCGCACCTAATCCCAGCCCTCTCAGGCCATCAGCAACCACGACCATTCGTTTGCATGATACATGAATTTCTGGCCGTCTGATCATCATTAGCGTGCTATCTCTCTCGTTTTCCTACAAGTGGGCCGGCTGTCCTAGGGGACGCTACTCCCGTAGACAAATGGAAATGCGCTCGTTGATTGGGCCAGCGGCTGATTCGGCCTCACCAAGAAGAGCCCATCTCAGCGAACAAACGACATCTCCTCGGGCCACACCCACCCACGACCTCTCCTCTCTCTCGATCGGGAACCTTGGTCAGGCGACTACAGCCTGCGGCACGCCAGGATGGCGGCGGTGGCCCGCGCCTCCGGCTCACCCGCGAAGTGCAACGCAAAGGCCTCCTCCGCCCTCGCTTCCTTCCTCGCCTCCCCATGGGGCGGCGGTGACGGCTGCAAGGTCGGTGTGCTGCGCTCGTCCCCTCCACTCCACCAGAGGTACCCACTCCCTGTCCCCATTCGCGCCCCGCTCACGCTCGAGGACCCCCGATCGCCATCGGCCCTGGCCTCCTACCAGATCCTGCTCGCCATTCTCGCCTGCCTCCTCCTCGGCACGCTCGTGTCCGCCCCTTGCGTCTGGTCGCATCTCGCGAGTACTTGATCCTATCGATCTACATTGCATCTCATCGGGATTCCTCATGCTTACTGAAATTTGTGGTTCCATTGGACCGTAAAACGCGCCTGACCTGTGCCGCAAAGATGAGATTTGGCTCCAGTACCCCGGAGTAATGTGATGTTGAGCTCAGCGTGCATATAGGGGAATGTTTGTGCGCGAAATCAGTTTTAACGTTTGTTTGATTTTGTGGCTTGGTGTTGTCACCGTTCAGGTGAGAAACTCGCTATTGAGAATCCACGTCTTGGAAGCCATGTGCCGGGTGCCGCAGCGATGAGATCTCAGGCAAGTGCTGACACTGATCCCTCCAGTAGAAACATGATGAAAGATGTTTCATAAATGTGACTGAATCTTCTCAGTGTACTTTTTTTTCTGTTGTGTCTTCATGTATCTTAAATTCTTGATACTACTGCAAAGCCAATATGTTGCCAGGGTAGTTGATAAAATTTTCTTAAGACCATAAGTAAATTGAACAGTTGATCTGCTAGATATATTATATTTGGAAAGAAGATATTCCAAACTTAAGTTGGGTGGCTGCAGAAATAAAACATGACTGACTGACTTTGGGATGAGGATAAAATTATTATATCATTTCTAAGAGCACGTGGAAAAATAACCCAAAAACATACTCTGTCTACATTTCTTCTTTAACAGCCGCACCTTTTACATGAACCTTTAAACCAAAGCCGGATACACTGGTGATATCATTTTTTCTTTAACATAAGCTAGGATGCACTGCTGGTGGAGATAAGTGCAAATGCGGCAGCAGCAACACCTTCACCGGACAAAAAGAAAGCTGGGAGGACAGGTAAAATGCAGAGGGGTAGAAACTACTACAGATGACATGGAAGGAACCTCTAAAGCTGCTGATAGCAAGAGGACGAGGCCTTCTGAATTAGCTGATGGTGTATCGTAGTTGCAAGAATTCTCCAGGTAAGTGATACCCTCGTGCATGTGTTTTTGGGTTACCTGGGCTATTAGTAAGTTTGGACCTTATTTAATTCGTGAAAGTGTAGCGACACCATTTTCCATGCTGGTTTGTTTTGGTAAGCCTTTTTCATGTATACATAGAATTGCTGGTCTGCCACTTTCTTACATATATCTTTCAGCCTAGTTCCTCTTTACCAAAACAAGCAAACCAAAATGAACAATATGGTTACAACGTATCCCCGCTGTTGCTTGTATGGTAGTATTTAGTATATCATTATTTGATATTGCAATTAATTTAATCCTTGTTAGGACTGTTGCCCTAGGAATGTGTGCCCTCCACAAGAAATAGCCAGGTGCATTTGGCTGCCATAATTCTTCTTTGTTTCCAAACATGGTGGCTCTTTGGTAGAGGCATTTGAAGATTTCATTTGTGCACCATGAAATCAATCTATTTCTAATTGCCTATTATCTGTACCGATTAGTTGTATTTACTATCTAAATTGTTGTGTATGCTGTTATACCAAGTCAATTTATATGTGACCTTGCTTTTACCGGTTATATATGGTTTAGGCAAGCTTAATTATTTCATATGGCCATATATTTATCAAAATTCCTACCATATCATTGTACAAATAGACGGGCGCAGCAACGCGCGCCATCAGTGATCTAGTTGAGTCTATAGGAACGCCAATACTATTAAAAGGGGATGAGGTGTTGCTTAATGGCTTGCTTGCTCAAAGTGCTTAGTGATATGCTCCAAAGTCCTCAACCACTTTCTCATATCCACATATGTCCCAAACCAAAAGTCAAACTCAGACCCACCGATTTGATCCATCCGGCGCCACCGAGTTTAGTTGACATAGACACTGCCAGAAAACCTAATCAATTCGGTCACACCAAAGGGATCTCGGTCTCACTCGAGATGGGCTTGCAAACTCTCTATTGTCTATTGCAATATTTTCGGCCCCACCGAGAAGATGTAATCGGTCACACCGAGTTTGCCTGGCCAACTCTCTATTTTGCTTATTACCAAGTCGGTCCCACCGAGTTGTGTAATCGGTCAAACCGAGATGAGGTTTTACCCTAACTCTTGCACATCGGTCCCACCGAGTTTATCATATCAGTCCCATCGAAATTGCCTAATGGTCAAATTATGTACTGAATTGGTCTGATCGAGTTTTTTGATTCGGTCCCACCGAGTTTGGTATATTGTGTGTAACGGTTAGATTTTGTGTGGAGGCTATATATGCCCCTCCACCCTATCCTCATTCGCGAGGGAAGCCATCAGAACGTGCCTACACTTCCACTACTCATTTTCTGAGAGAGAACCACCTGCTCATGTGTTGAGGCCAAGATATTCCAATACAACCATATGACTCTTGATTACTAGCCTTCCCCAAGTTGCTTTCCACTCAAATCATCTTTCCACCAAATCCAATCCTATGAGAGTGAGTTGAGTGTTGGGGAGACTATCATTTGAAGCACAAGAGCAAGGAGTTCATCATCAACACACCATCTATTACCTTTTGGAGAGTGGTGTCTCCTAGATTGGTTAGGTGTCACTTGGGAGCCTCCGACAAGATTGTGGAGTGAACCAAGGAGTTTTTAAGGGCAAGGAGATCGCCTACTTCGTGAAGATCTACCCTAGTGAGGCAAGTCCTTCGTGGGCGATGGCCATGGTGGGATAGACAAGGTTGCTTCTTCATGGACCCTTCATGGGTGGAGCCCTCCGTGGACTTGCGCAACTGTTATCCTTCACGGTTGAAGTCTCCATCAACGTGGATGTACGATAGCACCACCTATCGGAACTACGCTAAAAACATCCGAGTCTCCAATTGCGTTTGCACACTCCAATCCCATCCCTTTACTTTCTTGCAAGTTGCATGCTTTACTTTCCGCTGCCCATATACTCTTTGCATGCTTGCTTGATATGTATTGTGAATGGTTAAACTTGTGCTTAAACTCCACCTAAACTTGAAAAACTTAAACTGCCAACTTTGTGTGTTAAGGGTTTATTCTCCCCCCTCTAGACACCTCTTCTCGATCCTTTCACTCGGCGTCATCATTGCGCAGGGGAGGAGACGGAGGCACGCCGTGCGCCACATCGCCCGCGTGAGGCGGCGGAGGACGGAGCGAGTGGAGGGCACCAGGGCCTCGCCCGCAGTGTTGATGAGCTCGGTGATGCGGCTAAGTCCGGCGTTGTAGCCTTCATTGGTGGGGCGGTAGCACAACAGCTCGTGTGCCATGAGCAATGCAACCTGCGCGTTCGTCGGCCCGCGGTGAGCATGGGAGGACGAAGCCATGGCTGGAGTGAAGGAAGGCGTGGCGGTGCGGCCATCACGCTGCACGAAGGGTGGCAGGGAAGAGTCCTGCTGCTCATGAGCGGCAGGGTCAGTGGTGGCATTAGCTGAGATAGAGAAAGAGTGGCGAGGGGCGCCGCGACCTACCAGTTCCGTCTGGGTGACACGGGCAGCCCGGTGCTCAGCACAAACACGACGAGCGTTGGCCATGGGGGTGGTGAAGAGAAGTTGGAGTGAGGAAGAAGGACTCCGGCACACCCCTACTTGGCACACCAAATGTTGGAATCGGGGCTCCACAGACCCGAACAAAGGTTTGAACACTGGGGTGTGCGCGAAGAGCTCCACTAAGCTATGACTCACTGCTCACTACCTCACGGCGACGCCCCGGCGTGCTCGAGTGAGAGGGAAGGAAAGATGGACATGATGATTTACCCAGGTCCGGGCCACCTTGCGGTGTAAGACTGTACTCCTGGTTTGTGGTGGACTGCCTCGCGAGGGAGGATTAATATGTGACTACAAGTGGCCTCGGAGGCTTCAGGAGCGACTCCAGGCGCGAGGGGTGGATCAACTCGACCCCTCTACGGTGGAGACTAGCCTACACTTATATTGGCCACAGTCCTCTTACCCCAAAGCTCTAGGCGGGAAGGGAGTCCACAATGTCCAATTTTGAAGGGGAACAATAGTACACCCTATCCTGACAAAAGGTGGTCTTCGCCTGCAAAGCTTCTAGTGATCACGCACAGGTAGGCTCGGTGATGACCCCCATCCTGGCGAGCCCGCCATCCTGGTCATGTTGCACCGAAGAGGTAGCCTTTCGGTCTACCTTGGGAATCTGCATGTTGTCTTTGTCCCTTTAGCACCAAAGAGGAAAGCCTCTCAGTCCGCGCCCGCCGGCGCCCTTCTGGCGCCGCTCGTCGTTGCTCGCGTCCCCCACGTACAGCGCGAGGCAGGGTGGCAAGCCTAGAAGTGTCCTCCCTGCAAGGGGCCTCGGGAGGCCACCCCTCATGGAGCCTTCGGGCGCCTGACGATGCTTGTTGATGCTCACTTCACGAGGCGGGGTCCTCACGAGGGCCTTTCCTGTGGCTGACACTGGGCCACGCTGGGCCCTTTGACGATGCCACGCGATGGGCCGCAGGCAGACGGGTTTGGGTACCCCCAGTCCTAGAGCCCCGATAGATCCAATTATATTAGCATTGTCGAGAGATTGCACTAGTGAAAGTGTGAACCCTAGGCCTCGTTTTCAAGCATTGCAATACCGTGTGTGCTCACTTTTGTTACTTGCTACCTTGCTGTTTTTTATTGTTCCTATTACAAAAATCAATATTTACTATCATTACTAAACTTGTATCACCATCTCTTCGCCTAACTAGTGCACCTATACAATTTACCATTGTATTTGGTGTGTTGGGGACACAAGATACTTTTTGTTAACTGATACAACGAGGTGCTATACAAACGGTTTTTAACCCCTTTTTGCGACAGTGTTTCGAACCGTCGCCAAGTGAGTGACTGCGATAGGGGGTTCCTTCCCACACAACCCAGAAACCGTCGGGGATATGCCCTCCTGGCACACACGCTCGGCAAAATGAGGTTGTGTGCGACGAACGAGCGATCAAATGCGGTTATACGTACAATTGTGCTAAAAAAACTATTATACAAGCCAAATCGTTTCCGGTTGTAAGTACATCCCTCACAGTTAGTCCCCACTAAACGTTTCCGTTCGTATGCACATTCCACATAGTCAATCCAAGGAATATGTTTCCGTTAGTATGTACATCCCACACAGTTAATCCAAGAAGTACGTTTCCATTCGTATATACATCTCACACAATCACTCCAAGGAAAACGTTTTCGTTCGCAGGTACATCACACACAATTTTCCCCATTGAATCATTTGTGATAGAGTTTCCATTGCACACGATATTAACAATTTTATAATTTGCATTATGGAATGCATCACACACGGTGCATAGAAGAAACTGTGTAGCAAAGGTTTTCCGTCACACACACTTTTTATGTGGTAAACATTTGCGCAAGGTGGCCTAATGCAAACAGTTTTCACGAGGATGACGTGTGTGATTGTTCATTGATCCAACACGGTTTATTCCTAGAAACTGTGTGCGTTGCCTAAGGTCATCGCCCATGGTGTTTTCTCAATAACCGTTTGCAATAGAAAAACCCAATTAGCAGGCTAATTTCCCTATTATTAATAATCCATTTATTAATCTAATTGACATTTCATATTAAGCGCACAATATATTTCATTTCCATATTAAGGAAGCAGGATTTCATAATTGAAATGCATCAGAGTACAACACCATATAGCTTCAGCACTCAGCTACCCCATTACATAACTCCACCACCACCAAGTTTCACATGCAACATATATAACCTCTCAAAATTAGCATCATAGACGGTACATAGACATATGCATCTCATCTGGAAAACTGCCGAAGCAGAAGGCGAATATTGAGCCTTCATTGGTGTTGAAGGTCTTTGCAACTTTAGGCCAGTGCCTGTGGATGATTGACCGTCCATCCTTCCTCCTCTTTAGGAACACTTTAATATTGAGCCGTGGGTGTTGTATGAAAACCTTCCTCGCCTCCTGACCATATAGGTGGTTTGAGAGGTAATCATCAGTGAGATGCTTAGGAAAGGCCTGGAAACAAGGATGTTGTAGAATCGAAAGTATGTCTAGAGGGGTGAGGGAGTCCTGGATTAGTGGGTATCCGGACAGCCGGATTATATACTTCGTCGGGACTATTGGAGCATGAAGATACAAGACTCAAGACTCCATCCCGTGTCCGGATGGGACTCTCCTTTGCGTGGAAGACAAGCTTGGCGATCCGGATATTATATTTCCTTCCTTGTATCCGACTCCGTGTAAACCCTAGCCCTCTCCGGTGTCTATATAAACCGGAGAGGTTGGTCCTTAGAAGGACGATCACAATCATAATCATTATAGGGTAGCTTCTAGGGTTTAGCCTCTACAATCTCGTGGTAGATCTACTCTTGTACTACTCATATCATCAATATCAATCAAGCAGGAAGTAGGGTTTTACCTCCATCGAGAGGGCCCGAACCTGGGTAAACATTGTGTCCCTTGCCTTCTGTTACCATCAGCCTAAGACGCACAGATTGGGACCCCCTACCCGAGATCCACCGGTTTTGACACCGACATTGGTGCTTTCATTGAGAGTTCCTCTGTGTCATTGCTGCAAGGCTTGATGGTGTCTTCAATCGTCAACAACACGGTCCGGGGTGAGACTTTTCTCCCCAGACAGATCTTCGTGTTCGGCGGCTTCGCACTGTGGGCCAATTCGCTTGGCCAACTGGAGCAGATCGACAGCTACTCCCCTGGCCACCAGGTCAAGTTTGGAAACCTGACTACACGGCCGATATCCGCGGGGACTTGATCTTCGACGGAATTGGGCCTGTGCCAGGAGCGCCGGACAGTCACGATGAGCACGGCTTAGACCTGCTGTCGGACAATGCTCGGGATATCACCCCTGCGGTAGCCCCGGACCTAAATCCGGAACAGACTGCGTTGCCCAAGGACGAGTGGATGGACACCGCCCCGCAGGCCGCACACTCATGGCGGTAGAGCCGAACACAGGCCTCACCTCTAAGGAAGCCTGTGACACCAGACCCCCGGACTCGTATCCGGCTGCAGGTTCCAGCACATGCGCTCCTGAGCCCACCGAACCTGGTTGGGCTCCTGTAATGGAGTTCACCGCTGCGGATATCTTCCAGCACTTGCCCTTCGGCGACGTGCTGAACTCGTTGAAGTCTCTCTCTTTGTTAGGAGACTCTTGGCCGAACTATGTCCGGGAGTGGGAAGCAGGCGACGAAGGAATTCGTTGCCCACCCAACACCCACTTTGTTGCCACAGTCAATGATTTAACCGACGTGCTTGATTTCGACTCTGAAGACGTCGATGGTATGGACGACGATGCAGGAGAAGAACAGGAACCACCGCCCACGGGGCGGTGGACACCCACCCCGTCATACGATATATACATGGTGGACACGCCTAAGGAGGACGACGGAGACAATCCGGAAGATAAAACCCCTGGGCAAAAGCCGAAATGACGGCGCAGACGCCGCTCCAAGTCCAGCGACAGTAAAAGTAGCGACAAAAGCGCCAGAAAGATCGACACCCCAGTCAACTCCGAAGGCAACAATGACCACATGGACCCAGCAATGGAGCAGGATGAGCCAGGTCACGCCGAACACAGTTCGGAGCAGACGCCCGATCACAATTATCCCGAGGGTTGAATTCACCAAACCGCCCCGGGACAAGAACACAGTCCGGATAACGATGCATTCATCATCCCGGAAACACGCTTGGAACGAGATAACCTCCAAACAAGGCTTATGGCCACCGCGAGAAGTCTAAAGAAGCAGAAGCAACGGCTAAAGGCCGCACAAGAAACGCTCAATCACAGATGGAATAAAGTGCTAGACACTAAAGAAAAGTATGGCGACGATCGCCATATGAAGAGCTATCCAAAATGCAAGCTGCTGCTAGAATTCGACGACGAGGCCATTCCACCAAAGAACAACATGGCCATGAGGCCGGACGAACCACTTCATAACCGCAAGAGAGAGCTACCGACGCCGCGCACGATTTACGTGAGCACCTGGATAAGAAAGCCGGCGCGGCTAGATCCATCTACGGGTCAAAAGGACACACCCCGGCGTGGGACTATGGTCACCAAAACGATCATACCGATCGGATACCAGTTCGGAATCAACACCGGACACAACAACAGCCGACGGCATGCCACAGCACGTCCAGACACAGAGGGGCTGCTCACCCCCTGTGCTTCACCAAAGAAGTACTGGACCACGAATTTCCACAGGGTTTCAAACCTGTGAACATAGAGGCACACAACGGAATGACAAACCCAGGTGTCTGGATCGAGGATTTTATCCTGCATATACACATGGCTCGTGGGGACGACCTCCATGCCATCAAATACCTTCCCCTCAAGTTGAAGTGGCCAGCTCGACACTGGCTGAAAGGCCTCCCTGAAAACTCAATTGGAAGTTGGGAGGAAATCGAGGATGCTTTCAGGGCCAATTTTCAAGGGACTTATGTCCGGCCTCCGGATGCGGACGATTTAGGTCACATAATCCAACAGCCCGAAGAGTCCGCCCGCAAGCTTTGGAACAAATTCCTCACTAAGAAGAATCAAATTTTCGATTGTCCGGATGCCGAGGCCTTAGCGGCGTTCAAACATAGCATCCGAGACGAGTGGCTCGCCAGACACCTCGGACAAGAAAAGCCAAGGACAATGGCAGCCTTAACAAGCCTTATGACCCGCTTTTGCGCGGGTGAAGATAGCTGGTTGGCCCGTGAAGGCACCAGCGACCCAAGCACATCCAAAATAAGGGATGGCAACGGGAGCCACGGCGCAATAAAAACAAACGTCAAAACAAGGAAGAGAGCCCGGACAACACAACGGTCAACGCCGGATTCAGGGGCTCTCGACCCGGTCATCAAAATAAGCCAGTTAAAGGCAACAAAGAAGGACCGTCCAGTTTGAACAGAGTCCTGGACAGACTGTGCCAAATTCATGGCACCCCCGACAAACCTGCGAACCACACTCACAGAGAATGCTGGGTCTTCAAGCAGGCCGGCAAATTAAATGCCGGATACAAGGGATGGGAAACACCAAGTGAAGACGAGGATGAGCCTCGCCAGCCGAACACTGGGGGACAGAAAAAATTCCCACCAGAGGTAAAAACAGTAAACATGATCCACGCGACTCACACATCCACAAGAAGGCACGAATGCACGCTCAGAGACGCATACACTATAGAGCCCATCGTACCCACACCTAACCACTGGTCGGCTTGCCCGATCACTTTCGATCACACAGACTGCCTGACTAGTATTCAGTGCGGAGGATCAGATGCCTTGGTGCTCGACCCAATAATCAACGGATACCATCTTACTCACGTCCTCATGGACAACGGCAGTAGTCTCAATTTAATATACCAGGACACTGTCCGCAGGATGGGGATAGACTCATCCAGAATCAGCCAAAGCAACACCACCTTTGAAGGGGTGATACCAGGCGTTGGAGCCTATGGCAGGGGCTCCGTCATACTGGAGGTAACATTTGGCTCCCCAGGCAACTCCAGAAGCAAAGAACTACTCTTCACCATTGCACCCTTCCAAAGCGGCTATCACGCATTGCTTGGAAGAACGGCCTTCGCCCGCTTCAACACAATACCACATTACGCCAACCTCACACTCAAGATGCCCGGTCCACGAGGCGTCATCACCGTTAACAGAAACACAGAGCGCTCTTCACGCGCGGAGGAATACGTGACGGCTCTAGCGGCCAGATTCTAAGCGACCTCCAACACCAGAAAGCATGACTGGTCGTTAAGACCACGGACATGGTTAGACGAGTCCGGCAGCCCGGATAAAACTGATCCAGGGCACCACGTACGTAATCCCATAGAGGACACTAGGGGCTATAGATATTTAATACAGGCCCACTCTTGGCTCAACCTTATTGGCAGGCCAATGTCTTACACTTTTACTATCCATTGCATGCTTACGTTTTACTCTTCTACACGAGTTTTCTTTTTATAGACAACATCCACGTGATGCCCTTCCAGGACACGGCACAATAGAGACAAAGGCGCAGACGTGCAGCAGGGCCCCGCTCAAAGGTTTCTCTTTAGATTAAGCCCCTATGTAAACCTTTTCTATTGCTTCTTGTTGTTTACACATCCCATGGGTACTATACCCACAGAGGGTACTGCCGTTATTGGCATTTCGCCACGACAGACTAATGCACGTACCTGGAAATACAGGGTTTATAATGAAAGGGCATTCTTCAACCCATTTTCTGTTATAAAATCCGAATACCTTCGGGAGTGTTCGGCGTCATGAGTTTGGCCTTATATGCATCAGCTCTGAATCATGTCTTTGGTCAAATGTTGGGTTTGCTCGGCTCCTGGGTTTGCCGCCTTACGTTCTGTTCTTATCGGCTAAGGCGGCCAAAGGAGAACTACTGCGATTGTGCCCTGGTTATTCCGGATGACCACTTCAGTAGAGAAAGCCAAAAACTGACTGTCATGATACAGCGAGAGACTGTTCAACCACTCGAAGACTTACCGGAATCTTTAGGATCCCTTCGCATTAACGAAGGGCCGTTTCCCAATGTACACACGCGCCCGTATTCGGATGCATGCAAAAGTACTAGGGGATACATAGTAGCCCCACCGTCAAACTCCTATGGCTAAGTGAAAGTGTTACAACTATATAGTCCGGTTGCCTAGTTCGACGTGCGATCACCTCCTTAATGGACCAAGACGTTGGATCAAGTGTGATTATGCATATTTTTTGCGAACACCCCCGCATTGTATGCGTGGGGGCTGAAGCCAACGACTTCTAACTTTTAGAATTACACATATACATAAAAACGGCCGCACAGGAGGCACAAATAATACTTTCGGGCACAAAGTATAAATATAGCCTCATAATCAAAATAACATTGTTTTTACAATGACACGATTTGTCACTCGAACATTACATTCTTCGAGCACAGAGCCTCTATCAAATGAGCACCTTTTGTTACCTCCTCCAAGTAATGCTCGGCCGGATCCTGGCCTCCGGCCGGATTCTGGGTTGCAACGATGGTGGCCTCCATATCCGTCCAATATGCTTTAACACGGGCGAGAGCCATTCGTGCACCCTCTATACACGCCGACCTTCTCATGGCATCAATCCGTGATACGGCACCAAGGAATTGTTGCACTAAACCAAAATAACTGTCCGGCTTCGGTTCCTTCGGCCAAAGATGGTCTATTACAGACCGCATGGCAAGCCCGGACAGCCTATGAAGTTCCGCCACGGCAGCCATCTTCTCACTCAACGGCAATGGGAGTGTAGGAGCATTGAATTGCTACCAAAACAGCTTCTCCACTTCTTTACCACCTTGCTCCTCGAAAAACTTGGCTGCATCAGCCGTACTCTTCACCAAGTCCGCATACGCGTCTGCAGTACTCTAGCGTCGATCCAGGGGAGCATACGTCGGATCCAAAGACTTCATCCGCAATAAGTAGGGCCTACCAGCCGCGATTTTTCTGGCATGTCGAAGCTCCTCCCGCACATCCCTGATTTTGGTCCGCATCTCCTTTGCCGCGTTAAGTGCCTTGTTTAGGTCAGTCGAATTAACCTGATTCTCCTTTTCAAGGAGCTCATACCGATCGGCGGCATTTTTCAACTCCACAGCCATTTCGGCTATCTTGTCTTCGCTTCGGCGATGAGCAGCATGTTCGGCTCTCAACTCTTCGGCCGCCTTTAGGGCAGCCGCATTGCTAGCCCGAGCTTGTTCCTTGGCCTGGGCAAGCTCCGCCCTCAGGGCTTCCATGGCAGCAGCACCGTTTGCAGTCCAAGTATGTCGCCTTAATATTATGCCCCTCTCCACTTTTGCTATACAACATAATAAGGAAAGCAGAACACATACCTTGTGACTCGTTCAGCCGCTCATTCACCAGCGTGATATCGGCATCAATAACTCCAATCTGCCTCCTCAGTTCGGTAACTGCAACGGGCTGGTCAGTTGTCGGATCCTTAGACACCTGCGCATATATATAGCGCAATCATTACTTACACAATATGATCCTCCGTTTGCCGCCTAGGGCGGGCAACCAGAGTCTCAGGGGCTACTATCCATATGGGGCACACCTAGCGCGTGCTTCACAGCCAGAAATTATGTATTTTTCATTACATACCTCAAAGCCTCTGAGCAGGCTCATAAATGCCTCATTCAAACCGCTTGTGGCGGATGAAATCATCTTGAGCACCGTGCCCATTAATGAGAGGTGCTCCTCTGAGAGTGCAGCTCGCTCCAGAAGGCCCGTCAGTATGTCCGGCCGGACATCAAACTGTGCCGGACCCTTCCATCGCCCCCCATGGGAGCCGAACGCTCCGGGCTCAGGGCGGCTGAAGGATTAGCTTCTAGCTTCGGCAGATCCGGACTCCTCCATGATGACACCTTGGTGTCACCCGCCTTATGAGGCGGAGAGGTTGGTGGGGTCTCACTCTCCATCATCTCCGGAGGGAGATCCCCCGAAGACGAACTCTGTTGAGAAGAGCTGCTAGCCGGACTGCAAAAAATGAATTCTGGTTATTATTCTCGAAAAAAAGCAGTACCTTTGAATTAACGATTAACTCACAGCTCGATTGAGGGCTGGCCCGTCAGCGGGCATGACGTGGTAAGGGCGCCCTTCAGGGCAAGGCCCCCTGGTGACGTTTTCTTCCCCTGCTTGGGCACCTCCGTCTCCAAGTCTTCGGAGGCGGCCCTCTTCGTCCCGCGCGGGGAGCAGGCTTTAGACTCCCCTCCCCTATTATCCTCCTTAGGGGAGGTAGCAATTCCCCCAGTTTGGATGCGCAGTGTGTGAAGTTCGGCTTCCTTGTTCTTCCCTTCGTCTTTACCTGAGGGCATTTTGCTAAGCACCCAGCCAAGCATCTTGGCTATGGTAGGACTAGGCGAGCCTTCGGGAAGTGGCACCGTACACCTGATTCTCTCCGCCTTGCTGAGCCATTCCTGGCCACGGAGGATTTTCAGAATAATGATTATGATAAATATAAATGAAGTGTCCAGTTTCGGGATTACTTACCTGGGTATCTAGGCGATTGCAGCTTAGGCCCGCATCCTCGGTGGTGTCCGGACACTTTACTTATGGTCCGAAGAATAATTTACACATCCCTTCGAGCTTCAGGCCGAAGAAGTGCTGAATAGTCCGCGGACCCTCTGGATTGAACTCCCACATCCGGAGAGGCCGGCGTTTGCATGGCAACATCCGTCGGATTAGCATTACCTAAATTATGCTGACAAGGTTAATGTCCCTTTCAAGAAGCTCCCAGATACGGCTCTGCAGTGTTGGTACATCACTAGCAGACCCCCAATCCCGTCCTACGTTGGTCCATGACGCCAGTTGTGGTGGAGGGCCCGAGCGGAAGTCGGGGGTAGCCACCCACTTTGTGCCTCTAGGAGCCGTGACATAAAACCACCTCCGCTGCCATAAATCGGATACCTCTAGGAAAGAACCCTCTGGCCATGGGGCATCGGCGTTCCTGCTTATTATGGCACCTCCGCACTCCGCATGTCGTCCCTCGATCATCTTCGGCTTCACATTGAAGGTCTTGAGCCATAAGCCGAAGTGTGGAGTGACGTGGAGAAAAGCCTCACACACAACGATGAACGACGAGATATGGAGGATAGCGTCCGGAGCTAGATCGTGAAAATCTAACCCGTAATGGAACATAAGCCCCCTCACAAAGGGATCAAGGGTGAGGCCCAAGCCGCAGAGGAAGTGGGGAACAAATACGACGCTCTCATTAGGCTCGGGAGTAGGGATGACCTGCCCTGGAGCAGGAAGCCTGTGCTGAATGTCGACAGTCAGATATCCGACCTCCCTAAGCCTCGCAATGTCCTCCTCTTTGATCGAGGAAGCCACCCACCGGCCTTGAAGGTTGGATCCGGACATATTGGTGGATCTAGGGTGTTTGAGTTTGGGTCTCGGGTGTTAGAACTCGAGATGCGAAAGGGCGCAAGGGTGGTGGAAAAGAGGTATAGGCCTCGGGCCCTTTATAAAGGTGGTGAATATCAAGAGTCCTCAGCATGACCGCTTGAGACTTATCTAAAAACACGGAGTCATACCAACAGTCGTCATGGGGTGGCGCATGCCCGTATTGATGGAAGATCCCGTAATAAGGGGAACACGATCTCTGCCTTGGCAGGGCGTGCTAATAAAACTGCCTCACAATGTGTATCGAGGTGGGCTAAGAAAAACCGGTTCGTGTTGGGCCGGGCCACGATGCAAGGGCACGACGCACGATTGCTAGTAGATCAGATTTATGTTATGCCCCCTACGGTGGTATGTGAAGATCATCTTGCAGATTCGGACACGGTTCAAGTGTTCAATAATCACTTTGGAGTATTCGGAGATGGAACCCACCTTGCAATGTCGAAGACAAAACTGCGCGCCGGACTCATCGTCATTGAAGCCTGGTTCAGGGGCTACTAAGGGAGTCCTGGATTAGGGGGTATCCAGACAGCCGGACTATATACTTCGTCCGGACTATTGGAGCGTGAAGATACAAGACTCAATACTCTGTCTCGTGTCCGGATGGGACTCTCCTTTGCGTGGAAGACAGGCTTGGCGATCCAGATATTATATTTCCTTCCTTGTAACCGACTCCGTGTAAACCCTAGCCCTCTCTGGTGTCTATATAAACCGGAGAGGTTGATCCTTAGAAGGACGATCACAATCATAATCATTATAGGCTAGCTTCTAGGGTTTAGCCTCTACGATCTCGTGGCAGATCTACTCTTGTACTACTCATATCATCAATATCAATCAAGCAGGAAGTAGGGTTTTACCTCCATTGAGAGGGCCTGAACCTGGATTAACATTGTGTCCCTTGCCTCCTGTTACCATCAGCCTAAGACGCACAGATCGGGACACCCTACCCGAGATCCGCCGGTTTTGACACCGACAAGGGGGGTGATTATACTACTTGACCAAATAAAAACTTAACCTTTTCCCAATTTTAGTTCTTGGCAGATTTTAGCAACTTAGCACAAGTCAAGCAATCTCAATACAATTCAAGCAAGCATGCAAAGAGTATATGGGCAGCGGAAAGTAAAGCATGCAACTTGCAAGAAAGTAAATGGGGGGAGTTTGGAGGAAGCAAACACAATGTTGACACAGAGATTTTTGGCGTGGTTCCGATAGGTGGTGCTATCGTACATCCACGTTGACGAATACTTCAACCCACGGAGGGTAACGGTTATGCGAGTCCACGGAGGGCTCCACCCACGAAGGGTCCACAAAAAATCAACCTTGTCTATCCCATCATGGCCATCGCCCATGAAGGACTTGCCTCACTAGGGTAGATCTTCACGAAGTAGGCGATCTCCTTGCCCTTACAAACTCCTTGGTTCAACTCCACAATCTTGACGGAGGCTCCCAAGTGACACCTAACCAATCTAGGAGACACCACTCTCCAAAAGGTAATAGATGGTGTGTTGTTGATGAACTCCTTGCTCTTGCGCTTCAAATGATAGTCTCCCCAACACTCAACTCTCTCTCATAGATTTGGCTGTGGTGAAAAGATGATTTGAGTGGAAAGCAACTTGGGGAAGGCTAGAGATCAAGATTCATATGGTAGTATTGGAATATCTTGGCCTCAACACATGAGTAGGTGGTTCTCTCTCAGAAAATGAGTAGTGGAAGTGTAGGTTTGTTCTGATGGCTCTCTCCATGAATGAAGAATGGGTGGAGGGGTATATATAGCCTCCACACAGAATCTAACTGTTACACACAGATTCCCAAACTCGGTGGGACCGAATCAGCAAACTTGGTCAGACCGATCCAGGTAAAAATGTGAACATTAGGATTTTTGGTGGGACCGATATAGTCATCTCAGTGAGACCGATATGCTAGGGTTAGGGCATAACGTAATCTCGGTGTGACCGATCGCATAAACTCGGTGGGACCGATTTAAGCAATAGGTACATAGAGGGTTGGTCAGGCAAACTCGGTGGGACCGATTCGCTCACTTCGGTGGGACCGAAGTGTTACGAAAAGGAAACAGGGAGTTTGCAATGCAGACTCGGTGGGACCAATTTGCTCATTTTGGTGAGACCGGAATGTTACAAAAGGGATACAGAGAGTTTGCAATCCCATCTCGGTGAGACCGAGATAACTATTGGTGAGACTGAAGTAACTAGGGTTTGTGGCAGTGGCTATGTCAAATGAAACTCGGTGGCGCCGGATAGATCAAATTGGTGGGGCCGAATTTGACTTTTAGGTTTAGGACATATGTGGAAATGAGAAAGTCGTTGAGGGTTTTGGAGTATATAACTAAGCATTTTGAGCAAGTAAGCCATTAAGCAACACCTCATCCCCTTTTAATAGTATTGGCTTTCCTATGGACTCAATGTGATCTTGGATCACTGAAATGAAAATGTAGCGTCTTGCGCTTTTCGCCAATATATGTCATCTGCATTTTGAGGGCTCTACATCTCTAGTCCATGCCATGCCAATCACTGAACTTTCTGAAATGATTATCTTGAAATGGCATTAGTTCAATGAACTGTATGTTGTTAAGAATTACCAAAACCACCCAGGGATTAGTTGCACTTTCAATCTCCCCCTTTTTTGGTAGTTGATGACAACATATAGATCAAAGCTTCGACAAATGATAATAAGAATGAAGTACATTGTCGCTTTGAGAAGTATGTGATAAGCAAGAGCTCCCCCTAAATTTGTGCATTGTTTAAAATTTGCTTTGGACTGTAAATGCACAATCTGTTAGGACCATGGGTTACTCTTCCATGTCACATACATCTTGAGCACTCAAAATGATAACAAATAAGAACAAGCACTCATCACCAAGGCAAAGTGAATGATCATATAAGAGATAGATAATGTCATCATTCAAGCATAAGCATAAAGAGTGATATGATCAAGCACATGATCATACAAAGTATCTCACACACACAAACATAATGTATCTCAACCAGGCAAGCAAAGCAAATAAGTAGCAAAAATAGGACAAATCTCTCTCTCCGAAGCCTATGATCTATACACTTTCTCCCCCCTTGGTAACAAGTTACCAAAAAGTTCAAAAATGCATAATGCTATGCGTCTCTCTAGGCTTGATCTTCGGAAGGAGGTGTTGAGATGACTCCAAGGACGAATGCATCTGTATATGAAGTTGGAGCTAGAGGGGTTACCACTGGAGGGGCAATAGGAGCTGTGGGAGCTGTGGCTGCAGGTGCTAAAGTTGTAGCTCTAGTATATGTTAGTGGCACTACTGCAGACCTCTGTGCCCTAGGCACTTTATGGAACACCTGTAGTGTAGCTTTGCCCTTCCTCTCCTGAGCTTCTTCCTGGAGTTCTTCAACAGCTGTCTGAATCACAGTCACTTTCAAGTTCAGGTCATAGAATTTTGTCTCTATTATCCTCTCCAAGCTCTCCTGGTTCTGAGTCAGGGTAGCTAGTCCTTTCTCAATCCTCAGGGTTGCTTGAATTAGAAATCCAATCTGGTCTTGCTTTGACTTGAGAATGACTTCTGAAGCCTCTGCTGCACTTGGCATCATTGATGCTTTTTCTGCTCTAGCTTCCTCTTCTTCTCATGAGCTGCAACTGAAGATGGATCTTCAGCATCCATGACAACTGTGTTGTCCTCAAATTCAGGCAGCAATGGAAGATGTTCTTTGTCCAAAAGATACACTCCATGCTTCATCTTAGAATTGATTAGCTCTTGGATGTGTGGAGCATATCCACAAGATCTCTTCTGGTCAGCTGCTGTCCTTTTGATTGTCTCTACAATCAAGATCATGACTTTGAATTTCTGTGGCACAACATCAAACAACTGTAGCAAGTTGATGAAATGGCCTCTGATCATCCTGTGATCTCCAGATTTGGGCAACAAAGTTTGCCTCAAGATAGTGTTTATGGTGGCCAAACCAGACAACAAATAGTAGACTGATCCAAACTTGTGTGTTTCCAAGGCCTTATCTGGTATCTCCTTATACATATTGGCCTTGGTGTTGTGATCTTTCTTCTTCTCAGCATACACATCTATGTCATTTTCTTCTTCTTTAGGGGAATTTATGAGCCTAGCCCACTCATCAATAGTTGATTGGTGCCTCTGCCCTTCTGTCATCCACACAATTCAGCCATCTGGATAGAAGTGAGCTGTTGAGTAGAATTGCATAATGAGCTCATCATTCCATTTGGTGAGCTTCTGACCAACAAAGTCATTAACACCATTTGCTTTGAAGCTTTCATGCACACCTCGGAAATGATCAGCATTAGCATCAATAAATTTCTAGTCCACCCATCTCTTATCACTAACTATGGGCTTCTTTTCCAGCAACACTGTCTCATAGAAATCCTGTTGCTCTTTGGTGTGGAACCTGTAGTCCACAGAAGTTCTACTCCTTACAACATATGGATCTGCTTGTCTCCATTTCGTGAGACCAGCATCCTTTCTTTCCTTCATGTTTTCAGCCACTGGGTGATTGTCATTGTGGTCTGCAATCTTGGGCTTGAGCTTCCTAAGCACTTGGGCTTTAGCTTCTTCTGCAGCTTCAGGCACTGAGGCCTTGTTCTTCTCTATTGCAGGTATGTTTCTGGTGCTTCTCTTTGGAGCTTGAGCTGGAGCTTTGAGGGCTGTCTTGGGCTTTGAAGGAGCTGCCCTAGACTTTATGGCATCCCCCATCAGCTTCTGTGCCTTTGCGGGAGGTGCTTGAGCGGCAACCTATTCTTCCTCTTCCTCTTCACTTTCAGAATCCTTCCTCATAGATGGATTTCCAATCACTCTAGCTGTTGTTTTTCTGACCCTCTTCTTCCCTTCTTCACCTGCTCTTGGCTCAAGTGAGAAGACCATAGTTTCCTGATACGTCTCCAACGTATCTATAATTTTTTATTGTTCCATGCTATTATATTATCTGTTTTGGATGTTTAATGGGCTTTATTATACACTTATATACTATTTTTGGGACTAGCCTATTAACCGGAGGCCCAGTCCAAATTGTTGTTTTTTTGCCTATTTCAGTGTTTCGTAGAAAAGGAATATCAAACGGAGTCCAAACGGAATGAAACCTTCGGGAGAGTCGTTTTTGGAACAAACACAATCCAGGAGACTTGGAGTGGACGTCAAGGAAGCAACGAGGCGGCCACGAGGCAGGGAGGCGCGCCCCCCACCATCGTGGGCCCCTCGTGGCTCCCCTGACCGACTTCTTTCACCTATATATACTCATATACCCTGAAAACATCCGAGAGCACCACGAAACCCTATTTCCGCCGCCGCAAGCCTCTATAGCCACCAAAAACCAATCGGGACCCTGTTCCGGCACCCTGCTGGAGGGGGGATCCCTCACTAGTGGCCATCTTCATCATCCCGGTGCTCTCCATGACGAGGAGGGAGTAGTTCACCCTCGGGGCTGAGGGTATGTACCAGTAGCTATGTGTTTGATCTCTCTCTCTCTCGTGTTCTTGATTTGGCACGATCTTGATGTATCGCGAGTTTTGCTATTATAGTTGGATCTTATGATGTTTCTCCCCCTCTACTCTCTTGTAATGGATTGAGTTTTCCCTTTGAAGTTATCTTATCGGATTGAGTCTTTAAGGATTTGAGAACACTTGATGTATGTCTTGCATGTGCTTATCTGTGGTGACAATGGGATATTCACATGATCTACTTGATGTACGTTTTGGTGATCAACTTGCGGGTTTAGTGACCTTGTCAACTTATGCATAGGGGTTGGCACACATTTTCGTCTTGACTCTTCGGTAGAAACTTTGGGGCACTCTTTGAAGTACTTTGTGTTGGTTGAATAAATGAATCTGAGATTGTGTGATGCATATCGTATAATCATGCCCACGGATACTTGAGGTGACATTGGAGTATCTAGGTGACATTAGGGTTTTGGTTGATTTGTGTCTTAAGGTGTTATTCTAGTACAAACTCTATGATAGATCGAACGGAAAGAATAGCTTCATGTTATTTTACTACGGACTCTTGAATAGATCGATCAGAAAGGATAACTTTGAGGTGGTTTCGTACCCTACAATAATCTCTTCGTTTGCTCTCCGCTATTAGTGACTTTGGAGTGACTCTTTTTTGCAAGTTGAGGGATAGTTATATGATCCAGTTATGTTATTATTGTTGAGAGAACTTGCACTAGTGAAAGTATGAACCTTAGGCCTTGTTTCCTAGCATTGCAATACCGTTTGTGCTCAGTTTTATCATTAGTTACCTTGATGTTTTTATATTTTCAGATTACAAAAACCTATATCTACCATCCATATTGCACTTGTATCACCATCTCTTCGCCGAAATAGTGCACCTATACAATTTACCATTGTATTGGGTGTGTTGGGGACACAAGATACTCTTTGTTATTTGGTTGCAGGGTTGTTTGAGAGAGACCATCTTCATCCTACGCCTTCCACGGATTGATAAACCTTAGGTCATCCACTTGAGGGAAATTTGCTACTGTCCTACGAACCTCTGCGCTTGGAGGCCCAACAACGTCTACAAGAAGAAGGTTGTGTAGTAGACATCAAGCTCTTTTCTGGCGTCGTTGCCGAGGAGGTGAGTGCTTGAAGGTATATCTTTAGATCTTACAATCGAATCTTTTAGTTTCTTGTTTTATCACTAGTTTAGTCTATAAAAGAAAATTACAAAAAAAATGGAATTGAGGGTGCCTCATATGCTTCATGTTTTTAATGTCTTCCGTGAAAATAAGGATTCCGAAAATTGTGCTCAAGTACTAGAAGAAGAATTACATAGAATGCTTGGCATAAAATATGTGAATGATGAGCATGATTGCAATGTTTTTAGTATGAATTCTTTGAAACCCCATGATGCTAATGATATGCAAAGCCACAAGCTTGGGGATGCTATGTTTGATGAATATGATATTTTTTGTCCCCCAAGTTTTGATGAGCAAATTTATTATGATGAAAAGCATGCCTCCTATTTATGATGATTATTGTGATGACATGTATGCCATAAATAATAAACATAACCATGAAATTTTTCATCATGATTTTAATTTTCAATTGGATTATGCTTCACATGATTCTTATTTTGTTGAGTTTGCTCCCACTACTATTCATGAGAAGAAGTTTTCTTATGTGGAGAGTAATAAAATTTCTATGCTTGTAGATCATGAAAAGAATGCTTTATGTGATAGTTATATTGTTGAATTCATTCATGATGCTACTGAAAATTATTATGAGGGAGGAACATATGCTTGTAGGAATTGCTTAATATCAAGATCCCTCTCTATGTGCTTAAAGTTTTAAAGTTATGCTTGTTTTTCCTTCCTATGCTAGTTGATTATTGTTCCCATAAGTTGTTTGCTCACAAAATCCGTATGCATACGAAGTTGGTTAGGCTTAAATGTGCTAGTCATATGCTTCATGATGCTCCCGTTATGTTTCAATTCTTATCTTTTATGTGAGCATCATTGTCATCATCATGCCTAGCTAAAAAGGAATTAAAGAAAAGCTCTTGTTGGGAGACAACACAATATTTACCCCTACTGTTTTTGTGTGTTCACATGATTATGCTACTATAGTAATCATGTTTTATAGCTTACGGTGATAGTTGTGTTGATCCTGCTGGAAATCGGAAACTTTTGCGCTCAGTAAATTAGTTTTTATAATTCACAGAAATGTTTTTTTGATCTGATTCTTCTTGATCTTGATTGGTACACAAATTTCTCAGGTTTTCCTAATTTTTTAGGATTTTTGGACTTACAGAAGTATTCGATAGTTACAGATTACTACAGACTGTTCTGTTTTTGACAGATTCTGTTTTCTATGTGTTGTTTGCTTATTTTGATGAATCTATGAGTAGTATCGGAGGGTATGAGCCATAGAGAAGTTGGAATATAGTAGATATTACACCAATATGAATTTAGAATGAGTTCACAACAGTACCAAAAGGGGTGATTTATTTTCTTATACTAACGGAGCTTACGAGTTTTCTGTTGAGTTTTGTGTTATGAAGTTTTCAAGTTTTGGGTAAAGATTCGATGGACTATGGAATAAGGAGTGGAAAGAGCCTAAGCTTGGGGATGCCCAAGACACCCCAAGGCAATATTCAAGTACAACCGATAGCCTAAGCTTGGGGATGCCCCGGAAGGCATCCCCTCTTTCGTCTTCATTCATCGGTAACTTTACTTGGAGCTATATTTTTATTCACCACATGATATGTGTTTTGCTTGGAGTGTCAATCAATTTTATTTTGTTTTGATTGTTGTTTGAATAATATCCCAAAATCTGAAATTCTTAAATGTTAGAGATTCTTCACATAGTTTCATAATTATTCGACTACTCATTGATCTTCACTTATATCTTTTGGAGTAGTTTGTGATTTGCTCTAGTGCTTCACTTATATCTTTTTAGAGCACGATGGTAGTTTTATTTTGAAGAAATAGATGAACCCTCATGCTTCACTTATATTATTTTGAGAGTCTTAAATGGCATGGTAATTTGCTTTGAAATTTAGTCCTAATATGATAGGCATCCAAGAGGGATATAATAAAAACTTTCAAATAAAGTGCATTGAATACTATGAGAAGTTTGATTCTTAATGATTGTTTTGAGATATGAAGATGATGATATTAGAGTCATGCTAGTGGAGTAGTTGTGAATTTGAGAGATACTTGTGTTAAAGTTTGTGATTCCCGTAGCATGCACGTATGGTGAACAGCTATGTGATGAAGTTGGAGCATCATTTATTTATTGATTGCCTTCCTTATGTGTGGAGGTCGGGATCGCGCGATGGTTAACTCCTACCAACCCTTCCCCTAGGAGCATGCGTGTAGTGCTTGGTTTTAATGACTTATAGATTTTTGCAATAAGTATGTGAGTTCTTTATGACTAATGTTGAGTCCATGGATTATACGCACTCTCACCCTTCCACCATTGCTAGCCTCTCTAGTATCACGCAACTTTCGCCGGTACTATATACCCACCATATACCTTCCTCAAAATAGCCACCGTACCTACCTATTATGGCATTTCCATAGCCATTCCGAGATATATTGCCATGCAACTTTCCGCCGTTCAGTTTATTATGACACGCATCATTATTGTCATATTGCTTTGCATGATCATGTAGTTGACATCGTATTTGTGGCAAAGCCACCGTTCATAATTCTTTCATACTTGTCACTCTTGATTCATTGCACATCCCAGTACACCGCCGAAGGCATTCATATAGAGTCATATCTTGTTCTAAGTATCGAGTTGTAATTCTTGAGTTGTAAGTAAATAAAAGTGTGATGATCTTCATTATTAGAGCATTGTCCCAGTGAGGAAAGGATGATGGAGACTATGATTCCCCCACAAGTCGGGATGAGACTCCGAACGAAAAATAAAAAAAAGAAAAAAAAGAGGCCATAAAAAAGAGAAAAGAAGCCCACAAAAAAATGAGAGAAAAAGAGAGAAGGGGCAATGCTACTATCCATTTATCACACTTGTGCTTCAAAGTAGCACCAAGATCTTCATGATAGAGAGTCTCCTATGTTGTCACTTTCATATACTAGTGGAAAATTTTCATTATAGAACTTGGCTTGTATATTCCAATGATGGGCTTCCTCAAATTGCCCTAGGTCTTCATGAGAAAGCAAGTTAGATGCATACCCACTTTGTTTCTTTTGATGAGCTTTCATACACTTATAGCTCTAGTGCATCCGTTGCATGGCAATCCCTACTCACTCACATTGATATCTATCAATGGGCATCTCCATAGCCTGTTGATACACCTAGTTGATGTGAGACTATCTTCTCCTTTTTTGTCTACTCCACAACCACCATCCTATTCCACCTATAGTGCTATGTCCATAGCCCACGCTCATGTATTGTGTGAAGATTGAAAAAGTTTGAGAATACTAAAGTATGAAACAATTTCTTGGCTAAAACCGGGGTTGCGCATGATTTAAATATTTTGTGTGATGTAGATAGAGCATAGCCAGACTATATGATTTTGTAGGGATAACTTTCTTTGGCCATGTTATTTTGAGAAGACATGATTACTTTGTTAGTATGCTCGAAGTATTATTACTCTTGTGTCAATATTAAACTTTTGTCTTGAATCTTTTGGATCTGAACATTCATGCCACAATAAAGAAAATTACATTGAGAATTATGCTAGGTAGCATTCCACATCAAAAATTCTGTTTTTATCATTTACCTACTCTTATACACTTTTATACTATCTTTGGGACTAACCTATTAACCGGAGGCCCAGTCCAAATTGTTGTTTTTTTGCCTATTTTAGTGTTTCGTAGAAAAGGAATATCAAACGGAGTCCAAACGGAATGTAACCTTCGGGAGAGTCGTTTTTGGAACAAACGCAATCCAGGAGACTTGGAGTGGACGTCAAGGAAGCAACGAGGCGGCCACGAGGCAGGGAGGCACGCCCCGTGGGATAGGTGTGCCCCCACCCTCGTGGGCCCCTTGTGACTCCCCGACTGACTTCTTTTGCCTATATATACTCATATACCCTGAAAACATACGAGAGCACCACAAAAACCTATTTCCGCCGCCGCAAGCCTCTGTAGCCACCAAAATCAATCGGGACCCTATTCCGACACCCTGCCAGAGGGGGGATCCCTCACCGGTGGCCATCTTCATCATCCCGGTGCTCTCCATGACGAGGAGGGAGTAGTTCACCCTCGGGGCTGAGGGTATGTACCAGTAGCTATGTGTTTGATCTCTCTCTCTCTCTCTCGTGTTCTTGATTTGGCACGATCTTGATGTATCGCGAGCTTTGCTATTATAGTTGGATCTTATGATGTTTCTCCCCATCTACTCTCTTGTAGTGGATTGAGTTTTCCCTTTGAAATTATCTTATCGGATTGAGTCTTTAAGGATTTGAGAACACTTGATGTATGTCTTGCGTGTACTTATCTATGGTGACAATGGGATATTCACGTGATCTACTTGATGTATGTTTTGGTGATCAACTTGCGGGTTCAGTGACCTTGTGAACTTATGCATAGGGGTTGGCACACGTTTTCGTCTTGACTCTTCGGTAGAAACTTTGGGGAACTCTTTGAAGTACTTTGTGTTGGTTGAATAGATGAATCTGAGATTGTGTGATGCATATCGTATAATCATGCCCGCGGATACTTGAGGTGACATTGGAGTATCTAGGTGAAATTAGGGTTTTGGTTGATTTGTGTCTCAAGGTGTTATTCTAGTACGAACTCTATGATAGATCAAATGGAAAGAATAGCTTCGTGTTATTTTACTACGAACTCTTGAATAGATCGATCAGAAAGGATAACTTTGAGGTGGTTTCGTACCCTACAATAATCTCTTCGTTTGCTCTCCGCTATTAGTGACTTTGGAGTGACTCTTTGTTGCATGTTGAGGGATAGTTATGATCCAGTTATGTTATTATTGTTGAGTGAACTTGCACTAGTGAAAGTATGAACCTTAGGCCTTGTTTCCTAGCATTGCAATACCGTTTGTGCTCACTTTTATCATTAGTTACCTTGCTGTTTTTATATTTTCAGATTACAAAAACCTATATGTACCATCCATATTGCACTTGTATCACCATCTCTTCCCCAAACTAGTGCACCTATACAATTGACCATTGTATTGGGTGTGTTGGGGACACAAGAGACTCTTTGTTATTTGGTTGCAGGGTTGTTTGAGAGAGACCATCTTCATCCTACGCCTCCCACGGATTGATAAACCTTAGGTCGTCCACTTGAGGGAAATTTGCTACTATCCTACAAACCTATGCATTTGGAGGCCCAACAACATCTACAAGAAGAAGGTTGTGTAGTAGACATTATTTCCTGAGTGGAAGTTCTGGCCTTTGACATGGGAACTCTCCTGGTAGGTGCCTTCTTGTGCATACCAGGTTTTGTTGCAACAGCAGTTCCATATTCCTTTTTCAGCACTTTCTTCTGGGAGCTTACTTCATCCTCAGCAGCCACATAATCCTCATCCTCTGAATTTGAGGTTCTCTTCTTCCTTGTCCTTGTAGCTGCCTTGGCAAAATTGCTTGGAGTGCTCCTGCTGCCATCATCAGAGCTGCTAGAGGAACTAGTGCCCTCACTCATGTTCACCTGCTCTTCTGATTTGTTCTGGCTATCACCCTGGTCAGACATCCTAGCAAATCAAACTGACAGCAGACCCTGTGAATAGATGTAGATGAGGTAGAAAAGATGAGCATCACAAAGTGCAGAGCTTTTGCAAAAGAATGAGTCAAAAACTTAGTTTTAGTTTTCTATAGGAAGCATTTCGGAGCTACCGATTTGTAAAACTCGATGACACCGAAGCAACTTTGGAGTCTAAACATGTGGAATCGGTCAGACCGAGACACGGTTTGGTGACTCAGAGTTTGCTAGGGTTTCACAAAGTCCTAGTATCGGTCACACCGATTTGCAACTTTCAGTCACACCGAAAATCACTTGTGCTTTGGCCTAAGCCAAATCGGTGGAACTGATTCCTACAACTCGGTCGGTCCGAGATGAGTCCGGTGGAAACCTAGCCCTAAATTTTCAATTCAAATCTAGTCTAATGAGGATTCTCTATGGATTGATCAATCTCATACGTGGTAAAGAACATGGCATTAACCTTGCTTAGAATTGGAAGTAAAGAGAGTGCACATGGGGTCAAACTCATACCCTAGTTCAGCGGTGAGTTCGCTACGGCGACAACGGTGGCGGAGAAATCCGTTGACGGTGGTGGAGACCAGCGGTGGGAGGTTGCTGGCGACGAGGTGATGATCCGGAGACCCGAGAGGCAGAGCAGGACACGCGCGGGCGAGGAGGTTTTGAAGTGATTTCCAAAATCTGGCCCATCAGTATTTATATCCTGACACTGTCGGTGTGACCGAGTGGAACAACTCGGTGGCACCGAGATGCAGAATCACAAGCGGTTACTGCAAATCGGTGAGACCGAAAGGTTCTAATCGGTTGCATCGAGATTGAAACTTGATCAACCCAGTGAGCTCGGTGTGACCGAAATTGAGGAGTCGGTCAGACCAAAATACACAATGAGGTTTTAGAAGTTTTAAGTCTATGACAAAACGGGACTCCGAGTGCTCCTCACGCAGAGGGTTTGAATTAATTAAACTTTGTGCTGTAGCATGAATAGAATTTGAGAAGAGAAAAGCATAGATAGCTAGAGGGAGTTCTTAGGCATTCTTGTCCATCCATTTGGCAAAAAGAAGAAACTCCAAAAATCAAAGCAACAATTGGATGTCCTCGAATGAGAAAAGTATGCAAGCAACATGCTCACACAATAAAATAGAAAATGAAATATGTGGCAAAGCATGCACAATCACTCTAGCATCTATCAAGCAATTGGTGATGACTAGGTCATCTATATATGAGTATATTGACTTAGGAGTCAAATGAGAACATTTGATCATAGCTCATACTCATTGTTTAAGCACAAGTGGGGTTACCACTTTTACATAAAGCATTGTTGTATTCATACCATTAGAGTTGCTTTAGCTCAATTCTTACAGTAAAGCTCCCCCTAGATGTGATATCCCGCCTTAAGAGGGATCAACTAACCTTGGGTTTTGTCGATGATGACTTCATGTAGATATCGAAGATGTGGATGCTCATTGTTGATGTAGATCATTTGAAGCAATCCATTGGAGTGAGTTGCACTTTCAATACCTACATGGGTTAGTCCCACAAGGAACAAACAAGGATATCCATAGACATAGAGTGGAGCACACACATGATGATGTCCATGAAAGCATTAGGTTACCTTTATCCCTTGTATTACCAACAAGATGGTTTGTGACTCCTTGAACTAGTGCAATATGTGGAATTGTTTGCACTTGTCCTTGCCAAAATACATGTGAGTGAAGTATGTTGGCGGAGTCACCCTCAAGAACTCTTTAGTTCTTCTTCTTAGGGATCCACATCATCTTGATGGGAATCCTTGGAGTTGTAGATGTACTAGATGAAGTAGGACTTGATGTAGTCTTGGGAAACCACTTGACCAAGGCCTTCGGAGCATCTTCAAATGCATCAATCTCTTCTTGAAGCTTGTCCTTGCCTTTTAGCTTGTGGTCTTGTGGTGGAAGATCATCTTGAGCTTGTTTCCCCCTGAAGGAAGTAGGGTCATACTTCTCTTATTAAGTAACAAAATTCTCCTTGGGGTATTGATCTTCTTCCCACTCAACTCCATTGGCATTGAACTTTCGTTCAAAACCAACACCTTGATTCTTCCGGTGCCTTCCTCGCTTGCGTACAATTTAGTCAAATTGCTTACTTCCGGCAAGGCTTTTGTAAACACCTTTCTCTATAATTCCCTTCAATAAGCTATTTTCTTGCTCAAGTGTAACTTGGCTAAGAGAATCATTAGTGGAATCAAGAGAACTACTAGAAGCAACAATATTGGATTTAGCATGATTATTGTTACTACTAGAAGAAGAATATTTCTTGTTCTTGTTGCTAGATTTTACTTGTGGCATGTAAGTAGATAAGATTAAATGCTTGGCAATGTAAGAAGAACTTTTCTTCCAAAGATCATCATTGATGGCCTTTAAGAACTCATGCTCTTGCTCAAGATTGAGCTTTTCGAAGTGTAACTTCTCATGAGTTTTTAAAAGTTCTCGATGATCTTCTAAAGTAGTTTCATGAGCTAACTTAAGAGTGTTTAGTTCTTTAGTTAGACGCTCGATCTCCTTCTTATCATTGTCATTCGTTTTATCTTGATTAGCATGATTAATTAATGTGTCATCATAGTATTCATCACTAGAGTTGTCAACAAGTAAATCATCATCACCTAGCAAGTCACCTTCATCACTATTGAAATCAATATACCCGGGGTGTGTTACCTTGGGTCCTTTAGCCATGAAGCATCTCCCAATTCCTTCATTTGGTGAATCAAGTATGTCGTAGGAGTTGGTTGACACAAGTGCTAGACCGGCAACACCTTCATCTTAAGTATATTTGGAGTCGGAGTGATAACTTCTCTTGGAGTGGTGGTTGGAGTCGGAGCCGGATGACCATTCACCAACATGAGCTTGATGTCTTTGTTTTCTGTAGCTCCTTGATGACTTGTCCTTCCTTTCCGAATCCTTGCTTCTTCGAGAGGTTCTTGTTCATAACGATCATCTCTACTCCTTCTCTCTCTTGATGGTGATTCTTCCCTTTTGCTTATTCTTTTAGGTGAGTCTTCTCTTTTTTTGTAGGGAGTCATACACTCACTGGAGTAGTGTCTGGGTCTTCCACAATTGTAGCAGTTTCACTCACGACTAGAAGATCTTTTGTCATTGTAGGACCTTGACTTGGAACTTCTTTCTTTGCTTCTACTCTTGTAGAATTTGTTGAAGTTCTTCACAATTAAGCTCAATTCTTCATTGAAGGCTTGTTTCTCATTTGATGATGTAGGAGCATCACATGAGGCTTTGTAAGCACCACTAGACTTCTTGTGAAGCTCTTCTTTGTCCTTGAGTGACATCTCATGAGCAACAATTCTTCCAATGACTTCGGTTGGCTTGAGATCTTTGTAATTTGGCATCATTTGGATCAATGTGCACATGGTTTCATATTTTCCATCCAAGGCTCTGAAAATCTTCTTGATGGTGAATTTGTCGGTCATCTCTTCACTTCCTAAGCCGGCAATCTCATTTGTGATGAGAGCAAGCCTAAAGTACATTTCGGCGACACCTTCACCATCCTTCATTTTGAACTTGTCAAGTTGACTTTGAAGCACATCCAACTTGGATTCCTTGACGGAGTCGGTACCTTCGTGCATATCAATCAAAGTATCCCAAATTTCCTTTGCATTCTCAAGACGGCTGATTTTGTTGAATTCTTCAGGGCACAATCCATTGAAGAGGATATCGCAAGCTTCAGCATTGTATTGCAACATCTTCAATTCTTCCACAGTAGCTTCACGGTTTGGTTCTCTCCCATCAAAGAATTCACCTTGCAAGCCAATACACACAATAGCCCAAACGGCGGGGTTATGTCCAAGAATATGCATTTTCATCTTATGTTTCCAACTAGCAAAATTTGTACCATCAAAGTAAGAACCTCTATAGTGGTAATTTCCCTCGCTAGATGCCATACTCTCCTAGGTTGTGAAACCAAGGCTATGATCACCAAAGCTATGGAAATCAAGGCAAATGGAGACCAAAGCTCTGATACCACTTGCAGGATCGAAAGTATGTCTAGAGGGGGGGTGATTAGACTACTTGACCAAATAAAAACTTAATCTTTTCCCAATTTAGTTCTTGGCAGATTTTAGCAACTTAGCACAAGTCAAGCAATAATCTCAATACAATTCAAGCAAGCATGCAAAGAGTATATGGGCAGCAGAAAGTAAACATGCAACTTGCAAGAAAGTAAATGGGGGGACTTTGGAGGAGCAAACGCAATGTTGACACGGAGATTTTGGCGTGGTTCTGATAGGTGGTGCTATCGTACGTCCATGTTGATGGAGAATTCAACCCACTGAGGGTAACGGCTGCGCGAGTCCATGGAGGGCTCCACCCACAAAGGGTCCACGAAGAAGCAACCTTGTCTATCCCATCATGGCCATCGCCAACGAAGGACTTGCCTCACTAGGGTAGATCTTCACGAAGTAGGCGATCTCCTTACCCTTACAAACTCCTTGATTCAACTCCACAATCTTGATGGAGGCTCCCAAGTGACACCTAACCAATCTAGGAGACGCCACTCTCCAAAAGGTAATAGATGGTGTTTTGTTGATGAACTCCTTGCTCTTGTGCTTCAAATGATAGTCACCCCAACACTCAACTCTCTCTCTCATAGATTTGGCTATGGTGGAAAGATGATTTGAGTGGAATGCAACTTGGGGAAGGCTACAGATCAAGATTCATATGGTAGGATTGGAATATCTTGGCCTCAACACATGAGTAGGTGGTTCTCTCTCAGAAAATGAGTAGTGGAAATGTAGGTTTGTTCTGATGTCTCTCTCCACCAATGAAGAGTGGGTGGAGTGGTATATATAGCCTCCACAAAAAAATCTAACCATTACACATAGATTCCCAAACTCGATGGGACCGAATCAGCAAACTCGGTCAGACCGATCCAGGTAAAAATGTGAACGTTAGGATTTTCGGTGGGACCGATATAGTCATCTCGGTGAGACCGATATGCTAGGGTTAGGGCATAACATAATCTCGGTGTGACCGATCGCATAAACTCGGTGGGACCAATTTCAGCAATAGGTACACAGAGGGTGGTGATACGTGATACATCTCCAATGTATCTATAATTTTTGATTGTTCCATGCTATTATATTACCCCTTTTGGATGTTTATGGGCTTTATTTTACACATTTATATCATTTTTGGGACTAACATACTAACCGGAGGCCCAGCCCGTATTGTTGTTTTTTTTCCTATTTTAGTATTTTGAAGAAAAGGAATATCAAACGGAGTCCAAACGGAATGAAACCTTCGGGAGCGTGATTTTTGGAACGAACGTGATCCAGAGGACTTGGAGTGCAAGTCAAGAAGCAGCCGATGCCTCCACGAGATAGGAGGGCGCCCCCCCCCTATAGGGTGCGCCCCTGTCTCGTGGGCCCCTCGGGCGGCCACCGACGTACTTCTTCCTCCTATATAAGCCTACGTACCCCGAAAACATCCAGGGAGCCAACGAAACACAATTTCCACCGCCGTAACTTTCTGTATCCGCAAGATCCCATCTTGGATCCTTCGCCGGCGCTCCGCCGGAGGGGGAATCGACCATGGAGGGCTTCTACATCAACACCATAGCCCCTCCGATGAGTTGTGAGTAGTTTAACACAGACCTTCGGGTCCATATTTATTAGCTAGATGGCTTCTTCTCTCTTTTTGGATCTCAATACAATGTTCTCCGCCTCTCTTGTGGAGATCTATTCGATGTAAACTCTTTTTGCGGTGTGTTTGTCGAGATCCGATGAATTGTGGGTTTATGATCAAGTTTATCTATGAGAAATATTTGAATCTCCTCTGAATTCTTTTATGTATGATTGAGTTATCTTTGCAAGTCTCTTCGAATTATCAGTTTGGTTTGGCCTACTAGATTGATCTTTCTTGCCATGGGAGAAGTGCTCAGCTTTGAGTTCAATCTTGCGGTGTCCTTACCCAGTGACAGTAGGGGTTGCAAGGCACGTATTGTATTGTTGCCATCGAGGATAAAAAGATGGGTTTTATATCATATTGCATGAGTTTATCCCTCTACATCATGTCATCTTGCTTAAGGCGTTACTCCATTCTTATGAACTTAATACTCTAGATGCAGGCAAGAGTCGGTCGATGTGTGGAGTAATAGTAGTAGATGCAGGCAGGAGTCGGTCTACTTGTTGGGGACGTGAGGCCTATATACATGATCATGCCTAGATAATCTCATAATTATTTGCTTTTCTATCAATTGCTCCACAGTAATTTGTTCACCCACCGTAACACTTATGCTATCTTGAGAGAAGCCTCTAGTGAAACCTATGGCCCCCGGGTCTATCTCTTATCATATTTGCTTCCAATCTACTTTTATTTGCATCTTTACTTTTTGCATCTATATTATAAAATACCAAAAATATATTTATCTTATCATACTATCTCTATTAGATCTCACTTTCGCAAGTGGCCGTGAAAGGATTGACAACCCCTTTATTGCGTTGGTTGCGAGTTCTTTGTTTGTTTGTGTAGGTGCGTGGGACTTTTGAGGAGCCTCCTACTGGATTGATACCTTGGTTCTCAAAAACTGAGGGAAATACTTACGCTACTAATGTTGCATCACCCTTTCCTCTTCAAGGAAAACCAACGCAAGCTCAAGACGTAGCAAGAAGGATTTCTGGCGCAATGCCGGGGAGGTCTTCGCTCAAGTCAAGACATACCAAGTACCCATCACAAACACATCTCCCTCGCATTTACATTATTTGCCATTTGCCTCTCGTTTTCCTCTCCCCCACTTCACCCTTGCCGTTTTATTCGCCCTCTCTTTACCAATCTCCTCCTCTCTCTTTTCGCTTGCCTTTTTCTGTTTGCTTGTGTGCATGTTTGTCCTTGTGGCTTTGCCTAAGGGTTCCGACCACCTTCTTAGAAGGTTGGAAGAGATTGAATCAAATATTAGAAGCTTTATGAATTTGCAATTTGATCATAATAATTTCTTCAGAAAAGAGCTTAAGGAACAAAAAGGGTTTTTGGGGTTTATGAACAAAGAGCTTGATGATATGAAAAAAGAATTTTATGGTGTGAACTCTCAAATTGCCCGGCTTGAAGATGTTATAGCCAAAATTTCTGATAAGCAAGCCACCTTAGTCAATAAGATGGCCGCCAAACCGGAAAAGTTAGATGAAAATAATGATGAAGGTCTTAAATTTATTGATGCGTCTCCTATTAGATCTTTGTTTTGCAATATGAATCTTGATAATTATGGGACTGATGATGAGTCAACTTTACCTAGAAGGCGTCCCAAGAATTCAGAGTTTTTAGATCTTGATGCTAAATTTGGTAAAAGTGGGATTGGACAGGTCATGACTTTAAATAGCATTGAACCCACTATCTCGGATTTCAAGGAATTTGATTATGATAATTGTTCTTTAGAAGGTTGTATCTCCTTGTTGCAATCCGTTGTTAATTCTCCTCACGCTTATAGTCAAAATAAACCTTTTACCAAACATATCGTTGATGCCTTGATGCAATCTTATGATGAAAAACTTAATCTGGAAGTTTCTATACCTAGAAAACTTAATGATGAGTGGGAACCTACTATAAAGATTAGAATTAAAGATCATGAGTGTTTTGCTTTGTGTGATTTGGGTGCTAGTGTTTCCACGATTCCGAAAACTTTATGTGATATTCTAGATTTCCATGATCTTGATGATTGCTCTTTAAATTTGCACCTTGCGGATTCCACCATTAAAAAGCCAATGGGAAGGATCAATGATGTTCTCATTGTTGCAAATAGAAATTTGTTGCCCGTAGATTTTATCGTTCTTGATATAGATTGCAATCTTTCTTGCCCTATTATTCCTGGGAGACCTTTCCTTAGAACGATTGGTGCGATTATTGATATGAAGGAAGGGAATATTATATTCCAATTACCATTAAAGAAAGGCATGGAGCATTTTCCAAGAAAGAAAGTCAAATTAACTTATGAATCTATCATGGGAGCTACTTATGAATTTAGTGCCAAAGATGGCACTACTTAGATCTATCTTTGCTTTCATGCCTAGCTAGGGGCGTTAAACGATAGCGCTAGTTGGGAGGCAACCCAATTTTATTTGTGTTTTTTGTTTTTGTTCCTGTTTAGTAATAAATTTTGCATCTACCTTCTGTTTAGATGTGTTTTTATCTTTTACTTAGTGTTTGTGCCAAGTAGAACCTATAGGATAACCTATGATGATAGTTGATTTGATTCTGCTGAAAAACAGAAACTTTGCACGCATGAATTTAGTTTTGTTAAATCACAGAAACGTAGTTTTTGTGTTGATTCCTTTTTCTGATGATCAACAGACAAAATTTCCAGGCCTTCCTATTTTGGTAGGATTTTTAGAGTTACATAAGTTTGCGTTAGTTACAGATTGCTACAGACTGTTCTGTTTTTGACATATTCTGTTTTTCGTGTGTTGTTTGCTTATTTTGATGCATCTATGGATAGTAAAATAGTTTATAAACCATAGAGAAGTTGGAATACAGTAGGTTTAACACCAAACTAAATAAAGAATGAGTTCATTACAATACCTTATGTGGTGGTTTTGTTTTCCTTCACTAACGGAGCTTATAAGATTTCCTGTTGAGTTTTGTGTTGTGAAGTTTTCAAGTTTGGGTAAAGCTTTTATGGACTATGGAATAAGGAGTGGCAAGAGCCTAAGCTTGGGGATGCCCATGGCACCCCAAGATATTCAAGGATAGCCAAAAGCCTAAGCTTGGGGATGCCCCGGGAAGGCATCCCCTCTTTCGTCTTCGTTCATTGGTAACTTTACTTGGAGCTATATTTTTATTCGCCACATGATATGTGTTTTGCTTGGAGCGTCGTATATTATATTAGTCTTTTTTTTTAGTTTACCACAATCATCCTTGCTGTACACACCTTTTGGGAGAAGCCTACTTGATTAGAATTTGCTAGAATACTCTATGTGCTTCACTTATATCTTTTGAGCTTGATAGTTTTTGCTCTAGTGCTTCACTTATATTTTTTTTAGAGCACGGTGGTGTCTTAATTTTGAAGAAATTGCTAGTCTCTCATGCTTCACTTATATTATTTTGAGAGTCTTTTAGAACAGCATGGTATTTTCTATGGTTACAAAGTTGGTCTTGGAATGATGAGCATCCAAGTTAGGTATAATAAAAACTATCATAGAAAAAGAATTGGATGCTATGATCAATATGATGCTTGATAATTGTTTTGAGATATGGAGGTAGTGATATTAGAGTCATTCTAGTTGAGGTGATTATGAAAAATACTTGTGTTAAGGGTTGTGATTCCCGTAGCATGCACGTATGGTGAACCACTTTGTGATGAAGTTGGAGCACAATTTTATTTATTGAGTGTCTTCCTTATGAGTGGCGGTCGGGGACGAGCGATGGTATTTTCCTACCAATCTATCCCCCTAGGAGCATGCGCGTAGTGCTTTGGTTTTTGATGGCTTCTAGATTTTTGCAACAAGTATATGAGTTCTTTTGACTAATGTTGAGTCCATGGATTATACGCACCTCACCCTTCCACCATTGCTAGCCTCTCTTGTACCGCGCAACTTTCGCCGGTACCATACACCCACCATATACCTTCCTCAAAACAGCCACCATACCTACCTATTATGGCATTTCCATAGCCATTCCGAGATATATTGACATGCAACTTTCCACCATTCCGTTCATATGACACGCATTACTTTTGTCATATTGCTCTTTGCATGATCATGTAGTTGACATCGTATTTGTGGCAAGGCCACCTTCATAATTTTCATACATGTCGCTCTTGATTCATTGCATATCTCGTTACACCGCCGGAGGCATTCATATAGAGTCATATCTTGTTCTAGCTTTGAGTTGTAATTCTTGAGTTGTAAATCCATAAAAGTGTGATGATCTTCATTATTAGAGCATTGTCCTAGTGAGGAAAGGATGATGAATACTATGATTCCCCCACAAGTCGGGATGAGACTTTGGACTTTACAAAAAAGAAAAAGGAAAAAAAAGAGAAAGGCCTACGAAAAAAAGAGAGAAATAAAAAAAAGAAAAAGAAAAAAATAAAATGAGAGAAAAAGAGAGAAGGGACAATGCTACTATCTCCTTTTCCACACTAGTGCTTCAAAATAGCACCATGATCTTCATGATAGAGAGTCTCATATGTTGTCACTTTCATATACTAGTAGGAATTTTTCATTATAGAACTTGGCTTGTATATTCCAATGATGGGCTTCCTCAAAAGTGCCCTAGGTCTTCGTGAGCAAGCAAGTTGGATGAACATCCACTTAGTTTCTTTTGTTGAGCTTTCATATATTTATAGCTCTAGTGCATCCGTTGCATGGCAATCCCTACTCACTCACATTGATATCTATTAATGGGCATCTCCATAGCCTGTTGATACACCTAGTTGATGTGAGACTCTCTTCTCCTTTTTGTCTTCTCCACAACCACCATTCTACACCACATATAGTGTTATGTCCATGGATCACGCTCATGTATTGCGTGAAAGTTGAAAGAGTTTGAGATTATTAAAGTATGAAACAATTGCTTGGCTTGTCATCGGAGTTGTGCATGATTAAATACTTTGTGTGATGAAGATAGAGCAACAGTCAGACTATATGATTTTGTAGGGATAACTTTCTTTGGACATGTTATTTTGAGAAGACATGATTACTTTGATTAGTATGCTTGAAGTATCACTATTTTCATGTTAATATGAACTTTTATTTTGTATCATTTGGATCTGAACATTCATACCACAATAAAGAAAATCACATTGAGAATTATGCTAGGTAGAATTCCACATCAAAATATTTCTTTTTCATCATTTACCTACTCGAGGACCAGCAGGAATTAAGCTTGGGGATGCTTGATACGTCTCCAACGTATCTATAATTTTTATTGTTCCATGCTATTATATTACCCCTTTTGGATGTTTATGGGCTTTATTTTACACATTTATATCATTTTTGGGACTAGCCTACTAACCGGAGGCCTAGCTCGTATTGATGTATTTTTGCCTATTTCAGTATTTTGAAGAAAAGGAATATCAAACGGAGTCCAAACGGAATGAAACCTTCGGGAACGGAATTTTTGGAACGAACGTGATCCACAGGACTTGGAGTGCAAGTAAAGAAGCAGTCGAGGCCTCCACGAGATAGGAGGGTGCCCCCCCCCTATAGGGCGCGCCCCCTGTCTCGTGGGCCCCTCGGGCGGCCACCGACATACTTCTTCCTCCTATATAAGCCTACGTACCCCGAAAACATCCAGGGAGCCAACGAAACACAATTTCCACCGCCGTAACCTTCTGTATCCGTGAGATCCCATCTTGGAGCCTTCGTCGGTGCTCCCCCGGAGGGGGAATCGACCATGGAGGGCTTCTACATCAACACCATAGCCCCTCCGATGAGTTGTGAGTAGTTTACCACAGACCTTCGGGTCCATAGTTATTAGCTAGATGGCTTCTTCTCTCTTTTTGGATCTCAATACAATGTTCTCCCCCTCTCTTGTGGAGATCTATTCGATGTAAACTCTTTTTGCGGTGTGTTTGTCGAGATCCGATGAATTGTGGGTTTATGATCAAGTTTATCTATGAGAAATATTTGAATCTCCTCTGAATTCTTTTACGTATGATTGAGTTATCTTTGCAAGTCTCTTCGAATTATCAGTTTGGTTTGGCCTACTAGATTGATCTTTCTTGCCATGGGAGAAGTGCCTAGATTTGAGTTCAATCTTGCGGTGTCCTTACCCAGTGACAGCAGGGGTTGCAAGGCACGTATTGTATTGTTGCCATCGAGGATAAAAAGATGGTGTTTATATCATATTGCATGAGTTTATCCCTCTACATCATGTCATCTTGCTTAAGGCGTTACTCTGTTCTTATGAACTTAATACTCTAGATGCAGGCAAGAGTCGGTCGATGTGTGGAGTAATAGTAGTAGATGCAGGCAGGAGTCGGTCTACTTGTTGCGGACGTGATGCCTATATACATGATCATGCCTAGATAATCTCATAATTATTCGTTTTTCTATCAATTGCTCGACAGTAATTTGTTCACCCACCGTAATACTTATGCTATCTTGGGAGAAGCCTCTAGTGAAACCTAGGGCCCCCGGGTCTATCTCTTATCATATTTGCTTCCAATCTACTTTTATTTGCATCTTTACTTTTTGCATCTATATTATAAAATACCAAAAATATATTTATCTTATCATACTATCTCTATTAGATCTCACTTTCGCAAGTGGCCGTGAAGGGATTGACAACCCCTTTATTGTGTTGGTTGCGAGTTCTTTGTTTGTTTGTGTAGGTGCGTGGGACTTTTGAGGAGCCTCATACTGGATTGATACCTTGGTTCTCAAAAACTGAGGGAAATACTTACGCTACTATTGCTGCATCACCCTTTCCTCTTCAAGGAAAACCAACGCAAGCTCAAGATGTAGCAATATGTCTCCAACGTATCTATAATTTTTGATTGTTCCATGCTATTATATTACCCGTTTTGGATGTTTATGGGCTTTACTTTACACTTTTATATTATTTTTGGGACTAACCTACTAACCGGAGGCCCAGCCCGAATTGCTGTTTTTTTTTGCCTATTTTAGTGTTTCGAAGAAAAAGAATATCAAACAGAGTCCAAACGCAATGAAACCTTCGGGGGCGATCTTTTAGGAACAAATGCCAACCAGGAGACTTGGAGTGGACATCAAGCAACAAACGAGGCGGCCACAAGGGTGCCCGGCACGCCCCCCACCCTTGTGGGCCCCTCGTTGCTCAACCGACCTACCTCCTTCGCCTATATATTCTCCTGTACCCTGAAAACATCGAAGAGCACCACGAAAAACTAATTCCACCGCCACAACCTTCTGTATCCGCGAGATCTCATCTTGGAGCCTTTGTCGGCGCTCCGCCGGAGGGGGAATCGACCACGGAGGGCCTCTACATCATCTCCAAGGCCTCTCTTATGAGTTGTGAGTAGTTTACCAGAGACCTTCGGGTCCATAGTTATTAGCTAGATGGCTTCTTCTCTCTCTTTGAATCTTAATACCAAGTTCTCCTTGATCTTCTTGGAGATCTATTCGATGTAACTCTTTTTGCGGTGTGTTTGTCGAGATCTGATGAATTGTGGGTTTATGATCAAGTTTATCTATGAGAAGTATTTGAATTTCCTCTGAATTCTTTTATGTATGATTGGTTATCTTTGCAAGTCTCTTTGAATTATCAATTTGGTTTGGCCTACTAGATTGATCTTTCTTGCAATGGGAGAAGTGCTTAGCTTTGGGTTCAATCTTGCGGTGTCCTTTCCCAGTGACAGCAGGGGCAGCAAGGCACATATTTTATTGTTGCCATCGAGGATAAAAAGATGGGGTTTATATCATATTGCTTGAGTTTATCCCTCTACATCATGTCATCTTTCTTAATGCGTTACTCTCTTCTTATGAACTTAATACTCTAGATGCAGGCTGGAGTCGGTCGATGTATGGAGTAATAGTAGTAGATGCAGAATCGTTTCAATCTACTTGTTGCGGACGTGATGCCTATATACATGATCATGCCTAGATGTTCTCATAACTATGCACTTTTCTATCAATTGCTCGACAGTAATATGTTCACCCACCATAATACTTATGCTATCTTGAGAGAAGCCACTAGTGAAACCTATGGCCCCGGGGTCTATCTTTTATCATATAAGTTTTCCATCTACTTTTATTTGCATCTTTTACTTTCCAATCTATATCTTAAAAATACCAAAAATATTTATCTTATATTATTATCTCTATCAGATCTCACTTTCGCAAGTTTCCGTGAAGGGATTGACAACCCCTTTATCGCGTTGGTTGCGAGGTTCTTGTTTGTTTGTGTAGGTGCGTGGGACTTTTGAGGAGCCTCCTACTGGATTGATACCTTGTTTCTCAAAAACTGAGGGAAATACTTACGCTACTTTGCTGCATCACCCTTTCCTCTTCAAGGGAAAACCAACGCAGTGCTCAAGAGGTAGCAAGAAGGATTTCTGGCGCCGTTGCCGGGGAGGTCTTCGCTCAAGTCAAGACATACCAAGTACACATCACAAACTCATCTCCCTCGCATTACATTATTTGCCATTTGTCTCTCGTTTTCCTCTCCCCCACTTCACCCTTGCCGTTTTATTCACCCCCTCTTTTCCATCCGTCTCTCTCTTTCGCTTGTCTCTTGTGTGCTCATCGTTATGGCTAGTCCCCCTATCCTCGTTATTACTCCCGAACATGAAATTCTTAATTTTAAGCAAAGGGAAGGAGAAAATCTAAAGGATGCTTGGCATAGAATTTGCAATGCACAAAATAGATCTACTAGGAAGCTTTCTACTTCCGTTCTTCTTTGCAATTTTTATGTAGGCATTACCCCTTGGAATAGATGCATTCTTGATACCATTACCGGAGGGAATTTATTGGATAGCCATACTTTTGATGCTTATAATGCTATGCTAGACTTGTTTGGTCCACCCCCCTCTTTTGGTTAATGGAACTGTTTGAACTTTAGAACATGTGATGCAAAGACTTGAAATTATTGAAAATAAAGTTTCCACTGTTGAGTTAATTGAAAATTTGGATAAAAATATCCATAACCAAATCACCCAATATGGATCTAGGGTTGGAGTTACTTTGAAATTTTTTAAAGAGAAAGAACCTATAGTTAACGAAAGAATAGATTCTACAAGAATCGGTAAACTTGAGGATATTATCACCAACTTAGGGTCGGCCTTTTCATCCATGAAAAAGACTCCAACTCCTCCTACCAAAACCGCCAAATTTATTTATGTTCCTAAAAATAAGGGTGAATCTTCTAGTAAGGAAAATGCGGACCTCAAATCAATAAGTGTTCACCCCAATTGTCTCTCTATCATAAAGGAACCCTTTGCTTCAAATGAATTTCTCGATTTTTTGCCTAGGAGTTTAATCATTGTTAAAAAGAAAGAAACTCCTGAAATTATAAGTGCTCTATTGAAGAATTAAATGCCAAAGATGGCACTACTTAGATCTTTTCTTGTTTTTATGCCCAGCTAGGGGCGTTAAACGATAGCGCTAGTTGTGAGGCAACCCAATTTTATTTTTGTTTCTTCCTTTTTTTGCTTCAGTTTAGTAATAAATATTTCATCTAGCTTCTTTTTAGATGTGTTTTCATGTTTTAATTAGTGTTTGTGCCAAGTAGAACCTATAGGATAACCTACGGTGATAGTTAATTTGATTCTGCTGAAAAACAGAAACGTTTGCGCGCACGAAAATAATTTTAATAAACTACAGAAACGTGATTTTGCGTTGATTCTTTTTTCTGTAGATCAATAGACAAATTTCCCAGAACTTTCTATTTTGGTAGGATTTTTATAGTTCCAGAAGTATTCGAAAGTTACAGATTGCTACAGACTGTTCTGTTTTTTGACAGATTCTGTTTTTCGTGTGTTGTTTGCTTATTTTGGTACATCTATGGCTAGTATCGGGGGGTATGAACCATAGAGAAGTTGAAATACAGTAGGTTTAACACCAATATAAATAAAGAATGAGTTCATTACAGTACCTTATGTGGTGGTTTTTCTTTCTTGCACTAACGGAGCTTATGGGATTTCCTGTTGAGTTTTGTGTTGTGAAGTTTTCAAGTTTTGGGTAAAGATTTGATGGACTATGAAATAAGGAGTGGCAAGAGCCTAAGATTGGGGATGCCCAAGGCACCACAAGATATTCAAGGATAGACAAAATCCTAAGCTTGGGGATGCCCCGGAAGGCATCCCCTCTTTCTTCTTCGTCTATTGGTAACTTTACTTGGAGCTATATTTTTATTCGCCACATGATATGTGTTTTTCTTGGAGCATCTTGTATGATATTAGTCTTTGATTTTTAGTTTACCAAAATCATCCTTTCTGTACACACCTTTTGGGAGAAACCCACATGATTTAGAATTTATTAGAATACTCTATGTGCTTCACTTTTATCTTTTGAGCTAGATAGTTTTGCTCTAGTACTTCACTTATATCTTTTAGAGCACGGCGGTGGTTTAATTTTGTAGAAATTGTTGATCTCTCGTGCTTCACTTATATTATTTTGAGAGTCTTTTAGAACAGCATGGTATTTGCTATGGTTATAAAATTGGTCCTAGAATGATGGGCATCCAAGTTGGGTATAATAAAAACTATCATAGGAAGTGAATTGGATGCTATGATCAATTTGATACTTGATAATTGTTTTGAGATATGGAGGTGGTGATATTAGAGTCATGATAGTTGGATAATTGTGAATTTAAAGAATACTTGTGTTGAAGTTGGCAAGTCCCGTAGCATGCACGTATGGTAACCGTTGTGTAACAAATTTGAAACATGGGGTGTTCTTAGATTGTCATCCTTATGAGTGGCAGTCGGGGACGGGCGATGGTCTTTTCCTACCAATCTATCCCCCTAGGAGCATGCACGTAGTGCTTGGTTTTTGATGACTTGAAGATTTTTGCAATAAGTATATGAGTTCTTTATGACTAATGTGAGTCCATGGATTATACACACTTTTACCTTTCCATCATTGCTAGCCTCTTCGGTGTTGTGCATTGCCCTTTCTCACCTTGAGAGTTGGTGCAAACTTCGCCGGTGCATCCAAACCCCGTGATACGATACGCTCTATCACACATAAACCTCCTTATATCTTCCTCAAAACAGCCACCATACCTACCTATTATGGCATTTCCATAGCCATTCCGAGATATATTGCCATGCAACTTTCCACCGTTCCGTCTGTCATGACGCGCATCATCATTGTCATATTGCCTTGCATGATCATGTAGTTGACATCGTATTTGTGGCAAAGCCACCTTCATAATTTTTCATACATGTCACTCTTGTTTCATTGCACATCCCGGTACACCGCCGGTGGCATTCATATAGAGTCATATCTTGTTCTACTTTTGAGTTGTAATTCATGAGTTGTAAATAAACAGAAGTGTGATGATCATCATTATTAGAACATTGTCCCTTATATAAAAAAGGAAGGCCAAAGAAAAAAAAAGGCCAAAGAAAAAAAAGAAAGGCCAAAAAAAGGCCCAAAAGAAAAAGAAAGAAAGAAAGAAAAAGAAAAGAACAAAAAGAAAAAAATGGACAATGTTACTATGTTATTCCACACTTGTGCTTCAAAGTAGCACCATGTTCTTCATATAGAGAGTCTCATATGTTGTCACTTTCATATACTAGTGGGAATTTTTCATTATAGAACTTGGCTTGTATATTCCAATGATGGGCTTCCTCAAAATTCCCTGGGTCTTCGTGAGCAAGCAAGTTGGATGCACACCCACTTAGTTTCTTTTTGTTGAGCTTTCATACATTTATAGCTCTAGTGCATCCGTTGCATGGCAATCCCTACTCCTCATGTTGACATCAATTGATGGGCATCTCCATAGCCCGTTGATTATCCTCGTCAATGTGAGACTTTATCCTTTTTGTGTTCTCCACACAACCTCCATCATCATATTCTATTCCACCCATAGTGCTATATACATGGCTCATGCTCATGTATTGCGTGAAAGTTGAAAAAGTTTGAGATTGCTTAAGTATGAAACAATTGCTTGGCTTGTCATCGGGGATGTGCAAGATGAGAGCATTCTTGTGTGACGAAAATGGAGCATGACAAAACTATATGATTTTGTAGGGATAAACCTTCTAATGCCATGATATTTTGAGAAGACATGATTGCTTTGTTAGTATGCTTGAAGTACTACTATTTCTTATGTCAATATGAACTTTTATTTTGAATCATTTGGATCTGAACATTCATGCCACAATAAAGAAAATTACATTAAGGATTATGCTAGGTAGCATTCCACATCAAAAATTCTATTTTTATCATTTACCTACTCGAGGACGAGCAGGAATTAAGCTTGGGGATGCTTGATACACCTCCAAGGTATCTATAATTTTTGATTGTTCCATGCTATTATATTATCCGTTTTGGATGTTTATGGGCTTTACTTTACACATTTATATCATTTTTGGGACTAACCTACTAACCAGAGGCCCAGCCCGAAGCTGTTTTTTTGCCTATTTCAGTGTTTTGAAGAAAAGGAATATCTAATGGATTCCAAACAGAATGAAACCTTCGGGAGCGATCTTTTCGGAACAAATGCCAACCAGTAGGGATGGTGTCGGTGTCAAAACCGGCGGATCTCGGGTAGGGGATCCCGAACTGTGCGTCTAGGCGGGTGGTAACAGGAGACGAGGGACACGATGTTTTACCCAGGTTCGGGCCCTCTCGATGGAGGTAAAACCCTACGTCCTGCTTGATTAATATTGATGATATGGGTAGTACAAGAGTGGATCTACCACGAGATCAAGGAGGCTAAACCCTAAAGCTAGCCTATGGTATGATTGTTGTAATGTATGTTGTCCTACGGACTAAAGCTCTCCGGTTTATATAGACACCGGAGGAGGCTAGGGTTACACAGAGTCGGTTACAATGGTAGGAGATCTACATATCCGTATCGCCAAGCTTGCCTTCCACGCCAAGGAAAGTCCCATCCGGACACGGGACGGAGTCTTCAATCTTGTATCTTCGTAGTCTTGGAGTTCGGCGGACGATGATAGTCCGGCTATCCGGACACCCCCTAGTCCAGGACTCCCTCAGTAGCCCCTGAACCAGGCTTCAATGACGATAAGTCCGGCACGCATAATGTTCGCCATTGCAAGGCGGGTTCCTCCCTTGAATAATCCAGAGAAGATCATGAACACCAGGATAGTGTCCGGCTCTGCAAAATAAATTCCACATTCCACCGTAGAGAGAATAAAATGTACACCAGTCCAATCTGCTGACGTATTATGCGGCGTGACATCACACCGCTACCAAGCCTTTGTTTGAATCATTTTTTACTATACCACCTCAGCACGTTTAGCGAAGCGGTTTCCTTGGCACGTCTTGTCGAAGCAGAGATCCTGTTCCCCTTATTCCGGGATTCTCATCAATACGTGCGTGGGTAACCCAACCGTGCCCGTCGCCACACCTCCTCCATCGAAGGTGAATCCCGAATGGTCACGGAGGCGACCCGTGGTATTCTACCCCTTTATAAGAGGACCAAGGACCGTTCCTTTTCTTCAATCTCGCATCGAATCTCCTTCTTGCTCCTAGTTCCAGCACCCAGAGCCCCAGATTCGAGTGCTTCGGATTCTCAATCATGTCTGGCTCCGACCTCCATGGTCGGTGGATGCCCTCCTCCGTCACGGAGGAGGACGTGTCAAAGCTGCGGGAGGCCAAGTACCTGTCCTACAAAATTTCGCACAGGTTGCCTGCCCAAGGGCAGGCCGTGCCCGCCCCCGAGCCCGGTGAGTACGTTGTCTTCGTACCTCACCTCCGTCGGGGTTTAGGCTTCCCGACGGACCCCTTCGTGAGAGGGCTCATGTTCTACTATGGGCTGGATTTTCACGATTTGGCTCCGAAGTCCATCCTCCATATCTCCGCATTCATTATCGTCTGCGAGGCCTTTCTCCGCGTCACCCCCCACTTCGGCCTGTGGCTGAAAACCTTCAATGTGGAGCCGAAGATGATCGGGGGGCATCAAGCGGAGTGCGGCGGGGCGGCCATAAGCATAAGGGCCGATGCCCCGTGGCCTAAGGGTTCCTTCCAAGAGGAACTCGGACTGTGGCAACAGGAGTGGTTCTATATCACTGCTCCGAAGGGCAGCAAGCAAAAGCCGCCGCCTTCATTCCGCCCGGGACCTCCACGCCAACTGATGTCGTGGGTCAACCAAGGGCTCAATTGGGGGTCGTCCGAAGACGTGCCCTCACTGCAGGGCCGGATTCAAGACCTCCAAGCGAGGGAGATCAATCTGGTCGTGGTGATGCAGGTAATGCTAACCAGACGTCTCCTGCCCTGCAAACGCCGTCCTCTCTGTCTATGGGAGTTCAACCCGGAGGGACCTCGAATTCTCCAACACTTCATGGGTGCAACACTCGTGGAGATGTACAGGTTGTTCTTCGGACTGCAGGTGGCGTGTCCGGAATTGACCGAGGACGCAGGCCTAAGCCGCAATCGCCCGGATACTCAGGTAAATAGCTCAGAGTCCGGACGTTTTATTTATCTGCTTTTCTAGGGTTCGCCTCCTGACCCATAACTTTTCACAGGAGTGGGTAGCGCAATCGAAGCTGATAAGGTGTCCGGCTCCCCTCCCAGAGACCGCACTGGAGCCCGTGCTGGTCAGAATGTTGGAGGTCGCGCCCGTAAAAGGGGGCGATGGGAGAGATAAAGGAGCTATTACTTCGCCCAAAGGGGCGTCTGAAGAAGGGGGAATCAAAAACCCCTCCTTCCAGGGGGAGAAGAGGACCGCCTCCGAAGATCCGGAGGCCAAAGCCCCTAAATGGGGGAAGAGATCTTCACCGGGGGGTCCGGCGTCCGGGGAAAATCCGGATGTACAATCATCACCAAAGGATCAGCCCTCCAACGAGCCGTGAGTATGAAAAGGGGAGTTTATTAGTAAGAAAATACCTCCATTTGTGCTTCTGTGGGTGACCGAAATTTTTATCTTGCAGTTCGGATTTGCAGCCTTCGCAGATGAGTTCGTCTTCGGGGGACCTTCTTCCGGAGATGATGGAGAGCGAAACGCCCCCGTCTGTTGCACCGTCAGATAGGGCAGGCGAGCCTGAAGTATCGTCACGGAGGGTGTCCCCGAGTCCGGAGGGGCCGAGGAGTTCGGCACCCGCTAGTGTCCGGCCGGGAGAACTGAAGAATCTGCTGGAGAGGGCGTCCATCTCAGAAGATCACCGTGCGTTGATGCGTATGGTGATTGGAAGGATTTCGTCCGCCGAGAGCGGATTGCGTGATGCCGCTACGAGTTTGCTGGCGGGATTCGAGGTACGCGAAAATGACGCACCTGTTGTTTTGGCCTTTTTGCACATGAAAGTGCACCCTGTATAGGTAGTAGCCCCTGAGACTCGGTAGGTTGTCAAAAACGACAGCGTGCCGAGGATCGAAATCGTAAGTAATGAATGTCACCGTTCCTATGCAGGTGGCGGATAGTCCGAGGGCTAGCCGGACTAGTGAGGTTGCCGAGTTAATGCGGCAACTTGACGTGGCGGATGCGGACATCGCACTTCTCAACCGGCGACTTGACGAGTCGCAAGGTAAATGAGTTCTCCACAGTCGCTTTATTAAGGGGGTCAAAGCCCTCCTCTGATAAATTAAATGTTGTTATACAGACGGTGCTGCTGCTGTGGAGAGCCTTCGGGCCGAACTTGCTCAAGCTAAGGAGCAAGCCCGAAGGAGTGATGCGGCTGCCTCGAGGGCGGCCGAGGAGTTGAAAGCCGAAAAGGCTGCACACTGCCTAAGCAGGGAAAAGGTGGCCGAATTGGCCGTGAAAGTAAAAGATGCTGCCGACCGCAATGAGGCTCTTGAAAAGGAGCGCTTATCGGAGCGGGAAGACCTGAGGAAGGCCACCGCTGAGGCCAAGGATGCCCGCTCTGCAATGGGGGCCCTGAAGGAGGAGCTGCGCCAGGCCGGAGATATCGTGGCTGGCAAGCCTTTTCTGCTGCGTCGCCGGTTTATGGATCAAAAATATGCTCAATTTGATCGGCTGTGGAGTCCGGAGGATCCGTATATGGACTTAGCGGCAAGTGCGGCTGATGCCGTTGAGCACTTCCGGAGCCAGAAGGATCACAAGACGGAAGAGCTATTTTGGTCTCAATTCCATAGTCCGGATGGCTCACTTCCGTTGACCGACCGGTTGGCCGAATGGGCCGAGCTAAATAGATTATCCAGACTTTCCATGACTGACATCGTGGCTCATGTCTGGCCAGAGAAGCCCAAGGCGACGAGCTACTTCGGCTTACTGCAGCAATTCCTTGGGGCGGTGCCGCATATCAAGGAGATGAAGCGGTCGGCCTGCATCGAAGGCGCGTGGATGGCACTTGCCCACGTAAAGGCGCATTGGACAGAGATGGATGCCACCACTGTTGCCGCCCAGGGTTCGGATGAAAGCCGGCTCCCCGCCGAGCACTATTTCGGGGAAGTTATGCGTGGTGCTCGTGTAATAGAGTCGCAGTGCTCAAAAAATGTCACATTCAAATGAACGTTTTAGCTTGTAAAACAATGATTATGCAATAACTTCTTTTTATACTTGTGCGTCCCAAGTAGTAAAACTTCTCCTAAGCGGCCGTTTACGTATACATTTGTATAACCTGAAAGATTGCAGTCTTCGGCTTCAGCCCCCACGCACATGGTACGGGGGTGTTCGCAAAAATAGCGTGTGTTCACACTTAATCCGACGTCTCGGTCCTATTTAGGAGGTGGTAGCGTAGCAAACGAGGCAATCCAGACTATAATGCTTTATCACTTTCACTTAGCCAGTGGAGCTCGAGGGTGGGGCTACGATATAGCCCCTGGGGGCACCGCACTTCTTCGAGTTCGGGGCGCGTGTGTGCCTGACCGGGAAACGGTCCTTCGTCAAAGCGGGGAATTCTAAACATTCCGGTATTCGATCGAGTGGTTGACCAGTCTCTCGCTATATCATGACAATCAGTTTTCGGCTTTCTCTACTGAGGTGCTCTCCCAGCCGAACTGGGGCACAATCGCAGTAGTTCTCCTGGTGCCGCGTTAGCCGATGATACGGAACGTAAGGCAGCAAAACACAGGAGCCGGGCAAACCCAACATTTGACCAAAGACATGATTCGGAGCTGATGCATATAATGCCTAACTCGAGACGCCGAACACTCCCTAAGGTGTTCGGTCTTTATGATAATGGGCAGAATAATGCCCTAAGCCCCTAGTGTCTAGGTACGGGCATGGTCTTCTGACGCGGCCGATGCCAAAACGTCAGGCTCCGCTTTGGTTATAGGAAGAAACCAAGGGAGAATAACAACAAGAGACAGTAAAAAAAGGTTTACGCAGGGTCTTAATCTGAAAAGAATCCTCGCAACGGGTCCCTACTGCACGTCTGCGCATGTGTCCCTGTTGTGCCGTTATCCTGGACGGGTATGCACGTTGTTCATCTGTAAAAAGAGAGGAACGCTTAGTTTGGAAACAATTCGTGCGAAAAAAGGAGAAGAAAAAAGGTATGTGTGAAAGAAACATAAATAAGTAAAGCGGGGTTCGTATGAACTCGCGATTCTTTGTGCGCGTAACCCCTTGTCAAGGGTTGTGCGGCTAGGGAGCCCCTAGCCAACCAATGCCGGACTCGTCTATCCGTGTCCGGGGTCTTCAAGTGACCCTCGCACTGAGATGATGCCTCGAGGACCGGGCATCTTGAGTGTAAGAGACGCGTAATGCGGTATGGCGTTGAAACGGACAAAAGCCTTTCATCCCAAGAGTGCTTGATATCCACTTTTAAATGGGACGATATGAAAAATTAGTTTTTCGCGCCGAAAATTGTTCGGTGATCCGAACACGACTTCTAGTAATAGGGAGCCTGTGCACTTGGCATAAGGGCCTGCCGTCACTCCTTTAAAGGAAGTGCGGCTGTGTCGAATTTTAGTAGGGTCTATCCCCATCTTGCGGATTGTGTTTGAATACAGCAGGTTTAAGTCGCTGCCTCCGTCCATTAGGACTTTAGTAAATTGTAATCCGTCGATTATGGGATTCAATATCAGGGCAGTCCGTCCAGCGTTTCGAACGCTTCTGGAATAGTCCAGGTGGTCGAAAGTTATTGGTTTTGAGATCCAATCTCTATGGTCTGCTGGGTTGGACCGTGCGAGGCTCTTTTTAGGAAGTGCCGCACTATTTTTCCATGTTATCACATGAAGTGAGTTTACTGCTTTGACCTCTTGTGGGAAAGTCTTTTGTTTTCCGGTGCTCTGCTGGTGGGGTTTATCTTCTTCGCTTGACGCATCGAGCCCCTTGTGTTCGGCGTTTAGTCGGCCGGACTGTTTGAAAACCCAACAGTCTCGATGGGTATGGTTTGCAGGCCTTCCGGGGGTACTGTGGATTTGACATATCCGACCCAAAATCTTGTTTAAGTTGGACAGCTCATCGCCGTCATCCTTAAGAGGTGGTGTTTTGTTGTTTGGCCGCGAGCTTTTGAATCCGGTGTTGACTGCCGTGCTCTTTGGGCTTTTCTCTTTATTCCGACGCTGCTCTTTTCTGCGCCGTGATTTTCCGTTTCCATCTCGTACTTCGGATGTACTTGGGTCGCTGGTGCTGCGGCTTGCTAGCCAGCTATCCTCTCCCGCACAGAAGCGGGTCATGAGGCTTGTTAGCACGGACATTGTCCTCGGTTTCTCTTGGCCGAGGTGTCTGGCAAGCCATTCATCTCGGACATTGTGTTTGAAAGCTGCTAAGGCTTCAGCGTCCGGACAGTCCACTATTTGGTTCTTTTTAGTGAGAAACCTGTTCTAGAATTTGCGCGCTGACTCTCCGGACTGTTGGGTTATGTGACTTAGGTCATCTGCATCCAGAGGGCGGACATAAGTCCCTTGAAAATTTGCTCTAAACGCGTCCTCGAGCTCTTCCCAACTTCCCACAGTGTTTTCTGGGAGGCTTTTAAGCCAATGACGGGCTGGCCCTTTGAGCTTGAGGGGTAGGTATTTTATGGCGTGGAGATCATCTCCTCTGGCCATGTGTATATGTAGTATATAATCTTCTATCCAGACTCCAGGGTCTGTTGTTCCATCGTAGGCCTCTATGTTTATGGGTTTAAATCCTGCTGGGAATTCATGGTCCAGCACCTCGTCGGTGAAACATAGTGGGTGTGCGGCGCCCCTGTATTTGGGTGTGCCATTATCTTCGGACACTTGACGTGTTGCCTTGTTTCCTGGGGCCTTCTTCTTTGGCCCGTAAATGGACCTGGCTGGGCCATCTGTCTTTCCAGTTTTATGTGCGACGCCGCTTTCAGAATTTGGCCTATCGTCTGGCCGTCTATCCAACCAGGCAGCCTCTTTATTTTTTGACTGTGGGGGCTCTATGGCCTCGTCGTCGAATTTTGGTAGCAGCTTGCTCTTCAGGTAGCTCTTTGATTGGTGGCCATTGCCGTATTTATCCACGGTTTTGAGTACTTTTCTCCACCTCATTCTGAGTGTGTCTTCCGCTGTTTTGAGCTTCCGTTTTTCTTTCTTCAAGCTTCTTGCAGTGTTGACGAGTCTTTTCCGAAGGTTTTTACCTTCCGGCGGCATGTCCGGCGTGAGATCGTCCAAGCCATCGTTTTCGCCGGGCCTGGACTGATTATCTGACTCGTCCTGTTCGGACGGTTGCTTATCTGCATGCTCGTCGTCCACTTTTGTGCCCTGCTGTAATGCGGGGTCCTTAGGAGTGTTGTTGTTGTCGAGGCGGGGCTTAGGGCGGCGTCTGCGCCGCCGTTTTGGTTGTTTATCAGCGGGGTTATCCTCTGCCGCGGCCCGTTGGTCCTCATTATCGCTCTCCTTTGGGGTATCCACCACGTATATTTCATATGACGAGGTGGTCCTCGCGTGCCCTATAGGCTCTGTTTCTTGTTCGTCTCCGGCGTCGTCGTCTATACCGTCGATGTCTTCGGAGCCGTAGTCTAGCATGTCGGCTAGATCGTCGACAGTGGCTACAAAGTGGGTGGTGGGTGGGCTCTGAATTTCTTCATCGTCGTATCCCGACCGTCTTGGCCATAATCCGGCCAGGACTCTCCCAATAACGAGAGACGCTTTAGCGAATTTAGGATGTCGCCAAAGGGCGAGTGTTGGAAGATGTCCGCGGCGGTGAATTCCATAACTGGCGCCCAATCCGAATTGATTGGTAGGGGCGTGGGAGGTTCGGAGTCCGGCAAGGAGTCCGGCACCTCGGAATCACGAGTTTTGCGAGGGACAAGATTAGTGTTTGGCTCCATCGCCGTGGAAGTTGAAGCCCCCGAGGCCGATCCTCTATCTGGGCAATCGGCTCCGGATTAATGGCTGGAGCGGATTCGTGTGCGGCCACCAAGGCACTATTCGGCGGCAGAGCTAGATCATGCCCATCGCAACAGCGCGGCGCGCTTGGATGTGGCTCGAGTCCATCGAAGATCAAGTCTCCGCGGACATCGGCCGTGAAGTTTAGGCTTCCGAATCTGACCTGACGGCCAGGGGCGTAGCTTTCGATCTGCTCCAGATGGCCAAGCGAATTAGCCCGCAGTGCGAAGACGCCGAATACGAAGATCTGTCCGGGGAGAAAAGTCTCACCCTGGACAGCGTCGTTGGTTGCAGATGCCATCAAGCCTATCGGTGACGACATAGAGGAACTCTCAATGAAAGCACCAATGTCGGTGTCAAAACCGGCGGATCTCGGGTAGGGGGTCCCGAACTGTGCGTCTAGGTGGGTGGTAACAGGAGACGAGGGACATGATGTTTTACCCAGGTTCGGGCCCTCTCGATGGAGGTAAAACCCTATGTCCTGCTTGATTAATATTGATGATATGGGTAGTGCAAGAGTGGATCTACCACGAGATCAAGGAGGCTAAACCCTAAAGCTAGCCTATGGTATGATTGTTGTAATGTATGTTGTCCTACGGACTAAAGCCCTTCGGTTTATATAGACACCGGAGGAGGCTAGGGTTACACAGAGTCGGTTACAATGGTAGGAGATCTACATATCCGTATCACCAAGCTTGCCTTCCATGCCAAGGAAAGTCCCATCCGGACACGGGACGGAGTCTTCAATCTTGTATCTTCATAGTCTTGGAGTCCGGCGGACGATGATAGTCCGGCTGTCCGGACACCCCCTAGTCCAGGACTCCCTCAGATGGCAATGGGGACAATCCCCTATGGGGATACATACAACGTCCCCATCCCCATCTATTCCCTATCATCCCATCCCCATCCCCGTTTACATGACTGGGGATGAAATTTCCCCATACCCATGCCCCACTGGGGAACAGAGCCCCATTAGGGTCCCCATCCCCATAAACAAATACTCATATGCATAATATGAGACCCTATGATCAACATACATACATGGTGTTGTCCTTGTCCTACTAATGCCTATCTAGGTCAAATTGACTTCTTGGTCATGGTGGCAGCTGAGGTGAGGATGTGAGATAGGTTTAAGGTTTTTTTTCAGAGCTATTTTTTATTTTCGCAAGTTTGTTTGTGAATATTTTAACATTAACCGCAGTGCAACGCTTACTAACCGGGTCCCCGATGGGTATTGGGTTTGGGGAATAGGATATCGTCCCCATCCCCATTGTACCCTATGGGGAATAAATTAGTTTGGTAAATATCCCCATGGGGATGTTTTTCACCCATCCCCACCCCCTAATAGATGACATCCCCACGGGTTTGGCGGGTATGGGGCCCCGTTGCCATCCCCACCAACCAGGAGACTTGGAGTGGGCGTCAAGCAACAAACGAGGCAGCCACGAGGGTGCCCAGCACGCCCCCTGGGGGTGGGCGTGCCCCCCACCCTCGTGGGCCCCTCGTTGCTCAACAGACCTACCTTCGCCTATATATACTCCCGTACCCTGAAAACATCGAAGAGCACCACGAAAACCTAATTCCACTGCCGCAACCTTCTGTATCCGCGAGATCCCATCTTGGAGCCTTCGCGGCGCTCCACCGAAGGTGGAATCGACCATGGAGGGACTCTACATCATCTCCAAGGCCTCTCCTATGAGTTGTGAGTATTTTACCACACACCTTCGGGTCCATAGGTATTAGCTAGATGGCTTCTTCTCTCTCTTTGAATCTCAATACCAAATTCTCTTCGATCTTCTTGGAGATCTATTCGATGTAACTCTTTTTGCAGTGTGTTTGTCGAGATCCGATGAATTGTGGGTTTATGATCAAGTTTATCTATGAGAAGTATTTGAATCTCCTCTGAATTCTTTTATGTATGATTGGTTATCTTTGAAAGTCTCTTCGAATTATCATTTTGGTTTGACCTACTAGATTGATCTTTCTTGCAATGGGAGAAGTGCTTAGCTTTGGGTTCAATCTTGCGGTGTCCTTTCCCAGTGACAGCAGGAGCAGCAAGGCACGTATTGTATTGTTGCCATCGAGGATAAAAAGATGGGGTTTATATCATATTGCTTGAGTTTATCCATCTACATCATGTCATCTTTCTCAATGCGTTACTCTATTCTTATGAACTTAATACTCTAGATGCAGGCAGGAATCGGTCGATGTGTGGAGTAATAGTAGTAGATGCAGAATTGTTTCGATCTACTTGTTGCGGACGTGATGCCTATATACATGATCATGCCTAGATATTCTCATAACTATGCACTTTTCTATCAATTGCTCGACAGTAATTTGTTCACCCACCGTAATACTTATGCTATCTTGAGAGAAGCCACTAGTGAAACCTATGGCCCCGGGTCTATCTTTTATAATACTATAAGTTTTCCATCTACTTTTATTTGCATCTTTTACTTTCCAATCTATATCATAAAAATACCAAAAATATTTATTTTATCTTGTTATCTCTATCAGATCTCACTTTTGCAAGTTTCCGTGAAGGGATTGACAACCCCTTTATCGTGTTGGTTGTGAGGTTCTTGTTTGTTTGTGTAGGTGCGTGGGACTTTTGAGGAGCCTCCTACTGGATTGATACCTTGGTTCTCAAAAACTGAGGGAAATACTTATGCTACATTGCTACATCACCCTTTCCTCTTCAAGGGAAAACCAACGCAGTGCTCAAGAGGTAGCAGTTGGTCAGCCAAACTCGGTGGGACCGATTCCCTCACTTCGGTGGGACCGAAGTGTTACGAAAAGGAAACAAGGAGTTTGCAATGCAACTCGGTGGGACCGATTTTCTCACTTCAGTGAGACCGAGATCCCTATCGGTGAGTCCGAAGTAACTAGGGTTTCTGGTAGTGGTTATGTCAAATGAAACTCGGTGGCACCGGATAGATCAAATCGGTGGGGCCGAATTTGACTTTTAGGTTTAGTACATATGTGGAAATGAGGGTTGAGGGTTTTGGAGTATATCCTTAAGCATTTTGAGCAAGTAAGCCATTAAGCAACACCTCATCCCCTTTTAATAGTATTGGCTTTCCTATGGACTCAATGTGATCTTCGATCACTGAAATGAAAATGTAGAGTCTTGAGCTTGTTGCCAATATATGTCCTTTGCATTTTGAGGGGTCCACATCTCTAGTCCATGCCATGCCAATCATTGAACTTTCTGAAATGATTATCTTGAAATAGCATTAGTTCAATGAACTATATGTTGTTAAGAATTACCAAAACCACCCCGGGATTAGTTGCACTTTCAGATGTGCATAAATATCTTCTCTATATTGGTAATGGGGCAAAGGAATAACAAAAGGCAAGGTATAATAGTTAGTACCATCTTGTAGTGAACTGACTTCTTATTCATTGTGCAGACAAAGATCTTGTTGTTATTTGTCGCTAATTTCTTTATCCAAACAATCTCTCTAAGTTTCTTGACTTGATTGATATTCATGGACAACTCATTTCCCCATATGCAAAAAGGGTAGAACAGTGGGTCAAAACCTCTGACAACAGGACCTACATGTGCAAGACCAAATTGTTTAAAACCTAAATATTAGAATGGTTCCTGCAATTGCACAATAATGTGGTATTAGACAACGGACCATGCACGTGCTAACCTCGATTGTAAACCTCAGTGATTCCCATTGTTTCCCTGCAACACATATAAGGTAGTTAATCATCAGGTTAAGTAAGGGTTCGCATGCTATTAGTAAAATAGGCTGATGAAAAATAAGCACATTGCAGATTCATCAGATTAATTCAAGCCACATGGAAAACCCATTTGTCCAAACCAAGCATGATTAAGAACTAGGAAATATAGCACTTGTATATGTTTCCCATGTATTAAGTGCAGCCAAATTCGATTTATTCCTCACATGCACAAAAATACAAAATTCTACCCGCGACAATTGGACATCGCATTGCATAATTGAACCAAGGAGTTAAGTAAACGCCACAACAAATGAACCAAACATTAACTGAGCACCACATTGCACAATATAACATACTCCTAATAGAAGATCAGACAGTTAACCAAACCATGCATGCTTAACAACTTGGAAATATACCAATTGTATATGTTTCTCATGTATTTAGTACAGCCAAATTCGATTTATTTCTCACATGGTATACAATAACAGAATGCACCCACCACAATTGAACATCACATTGCAGAATTGAAGCAAATAGTTAACTAAAAACCACAGCAAATGAACCAAACGTTAACTGAGCACCACAATGCACAATCTATAACATACTAGAAGATCAGTCAGTTAACCAAACCAAGCATGCTTGACAACTTGGAAATATAGCAATTGTATTTGTTTCTCATGTATTTTCTAAAGATAAATTCGATTTATTTCTCACATGGAAGACAATACGAAATTGCAGCCTGAAGAATTGAACATCACATTTGCAGAACTGAACCAAACAGTTAACTGAAGACGACAACTAATTAACCAAACAGTTAATTAGTGAGCACCACATTGCATGACATATAGAACATGTACACTAGAGAAACAGATTGCATGGTAAAATAGAATTTGTTAAGGAAAGGCAGGAGCAACATACGCAATAGGTAAACCGAGCATGCTTAACCGGCGTAGCTAGCAAACTAAACATGGGTCCTTATAGTGAGATAATAAGACAAGCTACTCCTAATCGTCGGAGATATCGATGATGATTGGCTCCTTGCACATGGAAGAGGGCGAGGCCTCCACATCGTGGGTGCCCTCGTTGTAGTGGTGAGTTGCCTGAGCCGCTCCGGGCACCAACCTGCTGGCTCTCGACATGAGGTAAGCACGTGCACGCTGAGAAAACACCTCATAGTCTTCGTCGAAGGCACCGAGGGTGACCTCGAGAAAACGCCACAAACTATCGTTTAAAGCAACCAACCGTGTCGAGGCATCAGCGTGCGAGGAGTTGACGGTGTCCTCGACGGAGAGGTGCTCCTCCAAGATCTGTGGCTCGGCACGAATGGTAGCCATCGTGACCTCATCCACGCGTGCGGCCGCGATTTGCTTCTCTGCTACCAAATGCTCCTTGAGCTCCTGGCTATACTACATGCACCATGGCTTAGGGCGCCGCTTATTTTGGGGGAGGGGTCGATGATTTGGGTGGAAGGTGTCGCACTGGCGGTCGGGGCATGTGGGATGTGGGAGGAGGAGGATGGTGGTCAGGTGTGGATTACCTGCCTGGATAGACGAGGCCGAGCAGCATGAAGGAGGGTCGCTGGCGAGGAGGCAGCGCTGCAAGCAAGGAGTGAAGGTTTCAACTTGGAAAGGAAGGTAGAAACAGGGGAAATGTGGCTTTTGGTAAGGGGGAGGGGGCGGGGAGGTAGATATTTCCGCGGAAGTTGAAAATTTTGGATCGGTGCAGCGAAAAAACTAGCACACAAAGTGTCAGCAGACACGGTCCCTTATTCAGCACTGTGTATGATATGTGAACATCACAAGCGATTCATATAGCTTAACCCATGTGTGATGAATTTGAACGTCAGAATTTTTGGTTTGAATTTCCCTGGTTACAGTGGTCATCCACGTCATTGCATAATTTGGGTACACAAAGGAGATTACGGCACACTCACACTTCTTAGTCAAGCAACTTCAACAATTAAACAGAGCTAGCTGACCTAAACATTAATATAACAAATTAAAGACTGGAGCTCTTAATTAAACAACACAAAGAGTACTACTACGGCTGGTGCTCATTGATCTCCGCTGCCTCCTCCATGTCCAGCTCGCACCTGACGGTCTCCTGGGAAGGGGCTCCATGGCATCCATCACACCATACTCGGCAAACATCTCGCCATCTGTGTCCTCCATCTCTTTGGAAAAGTCCTCCACGAGCTGGGTGTGGGCTACCGCGATCTGGGCTTGGACGAGCTCCGTCGTGGCAAGGTATGCGGCGGAGGAACGGACGACTGCTAGAACGCTCTCGGTGATTGCCAACTCTTCAGCCGTGGGTTGCCGACCGTTGTCGGAGAAGCTTTGTTTGATTCATGCGGTGACTGCCATGAGCTGGGCGTGGGCAGCCTTGACATGGTCGTGGACGGCCTCCATCAGGGCTAAGGTAGCCACTGTGGAACGGACAATTATTGTGCCACTCTCACCAATTGCTATCCCCAAAGCAGATGTTGCTGCCGCCACTTGAGAAGCAATAGCTGTCGTTTGGGCTGCCTTGGCCGCCTTGTCGCAGATTGTGGCCGCGCTCATGCACCTTGTTAGCACACGCATGGCAGCTGCGGTCGCGCTCTCGCCGGAGTGGGCCATCGAAGTTGCCCTCATGATGCGGGTCCACGTCCCCATCTTTCATCACTGACGATTGAACAGTGAAATGATATTTGGGGAGCGAGTTAGTGTGCTTGACATGCCGGCTGTGGGCTGTAGCCGACGCACCTTCTCGCATAATCCATAGGCGTACCATACTCTGATGGTGCTCCAAGATATTTTGTACTACATCTCACATGGTTGGTGGTAATAAACTGTGTGCGATCTACTTGATTTTTCATCGTCATTTGAATTACATAATGTGGTCATAGTGGCAATGGAGGGTGTTTGAATTGCTAGAACTTTTATCTGCAGTGAACATGCAACTATAGGTGTGTCGTAAAAAAACTGGAATTGTTCAGGGTTCGTTTAGACATTCTTATACATTAACTTGGTTTTCTAGCCATTTCAGGTGCCCAATTCAAAATTAAACTACATGCACATGCTCCGGTGCACCAACATGGGTTGTAAAATCATATATGTGTCCATGGGTTTATGCTTATGTCCCATGCAAGAAATGGGGATGAATTTCGAACACCACAGCACCGTGGCTCTCCGGCAAACGTTAAGGTACACTGCAAAAAAAACACTTCCGTGATGATACGTGTTTGTCACAATAGGTCACGTTTTCTGTCATGCATGTACATCCATGACGATTATATGACAGAATCAAGATAGTCATACATGTGCTGTCGTAGAAGTGTTCCATGACATTACCAAAATTATCATCACATAAGTGTCCACTTCCATGACGATAAATCGTGCGTCATAGAAGTGCTTTCGTAAAGGGTAATCGACACATGGCATCCGTCGTAACGGGTCACCATTAAGATATCGGGTTCCGGTTTGGATCCGGTAACCCGTTAACAGCCCGGACCAATGGGGATGTTCCATGTGTAAAATTCTCATTCGCCGGCAGATCCACGTGTCGGCCCAGCGTTCGGGCAATTGTCATCCAGCGAATGGACAAGATGCGCCAATGATACGTCGACACGTGTCTCGGCCCAACAGTGGCCCATTCAGGTTAAAAGGTCGGGCCTGTCAAAATAAGCGGGCCGGCCCATTAGCGGCCTACTTGAGTCAGGCTCATTCACAAGCACGGCCCATACGATTTACACAGAATTGTCCCATCAAAGGCCCATTCTAGATTTGACAATTTCCAGCCCATCGCCAGTTCCAGCCCGTTAACGGCCTGCTATGTCTTTGAGCCCAATTACGGCATGAGCTTCTTTCGGCCTGTTAGCAGCCCATCGTCAGTTCCAGCCCATTAACGGCCCGAAATGTCTTTCGGCCTTTTCTCCGCCCATTCTACAGTCGGTCCAACTTCTAGCCTGTTGTGACTTTAGGCCTGTCCTAGGCCCATTCGGTAAATGGGCCAATTCCTAGCCCATTTTGTATTTCGGCATGTTAACGGCCCGCACAATAGTTGGGCCTTTGACTATGCAACCTAATTTTGGGTTCATTAGTGGCCCATGTTCTGCAGGGAAAAATTTCAGCCTGACGCGACTTTTGGCCTGTTAAAAGCCTCGTTTGCAAATTGGGCTGCCTCTGGCCCAAAACACTTTCAGCCTCTTACTGGCCCGTAAAGTAAAAGGGCTGAGACAAGATTGATATTTATTTTGGCCTGCTAGAGGCCCGCGGGCCATTTCCATTTATACGGGCCTATCGAGCTTTCGGCCTGTTAACAGCCTACTAAGAACCTTTGTTACAGTGGGCCACATCATTTGGGATCCACTAAATATTATTTTGACCAGCCCAATTAAGGTTCGCTTTGGCTACACATGTTTGTTTGGATGGCATCCAGGAAATGTTCAGGCGTGTTGACCCCATTTCAATGATATAGCATATTCAAAGAATTATCCTACTCTATACTATCGCCTATAAAAAACATACACTATACAATAAAGAGGCTAAGGCATAGAAACGTAGAATAATCCTACACTATACAATAAAGAAATTACAACCGATTATACCCACTGGGCATTATAGTTCGGCACCAGTGATAATAAAGCGTACACAAATAGCAAATTACATACACTGGGCAAATAAAACTCATACATCATGGATGTGCATCAACAGAACTTACCATTTGAACAATAATCTCTTCAGAAAATAGGATAGGCCGAATTCAGATAGCACAATTTTCAGTCGCAAAATCTCCAATTCCTTCATGGTTACCTCAGTGTCTCGTTTCATTTTTTGACTCCTGCATCTAATACCTGCAAGTCCAGTCTCAACTTGTTGATTACACATTGAGAATCATGTACATGTTGTCTTGCCACCTCTAGTTGATGCTCGAGAACATCAGCACATTCCAATTCCAATCCATAATCATTTGGTAATGTCCATGCTACACTGCTCGCAGATCTTTGTGTTGATGTCACTTCATCCTGAAATGTTTCTGCAAGTACACATGACTAGGACAAAAATATAGTTACAACAGTGAAGCGAGCAAGCCAGACTATTTTGTACATGGCAAAACAGGACTAACAATAATGTTACACATCATGAAGCATAAGCAGGTGATATTTTAAAAATTATAAAAATGGTAGTCTATGCAGCCCGCATACAAAAATATCTCTTAGCTCACCAGAGGAGCATGATGTTGGGGCCAAATCCAAAACACAGACATGTTACAAATTTAGACAGCACGTTGCGTATAAGTAAGCAAGCAGTTGGCCATTCTGTAGCTCAATTAAAGTCTTAGGGAGCATAATGAACAGCAGAGGGATTCATACAAACCTACTACAGCAAGCAAAACTATGCAATCATTAGCCTCGTATAAACTAGATTGTGACCCTCATGCAGTAATAGTTGGTTAATAGACTTCAAAGCTTCATGCATACTTCGCAGAGTAATTAAATGGTAAGGCCTTTAATTATGTCAACTAATAGTTACACAAGTACCCAACATCAGGCATCATTGTTTGGGCATCTCATTAACTGAGGACAAATAAAACAATTGAAAAGCGCAATTTAACTATGCCTGAAACAAACAAGCAATTGAACTATTGAGTTAGCAGCATGCATACTTGCACGCCTCAATAACATCCATGGCCTAGCTACATTTACTATATAAAGGAACAAGTAATGTAATATTGTTTGCCCCCTATGAATTATATCGACTAGTATGTAATCAATATCCTAGTAATGATAGGGAGGCTAATGACATGAATATGCGTTTGGTTATGACATTTATGACATCGACAACTCTGCCATGGCAGGAAGCAGTTTCACACTGTTCACTACTATGAGATGTTTCAGATATTTAAAAGTAGACAACATCCGTAATGAGTGAACAAACGCATGAAAATGTGTCTACATACATCTGATTTACAAAAAAGTTAGTACATCATATAGTAGTGAGTGGAGGGGGTTTTAATCAATGGCCCAATGACTAGGTTATAGGTGTAGAACCCTACGCAAGCACAATGTGAGACAAATAGGATGTCCTTGTCATTTTCGAGGAAAATAAGCTAAGTATAGGTCATTTTGGAGCTAAGTAGGTCATTTCTTAAGCTAAGTCTGCATTTGTTAAGCAAAACACTTGGGAAAACTTACCATCGTCACGGAGGTGAAGGACCGGTCGGGTTTGTGCCAGTGCCAGACGGAGAAGGACTGGCCGGGGTTGCGCCAATGTGAGACGGAGAAGGGTCGGTCAATGCTTGTCGGGAGGCATGCTGCACCAAAGATTATTTGCAATGTATCGTTAGCATGATGCAACTGAAATGTGAATACTAGTAACTAATGACCATTCGAATGAAATTCACCGTGTCCGCTATACCAATCTGGGGCATCGGCGGAGGGGTCTGACCGTTTTTCTCGCACACTGACTGCACATTTTGTTTTCACGAGTCAGTCACATTAGTTAGTAATGAAAGGAACATTACGTGCATGATTTGGCTAATATGCAAGAGAAACTTACCACGAGGAGCTCGTATAGGGCCCGGTGAGACGCATCATTCCGGTTCCTCTCCGCCTCCAACAGATTAGCCGTCCTCTCCTCCAACTCCCTCTCCCTCTGTGTCGCCTGCCTGTTTGCCGCCGCCAGAAGATCCTGGGCCCTAGCCTCCATGGCGATCTCCATTGGCCGTGGACGAGGCCTTATCTCAAGATCAGAGCTCGTCTGGCACTTCTTGATCTCCGGGAGAGTTCTAGGACAACGTATGAGTCCATCCCCAATGGCTACTGAGCCATGGTACCTCCCGCCACCAGATAGCATCACGATCTCTAGATCAAAAGGACTCTGGCTCAGGTTGAAGTCCTCCCCTTTCCTCGTCTTCCCAACGTCTCTGTACCTCACGAGCTTGTTGTGGGAGGAGATGTTGGTGAAGCTCTCTAGATGATCGAGGTCATCCTCAGAGAATGCCTTGGCCTTCTTGTACGGGGCAATATGGGCCATGGCATAGAGGTCGTACAACAGTGGCACGTCCTTCTTGTTGTGTCGCGCCTAAAAGAGAGGAACAAAATATTAGTTAAGGGCTCAAGCTAGCATGAAGAATGAAATTGCATGAATCATGAAGCAAACCACATACCCAGTGATCCCCGTACTCAAACAGGTTGGAGCTCCCTTGATGGTGTGGCACACCTTGTATTTGGGCATGCTTATCCCTAGCGTTGTTGTGGACGGCTAGCCATTGGCCAGAGCACCACTCATCCACCAACGCCTCCCAACAGTCCATCCTAGCCGCACACCATCTCGGGGGCACCTAAGTTAGACAAAGAGAAATTGTAGCGCTACGCCTACGAATCAAATCAAGGAAACTAAGTACAAGGCCTTAGGAATAGGTAATTACCTTCATGTACTTCTCCTTACTCAGATACTTGGCGTGGAACTTCTTCTTAGCCCTCTTAATGTTAGTCGAGGTGTGGTAATATCGAACAGCTTGCACCCAAGCCTCGTGCCATAAGTTCCGAAGTAGGCGCTTGCACTCGGCTTCGAGAACCATAGCCGCGTCCGCCTCATGTTCCTCAAGACACATGTAGAAGGTTTGCAATCAAACAAGAGAACACTGGTTAGTACAATCACTAGGTACTGTTGATTTTGAATTTTGTAAAGGAGAAATTACCCAAAACCGTCTGATCACAATGTCGCCCACCGTCTCACACAAGACACCATCGACCCTCTCCTTCAGCGGGGCCGGGGCAGCCACGTACAGCTCCCAGCTCAGTGCTAGCTGTGGAACCTCACCCTCACCAGGCAACATGACCCACCTCGAGAAGTGGTGCCGGCAAAGCACACCAAGGACCTGGTTGGGCCTGCGGACACGAGGGGCGTGTTTCCAACCCCTGCAGTATGACAAGGCCAACACATTAGATATTAATTTGAAGAAACATGAAAGCAGGTTAAAAAAGAGTAAATGCACTTACTTCTCCCCGTTAGGCTCAATCAACCACCTCTGATCGCGGGTCGGCGGCACGGGCGGGAGCTTTGTACCACCATGCTGGTAGACTTTCTTGCCCTCCTCAACCAGCTCGCCCTAGCTATAGCTATCATCAGAAAAGGTGTCCTCACCACCATCAGCATGGCCACTAGCCTCCGGAGTCACGTGGGACCCGAGTCTCCTGGGACGAAGACTCTAGGACCAGAGTCTTGTCGGATGAAGGCTCGGCGACCCGAGGCTCGTCGGAGCCACTCGTGGACCGGAGTCCGAGATGGGTCCAAGTCAGACAGGTCCACCTGAGACGGAGCACTCCGGTGGTCTAGAGAATCAGCTGGGGTGGCGGGGAGGAAGGTGCAGCAGCCTTCCTACCTCTCCCGCTGCCACGTCCACCTCTAGCACCCCTCTTCGTCTTCCCCCGACCACTCCCGGTAGAAGAAGAAGCGCCCGCCAGTGTCTGCATACTGTCTACCAGCGCTCTCTGAAGGTGCTAAGGTGGAATAATAGCACCCCTCCCAGCACGCACCGAGGAAGGAGGCTCGGAGCGCTCTTGACCCACGCCCACCATATGTCAACACCTGCAATGACAAAGAGTAAACAAAATTAGTACAACATAAACATAATAAAAAAATTTAAGTGTGTATCATCATCATGAACATAATAAAAAATTGAATACCTAATAACATGAACTAATTAATAATATATATATATGTGTGTGTGTGTACATAATAATAATTGAATACCTGACCTAACTCATAAATATATGACCCCGTCGGCCTCTTGAAGGTCGAAGGGCACCTTTTTCAGGAGGTGTCGGGGGTTGGGGTGTCGGGGTGTCGTGTCGGGGTTGGGGTGCTGTGTCGGGGTCGGGGTGCCATGTCGTGGTGTCAGGGTGCCATGTTGGGGTGTAGGGGTGTCGTGTCGGGGTCAGGGTGCTGTGTCGGGGTCGGGGTACCGTGTTGGGATCTCAGGGTGTCGTGTCGGGGGTCTGGGTGTCGGTGGTGTCCTGTTGGGGTGCTGTGTCGGGGTCGGGGGTGCCGTGTCAGGGTCGGGGTGCTGTGTCGGGGTTGTTGTGTCGGGGTGTTGAGGCGGGGTCGGGGTGTCGGGGTCAGAGGGTCGGGGTGTCGGGGTCGGGATGGCAAATCCTCGACCCCTAGACCCCTCAGAGACCCTCGACCCCTTTTCCCCTCGACCCTCGACCCCTCGTGACCTCGATCCTTGACCCCTAGACCCTCAACTCCTTTTCCCCTCGATCCTCGACCCCTTTTCCCCTCGACCGTCGACCCCTCGATCCTCGACCCCTAGACCCTCGACTCCTCTTCCCCACGATCCTCGACCCCTCGACCACTCCGCGACCCTCTTTTCCCTCGGTGACCCTCTTTTTCTACTTTTCCTACTTCTTTTTTTCATCTTCTACTTCTACTTCTTTTTTTCATCTTCTTCTTTCTTCTTGTTCTTCTTCTATTCTTCTCCTCCTCCTCCTCTTCTTCTTCTTCTTCTTCTTCTTCTTCTTCTTCTTCTTCTTCTTCTTCTTCTTCTTCTTCTTCTTCTTTATTTTCCTTTTTCTTCTCCTTCTTTTTCTTCTTCTTCCTTCTTTTCCTTCTTCCTCTTCTCTTCTTTTTCTTCTTCATTTTCCTTATTCCTTTTTCCTCTCCGCTTCTACTTTTTCTTCTTTTCTTCTTTTTTTCATCTCACAAAATGTTAACCTAAAATATAACTACATATAAAAAACTAACCTAGAATCTACTAACCAAAAATCTACTAACCAAAAAAGGCAACTAACCTAAATTACTAACAGTACAACCTAAATCAACTAACCTAAATCAACTAACTTAAATCAAAGAACAGCAAGAAAAAAGGAAGAAAAAAGAGGGCAGAACCTCACCAGGGGGCGGCAGCGGGGGGCGGCTTGACGGAGAGGCGATGGGCGGCGGGGGGCAGAGCAGCGACGGGCGCCGGGGCGGCGGGCGGCCTTGGGGATCGGGGCGGTGGGGGTAGGCGACGGGGGCGGCGGGCACGGGGACGGCGCAGGTGAGGTGAGGGGAGAGAGACAGAGGGGAGATAGAGGGGTGGGGCGCGGGCGCTAACCGTTTTTTGTTAGGTCAAAGCCCTTTGCCGTATGCTAGCAGACGACAAAGAGCCTAGCTAGTGGGGTGGGGCCGGGGGAAACGGCCGTTAGGTTGGTCACTTTCTTTGTCGTCTGCTAGCAGGTGGCTACTAGGTGGTTCTCGCTAGTTGGCCACCCTCCCTCTTTGTCGTCTGCTAGCAGATAGCAAAGCTTGTATGTTGTCTGCTAGCAGACGGCAAAGAGCTGGCTGACGGCAAACATGATCTTTGCTGTCAGCCGGCTCTTTGCCGTCCTCTAGTTGATGGCAAAGAAGGTATTTGCCTGTTTCTTTGCCGTCAGTTTTCTGTAAGTTGATGGCAAAGACCTTCTTTGCCATGAACTAGAGGACGGCAAAGAGCCGGCTGACGGCAAAGATCTGGATTCGAGTAGTGGAGCATAATTTTATTTTAATTGGATTTGCTTGTTGGTATTTATAATAAGTTTTGTATCTTTTATTTCAATTGAAGTGTCAAGTATACCCTTTACCATGCTTAGTTTGCATGTTTATGAGTTGCTGTCTCAAAACAGAAAGTTTTCCGCTATTGTTTCATTGTTTGAATATGCCTAAATAGTAAGAATATGATAAACTCTTGAAATTGTGACACAGTAAGCTATGATAAATTTTATATAGTGTGGTAATTTTTTAGAATTTGTTGAGTTAAATAAGTATACATTTTCTGTATCTACTGCTACACAAGCAAAGTTGTGTTTTGATGTACAAGGTGTTACTAATTGTTCAGAACTAAAAATGGAATTTATTAGACACCTGTTAATTAATCTTCAAAATACATATTCACTGTCTACCACTGAAATCTGTATTTTTTGTGATTTGGATATTCATGACAAACATGGCAAATATTATTATTTGCATTAGTTCTGTAGATGTACATTTTATGCTAAAAATACTTAGCACCAGCCTACTGGCCATAAAATTCTATTTATGAATAATGATTTCAAATTTCCATCAATGTGAACTATTTCAAAAGTTGTACTGGTGAAGCAATTACAATATCTGAAGGTGAACCAACAATTAGTTGCACTACTCTAAAGTTGTGCTCAACTGTCAAAGAAAGAAATACATTTTGCTATGTTGATTCAGATGTCTAAACTGCACATAATATAGGAACAAGAGTAAACTGTGTAAATTACTTATAGATAACCGTTAAAACTTTGATGTAATACATATATTATATGAAATATTGTTGACCTAGTCGTAAACATAATATATCAGACACTTCAATCTGACACTACATTGAAGATCTAGTGACAAACATATTTATCAAATTTAACATTTGATTCAATCATCTGCTCTAAACCTACAACCTAAATAGATTATTTCCTCTGCAACATTAAGCAAGTAAATAGCACCAACATACCTAGTACTAGTTTCAGCAGAATTAATATCCACTTCAGTATGTCTATCTGAACATCCAAAACAGCTGCTAGCTTGTTAATTTCTTCAGTTGATGGGATACAGCTACCCATTTCATTCTTTTTACTTGCTTGTGGCGCGATCATCTTATTTCTATTGTCTTTCACCTCATGCCTTATCTTCCCAGTGACTTCCTTGCATGTAATATTCCATGCATCCTTTAACAGATCATCAATGGGTTCCAAAATTGGTAACCCATTAGAAACATAAAATTTATCTCAAAGAAAATCAACATAATATTATATCCAATACAAGAAATTGCATTTTTCAGCTTTAGGCTGACATATTCAGAAAGAAAAGCATTCTAAACCAGATCACAAAAACATTTGTGCAAAAGCAGTAAAGTAAAGAAATTTACTACTTACATTATGATTGACGCACTTCACAAAATCGCAGATCTTGTTGTTCAGCATATCGACAGTGTACATTTTAACAACCCTAAATCCGCAAGTCCTGCAGTTCACGAGAGGAAGGGTCGTACTAGTGATGAATAACTCCTGATATACTATAGCTAGAAGCCATGGGAGAGTTTGCTACATCTGTAAAGAATAATTTCTACTCCCTGCGTTCCTAAATATAAGTCTTCGTAGAGATTTCACTATGGACCACATACTTATATTTAGAACGGAGGAAGTAACTATTAGATTTGTCGCAATGTTGGGATTCTATCTGCACTTTTGTGTAGGGGCTGGATTTATAGAGGAGATAAAACCTATATTTTTTTCATGTATTCGGGTTCGATTTTGATAGCAACTAAGTTCTTACATAGAGAACTCAGTCTCCTCAAATTGTTTAAATATAAAACATGATCACAATAATATATAATTAATACTATAGAATACACAGTGACTTAAAATAATTAAATTTTACAAACAATTGACAAATAACAAAAGATAAAAAAATAAGTTATCTGTTAAATACATCTGAAATCTATACAACTTGATGGATGAAGCTACTCTCCATTTAATAATTGATGAATGTTAAAACTAGTTTCAACTTTGTTCACCTTCGAGTTTACCAAATGATATAACATTCATGAGCCAGCGATACGAACTGTTTTTGCAATGCACATCAATATTTTATCAGAAATGAAATAAATGAATTACAACGAGAATAATGTGCAACATAAAAGTTTACCTTATTATATTGCATTTTATAGAACTACCATCAAAATATGTTCCAATCATCAAACAAGCAATTCCAGAATCGTGGCTGCATTTAATATAATTATTAGGCACATAGTCGATTTCTTAATATGGCTGAACGAAATTACTTGTCTGTCCAAAGGAACATGTGTTGCATCACTAAATTTCTTAGACCCTCCAATACTGCAATCAGAGACCCTTTTATCAAAATACTTTTCCACACAAAGAGAAACGACTTTGTGTATAGTCTATGCACATACATCATGCTTGTCTTTCATACATGATGTAGTACCATTCGAATGCATCGGATCTATAATGTTAATCACCTTATACTTCCTGTCACAGATATAAGATGACTTCCTTTATCGGACGCCAATGATTAACTAATTTTTGAATAAACTGAATAATGTAATTACAATCAAATATTGGTGAAAACAATTCGTAAGAGTCGATAAATTACCATTCCTGTACAACTAACATCACACTTCACATTACTCCCAATTAACTAAGTTTCAACCTAATAACTTGAGACAAAGATCATTACATTCTACTTGTTATGCACTGGAACTGATTATTAAATAAAAGTATAATATATTAAGTTTCATACATATGAAAATCATACTAGAACACAGACTGTTATTATATGAAACATATTTTAGTGGTCATCAAGTCAAAAATTTAACTAACTAAAGCTATAATCTATTACGTTACGTTTCCTGTAACTTAACCTCATGTTTTCGTACATATGTTACATACATCACAAGATAGGTAACCATAATATGCCCCTTTGTAAGATTTGGAATCATATAATCTCACAACAAGCACAATCAAAATAGGACTTCGAGTTAATATAGTCGACATATTTTATTACTCATGAAGTAAAACAATCTAAAAACTAAAAGTTGAATATATTAAGTTCCATCCTATGTATATAAACAAAATTGTTGATATATACATGGCAACGCTAGTAAAGTATCCTTCTATTTCAAACTTTCAAAACAATAGTATAGCAGAGAAAACACATATAATTTATCCAATATATCGACTGAACAAAGAAAATAAAAGAATTGAATGATCAATGTAGAACAAAAAAATAATGAGGAAATTTGACAAAATATTATAGAATTTTACTGTGGTAGAAGAATAAAAAGTTATGAAGAAGAAATATGTAAACAGAACTAACCTTTTTCAGTAACCTTCCGATAGAACTCCACTTGTCTTGCTGATAATCTTTATCTATTTAACTAGATTCAAATAATAACTACTTTTACTTGACGCGTCTATTTCTTGTAAGATGAGAGCTAACTAAAAGGGAGAGATAGCAACAAAGAACAAGACGGGAAGGAGAGCTAGTTATCTGTGCTCTAAATGAATCGTTTTGCTCGGGACTTGTATGTGCAGATTCACTTATCATATATACCCCACACAAACAGTTATCTGGCCCCACGAAAAGCACATAAACGGTTAGATATACATACTATTAGGACATGTACCAAGTCTGTACAACACAAAAACACAATATACACAACCATATGTCCAAATCTTGGCACAAATTGGTGGCCCACAAAGTGCGTGCCCTCGCACCTGCGTGCCCTAAATCCTCTTCCGTGGAGGGGTGCCTTATACGAGAGTGCAAACCTTGTTGCGTTCACGTGTGATGCATGCATGCCGTTTTTTCTTTGTAGTAGTGGTTTCCTCAGAATGAGAATCAGCCAGCCGTGAGTTCAGTTCTCTTAATTCATCCATGACTAGGATTTCAAAAACATTCATATGGCTTGGTCAAACCATCCAATCTCATTGAACGGGATACTCGTCGGTCCATGCACTGGGCATTCTAGACACATTGATTGCATGACCACGTCCCGATACACTTTCTCCATCTTTTATATCTTCCTCCATGCTGCATGCTAACGGGATTGAACGCGTGAGACACTTGATTGGCTGCGTACACGCGAGGAGGGGAAAAGGGAAACCAAAAATACTTCTTACGATGAGAAAGGAATCTTAATAATTAACACCAAACAAGGAAAGGCGACTAAAACTCTTGGAAAACCTGATTTTCATTAGGTGCCCTATGCACCCGGACAGAGAGATACATTGGTTGGCTATTTAACCATACTGACTTTTTGGCTTCGTCCAATCTTCATGTGCCTTAGTTGTGATGCAGCATCTATCATGCCCGATACACTTGGGACGGATGGAGTAACACATGTTACACTGGTGCAGACGAATCTAGTGATGGCACTAGTTCGCTGGGCAGCAGGACTCCAAATAACCTTATCAAATATTCAGCTGGTTCGAAAACCTATGAATTGGGTTTGATTGAATCTAACCTAGACGGATTTGTCGACACGGGACTCACAATCACGTGCATCACTCTTTGAATAGCCATGCTACAATGCATTTGTGTGGCAAAGAGCGAGATACAACATGCTTGTTCCTCATGCTATTGTATGTCTTTGTTTATCGAATTTGGGTTTAGAGGCTTTGGCGCAGCTGCCCTGTGATCGATGTAGTGTCTTGCATGCTAGCAAGGCACCCGGGACTGAGCTCCATTCTTTCCTTTCATGCACAACATATTCAATCAGGGACACACCGATTCAAACAAAATCAACCCCACCCTAGCATAGTCATGTTGGTTTCCATCAGCAACAACTTAGGGACCACCCGACATAGACAGTATAATAAAGGCAGATCTGGCAAGCAAGGAAACCTGGTTGCATATTATCCATCTCACTAGCAACACATGGTGCGACCCTGGCACCCATGACCGAGTGGAAGCAACGGGCATACTACCAGCATGTTGTAGGCGGGGCATTCGGAAGGGACTTCATGCATGGGGAGTTGGGGTGGTGCTCTTCCCAGAACACATTTTGTGTGATTGGCGTCGTGGGACCACCAATGCATATCAATTCACTACTCGTAGGAGCAAGCGATGATACCGGGTTGGGCTCGAGTTGAGGAAGGACTTCATCATCAACATTGTTATCTTGACCAATATCTTCAGCTGTGGTGGAGTCAGCAGCTGGAATGTCTTCAGATTCATGAGCCTCTGTGGAAGCAGGCTCATGCACAACGAGACGATGATCGCAATTGGTGGAGGCTAGTACTGCAACAGAAATGGGTTCAGCATTCAATGGCTCTTAGGGAGCAGCATGTTCCTTGCGTGAAGACTTGGAAGACTTTGTCTCCGGCTTCTTCTTGGAAGGAGCAGCATCAAAGGTATCATGGTGCTTCCTCTTCTTGGCTTCAACCTTAGCTTTCTTAGTCTTCTTTTGCTTAGAGGCTGCTGAAGGGACCTTTGGCTTCGAGCCAGTCATGCTGGCAGGGAAGACAATGTTTAGCCTTTCTTGCCTTGGGGCTTCATGTTGAGCTTCAGCAGCCTTCTTATTCTTGGCAGCTAGCTTGGCGTCAATGCCTGGACGCCCAAGAGCCTTTCTCTTCACAGCCTCATTGTGAGACTAAACGCACTTTTCAGCATAAAACTTCAGCCGCTCACGAGAGACTTTGGCCTCATCATTTTTCTTCTGAAACTAAGCCTTAAGGTCAATCATCATTTGCTTGAAGTTTTGGACCACAATTATGCTGAGCTTGGCCATATGCTACTTGAATAGGGCCTTCTCATGGTCTATCTTGTTTTTCAGCTCAACAATCTTTTGAGCAATGGCAAGCTCCTTTGCAATGCAGCCCTGAAATGTGACGTTAGAGTCAATTGGCAGCTGCAAGTCGTCAATGTTGAGTGAGGTGTCCTCAAACCACTCATCAATGAAGTTGTTGAGGATATCAGCATCAAAGAGAGGCAGGTCCTTGAAGATTTCAGCCTCTTGCTTGCTCTTAATAAGCATTTCTAGAGCATCATCAGCAAGATCTTCATCACTTGACAAATCAATAATATTCTCTTCATTTCGCAGAATGCTAGCTGGGGTGAGGTCATGCCCTGAAATCTTCTTGGGCTTCTTGGACTTCTTGGAGATGCGGGATTGATCTTCAGACTGCACACTGGATTCAGGAGGTGCATATTTCAATGGCTTCACTCTTGACGCTTTTGGTGTCGTAGCAGGTTTTGAAGCCTTTGGCTTTTTCTTTGGCTTCGGGGACTCTGAACTATCCTCAGATTCATCTTCTGTAGCAGATTGATCAACTATCGCCCTTCGTGCAGCAATGTGGGAGAGAAACCCATCGAAGCTAATGAAGGGGGCAATGATATTCTAATTGGCTTCACGACTGCCAACTGGCCTTGGAGTAGCTGGACCAGAGTTGAAGTTAATTTCGCATTCCTTCTTGTTCTTAGCTGCCGAAGCCTTTGCAAACTGATAATTTTGCTCAAACAATTCCTCGCCGCGACACCATCGGAGACTAGATGGGCCAGCATCTTCAGGCTGAGGTCCTCTGGCTATGCAAGAATAGAAGCCCTTGCCGATGGCTTCAGCCTTGGTCATGGGTTGCAACTTCTTGTAGAGGATATTGCCGCATGGGCGCCGTATAGCGTTTTTAGTAGCGTATTCTGGAGTCACGTAGCGATACAGAAACCACTGTTCTGCCTAGTATCTTCGAATCCATTGGATCCTGGACTTGCGCTCAGAGTAAGATTCATCTGGATCAGACTTGTACATCTCATATAGATCAGGGGCAGGTCCAAAGCAGTGTTTTCATGGCGCTGTCCGCCACCCTTCTTTGAAGATTTGTTTGTGGCCATTGGATTCAAATTGAAAGGCTTCACAAAAGTGTTTGGCTTCAATCTACTTGTCAGGCAAGAGCTGGCTTCTGGTGATTCAATATGATGCTGTAAGAACTCTGCAAATGAATGCAGACTATGAGAACCAAGGGATTCCTCCATGGATGTAACAACCAGACCTCAAACAGTCTAATCTCTGTGCTTTAGTGTCATCCCTGGATCAGTAATGCTGACACGCACAGTACTTGAAGGATTTATAACAGAGTAGCAACTACACACTTATTACATTGAATGTCTCGAAAGAGAACTTATTACAATAAATATGGCTTAAGGCCATCTAACAACGATAACAGCGCAAGTCTTGGAAGATAAGTGAGTCCATCAACTCCAACGGCATCATTGAGTATAAGACCACGACCTAAGGCACCTTACTTGTCGTCTGAAAAGTCTGCAACATGAATGTTGCAGCCCGAAAATGGGTCAGCACATGGAATATGCTGGCAATGTAACACATAGAGAGTAATGAACAGAAATATGCTATACTACATGCATATATGGTTGGTGGAAAGCTCTATGGTTACAGTTTTGCATAAAGCCAATTTTTCCCTATTGCAAAGGAATAAATTTTATTTAACTATCATGGTGGTTGTTAAACATTGAGAAGATAGACATCCTCTCAATCCCAATTAAACATCATCATTAAACCCAACAAATTAAATTAATGTAACATGATGAGATTCACATGATAATCCAAGAACTAGATACTCAAAACGTCCATAACCAGGGACACGGCTAACCATGATTAGTTTGTACACTCTACAGAGGTTTGTGCACTTTTCCCCACAAGACTCGATCTCCTCCATGAATTTCTCGCACTACATGGTGTTTGAGAAACGGATGACCGAGACATAGTCTTTCAGAAGCGCTAGCACCTTACGATAGGGTAGACAGCTACACCTACTTTCCCCTACATCTGCTAGTCTACCATTGTAAGAGTTCGCACGACTTAATCAACTATGCTAGAGCCCATAGTAGCTTGTGGCTGCACATGGAAGTTTCTAGCATGAATAATCTCATGATCCCTTTGAGCCTAGGTGGCGGTCCATAAAGAAAACAGGCAATCGCTGGAATACCCAGGTGCCTCAATCCACCCAGATGTGTGTTAAAGTTGCCACCTTAAATAAACCATTAAATAACAAGCTCGCATCTGTCATGGATACACTCACCTAATCCACGTCTACTAGCATAGCATGGCATTATAAGCAAACGTAGAAGTAACTCCCAAGGGTTTGATAATAAAACAGGTATTAGGTACTACCTCATCTACTTCCCAAAACCCACATATTAATCAGATCCTAACCATGCAATTGTTTGAGGATTGATCTAGTGCAATAAAACTAGGTAGTAAAGAGGTATGATCAAAGTGTTACTTGCCTTGTTGATGATCCGTGAAACCTAGCGATTCGAAGTAGCAAGCGGCGCACTCCGGGTACTCTATCACAACAAACAAGCATACAATAAGTACTCATTTAATGCACGGGTAAAACTCAAGTAAGAAATCTAACCAAAAAGTTCAACTTAGGAACTCCAGTTTGCAAAAAGAATCAAATCAAACGAAGCAACACAAGTCAAACGGCGAAAGAAACAAGCCTCGTTTACTAATCTGGACCTAAGTCAAATTTTATAGAAGAAAAAACTTGTTTGAGTTGGTTAAACGGAAAGAGGGTTTCGAGACGAAACTCTAGGCGCTTGAATCGTCTGATTATGAAAAACGAGCGAAAAGTTATACTAGAACGAAAATCGGATCAGAAATCGCGATCAGAAATAATCGCGGAAAATCCGAGAAAAAACAAAAAACTGACGAACGGTTTAACGAACGGACGTTCCTTAACTGCAACTAAACAGTGAACTCGTCCGTTAAAACGGACGAACGAGCAAACGCTCGCTAAATAAGAGAACCGGTAAAAAACCGATCTAAAAATAATAAAAAATAAAACCTAGGGTTTCCTAAAAAAATGAGTCGGTTTTCTTTAGAAAACTGGGGCAGCGGCGGGCGGCTACCTCGTCGGGGCTCCGGTGAGGTCCGGCGGCTCCGACGAGGTCCGATGGGTGGCGGGGCTTCCGGGCGGCAAGGCGACAGCGGCGGGCGGCAGCGGCAAACGGCGGCGGCGGCGCGATCTGTGGCGGCGGGAGGCGGGGCGGGTCGGGGTGGCGGGGTGAGGAGGGCGGTGGCGGCGGGCGGTATTTATGGGGGGGCGGCGTCCTGGCTTGGGGGAGGGGGCGCCTCGGGAGGCGTGCTCCTCCCGGACTCGGGCGGCGGCGGCGGCTTCGCTCGGGACTCCGGTCCCGAGCCAGTGCGGGAGACGGCGGCGGCGCTGGGCCGGCTCGGCTGGGCCTTCGGCCCAGTCGGGCGCGCGGTATTTTATTTTAATAAATAAATTCCGCCAAAACTAAGAAAAATCCTAGAAAATAAAATAAAATTCTAAAAAGGCCAAAATAAATTTTCACCACCTAATTAAAATATTTAGAACAAGATGAACATTTTCTTGGCCCTAAAATGAAGTTTTGAAAAACGTGCAATTTTCCTAAATTCAAATAATAAAACCAAAAACTCCGAAATAAAATCTTATTTGATTTTTTTATTAAGTCCTCAATATTTCTTTATTTTGGGAAAGTCATTTTATTCCCGCTCTCAGATTTTTTTAATAGAAATAATTGAAGATAAAATAAATAAAATCAAATGATCCTATTTTCAAAATTTGAGAAAACTCAAATATGAAAATAACGAAATCCCCAACTCTCTCCGTGGGTCCTCGAGTTGCGTAGAATTTCTGGATCAGGCCAAATGCAATAAAATATGATATGCAATGATGATCGAATGTATAACATTCCAAATTGAAAATTTGGGATGTTACAATGGACATGTACCTATGACAGCATTAGAGATGCGACGGAAGGGGAAGATGTCATATGCATTCTTAGAAGATTTTGAAGATAAAACAGTTGAAGACATTGATCGCATATTGTGAAGACATTCACTTGTCGGTGTGAGTTGGTTCCAGATTTGTACGAATCCATGAATAAGTACAAGTGAGGAATCTAACTAGTTGTAATGCATAAGTGAACATACTTGCAAGTAATGAGATGCAGAAACAGGAGGATATAGATTTGGAAGTGTAGAAACAACTTTTGGAAGAAGTGGACAGTTTCAGCGAATCAAATAAACGGTAAAAATCGAGTCTTATTTACCGCACGATGAACTGCTTGATGAGGCGGAAGGAGGATGAGCAGTGCAATCTCCCGCGCCCTAACTTGGCGGTGGAAGACACCTACGGCGACGGCGGAGAGAACGATGTCCGCGGCTAGCGTCACGACGGCGTCGGAGAGGTCGCGGCAGCAAAGCGCTTCGTCTCCGGTGTCGATGAAAGCTAGCGGTGGCACTAGGGTTTGAGCGAGATGGCGAGGTGGGAGAAGAGATGATGACCACATGGGGGTGAAGTATTTATAAGGAGTAGGGGTGGCGCTGTGCAATTACGCAGGTGCACCCCTGGCGGTTCACCTCTGGTGGACATGTGGCCTACATGCAACTTATTGAGGGTTGATCCATGATCCCACGCGTGCCTGGTTTGTCGGGTGGTCGTTCCAGCTTCTCCGGTTTTCAGGCAAAAGGGATAAGAATATTAAAGGCAGTTTTAAATGTGTGTCTTTGTACCTTCAACTGACAAGGACACAATGAAGACATTTGACATGTGTCAACTGAACGCAAATGAAGAGACATAGAGAATTTGAGGGATACGCATAGAGGAGGTTAGGGTCCGATCACATTCACTTAGTTCAGAAAAATAGCAAATTGGAGACATAGCTATAAGTGAATGTTGTAGAGGACAGAACACACACACACACACACACACACGCACACGCACACACGCGCACACACACACACATAATATATATATAGGGTGGGTCTATTCTACAATTGATTGTAGAATAACATTCTAAAATAGGCTCCCCCTATATAGGGTGGGTCCACACACGTCGCCGCCGCACGGCACGTTTTCTTCGCCCTTCCCTGGCCGCCCCGCCTACTTCCCACTCCTACTCCCCGGACCGATGGCGACGCTGTAGCTGAACCACATCGCGTGGGAGACCAGCGACGTGCGCGGCCTCGCCACCTTCTACGAGGAGGTGCTGGGCTTTGAGCGCGTCCTGGCCCCGACCTACTCCGGCTTCCAGGTTGCCAGGCTCCGCCTCCCGGGCTCCCCCGACGTCCACATCATCAAGCACGACCCGGCCGTCGTCGTCGCCGCCGCCCCGGGGGCCGCGTAGGGAAGGTGCCACGCCCGTGCAGCTGCCCAGGTGGCACCACCTGTCCTTCTCCGCGCAGCTGCCCACGACTCCTTCCTCCGGGGCCAGACGCACCTCCTGCGCAACATCGTCCGCCGTGGCACCCCTGCCCTCGGCGGCGGCGGCAAGCGCAAGGACGCGGGGGCAGCTGGCCTCACCGATGATGGCATGACCATGGTGGCCATGGAGGTGGTGAGGCTGAAGAAGGAGCAGAGCACCATCGACGACAGGGTGGCCGCCATGTGGCGCCGCGTGCAGGAGACCGAGCGGAAGCCCAAGCAGATGCTCGCTGTCGGTGTCAAAATCGGTGGATCTCGGGTAGGGGGTCCCGAACTGTGCGTCTAGGCGGATGGTAACAGGAGACAAGGGACACGGTGTTTTTACCCAGGTTCGGGCCCTCTCGATGGAGGTAAAACCCTACTCCTGCTTGATTGATATTGATGATATGGGTAGTACAAGAGTGGATCTACCACGAGATCAAGGAGGCTAAACCCTAGAAGCTAGCCTATGGTATGATTATTGTTGTGTCCTACGGACTAAAACCCTCTGGTTTATATAGACACCGGAGAGGGGCTAGGGTTACACAGAGTCGGTTACAATGGTAGGAGATCTACATATCCGTATCGCCAAGCTTGCCTTCCACACCAAGGAAAGTCCCATCCGTACACGGGACGAGGTCTTCAATCTTGTATCTTCATAGTCTTGGAGTCCGGCCGATGATGATAGTTCGGCTATCCGGACACCCCCTAGTCCAGGACTCCCTCAGTAGCCCCCGAACTAGGCTTCAATGATGACGAGTCCAGCGCGTATATTGTCTTCGGCGTTGCAAGGCGGGTTCTCCTCCAGATTCCATGTGCTTGCCGAATAGTGTCCGGCTTCCTCATAAATGTTGCGCTCCTTGGCTTCCACGCCCAATAATGGCCCTCTTCCATGTGTCGTATGAATGCGAAAAGCCAGGGTATTTTTACGTTTTACCCCCACTGCACGAATAAGATGCCTATAAGAGAGGCAAGGATGTAGATCCAAATCACACCATCCTCCTTCCGCGAGTACTCATCGGAGCGCCTCTGACAAAATCCACTCCATCATGGACAGTCGACGCGGCTCCTCCTCTTGCGCTTCCAGCCCTCAGCCAGTAGATTGGAGGAGATGTTCAGTCCCGCACAGCGAGCTGGTGACGCTCCAAGCGGAGGGATACCTTCCTCCGGCCTTCATGGTCCTGGTTCGAGCCGGACTGGCGACCTACAAAGGTGGAAAGCAGGCGGAGAACACCCCCAATCCCTCCAAAGGAGAGCGGGTGTGCTTCGTCCCTTATCTAATAAGGGGGCTTGGATTTCCCATACATCCGTTTCTCCGGGGGCTCCTGGAGTTCTACGGACTCCAGCTTCATCACGTTACACCTGCCTCCATCTTGCACATTGCGGGTTTTGTTGCTCTTTGCGAGCTGTTCTTGGGCATCGAGCCCCATTTTGGGTTGTGGAAGAGATTGTTTTGCCTCGTACCCCGTTCTCATGAGGGGTCGATATATCAAGTGGGCGGAGCCGAAATATGGCGCATCGCCGCGACCGGATATCTATCCGGAACCCCGAAGAAGGCATCCGAAGACTGGCCTTCAGAATGGTTTTATATGGAAGACGCTCCACTGCTGGACCCAGTTCGGATCGGCCTCCCGGAGTTCAGCAACGCTCCTCTGAAGAAACGCCTGAGTTGGCGCCCGCGGAGCCCTCAACGGGAAGATGATAGGAGCGTCCAATATCTGATGGGCCGGATAAGGTTGCTGGCCCATTCCGGATTGACCATGATTGGAGTCATGGCCACGTGCATTATGTGAGGGGTGCAGCCGCTCCAATATAGGGGCCACCCCATGTGGGATTTCAACGGGGAGAATGACGCCACCCGTCATGGCCGCAAGGGACCGGGATCGACCGCCGATCTGGTGAAGATCCTGTCCAGCTTGTACAAGGGGGAGAAGGAGGACTTCCTCCGCATGAGTCCATTAAATGGATTCTCCATGAATAACCCTCGGAGCTGGGTAAGCGGACGTCTATCTATCCGATCCGTGCTTTCAAAGTTAAGTGTCCTACTTTATGATTTCAACGCAGGAACTGTGCCGGGATGTGGAGGGCATACACAGTCCGACCCCACAACCCGAGGATCTGGGAAGATCCCTTGATCCGGCCTCCGGAGAGGATCCGGACATAGAGGTGGAGCTAATTGATGGGGTGTTCCACCAACTCATCATGGACAATGCGCTAGTCGCCATTACGGCTGACTACCCCGGTTTATCTCCGGCTTCCTAGGTAACTATGACCGGAGTCCTGACACCATTACTTCATCCCTGCTTATTTCTGACCACCGTATACCAACGGTGTCTCGCAGGAGGTGCCTTCAAGGAGGGAAGCCGAACCCGCGGCGGCTGACCGACAAGGGTCAGTTCGGCCCAGCAGGCGGAAGAGGGGTGCGGTGCGAATCGAAACGTCGCCGCAACGGTATAGCACGCCACCATTTTTAAGGGAAAGATTCCTGGGAGGTATATTAATGCTCATGACTTTTCCAGGATAAAGAGCGCTCGCCGGACTATGCCTGGAGAGGTTGCCAACCAAGCCTCCGCCAGCCAGGCTCCAACACCTGGTCCGGAGGGGGAGGCGAGCGCAAGGCGCGAGCCGGATGCTCCTCCAACGGAGTATGCCGACAGGCTGTCCGCCACCAGGTCTGAGGTGGAGAGCGCCATGAATCATAGGCGCCGCCGGACAGTTCTTCATGACGCGTGTTTCTCCCCAGAGGCGTTGAATGCCTTTAATGCGGGAGACGCGCACCTCCGTGCCACTCAAGATGGTTTAACCAGAGACACAGAGCAGTATGTGAAAGACATACGGGTAAGGAATTTTAATAGTTATATATGCCAGTAGCCCCCAAGACTTAAAGTAGTTAGAATAACTGATTTAAGGATCATTCGATATGCAGGATCTTACGCAGAATAATACCCAATTGTCTCAGGAGCTTCAAGAGTGCAAGGCCCAACTTGAGGCCGCACTAGCCGCCACAGGAGGAGACACAGAGACCCCCTCTGGTAACACATATTTCAAAAAGATAAGCGGTTTATGGCGTGCGGCGTGCGTGTAAGTCTGACAATAATATTGCAGAGGGCGCCGGACTAGATCCGGACAAGCAACATCTACTACGCCAGCTGAAGGCCGGCGAGAAGGTGCTTATGAGGGTGCAGCAGGAGAGGAACAAACTCCAAGATGCCAACACCCAGCTGGGCGAAGAACTAAAAGATGTTCGGGTCCAGCTGTCTGACTCCGTAAAGGAGAATCGGCGGCTTCGTCGCGGCATCTACAGTAAGTGCTTGAGCAAACTCTTTTCAAAAGAAGAGTTCGGCGAGGAAGTCGATTGACAGAAATGTGTCTGTAGGTGTGCTCACAGGTCGCCCTACAGAGGAAATGCCCGGTTCAACGGGTGACCAACTTCCCGAGCTGTTGCAACTGCACGAACGTGTTCGGCAGGCGATGAGTGGCGTCGCCTAGGCCTTATGACCGTCCATCTCCCTACCCGAGGGTATTGGAGGGCTTGCGGAGAAGCTTCAGGGAGCACGGTAGTGCTTCCGTCTGTGGAAGATATCGGCCTGCCGTCAAGGCGCCAGGGAGGCCTGGGCCATGGTGAAGACGCGGTACACGAAGGCGGATCCGAACCACATGGCCGAGGTCGGACCTATGGGGCCCGATGGGAAGGAGATCCCTGTGAGCTTAATGCACGGCCAAGTAGAGTTGGCCGCTAAGTATTCCCAACGGGATTGTAAATTAGACAGCATGTTAGATGGGATTGAAGAGGAGTATAATCAGTCAATTTGACGATGTATTTCAAAATGACATGTATAATGCCTTCTAGACAGATTGTAGATCGTTTGTCTTTGCCGACCTTTTCGCTTCAACCTCGGGACCCAATAGTCCGGAGTGTGTCCGAATACCCTCGCAGTTATGCAAAAACCGGGGCATGCATGGAGACCAGGTGTAGGGGTCATTAGTGCTTTATCAGACAAGTGCCCAACTAGTTATGTTATATTACATGGTTAGTAAGAAACATCTTCCAGGGAGAATAGTTCCGTTAGGGGTTCCTTTCCCTGGGAGGCATGCCCTAAAGTGCATGTCCGGATTGCGAAAAGAGCAGAAAAGCATCTGGGGCAGACAAATAGGTAGGTAAAAAATCATCTTTCAAGTCACCGACCGAATATTCCCTTAAGAACGCTAGCTTTCGGCTTCACCCAGTCTGAGGTACACATCCGGCTGACCCGGCAGTAACAATCGCAGAGGTGCTCCCTTTACCTCCTAGCCGAACAATCGGGAACGTAGGGGTAAGCACAAGAGCCAGGCAACCCAACTTGGCCAAAACTTAAGTCATATCGATGCATATAATGGTGAATAAAAGGTACATGCGGAAGTTTGACACATGTGTTGGGCATAAAGCCCGTATAAATAAGCTTCTGTTAAAGAAGCCCCCAGGTATAATGAGTGCGAGTAGCACGTCAAGTGTGTGCGCACAATGCGCAGATCAGCCCTCAAAGGCTCTATGAAAAGGGGAGGAGAAAAGAGAGAAACAAAAGACAACTGAAGTATAAAATGTGGACGGAGGAAGGAGACGAACTCTGAGTCCGGCGCTAGGCGTAGAATCTTCGGAGGCGGGCTGCGTTCCATGGGTTCGGCTCGAGTCGGTTGTCTGATGCGTTTCGCAGACAGTATGCTCCGCCGGTCAGGAATTGTTCGATGATGAAGGGACCTTTCCATTTGGGCTTGAGTTTGTCCTTTTTCTTGTCTGGCAGGCGTAGAACTAGTTCGCCAACATTGTAACTTTTGGCCCGTACTTCTCTACTTTGATATCTTCGAGCCTGCTGTTGATAGAATGCGGAACGAGCTTTCGCCGCGTCGCGCTCCTCTTCTAGGGCGTCCAAACTGTCTTGCCGATCCAACTCGGCCTCTCTTTCCTCGTACATGCGCACGCGAGGTGAGTCATGAATTATATCGCAGGGAAAAACTGCCTCTGCGCCGTATACCATAAAAATGGTGTGAATCTGGTAGTACGGTTTGGCGTGGTCCGCAGCCCCCAGAGTACAGAGTCGAGCTCCTCTACCCAGTGCGTGTTAGATTCCGTGAGGGACCGCACTAACCTGGGTTTGATGCCGCTCATGATTAGACCATTTGCTCGTTCGACTTGACCATTAGTTTGAGGGTGATAGACTGAAGCGTAGTCGAGCTTGATGCCCATATTTTTGCACCATAGTTTAACCTCGTCGGCCGTGAAGTTCGTGCCGTTATCCGTGATGATGCTATGGGGGACGCCATAACGGTGTAATACCCCGGATATGAAGTCTATCACAGGTCCGGATTCGGCAGTTTTAACTGGCTTGGCCTCTATCCATTTGGTGAATTTGTCCACCATGACCAATAGGTACTTTTGCTTGTGGGTTCCCCCTTTAAGGGGTCCAACCATGTCAAGCCCCCAGACCACGAACGGCCAGGTGATGGGTATAGTTTTGAGGGCGGTGGGTGGCATGTGGCTTTGATTAGCAAAAAGCTGGCACCCGACGCATCGTTGGACTAAGTCCTGAGCATCTGCCCGGGCCGTTGGCCAATAAAATCCTGTACGGAAGGCCTTGCCTACAAGGGCCCGGGCTGCAGCGTGGTGCCCACCGAGTCTGGCGTGAATTTCAGCCAGCAGATTTCGCCCTTCCTCTTCGGAGATGCACCTTTGAAGGACTCCGGTTGTGCTTTTCTTATAAAGCTCTCCCTCATGGACCTTGTAGGCTTTAGATCGTCGTACTATGCAGCGGGCCTCATTTTGGTCTTCGGGGAGTTCCTGCCTAATTAAGTAGGCTAGGAATGGTTCCGTCCACGGGGCAATGACTGCCATTATTTCGTGGGCTGAAGGTGTTATTTCATTGGCTGAGCCACCGGTTGTGTCAGAATATTCGGTGTTGGGCGGTGCGGTTGGTTCCGGATTGTTGTTTCCGAACTCCTCTTCCCATACTACAGATGGCTTAAAGAGCCGCTCCAGGAAGATGTTTGGAGGGACGGCGTCGCGCTTTGCGCCGATGCGTGCCAACACGTCGGCCGCCTGGTTATTATCCCGGGCTACATGGTGGAATTCGAGACCTTCGAACCGAGCTGACATTTTTAAGACGGCGTTACGGTAGGCTGCCATTTTCGGATCCTTGGCATCAAAGTCTCCATTTACTTGGGATATTGCGAGGTTTGAATCCCCGGGGACCTCTAGGGGTTGAATGCCCATGGAGATTGCCATCTGGAGACCGTGTAGAAGGGCCTCGTATTCGACTGCGTTGTTGGAGTCCGTGTACATTATTTGAAGTACGTATTGTACTGTATCTCCGGTTGGGGACGTCAAGACGATGCCAGCCCCCAAGCCGGCCAACATTTTAGAGCCATCAAAGTGCATGATCCAATTGGAGTATGCACCGTACTCTTTAGGGAGTTCGGCTTCAGTCCATTCAGCGATGAAGTCCGCCAAAACTTGTGACTTTATAGCTCACCGTGGTTTGTAGGTTATGTCGAATGGTAAGAGCTCGATGGCCCATTTTGCAATCCTGCCCGTCGCGTCGCGGTTGTTTATAATGTCATTGAGAGGTACTTCGTAGGCCACTGTTATCGAACACTCTTGAAAGTAGTGTCGCAGCTTCCGAGATGCCATGAACACCGCGTACGCTATCTTTTGATAATGTGGGTACCGGGACTTGCATGGAGTTAAGACAGTGGATACGTAGTACACTAGTTTCTGAAGAGGGAATTTGTGCCCTTCTGTTTCTCGTTCGACGACGAGCACCGCGCTTACAACTTGATGTGTTGCCGCGATATATAACAATATTGGTTCGCCCAAGTTGGGCGCGGCCAGGACCGTATTTGTTGCCAATATGGCCTTTATTTCTTCGAGTTCGGCCGTGGCAGCATCCGTCCATTCGAAGTGTTCGGTGCCCCTGAGGAGGCGATAGAGGGGCAATGCATTTTCTCCCAAACGGGAGATGAAGCGGCTTAGGGCCACCACGCATCCAGTCAATTTTTGTATTTGTTTGAGGTCTTTTGGGATATCCAACTGTGACAGAGCTCGGATCTTGGCTGGGTTTGCTTCAATTCCTCTACCGGATACAATGAAGCCCAAGAGCTTTCTGGCTGGTACGCCGAAAACGCATTTTTCCGGGTTGAGCTTAATGTCATATGCTCGGAGGTTGTCAAATGTGAGCCTCAAATCGTCTACTAGAGTTTTGACATGTTTGGTCTTGACGACCACATCGTCTACGTATGCCTCCACTGTTTTGTCGATCTGGGTAGCCAGACATGTCTGAATCATGCGCTGATATGTTGCGCCGGCGTTTTTGAGTCCGAAAGGCATTGTGTTGAAGCAGAATGGTCTGTATGGAGTAATGAATGCCGTTGCGGCTTGGTCTGTCTATGCCATCTTGATTTGATGGTAGCCGGAGTATGCGTCGAGGAAGCACAATGAATCGTGCCCTGCGGTAGCATCGATGATTTGGTCGATGCGAAGAAGGGGGAAAGGATCCTTTGGACAAGCCTTGTTAAGGTCTTTGAAATCGACACACAGGCGCCAGGATTTGTCCTTTTTTGGTACGATTACCAGGTTTGCTAGCCAGTCCGGATGTTTGATGTCTTTGATGAATCCGGCTTCTAATAGTTTGGCTAGCTCCTCTCCCATTGCCTGTCTTTTGGGTTCAGAAAATCGCCGAAGAGCCTGTTTGACTGGCTTGAATCCTTTTAGGATGTTTAGGTTGTGTTCTGCCAACCTGCATGGGATTCCTGGCATATCTGAAGGGTGCCAGACAAAGATGTCCCAATTTTCCCGAAGGAATTCTCGTAGTGTGGCGTCTACATCAGGGTTTAGTTGTGCCCCAATGGAGGCCGTCTTTGTGGGGTCCGTTGGATGGACTTGGAATTTGACTATTTCGTCCACTGGTTTAAAAGAGGTGGACTTGGATCTCTTATCGAGTATCACATTGTCCCTGTTCACCATGGAGCGCAGCGCAGTGAGTTCCTCTGCCACTAGGGCTTCGGATAGTGCCTCTAGGGCTAGTGCGGCTGTCTTATTTTCAGCGCGGAGTGCTATGTCCGGATCACTGACAAGAGTGATGATTCCATTGGGTCCGGGCATCTTGAGCTTCATGTACCCATAATGGGGTATAGCTTGAAAAATTGTGAATGCCTCTCGCCCTAATAAAGCGTGATATCCGCTGCTGAACGGGGCCACTTGGAACGTGACCTCCTCGGACCTGTAGTTGTCCGGCGAGCCGAACACCACATCTAGTGTAATTTTTCCTGTGTAGCGTGCTTCCCGACTAGGGATTATTCCTCTAAAGGTTGTGCTGCTTCGCTCAATGCGGCTCCAGTCTATTTCCATTTTTCGAAGGGTTTCCTCTTAGATGAGGTTTAATCCGCTGCCGCCATCCATGAGTACCTTGGTAAGACGAAAGCCGTCCACTATTGGACTGAGCACCAATGCGGCTGGTGCTCGGGCTGTTCGGAATTTAGGTTCGCCGCTGGCGTTGAAGGTGATAGCCGTGTCGCTCCATGGATTTGTTGTTGCCACTTGGTATACTTCGGCGAGGCTGCGGATTGTTCGTTTCCGCATATTATTTGATGCGAAAGTCTTGAAGACTGTTAATACCGTACTGGTACTGTTGGGCTGGTTCTCCGGGGCTAGAAGCACTTCGCCACTTTTGGCCACCTGCCGTAGTATCCAACATGCTCGAAGGCTATGTGTTGGAGTGGCGCCCTCTGTACTATGGATTTTACAGGGTCCGCTGAGCCATCCCTCCAGTACGGTTCCGTGCCTTTTATGGGGTTTTTGCTTTTTGGTTTTTGTCGCGGGTGCCTGAGCATGATGCACCCTTTTGTTTCGGACTAGGGTTGTGTTCGGAGCCGGATTGTCCCAAAACTTAGTTTCATTTTTCCAGGTACTCTCCATCGCACAGTACTTTCGTACTATGGACGCCAGGTCGGCGAAGCGTGTAATTTTGCGTCGACTTATGGCGTTCGTGATTCCCTTGTGCGTGCAATTGTTGCAGAAAATTGAAATTGCGCTTTCCTCACGGCAGTCCTTTATCCTGTCCATAACCAGGAGGAATCTGGCCCAGTAATGATGTACTGTCTCCGTGGGCTCTTGCCGGATTTGAGATAGATCGCTTATGTTTGGGTGGGCGGGTGGAATTAAGTCCGGAACCCTGCCCAACTTGAGGCTCAAGGGCCGAAAAGTTTCCGAATTTGGAAGCTTGGATTGCTGGATGTCGTCCAACAAATCTGGTCCACTGTCTGACTTTAGGTTCAGTACTTGATTGACGTCCGTCCCTCCGCGGGAATCCGGCATGGAGGGATCAGGAGTCTGGACATAACTGGTCTTTAATATAGAAGAAGAGTCGCCGCATTGTTCCTCTACCACCGCAACATGGTGGGTAACCTGGGGAGAGTTAATCTCTCTCAGATCGGTTTTAAGCCCAATCGGATCGTAGTCTGTAGCGACTCCCAGGGCGGCGATGCGATCCAAGAGCTCATTTACGGAAGAGAGCTCCATCGGATCTAGCTGCTCGGTGAATTCCGAGTTGACGTGAACATCGCTTTTGATGACCCAAGAGGTCATCGTCGAAGCGGCGGCCGAACAGGCGGTCATAAGAAAACCACCTAGCCGGATAGTTTGGCCGGCGGCCAAAGCTCCTTTGGCAATGGTACCGTCTTTAAAGACAGGACGAGGCATCCTTCCTGATTGTGATGGCACAGAGGAACTCTCAATGAAAGCACCAATGTCGGTGTCAAAACCGGCGGATCTCGGGTAGGGGGTCCCGAACTGTGCGTCTAGGCGGATGGTAACAGGAGACAAGGGACACGATGTTTTTACCCAGGTTCGGGCCCTCTCGATGGAGGTAAAACCCTACTCCTGCTTGATTGATATTGATGATATGGGTAGTACAAGAGTGGATCTACCACGAGATCAAGGAGGCTAAACCCTAGAAGCTAGCCTATGGTATGATTGTTGTTGTGTCCTACGGACTAAAACCCTCCGGTTTATGTAGACACCGGAGAGGGGCTAGGGTTACACAGAGTCGGTTACAATGGTAGGAGATCTACATATCCGTATCGCCAAGCTTGCCTTCCACGCCAAGGAAAGTCCCATCCGGACACGGGACGAAGTCTTCAATCTTGTATCTTCATAGTCTTGGAGTCCGGCCGATGATGATAGTTCGGCTATCCGGACACCCCCTAGTCCAGGACTCCCTCACTCGCGTTCCTCCTCACCATCGTCGGCGACCGCGACACGCTGCAGTACCTGGTCGGCAACAGCGGCAATGCGGCGACCGGGGGCGACCAGGAGCCGGTGGAGGGCGGCGAGAAGAGGGCGAGGCTGCTGCTTGACAGCGACTTCGGCAACGTGTCCGCTTTTGGGCCGGACGCCGTCGACTTCGCGGGGTTCTACACCGACGATGCGTTCGCCAATGCGCCGGTGCCGGTGGAGGCGACCGCCGGGTCAGGCGGTGGTGGCGCCGGCTGCACGTTTGCTTTTGGAGTGGACAGTGGGTACTGAGTAGTGACGCCCGACAGAAATTGCGCCGCCCGCGTGTGCTAACTGCTTGGTTTATGGCCGAATTATTGGCATTGCGTGAGTCTGCCATTTTGACCGCTACAGAGTGGTTCGACATTGAAGTATCAACATTTATCAACAATTATCCTAGGGTTAAAAGAAGCGATTAAATAACATGTTTATTTTTATTATCGGGCAGTGCCATAAAACCACTATGGGAAGTACCACTGATTCATTATGAGCAGTACTGTTTATATAACTTGAGCAATACAAAACATTTTTATTACGTGGTGGTACTATTGAATCACTCTGGGCAATGCAATTTATGTATTGTAAGTGGTACAAAACTTTTTATTACCAGGCAGTACGAAACTTATATTTCACAAAAGTACAAAATACATGTCAAGGGGAGTTTAGTTCTGTGGAAATAATTTCCGGGCAGTACAATTTATTCATTTTGAGCAGTACAATTATTATTATTATTATTATCGGGCAGTACGAAACTCATATTCCACGGAATTACAAGGTACGTGTGAAGGGAATTTGAGTTCTCTAAAAAAATTATGGGCAGTACAATTTAATCATTCTGAGCAGTACAAAAACTTCTTTATTGTCGGGCAGTACGAAACCCGTATTCCACAGAAGTACAATATTATGTTTCCTTGGAACAGGATAAATCTCAGTATTTTGAATATTGTTCAAAACCCGTGAAGAATTTGAAAAATGTTAAAACACAAAAAAGTTGCTAAATTTCAATACTTTTTCAACGTAAAATGTACTTCTCTTCATCGTGGCATTCTGTGGTATTCTTTTTACTCTGATGGGCGACGAGGAGATTGAATGAAATTTTGACCTCCTGAGTGGAGAATTACGGGAAGTACAAAGGTAGCAGTAATGGGAAGTACATACAATATTTAGGTAGAAGTACAGAGCAGTACAACATGCGAGCAAGGAAGTACCTGCTGAGAATTATTCCTGCTAGGGAGGCAGCACCATAGTTACACTGAGAGAAGTACCGAGTAGTTTGAATTAGCAGTACAGGGAGTCCTTTATGCTAATTTGGTACTCACCTTTTGCAGCTGCTACTTGGAGTTGTGGAATTAGCAAGCTTAGGGAAGTGCAAAAAGGTTCTTTGTAGTGAAGAGTAGCAGTACAGAATATCTTGAAGCAGTAGTGCAGATAAAAATGCAAAACTAGCCTTAATAAAAATTGTGTAATTGAGAAGTACAAACCCTATAAGATCAAGAAGTACGAAACTGATATTCCCAAGAAGTACAAGATACATGTCAAAGGAAACTGACTTATGTAAAATAATTTAGGAGCAATACAATTTAATCATTTTGAGTAATACAAAAAAATTATTGCAGAGCAGTACGAAACTCGTATTCCACAGAAGTACAAGGCAAAATTGTGTTCTTTTAATATAAATCCGAGCAGTACAACTTATTCATTTTGAGGAGTACAATTATTATTATTATTATCGGGCAGTAAGAAACTCATATTCCACAGAAGTACAAAGGTACATGTGGAGGGAATTTGAGTTCTCTGGAAAAAAATTATGGGCAGTACAATTTAATCACTTTGAGAAGTACAGAAACTTCTTTATTGTCGGGCAGTAAAAAAACGTTTGTAAATTTCAGTACTTTCCAACGGTATATCATTTGCGCTATTCCGAGAAGTGGTCAAAAAATTAATATATAATTAATGTTTTGTCTATTTTGAATGAATCTCGGTATTTTCAAAACTGCTCAAAAATTATGTAAAATTTGAAAAACGTTAATACACGAAAAAGATGTGAATTTCAGTACCTTTCCAATGCCATATCATTTGCATCATTTTGATATCCAAAAATGGTCCATGATCATCTTTTAATAAAACATATTTTTAGTATTTTCAAAACTGTTCCAACACTGTGCAAAATTTGAAAAAACTTAAAACATGAAAATGTTTGTTAATTTCAGTGGATTTTCAACGGTATATCATTTTCTACATTCCGATAAGTGGTTAAAAGAATTTCATTTGAAACACTTTTCATTCAGCTTGTGATGATTTCTGTTTTTTGAAAATTCATAATAAAAAAATAAAAAAAAGTGAAGCAAGTTACAATATATAAGCGTTGAGTATTTTCTGTAGCTTTCCAACGGTATATCATTCGTGCAATTCCGATTAACGGTTTAGAATCTATTAGTGAATTACTACGCAAGTACAGAAGAGCACTACCGACTTTACGAAAAAGAAGTACGGTTGTGTTATGCAGAAGCAGTACCAGATCTTTATTCCGGGCAGTACGAGATAATGCAGTCATGACGCCAAATGAAAAACTTCAAGAAACTGTGGTGGTGGCGTTACTCACTGTATAGGAAATATTAGACCCAGACATGACGCACAATTATCGTGGCGCTCTAAAGTCAAATTCCGCATTAATGTATTCACACTCAGAGGGTAAGTCTTCCAGAATTGAAGATATATGTTACTTCATGTGTTGCACATGTAAGTCATCAATATGCATAAGCGTTAGGATGTGTGTCCATTCACAAGACATTCGAAGATTCTAAGATATTTAGCTCACACCACAACTTGCAAAACCTTTTCTCATCCAAGGGCTTCGTGAATATATCTGCCAATTGCTCTTCAGTGTTGACGTGAAAGATATCAATGTCTTCCTTCATGACATGATCTCTGAGAAAGTGATGACGGATCTGAATGTGCTTTGTCTTCGAGTGCTGAATTGGATTGTTGGCAATCTTGAGAGTTTGCTTGAGAGTGGCACATTGTCGCAGTAGAGTGGCACATGTTTCAAGTTGATGCCATAATCCTTGATAGTTTGCTTCATCCAGAGAATCTGAGCGCAGCAAGATCTAGCAGCAATGTATTCAGATTCAGCAGTGAAGAGTGATACACAATTCTGCTTCTTTGAAGACCAACAGACAAGAGATCGTCCAAGAAAGTGACATGTGCCTGATGTGGACTTGCGATCAACCTTGTCACCAACATAATCAGCATCTGAGAATCCAACTAGATCGAATGTTGAGCCCTTTGGATACCATAATCCTAGTGTTGGGGTGTGAACCAAATATCAAAGAATTCGCTTCACCGTGAGGTGATGCGATTCCTTTGGTGCCGCTTGGAATTGGGCACACATGCAAACGCTAAGCATTATATCTGGCCTAGATGCACATAAGTACAATAAAGAACCAATCGTGGAGCAGTATACCTTTTGATCGAACTCTTTACCATTGTTGTCGGGGCCCAAATGGCCTTTGGTTGGCATTGGCGTCGTGTACCCTTTGTAGTCTTGCATTCCAAACTTCTTCAGGCAGTCCTTGAGGTATTTTTCTTGTGATATGAAGATGTCATTTCTCTGTTGACGGATTTGAAGACCAAGAAATAATTTCAGCTCTCCCATCATGGACATCTGATATTGCTCTTGCATCATATGCCCAAACTCATCAATGTATCTCTTATCAGTGTAGCCGAAGATAATGTCATCCACATAGATTTGGCATACAAATAGTTCACCATCATATGTCTTCGTGAAGAGAGTGGGATATAGAGAACCAGGTTTGAAGCCTTTGCTCTTCAGGAAGTCTTTGAGTGTGCCATACCAAGCGCGAGGTGCTTGTTTGAGGCCATACAGTGCCTTGTTGAGCATGTATACCATATTAGGGTGCTTTGGATCTTCGAAACCAAGTGGTTGAGTAACATACAATTCTTCTTCAATTTTTCCATTGAGGAAGGCACTCTTCACATCCATTTGGTACAGAAGAATGTTGTTGTGGTTAGCATAGACTAGCAGTATACGAATAGCTTCAAGCCTAGCCACAGGAGCAAAGGTTTCATCAAAGTCAATTCCTTCCACTTGAGTGTAACCTTGGGCAACGAGACGAGCTTTGTTTCTGACAACTTGACCATGCTCATCTTGATTGTTGCGATAGATCCATTTGGTGCCAATAATATTGTGCTTCCGAGGATCAGGGCGTTTGACTAGCTCCCATGCATTATTCAGCTCAAACTATTGAAGCTCTTCTTGCATAGCTTGAATCCATTCAGGTTCCAGGAAGGCTTCATCAACTTTCTTGGGTTCAATATAGAGACAAATGCAAAGTGACCACAAAATTTTGCTAGTTGCAAAGCTCTTGAACGAGTAAGGGAACCAGGTGCATTGATACTATCGATGATCTTCTCAATTTGGACTTCATTTGCAACCCGAGGATGAACTGGACGAAGATTTTGCTCTTGCTGATTGTTGTCTTCATCTTCGGCATTGGCTTCAGGATGAGCATTGTCGTCATGTTGATTAGGTGCAGAAATGATGATTTCCTCTTCAGCCTGTTCCTCGGTGGGTATGATTTCTCTAGTACCCATTAGCCTGATAGATTCACTTGGTGTGGCTTCATCTAGCACATTTGGCAGGTGCTCTCTTTGCGAGCCGTTAGTCTCATCGAACCGCACATCTACAGTTTCAACCACTTTATAGTGAAAGAGGTTGAAGACTCTGTAGGTGTGCGAGTCCTTCCCGTCGCCAAGCATAAAACCTTCATGTGCTTTTGGTGCAAATTTTGAAGTGTGATGCGGATCCTTGTTCCAGCACCTAGCACCAAAGACTTTGAAATAACTGATGTTCGGTTTCTTACCAGTCAGAAGTTCATAGGATGTCATCCTGAAGGACTTATGAAGATAAACTCTGTTGATGATGTAGCATGCAGTATCAATGGCTTCAGGACAAAATTTCCTTGGAGTCTTGTATTCATCAAGCATCATGTGTGCCATCTCAATGACGGTTCTATTCTTGCGCTCCACGATGTCATTCTGCTGAGGTGTGTATGGAGCAGAGAACTCATGTGTGATGCCCAATGTATCAAGATAAGTGTCGAGGCTGGTGTTCTTGAACTATGTGCCATTGTCACTCCTGATGTGCTTGATCTTGATGCCATAGTTGGTCATGGCACGATTTGCGAAGCATCTGAAGACATCCTGCACTTCAGTCTTATAGAGAATTATCTACACCCAGGTGTATTGTCAGGACCCCGACTCAAAGGCACACCGATCTAGCATGTAACACCTCATATCACTTTGCGGCCTCACGCACGGTATTCCCACGGGTGTCACCTTACCAGGCTCGGGACCATTTGCGCCTTTTGGCACACGTATATGATAGTGTCGCTAGCATCCATATGACAAGGGGGCTGACATGGCTAGTCGTGAACCCAAAGTGGCACTAACTTACAGGGACAGGCATACATGACCCAGCAACGAACGTGTCGGTCATCAGCGAGTGAATCCGGGCTGCAGCAACTGGGCTAGCAGGACTCCGGTAAGCCGGGCTGTAGCAGGCTAACAGGACTCCGGTAGCCACCGCATGGCATTTCCCCAAAGGGACAGACACAAGAACGAAGAAGGACACATGCCGGCTAGCCTAAGTGTTCCAGAGCAGTAGCAAGCTACCATGGCTCAGTGGAAGCACTAGGAGACATTTCCCGGTAAGAGAGGCTACCAAGGATAAACAACTAGGTTGTCAGATCCCACACATACCAAGCATTTCAATAACATACACGCAATATGCTCGATATGTGCAAATACAACATGGCATCACAACATGACTCTACAACTCAAGTATTTTATTCAATAGGCTCCGAGGAGCGAGATATTACAAACATGGGTCTCATGACCCAACATTCAGAGCATACAAGTCAAAGCACATGCGGAAGCTTAACATGTCTGAGTACAGACATCTACAAATGAAAAAGGCTGAGAAGCCTGACTATCTACCAGATCCTATTGAGGGCACAAGACCGTAGCTGAGGTAACAAGCTAAACGTCGAAATCCACGTGAAACTACTAGTGAGATGGAAGTCTCTCTGCAGAAACATAAAATAGGCAAACGTGAGTAAAAATGTACCCAGCAAGACTTACATCAGACCTAACTACATATGCATCATTATCAACAAAGGGGATGGTGGGGTTTAACTGCAGCAAGCCAGCTTTGACTCAGTGGCTATCCTGTACTACGACTTCAAGTAACTCTTTTGAGGTGGCGCACATGAGTCCACATATTCACCATATCAATACACCACTATGGATCCGCTCCCGTCTCCCTACGAGAATGCCATCCATAGCACTCACGCTTATCTTGCGCATTTTAGAGTATCCACTTTCACTTGTCTATGAACTGTATAGGGAACCCAGAAGTCCTTTACCACGGACGCGGCTATTCGAATAGATCATATTAACCCTACAGGGGTGTACTTCTTCACACACGCTCTCGCCACTTACCGCCATGTACACCTCGTGTATCTCGGCAACCTTCAAGCGGAAGCCTGGCGAGGGAGTCGGCCACGACCTGACTAACCACACAAGTCTCTCGTCCAGGTTTATTAGCTATTCGGGTTCCATCCGCAAGGAGATCCGGCCGGGGTGTCGCTCACGGCCCCAAATGATGTCTGCAGGGTTCCCAAGCCCACCATCCGGGTGCCACTTGGTACACCGGGCCACTGTGCCTAGTCTGTCCCAAGCCCACCTGTACCGGGTGCCACTTGGTAGACTATTAACACTACCTACAAACACCAGAAACTAGTTGCAACTCCTGGACAGAGATCGAGTTGATTAATAAGTCGAGAGAGCTTGGAGCGCTCGGAGCCCAATGTGTAGTACTAACTGTTCATGGATCACAAACACAGAACTCAGTTCCTGAGGACGGTTTCAATGAGACAACCCACCATGTACTCCTACATGGCCTCTCACCGCTACCTTTACCAAATCGTGTTCACACACTTAGCTCACACACAGTAGGACATGTTTCACAACATTCCAATTCATCCCAGATGAATCAGACCTGACTCAACTCTAAGCAATAGCAGGCATGACAAACAAGCATGAATGAGTAGGCACATCAGGGCTCAAACAACTCCTACTCATGCTAGTGGGTTTCATCTATTTACTATGGCAATGACAGGTCATGCAGAGGATAAGGTGTTCAACTACCGCAGCAAGTAACAGATGAATCGTTGTTGTCCTAATGCAGTAAAAGAGAGCAGGAGCGAGAGAGTGGTATTGTATCGGAATGAACAAGGGGGTTTTGCTTGCCTGGCACTTCTGAAGATAGTATAGTTCTTCATTGTGTCATTGATCACATCGTCAAAACGCGTCTATCGAGGGGGGGGCAATTAACGGCAACTGAGAAAGAAACACAATCAATGCAATGCACAATATGATGCATGCTTATGACATGGCAATATGAGTGTGTTGGCCTAGTGCAACTACAACCAGATGGACTTGGGTCATTTTGAACCAAAGGTTCAATCCCAAACTCAAATTATGAATTTAAATAGTGCCTTATCATGTTTTGATATAAACAGCAGGTTTAAGTTGCATTAACATGCATGAAACGAGTGCTGATGGATAGATTGGATTTTTCTGATCATTTGTCATATATAACTTATTTCATTCTGAGATATGGTTGATTTTATATGATTTTTAGAAGTTTTGGGCATTTTTCGAAAATAATAAATCATTTAAGATTTATTTAAATTCCAGAAAGGAATTATTGCGTTAGCATGACCTCACAGTGACGTCAGTAGGTCAACAGGTTGGTCCAGGTCAAACCTGACCGATGGGGCCCACTGGTCAGTGACTCAGTTAACTAACTGAGATAGTTAGTGCTAAACTAGCCCTAACTAAAACTGTCAGTAGTGCGGGGGCCCCGTGTCAGTGGATCATCTAATTAACTAGTTAATTAACACTAATTAAACCTAACACTGATTAAACAAGGGCCTGGGCCCACATGTCAGTGAGAGAGAGGGGTCAAACTGTGGTCAACCCCGGGTCAAACTCACCGGAGTTGACCCGCGGCTCGTCGCCGGCGAGGCCAGGGACGGCGGAGGCGCTCAGGTTTTGCCCACGGTCGACCAAATCGACTGTGGTTTGGTCCTACGCGTAGCTGGGGCTCGCATGCATCTGGTAGGGTAAGCGGGAGGGGCTGGGGGTGGAGCGAGCTCGCCGGAGTCGAGCTCGTGGCGGCGGCCGGAGTTCGGACGGGGTTGGGTTCGACGCTACGGTGCACGTGAGGAGGAGCTGGTGGTGGCTACGGGCTCCTTGTGTTGCGCTGAGCACAACGGTGAGCTTGGCTTTGAGCCACTGTGGCTCTAGCCACGAGGGTGCCATGGCCGGCAGCGGGGAGCTTTCGGGTGCGGTGGAAACGGCGGCTACGGAGGCCAAACGAGCACGGGAGCTAGGGGGAGATGAAGAGGAGCTCACAGCGGGGTCGGAGAGGGGGTCAGCGAGCTCGGGGAGGCCCTATGGATGACGAATCGGCGGCGATGATCTCCGGTGCCCGACGGTGAAGACGACGATGCTGGCGACGTTCCAGGGCTTCCGGGCTTGCCTCTGTTGGCTTAAAGCTCCAGGGCGATGTGGCGGAGCCGATGGCCACAGCGGGGAGGCAAGGCAGTGGCGCTAGAGACGGCAGCGGCGAGTGGTGGTGACGGCGGCGCTCGGGTCGGGCGAGAGGGCGAGGGAGAGGACGAACAGAGGGAGGGAGCGAACGTGAAGGCTCTGGGGTCCGCGTGGCGCACCTAGCGACGTCCAGGAGCAAGCGACAAGCATGAGGTGGCCGGCGCGTGCGCGCGCTCGTCGGGCACACGCCCTCCTGCCTACTGGCAGGAGGTTGAAGACGGTGGCGGCTGCAGTGGGCTGGGCCGCATAGTGCTGGACCAGCACAGGAGCTGGGCCGGCTCTGGTGGGCTCGCTCTGGTGGGCTGCGCAGGTAAGCACTTCTCTCTCTCTCTCTCTCCTTTGTTTCTGTTTTCTGTTTTGTTTCTCTGTTTTGGTTTAGTAATAATGCTAAACCATTTCATAAAATCCTGGAAATAATTATGGGTGCTTTTTGAATTATTCCAGTGACCCTTAACAATTTCCAACATTTTTGGAGCATCTAAAATATATATAGCATTTAAATAGCCCCAATTCAAATATGTTTGGATTAATTCAAAGTCCAAATATGTCTTGCAAAAATGTGAACCATTTTTGGTAGATGCTTCCACCTTGATCCAGAAATGATGAACATTTTTAAAGGGCATTTTGAAATCATTGAAAAAATATTTTGGTTGAACCTATTTGAATTCCTTTAGATGCTAGGGTTTGAACATCCCCATTTCAAATTTCCATGAAAGTTAAACATGATGCAAGCAAGATGTAAACACTAGGCAGCACCAGAAGCTAGGGATGTGACAACTCGCCCCCACTAAACAAGAATCTCGTCCCGAGATTCAAGTGTAGGGTAGGATGAAGGGGGAATGCAACCTAACATAATCTTCACGATCCAGGTGGCACTTCATAAGAACGTTGAATCGATCACCATCTTTGACTCGATGTCTTTCTCTGAGAACTCCAACTAACATGACAAGAACAGGAAAGGAAAACTCTAGAAGAATCGATCTTCTTGAAGACCGAACAACTCAGGATCAACTCATGGGATGAGACATTGACACATCTCTTGAGCTGAGACACGAAGCATACATCTGAAGAAATGGAGCGAGACAGATGACGAGGGCTCGCTAGGTAGAACACAATTCCAGACTTAAGAATGTGGTGATCGGTTTTCAACGTTGCGAGGAGTTGAATTGACATGATACCATAACAAGACATCTTAGAGGAGGTGACTCGTGGAATCATCCCTTAAGTGGCAAAAAGAATTACCTTTGATTTAAAGATCATTGAAACTCTTTATACCAGCTTAAGGCAAATCACAATCGATCATTTGGAGGAGTTCGGTAGAATGACATACTCGGACTAGTACAGACAATGTGGATTAACTTGTTGAAGACAACACAATGGGTGATTTTGCTTATCACTGGAAATGGATGGGACCCATGGTAGAATGGCACATTGGCGGTGCAAGCTGGGAACAACAAGTAAATGCTGGGAATGATTCTGGTAACTGGAAAATAACTCAAGAGACGAGAGTAATTCCACTGTTGAAAAGTTATAACATAACCGAGGAAAACTGGGAGCAATCCCAGTTAGAGCCGGTGATAAAGCCTAGTGCGTGTGCGTGCTCTCACGAACTTGAGCATTTCCAAATTCATCAAGGTTTTACCAACATCCGTATCAAGGATCCTGGCAACACAACATACCACCATGATGACTAGTGATGGACGATGCAGATGCAAAGGAAGATAACACCTTCTCAGATTTCACCTTAGCAAGGCCAAGGAAACAAAATCTGGATGATCGACCGAGAGACATTTAGCACTCCGCTTCTAATGTTCTCCTTGATGTTCTACATACCACAGTCATATTTAAAGCATTAACATGGCCATCAAGTATAGGTCAGACTTCGGGAGCTCAAGAATCCATAAGGAACAACTAGGAAGTAAATCCTGCGAAATCCTTATGGGGAGGTGGCCAACTTCTTCAATCAAGATACTACAACCATAGGTCTTCCGGCTGGGTGTATTGGCCACGACATCCACTTTACCGGGTTACAGAGAGACCGATACTATAGTTCTTGGGAAACGTTCCAACCATCATAACTGCCTGAGATTCAGATCTGGTTGGTGTCAGGATATTCCAGACTCATTAAGTCTAGACAGAAAAATGAAAGTTTGCAACACAAATTGACGAGACGATGTTGCGAGATTCTCGGGCAATGAACTGTGATAGCAAGCTCCAAAACATGAGCTGGTTCTGCTACACACATACGAACATGTTGTCTCAGATAAGCATGACCACATAGTAGTATTATAATAAAACACTACCGAGTTCAGGCGGGGAACCATGAACGAGGGATATTGAAGTCCTTGCATAAGTCCGGATTAGCTCTTATGAAGGAATTCCTTTTCCTGGAACAAATCAGTTAGTGGATTGGTGTGCTAGGGAATTCATATGGAATGAAGATGATTAGTCTAACAGACCACGGAATACTTCGCACGTGCATAACTGACTTGGGATGATTCCAGAGGAGGTAAAAACATGCTTTCTCGAATTCATAGCGACAACTTGCATCAAATGCACATGAACTGGAGAAAGTCACTTCTTTCATCCAAGCATATGCTTCATGAACGGGACATGAAGATAATGCTTATAAAGTTTCCAACGCTAGCTTTAATGTTCAACACGAGTCATGGAGAGGATAAGAATGTTGCCGATGGGCTCAACAACAATTTATCAAAATTCCAATGGAGATGGAATTCCACAACTATGTGAACAAGGTGATAGCACTGGTCAGACCCAAAAGATATAATGGTGTATGCTCGAGGAAACAACCACGAGTAAGACAACATTACGAATATCGTTGGTTCTGACTTGATTTGAGGATAGCCCACACTCAAATCAAGGTTTGGGCAAGACGATAGGTTCAACAACTGATCACGAGGACCAATCGATGAAGAAATCATCTTTCTACAACAAACACACAAACACAAAATATCCCTTTGGAGATGAACTAAGTCGGGCAAGCTTTTATCTTCCAACTCTCCAAGTTGTTGTTTAGCTTGACCAACTAGCTCAGGGTATCCAACATAGATTCTTGGAGAAGGGGTGGTTACAAAAAAAACAACTTGATCACGAGCTCAACATAGCAGTCAGGTGACAACCTAGTAACACTTACAAGAAGATATTCGGAAAATCACGAACCACCGATATGTTACTAAGCTCGAGAACAATCTTGCTTTTCAGGGCAAGACGATGTGATCAAGAGAGTGATGGATTGACACAATCCTATACCATTAATCGAGGAGTGCACCAGGGAAAATGGACTAGGTCACATGATAAATCTTAGGATGATGATTCAATAACCGGCATAATAAGAATAAGATTATTGTCCATTAACTACCGAGCAACGGGATTGCTAGGAGTGTTGATTTCACACATCACAGTTCACTTGTCGATATTCCGGCTTCAACAACACGGGGCTAAGAAATGAATAATGATGGTGAGAAGTATCACTGTATCTAGAATTCATAAGATGGTGTGCAATTCTTACGATACTCCTGTTATGAAAGAGGGTGATACTCCAAGGTAGAACAGAACAAAAGCTGGATTGGCATTTTGATCTGCGAAGTACAACTACTTGATCCAATCCTAGAATGGATGAGATACTGGGATTTTCCTGGTCATTCCAGAATAGAATGGCTTGACGGACCACAGGAGTAATAGGCATCGACGAACGAATGCACGCATACTCTTGACTATCAATAGATAGACGAGGGTCGTAAGACAACTAAAATGGGACAACTCAAAAGAACATATGATTTTCTGAGTTGTGGATGCATGGATTAGCATGTCGAACCAAGTTCAACAGGTTTCTTTCGGATAACCCATGCAGAAAGGTAGAGCTGGCAGAGTATCAACATAGAATCGAGAACTCATCAAGAGCACTCTGGTTGTGATCTTTCGGTTCAATGAGGAACTTCTGCCATAAATAGTTCATGGTATTGGAAGAAGGAAATACCATGGACCTCAAAGACTATCGCAAAAGGTTACCAATATCCTAAAGGAACTAGCAAACGCTATCAACATGAAGTAAGTAGGGTGAAGCTCGGGTTCATAACCCAGGAGTCGAATACCTACTAACTAAATGGCATCACGGGATGCTTTCGAGAATAATGGCCAGAATCATCACGCTGGGAACGCAAAACATGGTTCGATTACTAGGTGGCACTCTAAGACACCTAGGGTCATAACAATAACTCCCACATATATTTCAAGGCAACAGAGTACCTCAACTCACCGATTAATGTGGTTAATATGGCCAAAGGAACATCGGAACGGTAAGAAGGGAATTGCAAATGCATCAGACTGTTTAGAAACCTGGGATGACTCGGACAGCATAACGGTTGTAAATGCTCGAAAAAGGTTTGAGACAACCTACAAAATGGTGGCATAACCACTCGATCATCATAATATCAAGGTTCTAAGATCAACTATGAATACACGGAGACGGTAGGAACTAAACAGAGGCTTAAGTCCATCAAACCTATAAGTCTATGGATTAGTAACACATGATCCTAATAGAAAGAAGAGAAAGCCTAGTTTCTTAATCCCGCAGGAAGGATAAGACGACTCGGATCAGAAGGCATGAGGTAAAGGAGTAAAAAGAGCCTTACGTTCCATCCCACGATCAATTCCCTTATATAACTAAAGAATTTCTAGACTCAACTTTGACCAGTTTGGCTTGGTAATCCTACAGGCAGTCAAGCTCTGATACCAAAGATGTTAGGACCCCGACTCAAAGGCACACCGATCTAGCATATAACACCTCATATCACTTTGCAGCCTCACGCACGGTATTCCCACGGGTGTCGCCTTACCAGGCCCGGGACCGTTTGCGCCTTTTGGCACACGTATATGATAGTGTCACTAGCATCCATATGACAAGGAGCCCGGGCTGACATGGCTAGTCGTGAACCCAAAGTGGCACTAACTTACAAGAACAGGCATACATGACCCAGCAACGAACGTGTCAGTCATCAGCGAGTGAATCTGGGCTGCAGCAACTGGGCTAGCAGGACTCTGGTAAGCCGGGCTGTAACAGGCTAACAGGACTCCGGTAGACACCGCGTGGCATTTCCCCGAAGGGACAGACACAGGAATGAAGAAGAACACATGCCGGCCAGCCTAAGTGTTCCGGAGCAGTAGCAAGCTACCATGGCTCAGTGGAAGCACTAGGAGACATTTCCCGGTAAGAGAGGCTACCAAGGATAAACAACTAGGTTGTCAGATCCCACACATACCAAGCATTTCAATAACATACACGCAATATGCTCGATATGTGCAAATACAACATGGCATCACAACATGACTCTACAACTCAAGTATTTTATTTAATAGGCTCCGAGGAGCGAGATATTACAAACATGGGTCTCACGACCCAACATTCAGAGCATACAAGTCAAAGCACATGCGGAAGCTTAACATGTCTGAGTACAGACATCTACAAATGAAAAAGGCTGAGAAGCTTGACTATCTACCAGATCCTACCGAGGGCACAAGATCGTACCTGAGGTAACAAGCTAAACGTCGAAATCCACACGAAACTACAAGTGAGACGGAAGTCTCTCTGCAAAAACATAAAATAGGCAAACGTGAGTACAAATGTACCTAGCAAGACTTACATCAGATCTAACTACATATGCATCATTATCTACAAAGGGGATGGTGGGGTTTAACTGCAGCAAGCCAGCTTTGACTCAGTGGCTATCCTGTACTACGACTGCAAGTAACTCTTTTGAGGTGGCGCACATGAGTCCACATATTCACCATATCAATACACCACTATGGATCCGCTCCCGCCTCCCTACGAGAACGCCATCCATAGCACTCACGCTTATCTTGCGCATTTTAGAGTATCCACTTTCACTTGTCTATGAACAGTATAGGCAACCCAGAAGTCCTTTACCGCGGACGAGGTTATTCGAATAGATCATATTAACCCTGCAGGGGTGTACTTCTTCACACACGCTCTCGCCACTTAGCGCCATGTACACCTCGTGTATCTTGGCAACCTTCAAGCGGAAGCCTGGCGAGGGAGTCGGCCACGACCTGACTAACCACACAAGTCTCTCGTCCAGGTTTATCGCCTATTCGGGTTCCATCCGCAAGGAGATCCGGCCGGGGTGTCGCTCACGGCCCCAAACGATGTGTGCAGGGTTCCCAAGACCACCATTCGGGTGCCACTTGGTACACCGGGCCACTGTGCCTAGTCTGTCCCAAGCCCACCTGTACCGGGTGCCACTTGGTAGACTACTAACACTATCTACAAACACCAAAAACAAGTTGCAACTCCTGGACAGAGATCGAGTTCATTAATAAGTCGAGGGAGCTTGGAGCGCCCGGAGCCCAATGTGTGGTAGTAACTGTTCATGGATCACAAACACAGAACTCAGTTCCTGAGGACGGTTTCAATGAGACAACCCACCATGTACTCCTACATGGCCTCTCACCACTACCTTTACCAAATCGTGTTCACACACTTAGCTCACACACAGTAGGCCAAGTTTCACAACATTCCAATTCATCCCCGATGAATCAGATCTGACTCAACTCCAAGCAATAGCAGGCATGACAAACAAGCATGAATGAGTAGGCACATCAGGGCTCAAACAACTCCTACTCATGCTAGTGGGTTTCATCTATTTACTATGGCAATGACAGGTCATGCAAAGGATAAGGTGTTCAACTACCGCAACAAGTAACAGATGAATCGTTGTTGTCCTAATGCAGTAAAAGAGAGCAGGAGCGAGAGAGTGGTATTTTATCGGAATGAACAAGGGGGTTTTGCTTGCCTGGCACTTCTGAAGATAGTATAGTTCTTCATTGTGTCATTGATCACATCGTCGGAACACGTCTATCGAGGGGGGGGCAATTACCAGCAACTGAGAAAGAAACACAATCAATGCAATGCACAATATGATACATGCTTATGACATGGCAATATGAGTGTGTTGTCCTAGTGCAACTACAACCAGATGGACTTGGGTCATTTTGAACCAAAGGTTCAATCCCAAACTCAAATTATGAATTTAAATAGTGCCTTATCATGTTTTGATATAAACAGCAGGTTTAAGTTGTGTTAACATGCATGAAACTAGTGCTGATGGATAGATTGGATTTTTCTGATCATTTTTCATATATAACTTATTTCATTCTGAGCTACGGTTGATTTTATATGATTTTTAGAAGTTTTGGGCATTTTCCGAAAATAATAAATCATTTAAGATTTATTTAAAGTCCAGAAAGGAATTATTGCATCAGCATGACCTCACAGTGATGTCAGTAGGTCAACGTGTTGGTCCAGGTCAAACCTGACCGATGGGGCCCACTGGTCAGTGACCTAGTTAACTAATTGAGATAATTAGTGCTAAACTAGCCCTAACTAAAACTGTCAGCAGTGCGGGGCCCCCGTGTCAGTGGATCATCTAATTAACTAGTTAATTAACACTAATTAAACCTAACACTAATTAAACAGGGGCCTAGGCCCACACGTCAGTGAGAGAGAGGGGTCAAACTATGGTCAACCCTGGGTCAAACTCATCGGAGTTGACCCGCGGCTCGTCGCCTTCGAGGCCAGGGACGGCGGAGGCGCTCCGGTTTTGCCCATGGTCGACCAAATCGACCGTGGTTTGGTCCTACACGTAGCTGGGGCTCTTGTGCATCTGGTAGGGTAAGCGGGAGGGGCTGGGGTGGAGCGAGCTCGCCAGAGTCGAGCTCGTGGCGGCAGTCGGAGTTCGGACGGGGTTGGGTTCGGCGCTACGGTGCACGTGAGGAGGAGCTGGTGGTGGCTACGGGCTCCTGGTAGTGCGCTGAGCACAACAGTGAGCTTGGCTTTGAGCCACTGTGGCTCTAGCCACAACGGTGCCATGGCCGGCGGCGGGGAGCTTTCGCGTGTGGTGGAAACGGCGGCTACGGAGGCCAAACGAGCACGGGAGCTAGGGGAGAGTAAGAGGAGATCACATCGGGGTCGGAGAAGGGGTCAGCGAGCTCGGGGAGGCCCTGTGGACGATGAATTGGCGGCGACGATCTCCGGTGCCCGACGGTGAAGACGACGATGCTAGCGACGTTCCAGGGCTTCCGGGCTTGCCTCCGTTGGCTTGGAGCTCCAGGGCGATGTGGCGGAGCCGATGGCCATAGCGGGGAGGCGAGGCAGTGGCGCTGGAGACGACAGCGGCGAGCGGCGGCGACGGGGGCGCTCGGGTCGGGCGAGAGGGCGAGGGAGAGGACGAACAGAGGGGGGAGCGGACGTGAAGGCTCTGGGGTCTGCGTGGCGCACCTAGCAACGTCCAGGAGCAAGCGGCAAGCATGAGGTGGCTGGCGCGTGCGCGCGCGCGTCGGGCACACGCCCTCCTGCCTACTGGCAGGAGGTTGAAGACGGTGGCGGCTGCGGTGGGCTGGGCCGCACAATGCTGGACCAGCACAGGAGCTAGGCCAGCTCTGGTGGGCTCACTCTGGTGGGCTGCACAGGTAAGCACTTCTCCCTCTCTCCCATTTGTTTCTGTTTTCTATTGTGTTTCTCTTTTTTGGTTTAGTAATAATGCTAAACCATTTCATAAATCCTGGAAATAATTATGGGTGCTTTCTGAATTATTCCAGTGACCCTTAACAATTTCCAACATTTTTGGAGCATCTAAAATATATATAGCATTTAAATAGCCCCAATTCAAATACGTTTGGATTAATTCAAAGTCCAAATATGTCTGGCAAAAATGTGAACCATTTTTGGTAGATGCTTCCACCTTGATCCAGAAATGATGAACATTTTTAAAGGGAATTTTGAAATCATTGAAAAAATATTTTGGTTGAACCTATTTGAATTCCTTTTGATGCTAGAGTTTGAACATCCCCATTTCAAATTTCCATGAAAGTTAAACATGATGCAAGCAAGATGCAAACACTAGGCAGCACCAGAAGCTAGGGATGTGACGTGCACCAGAAGCCATAAAGATGTGCAGAGGTAGTAAGGGTAGAGTAGTGAGTAGGCCCAAATAAGTCCATGTGAAGCAGCTCGAAGGGACGTGACGTAGTCATGATTGTCTTCGAGGGATGCTTGGCCCTAGTCATGTTCCCGGCTTCACAGGCACCACACAGATGATCTTTCTTGAACTTGACACCCTCGATGCCAATGATGTGCTTCTTCTTCACGAGAGTGTGTAAGTTCCCCATGCCCGCATGTCCTAGCCTTCGATGCCAAAGCCAGCAATCTGAACCTTTTGCTAGAAGACATACGGCAGGCTATGGTCCTGCAGAGAAATCTACCATATGCATATCACCTCTTCGATAACCTTCGAAGACTAGTGATTTGTCAGTTTCCATAAGAACAAGACAACAATACTTTCCAAAAATCACAATCATGTTCAGATCACAAAGCATTGAGAGAGACATTAAGTTGTATCCAAGGGATTTAACAAGCACCACTTTGTCCATGTGTTGATCCTTTGAGATAGCAACTCTACCTAGGCCCAATACCTTGCTTTTACCAGTGTCAGCGAATGTGATGTGGCTTTTAGTAGATGGATGTACGGTTGAATCCATGAGAAGACTTCGATCACCAGTCATGTGATTAGTGCATCCACTGTCCATGATCCACTCAGTGGCTTTCGGAGTCGTACCCTATAGTGCAGTTAGCGGGAAGGCTTCACCAAGAGTATTGTGAAGCAGAAACATATAATGAAAAAGCATATTATCAAAGTTAAGATTCTGGTTTGGTAAGATAGGATGCTCGTCAAGAAACCCTAGGACAAAATAAATGGTAAGACCATTCTGGCACTTTATCTTGAATCCCACAAGATGTTTTAGGTCCCCAACATTGGCATGTGAAGTCTTTGATTTCCGACTGGAGACCTTTCCCTGCAAGAGAAGTTAATTCTTATTAACCACCCACAACTTCAGGGGTGGGTTAGAAGCAATAAGTCTAAGTGCAGCATCTAAGAATTTGGCTTTGGAGCCCTAGCAAATAGTTTTGCAGGAGGTGAATAATACTCATAAGAATATGCAGAAAAGTTCTTAGTTTTTTGAACATAGCGGTTAGAAGAAACACACTCATATTCATGAGTCTGATGATGGTTTCCCTGCAAAACATTGGTGTTAGGGTGACCTTGTGAGGTCCTCTGTCTGTATGAAGTGTTCTAGGGTGAAACCCTAGAGGGGATCTTTTCACACTTGGAGGAGGGAAAGAGGAAGAACACTCAAGAACACAAGGCACAAATCACTCAAACAAACCCAAATATCACATCCACTAGAGTAGCATGCATGAGATCCACAAGATTGCATGAACAATTCAAGGAAAATAGCACTAGGTAAGTTGTTCCCACTAGGTGAGGACTTGATGTTGATCTTCTCCAAGAGGAGGCCTTGAAAATCCAAAGGATTCTTCCCTAGGTGGGGGCTTGATATCCAAGAGGAGGGGATACAAGGAGCAAAGCTCTCTCTTTGTGTTCTAAATACTTTGCTAACATCTGCAAAGAGCTAGGTGGGGGGAACTTATAGTTCTTAGATGAAATAATTGATGAGGGGGGATACAAGGGCAAAGCCCCAAGGAGGCACGCAGGCCCTCGGAGGGGTCCGGGCACCCGGGGTGCCCAAGGAGTTTGTCCCTCCCCTTGGTTGCTCGTCCGGGCACCCGGGGTCCTTCCGTCCGAGCACCTTGAGTGTCCAGAGACTCCTTTCCTTCGTTCTTCTTGTCATCTCCTTCCTTCTCTTGCTCCATGGGTGCTCGAACCTTCACCTTCTCACGATCATCTCCTTGGTATCCTAGATGCATAACAAGTCTTTATGAGATAGAACCCAATTCTCATGCGAATCCGGCCAAAACTTAAAGAGCAGAGAGTCAACCTCGTTCTCGATGGCGCGTGCACGTTCTCTTGTCATTGGTCCTCTCGGTGCTTGCGGTGGTGATGGAGTGTCGGTGCGGGTAGTCGAGGGATGCTCCGCATCATGAATCCTTTGGGCCATATGACGCCTTTGGTCTAGGGTTTGTCTTCTTCCCAGGTAGTGTCATGACGACATTCAGGAAGCTTCTCAAGACAACTTTTGGGCACCCGGATCTTCTTCAAGGGTGCCCCATTCCTGCAGTTAGTACCAATAAAACTGGCAAACACTTCACCATTCTGATTCTTAAATAGTTTATAATTGGCGTAATAGGATTCATCAATGATAATGGGTTAGCACAAGTGAAGCCAGATAAGATGGATGGATCCACTGAAGGATCCTTAGCAGCAACCCATGTGGTTTTGGGGTACTGCTCGGGCTTCGAGTAAGAACCATCAACATTGATTTTCCTTTCGAAACCAATACCCTCTTTCCCAGGATTTCGGTTCAGAATCTGTTTCTTGAGGATATCGCATAGTGTCTGATGCCCTTTGAGGATTTTGTACATGCCTATTTCAAGCAATGTCTTCCACCTAGCATTCTCATCAGCAATAGTAGTGGCATCCTCAATGGAGGGGTTAGTTAACACATCAACAGCTGAAGATATTGCAATATTAGGGGCAGTAGAACATTCAGCAACAGAGACATCACTATCACGCTCAAGACATTTTAAACATGGCACAAAGTCTTCTTGAGCGGAAGTGATCTATTGAGCGAGTAGTGAATCGTTCTCTTTTTGAAGATCTTCATGAGACGCTCTTAGTTTCTCAAGATCTTGCTTCCTTTGAATATAATCGTAGGAAAGCTTCTCATGAGTGGCTAAGAGTGTTTCATGACGACTTTCAAGTTCCTCGTACTTAACACGAGATTTTTTATGTCTTCGATTAAGGACTGAGTTTGATTCATTTCCTCGTCCAACAGGTCATCGCTTTTGTCTAGCAACTTTTGAATATGTTCCATAGCAGTTTGTTGTTCAGTTGCAATTTTAGCAAGTGTCTTATAGCTAGGTTTGGATTCACATCTAGAGTCATCTTCACTGGAGGTTTGAAAGTAAGCATCACATGAGTTTACCTTGGCACCTCATGCCATGAAGCAGTAGGTTGGAGTAGAGTCATCCTCATCATCGGCTTCAGCTTCGGCGGCATGACCATTGTCTTCAGTGTTCAAGATGGACTTGGCGACGAATGCCGAAGCTAGACCAGGCTTGCCACGCCTGAATCAGACTCCACCTCCGCCTCCTCAAAAGCAGACTCCTCCTCTGAATCCATCTCCTTGCCAATAAGTGCACGGGCCTTGCCGGATGATCTCTTCTTGTGAGACGAAGACTTTGAAGATTTCTTCTTCTTCTTGTCATCAGAATCTTAGATTCCTTGTATCATTGAGGACACTCAGATATGTAGTGGCCTAGCTTCTTGCATTTGTGGCATGTTCTCTTCTTATAGTCACGAGAGGAAGCCTCATCATTTCTTGAGCTGGATCTTGAAGACTTTCCGAAGCGATTCTTCTTAGAGAACTTTTGGAACTTTCTCACAAGCATTGCTAGCTCTTTGCCAATGTCTTCAGGATCACAAGAACTGCAGTCAGATTCTTCTTCAGATGAGGAAACAGCCTTTGCCTTCAAATCACGGGATCGACCATAATTGGGGCCATAGATATCTCTCTTCTCAGATAGCTGGAACTCATGTGTGTTGAGCCTCTCAAGTATATTAGACGAATCGAGTTCTCTGAAGTTAGGACGTTCTTGTATCATCAGGGCCAAGGTGTCAAATGAGCTATCAAGTGATCTCAGAAGCTTCTTCACGATTTCATGCTTGGTGATCTCAGTGCCACCAAGAGCGTGAAGCTCATTTGTGATATCAGTGAGGCGGTCGAACGTGAGCTAGACATTTTCATTGTCATTCCTCTTAAAGCAGTTGAAGAGATTGCGAAGATCATCAATCCTTGAGTCTCTCTCAGTTGAGCACCTTCGTTGACCTTGGATAGCCAGTCCCAGACTAGCTTCGCAGTTTCCACTGCACTCACACGGCCATACTGCCCTTATGTCAGATGGCCACAGATGATGTTCTTGGCGGTTGAGTCCAGTTGCGCAAACCTCTTGACATCAGCAGCGGTGACACCTTCACCGACCTTGGGAACGCCTGTCTTGACAACATACTAGAGGTCAATGTCAATGGCTTCAAAGATGCATGCGCATCTTATTCTTCCAGTAGGGGTAATCAATGCCATCGAAGACTGGGCATGCAGTGGAGACCTTGATTATCCCTGGAGTCGACATAGCTAAAACTCCAAGTGCTTAAACCAAATCACACAGAACAAGGGAGCACCTTGCTCTAATACTAATTGAAAGTGCTAGTTTTCGACTAGAGGGGGGTGAATAGGCGATTTTTATGTAAGTCTTCAAAACACGAGGTCTTTGAAGACAAACTGTTAATATGAACCTATATGATATGCACCGGAAGATGAACTACACTAGACAAGCAATAGTCAAGTGAGCAATATAGTGAAAGCACGAAGACTAATGGCAGCTAGGTAGTATGGATCGCAACAGAAGATAATATGAAGCCAAATAGGTAATAGTCTTCACATAGTGAAGTCAAACAGATCAGGTAAGCAAGCAATGACTTCACAAAGACAAACTAAAATGTAAGGAAGGTAGGGGATAGAACCAGTGGCTTGGTGAAGACAAGGATTTGGTAGACCAGTTCCAGTTGCTGTGACAACTGTACGTCTGGTTAGGGAGGTTGAGATTTAACTCGGAAGACTGTGTCTTCACCTTATTCCCCTTGAGCTAAGGACACCCTGTCCTCGCCCAATCACTCTGGTAAGTCTTCAAGGTAGACTTACAAACCTTCACGGACTCTGTTCACTGGCGATCCACAATGACTCTTAGATCCTCAAAACGTGACGCCTAACCGGCTGGAGGATGCACAGTCCTAAAGTGTAACAAGTCTTTAGGTCACGGGAACAGAAAGACTTCAGTGATGCCTAACACTCTTTGGCTCTAGTTGTTTTGGGCTTTGTCCTCGCAAGGATCTCTCTCTCAAAGGCTTCGGAGGTGGGTTGCTCTCAAACGACAAAAACCGTTCACTAACTCTGAGTAGCCACCAATTTATGGTGTAGGGGGTGGGCTATTTATAGCCAGGAGGCAATCCGACATGATATGTCTGAAATGACCCTGGTTCACTAAGGAACTGACACGTGTCCAATGGTCGGATTTCAAACACACGCGGTAGCTTGGCTTGGGCTACAAGCAAAGCTAACTCATCCAACTCTGGATAAGGTTTGCTCTCATTGTCTTCGCTCGAAGACATAGGATTTTGGTTGAGCATCACTTCAGTCATCTGACTTTGTTCACTTGGACCCCACTTAACAGTGCGGTGGTTCCTATGACTCAAGAAAGAAGAAAAGGAAACTACGAAAGAAGTTATGTCTTCGCACTCCATAGTCTTCAAGTGAATGTCTTCATCATCATTATCTTCAACGTGAATGTCTTCACGAACCACCATTGTCTTCAATGTCTTCATACGTTTTGGGGGGTCATCTCTGGTAGGTAAACTGAATCAATGAGGGACTACTACCTGTGTTATCCTGCAATTCTCACAAACACATTAGTCCCTCAGCCATGCTTGTCGTCAATACTCCAAAACCAACTAGGGGTGGCACTAGATGCACTTACACCTTCCAAGATTGAACCATGCCTTTGGCTTCGTCCAATTCTGCTTTCCTTTCAGTTCTTGCATGTTTCGTAACGGTCTATCACATAGTGCCTCCTGATCGACTATAGCCTTAGTATTATCCTTGGACTTCCCCTCTATGCCGAACAATGCACCAAAAAGGGCCTCGGTGATATGCTTTTCTGTGTGCATCACGTTGATGTTGTGTGAGCAAAGGAGGTCTTTGAAGTAAGGCAGATCCCACAAGCATGTCTTGTGAGTCCAGGCGTGTTCCGAATTATACCCCTTGAAATACCCTGGGCGCTCTAGATCTGGCTCAAGAGCGTTTAATTGATCTAGGGCCTATTGGCCTGTCAACGCAGGTGGTGCAGAGTTTTTGACAACTCTACCTTTGATGAAGTTCTTCTTGTCTTTCCTGAACTTGTGGCGAGAATCCAGGAACTGTCTATGCAAGACGAAGCAAGAAAACTTGCGACCCACCTACAACCAACGAAACTGAAGAGCCGCCTTGCATGTGGAGCACGGGAACCTTCCATGCACACACCAGCCAACGAACAGCGCATACGTAGGCAAGTCATGCATTGAGTACATGTACCAGACATGCATTATGACTTTTTGTTTGCTAGCGGCATCATATGTCTTGAACCCATCATGCTAAGCTTCTTGCAATTCATCCCTGAAAGGTTGCATGTACGCATTCATATTCTTCCCCGCATAGTTGGGCCCTGGAATTATCAATGTCAGGAAAATGTTCTTTCTTTGCATAATCTATCCGGGGGAGATTGAGTGGAATGACAAATACGGGCCAACAACTGTATTGGGTTGCCGCCAGATCAAACACATTGAACCCATCCGTGTTGATGGCGACTCGAGGATGCCTTGGATCTGCCCTTTTTTGCTCATGTTGTAAGTGCATCTAGTGCCACCCCTAGTTGGTTTTGGAGTATTGACGACAAGCCTAGTTGAGGGACTAATGTGTTTGTGAGAATTGCAGGATAACATATGTAGTAGTCCCTCCTTGATTCGGTTTACCTACCAAAGATGACCCCTAAAAGTGTGTGAAGACATTGAAGACAATGGTGGTCTGTGAAGATATTCACATTGAAGACTATGACACGAGAAGACATTGAGTGAAGACTATGGAGCACGAAGACTTAGTTGTTTTGTTGTTTCCTTTTCTTCTTTGTTGAGTCATAGGAACCACCGCACTGTTAAGTGGGGTCCAAGTGAACAAAGTCAGAGTGACTGAAGTGATGCTCAACCAAATCCTATGTCTTCGAGCAAAGACAATGAGAGCAAATATTATCCTGTAACGGATAAGTCAGCTTTACTTGTAGCCCAAGTCAAGCTATCGCGTGTGTTTGAAATCTGACCGTTGCGACACGTGTTAGTTCCTTAGTGACCCAGGGTCATTTCGGACATATCCGGTCGGGTTGCCCGGTGGCTATAAATAGCCCACCCCCTACACCATAAATTGGTGGCTGCTCAGAGTTAATACACGGCTTTTGTCGTTTGAGAGCAACCCACCGCCGAAGCTTTCGAGAGAGAATCCTTGCGAGGACAAAGCCCAAACCACCCAGAGCCCAAAGAGTGTTTGGCATCACTAAAGTCTTTCTGTCCGCGTGATCTGAAGACTTGTTACACTTGAGGACTGTGAATCCTCCAGCCGGTTAGGCGTCGCATTCTGAGCATCCACTACAAGAAATATGTCAACTTGTGACCACCACTATTGGTCACTGAAAGGTCACAAATTTCTATTTGCGACCTTTTTGTGACCAAAAACAGAAGGTCAAAAGCTGGCCGTCATAAACTAACTATAGCGACCTTTCTTCTGGAATGGTCGAAGACGTTTACGACCAAAATACGTCTATTGTTTCGTTTTGGTCACTAGCAACCTCCCCAGGCCACGTAGGCATCCAGCGTGGCAAGCTGATGTGGCACAAGATTCAGCCCGGTCCAATTCGGTTTTCTACATGGGCCTAGCCCAACAATTCGGCCTTTTTACTGTATATTTTCTCTATTAATTTTCTCTAGCTACATGGGCCTGGCCCAACAATTTGGCCTTTTTATTTCTAGATGCGGCCTTTTACAGCGTATGATCTTTTACTTTTTGCTATTTTATTTTCCACTGTTTTACATTTGTCCCGAATATCATAATATCATACACTAGTCCCACACGTCAGAAATTTCAAATGTGCTCAAATTATTTTGATAAGTGGGTCGCATGAGTCATGTTTCCATTGCACACATTTTCAAATCACAGACATAATTACTATTTCATATGAAACAGAAATTGTAATTCTGAAACATACATGAAATTCACAAACAGAGAGAAGATACATTAAATCACATACATAATTACTATTTCATTCACAAACAAAGAGAAGATACATTAAATTCCCAGATAACGCAGCTATTATTACAGAACTTGCTATTAAGAATGTCTTGGAGCTTCTTTGAACATCTTTGGTCCTGAATTTACTCAAAATATCTGCCAACAAGAAAACAGAAAACAACAGGTGAGCTATTTAGTAGTAAGATCAAGTCTGGAAAGAAACATGCATGAAAATTAAGAAGAGCTAGAGTATGGATGCCCAAACAGTTTTCGTGCACGTCATGCCAAGTTAGGCAACACGTAGAATGCATATGGGCCATAAAAATGATCAAATGAGGAAGGGATGAAGCCAAACAATGGTTCCTCCTTGCAATGATCACATTTAGATAACAACGACCTACTACAGTTCATGTTACAACAACATTAGTTCATGTGAGAAACACACAGGGTCCAAAGTACAAACCAAAAACAATCTGACTTGGAATATGGTGTCCACCTTATAGTACTACATCATCATCAGGATTAAAACAACACATTTATAGTCAGAGTGTTGGATGAGACAAATATCAATTGAAAAAAAGACAAGGTAGCATCAAATCAGGTTATAGTTTGTGGGAATCAATGCACACAGCATGAACGACAAGGTAGCATCAAATCAGATGATGATTGCATACATACAAATCATGTGCTGGCAGAAAAAAATCCAAGCAGGAGCTCATCTTCCCTCTCTGTTTGGTAACTAACAACCTAAATAAAATAAAATAAAAACATGACTTGTTCATACAGATCCCTCTAAAATTCCTTGGGACAAGTGCATCACATATTCATCAACTTAGCAGCAGAAGTCATGAGCACGGGAAGAGGGGGAGGGAGATGGAGGAGCTACCTGCCGTGGTCACAATGGAAGCAGAGGAGCAGACCCCTCCTGCCCCTCCCCCATGAGCAGGACAGGGCTGCCGGCTGGGCACGCCCCTACTCCTCCGCCTCCTTGATCAGGAGACCCCCTTCCCCTACTGCTGCTTGGCGCGCCGCATCACTAGTCACCTCCTCATGCAAGAAGTACACAATAAATAGACAGACAGTCAGTGAGGTACATTTTCACAGCAACATAAGCTTAAAATTAACACAAATACACACATCAAATGAAGTCACTAAGATACTTAAGTCCACCACATGGTGTATAATTATGTGGTATATAATTGCAACACATGAACCAAATGAGGAATAACATCATCACCAAGAGTTTCTGATGATAAGCATAGCTCCATAGTGACTAAAGCATGCAGAACACAATATTCAAAGCAGAAGCAAGAAGGTAGTATGAGCTACCTAGTGGCAAAGTATAGAACCTGAATCATATAGTACACATGAATCAAGAAAACAGGAACTAACAATGAGAACTGCATACTAATGCACCAGATGATCAACATCAAGTGTGGTATATTCACATAAGTTTGCTTATTTGTTTTTGCTTGGAAACTAAGACTGAGTTACCGGGTAGCTAGTGGAGTGACATGTTTGTAATGGCAGTTTGGTACTAATTGCCCCTCAACCCATACTGCTTGCTGTTATACATACACAAGAGACAACAAGCTGTTCAAGTGTTCACTCTAGGAATGCTTTCTAAATAATTGTACAAACGAAGGCTACTTATCACCGACGAACTATAAGGTTTACAGTGCACTAGAGGAAAATTGGTGATTATCATTTTGTAATTAGATTGTAATAACCATCGAGTTTCCAGTAACAATCAAAGATGAAAGCTTGGAAACTCTTCTCTAACTACTGGATTAACAGAGCTTGCAAGCATTCCGTCGAACAGAAGACTGAAGCAAGAAAGTGACCAATCAAGCAGAAATGCATCATTATTCTGAATCCCATATCATCAGTTTGCACAAGTTGTAGCACCATGCAGCAATTTCCACTCCAATCCAGGAAGAGCACTACTACTTGCAGATAACCAGAGTTCAACAAAGATACACGTAACATCAGTTTGCCAAACATGGCAGTGTTCGTTTCAGAAAGATACAGTACAAATGGCCAAACATAGATGCGTTCAGTTTCAGAAGAATCTGAAAGCCAGATCTCATCTGGAAGCCAAACTTGCATTGTTACAAACACATGGCAGAGATTAGTACAAGCACTTACTAATCAGGTCGGACTGAAGAAATCACTAGCAGCGGAAATGCATCATTCTAAATCTTCTCAGTTTGCAAAACAAGATTCAGCAAGCAATCAACCATTATCAACAAGCAGTAGCACTACTTCTTGCAGACGCAACAAGCAGTAGCATTAGTAAGATCATGTAGTACCACAACTGCAACATTTTCTAGATAGATAATCAGTTTGCAAAAGCAACGCGTTCAGTTCTTACATCCAACCAGCCAACAAAGCGTTGGCAATCACTCAGCACATGCACTACGGCTACCACTACTTTCAGATAGAGACAAGCAGAGTCAACAGCGACCATATATGCAAATCAACCAGAATTTTACCTGCCCCTGGTGGCGCCGGAGATGGATGCTTCTGCTGCTGGCCTTCACCGCCCCTGACGCTGCTGCTCATGGACGGAAACCGTATCGCGTCAGGGAAGAGGATGGAAAGGAATGCAATGGAAGAAGAAATCGAAAAGGAGAGGAGATGAGAGGGGGCTGACCGTCGGGGTTCTCCATGGCGTCGGCGTCGGGGCAGCCTTCCCGTCCATGCCATGGCGGCCCGGAGCGCGAGCGACGATGACGTGCTGGATGGATCTGGTAGCGAGAGGAGACAAGGTGAGGAAGAGAGGATCTGATTGGGATAGGAGACGAGGTGAGGAAGAGAGGGGACCAACCTTAGTGGTCGGAGACACGCCGACGACACGGTGGACCAAACCCTATCCACGGGAGACGGTCGCGTGTGGCCGTTGGAGCACGCGAGCACCGGATCTGGGCGGAGCGCGAGGCCGCCGCCGTGCCTCCCCCGCCGCGGGGCCGGGTGCGGGTCACCTCCCACGAAAGGAAACAGAGCGGAGCCGGCGCGGACATGGATGGGACTCGGACGCGCTCGCGGTCGGTGGTGGCGACCATGTCCACGACGGCCAGTGAAGGGGTGGGTGGCGGCGAGGGGAGGGATCTGGATTGGGAGCGACGATTCTGGCCGGAGGCGAGGGAGGAGTGGAGGGGGGAAGCGGAGGGTGCAGACGAGGGGAGAGGTGGGCAGCGGAAGGAAGGGGAGGACGGCGAATGGAGGGAGCAGGTGGTCGTCCATGAAGGTGGCGGTGGCGGTCCAATGGAGGGAAAGGGGAGAGGGGTTAGGGTTTGGGCTGCGGGGAGAGGAGTGGTGTGCGGGGGAGAGGAGGAGAGGGGGGAGGAGTGGTGTGCCCTCGAGGGGGGAGGAGTGGGTGAGTGGTGGCATTTTGCCAATGACAGGTGGGCCCGCGAGGAATTAGGCCCACATGTCAGTGTCCTCAACGACATGTGGTGTAGGTGAGTGGAGCTGCTTTCGGGTGGGTGTGGGTGGGGAGAGGGTGAGGGGTGTGGGCCATTGGATCTGGCAGGATCTGACGGTCTCTAATGCTTGATCCGCGTGACATGCCCATTGACCAATCAGAATGAAGTGCAGGCTTTGATGATGTTATGACCAACTAAAATGGTCGTAATCAATTTTCCATTTTCGGAGTGCCTGAAATGAGTTTTTTTGTGAAGGATCTACCATATATTTGTTGCAAAATTGGACCTAATCAATTTTATAAAATGCTAGGACATATTTAATGCACAATTGACAAAATGGTTGTGTGTCAAAAGCTTTGATCCACCTCTGGTGAAAAAGACAAATTCCCGCCGATTCAGCTGGAAGCGGGTCAAATTTGAACTGTAGATGCCTTATAGTTTGCTTTTTATTTTTTCCAAAAATCATTTCTAGTTACATAAGTATCTATTTAATTAGAGAAATACCAAAAAAAATCCAAGATTCAACCACTAGCTAGGAACGGTCAAGCCCGCCGTTTTGATCGCATTTTGAAACAGGCATAAAAAATTCAAAAAAATTCAAAAAATGGAAAACCCTTCGCATTGTGTCATTATATGTGACCAAGTTTCCAGGGAAAATAATAAACTTGTAATATGGTAATTATTTTAAAAAAGTGTTCTCAGAAATGAGCTATCATGCGTGAAGATTCATGGCTTTCTAGCCAAATGATCAATCTTATGGCCACGTTCATGGCATAGTTTGTTCAAATAATCTCATATTGTGCACAAGGGTGCATATTTGTAATGGTAAACAATGTTGCCTAAGGAAGTTTTCATTTTCTTTGGACGAAAAAACCATTTTTCATTTTCCGAGTGCCCAAAAGGAGGTTTTTTTGTGAAGGACCTCCCAAATAATTGTTGCAAAATTGGACCAAATCAATTTTCTAAAAAACTAGGGCATATATAATGCACAATTGACCAAATGGTTGGGTGAAAAAAGTTTTGATCCACCTCTGGTGAAAAAGACAAATTGCCGTCGATTCAGCTGGAAACGGGTCAAATTTGAACTGTAGCTGCCTCATAGTTTGCTCTTAATTTTTTTCCAAAAATCATTTCTAGGTACATAAGTATCTATTTAATCAGAGAAACACCAAAAAAATTCCAAGATTCAACCACTAGCTAGGAACGGCCAAGCCCGCCGTTTTGACCGCATTTTGAAACGGGCATAAAAAATTCAAAAAAAAATCAAAAAATTGGAAAACATTCGCATTGTGTCATTATATGTGACCAAGTTTCCAGGAAAAATAATAAACTTGTAATGCGGTAATTATTTTAAAAAAGTGTTCTCAGAAATGAGCTATCATGCGTGAAGATTCATGTATTTCAACCCAAACGATCAATCTTATGGCCACATTCATGGCATAGTTTGTTGAAATGATCTCATATTGTGCACAATGGTGCATCTTGGAATTCCAAACAATGTTGCCAAAGGGAGTTTTCATTTTCTTTGCACGGAAAATTCATTTTCCATTTTTCGAGTGCTCGAAATGAGGTTTTTGTGAAGGACCTACCATATATTTGTTGCAAAATTGTACCAAATCATTTTTATTAAATACTAGGACATATTTAATGCACAATTGAAAAATGGTTGGGTGTCAAAAGTTTTGATCCACCTCTGGTGAAAAAGACAAATTCCCGCCGATTCAGTTGGAAGCGGGTCAAATTTGAACTGCAGCTGCCTCATAGTTTGCTATTTATTTTTTCCAAAAATCATTTCTAGGTACATAAGTATCTATTTAATCATAGAAACACCAAAAAAATTCCAAGATTCAACCACTAGCTAGGAACGGTCAAGCCCGCCGTTTTGACCGCATTTTGAAACGGGCATAATAAATTCAAAAAAAATCAAAAAATTGGAAGACCTTCGCATTGTGTCATTATATGTGAACAAGTTTCCAGGAAAAATAATAAAATTGTAATACAATAATTATTTTAAAAAAGTGTTCTCAGAAATGAGCGATGAAGTGTGAAGATTCGTGGCTTTCAAGCCAAATGATCAATCTTATGGCCACATTCATGGCATAGTTTGTTCAAATGATCTCATATTGTGCACAAGGGTGCATATTGGAATAGCAAACAATGTTGCCTAAGGAAGTTTTCATTTTCGTTGGACGAAAAAACCATTTTCCATTTTTCGAGTGCCCGAAAGGAGGTTTTTTTGTGAAGGAACTACCAAATAATTGTTGCAAAATTGGACCAAATCATTTTTATAAAATACTAGGCCATATTTCATGCACAATTGACAAAATGGTCTGGTGTAAAAAAATTTGATCCACCTCTCATGAAAAAGACAAATTTCTGCCGATTCAGCTGGAAGCGGGTCAAATTTGAACTGCAGTTGCCTCATAGTTTGCTATTTATTTTTTTCAAAAATCATTTCTAGTTACATAAGGACCTATTTAATCATAAATACATGGTTTGGTGGGGATACGTCGAGGTTTGGGCGGTGGCCGAGGGCCCCAACTCTAGAGCGCGTAAACTCGCATGCCCGCCGCGTGGTCACCGCGTGACCGTGGCGTTGCCATGTGTTCTGGGCGGCCTAGGCATGTCTAGTGGGTTGGGCACTCCCCAGGTTGGTTCTAGGAAGAAAATTACAACATAAGATTCTCACGAGGAGACCAATCGATGCTCAAACATGAATTAGCAGCCAAGTGTTTGATTAGCGGTACGGGAAATGTACATGGCTAATGGGCGTGAGTTTTGGCTGAGGATGATGAGTTACTAAGAAGACCGTTTTCACAAATTTTCAGCTCAAAAGGAGGAGCCTAGGTGGTACTTTCTTTGCAAACTACCACACTGGACATAACTACGAATGTTGAAGCTCGGCTCAAAATAATGAATGGATTGAGCTGGCATTTGGTGGAGGATGGTTATTTGGGCATAGGAAAGCACTGTAGAAAATGGTACTTCCTTCACAAACTGTTGTTCTGAACAGAATAGGAAAATGAATATTTTTGAATTATTTTTGAACTAGGCAAGGAAGGTTTTTACATATTTGACGAAGATATGACCCAAAGAATTTATGAAATTTGTTTGGGAATTTTGGCCATGACAGAAATATAGGTTGCTTCACAACCTAGGGCAAAAACTACCACATGGACATGACACATAGGCAAAACTGATGAGATGGCGCCTAGTCATCGCAACCCACCATAATTTACAAGGCTATGACCATCAATATTGGTCGTTAACAACTAGAAATAAGGCAGCGGACTAGCGATGTTTGCTTTATGACCATTTCCTCTAATGAAATTATGACCTTTCTGACCAAAATGGTCGTTATGGTTTAGGGTTTAGAGCCCCCCAGACAGCTTTTGACCAATTGGTCTAAAATGGTCATAAATTTATGACCAATTCTTCGAGGGTCACTGACAGAAGGTCATAAGTTGACATATTTCTTGTAGTGATCCAAGAGCCATTGTGGATTGTCGGTGAATGAAGTCTGTGAAGGTTCGGAAGTCTACCTTGAAGACTTACCAGAGTGATTGGGCGGGGACTAGGTGTCCTTAGCTCAAGGGGAATAAGGTGAAGACGCGGTCTTCTAAGTTGAATCTCAGCCTCCCTAACCAGACGTACAGTTGTCACAGCAACTGGAACTGGTTGAACAAATCCCTGTCCTTCTGAAGCCACTGGTTCTATCTCTTACCTCTCTTACTTACAGTTTGTCTTTGTGAAGTCATTGCCTGCTTGCATTATCTGTTTGACTTCACTGTGTGACTATCTGTTTTGATTGACTTCATACTATCTTCCATCCTAATCTTTACTACCTAGCTGTTGTTAGTCATCGTGCTTTCACTATATTGAATACTTGACTATGGCTTGTCTAGTGTAGTCTACCTTCCGCTGCATTCGAATAGTGTTGTTTATATTGTTTGTCTTTGAAACTCCCATGTTTTGAAGACTTTCATAAAAATTGCCTATTCACCCCCCCCCCCCCCCCCCGCCTCTAGTCGATAACTAGCCCTTTCAATTGGTATCAGAGCAAGGTACTCCCTTGTTCTGTGTGATTCGGTTTAACCACCTGGAGTTTAGCTATGTCGACTGCAGGGATAATCAAAGTCTCCGCTGCTTGCCCCATCTTCGATGGCACTGAATATCCCTACTGGAAGAATAGGATGTGCATGCATCTTGAAGCCATTGATGTCGATCTATGGTATGTCGTCAAGAACGGCGTTCCCAAGATGGGTGAAGGCGTCACCCCTAATGATGTCAAGAAGTTCATTCAACTGGACTCTACTGCCAAGAACATCATCTGTGGTCACCTTACCAAAGGACAGTATGGCCGTGTGAGTGCCTTGGAAACGTTGAAGCTAGTCTGGGACTGGCTCTCCAAGGTCAATGAAGGCGTCTCAACTCAGTGAGATCAACGTATCATTACTCTGCGCAACCTCTTCAACCGCTTCAAGAGACACGACAACGAGAATGTCCAGCTCACATTTGATCGCCTCACTGATATCACAAATGAGCTCCAAGCACTCAGCGCCACTGAGATCACGAAGCATGAGATAGTGAAGACACTACTGAGATCTCTTGACAGCTCATTTGACACCTTACCCCTGATGATACAAGAACGCCCTGATTTCAAGACTCTCGATCCATCTGACATACTTGAGAGGCTCAACACACATGAGTACCAGCTATCTGAGAAATGAGATATCTATGGCCCCAACTATGGCCGTACTCGAGCTTTGAAGGCAAAGGCTGTTGCTTCCTCATCTGAAGAAGAATCTGACTACAGTTCTGGTGATCCTGAAGACATTGAAAAGGAGCTTGCTATGCTTGTGAAGAAGTTCCAGAAATTCACCAAGAAGAAAGGCTTCAGAAAGTCTTCACGATCCAGCTCAAGGAATGATGAAGCTTCTGCCTCTGATCACAAGAAGAGAACCTGTCACAAGTGCAAGAAGCCTGGTCACTACATCTCTGAGTGTCCACAGTGGGACAATGAGAAGAAGAAGAAGAAGAAGAAGAGCAAAGAATATGATTCTGATGACAAGAAAAAGAAGAAATCCTCAAAGTCTTCTTCCAAGTCTTCTTCCAGATCTTCATCATACAAGAAGAGCTCATCCGGCAAGGCCCGTGCTTTTGTTGGCAAGGAAATGGATTCAGAGGAGGAGCCAGCTTCAGAGGAGGCGGAGGTGGAGTCTGAGGGGGAGTCTGACTAGGGTGTTGCGAGTCTGGCTCTAGCTACTGCCTACGTCGCCAAGTCCATTTTCAACACCGAAGACAATGGCTCCGTCACCAACACTGATGATAATGTCGAGGACGACTCGCCTCCCACCTACTGCTTCATGGCACGCAGTGCCAAGGTAAAATCACGTGATGCTTACTTTCAAACATCCAGTGAAGATGACTCTGATGGTGAATCCAAACCTAGTTACAAAACACTTGCTAAAATTGCAACTGAACAACAGAAAGCTATGAAACATACTCAAAAACTGTTAGACAAAAGCGATGACCTGTTGGACGCGGAAATGACCAAGTCTCAGTCCTTAATTGAAGACATAAAAAATCTTCATACTAAGTACCAGGAACTTGAAGGTCGACATGAATCGCTCACAACTTCTCATGAAAAGCTTTCCTATGATTATCTTCAAAGGAAGCAGGAAGTTGAGAAATTGAGATCGGATCATGAAGATCTTCAAAAGGAAAATGAGTCACTTTGCGCCCAACAGATCAGTCCCGCCCAGGAAGGATTTGAACCACCGTGCCTAAAATGCATTGAGCGTGATAACGCTGCTTCTGTTGCTGAATGTTCTACCGCTGCTACTGTTGCAATATCTTCAACTGCTGACGTGGTAACTAACCCCTCTGCTGAGGATACCACTAGTATTGCTGATGAGAATGCCAGGTTGAAGACACTGCTTGAGACAGGGGTGTACAAAAGTCTCAAAGGGCATCAGACACTGTGTGATGTCCTCAAAAAGCAGATTCTGAACTGAAACCCTAGGAAAGAGGGTGTTGTGTTCGAGAGGAAAATGAATGTTGATGGGTCGTACTGGAAGCCTGAGCAGTACCCCAAAACCACATGGGTTGCTGCAAAGGAACCTCCAGTTGACCCATCCACCTTATCTGGTTTCACTTGTGCTAACCCCATTATCATTGATGAATCCTTTGATGTAAACTATAAACTGTTTAAGAATCAGAATGGTGAAGTGTTTGCCAGGTATATTGGTACTAACTGCAGGAATGGGACACCTTTGAAGAAGATATGGGTTCCCAAAAGTTGTCTTGAGAATCTTCCTGTGAATGTCATCATGACATCACCTGTGAAGAAGACAAACCCCATACCAAAGGCTTCATATGGTCCAAAAGCTTCATACAGACCGAGGACTCATCTGAGTCACCCTAATGTCAATGTTTTGCAGGGAAATCATACTTAGACCCATGAATATGAGTGTGTTTCTTCAAACCGCTATGTTCATAGAACAAAGAATTTTTCTGCTTATTCCTATGAGTATTATTCACCTCCTGCAGAGCTATTTACTAGGGATCCAAAGCCAAAATTCTCAGATGCTGCACTTAGACTCATTGCTTCTAAGCCACCCCTGAAAATGTGGGTGGTTAAGAAAACTTAACTCTCTTTTGCAGGGTCTCCAGCCGGAAATCAAAGGCGTCCAAAACTTATGCTGGGGACCTTAAACATCTTGTGGGGCGCAAGATAAAATGCCCAAATGGTCTCACTATGTGTTTCGTTCCAGGATTCCTTGATACTCACCCTATCTATCCTAACCAAGATCTGAATTTTCATGTTCCACTTGTTCGTCAAATGTTTATGCTTCACAACTCGCTTGGTGAAGCCTATCCCCCAAACTGCACTGTAGGCTACGACACCTCGTACTTCAGAATGAATTATGGACAGTGGATGCACTAACCACATGACGGGCGATCGAAGTCTTCTGATGGATTCAACGTTATGTCCATCAGACAAAAGTCACATCACATTTGTTGATACTAGTAAAAGCAAAGTATTGGGTCTAGGCAGAGTTGCAATATCAAGGGATCAGCACATGGATAAAGTGATGCTTGTTGAGTCCCTTGGTTTCAACTTAACGTCTGTCTCAATGCTTTGTGACTTGAACATGATTGTGCTATTTGGAAAATATCAATGCCTTGTACTAATGGAATCTGACAAGTCTCCAGTCTTTGAAGGGTATCGGAAAGACGATCTCTATATGGTAGATTTCTCAGCAGGACCACAGATGGTCGTATGTCTTCTAGCAAAGGCTTCGGAATGCTGGCTCTCGCATCGAAGGCTAGGGCATGCTGGCATGAAGAATTTGCACACTCTCGCGAAGAAGAAGCATGTCGTGGGCATCGAAGGCGTCAAGTTCAAGAAGGACCATCTATGTGGCGCCTACGAAGCTGGAAAGATGACTAGGGCCAAGAATCCCTCGAAGACAATCATGACTACATCTCAACCCTTCGAGCTGCTTCACATGGATCTATTCGGCCCTACTCACTACTCTACTCTCAATGCTACTGCTTGCCTCTATGGCTTTGTAATTGTTGATGATTACTCTAGATATACTTGGGTGCACATAATTCTCTACAAGACTGAAGTGCAGGATGTCTTCAGACGATTTGCCAATCGTGCCATGACGAATTATGGCGTCAAGATCAAGCACATCAGAAGCGACAATGGCACTGAGTTCAAGAACACTGGTCTCGACCTCTATCTAGATACACTTGGCATCACACATGAGTTCTCTGCTCCTTATACACCTCAGCAGAATGTCATCGCCGAGCGCAAGAACAGAACTCTTATTGAGATGGCCCAAACGATGCTTGATGAGTACAAGACTCCACGGAAGTTCTGGCCTGAAGCCATTGACACTGCTTGCCACATCATCAACCGAGTTTATCTTCACAAGCTTCTGAAGAAAACATCCTATGAGCTCCTAACTGGTAAGAAGCCAAATGTAAGCTAATTCAGAGTATTTGGTGCTAGGTGCTGGATCAAGGATCCACATCACACTTCAAAATTTGCGCCGAAAGCACATGAAGGTTTTATGCTTGGTTATGGAAAGGATTCGCACTCCTACAGAGTCTTCAACCTCTTTCACTATAAAGTGGTTGAGACTGTAGATGTGCGGTTCGATGAAACTAACGGCTCGCAAAGAGAGAACCTGCCAAATGTGCTAGATGAAGTACCTCCAAGTGAATCTATCAAACAGATGGGAATTGGAGATATCATACCCTCTGAGAATCAATTTGAAGAGGAACTTGTCATTTCTGCACCTAATCAATCTGAAGACAATGCTCTGCGAAGACAAACCCCCAAATGATGACATTGATCAGCATGAGCAAAATCTTCGTCTTGCTCATCCTCGAGTTGCAAATGAAGTTCAGATTGAGAAGATAATTGACAGCTTGAATGCACCTGGTCCACTCACTTGTTCTAAAGCAACCCAAAGAGCAACACAGCTGACCAACTTCTATGGACATTTTGCATTTGTCTCAATCTCTGAACCCAAGAAAGTTGATGAAGCCTTCATGGAACCTGAATGGATTCAAGCTATGAAAGAAGAGCTTCAACAGTTCGAGCTGAATAATGTGTGGGAATTGGTCAAGCGTCCTGATCCTCAGAAGCACAATATCATTGGCACCAAATGGATATGTCGCAACAAGCAAGATGAGCATGGTCAAGTGGTCAGAAACAAGGCTCGTCTAGTTGCACAAGGTTACACTCAAGTGGAAGGAATTGACTTCGATGAAACATTTGCTCCGGTGGCAAGACTTGAAGCCATTCGCATACTGCTAGCCTATGCAAATCATCACAACATTCTCCTGTATCAAATGGATGTGAAAAGTGCTTTTCTCAATGGAAAGATAGAAGAAGAAGTATATGTCGCACAACCTCCAGGTTTTGAAGATCCAAAACATCCTGACATGGTATACAAGCTCAACAAGGCACTGTATGGCCTCAAACAAGCCCCTCGTGCTTGGTATGACACGCTCAAAGACTTCCTGAAGAGCAAAGGCTTCAAACCTGGTTCACTAGATCCTACACTCTTCACGAAGACATATGATGGTGAACCGTTTGTGTGTCAAATCTATGTGGATGACATTATCTTCGGCTGCACTAACAAGAAATACAGTGATGAATTTGGTCACATGATGCAAGAGCAATATCAAATGTCCATGATGGGCGAGCTGAAGTTCTTTCTGGGTCTTCAAATCCTTCAGCAACGCAACGGCATATTCATATCACAAGAAAAATATCTCAAAGATTGCCTGAAGAAGTTTGGAATGCAAGATTGCAAAGGATACACGACGCCAATGCCAACCAAAAGCCATCTGGGTCCCGATGACAATGGTAAAGAGTTCGATCAAAAGGTATATCGCTCCAAGATTGGTTCTTTGCTTTACTTATGTGCATCTAGGCCAGATATAATGCTTAGTGTTTGCATGTGTGACCGATTCCAAGCAGCACAAAAGGAATCGCATCACTTAGCTGTGAAGCGAATTCTTCAATATTTGGCTTACACCCCAACACTAGGATTATGGTATCCAAAGGGCTCAGAGTTTGATCTAGTTGGATTCTCATATGCTGATTATGCTGACAAGGTTGATCGCAAGTCCACATCAGGCACATGTCATTTTCTGGGACGATCTCTTGTCTGGTGGTCTTCAAAGAAGCAGAACTGTGTATCTCTCTCTACTGCTGAATCTGAATACATTGTTGCTGGATCTTGCTGTGCTCAACTTCTCTGGATGAAGCAAACTCTCAAGGACTATGGAATCCATCTGAAGAATGTGCCTCTTTACTACGATAATGAGAGTGCTATCAAGATTGCAAACAACCCAGTTAAGCACTCGAAGACAAAGCACATTGAAATTCGTCATCACTTTCTCAGAGATCATGTTATGATGGAAGATATTGATATCATTCACGTCAAGACAGAAGAACAGTTGGCCGATATCTTCACAAAGCCCTTGGATGACAAAAGGTTTTGCAAGTTGCGGTGTGAGCTAAATATCTTGGAATCCTCAAATGTCATGTGAATGGACACACATCCTAACTGAAAGTGCTAGTATCGACTAGAGGGGGGGTGAATAGGCGATTTTTATGAAAGTCTTCAAAACATAGAAGTTTCGAAGACAAACAACAGAATGACCTAATTGATATGCAGCGGAAGATAAACTACCCTAAGCAAGCCATAGTCAAGTATGCAATGATGTGAAAGTACAGGACTAATAGCAGCTAAGTAGTAAGGATCAGGAAGGAAGATAGTATGAAGCCAATCAACAGTAGTAGTCAAGCAATGAAGTCAAACAGATACACGGATAGGCAATGACTTCACGAAGACAAACTTAAGTAAGTATGGAAAGGGATAGAACCATTCGCTTGTTGAAGACACAGGATTTGTTGGACCAGTTCCAGTTGTTGTGACAATTGTACGTCTAGTTAGGGAGGCTGAGATTTAACTCAGAAGACCGTGTCTTCACCTTATTCCCCTTGATCTAAGGACACCCAGTCCTCGCCCAATCACTCTGGTAAGTATTCAAGGTAGACTTCCAAACCTCCACAGACTTCATTCACCGGCAATCCACAATGACTCTTGGATGCTCAGAACGCGACGCCTAACCGGCTGGAGGATTCACAGTCCTCAAGTGTAATAAGTCTTCAGGTCACACAGACAGAAAGACTTCAGTGATGCCTAACACTCTTTGGCTCTGGGTGTTTGGGCTTTGTCCTTGCAAGGATTTCTCTCTCTCAAATGCTTCGAGGTGGGTTGCTCTCAAACGACAAAAGCCGTGCACAAACTCTGAGCAGCCACCAATTTATGGTGTAGGGGGTGGGCTATTTATAGCCACAAGGCAACCCGACCTGATTTGTCCAAAATGACCCTGGGTCACTAAGGAACTGACACGTGTTCCAACGGTCAGATTTCAAACACACGTGGCAACTTTACTTGGGCTACAAGCAAAGCTGACTCATCCAGCTTTGGATAAGATTTGCTCTCATTGTCTTCGCTTGAAGACATAGGATTTGAGTTGAGCATCACTTCAGTCACTCTGACTTAGTTCACTTGGACCTCACTTAACAGTACGGTGGTTCCTATGACTCAACAAAGAAGAAAAGGAAACAGCGGAACCACACAGTCTTCATGCTCCATAGTCTTCACGTAATGTCTTCTCATGTCATAGTCTTCAATATGAATATCTTCTCATACCACCATTGTCTTCAATGTCTTCATACATTTTTAGGGGTCATCTCCGGTAGGTAAACCGAATCAATGAGGGACACTACCTGCGTTATCCTGCAATTCTCACAAATGCATTAGTCCCTCAACCAACTTTGTCGTCAATACTCCAAAACTAACTAGGGATGGCACTAGATGCACTTACAATCTCCCCCTTTTTGGTGATTGATGACAAACTGGTTGAAGTTTTCAACGGGGATAAAGTATTTGAAATTGTAAGGATAGGAAATTGTCTTCATAAGTAGTAAGGGCTCCCCCTGAAGATGTGCATATAAGTAATTTGCTTTTGGAATGCAAATGCACATGGAAGGTTGTACTTGTGGAGATCCTCTTCAACTTATGAAGATAATTCATCATGCATGAAATGATATAGCAAGTAGAATGACATGCATAATGAAAAATGGACGTCTGCAGAATGATCTAAGTGCGGAAGTTATCATCGCACATGCGGAATTTATCATCGCATCACAGTAAAGCAAATAAGTAGCAGACGACCATCAAGGTTAGGTGTTACAGCTCAAAGAACCAAATGTTTCGAAAACAAGAGTTGTAAGCACGAGGCAAAATATAATGCAACCGCCCATATGAACCCGCTTGAAGACTATCAACTCATACGCTTCTCCCCCTTTTGTCAGTAAGGACCAAAAAGGTTTGAAGACATAGAGCATCTACTCGTCCTCATGAGTAGGTGAAGCAGCAGGGTTGTCGTCGTTGGTTGGCGGTGCAGATGAACTTGGTGCAGTGTCGATGCGTGTAGTAGTAGGAGGTGGTGAAGTAGCATCATCTTCATCATCGATCACTCTGGCATTTACCGTTGCCGCGGAGGAAGAATATTCAGAGTCTTCAAGAGATGGAGTGCGACGTAGGACAGCAGTCCATGGAGGAGTGGAGTCAAACTGGAATCTTTCATTGAAGCCATCGTCTTGAAGATCTGCTTCAGCACTAAGCAGGGTCAAGCTCTTCCATGATCGCCGGCAGGTTTCATGAGCAACAAAGGCATTCTTGGTGGCAAGGTTACGAATGCGATTGACATCCACCAAGAGGCTTTGCATCTGTCTCTTGAGCCAAAAGTGATGCTTATCCTGTTTCTGATGAAGGGCCACAAGAAGTTCTCGGTCATTGAGAACGCGAGAACGCTTCCGAGGCCTTTGTGCAATGGTGCTTTCAGTGGCTTTAGTAGGTGCTCGATGAGGCAGACGAATATTTCCAGCCAATGGATAGATTCGTGTTGCTGCTTGAACACCTTCAATGGGTTGAGTGAAGCTTTGGTGCTCGACATTCTGAAGACAAAGAGGCTTCTTGGCAGGGTCAGAGTATATAGCTTCAACTGACATATCAACCTCTGGCAAAAAGATCAGATGATTGCGAGTAGAGGGCTGATAGTTGACAGATGGGTGTCTCTTGATGAGGCGCATGACCCATGGAGCATAAAACTTCAGACCAAATAGATCAGATCCAGAAGCAGCAAGTTGCCTGATGAAGAATTCTTGAGTATTGAAGCTGATGCCATTGAGAATGTAGAAGACCAAGGTCTTCATAGCTCCTTCAAGCTTGGCCGCAGATGAATGTCCTTTGATAGGCCATAGAGTTCGCCTGATGATATGATATATGGTGCGAGGCAGATACTCAAGGTCTTCAACAAAGAACTCCGTTGGATATTCAGCGTCAGATGGAAAAGGCTTCATCATGCTCAACATCTGGCTCATATTGGGTTCTGGCTTATGGAAGATGCTCTCCAATGCATTGTGGTGTAGCTGACAATCATGTTCATATAGCTCTCCAGGAGTGGCTAGCCCTGTAAGATCGATGATGTCAAGAGCTTTGGCTTCATGATGAACATTTCCGGTCATCCACTCGAAGACCCATGTCTTGATATCTCTGTAGTAGCCGCGAATGTGTAGAGTAGCATAGAATTGAAGCAATAGCTCTTCATTCCAGTGTTCTTTGTCTGTCATAAAGTTGAGCAGACCAGCATCACGAAAGCAATCAAGTGCTTCTTCTAAGCACGGCAGTCCAGCAATGGCTTCAGTGTCAAGGCGCATATGAGGGAAAATGCGCCCTTGATCATATAGAACGCAGGAGTAATAGCTTCTCTGCTGATAGCTCCAGAACCAATCTGATGATATCCTTGGCTTGGAGTAGGGGTTCTTGGCGCTGTCAAAGAAGGTATTGTGGCTTTTGAAGCCGTTTGCATTAAAGGACCCTGGTGAGTTTGCAGTACCTGGAAACCTTGGCAGTCTTGGCTTGGGCTTCTGGACCTGAGGCATATGCTCTACATGATAATCAAATTGAGGGCCAGAGGCAGTAGGCGGAGGTACCAGAATGGACCATCGGACAGTGGTTAGCTGACCATGACTGTATGCTTGCTCAATTGTATGGGGCCTTGGTGGCGGAACAGGAGCAGGGGCAACAGCTGAGGCTTCAGGCTGCACAACAGGTGCTTCGGGAGCAGCTGTCTCATTAGCTTCAGGTGTAGTGGCCTCATTGGCTTCAGGTTCAGTGGCCACATGAGCTTTAGGCACACTGGTTGGTGCAGGCTCCACATTAGCGCCAGCCATGACTACGTCATTGGCTTCATTTGCGTTGGCGGTGGTAGCTTCAACATTTTCAACCTCCTCTTGACGAACAGGAGGGTCGGGCACTGGCACGTTCACATCAGGAACAACTTCTTCAATCACTGGGGGAGTAGGGACACGTACTTCTTCTTGATTTTCCTCGGCTGATGTAGCCAGAATGTCTTCAGCAGCTTGTGCTTCAGACTCGAAGACATGCACAGTTGGAGTAGGTTCAGAAAAGACTTGACGAGCAACAGGTGAACGTTGCACTTCTCCTTCTGGAACGCTCGATAGAGGGACTTGAGGCCTTTGTCCTTTGCGAAGCCTGCGAAATGCAGGCAACGCCTTAGGAGATGGAGTTGGCTGGGCCTCAAAGTCTTCATCTTCTTCTTGCACGGGAGGTGTAGCTTGTTGTTGTTGTTGGGGAGTACTGGGGGAGTCTTGTTGATGTGGGTGATCAGCCCACGATGCATCCTGAGCAATTGGCGTCAGAGGACGACCAATGCTGATGAGTTCGTTGTTCGTAAGAACAGGCGATGATACCACATCATGTTCGATCTGAGGAAGAACTTCATCATATTCAACATTGTCATCGTGACCAATGTCTTCAGCAGCGGTGGGTTCAGCTGCTGGAATATCTTCAGCTTCATGAGCCTCTGTGGGAGCAGGCTCATGGACTATCATCCTTCTTTCTTGATGTTCTGACGCAGGGCGAACCACTGAAATGGGTTCAACAACTAAGGGCTCTGTTGGAGCAGCCCTAGTCTTCTTGGTCTTGTGCTTCTTCTTGGAGGGAGCGGCATCAGAGGCTTCAGTATTCTTCCTCTTTCTGGTTTCAGCCTCGGCAGCCCTCGTCTTCTTCTGTTCTGAAGCGGTTGTGGTGACCTTTGGCTTCGAAGCCAGTCATGCTGCTTGGGAAGATAATGCGAGGGGCTTCTTGGCTTGAAGGTGCAGGCTGGTCAGCAGGGAGCTTCTTCTTTTTCTTTGCAGCCATCCTTGGGTCAATGCCAGGACGGCCAAGTGACTTGCGCTTCTCAGCCTCATTGTAGGCAAGCACACACTTATCAGCCAAACTCTTCATGCGCTCTCGAGAGCCCTGAGCTTCTTCACGCTTCTTCAGAAAAGCCTCTTTAAGATCATGTAGCATGACCTTGAAGTTTCTGACGTCTTGAACACTTAGCTTGGCCACATGCTTCTTGAATTGAGCCTTCTCATAATCAATCTTGTTCTTCAGCTCAACGATGCGCTGAGCGAGAGCTAGCTCGGAAGCAATGGCGCCATTGAAAGAGACGCTGAGGCCAATGGGAAGCTGCAAATCTTCAAAGCTGAGATTGGGGGTGTCAAACCACTCATCAATGAAGTTGTGGATGATTGCCACATCAAAGAGAGGCAAGTTGTTGGAGATTTCTGCTTCTTCTTTGCTCTTTATCAGTTGCTCAAGGGCATCATCAGCAAGATCTTCATCACTGGACAGATCAATGGGTTCTTCGCGCAGAATGGCGGCAGGAGTCAAGGCTTGATCAGTATGCCTGACAATTTGCTTTTTCTTCACCGTTCTCTTGGAGACACGGGATTGATCTTCAGACTGCACACTGGCTTCAGGAGGTGCAGTGGCCAGTGGCTTCGCACGAGAAGTTTTCGGAGGTGCAGCTGATCTTGAAGCCTATGGCTTCTTTTGCCTCTGCGGCTTTGGAGGAGGAGCTGGGGCTTCATCGGAGTCAGCATCATTGTCAGAATGATCCACTCTGGCACCCTGGACCAAGATGTAGGTGATGAGGCCGTCAAGATTGGAGAAGGGGCCGATGACATTGGGTTCTGCATCACGGGAACCGTCAGCACGGGGAGCAGAAGGACCTGGGTTGAAGTCTAATCCCAATGACTTCTTGTTTTTCTTGGCCGAAGCCTGAGCGAATTGAAGGTTGCGCTTGAAGAGAGCATCGTCACGACACCAGAGTAATGAAGTGGGATCGGCGTTCTCAGGCTGAGGTCCACGGACCATGCAAGGATAGAAGCCTTGAGCAATAGCTTCAGCTCTGTTTTTGGGTTGAAGGCCTCGATAGAGGATATCACCCCAAGGTCTCTTGATAGCATTCTTCTCTGCATATTCCTTCGTCACAAACTTGTACTTGAACCATTCTTCAGCCCAATAGCGTCGAATCCATTGGATTCGTGTCTTTCTCTGATGATAATTCTCTTCAGGATCTGTCTTGTAGAGTTCTGCTAGGTCATCAGGCAGATCTTTGGATGTTCCTTCTCTGTGCTGTCTGCCACCCTTCCTTGCTGATTTTTCTGCAGCCATGAACTTCAAACTGAATGGCTTCAATACGTTCAAAGACTTCAGAGACTTACACTTGCTGGTCAAGCAGGAACTGGCTTCAGGAGAATTGATATGATGTTGTAAGTATTCTACAAACGAATGCAGACTATGAGAACCAAGGGATTCTCCCACGGACATGTACCTGTGACAGCATTAGAGATGCGAGGGAAGGGGAAGAGGTCATATGCATTCTCAGAAGATTTTGAAGATAAATTGGTTTGAAGACATTGACCTCATGATGCGAAGACATTCACTTATATAGGTGAGTTGGTTCCAGATTTATACCAATCCGTGAATAAGTACAAGTGAGGAATCAAACTAGACAGGAAATCTAAGTGAATTGACTAGGCAGATGAGATGCAGACAGAATAGATCTAACATTGAATAGGCAGAAACCACTTTCGGCAAACAGGATGAATCTTGAAGATCAAAAAGGTGGTAAAAATAGAGTTATAATTACCACACGAAGAAATGCTAGATGGGATGAATAGGAGACCGAGCAGTTCAGCCCACCGTGCCCTAACTTGGCGACGGAGGACACCTACGGCGATGGCGGAGAGGACGATGTCCGCGACCGGTGTGAGGACGGCGTTGGAGAAGTCGCGACAGCTAAGCGCTTCATCACCGGCATCGTCAAGAGCTAGCGGTGGCGCTAGGGTTTTGACGGAGGTGGAGAGGTGGAAGAAGGATTTCTTTGCCGCAGGGGACGAGTATTTATAAGTAGGTGAGCGACACAGCGCAATTACGCTGGTGCCCCTGGCGGTTCACATCTGAGGGGCATGTGGCAAGCATGCAACATACTCAGAGTTGTCCCACGTTCCCACGCCCGCCAGGCATGTCGGAGAGTTGTTCCGGCTTCTCCGGATTTCAACAATAAAGATAAGTCATTTAAAACAGATTTAATGTTTGTCTCTTTGCCTTCTGCTGACTAGGACGCAGAGAAGACATTCGACAGTTTCAATAGAATGCATATGATTTGGACAGATAGAGTTTGAGATAGAAAGCATGGAGAGGTTAGGGTCCGATCACATTCACTTAGTTCAAAAGATCCAATCTTGAAGACATAGCTATAAGTGAATGATGTAGAGGATAGAACACTAGTATATATATATATATATATATATATATATATATATATATATATATATATATCAGAAAGCAATCAAATCATCATAGTGTAGAAAATCATGAAGATAAATTGAAACTGAAGACAAACCAAATGCGAAGTCGTTGTAATATAACGCCATGAGTGAAACACTTCAAACAGAGAAATTTGGTGGTGGCGTTACCCACCGTATAGGAAGTATTAGACCCAGACACGGTGCACAATTATCGTGGCGCTCCGAAGTCAAATTCCATGTTAATGTATTCACACTCAGAGTGTAAATCTTCATTGATTGAAGATATACATTACTTTGTGTGTTGCACATCTAAGTCATCAACATGCATAAGTGTTAGGATGTGTGCCTGATCACAGGACATTAGAGGATTCCAAGATATTTAGCTCACACCGTAACTTGCAAAACCTTTTCCCATCCAAGGGCTTTGTGAAGATATCTGCCAGTTGCTCTTCAGTGTTGACGTGAATGATATCAATATCTTTCTTCATGACATGATCTCTGAGAAAGTGATGACGAGTTTCAATGTGCTTTGTCTTCGAGTGCTGGACTAGATTGTTGGCTATCTTGATGGCACTTTCGTTGTCGCAGAAGAGATGTACTTGTTTCAGGTTGATGCCATAGTCCTTGAGAGTTTGCTTCATCCATAGAAGCTGAGCACAACAGGATCCAGCAGCAATGTATTCAGATTCAGTAGTTGAGAGTGATACACAGTTCTGCTTCTTTAAAGACCAACAAACAAGTGATCGACCAAGAAAATGACATGTGCCTGATGTAGACTTGCAATCAACCTTGTCACCAGCATAATCAGCATCCGAGAATCCAACCAAATCAAATTTTGAGCCCTTGGGATACCATAATCCGAGTGTTGGGGTGTAAGCCAAATATCGAAGAATTCGCTTCACAGCTAAGTGATGCGATTCCTTTGGTGCCGCTTGGAATCGAGCACATATGCAAACACTAAGCATAATATCTGGCTTAGATGCACATAGATAAAGTAAAGAACCAATCATGGAGTGATATACCTTTTGATCGAACTCTTTACCATTGTCGTCGGGACCAAGATGGTGTTTGGCTGGTGACGGTGTCCTGGACTAGGGGGTACTCAATGCGTCGTCTCCCGATCAGTTGGATTGGGCCGAGGACCCCCATGGCCGTATACTCATGGGCCAGTCCGGACAGCTGCCGTATACAAGGAAGAATCAACAAGACTTGGCAATCAAGACAAGGACTCCTCCCCCACCGGCGTATTCGGCTAGGACTCATGTTATCCTAGGCCTCTGGTGCATTATATAAACCGAGGCCAGGCTAGTCGATAGAGATATACAACAACAATTATACCATAGGCTACCTTCTAGGGTTTAGCCTCTCTGATCTCGTAGTAGATCAACTCTTGTAGTACCCATATCATCAATATCAATCAAGCAGGAGTAGGGTTTTACCTCCATCGAGAGGGCCCGAACCTGGGTAAAAACATCGTGTCCCTTGCCTCCTGTTACCATTGATCCTAAGACGCACTGCTTGGGACCCCCTACCCAAGATCCGCCGGTTTTGACACCGACATTGGTGCTTTCATTGAGAGTTCCGCTGTGTGATCGGCGAAAGGATCAATGGCTCGACTGCAGGTCAACTGCGACGTCGGCTTCTTCGTCACCAGCTCGACTGGTCACCTTGGCTTGACCGAGGACTGCGCCCTACCTCCGATCGTCATGTTCGGATGAGGGCCTTCATCAACACCAACTCCGATCTCTATCAAGATCATGGAGGAGTCATCCATGGAGCTCGGGGGCTCAACGTCAACATTGCCCTCAGGCGACCGTACTGTTTTTCTGGACAGCAAACTTGTATCTGCCGCCACTGCCTCCTCGAGTGTCGCATTAACGATTACTTCGGTGGAATTATGCGGAATTAAGTCTACAACAACTCTGCAAAAATTTCGTCAAGTTCCGATGGAGGAATCTCCGGCAATCTCCGATATACCGGAGCCCTGTTGAATCTGGACGAGAATCCGGACGAGTTTAGGGCGTGGTATCCAGCATCTAGCTCGGATGTCCTTTGGAAGATCCAACCGTTGATTTGCTGCGGAATTAGCATATCTACCACCTGCCAAAAATTCAGCTCGATCCGACCGTCCAAACTCCGGGAAACTTCCGATTAGTGCATCACTTTTTGGATCTGTTTTCTGCGCGAGAACGAATCCGACCCGAATTCATCTTCTTTATGAACGGGATCTCGGACATCCTTTTTTAAGGAAGTTTTCATATGGGGTGTTGTGTTTTATTCTCAAACACATCCCAGTAGTATTAAAAGTATTCTTGCAATACGAACTTCACCGTCGTGCCGGTGTCAAACCAGCCCGACAACATCACTCCACAGCGGCCGACCTGCGTTAGACACGTCGTCGCTTTGTTGAGCCGAGCTCAATTTCTTCGGATTATCATCTCGGCCAGCCGAACAATAGTTCGACATCGCTAAGGATAAATCGTCACCAACATCGCCGCCCTACGGATTACACGGAGCGGGCACACCTACATCGACCACGTCACGACCTGCATCGCTGGACCGGGGGCTTCATCATCTCTTCATCAACCTACTCCGGAGACTTCGGCGTCGCTGGCCGACTAGCTCCGTCACGTTAGCTGGACCGAGGGCTTTGCCTCGGCGAGCCAACCTTTGCCAGCATCATCATGTCGTTGCTTTATCGTCCATCAGGCGATAGGTGTGCGGATCGAGTCCCAATTTTGGGAATCACCTTTCTTCGGATTGCTACAACAAATAAGCCAGGTGCTATTAATCCTAGTATTTTTTGCTTGTTAGGGTTCATTTTTCCCAATGAATTATTACTATGGTTTTTCCGTCATATGTACGCAGGTCTATCAAATGGTGGCCGCATTAACGACGGTCGCATGGTGGTTCGGTCAGTTTCCGTACATAGTACGGCGAACGCCGCACCCAGAACTCGAACCGACCTATGAATTCAGGCCTTCCCATGCCTTTACCGCATCACGCCGCCGCCCTGCATCGACATTGACTTCGGCGCCAGGCCATATTTCTTTTATTACTCACTTTGCATAAATTATTTGTTATGCAACGATTTTTTTATTTTTATTATTATTACTATTATCTCTGGTTTGCACTATTTTTTGTGCACGGGAAAATGATCCAGCCGGACTATATCCTTTGGCGTCACCTCGGCTGGACGGGGGGCTTCGTCAATACTTCATTACCCCATGCCGGGGACTTCGGCATCACCCTGCCGTCCTGCATTGACCATGCTATGTCACCACTTCGGAATGCCGAGCTCTTTGCTCCGCCACCTCGGGACCGGCTCGGGGATGGAACCTTGTCCCGCATCAAGCTCGGACCACGTCATCAATACCGAACACATTAACCAGCTAAGTTGTCTTCTTGCTCAAAGTTTTAAATTTTTAACTTGTGTTCGGCTCAGCCAAGCATTATACTTTTTTGGAAAAAAGTTGCTTGTAAAAATTTCCTTGTCCAAACTTTGTTTGTGACGCGCAAATTCAAATACCCCGATTACTTGGGGGCTTCCTTCATGAAGCTTTTTCCTCTTGCATATGGTTATACTTGTACGGCTTCGTTCCTTGTTCGTGTATTACGCCACAATATGCACCATATCGACTTAAGCGATTTGCAAGCTGGGTTGCCTGGCTCCTGTGCTTACCCCTACGTTCCCGATTGTTCGGCTAGGGAGTAAAGGGAGCACCTCTGCGATTGTCATGATCGGGTCACCCGAGCCGGACCTCAGACTGGGTGAAGCCGAAAGCTAGCGCTCTTATTGTTTTCAATCATGGTCGGCACACAACGGAACTCATGAGTACAGAAAATCTATTGCACAAGTCTCATAATAACAATGAGCACCGAAGAAAGGTATCGGTGGGGGTACTATTTTCTTCGAAGATGCTTCTTACTCTTCGCAGTAATATAGCATAAGTTCCCTGAGCGCGCTTTGTCTGTTACAGCCTTATGGCCTAATTGCCTGGTTATTGGAAACACCGTCGATATTCTCGACAAATGGAGTACATAACACTTTTCGGTCCTTGACTGAAGAGGGAGAAGCCGACGGTCGGTTAAGACGCGTTTAAAGTTCGGTTGAACATAGATATGATATAAGTACTTCGGTACATGCAATCATTCTTTTACCCAAGTCACTTGGGGGCTCTTAAATTTATATGAGTCGTTTTATGATAAGTGTTTTTCTTCTTAGTCGTTGCAAAGTTTTTATTATTATTTGTCACTCCTTTTTTCGACACAAGTGCGCGGTCACTAGCCGGGGAGCCTAATTTCTCTCTCAAAGTCGCTAGAGTTTAGTTTGCTAAACTGGCCTAGTAAGAAGTACTTCGCCTTCGGGATAAGAGGTTGAAGCCGTAGGCTGACCCACTTGAAGTTTTGAGATAGGATGTGTCATGTCAAAGCACGGAAGAAACACCTTTTTTTCTAAAGTCCAATTTTCGGATTGGCACCGAACACTTGATCTAGTTCGGACATTAACCTTTTGAATAAGTTTTTTGGCTTTTCGAGCCCATGGCACTTTTAAACTATTTGTGTGTTTTCAGCACAAGTCTCGCAGTGCAACGCCGGGCACCTTTAGAGATTCGGCAAAAACATTCTCGGATATTGCTATATATGCATCGGTTTTGAATTGTGTCTTCGGTCAATAGTTGGGTTGCCCGGCTCCTGCGCTTGCCTCCTATGTTCCACTTTGTTCAGCTAGGTGTGCAAAGGGAGAACCACTGCGATTGTGCTTCCAACTCACATGTTAAGCACCTCAGTGGAGAAAGCCGAAAACTGACTGTCACAATAAGCGTAAACTGGTCAGCGATCCGATGACTATATTAAATGACGGGTCGTTCATAACATTAGCCGAAGTGTTTATGGCTTGACCTCGACTGTCGCCGAACACTATCGGGGGCTAGTAACTGGCCTCCCAAACTAAATCCTCAATATTTTGCTCTTCCATTAGAGCTGAGGTTTCGTGATCATGCTTAGCATGACAACCCAAAGAAAGGAACCGATAGCGGGACTATTTTCTTTGGAAGACATTTCCTATGTTAAACAGTAATATAACACATCTCTCTGCGTACCTTTGTTTATAAAACCGTATGGCCAGATTGCCTTGTTTGTCATAAATCTTTGCCCTTATAAAGGCTTTATAAAGTAGGACAAACACTCCTTGGCTACTGGCCGAGGAGGTTGAAGCCGATGGTCGGTCAACAAAGTTTCAATGCGGATCTGAGCATTAATGACATAAAGTACTTGGATACATAGAGTCATTACACATAATTTGTGATTTTACTGAGGATATCGATCCTCAATTCGGCCACCCGTGCCCGCATTAAGGCTCAGGGGCTACTGGGCTTCAGGCTCATTATTTATAAATATTAAAGGGGCACATCGATCCCCTGATCTGGTGTTGCCACCCGACCAGTGTCTCGGGGGCTACTGCATTGCCTGTCCAATGCAGAAACTTTTAAGTGCAATACAGTTTCCAAGGAGATTTTGATCCTCAGGTTGGTCGGCCGCACCCAACCTGAGTCTCGAGGACTGAGCATGCCGCTTTTTGTGTCCCGAAGTATTCTGCCGAGCTAGGACTTGATCCTCAGACCGATTTTTTGCAAATCAACCTGAGTCTCAGTGGCTACGGGGATCAGCGGTCTTATGTCATCCTTCATGTGCATCTCGGGTTTTAGACCGATACCCACCTTGAGGGCTACTGGCTATGTATCTCGGCAGAGAATAAATTGCACCAATCAAAAATATTGGCAAAAATCAGCCCATGACCGAGGTGCTTAACCACCTCGGAAGCAGTTCGGCATATAGCTCGGAAGCAAGTGGCTGGCTCCTTAGAGGGCATTTCTGGCATTAAGCTCGGCTAAACTCCTTCAAACTTCTTTGAACCAATATGATTTACAACACCTCGGATAAAGTCCGGCGTTGGAGCTCGGATATATAGTCCGGCGTTGGAGCTCGGATACAGTCCGGCGTTGGAGCTCGGATACATAGTCCGGCGTTAGAGCTGGGAAGCAGTCCGGCATTGGTGCTCGGCTGCAAAAGATACCTCGAATGCAGTCCGGCGTTGGAGCTCGGACGCAAGAGGACGTTGCCGCCCGGGAACAACTTCAAACCCGAGGTGTGGCATAAAAATAACAAGGCATTGATAAAGGCCAGAAACTTAAAGGGGCTCCTCGGATACCCGACGTATAAACTCGTCGAATGCATTTCAGCGATCCTCAAGATAGAAGATGAGAAGATTTGTTGAACCAGTTTTCAAGACCGGCAACTGAAGATGAAGAACAGTTCAGAAGAATCGAGGAGCGTCCCTAACTTGAAGACCGGTTCAGGGGGCTACTGACGATGTCCTGGACTAGGGGGTACTCAACGCGTCGTCTCCCGATCAGTTGGATTGGGCCGAGGACCCCCATGGCCATATACTCATGGGCCAGTCCGGACAGCTGCCGTATACAAGGAAGAATCAACAAGACTTGGCGATCAAGACAAGGACTCCTCCCCCACCGGCGTATTCGGCTAGGACTCATGTTATCCTAGGCCTCTGGTGCATTATATAAACCAAGGCCAGGCTAGTCGATAGAGATATACAACAACAATCATACCATAGGCTACCTTCTAGGGTTTAGCCTCTCTGATCTCGTGGTAGATCAACTCTTGTAGTACCCATATCATCAATATCAATCAAGCAGGAGTAGGGTTTTACCTCCATCGAGAGGGCCCGAACCTGGGTAAAAACATCGTGTCCCTTGCCTCCTGTTACCATTGATCCTAAGACGCACTGCTTGGGACCCCCTACCCGAGATCCGCCGGTTTTGACACCGACAGCTAGCATTGGCGTCGTGTAGCCTTTGCAGTCTTCTATTCCAAACTTCTTCAGACAATCTTTGAGGTATTTTTCCTGAGATATGAAGATGCCATTTCTTTGCTGACGAATTTGAAGACCAAGGAAGAACTTCAGCTCACCCATCATGGACATCTGATATTGCTCTTGCATCATATACCCAAACTCATCACTATACTTTTGGTTGGTGCAGCCGAAGATTATGTCATCCACATATATTTGGCACACAAATAGTTCGCCATCATATGTCTTCGTGAAGAGTGTGGGATCGAGGGATCCAGGTTTGAAGCCTTTGCTCTTCAGGAAGTCTTTGATTGTATCATACCATGCACGAGGAGCTTGTTTGAGGCCATACAGTGCTTTGTTTAGCTTGTACACCATATCAGGATGTTTTGGATCTTCAAAGCCAGGTGGTTGAGCGACATATACTTATTCTTCAATCTTGCCATTGAGAAATGCACTCTTTACATCCATTTGATATAGCAAGATGTTGTGATGATTAGCATAGGCTAGCAGTATGCGAACAGCTTCAAGCCTAGCAACAGGAGCAAATGTTTCATCGAAGTCAATTCCTTCAACTTGAGTATATCCTTGAGCCACAAGACGTGCTTTGTTTCTGACAACTTGACCATGCTCATCTTGCTTGTTTCGATATACCCATTTTGTTCCAATAATGTTATGCTTGCGAGGGTCAGGTCGCTTGACAAGTTCCCAAACATTATTCAGCTTGAACTGTTGAAGTTCTTCTTGCATGGCTTGAATCCATTCAGGTTCCATAAAAGCTTCAGCAACTTTCTTGGGTTCTGATATTGACACAAATGAAAAGTGCCCACAGAAGTTTGCTAGTTGTGTTGCTCTTGATTGAGTGAGTGGACCAGGTGCATTGATGCTGTCAATTATCTTCTCTATTTGAACTTCATTTGCAACACGAGGATGAACAGGACGAAGACTTTGCTCTTGCTGATCATTATCATTATTGGGAGGATTGTCTTCGGTCTGAGCATTGTCTTCAGGTTGATTTGGTGCAGAGATGATAAGTTCCTCTTCAGGCTGTGCTTCAGAGGGCATGATTTCACCAGTTCCCATCAGCTTGATAGATTCGCTTCGAGGAGCTTCATCTAGTGTACTTGGCAGAATCTCTCTCTGTGAACCATTGGTTTCATCAAATTTCACATCCACAGTTTCGACGATTTTGTAGAGATAGAGGTTGAATACTCTGTAGGAGTGTGAATCCTTTCCATAGCCAAGTATGAAGCCTTCGTGAGCCTTAGGTGCAAATTTTGACTTGTGATGGGGATCCTTGATCCAGCATCTAGCTCCAAATACTCTGAAGTAACTGACGTTTGGCTTCTTGCCAGTAAGGAGCTCATACGATGTTTTGTTCAGAAGCTTATGGATGTACACACGGTTGATGATGTGACAGGCTGTATCAGTGCTTCAGGCCAGAACTTTCTTGGTGTCTTGTATTCATCCAGCATTGTTCGAGCCATCTCAATGAGGGTTCTGTTTTTGCGCTCAACGATGCCATTTTGCTGAGGTGTGTATGGAGCAGAGAACTCATGAGTGATTCCCATTGTATCCAGATACAGATCAAGTCCTGTGTTCTTGAATTCAGTGCCATTGTCACTTCTGATATGCTTTATCTTCACGCCATAATTGTTCATTGCTCGATTGGCGAAGCGCCTGAAGACATCTTGCACTTCAGTCTTGTAAAGAATTATATGAACTCATGTGTATCTTGAGTAGTCATCAACAATGACGAAGCCATAGAGACAGGTAGTTGTTGTGAGGGTGGAGTAGTGAGTAGGTCCAAATAAGTCCATATGTAACAGCTCGAAGGGTTGAGATGTTGTCATGATTGTCTTCGAGGGGTGCTTTGCCCTTGTCATCTTTCCAGCTTCACAAGCACCACACAGATGATCCTTCTTGAACTTGACATCCTCGATGCCAATGACATGCTTCTTCTTGATGAGTGAGTGTAAGTTCATCATGCCAGCATGTCCTAGCCTTCGATGCCAGAGCCAGCATTCTGAAGCTTTTGTGAGAAGACATACGGCAAGCTGTGGTCCTGCTGAGAAATCTACCATGTACAGATCATCTTTTCGATACCCTTCAAAGACTAGAGATTTGTCAGATTCCATTAGTACAAGGCAACGATATTTTCCAAATATCACAATCATGTTTAGGTCGCAAAGCATTGAGACAGACATTAAGTTGAAACCAAGGGATTCAACAAGCATCACTTTATCCATGTGTTGATCCTTTGAGATTGCAACTCTACCTAGACCCAATACCTTGCTTTTACCAGTGTCAGCAAACGTGATGTGACTCTTGTCGGATGGACGTAGGGTTGAGTCCATGAGAAGACTTCGATCACCAGTCATATGATTTGTGCATCCACTGTCCATAATCCATTCTGAAGCTTTTGGTGATGCACCCTACAGTGCAGTTAGGAGGATAGGCTTCACAAGAGTGTTGTGAAGCATAAGCATTTGACACATATAGGGACTGTCACGGCTTATATCAAAGTTAGGACATATAGTATGACTGATAAGCAATTCAAATGTGAAGTATATAGAATGACATTTTACATGCGTCCTGAATGTGTTTTAGGTCCCCAGCAATAGTATCGGACGCCATTGATTGCTGGATGGAGACCGTATTCTGCAAAAGAGAGTTAGTTCTTCTTTGCCACCCACATCTTCAGGGGTGGCTTAGAAGCAATGAGTCTAAGTGCAGCATCTGAGAATTTTGGCTTTGGAGCCCTAGCAAATAGCCTTGCAGGAGATGAATGATACTCATATGAATAAGCAGAAAAGTTCTTAGTCCTATGAACACATCGGTTCGAAGATACACGCTCATATTCATAAGTCTGAGCATGATTTCCCTGCAAAACATTGGCGTTAGGGTGACTCAGGTGAGTCCTGTATCTGTATGAAGCCTTTGGGCCAAATGAAGCTATAGGTCTGGGGTTTGTCTTCTTCCTTGGTGGTGTCATGACGACATTCACAGGAAGATTCTCAATGTACTGCTTAGGCACCCATATCTTCTTCATAGGTGGTCCATTCCTATAGTTAGTACCAATGTACCTAGCAAACACTTCACCATTCTGGTTCTTGAACAGCTTATAGTTTGCATCAAAGGATTCATCAATGATAATAGGATTAGCACAGGTAAAGCCAGATAAAGTGGATGGATCTACTGAAGGTTCCTTAGCAGCAACCCATGTGGTTTTGGGGTACTGCTCAGGCTTCCAGTACGAGCCATCAACATTCATTTTCCTTTCGAACCCAACACCCTCTTTCCTAGGGTTTCGGTTCAGAATCTGCTTTTTGAGGACATCGCAGAGAGTCTGATGTCCCTTCAAACTTTTGCACATCCCTGTTTCAAGCAATGTCTTCAACATAGCATTTTCATCAGCAATAGCAGTGGTATCCTCCGCAGAGGGGTTAGTAACCACGTCAGTAGGTGAAGACAATGAAATAGTAGCAGCAGTGGAACATTCAGCAACAGATGTAGCGTTATCACGCTCAATGCATTTTAGAAATGGTGGTTCAAATCCATTCTATGTAACGCTGATTTGTTGAGCAAGTAATGAATCACGCTCCTTCTGAAGATCTTCATAATCCACTCTTATCTTTTCAAGGTCCAGCTTTCTTTGAAGACATTCAGAAGAAAGCTTCTCATGATCAGACAAGAGAGCATTATGTTGATCTTGAAGGGCGTCAAACTTGGCGTGAAGTCTCTGAAGACTATCAGCCAAAGTTTTTGACGGATCCATTTCCTCACCCAACATATCATCGCTCTTACTAAGCATGTCTTGAACCTTTTCCAAGATTCTTTGCTGTTTAGTGGCAAGGGAAGCAAGCTTGTCATAACTGGGGCCAAATTCGTCACCTGATTCATCATCGCTAGATTCAGAGAGGTAGCATTCAGTTACCTTATCACCCCTTGCCATGTGGCATGATGAGGATGATGATAATTCAGGTGCAAAGGTCATCTCCTTGAGAGACTCCTTGTAGTCCTCAAACCACGGATCATGACGAGTGCGGTGACCTTCATAGACCTCAGAAAGCCAGTCCCAGATTAGCTTCGCGTGATTGAGGTGCATAACATTCCTGAACTGATTTCGGGACAAATGAGAGCAAATAACATCCTTCGCCGTAAGGTTTAATAGAGTGTACTTGCGAATGTCATCGGCCTCCGCCATCTTGCATAGATCAGTGAGGCCAATCTCGGTGACGGTCCCCAGTTCGCTGTCGATGGACATGAGTCGCTTCTTCATCATGGCCTTCCATCGGGGATACTCATGACCATCAAAGGTGGGACAGGATATGTTCCTCAATCCTGCAGTCGACATAGCTGAAACTCCAGGTGGTTAAACCGAATCACACACAACAAGGGAGTACCTTGCTCTGATACCAATTGAAAGTGCTAGTATCGACTAGAGGAGGGGTGAATAGGCAATTTTTATGAAAGTCTTCAAAACTTAGAAGTTTCAAAGACAAACAACAGAAATGACCTAATTGATATGCAGCGGAAGATAAACTACCCTAAGCAAGCCATAGTCAAGTATGCAATGATGTGAAAGTACAGGACTAATAGTAGCTAAGTAGTAAGGATCAGGAAGGAAGATAGTATGAAGCCAATCAACAGTAGTAGTCAAGCAATGAAGTCAAAAAGATACATGGATAGGCAATGACTTCACGAAGACAAACTTAAGTAAGTATGGAAAGGGATAGAACCAGTCGCTTGTTGAAGACACAGGATTTGTTGGACCAGTTCCAGTTGCTGTGACAACTGTACGTCTGGTTAGGGAGGCTGAGATTTAACTCAGAAGACCGTGTCTTCACCTTATTCCCCTTGAGCTAAGGACACCCAGTCCTCGCCCAATCACTCTGGTAAGTCTTCAAGGTAGACTTCCAAACCTTCACAGACTTCGTTCACCGGCAATCCACAATGACTCTTGGATGCTCAGAACGCGACGCCTAACCGGCTGGAGGATTCACAGTCCTCAAGTGTAATAAGTCTTCAGGTCACATAGACAGAAAGACTTCAGTGATGCCTAACACTTTGGCTCTGGGTGTTTGGGCTTTGTCCTCGCAAGGATTTCTCTCTCTCAAATGCTTCGAGGTGGGTTGCTCTCAAACGACAAAAGCCGTGCACAAACTCTGAGCAGCCACCAATTTATGGTGTAGGGGGTGGGCTATTTATAGCCACAAGGCAACCTGACCTGATTTGTCCAAAATGACCCTGGGTCACTAAGGAACTGACACGTGTTCCAACGGTCAGATTTCAAACACACGTGGCAACTTTACTTGGGCTACAAGCAAAGCTGACTCATCCAGCTCTGGATAAGATTTGCTCTCATTGTCTTCGCTCGAAGACATAGGATTTGAGTTGAGCATCACTTCAGTCACTCTGACTTAGTTCACTTGGACCCCACTTAACAGTACGGTGGTTCCTATGACTCAACAAAGAAGAAAAGGAAACAGTGGAACCACACAGTCTTCGTGCTCCATAGTCTTCACGTAATGTCTTCTCATGTCATAGTCTTCAATATGAATATCTTCTCATACCACCATTGTCTTCAATGTCTTCATACATTTTTAGGGGTCATCTCCGGTAGGTAAACCGAATCAATGAGGGATACTACCTGCGTTATCCTGCAATTCTCACAAACGCATTAGTCCCTCAACTTACTTTGTCGTCAATACTCCAAAACCAACTAGGGGTGGCACTAGATGCACTTACACTAACACTTATGCATTTTGATGACTTAGATGTGCAACACATGAAGTAATGTATATCTTCAATCAATTAAGACATACACTCTAAGTGTGAATACATTAATGTGGAATTTGACTTCGGAGCGCCATGATAATTGTGCGTCGTGTCTGGGTCTAATACTTCCTATACGGTGGTTAACGCCACCACCAATTTTTTGTTTAAAGTGTTTCTCTTGGCGTTATGCTTGCATTGTTTTCATATGTGATTCATATTCATCCTTGGCTTATACTCAAGTTTATCTTCAATTGGTTGAATTGGACTAGTACTATGTATGTCTGTGTTCTGTCCTCTACAGCATTCACTTATAGCTCTGGCTTCGTGTTGAATCTTTTGAAGTAAGTGAATGTGATCGGACCCTAACCTATCTATGCTTCTACCTCAACTCTATATATCCAAGTCACATGCATTCTATTGAAAACTGTCGATTGTCTTCACTGAGACCGTGTCAGCTGAAGTCAATCTGACACACATGTATATCTGTTTTTAATGCTTTATCCTATTTGCCTGAAACCCGGAGAATTCGGAACGACCACCCCGACAATCCAGACGTGCGTGGGAACTTGGAACAACTCCCAAGGTGTTGCATGCTTGCCACGCGTCCGTCAGATGTGAACCGCCAGGGGCACCTGCGTAATTGCGCTGTGCCATCTCTGTCCTTATAAATACCTGTCACGTCTCGGTCAAAAATTATTCTTCCTCCTCGCCACCTCTCGCAAACCCTAGCGCCTCCGCTAGCTCTCGACGATGCCGACGACGAAGCGCTTAGCTGCCGCGACTTCCTCGACGCCGTCCTCACGCCGGCCGCGGACCTCGTCTTCTCCGCCGTCGCCGTAGGTGTCTTTCGTCGCCAAGTTAGGGCACGGGAGATTGAACTGCTCGGCCTCCATCTTCGCCCCGTCTAGCAGTTCCTCGTGTGGTAATTATAGTTTACTTTTTACCGTCTTTTTTGATCTGATAGATTCATCCGTTTTTACCAAAAGTGGTTTCTAGATCTTCAAACTTGAATCTATCTCATCCTGCATCTCATATTCTGCCTAGTCTATTCACTTATGCTTCTTTACAAGTTCGATTCCTCACTTGTACTTATTCTTGGATTTGTACAACTCTGGAACCAACTCTCATCAAATAAGTGAATGTCTTCACATTGTGAGGTCAATGTCTTCAAACTGATTTATCTTCAAAATCTTCTGAGGATGCATATGACCTCTTCCCCTTCCCCCGCACCTCTAATGTTGTCACAGGTACATGTCCGTGGGAGAATCCCTTGGTTCTCATAGTCTGCATTCATTTGCAGAATTCTTGCAGAGTCACATCAACTCACCTGAAGCCAGTTCTTGTCTGACGAGCTGTTTGAAGCCATTGCACGTACTGAAGCCCTTCAGCTTAAACTTCATGGCAACTGAAAAGTCGGCACGAAAGGGAGGCAGACAACGCCGTGGTAACACTTCAAAGGATTTACCTCCAGATTTGCATGAGCTGTACAAGACTGATCCTGTGGAAACCTACACCGGCCGCAAGAATCAAATCCAGTGGATTCGAAGATATTGGGCAAAAGAGTGGTTCAAATACCGCTTCATCACTGAAGAATATGCAGAGAAAAATGCCATCAAGGGACCCTGGGAAGATATTGTGTACAAAAATCTTCAACCCCAGTCCCTTTCTGAAGCCCTCCAACGAGAATTCTATCCGTGCATGATTCGCGGACCGCAGCCAAAGAACGCTGATCCTTCTTCTCTGTTGTGGTGCCGTGAAGATCATCTGTTCAAGCACAACTACCAGTTCGCCAAATACTCAGCTGCAAAGAACAAGAAGGCCCTAGGGCTCGACTTCAACCCTGGTCCTTCCTCGCCTCGGGATGATGGCACCCGCGAAGACAATCGGAACAGGATCGGCCCCTTCTACAACCTTGATGGCCTCATCACCCACATAACTATCCAAGGTGCCAAGGTGGATCATTCTGGTAATGATGCTGACAGTGATGAAGCTCCAGCACCTACTCCAAATCCGCAGAAGCAAAAGAAGACTAAAGCTTCAAAGTCATTTGCTACTCCAAAAGCTTCGCGTGTGAAGCCATTGGCAACTGCTCCTCCTGCTCCCAGTAACACCTCTGAACATCTCTCTCGCATCTCCAAGAGGCGTCAGAAGCCAAAGAAGAAACCTGTTCAGCGACAGAGTCAAGCACTTACACCTGCTGCCATTCCGAGGAACGAATCTGAAGCCATTGATTTGTCTTCAGATGAAGAATTTGGCAATGATGCCCTTGAGAAGCTGATCAAGAGCAAGCAAGAGGCGGAGATCTTCAATGATCTGCCCCTCTTCGATGTGAATATCCTGCACACTTTCATTGATGAATGGTTCAACAATCAAGATCTCAGCTTTGATGATCTTCAACTCCCCATTGGCATCAGCGTCTCCTTTCAAGGCGCCATTGCTCCTGAGCTGGCTTTGGCTCAGCAAATCGTTGAACTGAAGCACAAGATTGATTTTGAAAAGGAACAGTTCAAGAAGCATGTAGCCAAGCTGAGTGTGGCCGATGTCCAAAAATTCAAGGTGATGCTCAATGACCTCAAGGAGGCGTTTCGCAAGAAACGTGAGGAAGCCAAAGGCTCAAGAGAGCGCATGAAAACTCTTGCTGCTAAGTGTGTTCAGGCTTACAATGAAGCTGAAAAGCGCAAGGCTCTTGGGCGTCCTGGCATTGACCCCAAGATGGCTGCCAAGCACAAGAAGAAGCACAATGTGGCCTAGACTGAAGCTCCACGGCGGGAAGAACCTCACATTGTCTTCCCAGCCAGCATGACAGGCTCGAAGCCTAAGGTCTCCACTGTGGCTTCAGATCAGCAGAAAACCAAGGCAGCTGAAGCCGAAGCCAGAAAGCGCAAAACCAAGAACACCACAGATGATGCACCACCCCTCAAGAAGAGGAAGACCAAGAAGAGAGATTGGGCTGCTCCCAAAGAGCCCCTTGTTGTTGAACCCATTTCTTTTGCTCCCCCTCCATCTGCAAATCAAGAGCGTCGATTGATTGTTCATGAGCCTACTTCCATAGAGGCTCCTGAAGCTCAAGAGGTTCCAGTCGTTGACCCCATCGCGACTGAAGACATTGGTCCCCAAGACAATGTAGAAGATGATGAAGTCCTTCCTCAGATCCAGCGCCACATGGTATCATCGCCTATTCGCATGAACAGCGAAACTATCAGTATTGGTTGTCCTCTGACGCCAATCTCACAAGATGCCTCATGGGCTGATCGCCCCCAACCAGCAACTCCAGTTCAAGACTCACCAAGTACACCCCGTCCTTCACCATCGCAAGGCCCCAGTCCAATTGTCAATGACGACAATTACATGGAGACCACACCATCCCCGAAAGCGTCGCCCGTGTACCAACGGCTTCACAAAGGCCAGAAGCCATCGGTCTCCATGACAACCATCACAGAAGAGGATTCACACCAATCCAGCTCAGTGGCATGTCAAGTGTTTCCTGAAGACAATCCTTCTGTGACAGTTCCTGTGTCCGAAGCTAATGCTTCTAAAGAGATTCCGGCTGCATCAGCCGAAGAAAGACAAGAAGAGCTTGTTATTACTCCCCCTACCAATCAAGAAGTTGTTCTCGAGGAGAACGTATCTGTGCCCGACCCTCCAGCTCCTCAAGTGGAGGTTGAGAATACTGAGGCTGCCACCAACATCGTTACTGAAGCCAATGACATTGTCATGACTGAAGAAAATGTGGCGCCTCAAGTTAACAATGTGAATGAAGCCAATGCTGCACCTGCAACGAATGTGCAGCCTGAAGCCCCTGCAAATGCTACTGCTCCTGTTCCGCCTCCAAGGCCCCACACTATTGAGCATGCATTTTACCAAGGCGAGCTTGTTCCTGTCAAATGGCCCATTCTGATTCCTCCGCCTGCTCCTGGTCCTCAATTTGACTATCATGTGGAGCACAGGCCTCAGGTTCAGAAGCCAAAACCAAGGCTGCCAAGGTTCCCAGGCACTGCATCGGCACCAGGCTCATTCAATGTCACCGACTTCATTGCACACAGCACCTTCTTTGATCTGGCAAGAACCCATATTCCAAGCCAAGAATCTCATCAGATCGGTTCTGGAGCTACCAGCAGCGCAGCTACTACTCCTGCATTCTATACCATCAGGAGCGCATATTTCCTCATATGCCTCTGTTCACTGAAGCCATTATTGGTCTGCCCTGCCTTGAAGAAGCCCTAGACTGTTTTCGTGATGCTGGTCTTCTGGAGTTTGTCACTGACAAGGAACATTGGAATGAAGAGCTTCTCTTGCAATTCTATGCAACCCTCCACATTCGCGGCTACAATAGTGATACCATGACATGGGTCCTTGAGTGGATGACGGGTAACATTCATCATGAAGCCAAAGCCTTTGATCTTATTGAGCTTACCGGCCTCTCCACTCCAGGTGAACTGTATGAACCTGGTTGTCAACTTCACCATGATGCACTGGAGAGTATCTTTCAGAAGCTTGAGCCCAACATGAGCCAGATGCACAGTATGATGAAGCCACTGCCCCCGGATGCTGAGTATCCCAAGGAATTCCTGGTTGAAGACCTAGAGTATCTGCCCCGCACCATCTATCATATCATTCGGCGAACTCTTTGGCCGATCAAGGGACATTCCTCCTCAGCAAAGCTTGAAGGTGCAATGAAGAAATTGGTCTTCTACATACTCAATGGCAAAATCTTCAACACTCAAGATTTCTTTATTCGCCAGTTTGCTGCATCAGGGTCTGACATTTTTGGTCTGAAGTTCTATGCTCCTTGGATCATGCGTCTGATCAAGCTCCACTCTGCAATTGACTATCAGCCCTCTGCTCGTAACCATCTCATATTTTTACCAGAGGTTGATATGTCCATTGAAGCCATTTATCCAAAGCCTGCCAAGGAAGCGCTGTATCTTCACAATATAGATCGTTAGTGCTTTTCCCAGCATGTTGAAGGGGTCCAGGTTGCTTCTCGTGTTTATCCACTGGCTGGCAACACTCGTCGTGCACGTACTGAAGCGACAGAAAGCACCATAGCTCCAAGAACTCACAAACGATCCCGTGTGCTCAATGATCGTGAGCTTCTTGTGGCTTTGCATCAGAAGCAAGATAAGCATCATTACTGGCAAAAGTGGCAAATGCAAAGCCTCTTGGTGGATATAAATCGCATTCGCAATCTTGCCACCAAGAACGCCTTTGTTGTTGGGGAACGTAGTATTTCAAAAAATTTCCTATGCACACGCAAGATCATGGTGATGATATAGCAACGAGGGGAGAGTGTTGTCTACGTACCAACGCAGACCGACTGCGGAAGCGTTCACACAACGTAGAGGAAGTAGTCGTACGTCTTCTTCCCGATCCGACCGATCCAAGCACCGTTACTCCGGCACCTCCGAGTTCTTAGCACACGTACAGCTCGATGACGATCCCCGGGCTCCGATCCAGCAAAGCTTCGGGGAGGAGTTTCGTCAGCACGGCGGCGTGGTGACGATCTTGATGTTCTACCGACACAGGGCTTCGCCTAAGCACTACAACGATATGACCGAGGTGGAATTTGGTGGCAGGGGGCACCGCACACGGCTAAGGAACGATCTCAATGATCAATTGTGTGTCTAGAGGTGCCTCCTGCCCCCGTATATAAAGGAGCCAAGGGGGAGGGGGGCCCCGGCCAAGGAGAGGGCGCAGGAGGATCCTACTCCCTCTGGGAGTAGGATTCCCCCCCCCCCCCCCAATCCTAGTCCAACTAGGATTCCTCGGAGGGGAAGGGAAAGAGGGGCGTCGGCCACCTTCTCCTAGTCCTAATAGGACTAGGGGAAGGGGGAGGCGCGGAGCCCTTGTGGGCAGCCCTTTCACCTTTCCACTAAGGCCCATGAAGGCCCATATGGTTCCCGGGGGGTTCCGGTAACCTCCCGGTAATCTGGTAAAATTCCCGATTTCACCCGGAACACTTCTGATGTCCAAACATAGGCTTCCAATATATCAATCTTTATGTCTCGACCATTTTGAGACTCCTCGTCATGTCCGTGATCACATCCGGGACTCCGAACAACATTCGGTACATCAAAATGCATAAACTCATAATAACTGTCATCGTAACGTTAAGCGTGCGGACCCTACGGTTCGAGAACAATGTAGACATGACCGAGACACGTCTCCGGTCAATAACCAATAGCGGGACCTGGATGCCCATATTGGCTCCTACATATTCTACGAAGATCTTTATCGGTCAAACCGCACAACAACATACGTTGTTCCCTTTGTCATCGGTATGTTACTTGTCCGAGATTCGATCGCCGGTATCCAATACCTAGTTCAATCTCGTTACCGACAAGTCTCTTTACTTGTTCTGTAATACTTCATCTCATAACTAACTCATTAGTTATATGCTTGCAAGGCTTAGGTGATGAGCATTACCGAGAGGGCCCAGAGATACCTCTCCGACAATCGGAGTGACAAATCCTAATCTCGAAATACGCCAACCCAACATCTACCTTTGGAGCCACCTGTAGTACTCCTTTATAATCACCCAGTTACGTTGTGACGTTTGGTAGTACCCAAAGTGTTCCTCCGGTAAATGGGAGTTGCATAATCTCATAGTCATAGGAACATGTATAAGTCATGAAGAAAGCAATAGCAACATACTAAACGATCGGGTGCTAAGCTAATGGAATGGGTCATGTCAATCATATCATTCAACTAATGATGTGACCTCGTTAATCAAATAACAACTCATTGTTCATGGTTAGGAAACATAACCATCTTTGATTAATGAGCTAGTCAAGTAGAGGCATACTAGTGACACTTTGTTTGTCTATGTATTCACACATGTATTATGTTTCCGGTTAATACAATTCTAGCATGAATAATAAACATTTATCATGATTATAAGGAAATAAATAATAACTTTATTATTGCCTCTAGGGCATATTTCCTTCAGTCTCCCACTTGCACTAGAGTCAATAATCTAGATTACACAGTAATGATTCTAACACCCATGGAGTCTTGGTGCTGATCATGTTTTGCTCGTGAGAGAGGCTTAGTCAACGGGTCTGCAACATTCAGATCCGTATGTATCTTGCATATCTCTATGTCTCCCACTTGGACTTGGTCCCAAATGGAATTGAAGCGTCTCTTGATGTGCTTGGTCCTCTTGTGAAATCTGGATTCCTTTGCCAAGGCAATTGCACCAGTATTGTCACAGAAGATCTTCATTGGTCCCGATGCACTAGGTATGACACCTAGATCGGAAATGAACTCCTTCATCCAGACTCCTTCATTTGCTGCTTCAGAAGCAGCTATGTACTCCGCTTCACATGTAGATCCAGCTACGACGCTTTGTTTTGAACTGCACCAACTTACAGCTCCACCGTTTAATATGAACACGTATCCGGTCTGTGATTTAGAATCGTCCGGATCAGTGTCAAAGCTTGCATCGACGTAACCATTTACGACTAGCTCTTTGTCACCTCCATATATGAGAAACATATCCTTAGTCCTTTTTAGGTATTTCAGGATGTTCTTGACTGCTGTCCAGTGATCCACTCCTGGATTACTTTGGTACCTACCTGCCAAGCTTATTGCTAAGCATACGTCAGGTCTGGTACACAGCATTGCATGCATGATAGAGCCTATGGCTGAAGCATAGGGAACATCTTTCATTTTCTCTCTATCTTCTGCTGTGGTCGGGCTTTGAGTCTTACTCAATCTCACACCTTGTAACACAGGCAAGAACCCTTTCTTTGCTTGATCCATTTTGAACTTCTTCAAAATTTTGTCAAGGTATGTGCTTTGTGAAAGTCCAATTAAGCGTCTTGATCTATCTCTATAGATCTTTATGCCTAATATGTAAGCAGCTTCACCGAGGTCTTTCATTGAAAAACTTTTATTCAAGTATCCCTTTATGCTATCCAGAAATTCTATATCATTTCCAATTAATAATATGTCATCAACATATAAAACTAGAAATGCTACAGAGCTCCCACTCACTTTCTTGTAAATACAGGCTTCTCCAAAAGTCTGTATAAAACCATATACTTTGATCACACTGTCAAAGCGTTTATTCCAACTCCGAGATGCTTGCACCAGTCCATAAATGGAACGCTGGAGCTTGCACACTTTGTCAGCACCTTTTGGATCAACAAAACCTTCAGGCTGCATCATATACAACTCTTCTTCTAGAAATCCATTCAAGAATGCAGTCTTGACATCCATTTGCCAAATTTCATAATCATGAAATGCAGCAATAGCCAACATAATTCGGACAGACTTAAGCATCGCTACGGGTGAGAAAGTCTCATCGTAGTCAACCCCTTGAACTTGTCGAAAACCTTTTGCAACAAGTCGAGCTTTGTAGACAGTAACATTACCATCAGCGTCAGTCTTCTTCTTAAAAATCCATTTATTCTCAATTGCTTGCCGATCATCGGGCAAGTCAACCAAAGTCCATACTTTGTTCTCATACATGGATCCCATCTCAGATTTCATGGCTTCAAGCCATTTTGCGGAATCTGGGCTCACCATCGCTTCTTCATAGTTCGTAGGTTCATCATGATCTAGTATCATGACCTCCAGAACAGGATTACCGTACCACTCTGGTGCGGATCTTACTCTGGTTGATCTACGAGGTTCAGTAGTATCTTGATCTAAAGTTTCATGATCATCATCATTAGCTTCCTCACTTATTGGTGTAGGTGTCCCAGAAACAGTTTTCTGTGATGTACTACTTTCCAATAAGGGAGCAGGTACAGTTACCTCATCAAGTTCTACTTTCCTCCCACTCACTTCTTTCGAGAGAAACTCCTTCTCTAGAAAGTTTCCGAACTTAGCAACAAAAGTCTTGCCTTCGGATCTGTGATAGAAGGTGTATCCAATAGTTTCCTTTGGATATCCTATGAAGACACATTTCTCCGATTTGGGTTCGAGCTTATCAGGTTGAAGCTTTTTCACATAAGCATCGCAGCCCCAAACTTTAAGAAACGACAACTTTGGTTTCTTGCCAAACCATAGTTCATAAGGCGTCGTCTCAACAAATTTTGATGGTGCCCTATTTAACGTGAATGCGGCCGTCTCTAGAGCGTATCCCCAAAACGATAGCGGTAAATCAGTAAGAGACATCATAGATCGCACCATATCTAGTAAAGTACGATTACGACGTTCGGACACACCATTACGTTGTGGTGTTCCGGGTGGCGTGAGTTGCGAAACTATTCCACTATTTTTCAAATGTACACCAAACTCGTAACTCAAATATTCTCCTCCACGATCAGATCGTAGAAACTTTATTTTCTTGTTACGGTGATTTTCAACTTCACTCTGAAATTCTTTGAACTTTTCAAATGTTTTGGACTTGTGTTTCATTAAGTAGATATACCCATATCTGCTTAAATCATCTGTGAAGGTGAGAAAATAACGATATCCGCCACGAGCCTCAATATTCATCGGACCACATACATCGGTATGTATGATTTCCAATAAATCCGTTGCTCTCTCCATAGTACCGGAGAACGGTGTTTTGGTCATCTTGCCCATGAGGCACGGTTCGCAAGTACCAAGTGATTCATAATCAAGTGGTTCCAAAAGTCCATCAGTATGGAGTTTCTTCATGCGCTTTACACCGATATGACCTAAACGACAGTGCCACAAATAAGTTGCACTTCCATTATCAACTCTGCATCTTTTGGCTTCAACGTTATGAATATGTGTATTACTACTATCGAGATTCATCAAAAATAGACCACTCTTCAAAGGTGCATGACCATAAAAGATATTACTCATATAAATAGAACAACCATTATTCTCTGATTTAAATGAATAACCGTCTCGCATTAAACAAGATCCAGATATAATGTTCATGCTCAACGCTGGCACCAAATAACAATTATTTAGGTCTAATATTAATCCCGAAGGTAGATGTAGAGGTAGCGTGCTGACCGCGATCACATCGACTTTGGAACTGTTTCCCACGCGCATCGTCACCTCGTCCTTTGCTAGTGTCCGCTTATTCCGTAGTCCCTGTTTCGAGTTCCAAATATTAGCAACAGAACCAGTATCAAATACCCAGGTGCTACTGCGAGCTCTAGTAAGGTACACATCAATAACATGTATATCACATATACCTTTGTTCACCTTGCCATCCTTCTTATCCGCCAAATACTTGGGGCAGTTCCGCTTCCAGTGACCAGTCTGCTTACAGTAGAAGCACTCAGTTTCAGGCTTAGGTCCAGACTTGGGTTTCTTCTCTTGAGTAGCAACTTGCTTGCCGTTCTTTTTGAAGTTCCCCTTCTTCTTCCCTTTGCCCTTTTTCTTGAAATTAGTGGTTTTGTTAACCATCAACACTTGATGCTCCTTTTTGATTTCTACCTCCGCAGCTTTCAGCATTGCGAAGAGCTCGGGAATAGTCTTGTTCATCCCTTGCATATTATAGTTCATCACGAAGCTCTTGTAGCTTGGTGGCAGTGATTGGAGAATTCTGTCAATGACGCAATCATCCAGAAGATTAACTCCCAATTGAATCAAGTGATTATTATACCCAGACATTTTGAGTATATGCTCACTGACAGAACTGTTCTCCTCCATCTTGCAGCTATAGAATTTATTGGAGACTTCATATCTCTCAATCCGGGCATTTGCTTGAAATATTAACTTCAACTCCTGGAACATCTCATATGCTCCATGACGTTCAAAACGTCGTTGAAGTCCCGCTTCTAAGCCGTAAAGCATGGCACACTGAACTATCGAGTAGTCATCAGCTTTGCTCTGCCAGACGTTCATAACATCTGGTGTTGCTCCAGCAGCAAGCCTGGCACCCAGCGGTGCTTCCAGGACGTAATTCTTCTGTGCAGCAATGAGGATAATCCTCAAGTTACAGACCCAGTCCGTGTAATTGCTACCATCATCTTTCAACTTTGCTTTCTCAAGGAACGCGTTAAAATTCAATGGAACAACAGCACGAGCCATCTATCTACAATCAACATAGACAAGCAAGATACTATCAGGTACTAAGTTCATGATAAGTTTAAGTTCAGTTAATCAAATTTACTTAAGAACTCCCACTTAGATAGACATCCCTCTAATCTCTAAGTGATCACGTGATCCAAATCAACTAAACCATAACCGATCATCACGTGAGATGGAGTAGTTTTCAATGGTGAACATCGTTTATGTTGATCATATCTACTATATGATTCACGCTCGACCTTTCGGTCTCTGTGTTCCGAGGCCATATCTGTATATGCTTGGCTCGTCAAGTATGACCTGAGTATTCCGCGTGTGCAACTATTTTGCACCCGTTGTAGATGGACGTAGAGCTTATCACACCCGATCATCACATGGTGTCTGGGCACGACGAACTTTGGCAACGGTGCATACTCAGGGAGAACACTTCTTGATAATTTAGTGAGAGATCATCTTATAATGCTACCGTCAATCAAAGCAAGATAAGATGCATAAAAGGATAAACATCACATGCAATCAATATAAGTGATATGATATGGCCATCATCATCTTGTGCTTGTGATCTCCATCTCCGAAGCAACGTCATGATCACCATCGTCACCAGCGCGACACCTTGATCTCTATCGTAGCATCGTTGTCGTCTCGCCAATCTTATGCCTCCACGACTATCACTACCGTTTAGTAATAAAGTAAAGCATTACATCGCGATTGCATTGCATACAATAAAGCGACAACCATATGGCTCCTGCCAGTTGCCGATAACTCGGTTACAAAACATGATCATCTCATACAATAAAATTTAGCATCATGCCTTGACCATATCACATCACAACATGCCCTGCAAAAACAAGTTAGACGTCCTCTACTTTGTTGTTGCAAGTTTTACGTGGCTGCTACGGGCTTAAGCAAGAACTCATCTCACCTACGCATCAAAACCACAACGATAGTTTGTCAAATAGACTCCGTTTTAACCTTCTCAAGGACCGGGCGTAGTCATACTCAGTTCAACTAAAGTTGGAGAGACAGTCGCCCACAAGCCATCTATGTGCAAAGCACGTCGAGGGAACCGGTCTCCGTAAGCGTACGCGTAAGGTTGGTCTGGGTCGTCTCGTCCAACAATACCGCCGAACCAAAGTATGACATGCTGGTAGGCAGTATGACTTGTATCGCCCACAACTCACTTGTGTTCTACTCGTGCAAATAACATCAAACCATAGAACCTAGGCTCTGATACCACTGTTGGGGAACGTAGTATTTCATAAAAATTCCTACGCACACGCAAGATCATGGTGATGATATAGCAACGAGGGGAGAGTGTTGTCTACGTACCAACGCAGACCGACTGCGGAAGCTATCACACAACGTAGAGGAAGTAGTCATACGTCTTCTTCCCGATCCAACCGATCCAAGCACCGTTACTCCGGCACCTCCGAGTTCTTAGCACACGTACAGCTCGATGACGATCCCCGGGCTCCGATCCAGCAAAGCTTCGGGGAGGAGTTCCGTCAGCACGACGGCGTGGTGACGATCTTGATGTTCTACCGACGCAGGGCTTTGCCTAAGCACTACAACGATATGACCGAGGTGGAATTTGGTGGCATGGGGCACCGCACACGGCTAAGGAACGATCTCAATGATCAATTGTGTGTCTAGAGGTGCCTCCTGCCCTCGTATATAAAGGAGCCAAGGGGGAGGGGGCGCCGGCCAAGGAGAGGGCGCAGGAGGATCCTACTCCCTCTGGGAGTAGGATTCCCCCCCCCCCCCCAATCCTAGTCCAACTAGGATTCCTCGGAGGGGAAGGGAAAGAGGGGGGCCGGCCACCTTCTCCTAGTCCTAATAGGACTAGGGGAAGGGGGGAGGCGCGCAGCCCTTGTGGGAAGCCCTTTCACCTTTCCACTAAGGCCCATGAAGGCCCATATGGTTCCCGGGGGGTTCCGGTAACCTCCCGGTAATCTGGTAAAATTCCCGATTTCACCCGGAACACTTCCGATGTCCAAACATAGGCTTCCAATATATCAATCTTTATGTCTCGACCATTTAGAGACTCCTCGTCATGTCCGTGATCACATCCGGGACTCCGAACAACATTCGGTACATCAAAATGCATAAACTCATAATAACTGTCATCGTAACGTTAAGCGTGCGGACCCTACGGTTCGAGAACAATGTAGACATGACCGAGACACGTCTCCGGTCAATAACCAATAGCGGGACCTGGATGCCCATATTGGCTCCTACATATTCTACGAAGATCTTTATCGGTCAAACCGCACAACAACATACGTTGTTCCCTTTGTCATCGGTATGTTACTTGTCCGAGATTCGATCGTCGGTATCCAATACCTAGTTCAATCTCGTTACCGACAAGTCTCTTTACTCGTTCTGTAATACTTCATCTCATAACTAACTCATTAGTTATATGCTTGCAAGGCTTAGGTGATGAGCATTACCGAGAGGGCCCAGAGATACCTCTCCGACAATCGGAGTGACAAATCCTAATCTCGAAATACGCCAACCCAACATCTACCTTTGGAGCCACCTGTAGTACTCCTTTATAATCACCCAGTTACGTTGTGACGTTTGGTAGTACCCAAAGTGTTCCTCCGGTAAACGGGAGTTGCATAATCTCATAGTCATAGGAACATGTATAAGTCATGAAGAAAGCAATAGCAACATACTAAACGATCGAGTGCTAAGCTAATGGAATGGGTCATGTCAATCAGATCATTCAACTAATGATGTGACCTCGTTAATCAAATAACAACTCATTGTTCATGGTTAGGAAACATAACCATCTTTGATTAACGAGCTAGTCAAGTAGAGGCATACTAGTGACACTTTGTTTGTCTATGTATTCACACATGTATTATGTTTCCGGTTAATACAATTCTAGCATGAATAATAAACATTTATCATGATTATAAGGAAATAAATAATAACTTTATTATTGCCTCTAGGGCATATTTCCTTCATTTGTCACTCACGAAACCTGTCGGAGGACTTGGAAGGGATTGACATTGCTCAGTGCTGAAGCTGATCTTCAAGACGATGGCTTCAACGAAAGATTCAAGTTTGACTCCACTCCTCCCCGGAATGCTATTTTACGTCGAACTCCGTCTCTTGAAGATTCAGAGTACTCTTCGTCCGCCGCCGTAGTAAACGCCAGAGTAATTGATGAAGCCGATGATGCTACTTCACCACCACCGACATCAGCGCGTGTCAACACTGCACCGAGTTCTTATGCACCACCAAACCTCAACGACGACCCTGCTGCTTCACCTACTCCTCATGGGAACGATTAGAGCCTATGTCTTCAAACCTTTTTGGTCCTTACCGACAAAAGGGGGAGAAGCATAGGTTGAGAGTCTTCAAGCGGGTCCTGATGGGTGGTTGCGATATTTTTTCCTAGTGCTTACAACTCTCGTCTTGCTACATTTGGTTCTTTGAGTTGTAACACTTAAACTTGATGGTCGTCTACTACTTTTTCTGCTATTCTGTGTGATGCAACGATAAATTCCGCATATGCGATGATAAATCCTGCATGAACTCATTCCGCAGATGTCCATTTTTCATTGTGCATGTCATTATTCATGTATATCTGTTCATGCATGATGTATTGTATTCATACAATGAAGAGGATCTCCACAAGTACAACCTGCCATGTATATTTGCATTCCAACACAAAACATTAGTATGCACATCTTCAGGGGGAGTCTTTTTGCCATCTATGAAGACAACATCCTAATCCTTACAATTTCACATACTTTTATCTCTGTTGAAAACTTCAACCAGTTTGTTATCAATCACCAAAAAGGGGGAGATTGTAAGTGCATCTAGTGCCACCCCTAGTTGGTTTTGGAGTATTGACGACAAACCTGGTTGAGGGACTAATGTGTTTGTGAGAATTGCAGGATAACACAGGTAGTAGTCCCTCCTTGATTCGGTTTACCTACCGAAGATGACCCCTAAAAATGTGTGAAGACATTGAAGACAATGGTGGTCTGTGAAGATATTCATATTGAAGACTATGACACGAGAAGACATTGAGTGAAGACTATGGAGCGCGAAGACTTAGTTGTTTCGTTGTTTCCTTTTCTTCTTTGTTGAGGCATAGGAATCACCGCACTGTTAAGTGGGGTCCAAGTGAACAAAGTCAGAGTGACTGAAGTGATGTTCAACCAAATCCTATGTCTTCGAGCGAAGACAATGAGAGCAAATATTATCCTGTAATGGATAAGTCAGCTTTACTTGTAGCCTAAGTCAAGCTGTTGCGTGTGTTTGAAATCTGACCGTTGCGACACGTGTCAGTTCCTTAGTGACCCAGGGTCATTTCGGACATATCCGGTCGGGTTGCCCAGTGGCTATAAATAGCCCACCCCCTACACCATAAATTGGTGGCTGCTCAGAGTTAGTACACGGCTTTTGTCGTTTGAGAGCAACCCACCGCCGATGCTTTCGAGAGATAATCCTTGCGAGGACAAAGCCCAAACCACCTAGAGCCCAAAGAGTGTTTGGCATCACTGAAGTCTTTCTGTCCGCATGATCTGAAGACTTGTTACACTTGAGGACTGTGAATCCTCCAGCCGGTTAGGCGTAACGTTCTGAGCATCCAAGAGCCATTGTGGATTGCCGGTGAACGAAGTCTGTGAAGGTTCGGAAGTCTACCTTGAAGACTTACCAGAGTGATTGGGCGGGGACTAGGTGTCCTTAGCTCAAGGGGAATAAGGTGAAGACGCGCACGAATTTCGTTCGGTTAGTTCATATAGTTGTCGAAAGGTATGCGGGCAACATCGGATGGCATCCATCAGTGTCCTCGGACAGATGCCGGTGTAAATTTGTCGGCCAGCACTGGAGATGCCCTAACTATCATGCTATAATCGCTAACAATCCTCCATTATTTGGCAGGGAACAGTTATCCGAAGCACCCCTTTTACATTCATAGAGAGATCCAATCGTCAAAATCAATAAAAAGGCCATCATGGACCAAGATCCAAATAGATCAATCTTGTTAGGAGGTACTGCCCAAGGAAAAGAAAAGGTGACTTCGGATCAAGGATAGCGGTCTTCTGAGTTGAATCTTAGCCTCCCTAACCAGACGTACAGTTGTCACAGCAACTGGAACTGGTCGAACAAATCCCCGTCCTTCTGAAGCCACTGGTTCTATATCTTACCTCTCTTACTTACAGTTTGTCTTTGTGAAGTCATTGCCTGCTTGCATTATCTGTTTGACTTCAATGTGACTATCTGTTCTGATTGACTTCATACTATCTTCCATCCTGATCTTTACTACCTACCTGCTGTTAGTCATCGTGCTTTCACTATATTGAATACTTGACTATGTCTTGTCTAGTGTAGTCTACCTTCCGCTGCATTCAAATAGTGTTGTTTATATTGTTTGTCTTCGAAACTCCCATGTTTTGAAGACTTTCATAAAAATCGCCTATTCACCCCCCCTCTAGTCGATAACTAGCCCTTTCACATGTAATGCATCGAAGTGCTTCCATGCAGAACCATCCGATGTGTGTGCCAGCATCAGATTCCCATCTGCATCTAGTTCGGTTCTTTGCCCATTTTGTGCCATGCCATCTGTCTTGCCGTCTCTTCAACCATGAAAAGATGTTGAAGTCTTGGTATGATTGGCAAATACCAAAGAACATTAACGGGGATTTTGGTCTGCGTCTTCTCACCCATACTGTTGTCTACCACAACATACCTGGAAGACTTGCAAATGGGACAATAGTTCAAGCCTGCATATTCAAGCCTAAATAAGGCACATCCTTTCTCACAGGCATGTATCTTCTCCTAGGGCATCTTAAGTGCACAGAGGATTTTGTCCGACTGGTATAGGTTTGCAGGCATTACATGGCCTTTGGGTAGAAAGCGTCTGAATACTGTCATCATCACGTCCTAGCATTCTCTGCCCAAGTTGAATTGAGCCTTCAAGCCATTACTTGTGAGATGGCATCCAACTGACAAAGCTAAGTGTGCTCGTGGAGAGACGTTTTGAAGACTCCAACATTTCATTGAAGGCCTTTGCAGATTCATCCATCTCATTGTCTGAATCCCGAGCATCATCAAAGTCTTGCACCATGTCTTCCCTCCCGGTACCATGATCGTCGGTGTGACGACGAACAACCTCAGCTCTGGCACGATGGGCAGACTCACCATGAAATGTCCACACCGTATAACCAGGCGTAAAACCACTCTTCTGCAGGTGTTTTCCCATTTCTTCCTCTGTCCTCTTGTGCCAATCGTCACACCAGACACAGGGCCACCCAGTTTTCTTCTGGCCATTTGCAAATGCGGCTCTCACAAACCCCTTGGTTTTTGTTAACCCTTAATTGACCATGTCTTTCCGACTAGTGTGACCGGTGTACATCCACGCATGATCACTCATCTTGCCTAGCTATTGGACACACAAGAAATAAATATATAGTTCACCATGTATATATTCATCAGTTAATCTAGTTTGTCAATTTTATTACGTCCATGCAACCTACACTATAATAGGTAAAGATAGGTCCTAATCCCACCCGAGTATGTGTAGATTGGGTTCGTTTTCCCATGCTCTGCTCTAGATCTGACGCAAAATTTTGGCAGCACCTCCCCGCTGTTCTCCTGATACATGTCTCTGCAATAATAGAGAGGATGTGTACCCGGAGAACAACAGGGAGGCACTGACGAAATTTATGCATCGGATCCGGAGCAGAGCATATGAGAAAACGAATCCAATCTACACATACTAGGGTTGCCCATGGATAACGTTGGACAATTCGAAATAATCACGGTTATAAATATGCAAATGCATGCATATTTATAAATGTAACCCTTTCGAACAGGAGACATATACTGGTCACACATACTGATGATTGAAGACACCTATAGATAGCAAGTTTCATTGGCACGAAGACCAGAACAGAGCAAATAATTAAGGGGGAGGAGGAGATGTCATTTGTGCTCACCCACGAACGCAGAGGCGGAGCTCGTCGAATACCAAACCCTCGCAGCGACGAAATCACTTCACATTTAAATCCAAAGACGAGTAACATAGTATTATTGTTTTTGCCATCAACTTACTAAATATTTACAACAGGATGCCACCGCCGAGTTGTAAACAAACAATTCACACTGCTCGTTCCTCAACCCTCAACCCCTCGACCCTCGACCCCTTCGACCCCTCGGTGATCCTCGACCCTCGACCCCTCGGCGACCCCTCGACGACCCTCGACCCCTCATAGATCCTCGACCCTCGACCCCTCGACCCCTTGACCCTCGATCCTAGACCCCTCGGCGATCCTCGACCCTCGATCCCTTAGTGATCCTGGACCCTCGACCCCTCGGCAATCCTGGACCCTTGCCCCGACCCCTCGGCGATCCTCGACCCTCGACCCCTCGACCCTCAACCCCTCAACCCTCGACCTTCTTTTCTTTCTTTTTCTATGTTTTCTACTTCTTCTTTTTTCATCATCTTCTTCTTCTACTTCTTCTTCTTCTTCTTTCATCTTCTTCTTCCTTCTTTTCTTCTTCTTCTACTTATTTTTTGCATATTTCTTCTTAAAGAACAGAAAAAACCTAAACTAAACTAAATCTAAATCTAAACCTAACCTAACCTAAACTAAACTAAATCTAAAAAAATAGAAAAAATAGAAAAAACAGAGGACAAGAACTCACCTAGCTCCACCGAGGTCGGCCAGTGGAGGCAGGCCACGGGGAGGGGGCAGTGGAGGAAGGCCGCGGGGAGGGGCGGCGTGAGGCGGTGCGGCTCCGGCGGCGGGGCGCGGCGCGGCTCCGGCGATGGGGCGGGCCAAGGCGGCCGCCGCGTCCTGGGTCCCCTGGGCGGGACGGGCACGCGAGCCAACGGCGGGGCGGGCCTGGCCGGCAGCGGCTCGGGCTCCAGGGGTGGCACGGGCCGGCGGCGGCTCAGGCTACGGGGGTGGCGCGCGGGTAAGATGAGGGGAGAGAGAGGGGGGTTTGGCGGGGTTGACCGTTAGCTAGGTGGGGTGGGCCGGGGGGAACGACCATTAGCTAGGTTCCTCTTTGTCGTCTGCCTTTTGGCTCTTTGCCGTCCGCTGGTAGACGACAAAGAGGAGGGGTGGGCCGTTACAGCGCTGGCCTAAAATGGACCCACCCATCTCTTTGTCGTCTGCTAGCGGATGACAAAGATTCTTTGTCATCCGCTAGGAGACGACAAAGAATTGGTTGATGGCAAATTGTATCTTTGCCATCTGCTAGCTTAGCAGACGGCAAAGAACTGAATGATGGCAAATTCCCTGATTCTAGTAGTGATTCCCCCTCCGGCAGAGCTCCGGAACAGGCATCCATATTTGATCTTTGCGAAACAGAAACTTGTAGCAGTGGTAAATTCTTCTAAAAATACGGCGGATGGTTTCGGTATTTGTAGGAGTTTGTGGCGATGGAATCAGCGTAAGGTGATGTAGGTGGGCCCCACATGGCCTAGGGGCGCGCCCTACCGCCAGGGTGTGCTAGGTGGCCGTGTGGGCTCCCTGTGACTCCTCTCGATCTCCCCCGAAGCTTCCTAGGTTCTTCATTGCGTGAAAAAAAACTCATTAAATTGGCAAGTTATTTTGACCTCCGTAGATATTAATTTGCTGTGAAATCAAAAACATGCAGAAAACATGAACTGGCATTGGACACTAAATTAGTAGGTTAGTCAAAAAATAATATAATTTGGTATAAAAAGTATATAAAAGTGATATTATAATATCACGAAACAATAAAAAAATATAGATACGTTTTGAGACGTATTTGCCGCCCCTTCGCCCTCATTATCCACAATCACTTGGTGCCATATTACACAACATGTCATCAGTTGCCACAATGTCCCCGGTTCCCACATCATCGTAGGTCCTCGAACAATACCCCAACAAGCTTGGAGCACTTCGATGCCCTCTCATAACACCAGCGAACATCCTTCCTAGCACTTTCTTGCATTTGTGCAAAGATACATTGTTTGTTACCTCAGGGGTCGTATATAGCCTTCACAAACATTGCCCAGTGAGGACAGATACCATCAGCAAGGTAGTACCCCATCTTATAGTTGTGCCTATTAGCAGTGTCGTTCCAGTGGAAATCAGGAGCACAGTGATGTCGCTATGATAACTAGACATGCCAAACCCACAAGTCGTTTGATGATGCCACTGCTTCAAGTATGATGGTGACATCTTTGGTGTGACCTTGGTACTGCCTGCGGAAACCTGAGCAGTTCTTCAATTGCCAGTGCATGCAATCAACTGAATTGAGCGTACCTGGGAAACGTCTTGATGCTCCAGTTGTCCAAAAAAAATATGTGCCCCCGACAACTTGTTCTCTCATGTACTCTCCTAGTGAACAACTCTCCCGCCGCTTATTGGACCCTTAAATTTAAAAACATGCTCCGCTTGCTTCACCATTTCCTAGATGCTCTTCATCAACATCATTTCAACAACTTCGGTGTCTGAATGAGGCAAATCCACTGTTTTCCTATAAATGAGAAAAATAAAAAAATAGCTTGGACATCTCGTGGAACACATAAGAGTGTGAGGTATATATCCGGAGCAGTAGGATGTACCGGCGATCGTGTCCGAGGCGGCAAGGAACCCCAAGAGGGGTTTTGGGGATGGTGGTGGCGGCACCGTGGGCTGGCGATGGTAACGAAGGTATGGAAGATGCGGTGTGGACGAGGCAGGAGAGAGGATGGGAAGAGAGCAAGTTGGGCTAGGGTTAGGGACAATTTGAAGAGATTTGAGATGGGTTCGGCCTATCAGATGGACGAGGCGGACGCATCCGCACGTTCCATATTCGCCTCACATACGAGCTGTATTTGAAAGATGGTGGACAACTAAACATTCGGCCTGGTTTTAAAGATTCCGATTGGATGGCGTTTTCTATACGGGCAACGTCCGGAGGAGGGAAGGGGGAGGGTTTGGGTTTGTGGACCCGGGGGTTTGAAATATCCTTCTGCTGCAAGTATGGAAGCAACGTAACGCACAAGTGTTTAACAGGGCGAACCAAGTCAAGACAACCCATGACCTTAGATGCTTGATCTTAGAAGAGATCGAGGAAAGGTGGCGGGCAGGTGTTGGTGTGGGTGGCCTACAACATTTTGTGAGAGTGTAGCTTCGTGGGTTTTTAGGTGTTGAGTGAGTTTGAATTGAGGGGATATCCTCTTCCTTTTCAGTTTCTTGTAATTATGTTAATTCTTCCTTCTATAAAAGTATGACGCGCTTTTGGTGTACTCTCAGAAAAAAATACTTCTACTGCAGGCCAGTGTTGAGATCCGGGCCTTGTCATGCCCCCTGCCACTCACCAAACGCAGTCAAGAACTTCGGGCCCACGGTCCTTCGAGTCATGCTTAGGAGTAAAGACGAAGCATAAAAAAAAGGGTAAAAGAAGGGTAAGGTCGCTGTACTGCTCGTACTGCTCCCCCATTCAGGAGAAGCAGAGGAGAGCCACCCGAGAGCGACGGAGCCGCTTCTTCGCAATGGCGGCGAGATCTCCGCTCCACTGAGCAAGCCACCGGCCTCCGTACACAGGCGTGCGTCTCCCAGGTGAGCTCGCTCGCTTGCTCTTCCAACGGATTTGTTGGAGCCTGGATCTCCTAAAGGAAAATGCATAATTCATGACAAGGTTTTGGTAATCGGAGCCAGTTCGGCAGAAAGCTCGGTGGCAGGCGCGGCCGACCGGCAATTGCCGCCCAACAGGAGATGGCGCACGTTTCGTTCAAATCCAAGGAGGTGGACAGCGTGCCCCGGTGGTCGGAATACCTGACCGCCGAGGAGTCTTCTCCCTCAGCGACAGCAAGCTGGAGGACCATGGGCGTCGACGGGCCTCAACCCTCATCGAGTGGCCAGAGGCACCTTCAGATGGAGCCAGTGGTTCAGCTCTCCAAGGTCGCGGAAGGGCTGCTGGCCAAGATGTACAGGCTCAACAGTATCCTGGACTACCCAGATCCAAACACGCACACCTTCTCGGAGGCATTTTGGAAAGCTGGTGTTATGCCGAATTTCCCGAAAATTTGCATCACCTTGTCCAAGAAATTTCCTGAGCATCCCAACAAGCTGCAGCTTGAAAAGGCAAGTGTCTCGACACCTGGATGTATTCTCTCAACCTGGAATTTGCTCAATCTTATGGCACTATGCTTTTTCAGGTAGACAAGTTTGCTCTTGATGCTTTGAATGAAAACGCGGAAGGTTACATGCAAAACCTAGAGCAATGGATCATGGTATGCGCCAACTACCGAGATTAACAATTAATTGTATCAGCAGGGTAAACAAGTTTTGTTCTGTTTTGTTGATGTATCAATTAAGTGCTGCGGTCTGGTAGGATAAATTTTGTTATATATAATTATATATATATATGACCTAAGGCTGCCCCGGCTTGTAAAACTGGAATTACATTGACATAGGGCTTTATAACTGTATTCGCACTCCTGTAATCGGGCATCCTCGTTGGGACTTGTAAAAATGGAATTACATTGACATAGGTATATAGTTCCAACCTCCTTAAGTCCTTATTATTTTCCAATGTATTAGTCAGAGATGAGACCAATGCTCCACTAGAGTATTTTTTGGTACCATAATTATGTCGATTGCCCCTAAATCTCCTTGACCTTCAATCAATAACCATACAAAATATGGAGAAATTTTGAGCTACCTTGATGATTTCCAAAAGTCTTCCAAAATACTGGTCAAACTTTGGTTGCTTCCGCAACTGGAATTATCATGACCAGTACAAGATCTCAGGAGATAGTTGTGGTGAGCAGGCTGCTTTAGCTTGTAGCCTCACCGCCAGCTAGCTGCGGTAGATGCAGTGGTGTCTAGAATAGCATGCACATAGGAGAGGGGTGCTGGCGTAGGAGAGAAGCACGAGGTAGTAGACAGATGATAACCCTATTGCTTGCCTTTTCATTGATTACGATCCTCTCCTTATAAAGGAGTTGCAACTTGCAACCACAAGTTTCCTAACACAATTCAGACCGCAAACGTAAGAGCCAAACTACTCGCTAATTAATGCCTGCAAAAGCTTGCTGCTGTCCTGGATGGACACGTCTCTTGTAGTGCGATCCAACTACAAGTTAGTATCATCTTGAAAATGGTGCTATATTCTGTTAACTATTCTATTTCAGAATAATATGTAAAGAGGAAATTGATCTTTAGTACAATAATATACTACATTATATTGCATTTTTTACATTGGAAAAAAGACAATGCTCAAATGCAGTATACTTTTATTCTTATTTTCACATTTGACTAATTTTATTTTGATTTTCACACCACTAGCTGCTTCTTGATTTGCTGGAATTTCGTGAACAAGTTCTGCGACTAATTTTGGATCTAAGTAGTACGGTCATAACATTGCTGGTAAGGAAACACAGTCTTGGTCAAAGTAACTTCTTATCATCTCTGCATCTGTAAATAATGGCATTTGCGCTATTTTTCGCAGCCCCATCAGAACTCTTTAATTCTTCATGCTTTTATGGATCTAATTTGCTCATTTGTGAGAGTCAACCTTTTCTCGGACAAGGTAATTATAACCTTAATCCCATCCTTGATTGAAATATGTAATGGCTCCGGATATTCTGTACCTGTTTTGTCTGCAGTAACAACTGCCTAGTGTTCTAATTCACAGATACCAAGAAAGATGATCCTCCAGGTTTACAACATCTTGCACGTCATGCTAAAGGGTGGACGTGATTGTGAGTTTTATCATCGGTAAGGTGGTAAGGGTACTAAGTTGTACTAGTAAATACAAGTGCTCACCACCTTTCAAAGCCTTTTTGTATATGCCGTATTTGTTTCCTAATTGGCTTAAATCATTTGTTTGGTTCACATGCTAATATTGTTGTACTACATACAGGATATATATAAACTTTATAATTGCTCAAATATTGTACCTGTGCATGATAATTGATTACTTCTAAAGTTAAAAACAACATGTTGGCAATGCAGTAATTTAATTCAAAATTTGAAAGCCAGAATGTACTAACTTCTCAGTCCTGAGGTGCTGACACTTCTGTAGTTTATCTGCAACTGTACATGTATGAATCTTTTTACAAATCATTAGCGGTGCTTGTTTTTCAATATATTAATCTTATGATGGTTAAGAATGCAACTTATGCACTTGCTAATTTTCTATTGAATTGGATCTCAGTGACATTTATTGTGGGTCCGTTTCACCAAATCTGTCATGCTAACTGAGCAAAATTCCTTTTTAGTCACCTTTTCACTAATTTTAATTATTTCATTATACACAGATTGGTTCAGTTTGTAGATTGTTATGATCCACCTGTCAAGGGATTGCATGAGGATCTAAATTTTGTGAGCCCGCGTATTGGCGAGGTGATACCATCTGCTTGTACATTCCAATAATAATAACTAGGAAGTGAAGCTTCACGAGTTACTATAAAATGTTCACCATGCAAGTGTACTTCTTCTATCAAATTTTTCAATAAGGACTTCTTCTATCACTAAAGTTACAAGTCCATGATTGTGAAAGGCATTGCAGATACTGGTTTAGAGTGACAGTCAGGGTTGTTTAGCATATCTGTAAGGCTAATTGTTTTGATATATTATATGTCCTGTTTGGTTAGGTTCTTTCGTGATTTGTTCATGTTAGCCGTCATTCTTTCCGTCAATGTGTTCAGCATTTGATTTTATTTTGCACATATGTGTTACTTTGTGTTGACTCTTTTACACGCTTTGACTAAATTATTTTGCTCCTCAGGTTCTAGAGGCTGTTGGCCCAATTATCTTTCTTTCAACTGATACAAAAAAGTTAAGAAATGAAGGATTCCTCAGTCCATTTCATCCGCGGTATCCTGACATCCTTACGAACTCTGCTCATCCCATGGTTAGTTGTTTCATTGACATTGACTAGAAATGAATACTTGCACTTTCCTTGTGGCCAAATACAATAAAAGAATAGGTATTTAAACTAGAGTCATAACATCATTCTGTTTCTTGCCAGAGGGCCCAAGATCTGGCTAATGTGACGTCATATCGTGAATGGGTTCTTCTTGGATATCTTGTTTGCCCTGATGAACTACTTCGGGTGACCAGTATAGATGTTGCGATGGTACATTCTATGCTCTTCTTCTGTTATTTGTTGTGTTTCTAAGATGTGCTGGACACATGCGAACTGAAAGTTGATATGACATTTCATGGTTTTGCATTTGTGCCACTGCCACCTTATACTCACTCACACTGGCACAGACTTCATCTTATTTGTCTAGAGAACTTTATCATGATACTACTTATGTTGTGTCTTAGCATCTTATAAACATTTTTTTTGTATTATTCAGGTTGTTCTTAAAGAGAACTTAGTACTCCCTCTGTTCAGAGATGAGGTGAATCAAAGTTCATGTGATGGCTACTGTTAGTTTTTGTTGTTTGATATAATAATTTGAGCTTTCGTTTGTTTCTGTAGTACATCTTACTTCACGAGAACTATCAACATTATGTCCTTCCAAAAGTTTTAGAATCAAAGAGAATGGCTAAATCTGGACGTACTAAACAAAAGGAAGCTGATATGGAATACAATATTGCAAAGCAGGTTGAGAAGATGTTAACGTATGTCGTTCTTCACAATCTCATGATCTCATCTTGTCTACTTTTACCTCTGCTCTGAGATAGCTTGAAACAGAAAGGGATTTGGCGTAATTTGAGGCATTTACCATCTTTCACAAGATGACATCCTCTTTGCATATTCCTGTTTGTTTCCGTTTGTCACAAGTCCATGGATCCTCTTTGCATAAGAGGCAAAATATTTTGGTGGACTGTTTTGACCTTCTTCCCCAGGGGATCATTTTCTCTTCCCAAGTAAAGATTTCCTCCCTCCTAGCATTTCCTTTTTCCTCACACCTATCTCTCTGCTGTGTCGACTTCCTGCAGGGAAGTGCACGAGCAAGCATTGGTGGCATGTGATGCTATACATCATGAAAGGAGAATTCTTCTTAAGCAGGAAGTTGGAAGGATGGTATTGTTTTTCACGGATCAACCTAGCCTCCTGGCGCCCAATATACAGGTTTGGTACCTTCTCTCTGTGTCGTAACACATAAGCTTGCAAAGGAAATATACCATATTTCTGATATTAACATTGAACGATATCTTGACGCTGTTTTTGATATTAGTCTATTCGAGTGTTAACACTTCCGTGTCTTGGTGATTGAGAGAAGCCAAGAATTGTTCCTTAGGATGAAAGCCTATACGAATTAACTGGATTTATAAAGGGTCTATATAAAAATGAGCTAAATTCAGGCCAGTTGTCAGTGATAATCTCATGACCCCGAAATTCTTGCAGATGGTATTTTCTGCTCTTGCTTTGGCACAATGTGAGGTGGTTTGGTACTTCCAACACGTAGGGATTGCATCATCAAAATCTACTCGAGGGAGAACTGTTGACATTGTTAGTGATTTTACTTATTTTGTCTTGGAGGCCTCAACCTTTGTTTCCTTCCTTTCTAACTTTGTCATAAAATCTTTCAGGATGCAACTGACCCAACCATTGGTTTCATATTAGATGGAATGGGCAAACTTTGTTGCCTGGTCCGTAAATATATAGCAGGTTCTGCCAGACCTGTTTCTGTTTTGAGTCCCCCTCCCCTCGCCTCCCTTTTCAGTGTAACTTACATATAAGACAGTGATCCTTATCACATTCTTTACTTTGTTATCTTTGCAGCAATAAAAGGCTATGCGTTATCGTACTTATCATCTTGTGCTGGAAGAATACGGTTCTTACTTGGTACCCCAGGCATGGTTGCTCTTGATCTAGATGCTACACTGAAGGGCCTGTTCCAGCAAGTTCTCCATTGTCTGGAGAACATTCCAAAACCTCAGGGGGAGAATGTCCCTGCTATTACTTGTGACTTAACTGTAAGTGTTTTTGTGACGTCATTTTGTTAATTATGCAGGTTGGCCACATGGGCTAACAGGGTAACGCTATTAAAGTTTAACTTGTATAATTGATGAACACATACACAAACATGCAGGCACATACTTGCAGACACACAATTTTGTGTTCAGTTTTCTGTTACTAGTTTTTCCGCACACTTGCAGTTGGAGTAAATAACCAACTTGCCGCACAATCAGAAAGTTTCAGTGTCCTGACAATTTTTTTCCAGTTTTTATGTCTGCTTATGCTTCAATATTTTCTAGTGGGCATGAATTTAATGGACTCCACTTCAACATACATGCCGACAGTATAGTTTTCTCCTAGAGTCCTGTTGTTGTGATCTGCGCATAGAAAGCTCACATGCTTGTCTTTGAGCACATTTTTCTCATTTGCAGATAACTATTTCCCCCTTTTTTATCTGTTAATGGTCTTATCATTTTAATCATGTTTTCCTGGGTTGGTTGAGTACATCCTGATCATTGTATGTAAATAAATGGTGAAAATACACACCATTATCCACTGCTTGCTGTAAACCCTAAAAAGCAATAGAGACACAACTCTAAACAGAGAGCTGTGCATGGGGGAGCGGCTAGGTGATTGGTGCACTTTTTCATAACTATTATACGGATCATTTTATAGATTAACAAGTGGAATATCATTACTTGCAACTTTGGCAAGGAAACCAGTGTAACTAACTGTATGCATACATATGCTAAATATTTCAGAGAGTTTAATTATAGGATTTGTCAAACTTATTAATCCGACGGTGCAGGATTTGCGCAAGCACTGGCTATCCATTTTGATGATTGTCACATCTTCACGATCCTCTATAAATATAAGGCACTTGGAGAAGGCTACCATGTCTACCGGGAAGGAGGGCCTGGTCTCAGAAGGCAATGCTGCATACAGTTGGTCAAGGTGGTCGAAAGTTGCCGTTTTGAATTGAATAATTCAATATCTTGACAAAGATGCTGCAATTTTTGTTAGCTAACTATAATACTTACGGGAATGCCATAATTTTCCTGAATTATCTGAATCTCTTTCACTGCTATGAATAATTTAATAATCATGACAAGCTAGTGCTAATCCACATAATATGGTAATAGCTGTTTTTTCCTAACACCCATCCATCTTCGTGTTGCTCTGGTACTAATCTTTTGGTAGTAAATTTGCTAGTTCCTTCCACAAGAAATGCAGATGCTGAGATCTAATTCTTCTGCAAAGCTGTATCTCACTAGAATGAACTTCTTCTACAGATGTGTGGACGAACTTGAGAGCCAACTTTCCAAACATGGAAGTCTTAAAAAACTGTACTTTTATCATCAGCATCTCACAACTGTAAGTGTATTTTGCTTACATTTGCCATGCTATTATTATATTTGCAATTTTCTTTCCTTCCAAGTAGCTTTACTTTTTTGGCGTTAACTAGTTGAATTTTGCTGGAATTTTGCAGGTCTTCAGAAACACAATGTTTGGTCCAGAAGGCCGTCCACAACACTGTTGTGCATGGCTCGGAGCAGCTTGCAGTTTTCCAGAATGTGCTTCTGCAATTATTCCTGAAGAGGTTTGTATTTCAGTTCATTATGTTATTGTGCAGTATTATGATGCTTAATACAATGTGAAGATGCGCTTTTGCAAAATGGCCAGCTATGACGAATTGTGAAAGGATAAGGCCACCATCACAGTGGATCTTTGCTTCAACAGATGGGCCTTAATAGTGCCTTACTTGTTGATACAAAAGCGAGCAACTTACCTGTTCTGATACATAGACTTTAGATTGTCATGGACATCAATAATTCCATACACAGTTCTACAATGATTCTAATGTATGCTAAGATTCCATTACTATATGCACCACACCTCTCTTTTCTGAAATATTGACTACTGAATATTATAACAGGTTAACAAGATTGGCAGAGATTCTATCTCATATGTTGAATCTCTTATTGAGTCTATCATGGGTGGATTGGAAGGTTTGATAAATATTCTTGATTCAGAAGGTGGATTTGGCTCACTGGAGATGCAGGTAGAGAATTTCTGAGCTCATATTGATAGTTTCAGCTTTATGTAGGCTCCTTACTTAACACCCTCACTTCCAAACTCTTCAGCTTTCGCCGGAACAAGCAGCTCTACGATTGAATAATGTAACAAGAGTCAAAGCTGTTCCAGGGTTATCAGCACCAGGGAATGAGAGCTATCCTGATAATAGTTCTTCAGTTAAGATGTCAGTCAGTTTGCTACTTCCTATCATTATTTGAATACTATGGGGTTTCCGTAACTTCAACTTTAATTGTCGATGTATGGAAACAGGCTGGAAGCTGCTATGCAAAGGCTGACAAGTCTATGTTCTGTGCTAAATGACATGGAGCCTATTTGTGTTCTCAACCATGTTTTTGTTCTCCGGGAGGTCTGTACAATTTATGCTTCTCTATTTTTGTTTATTTTGCTAACCGACAGTACACACATCATTTATCACTTCTTCTTACACCAAAGACGTGCTTGAGTTGTCTCTTTTTATGGTTGAAACGAAGGAGATTTTGATGTGACAGTCTATCTTTACTCTACAGTAGCCTTTCTGTTGTTGTTGTGAAGATACCTGTGATATTATTATTCTCCTGTAACATAATAATCTTGAGATGAAAAAGAAACTGATCTCATAATACAAATACTATCTTGTTCTGTAGGGTTATCTTAATGTTTGTCTTTGTTTCCAGAATAAAAAAATATTGCTTCTGTTATTTATTTCTGACAGCAGATATGGAAGTGTCCTTGTTTGACTTACTTTTTGTACTTCATATTTCACAGTACATGAGAGACTGCATCATAGGAAATTTCAGGAGAAGGTTTCATAGCATGATTCGAACTGATAACTGCCTTCAGCGACCATCAATCATAGAATCTCTCCTAAGAAGACACCTAAGCATCATCCATCTGGCAGAGCAGCATATCAGTATGGACCTTACTGAAGGTATACGGGAAGTGCTCCTAGCAGAAAGTTTTACTGGGCTGTTCTCAAACCTGCAAGTATCTGAGAGACCAGTAGAGACAAATGGAGGAGGATCTGCCATAGAGATAATATGTAGTTGGTACATCGAGAACATAGTAAGAGATGCATCTCGGACCGGAGTTGTTTTTGATGCAACTCATAGTTGCTTCAGGAGCTCACAGCCCATTGGTGGTGGATATTTAGCGGAATCATTTACAGATAAAAGAGAACTCAAAGCACTTGTTCGTCTTTTTGGTGGTTATGGAATAGATAAAATGGATAAGATGCTAAGGGAACATACTTCTGCTCTGTTAAATTGTATCGATTCAGCACTGAGGTCGAATCGTGATGCATTAGAAGGCCTGGCCGGAAGTGTAAATTCTGGTGATAGGATTGAAAGAGATGCAAATCTAAGGCAGATAATTGATATTGAAGCGTTGGCCGACTTCTGTATCCAGGCAGGGCAGGCAATAACTTTCCGTCAGCTGTTGGTAGAAGCTGTCGGAGCAGTCCTCGAAGAGAAAGTACCTCTTATATATTCTCTACTCAAGGGATTGACTATGCAGTTGCCAGATGAGGTGCCTGATAAAAATGAGATCATTAGATTGAGAAGGGTTGCAAGCAGTGTTGGTGTTGGTGACAAACATGACGCCGAGTGGGTGCATTCAATTCTGGCAGAATCTACTTCTGCTAGTGATAATTCTTGGATCCTACTTCCATATCTTTGTTCTGCATTTATGGTGTCCAATATGTGGAGCAGTGCTGTTTATGATGTCAATACAGGTGGTTTCAGTAACAATTTGCACTGCCTAGCAAGGTAAATAAAAATGATTCCTATTGGTTTCGTATGATTCCAGCAGGGCTTTTTTTTCTCCCTGGAAACTATAATATGTATATCCCATTCCATCGATAATATGATTAACATGTAGTAGTACAAGGCTAATTTCCTAAGGATTCTCGTAGGTTCATATTGGTTACATTTTACAATGTTCTTGCATAGTAGAGGCTATTAAGCTATGACTACCCTCTTGTGTTTGCACAGGTGTGTTAGTGCTGTGGTTGGAGGAAGTGAATACACTAGGATGGCGAAGGAACAGCGAATAAATTCTCTTTCAAATGGGCATACAGATGAGCTTCAAGAGACTGAATTGCTGAGCCGTGCCTCAGCTGAATCAAATATTAAATCTGCTATGCAACTGTATGTGAAATTATCTGCTGGGATCGTCCTGGATTCATGGAATGACAGTAGCAGGTAATGTGCTTTATCTGTCCTATTTGTCTCAAAGTCAATCCTAGGTAAAATGGATTTACATTAGACATCTAGTGCTCTTGTTTCGTGTCAATTGGTGCGCACGTCATTTGGTTGGCTAGGATTGTCATACAAGTACTGGTGCTGGAATCTGGTTGAATTCTAGTCATGTTTGACGGTTTACTGGATGTAGCACCTATACTAGGTGTAAAGCCAGACACTCGCATATTGCTTATCGTTTGGTGCTGCTGGTATGCTGCCCAAAATGATGGTGATACACTTTTTTTAATGCATGTTCTAATCCTAAGTAGAATCATTTATGCAAAAGCTAATCAGATCACTGCTATCTGATAGTACGTTAAATACAATCTAGGTAGGTGAGGTTTTTGCTTCCAATTGCTTTGGAGGGCAGGAAGTTCTTGATTTCCTGGTTTCAAATGCTATTTATTGACCATGACAAACGAGATTTTCAGTGTGCTAATGGTTTGGTGGTTTGTGTTGGTCACAATGTGCTTACAACCGATCCTTGCCGACTTTTGATGGTTTTATATGATCTTAATGCAGACCACACATCGTTCCAAAGCTAGTATTCCTTGATCAACTCTGTGAGTTGTCCCCGTACCTCCCAAGGAGCACCTTAGAAGCTCACATACCTTACACCATCCTGCGTTCGATCTATCACCAGCTGTACGGAGCTTCACAAATGGGTTCAGAACCAACGGAGCCATCCCCAAGGCAGTCGCCTCTGATTTCTCTGGCACATGCTTCCCCATCAATGAGGCCGAACCGATCGGACACAACACCCAGGTCGCACACTTACGAGTCGGGCTACCACAGCTCATCTGGCTCCCAGCACGACGACGGGTATGAAGTGGACCGAAGAACCAGAGAGAGGCAGCTACGAAGTATGAGGCGTTCTGGGCCACTCGACTACGGTGCAAGCAGGAAAGCGAAGTTCGTCGAGGGTTCAAGCTCTGGAAGCCATGGTGCCGGCTCACTACAAAGGTTTGCTGTGTCAAAATCTGGCCCTCTGTCCTACAAATAGCCCTTCATTTTTCACTACAGGACCATTCTGTGTGCTTGCCTTCACAAAAGTGCAAGCGCTGTATCTAGTACTGAGCCGATGGAATCTTGCTAGAGCAGATGGCCATTCTTTTGCAGTAGCTTTTTAATTGCTTGACATCAGAGGGAGATGTATGTACATGTACCTAGTGCTCTTGTAACCTATGTAATCGTGTGTGTAATATTTGTTGGTACTCAGGCTTGACTGTCAGCAGAAAACTGATCTGAGCCGACTTGCGTGTGAAATAATGTCCTAGTATATGTTTACTGTAAAATTGCGGTTTTGCTAATTTTCTGTCAACTGTTTTTAATTATGTAATAATATGAGCATTTCGTGGTCTTCTAAAAACTATATTAGTGATATATCTCCTTGAACGATGGATTAACTAATGAGCCGAACTGCTAATACAAATAAACCTGCAGTATAAGCTACGGCAATAATTTCTTACTAGACCTCAGTGCAAAAGCAAAGTTTACATCAAAGACTTGTTTGGTTAATTTCTTACTAGAACTCGGTGTGAAAGCAAAATTTACGTCAAAGACCTGTTTGGTTACTATATGTGGCCCGGCTTAGCTTGGCCACCTCGTTTGGTAGTCTGCACTGAATCAATGATCATTTTTGTGCCTGCTAATGAGGGGTTGGAACCCAATAACACAAGTCTTGGGCATCACATGCCCCTAATCAACATCGTTTCACGATATTAAAGTGGTGAACGGCGACCCACGCCATTCAGATCACAGGCCTGTGATTATCCACATAGATGGATCCGTTGGGGCCCAAAGGTTCATGAAAAGAGCACATAATTTCAGATTCGAAGCAAGATGGCTACAAGAGGAAGATTGTGAGGTCATTGTAAAGAATGCCCGGGCCACAGCAAGGCTGAGAGGGGACACTACTACTCAAGGTATGCTAAGCAAGGTTGCAGGTGACTTAAAAAACTGGGATGTCAATGTGTTGGGAGATCTTCAGAAAAGAATAAAAAATTTAAAGAAAGACTTGGAAGAAGTGAGAAGGGGCGACATCAGCCAAGACCAAGTTTCAAGAGAACATTTTCTTCGAGAGAAACTGGACCGACTTGAACACCAGCAGGATACTCACTGGAGACAACGAGCCCACGTAAAGTGGCTACAGTCTGGGGACAAAAATACGTCGTTTTTCCATGCCTTTGCCTCTAAAAGGAAAAGGAGAAACACAATTAAAAAATTGCAGAGGGATGATGGAAGCTGGGCAGAAGGGGAAGATGCACTGAAGGAACATATTGCAAACTACTTTTCGAACATTTTCTCCACCACGGTGACAGGGAGCAACATCGAGGAAGTTATGCATGTTGTACAACCGAGGGTGACTGAGAGCATGAACAATGTTTTGTGTGCTGAGTACACTGAAGAAGAGGTTAAAGCAGCACTAAATTGTATGGGTGACCTCAAAGCCCCAGGTCCCGATGGAATGCCTGCTATTTTTTTCAAAAAGTTTTGGCAAATTGTCTGAAAACAAGTGGTCAAGGAAGTGCTTCATATTCTGAGGGGAGGGAACATGCCAGAGGGCTGGAATGATACACTTATTGTGCTAATCCCGAAAAATAACAATCCAGTGAAGATTAATGATATGAGACCAATAAGCCTATGTAATGTGGTATACAAGCTGGTCTCTAAGGTAATAACGAATAGGCTCAAAATAATTCTTCCTGATATAATCTCGCCTAACCAGAGTGCCTTCGTGCATGGTCGCCTCATTTCTGATAATACTCTGCTGGCATATGAACTAACACACTTCTTGCAGAGGAAAAGAAATGGCTCAGTAGGTTATGCAGCAATAAAACTAGACATGAGCAAGGCATACGACCATGTCGAGTGGACCTTCTTAAAGGAGATGATGCATAGACTGGGTTTCGATGAAGAGTGGATGAATTTGATAATGAAGTGCATTTCCACTGTCAAATACAAGGTTAAAGTGAATGGGGATGTAACCGAAACAAGCACACCCCAAAGGGGTCTTCGTCAAGGGGATCCACTTTCCCCATATCTGTTTCTACTTTGTGCGGAAGGGTTCTCAGCCATGCTGCACAATGCTGAAAGGAGAGGGTTAATTAGAGGAATTAAAATATGCAGAGGAGCTCCTAGTGTTAGTCACCTACTTTTTGCAGATGATTCTTTGCTGCTAATGGAGGCTAGTGCAAGCAGTGCTTGATACGTCTCCGTCGTATCTACTTTTCCAAACACTTTTGCCCTTGTTTTGGACTCTAACTTGTATGATTTGAATGGAACTAACCCGGACTGACGCTGTTTTCAGCAGAATTGCCATGGTGTTGTTTTATGTGCAGAAAACAAAAGTTCTCGGAATGACCTGAAACTCCACGGAATATCTTAGAATAAATAATAAAAAATCATCGCCAAAGATGAAGACCAGGGGGCCCACACCCTGTCCACGAGGGTGGGGGGCGGGCCCCCCTACCTCGTGGGCCCCCTGGTGGCCCTTCGACGCCAACTCCAACTCCATATATTGGCTTTCGGGGAGAAAAAAAATCAGAGAGAAAGTTTCATCGCGTTTTACGATACGGAGCCACCGCCAAGCCCTAATCTCTCTCGGGAGGGCTGATCTGGAGTCCGTTCGGGGCTCCGGAGAGGGGGATTCGTCGCCGTCGTCATCATCAACCATCCTCCATCACCAATTTCATGATGCTCACCGCCGTGCGTGAGTAATTGCATCGTAGGCTTGCTGGACGGTGATGGGTTGGATGAGATTTATCATGTAATCGAGTTAGTTTTGTTAGGGTTTGATCCCTAGTATCCATTATGTTCTGAGATTGATGTTGCTATGACTTTGCTATGCTTAATGCTTGTCACTAGGGCCCGAGTGCCATGATTTCAGATCTGAACCTATTATGTTTTCATGAATATATGTGTGTTCTAGATCGTATCTTGCAAGTCTATAGTCACCTACTATGTGTTATGATCCGGCAACCCCGAAGTGACAATAATCGGGACCACTCCCGGTGATGACCGTAGTTTGAGGAGTTCATGTATTCACTATGTGCTAATACTTTGTTCCGGTTCTCTATTAAAAGGAGGCCTTAATATCCCTTAGTTTCCAATAGGACCCCGCTGCCACGGGAGGGTAGGACAAAAGATGTCACGCAAGTTCTTTTCCATAAGCACGTATGACTATATACGGAATACATGCCTACATTACATTGATGAACTGGAGCTAGTTCTGTGTCACCCTATGTTATGACTGTTACATGATGAACCACATCCGACATAATTATCCATCGCTAATCCGGTGCCTACGAGTTTTCCATATACTGGTTTATGCTTATTTACTTTTCCGTTGCTACTGTTACAATCACTACAAAACACCAAAAATATTACTTTTGCTGTCTTTACTTTAGTTACCGTTACCGCCACTATCATATTACTTTGCTACTAAACACTTTGCTGTAGATACTAAGTTTCCAGGTGTGGTTGAATTGACAACTCAGCTGCTAATACTTGAGAATATTCTTTGGCTCCCCTTGTGTCGAATCAATAAATTTGGGTTGAATACTCTACCCTCAAAAACTGTTGCGATCCCCTATACTTGTGGGTTATCAAGACCTTTTTCTGGCGCCGTTGCCGGGGAGCATAGCTCTATTCTTTGAGTCACTTGGGATTTATATCTGCTGGACACTATGAAGAACTTGAAAGACGCTAAGACAAAAATTTATCCCTCAACTACGAGGGGAGGTAAGGAACTGCCATCTAGCTCTGCACTTGATTCACCTTCTGTTATGAGTAAGCTAGCGACACCTAAACCTACTACTGCTATGAATTCCGATATGTCGCATGTTATTGATGATGCCACTTCTGCTATGCATGATACTTATGATGAAACTACTTCTATGCTTGATACTACTGTGCCACTTGGTGAATATCTTGATGAGCAAATTGCTAAGTCTAGAGAAAGAGAAATTAGTGAACCTGAACACGATAATGTGAGTGATGATGAACCTATGCCTATTATTCCTGAGGGTTATCTTTTTAATAATGAATCTTATGAAGCTATTCTTGCTTGTCCGGATAAACCTGAACGTAAGAGGTTATTAATTAAGTGGAGTAAAGAATCTTTTAGAGGTAGGATGAGACCTGACCCTGCTTTTGCTACTTCACCTATCTGTGTTCCTGATCAGGATTATTATGATATGTCTGTTGATCCAGATATAATTACTTTGGTTGAATCCGATCCTTTTTATGGCTATGAATCTGAAACTATTGTGGCACATCTTCGTAAGTTAGATGAAATAGCTGCCCTGTTTACCAATAATCTGAGATCGCGCCACTTTTATATACTCAAAATATTTCCGTTCTCATTAAAGGGTGATGCTAAGAAATGGTTTAATTCTCTTGATCCTACCTGTGTGCAAAGTCCCCAGGATATGATTTATTACTTCTCTGCTAAATATTTCCCTGCTCATAAGAAACAAGCTGCTTTGAAGGAAATATACAATTTTGTGCAAATTGAAGAAGAGAGTCTCCCACAAGCTTGGGGGAGGCTTCTCAAGTTACTTGATGCTTTGACTGATCATCCTCTTAAGAAACCTGAAATATTTGATATCTTTTATAATGGACTAACTGATGCTTCCAGAGATTACCTGGATAGTTGTGCTGGTTCTCTTTTCAGGGAAAGAACACCGGATGATGCTGAACTTCTATTGAATAATATGTTGGCTAATGAAAATAATTGGGCACCCCCTGAGCCAACTCCTGAGCCAACTCCTGAGCCAATTACTGAGCTTATTCCTAAACCAACTCCGAAGAAGAGAGGTGTTCTATTTCTCAGTCCCGAAGATATGCAAGAGGCAAAGAAATCTATGAAAGAAAAAGGTATTAAAGCTGAAGATGTTAAGAATTTACCTCCTATTGAAGAAATACACGGTCTTAATTTACCGCCTGTTGAAGAAGTATACGATCTCAATTACTTATTTACTGAAGAACCTCCCGATATCCCGACACAGGTAGTAAAGGTAAATTCTCTCTATAGATATGATAAAGCTGAAGTCCCTCCTACTAAAATTGCTAGTCAGTGCTTGGATGAGTTTGATGACTTTATGCTTAAGCAAGATGACTTTAATGCTTATTTTGGTAGACAATTAAAACATAATACCTTTATGATTAAACGCTTGAGTGATTATATGGCTGATATTAGAGGTGAACTTAAACTTGTTAGCAAACATGCTTCTATGGTTACCACTCAAGTAGAACAATTACTTAAAGCTCAGAAAGAAATGCTAAATGAAATGAATAGTAAGAAAAATGATTATGCTGTCAGAGTGGCTACTAGAACTGGTAGAATGACTCAGGAACCTTTGTATCCTAAAGGCCACCCTAAGAGAATCGAGCAAGATTCTCAAAGAAATAATATTGATATGCCTAGTCCTTCTAAGAGGAAGAAAAAGAAAAATGATAGACCTATGCAAACTTCTAGTGAACCTATTGCTGAACCACCTGATAATTCAAATGATATCTCTATTTCTGATGCTGAAACACAATCTGGTAATGAACATGAACCTAGTGATAATGTTAATGATAATGTTCATGATGGTGCTCAACCTAGTAATGATAATGATGTAAAAGTTGAACCTGCTGTTGATCTTGATAACCCACAATCAAAGAATCAACGTTATGATAAAAGAGACTTCGTTGCTAGGAAACATGGTAAAGAAAGAGAACCATGGGTTCAGAAACCCATGCCTTTTCCTCCCAAACCATCCAAGAAAAAGGATGATGAGGATTTTGAGCGCTTTGCTGAAATGATTAGACCCATCTTTTTGCGTATGCGTTTAACTGATATGCTCAAAACAAATCCTTATGCTAAGTATATGAAGGATATCATTACTAATAAAAGAAAGATAGCTGAAGCTGAAATTTCCACCATGCTTGCTAATTATACTTTTAAGGGTGGAATACCAAAGAAACTTGGAGATCCAGGAGTACCTACTATACCATGCTCCATTAAAAGAAATTATGTTAAAACTGCTTTATGTGATCTTGGAGCCGGTGTTAGTGTTATGCCTCTCTCTTTATATCGTAGACTTGACTTGAATAAGTTGACACCTATTGAAATATCTTTGCAAATGGCTGATAAATCAACTGCTATACCTGTCGGTATTTGTGAGGATGTGCCTGTTGTGGTTGCAAACGTTACTATTTTAACGGACTTTGTTATTCTTGATATTCCCGAGGATGATAGTATGTCTATTATTCTTGGAAGACCTTTCCTTAATACTGCAAGGGCTGTTATTGATTGCAACAAAGGCAATATCACTTCTCATGTTAATGGTAATGAGCATACGGTACACTTTCCGAGGAAACAACCTCAAGTTTATAGTATCAACTCTATTGGAAAAGTTCCATCGATTATATTTGGAGGTTTTGAATTTCCTCTCCCTAATGTCAAGAAAAAGTATGATATTCTTATTGTTGGGGATTTTCATATCCCCGTTGAGGTAACTTAGTGTCATTCGAAATTTCTCCGGTTCCGTGATTATTTGGAATGAGTTTGTTAACAAGACTTCATCAACCTTGTTAGTGGGTTCATTTTGATGATCACGAGATGGATGAAACTAGAAGCACAACCTTCTGTACCCTCTTTATATTTCCTGTTATTCAGTAGAAATAAAGTAAAATAGTATTTTTCTGTCTGTTTCCTGACTTATCCGTGTAATATAAACATATCCCGAAAATAAAAGTCCTCACAATGCCATGCCAATTTAATATGATTTTTTCGAGAATATTTGAGAATTTACTGTGCAAAAATTACCACGGGGGGAGCTGCCACCTGGCCACGAGGGTGGAGGGCGCGCCCTACCCCCCTGGGCGCGCCCCCTGCCTCGTGGGCCCACGGTGGCCCTCCTCCACTTATTCCTGCACCCATCTTCTTCCTCTGTCTCACACAAACATGAAAAACCAACTCAAGCACGAGTTCCAGCCCCCGTTGCTGTGATTTTCGATCTCCTTGCTTAAAGCACCTCTTGCAAAACTGCTTGGGGAGATTGTTCCTTGGTATGTGACTGCTCCATTGGTCCAATTAGTTTTTGTTCTAGTGCTTTATTCATTGCAAATTTGTGCTGCATAGGTGACCATGTTCTTGAGCTTGCATGTCAAATTTATATGGTTCCAAGTAGTTCTAATGCTTAATATAGGCCCTAGGCACTTGTGGGAGTTGTTGCTATCAATTTTATTGAAGTTGGTTCACTTTTATTTGAAGTTACTAAAAATTTCAGAAATTGTTCAGAGGAAACAATATGCTTAGGAGGATGTTCCAAGGTGGTCCTTCAAGGAAGCAAGGTCCTAGGCTTGCAATACGAGATGCTGACGAGGAACCACCAAGAGACGCACTCGTGAGGCCCTGTCAATGGCCCTCAGAAAATTTTATGAATCAAGTAGGAATTAAAGAAGAATTCTACGCATATGTGCGTAATGCCGGTCTTGAGGACTTTGAAGCTGATAAATGCCCACAGTATCGTTACCTCACAAGTTCATTTGTGGGGAGGTTTGATTTTACAACTTCGCGTAATTCTCCTTCAGTCATGTTTGACCTTTATGACAAATCTTATACCATGGACTTAGAGGATTTCACTCTTGCATGCAAACTTCCATCTTGGGGTAGTATCCGGGATCCCCCTAAATCTGAATATAGAGACTTTCTTGCTAGAATAACTGTGGGGGAATCTAGAGATATAGCGCAGGACACTATAGGGAGCATTCAATTTCCTGCTATACATTATTTTGCTCTCTTCATTGGTAGATGTATAACTGCTAAGGATGAAGCATGTCACATGTGTGCCCCTAATCTCAGCATTCTTAGAAGTGTTGTGTTAGGAGACCAATCTTATCATTTGGGCGCCATTGTAGCTCGTAGGTTGCATCAGAATAGGCATAGCGGAGATTTCTTTGGAGGAATTTATGCAACCCGTTTAGCTAATTTTCTTGATGTAGACATTCGTGAGGGTGGTATGGAGTTACCCTCTTCTTATTTAGATCTTGATTCTATGTTTTCCCACCAGTTCATTGAGAGGACTGGACCACCTTACCAGTATTGATTAATCTTTAACAAATGACATGTGGTCCGTGTTGCTCTTCCTACTCCTACCTTCTTTGATTTTCAGGCGAGAGGGAGATATATTATTACCAGAGAGAAGGCAGATGAGTACGAAAGGGGAGTGGAGGCTGCTCGACTCCACGCTACAGCTCAGGCGGCAATAGCCGCTGCGTCGCAGTACGACCCCAGCTTCACCTACGGATATCCGCCAGGCCATCCCTGGCAATAGACCAACTTAGGCCAAAAGCCTAAGCTTGGGGGAGTACGTATTCCCACCGACATTACATTTATGTTCACACACACTCATTGCTAGATGTCGGTGCTCATACTTTTTCACTGTAATATCCATGCTAGGTTATTTTTCTTTTTCCTACTTTCTTCTTGTGTGTTTGTTAAACCTTAAGAAAAATCAAAAAAATTAGTTAGTCTACTTTCCATGCTTGTAGTAGAATTAAAAAGAAAACCCAAAAATATTTCCCGTTCTTCTTTTTACTTGTTGGGAGCTTTCTCGTGTAAATAGTTTTTATTTCTTTTTCTTTCTTTGGGGGTTGAGAAGACCATACTGAAACTGCTTAGTGGCTCTCATATGCATGATTGTTTATTTAACTTAGAGCCCATATTACTTGTCTTCTCTCTTGAGTTGAATGCTTGCAGATTCCAGCTTAGTCCAATGCACGTGCACTCTTATTATTATACATACCGTTCGGTCGTGCAAGTGAAAGGCAATAATGATGATATATGATGGACTTATTGGGAAGAGAAAAGCTGGTATGAACTCGACCTCTCTTGTTTTTGTAAATATGATGATTCATCGTTCTTGATTCAGCTATTATGAAGTAAACATATTTGCAATGACATTTAGAGATTATAGTTGCTTGTGCCATGCTTGATTAGCTATGAGTTATAATGGTTTACCTTGCGTGCCAACATGCTATTAGAATGATTATGATATGGTATGATGGGGTGGTATCCTCCTTTAAATGCATTGAGTGACTCGACTTGGCACATGTTCACGCATGTAGTTGAATCAAATCAACATAGCCTTCATAATATTTATGTTCATGGTGGATTATATCCTACTCATGCTTGTACTCGGTGTGAATTAATTTTAATGCATGTTTACGACTGTTGTCGCTCTCTCAGTTGGTTGCTTCCCAGTCTTTTGCTAGCCTTCACCTGTACTAAGCGGGAATACTGCTTGTGCATCCAAACTCCTTAAACCCCAAAGTTGTTCCATATGAGTCCACTATACCTTCCTATATGCGGTATTTACCTGCCGTTCCAAGTAAATTTGTATGTGCCAAACTCTAAACCTTCAAATAAACATTCTGTTTTGCATGCTCGAATAGCTCATATGTCAACTAGAGCTGCCCTTATCTTCCGTGTTAGGCGGGTTATTCTCAAGAGGAGTGGACTCCGCTCCTCATTCACGAGAAAATGGCTGGTAACCGGGATGCCCAGTCCCATGCTTTGTGCAAACTAAATCAAAATAACTGCAAACAAAACTTCCCTTGGGACCCATTGAATGTTGGAGGCACTCGTTGTTTCGAGCAAGCCATGGATTGATGCTTGTGGAGGAAGGGGAGTATAAACTTTACCATTCTGTTTGGGAACCGCCTATAATCTGTTTAGCATGGAAGATATCGTCGTCTTTTAGTTGTTATGTTGACAATGAAAGTATGCCGCTCAAAATATAATTTATCTCCATTTCAAAATCGAGCTCTGGCACCTCTACAAATCCCTTCTTCCCTCTGCGAAGGGCCTATCTATTTACTTTTATGTTGATTCATCACCCTTCTTATTAAAAAGCACCCGCTGGAGAGCACACTGTCATTTGCATTCATTATTATTGGTTTATATTGGGTATGACTTGACTGGATCTCTTTTACCATGAATTACAATGTTTAGTCAGTCCTTGATCTTTAAAGGTGCTCTGCATTTATGTTTTGCGGTCTCAGAAAGGGCTAGCGAGATACCATTTTGTTATATCATGTTATGATTATTTTGAGAAAGTGTTGTCATCCGAGTTTTATTATTATGGCTCGTTAGCTGGTTATGCTATTGATATGAGTAATTGTGAGACCTACGTGTTATTGTGAGTATGGTTAGTTCATAATAATTGCTGAAACTTGAATGCTAGCTTTTCATGTTTACAACAACAAGAGCAAACAGAGTTTGTAAAAGTTTTTCTTTTTCTCTTTCAGTTTGTCAACTGAATTGCTTGAGGACAAGCAAGGGTTTAAGCTTGGGGGAGTTGATACGTCTCCGTTGTATCTACTTTTACAAACACTTTTGCCCTTGTTTTGGACTCTAACTTGTATGATTTGAATGGAACTAACCCGGACTGACGTTGTTTTCAGCAGAATTGCCATGGTGTTGTTTTATGTGCAGAAACAAAAGTTCTCGGAATGACCTGAAACTCCACGGAATATCTTAGAATAAATAATAAAAAATCCTCGCCAAAGATGAAGACCAGGGGGCCCACACCCTGTCCACGAGGGTGGGGGGCATGCCCCCCTACCTCGTGGGCCCCCTGGTGGCCCTCCGACGCCAACTCCAACTCCATATATTGGCTTTCGGGGAGAAAAAAATCAGAGAGAAAGTTTCATCGCGTTTTACGATAAGGAGCCACCGCCAAGCCCTAATCTCTCTCGGGAGGGCTGATCTGGAGTCCGTTCGGGGCTCCGGAGAGGGGGATTCGTCGCCGTCGTCATCATCAACCATCCTCCATCACCAATTTCATGATGCTCACCGCCGTGCGTGAGTAATTGCATCGTAGGCTTCCTGGACGGTGATGGGTTGGATGAGATTTATCATGTAATCGAGTTAGTTTTGTTAGGGTTTGATCCCTAGTATCCATTATGTTCCGAGATTGATGTTGCTATGACTTTGCTATGCTTGATGCTTGTCACTAGGGCCCGAGTGCCATGATTTCAGATCTGAACCTATTATGTTTTCATGAATATATGTGTGTTCTAGATCGTATCTTGCAAGTCTATAGTCACCTACTATGTGTTATGATCCGGCAACCCCGAAGTGACAATAATCGGGACCACTCCCGGTGATGACCGTAGTTTGAGGAGTTCATGTATTCACTATGCGCTAATGCTTTGTTCCGGTTCTCTATTAAAAGGAGGCCTTAATATCCCTTAGTTTCCAATAGGACCCCGCTGCCACGGGAGGGTAGGACAAAAGATGTCATGCAAGTTCTTTTCCATAAGCACGTATGACTATATACGGAATACATGCCTACATTACATTGATGAACTGGAGCTAGTTCTGTGTCACCCTATGTTATGACTGTTACATGATGAACCACATCTGGCATAATTATCCATCGCTAATCCGGTGCCTACGAGTTTTCCATATACTGGTTTATGCTTATTTACTTTTCCGTTGCTACTGTTACAATCACTGCAAAACACCAAAAACATTACTTTTGCTGTCTTTACTTTAGTTACCGTTACCGCCACTATCATATTACTTTGCTACTAAACACTTTGTTGTAGATACTAAGTTTCTAGGTGTGGTTGAATTGACAACTCAGCTGCTAATACTTGAGAATATTCTTTGGCTCCCCTTGTGTCGAATCAATAAATTTGGGTTGAATACTCTACCCTCGAAAACTGTTGCGATCCCCTATACTTGTGGGTTATCAGTGCTCAAGAAGTTGAACACATTTTGAACATATATGGAAGCTTCTCAGGGCAAATGATAAACAAGGACAAGTCATCCATTTTATTCAGTAAAAATACGAGGCCTTGGCAAAAGGGAGAAATGAAGAGGAGGTTGAACATTATAACTGAGGGCCTTGCATCAAAATATTTAGGTCTTCCAACATATGTTGGCAAAGCAAAACTAAGATGTTTGAATATGTAAAGGAAAGAATATGGAAAAGGATTCAAGGTTGGAAGGAGAAGCTACTTTCGAAGGCTGGGAAAGAAATTCTAATAAAAGCCGTGGCACAAGCTATTCCTGTCTACAACATGGCGTGCTTTGATCTCACCAAGGGCCTATGTGAAGAACTGAGCACCATGATTAATAGGTATTGGTGGAGCCAAATGGATAAGGAAAATAAAGTGCACTGGGTCAGCTGGGAGAGGCTTACTAGATCAAAAAGAAATGGAGGCTTGGGATTTAGGGATCTACATGCGTTCAATCTGGCAATGTTGGCAAGACAAGCATGGAGGCTACTCCAAAACCCCTCCTCTCTTTGTGCCTAGGTTCTTTCAAGTAGATACTACCCAGGATGTTCAATTCTGCGGGCGAGGCCAAGTAGTGGCATTTCTTATGCATGGCGCAACATACTAAAGGGTGTTGAGCTGCTGAGAAAAGGAATCATATGGAGAGTTGGGAACAGCAAGGATATTGACATATGGCGTGACCCATGGATTCCAAGAGGTAACACCAGAAGGGTCGTCTCCCATAGGGGCAATAATTTGATAACTAAAGTCAATGAGCTAATTAACCCAATCACCAACAAATGGGACGAAGAACTAGTGAGGCAAACTTTTACCCCGGAAGATACACAGTGTGTCCTTCATATCCCAATCCAAGATCATCTCGAGGACTTCACGGCATGGCACTATGATAAAAATGGTATATTTTCAGTAAAATCTGCATACAAAGTAGCAATAGATTGTGCAGCTCGAGAATCTCTCTCAGGTCTAACATCTACCTCAAGTGCAGCTGAAGAAGATGGTGGATTTGACTGGCTTAAACTATGGACAATGCCCCTCCCAAACAAAGTGCTCCATTTTTTATGGCAGCTAGCAACTAATAGCTTACCGTTGCGAACAAAGCTACAGAACAGAGGTATGAAAGTTGACACTCGTTGCCCTATCTGTTATAGATTGGATGAGGATGGGGGGCACTGTTTCATCAAATCCAAGAAAGTAAGAGAAATATGGAGAATGGCTCAACTCGAGCATGTTAGGTTGCAGCTAATCTCCTGTGTTAATGCTTTAAACTTCATCGAAGAAATTATTAATTTGAGGGAGGAGGTCAAGTTAAAAACATGTTTATTACTTTGGCTTTGGTGGCATGAAAGAAACAATGCAAATAAAGGGAAGGCCATTAAACCATCGAATGAAATTTTCTCTTCTATTGATTATCACTTTATAAATGTAATGAAGGTATAGGAGAAAGGGAAGGGGATAGCCCAACAGCCAAAGCAAAAGTGGACAAGACCAGCATCAGGAGTATTGAAGATCAACACTGATGCAACTTTTCACATGATTTCCAATGATGGAGGTTGGGGATTTATTATTAGAAATGATCAAGGTACATCTGTAGCTGCAGGTGCTGGCAAACTGGAACATATGGCTGATGCTTTCCAATCTGAAGCAGTGGCTATGTTGTATGCAATAAGCATTGCTAGCCAAATGGGCTGTGATAGAGTGATGTTTGAAACAGATTCTACACAGTTAAGAAGGGCTGTGTCTACTGAGGAATATGACCTGTCTGCAATAGGGTCCATTTTCAGAGAGATTAAATTTCAGTTACATGTAGGTTTTTCAGATGTATGTGTTGTAAACTGTTCACGAACATGGAACCGAGTGGCGCATAGGCTAGCAACGTTTGGAGCAAAATTGAACTCTGGTGCATGTATTACTTGGCTGGGACAATTCCCAGAGTTTGTTCAGAACCTTGTAGTTGGGGACTTGCCCAGCAATGATATGTAAGAGGAATGCAATTTGTGTTCCGTTTCAAAAAAACATCGTTTCACACAGTTAATCCAATACTATAAAAGAAAAATCAACATATACTTCTTAAACCAATACTATCACTTCAGAAGGCATTGAAAACTTACTCATACTTAATGCAACGGTGCCGGTTGACGGTGGAGTTGCCCCTTTCGAAGACCTTCACCTTGAAGGCAAAAGTGCAGAGCTTGAAGACGACTATGTTGTCGGCTCCGACTAGGTGATTCCAGCAGAAGCCACTCTAGCCTCGCCCAACACGACCTCGATGCCCAACTCTTGGACCTGCACCCAGTTTTGACACCCTAGGTTCGCAGCGAGCGGCATGAAACGAGGAAGACGGATGTGGAACCACCCTCTCAGCACCTACTAGAAAGCCCTATGGACAACGAGAAAGGTGGTACCCTCCTCGTTTTATCTGCACGTAGAACCGGGGCTGGCTTGTGCCCAAGCTTGGGCCTACGGCTAAGTATGGGCGAAGGCAACATCGCTGCCTGATACGTCTCCAACGTATCTATAATTTTTGATTGTTCCATGCTATTATAGTACCTGTTTTGGATGTTTATGGGCTTTATTTTACACATTTATGTCATTTTTGGGACTAACCTACTAACCGGAGGCCCAACCCGTATTGTTGTTTTTTTTGCCTATTTCAGTATTTCGAAGAAAAGGAATATCAAACGGAGTCCAAACGCAATGAAACCTTCGGGAGCGTGATTTTTGGAACGAACGTGACCCAGAGGACTTGGAGTGCAAGTCAAGAAGCAGTCGAGGCGGCCACGAGGATGGAGGGTGCGCCCACCCCTGTAGGGCGCGCCCCTATCTCGTGGGCCCCTCGGGCGGCCACCGACCTACTTCTTCCTCCTATATATACCCACGTACCCCGAGAACATCAGAACAAGCCACGAAAACCTAATTCTACCGCCGCAACCTTCTGTATCCGCGAGATCCCATCTTCGAGCCTTCGCCGGCGCTCCGCCGGAGGGGGAATCGACCATGGAGGGCTTCTACATCAACACCATAGCCCCTCCGATGAGTTGTGAGTTGTTTACCATAGACCTTTGGGTCCATAGTTATTAGCTAGATGGCTTCTTCTCTCTTTTTGGATCTCAATACCATGTTCTCCTCGATCTTCTTGGAGATCTATTCGACGTAACTCTTTTTGTGGTGTGTTTGTTGAGATCCGATGAATTGTGGGTTTATGATCAAGTTTTATCTATGAGAAATATTTGAATCTCCTCTGAATTCTTTTATGTATGATTGAGTTATCTTTGCAAGTCTCTTCGAATTATCAGTTTGGTTTGGCCTACTAGATTGATCTTTCTTACAATGGGAGAAGTGCTTAGCTTTGGGTTCAATCTTGCGGTGTCCTTTCCCAGTGACAGCAGGGGCAGCAAGGCACGTATTGTATTGTTGCCATCGAGGATAAAAAGATGGGGTTTATATCATATTGCATGAGTTTATCCCTCTACATCATGTCATCTTTCTTAATGCGTTACTCTATTATTATGAACTTAATACTCTAAATGCATGCTGGATAGCGGTCGATGTGTGGAGTAATAGTAGTAGATGCAGGCAAGAGTCGGTCTACTTGTCGCGGACGTGATGCCCATATACATGATCATGCCTAGATAATCTCATAATTATTCGCTTTTCTATCAATTGCTCGACAGTAATTTGTTCACCCACCGTAATACTTATGCTATCTTGAGAGAAGCCACTAGTGAAACCTATGGCCCCCGGGTCTATCTTTTATCATATAAGCTTTCAATCTACTTTTATTTGCATCTTTACTTTTCCAATCTATATCATAAAATACCAAAAATATATTTATCTTATCATACTATCTCTATCAGATCTCACTTTCGCAAGTGGCCGTGAAGGGATTGACAACCCCTTTATTGCGTTGGTTGCGAGTTCTTTGTTTGTTTGTGTAGGTGCGTGGGACTTTTGAGGAGCCTCCTACTGGATTGATACCTTGGTTCTCAAAAACTGAGGGAAATACTTACGCTACTATTGCTGCATCACCCTTTCCTCTTCAAGGAAAACCAACAGAAGCTCAAGACGTAGCACTGCCTGATAAGGGTCAATATCATAGCACAAGCAAAATGGAGCCTATTTTATGGCGCACGTTACTATGATCCTACAATGAAGCCCATAGGTATGCTCCTAATTGCTAATCCCTCTGTAAAGTAACATAAGAGTTGTTTTATCACTACTTTAGTGATCTAAAAAGTCTTATATTACCCCGCAAAAAAAGTCTTATATTACTTCACAAAGGGAGTATTATCTTACATTGAAGCACATATGTATGATCCTACATTGCTATGACCCTACATTGATGCATATCAAGAACATCGCTATGATCAGTCCTATCTATCAAGCATATCAAGCACATTGCTACGATTAGTGACTATGTATGAAGCATATCAAGCATACCTACTTTGCTATGATCAATGTCTAATCTAGGAATGCACAATCAATGCATAATGCACATTCATAGCAATGCAAAGTCAACCTAAAATCTAATTGAACCAGTGCGCAAATTACACATGCACATTGCTAGCAGTTTAAAATCAGGCCTAAAATCTAATCTAACCACCAAAAAACTAACCATTAAAATCAAATCCTTATTGTGCAACGTGAGAAGCATGTTCACTTACAAGGTTTGCCTTTGATGGAGCGAGTGCCACCGGAGGTGGAGCGAGTGCCACCAGAGAAGTTTGTAAAGGTGTGGTGGTCGTCTTCAAGACAAATCCCAAGTGATTCAAGACTCATCCATTGGGGGTGACTTGAAAGAGATTACGGTGAGCCTTCGGTGGTGTTCTGCAAGCTTTGTCTCTGACACCGCTCTAAACGGAGAGTAGCTCTTCCCCAAGGAAGAGTGAACTTCAGGATAAAATCCGCGTCCTTGTCTCACATGTGGTTAATCCTTTCCCGCACTTTTACTTTGCTTTGTATACTTGTTAGCTTGCTAATTAGTTTGTTGCCTAGCATATTTAGCTTTAAGCTTGCTTGTCATGTAGGTTGTCTGCACCTAGTTGCATATCTATTGAACCCCATTTATCCACTAAACCTTAAAATTGATAAGAAAGATTAAAATTTGTAGTCTCCTATTCACCCCCTCTAGTCAACCGTATCGATCCTTTCAACCCCCCGGGTACGGCGCCGACCCAACATTTGTGGTTGCCATCACCGACGGGGTAAGGATCGGGCAACACGGTAGTGGAGCGGCCATTAGTGAGATCGAAGGGAGGGATAGAGAGACGTCTCATTCCCCTGCGCTTCCCACTACGTGAAGGGGAGATGCACACAATGCTCGCCGGAGCTAGGCTCTGAAGAAACAGTCGTTCTTCCTCAGTCAGGCCCATGGGTGCTTTGAGGTTCGCTAGGCAATCAAACAAGGAAAATTTGCGTCTAAAGGCCCTGGCTGGCTGGATGCAGCCTACGAAACACGTCTTGTGAGAGCATCTACAACCGGACGTAGCAAAAGTGCGTCTGTAAACATCCACGGACGCGCCTGGACGCGTCCGATGACAATGACCGATCACCCCTCAAATGTCCTCATCCACAACCGTCTCCTCATTTAGCAATTTCTCAAATCCATACAATGTCATGCAAGATTAAACTAACAAACGTGGTTCATCTAGATCAACACACTCATGGCATAGGGGAGTTCATACATGGCATCGAACTACCAAAAATTGGCATATTCAGTTATGAATTATATGTCTATGGAGAAAGCTCACCCATGACCGCCCTCGCCCTTCATGTCTTCGTCGCGAAAGTAGCGATCGAAGACACAATATGGATCGAGCCAGGTCTGCTCACCGGCCTCCTTCTCCTCCTCTTTGGTGGTAGTACGATGAGGACACGAACCGCTCGGGTTTGCTCCTTTTGGAGGGTACGCGCTGCCCAAGCTTGCCACTTCACGAGGATGTGGGCATGTATGGCATCCTCAATCTTATCCAACGCGACATGCGACTCGGCCCCAGTGGCTTGTTGTGCCTTCTCCCTCACTTGGCGGGCACGTCCGTCCTCGACGCATCCATGGTTGTGCTGTTTGGCGGCATTGACCTCGGACTCGGAGCAACTCCGACCATGGAGTTGGGGTCTCCTCCCAGGACCAACGGAGAGCCAACCGGACGGCCAACTCTTCCTTGCCCCCGCATGAGACAAGGTCCCAGTTGACGAATTCAGAGTTGTCGGGCTCGGATCCGCTACCCACCAGCGCGAAGAAGGGCGAAGAGGAACTTGGGGGGTAGAGTGGAGCTAACTGGAAGTGGAGTGAAGTGGACTGGCTAGGGCTTGGTTCGGGATGCGGACATCAATGCATATTTGTGGGGGTCGGGGTGGGTTAGTGTGGGTTGGATCCGACACGGCAGACGCGTCCGGGCGTCCTCATATCTACGCCACATATGGACTACGTACGGGAGGTGTCGGACATCCTGGACGTATAAGGCCAGGCTGGGTATGTGTGTGTTCGATTGGGCGACATTTTGTGATCGGGCAGTGACCGGTCGCCGACTTTGAGGGGTTCGGCTGGGAGAGTATCTGGTGCTACCGAGGCTCATGTGCTACCGTGATACGGGCTTTTGGGATTCTCAGGCCAGTCGGCATCTGGGAGCTGTTGGACCTATGCGTAATTTTTGAACTCCTACAAGGCTTTTCTTTTACAAATATTGGAGTTACGGGGAGCTGTCGATATGAGAATCCGACGACCCAGGAGCCTATCACGGTAGCGCCCGACTCTCGGTAGCACTTGATATTTTCCAGGATTTGTTAGAGCATCTCCAACGGGCGCGAGGTAGCGCGGCGCACTAAAAAAATTTTGCAGCATCGAAATAGCGTTTTTGCGCGCCAGAGCGACAAAGAGGTTTTCAAGATGCACAAAAACACGGCGCCCAATGCGACAGCCCCATCCGCAACAGCCCGCGCGCAAAATCTGACGCCCCAAATTTGCAGCCCGCATGCACACCCATGCGCTAAAGTTTTGCTGCGTGGCGAACCAACCTATGATTGGATGGTTAGAGGGACTGTGTTATCCCCAGCCCATCAGGGTTTAAGTCCTGGTGCTCGCATTTATTTCTGAATTTATTTCAGAATTTCCGGCGGTGCGCATTCAGTGGAAGAAGACGTTCCCGTCGATGACGAGGTGCCTACGGTGACTTCGTAAATTTCAAGATGATATGCCGGCTCTGTCTTTTGAAGGTGCTCATAAGGATAGGGCGTGCGTGTATGCGTTCATAAGAATACGTGTATGCACGTGTATATGAGCGCTGGCTGTACTGTATTCAAAAAAAAGTTTTGCTACCCGCTATATTTTATAGCCTTTAATGGAGCGCTGTTTTTTTTTTGTCTCCGGTGCACTTATATGTGTGTGGGCTCCAGCGTGGACCTCGACAGAGTCCTACACTTGCAAGCTTCCCCATCCCTAAAAGAAAAAATCCCACGGAAAAGTTTCCCCTCTTCCACAAAGCTTCCAAAGGTAATAATGTGCGACGCATCTCGCATTTCTGTTCAGATTAGGGTTCAATTTCTCACGTCTTTAGCGCAGGTTCCTCTCCTCTCCACCGAGTTCGAGCAGCCGCGGCAGCAGTAGCCATGTGGCGTTCGCGCGGCGGCGGCAACCAGGACATCGTCATACAGGAAGCGGAGGGCATGCCGTTGTTGGCTTACAACGGGGGCTTCGTCGTGGTCTTAGTTGACTGAAACATGGAGGCAGTAGCAGTATCAAGTGTACTGTCGACGTGTTTGATCCTTCTAGAGCCTCTGGGCCAAGTGAAGCATGGAGTTGTCGGTGAGTCTGGTGTGCCCCAAGTTTACTGTCTGATTTAAGTATGCTGAATGTTCTTGTTCTTGTTACATACACAAATCCCCTAAAAACAATCCTGTCATTAGATCGCTGAGTTCCATCCAAACTGGGCAATGGTGGAAGCCAAATATCACAATTCGTTAAGCATTTGATATGCTGCATTACCATTGCCATTTGCATTGCAAGATGATATGCCTGCCACTCAGAATAAACCTTTTGATACGCTTTTACACATTCTACTCACATGTACATTTTGCAATTTGATCTGTTCATCAACATGGCTATAACAACAATCCTGTAAGGCTGCACTAGTAGTACATATACAAATTCTCACACAAATCATGTGGTTATTTACACACTTCATCTTGCAGCAGCAAAGTCCTTGTGGTCTTGTGCTTATTTATGATTGGGTGTTTCTCTTCACTTACCTTTATACAATTATAAGTGATGTACCAATTAGTGTATTTGCAGTTCGTAGTTCAGTCTGTCCATGCTACCTCCGCTGGAACTTGAGGTGCTTGATGAAGATGAAGAAGAGGAAGGCGAACAGGGCGATGATGGCCAGGTGCAGGCATGTGACAAGGTTGAAATAGCGGTTCTCGAGGCCAAGGTAGCCCTCGAGGAACTCACGCACCGTCTGGTCCGGTTGCCCCGGCACACGGATCAGCTCTGTCCGGTCGCCCAGCTGTGAGAACATGAGCCCGTACACTGTCCATGCCGCTGGGTTAGCCCAGTACACCCACCTCCACCATATCGGGATCAGCTGCATCCACATTGCCACATTGTTGTTCTTCATTAGGTTAGGCATTCACATCTATCCTCTTTTTTAATTATTATTGATTGTTATCTTTCAGGAAAAGTCCAAATCTGGATTAAATATGCAACATATGGTTGGTTTATATAGGAATTTAATGACGCCCAATTTGCCTATATTCTCTCTAGTTAGCGTTCTCATTAAAGTAAAAAGGTTAGGGGGTTAATTGACAGAGTGAGACTAGTACCTCTCTTCCAATGATGAAGCCGGAGAAGACGTTCCAAAAGATGAAGATAAGGAAGGACAATCCGGCAGCTATCTCAAGGTTAGGTGTTAGTGCGACTGTCATCATCCCGTAGAGTGTGTAGTACATGAAGCTTAGCACCATGTAAAGAACAAACCAAAAGAACTTGACGGCTGTCATCTCGAACCCAATCATTGGGTATACGATTGATGCGAAGATGAGCACTTGGACAAGCATGTAAGGCAATTCAATTGCCATCTGCAAACAGAAATCCAGCATCAGAGTTTAGAAAACATATGCCAATCATTTTAGGTCCAGATTATTTGTTTTACTTTTGAAGAGAATGATAAAGTAGTATTACCTGAGCTATGGCGTAGGCCAAGGTACAGTACATGCCTGCTGCCTTTTCTCGGTAAAGAACAACTCTCTCCATTGCCACAACTGGCTGTAAGATGCTGCAATTCATGAAGCCCAGAAACAGTGCTGATCCATATACAACCCCTAGTATGTTGAATACATCTTGCTCCCGTTTTCTGTTGCATAGGAATACAAAGTTATGAGCTAACTGAGGCATGATAAGCTTGCATGAAAGAAAATTATCTCGCTTGTCGTCATCCTGCTTACATGGTTGAGCCAATTTTCCAGAATACAATTCCAAACATAATTGATACAGCAAACGTGTTTAGGAACCGAACAACATTGTGTTCTGAGTTTTTCCAGTATGCACATCTTTGTTTCCACAGGCAAGCCATGCATTGCGCCCTAAAGTTCTGCCAATATCCTGGGGGAAAATGTAGATCCACGGTGTTTGGCGCTGGTTGCCCCAGCTCTTCAATTAGAAGCATGTTCTCCCTGCAGAAACAAGGTACATATTCATTTTGTTTTATCTTTTCCCCTATTGCTCAAACCAGTTTAACACTACAATTTCTGTAGCTTTATGATTATCTGGCTTACCTGTACAGGGAGGAGCTCCGGTAAATTTCTGCATAGTCCACTCCAATCACATATTCTGTTATGTGTGAACTTATATCCAACACCCATGCTGCTGGGTTTTGTCCCTCTTTTATTCTAGGAACACCAGGTATAGCCTGTGACAAAGCAATTTTAGTATTTTCGTCTCCATCTTGTGTATAGATGTTGGATATCAGACAATCTTACCTCGAAATACTTGATCATGTTGCTAGATAGCGGACCTAATGAACCACTGTATATGATCTGACCACCTCTTTTCATAAGCAAAAGCTGCATTTAGTCAAATTGAACTCAAGTTTAGAAAGGTAATTCTGTAGTACTTATACATAATCATATAAAAGGCTAATTGATTATCATTAGTAATTATCTGTGAGCTATTAACAGAAGGGAACCCAGGGTGTAAGGGCTAATTGTATTTGATGCTTTATTTATTTATGAAAAAATTATCCTGGTTTGCTTTTGTGTAATGAGTAGTTCAATACACTTTTCGGTCTCTTGGTCTTGACACCACATGACCATGCTTTTCTTTTGATATATTTAAAATTTATATTTAATCGTACCTCATCAAAAGATTCAAATATCCCAATGCTTGGTTGATGAATTGTGCAGACTACAGTTCGTCCAGTGTCTACTGTCTTTCTTACTGTTCTCATCACAATTGCTGCAGCACGGGCATCCAAGCCAGTGGTTGGCTCGTCCATGAATATAATGGAAGGACTAGCTACCAGCTCCACTGCTATTGTTAGCCTTTTTCGCTGCTCAGCTGACAGGCCAGTTGCTCCTGCTATTCCCACCATGGCATTCTTCAGTCCAGTCAATTCAACTAGGTCCATTACTTCATCTATAAACATCTGAAACATGTTTGTAGGAAAATCTTGTTAGATCTATTGTTATATATTAGCTTCAAAGATGATAAAGATTGCAAAAGGTCAATGCTTATACATCTCTTTGGCGAGAGTTAACGTTCGAAGGAAGTCGAAGCCATGCCGAGAACTGTAGTGACTCATGCACAGTGAGGTTAGGGGAGTGAATGTCACTCTGTTCACAGTAGCCCGAGATCCTTGAGAATGTGTCCTGCTTCTTTGGGTATCCTGCTATCCTAATAGTACCTTCAATATATCCTCCAGTTTTTCTTCCAGCCAAAACGTCGAGCAATGTTGTCTTTCCAGCACCAGTGATCCCCATCAGAGCTGTTAACACCCCTGGCCTGAAAACACCACTGACATCTTGCAGCAGTTGAAGCTTTTTCTCTGTTACTCCATACTTCATCATTTCCTGGTGGAAGATATGCATACGTTTGGTCAAACGTGACTGGAAATGAAATGGATGCAAGTATTCAGTAAGGCACTATGTTGCTCAAGATGTTACCTTAGGCATGTCAACAAAATAGTTGATATGATCAAATACAAGGGAAAGAGGCTGAAACGGGAGGGCAACTTGACCAGTTGATGCATTGCGAGTTCCAACTTTCTGTTTCTTGCACTCCGTTTTTGTCTTCGTGGAATCGATATTAACTTGATGCTTGTGTGGAGCTACAAATTATGAACAAATGTGATGGATTTTGTTTGCATTTATGTTTCAATACTTATGAGGATTTTGATAGCTTTGGTATACATACAGTTCATGAACTCTAGTGCAAATATAGTGAGGATGTTGAGGACCAGCGAGAATCCAAATAAAATGCCGACACAAATCCAGTACCAATGCCACTCTGTGAGCAACCCCCTGATCTTGAGGATAGCTTCACCAACTGTTTTAGCATTTGCATAGTAAAATTCCTGTCAGCATGAAAAAATCATCATCAGGTCATAACTAATTGCACGGGTTATGTACATTGGATCAAGAATGTTAGTTGAAACAATTGCTTACACTAGCCCATCTTTCATCAAGGAACTCATTTAGGGCAACAGCATTCTGTGCATAGGTGAATGGGGATGTCCAGTATCCCCACCGCAACCATGGTTGGAGGTTATCTGTTTCAATGTACAAAACTGGTAAGCATCTTCGTTGCACAAGTACTCATACATCTTACGGTATTCTGAGCTAAAACATCTAACCTTTTGATATGACAAAGCCTCCAAATATGTAGATTGCTATGAGAGCTGCGGTGCCTAGCATGTTGGCCATTACTTGCGTCCTTCCTATTGCCGCTAAGAAACGATAGAGGCCCATTGACATTTGATGCATGGCAAAAAGTACCAAAAACTGCTGGATGAATCTGCAAGAAGCAAGGTAACTCTTTCTGTTATTCCAGCTTATTCAAGTATTTTGCTCATTAGATATTGAATTGACTAGGAGGGGTACCTGAGAAAGGAAGGTGCGTAGCCAATCACATAGTAGGTTAAGCTGGTCCACAGACCTGTCTCTAGAAGTGACATTGGGAGGCTGATAAGGAATACCGAAGAAAGAAGTGCCCATCCTGGCAATGCTAGTAACTCTCTTTGCTTGTAGAAAGTGGGGAGTCGCTTTATTGTCATTCCAATTTCAGTCATGCCATTGAAGTTTACTATCACAACGGCCATAAAGAGTGATCCCATGTACTTATTGGCATCGAGTACAGTTTTATGGTTCATATTTGTTCGAAGGAAAACCGTTGAGATCACCAAAGCCATAACAGTTATCTGTACAGTCTTAAATATATGAAGTGGGGAGTTTCTTTTAAGAAGCAATACTTCCCTTGAAAAGCATGCCTTGAAAATATTCCATCTAGAGATCATGCGAGTTGCACTTGTTATAATCTCCTTTCTCTTTCCTGTATTGTTTGTCCTGCAGAGATCGTCTTTCGCAGGTCGTGGGAGATAGGATGAACGAAAAGATTCTGCAAATTTTTCGATTGACCGGTATTGATACTTATTTTCATCACCAATCCAGTATTGCTTTTGATCCATCTTCGAGGTCACCTGGTCAAATGAAGAAAAGTTGCTGTCAGTTACTTGCATTATTATGCACGAACAAGTACATATAACATAATAGTGAATTTTGTGGATGGAATTGCAACTCATGTACTGCATGCTATATTGTTACTTTCTGATATTTATGCACTGGTTGCCCTCAAGTTAGCAATATAGATTTATTCAGTAGTTCCCTCTTATTAGAGTTTATAATCTAATACCTCTTGAAGGAAATCAGCTACATTCTTCCTGCTGGGGCATTTGAATCCCATAATTTCAAAGAAACCAGTAGCATTTTCTCGAGGACCATGATATACAATTTGCCCCTCGCATAAAAGGATTATGTCGTCAAATAACTCCAACGTCTCAGGAGGTGGTTGAAGCAAGGAAATAACCACAGTGAGATCCATCAGATGAGCCATTTGTTGGAGAAACTTTACGATCTCGTATGTGGTGGAGCTATCTAGACCTGTTGATATGTCATCCATAAAGAAGCATCTTGCTAGACCAACTAGCATCTCTCCTGCATTAGTGAATTCATCTTAAAAATATAGCAACAATGACACATTCATAAAAGAAAACCAATGTTGATTACATCGTCAATATTTATAGTTGTTAACTTAGGTACTGGCACCATCTTCTGTATAACTGGCATATTCGTAAGCAGAATAGGCTATGGAAAATATATATTATAAATGCAGCACATGGCAGTGTGGGTACCTTCCAGCAATCTACTTAATTTCTAGTTACATCTGACATATTCGTAAGCAGAATAGGCTATGGAAAATATATATTACAAATGCAGCACATTGCAGTGTGGGTACCTTCCAGCAATCTACGTAATTTCTAGTTACAACTGACATATTCAGAGTTGCCCTTATTCAGTAGAATAAATATCATCCTCAAATTATTTTTTCTGGAGAACAATACAGAGTTCTGCAGGAAGAGAGCATTCTATAATATCGTGACCGACTCACTACAAAAGTACACGTATACTGTTTTCATAGTCCATTTAATCGAACATGTCAAGAAATTATTGTGTCATTTTGACATTTTGTTACTTTACAATCTTTTCATTGTGGGTTTAACTAGGATCTTTGTTTCATCAAGCAATACTGTACAAAATATAAGTTGTTGAGGTGATAATTTTTTTATTGTGCCAAGGACTATAACATAAACCCATTTTTTTATTATGAAATAATGTCGCATTAGAAAAATGCACTCTATAAAGTGGGAACAGAGGGTGATAAGAGGAACAAGATACATAGTAAACACTATAGAATCCTTACCAATCGTGGCTCTCTTTTTTTGTCCTCCTGATATGCCTCTTCTCATCTCATCCCCCACTAGGGTATCTGCACACTCGGACAAACCAAGTATCTGCATTTACACAAAGTTTGTGATTATGTTATGAAGACAAATGTATAAATTGAAAAGTTACGAATTTACCTTGATAATATAGTTTGTTGTAAGGTTGCTTCCTTCTCCGAAGGTGGTAGCCTGCAGAAAACAGATTTAAGCAATTGGGGGAACTGGATTCCAGTTTTACCAAAATTGGCGGAAAATAAAATTAGTAACCTTAATAAAAGAGTCAAGATCTTGGTCCACTTTGTTGATGACACCCTTTTTCCTTCTTATTGCTTCTCCCAGCATCTCTAAGGCGACCATTTCAAACAGGAATTTTGCATTAGTATTTATGTCATGCAAAGGAAAAAAAAACCTTGAAAGGAGTGCTTCTTAATTTTCAGTGTCTGGGTTTGGTTATAAATTAGCTCATTCATATACACGGGAACTAAAGCTATATCCCCATACCCAAGAGGGTGTCTCACCAAATTCATTATTGGTTCCCAACATCTTGGAAGAGAAATCAATCGTCTCTCTGACGGTCATCTCAGCATGATGAAGATCATACTGGCTAATGTAGGCATGCAGGTATTGAGGTGTTGAGGAATTCACTTCTTCTCCATTGTACATGACCTTTCCTTTGAGCTATTAAGAGATGTGATATCAAGAACAAAACAATGCTGGTTAATCAATGATTATCTTGTTAGTAAGTGGTTTCGGTGGCAAGTAGATAACTCAGTCTACCTTCAAAGAAGAATCCAACTTTCCTGCCAATGCTTTTAAAAAAGTAGTTTTCCCAGAACCAGGTGCTCCTAGAAGAAGTGTCATCCTGATTATGTAACGGGATCGCAAAAATTCAGCATGGTAGGTGAGTAATAAATGAACGATGAACTCCTGATATGGAGTGTTACATGTTTTTCAGTGGAACACTTATTCTGAGATAAACAGTATCAACCATTATCGATTTAGTAAAAAGTAGAGCTGCTTACCGTGATGGACGAATTGTCCCGCTTGCTCCATTTATAATTTTGATAGGTTTTTTCCTTGTGGTACACATGTGTGAAGATGTTGCCAATTCCTGCACAACAAACAATTTTAGAACTATGATTTCGAATGTGACTTGCCCACCAGTATCCATATTAAATGAAACTTCTGGATTTAAACATACATATGTGATACTATAGAGATGTTAAACTGCATGAAAACATGCACTGTCGTTTTGAATGCAGGGGCTGGAGATGTGCTTTGATGTCCATTTATTGTTAGATTGTTTTGGTCAATTTATACTGAAAAACATGCACTTGCTAGCCCCAGAACTATTGCTGCACTCTCTTTACTTTCTCTCGTCTATTGTCAGGCATACCTGGTCGTTTTCCTTTCTATGGGTGTTGTGACTTGCAAAGTAATCTATCTGCTTGTCGTTTGGCGTTACACTTTCCAACCTTCTTTGCAGGTAATCGTGGATTACTTTGGCTGTGTTAGGGGCGTTCTCAGGCTCTACTGGGTAGGAGATGCTGTCGCGTGCTGTCCATCTCATGAGAAATCAACTAGCAAGGTTATCAGATGCTGTCAAAACGAACCTTGGCTAAGCTGCTCGAGGTAGTGACGGAACATTCAGAGTTTCCACAAAACTGTGTAGATTACTCCCAGTGCATGATCAACATCCATGCCCCCAAGGGATATACATCCATGCCCCCAAGGGATACAATCCATATTTATTTATTTATTATTTGAATTCGCCAACCACTAAAAATAACCGCAATTCTAATTGTGCTTAGTTGATCAATGCTGTTCTATTTTTGTATTTGTTGTCTTAAGAAAGTTGGTTAACTAGAGAAGGCAGTAGCGTTAACTCTTCAGTCAACTGCCTCACTTAGGAGTAATCTTTTTTATATTTAGCTGTACTGCTGTAGCAACACGGCAATTAATTTTGATGTTTTTGGCCTCACTTAAGGAGTTAGTGTCTTTTTTCTTTTCTTTCTTTGAGTGATGTGATGTGATCAGAGAGACGTATGGGACCAGCGTTTGATCTGCTTCTTCCTTTTTTCTTTCCTCGTCATGGCAAAGGAACAGGACTGTATTAAAGCCGTTGCCGTCATCCTCGTAGCTGCTGTCGTCTTCTACACCGAATGCTACCTCAGGAATGGCCACGCTACGTTCATGAAAATTGTAAAGACCCGGTACCAAAATGGAAAATTCCCCAAGCTAGACATGTGCTGTGATGGTTGTGCTGACTCTGTTTAAGGTAGGCTTAGTTGGGGCCAACCTATTTGTACCAGCATTTCTTTTAGCAACTATAGTATTTGTGTAAACATATGACCATGTTTTTTTTTCTTGATGGACATAACGCCATGTTTAGTGTATATATCAGTGTATTACAGCAAACTGAACCATTACTCTGTCTTGTGATTAAATAAGGCTTGGCTAAACCAATTTCAATCAAAAATAAAAAAGAGACTTTTTTTTTTTTGCGGGTGAAATAAAAAAGAGACTTGGAGCAGTACTCTCCAATTTGGTCTATCCTAGTATAAACAACGGATTCCTTAAAAAAACGATGGCCTTATTGGAGAGAGATATACTTGGATGCTGTTTCTTTCTTTCGTAGGCGGGCTTACCTATCCATCAATTCAGCCGCGGGTCGACGAAAGAAACAGGAGTATGTCTCATTATGTCAACGGGATAGCGGGATGGGCCAGCTAAAATGCTCAAGCCATGAATTCCATTTTGAGCGAGGATTTGGTGTCCCTTGTCTCTCATCGTTAGATTTCGATCCTAGCTGGTAGTTTTTTTTTATGATAAGGTGGTATGGTTCTTTCCCAGGGAAATAAAGAGGGCTATGCTAAACATCATTTGATGTACTCCCTTTGTTTTTATTTACTCTGCATATTAGAGTTGATTGAAGTCAAACTTCGTAAAGTTTAACCAAGTATATAAAAAACAATATAAACATTTACCATAATAAATCTATATGATGTGAAAATACATTCATTAATAAATCTAATGGTATTGATTTGTTATTGTATATGCTCATGTTTTTTGTTTATAAACTTTGTCAAAGTTTACAAAACTTGACTTTGACCAAAGCTAATACGGAGGCTAAATAAAAATGGAGAGAGTACTTTCATGACTTCATCCAGACGTGGGGCCCAAACAGATGGGTGTTGGTAGTTGGGACGCATGAAACATTGGCATGTGGGTGCGCGCTGTGAAAATATTTGCTAGTCATTTTTGCAAATCTTCAAAATTTGGCTGAAAAACTGAAAAAATTCTAACATGCAAATTCCTTCGGTTTTTGGTGCAGAACTAGCAAATTTGCAGTTTACAGTAATATTAGAAATCTGAAAAATTTGCCGCAAAATTCATTTTCTTTTCATCATCCTTTTCTTCCACAAAATGTGCTTTTTGAAGATCCAAGTACCGCCAGTTGACTTGTGCGCGTTGGTCAAGTACCTGCATATTAAGAGGCTTGGCCGGCGACGTGCTACCATTGATCGTACGAGACCTGTGTACTAGCTAGACCTGCTGCGGCTACCAATGGCTATGAAAAAAAAAATCTAAGGTACTGCGGCTGCCAATGCTATCCACCATGGTACTGCGGCTGCAAGCCTGCAAGTGTTCATTAGTAAGACGTTACTGACTATTCCCTCCGTCCGAAAATACTTGTCATTGAAATAGATGTATCTAGATGTATTTTCGTTCTAGATACATCCATTTTCATCCATTTTGATGACAAGTATTTTCGGACGGAGGGAGTACTTACTGGAGTAGTGAACACTGGATGAACGTTCGGTACTACTAGATGGTTTCCATAGCACCGGATGATTTCCATTCCATTTCTGCCGTTTTTCTTCACTGCCAGATGCAGATGCTGGATCTGGATGGAGGGTTTCCACATAGCAACTTATCTATTTTCTTAACTAACAAATGGGTATTTATTTTTCCCAAAAGAAAAAACCAGGTGTTTTTTTCTCAGCGAACAAACAAACAGCTGCCACTAGCTGATCCAGGCACTGCTTGATCTCACAACCCCATGTACGTGTCTCACCAGATCTCCCTTGGCTGCAATGCATATCCCATGCATGCATCCACCATACGTGTATCCAAGCGCTTTTTTTTTCTTTTGCAAATAATAACAGCACGAGGATGAGGATATTTATATGCAACGTATATACCTGGGCGGCGTTGACGGCGCAGTTGAGCAGCGTGGGCAGCGCGCGGCGGCCCACGCGCACGTCGGCCTCCACGGTGAGCTCCTCGAACCGCACCTCCACCTTGGCGGCGTCGACCCCCAGCCTGCGGGGCAGCATGCAGATTACACTCATTAATTAATCAGTTTATTATGCTGCCGGCCGGAATCTCCTCTTCCATTTATTTGTGGTTTCGTCTGGGAAACTCTCAGCCCGAACTGATCGCCCGACAAAACCGGCCGATCCTGCATGCGGCCCGCATGATCGAGGAGCCAGACACACACGCACGTACAGATCGCTGCATCACGCATACGCACCTTTCCTTCTTCTCGCGGAGCATCTGGAGGAAGCCGCGGTTGTCCTCATGGGTGAGCGGCGGCGGCGGCCTGGCACTCACCTCCGACGCCGGCGGCGCCTGCTCGGCCTCCCAGCTGTGCTCCATCCTCTCGTTCGTTCGGCTAGCCTCGTGCGCGAGCAACGCCGGCGGTGGCTGCTAGCTTGTGCTAGACTAGACGGCGGGCGAATGGGCGCGCACATACATGGACGTATATAGCTGCTTGTACCAGAACGAAACGAGATGCTAGAAGATAGTAGTAGAAGTATGAGAAGCAAGGGAAGATATATTTGGCGTTGCGTTTAAAGGTGTTGGTGCTACCCAACCTCGCAGTCGTATATATAGCGGAGTTCTACGGCCCAACGCCACTCCAGCCATTACTACATGCACACCCCATTTAATTTCTAGGACACCTTCCTCCTTTTTTCTTTTCTTGGACAGGCTCTGGTCGATTCGGTTATATCCTTAATTGTACTCGTATGACGATATTAGTATTGGACAGCAAGTCATTTCAAATAGGGAAACGATTGTAGCCGGTCGACCGGCTAACGATTCGGCCGGTCAAAGGCCACACGTTCGATCCCAGGCGCACCGTGCGTCCCGCAACAGGCTCCCTCGTGGGCCCCGTAACCGCTTAATCTCATTATCCTTTTCTTTCTCCCCCGGAATCACTCTCCTCCACTCATTTCCTTCGCCTCCTTTTCTCATTCCCCTTATCTTCTCAATCGAAGCCATCTCTCTTCCCCGGTGGCCTCCTCCTCCTCCTCCTCCTCTTCTCTCTCTCTCTCCATCTCCCATCTTTCTTCCCGTGGAGCTCCAGAAGCCACTGCCCCTTTCCCGTGGAGATGAGGGGGCAAAGGTGCTGCGCCTGGCACCCGTCTGTGCTGGAGAAGATGTGCATTGAACCGGCGATCTGCGACTCTTTTGCTGCAACTGGTTGCATTTTTTTGCTGGAACCGGCAGAGCGTTTTGCTACCGCGCTGATGAAGGGAGGGCGACGATGGCGAGCTGCAACCCTCAATTTTTTTGCTGCAACCGGTGATCTGGGTTGCTGGATCCGGCGAGCTGGATTGCTGGAACCAGCACCCACGGGCAATTTATTTGTTTCCTAAACAAGTGTTTTTTGCTGAGTTATATTTTTTGCTGGAACAAGTGTTTTCTTTTGCTGGAACTAGCAATTCTTTTTGCTACATTCTTTCTTTTGCTACAATCTAACCGCTGGAGTCTTCCTGCTGAACTAGCGTTTTTTTGCTGGAACTAGCAAACCTTTTTGCTAACAATCTTTCTTTCGTTTGCTACAATCAAACCGGTGGAGTCTCCCTTCTGAGTTCTTTTTTTGTTGGAACCAACTTTTATTTTTGCTGGAACTAGCAAATTTATTTGCTACAAATCAACCACCGAAGTTTCTCCCCATTGATGATTGTTGCTGGAACCAATGTCTTTTTTTGCTGGAACCTTATAATGTTTTTGCTTCAACCGGCCAGTAAGGATTTGCTGCTTTTGGATCTTCTTTGTTGGACACAACGGAGCCACGCGACGGCCGCGGCGAGACGGAGGCAGATTATGCTAGGGGTGCCTCAATTACGGCGCCCCCGTGCTGGATCCGGCCGTTTTTAGAGCTGCATCCATGGCGAATCGTTCCTGGGATCAATTGGTGGCCATGATACAATCCAGATGGCCATGGCGGCGGGACCTCGCCGGAGCTCGTCGGGCACGACAGAACCGCGAGGAGGAGGAGGAGGAGGACGGGGGGTGGTGTGCTCGTGGGGAGCACGTGGAGTCGTGGATCCCCTAGTTTTACTCGCAAGCACTGCGAGCGAAGAAGACGACGTTGGGAGGACCGAATCCAACGGGTGCGTACGAATAGATCGGGTGGTTGTGCGCTGACCGGCCCAAATTTGGGCCGGTCGACCGGCGCCTATCATCGCCCTTTCAAATAATCTATATATGGTGCAAGAGATAAACACACGTAATACTGCGCAGCCATGCAGGCACATTCAAATGGTAATTACGGATTAAGTATGCAAAACAAAGACAGATATTTTAACCTTCAACCTTATCTCTTGACGGTTAAGCGATCACTGCGCGCATGTGGCAATGATGTTGGTGATCACGGCCATGCCGGCGCCGGTGCATGAATGCTATTCCTAGCTACGGTTGTGCTGTACAGTAGCATGCATGTCACTGGTGTCTACCTCATCAAAATGAATCTAGAATCTTCAATGCATCACCACTTCTTTCATCAGTGTACGTAGTCCCCAAGGAGAAGCTCCGCTTCGCAGCACTGTTTTAAGTTTAGTCAGAGTGAAGAGGAAATTAGAGTAGTACTTACTCCATTCCTAAATATAAGTGTTTTTACATATTTCAATATAGACTACATTCGAAGCAAAATGAGTGAATCTACACTTTAAAATATGTCTTATACACCCGCATGTTGTTAAGGTATCGGATCGATCTATTACACTCACAAGGATTCAACTCAGTTCATACATCACCATGGGTGTTCTTGCTAAGGAAGAAAGGAAAGGGGAAAGTAGGTGAGAGAGGAGAGCCGCCGTTCCTTTGCCTGATCCTTCTGGATGCCGAGTCAATCGACGCCCGTGGAATAAGTAGCCAGTGGCGATGCGGTCAGTGGGCCCACTCTGGCCCGACGAACCTTCTGTTGGGCTGGACGATTCGCTTGGGCCTGCTGGAGATCCTCCTTGCCATGTAGCCATCTTGGGCCGGTCTCGCCGCCATGGTACTATTCTGGCCCTTTGCTGCCATGGCAGCGGTTCCCTCGCTCTGCTTGCTCGTTGTGGCGCTGACATCCCCTCCTCCTTGAGAGCCGGCTTGTCCCCAAGCCGGCATCATGGGGTAGCGATCGCGCATGGCCTTGGCGTCCTCCCATGTGGCGTCTAGGATCAATGGATCGGACCAGCGCACGAGCAGCTGTTCGCGCCGGCCTTGCGGGGTTTGGCACCATCTTGTGTTGATGATCTCCACCGGCTTCAATGGGTCGTCGGTGGGAACTGGCAGCGCCGTCTCAACTTGGGTGGTGGGAGAGAGAGCCCGGCGGAGCTGTGACACGTGGAAGGCGGGGTGGACCTTGGCACCGGCAGGTAGCTCGAGCTCGTAGGCGACGGGGTTGACGACGCGGGCGATCTTGTAGGGACCGAAGTAGCGAAAGGAGACCTTGTGGTTGGAGCGGCGTACCACTATTGTCTCTGGACGTACGGTTGCAGCTTGACGAAGACAGAGTCGCCCACTTGGAATGAGCGATCGGTGCGCTTCTTGTCCGCTTGGTTCTTCATGATATTGCGAGCACGGTGGAGGTGCTCTGAGATGACCTGCTGCATGTGCTTCCGCTCTTCGAGCCAGTCTTTGAGCTGTGGGATCTTGCATGTTGAAGCAGCTTCAATTCCCCAATGGCGAGGCTCATGACCATAGAGGGCGACGAAGGGGGAAGTGTTAAGAGCAGAGTGGAAGCTGGAGTTGTACCAGAACTCCGCAAGGGCCAAGTACTGATGCCACTTGTTGGGGTTGGCACGGGTGAAGCATCATAGATAAATTTCCAAGCACTGGTTGACGCGCTTCGTTTGTCCGTCAGTCTGCGGATGGTACGGTGTGCTCATGTTGAGTTCAGTGCCAATTGTCTTGAAGAGCTCGCGCCAAAAACTATTGGTGAAAACTGGGTCTCTGTCGGAGATGATAGCTTCGGGGAGTCCGTGCAGTTTGTAGACATTCTCCAGGTAGGAATGAGCTACTTTTGCTGCCGTGAAGGGGTGACTGAGGGCCAAGAAATGCGCATAGCGCATGAACTTATCAACCACGACAAGAATGCAGTTGAACTTGCCTGAGGAGGGCAGCCCGTTGATGAAATCCATGGTGACTACCTTCCACGCGCCGTCTGGAATTGGGAGAGGTTCGAGCAGGCCGGGGTAGCGCACACACTCTGGTTTGGCCTGCTGACAGGTGGGGCAGGACTGCACGTACCGCTTGGTGTGCTCTTTCATCTTGGGCCAAGCGAAGAGATGGCGGAGGCGGCGATATGTGACTGGCACGCCGGAGTGGCCGCCCACTGTGCTGTCGTGGAAGGCATGGAGCATGCGTTGTTGGAGAGCAGGGGAACCACCCAACCAGAGTCTGTCTCTGAAGTATAGCAGACCATCACCCATGGAGAAGCGTTGCTTGGGGTACAGTCGTTGAGCGAGGTCGCTGATGATCTTCTGAACTTGGGGGTTGCTTTCATAGCTTGCAAGAATGTCATCCAGCCATGCCGGTTTGCAGACTGAGATTGCTGTTGCTGTTGCATCTGGTGCTCGCCGTGACAGGAAATCTGCAGCTGTGTTAGTGGCGCCTGGGCGGTAACAAATTTTGTACCGTAGACCAAGAAGCTTAGTGAAAGCTTTTTGTTGCCAAGGGGTGGATAGGTGTTGGTCGTCGAGGTGGATCAGACTGCGCTGATCTGTGCGGATGATGAACTCTTCATTCTGCAGGTAGGGACGCCACTGTTCAATAGCCATAAGAATTTCCATGCATTCTTTTTCGTAAGTGGACAACCCTCTGTTCCTGGGACCGAGAGGTTTGCTCATGTAGGCTATAGGGTGGCCTTCTTGCTGGAGAACTGCACCCACCCCGTAGGCGCAAGCATCCGTGTCAATGGTGAACGTTTTCTTGAAATCATGCAACTGCAGCACAGGGGCTGTGATCAGCTTCTGCTCTAGAGTGTCGAAGGCTTGCTGTGTATCACTGGTCCACACAAACTGATGGTTCTTCTTAAGCAGAATGAAGAGCGGTCGTGCAATGATCCCAAAATGCTGAACGAACTTCCTGCAATATCCTGCCAGCCTGAGGAAACCACATACCTCCTTGGCACAAGTGGGTGTTGGCCAGTTCTCGATAGTCTGAATCTTGCTGGGGTCGGTGGAAACACCCTGTTCGTTGATGACATGCCCAAGATAAGAAATCTGTCACGGGGCGAAAGAGCATTTGGATTGTTTCACTTGCCAATGATCTGCTCGAAGCAACTTTAGCACTTGCGAGATGTGCTAGATGTGCTCTTTCAGAGTTTTGCTGAAGATGAGAATATCATCGAAGAATGAGATCGCGCAAACACGGTTTACTGGGCGGAGAGTAGTGTTTATGGCGTCGTTGAATGTGGCTGGTCCTCTGGCAACCCCAAAAGGCATGACGCAGTACTCCCAGTGGCCGGAATGGGTTTGGAAGGCCGTCTTGTATTCTTCGCCCTCAGCCATTCTGATCTGATGAAACCCTGCGCGTAGGTCCAGTTTGGAGAACCACTTGGCGCCCGCAAGTTTGTCCAACAGTTCATCGATGAGGGGAATGGGGAACTTGCTGACCACTTTCATGGAGTTGACTCGTCGATAATCAACACAGAGACGCTAGGTGCCGTCTTTCTGTTTGACAAGCAGTGATGGGGATGAGAACAGGCTGGAGCTCTTTTGAATGACGCCGGCATCGAGCAGCTCTTGCACCTGACGCTCGATTTCTATCTTGAGTTCAGGCTTGTATCTGTAAGGTCGCAAGTTGACTAGTTGTGCGCCTGCCATCAGAGGGATTCTATGATCACATTCACATCATGGAGGGAGGCATCTTGGGTCTTCAAAAACATCAGTGAACTGCTCCAGCAAATGAAGAATTTCAGTTGGAATTGATGTGTCAGTTTTGCTGCTCCCATCCAGCGAGTTCAGGTGGACGACATGAGCTATTGAGCCTTGCTTACAAGCTTTGAGAAGTTCCGGAGCTGAGATGACTGAACATTGAGTTTGATCTGAAGAAACTGCAGTCAATTTCAGTTGTCCTCTGAAGGAAATATGCCCTAGAGGCAATAATAAAGTTATTATTTATTTCCTTATTTCATGATAAATGTTTATTATTCATGCTAGAATTGTATTAACCGGAAACATAATACATGTGTGAATACATAGACAAACATAGTGTCACTAGTATGCCTCTACTTGACTAGCTCGTGAACCAAAGATGGTTAAGTTTCCTAGCCATAGACATGAGTTGTCATTTGATTAACGGGATCACATCATTAGGAGAATGATGTGATTGACTTGACCCATTCCGTTAGCTTAACACTTGATCGTTTAGTATGTTGCTATTGCTTTCTTCATGACTTATACATGTTCCTGTAACTATGAGATTATGCAACTCCCGTTTACCGGAGGAACACTTTGGGTGCTACCAAACGTCACAACGTAACTGGGTGATTATAAAGGAGTACTATAGGTGTCTCCAAAGGTACATGTTGGGTTGGCGTATTTCGAGATTAGGTTTTGTCACTCCGATTGTCGGAGAGGTATCTCTGGGCCCTCTCGGTAATGCACATCACTATAAGCCTTGCAAGCAATGTAGCTGAGTTAGTTAGGGAATGATGCATTACGTAACGAGTAAAGAGACTTGCCGGTAACGAGATTGAACTAGGTATTGGATACCGACGATCGAATCTCGGGCAAGTAACATACCGATGACAAAGGGAACAACGTATGTTGTTATGCGGTTTGACCGATAAAGATCTTCGTAGAATATGTAGGAGCCAATATGAGCATCCAGGTTCTGCTATTGGTTATTGACCGAGAATAGTTCTAGATCATGTCTACATAGTTCTCGAACCCGTAGGGTCCGCACGCTTAAGGTTTCGATGACAGTTATATTATGAGTTTATGAGTTTTGATGTACCGAAGGAGTTCGGAGTCCCGGATGAGATTGGGGACATGACGAGGAGTCTCGAAATGGTCGAGACGTAAAGATCGATATATTGGACGACTATATTCGGAGTTCGGAAAGGTTCCGAGTGATTCGGGTATTTTTCGGAGTACCGGGGAGTTACGGGAATACGGGGGAAGAAGTATATGGGCCTTTTTGGGCTTTAGGGGAGAGGGAGAGGCAGGCCGCGCCCCCCCCCCCCATTGACTAGTCCGAATTGGACTAGGGGGAGGGGCGGCGCCCCCTCCTTCCTTCTCTTCCCTCTTCCCCTTCCTTGTCTCCTACTCCTACTACTTGGAAGGACTCCTAGTTGGACTAGGAAAGGGTGAATCCTACTCCCGGTGGGAGTAGGACTCCCCTAGGGCGCGCCATAGAGAGGCCGGCCCTCCCCTCCTCCACTCCTTTATATACGGGGGCAGGGGGCACCCCATAGACACACAAGTTCATCTACGGATTGTTCCTTAGCCGTGTGCGGTGCCCCCTCCACCATATTCCACCTCGGTCATATTGTCGCGGAGTTTAGGTGAAGCCCTGCGCCGGTAGCACATCATCATCGTCACCATGCCGTCGTGCTGACGGAACTCATCCCCGACACTTTGCTGGATCAGAGTCCGGGGATCGTCATCGAGCTGAACGTGTGCTAAACTCGGAGGTGCCGTGCGTTCGGTACTTGGATCGGTCGGATCGTGAAGACGTACGACTACATCAACCGCGTTGTCATAACGCTTCCGCTTACGGTCTACGAGGGTACGTGGACAATACTCTCCCCTCTCGTTGCTATGCCATCACCATGATCTTGCGTATGCGTAGGAATTTTTTTGAAATTACTACGTTCCCCAACAGTGGCATCCGAGCCTAGGTTTTATGCGTAGATGTCATATGCACGAGTAGAACACAAGTGAGTTGTGGGCAATACAAGTCATACTACTTACCAGCATGTCATACTTTGGTTCAGCGGTATTGTTGGATGAAGCGGCCCGGACCGACATTATGCGTACGCTTACGCGAGACTGGTTTTACCGCCGTGCTTTGCACACAGGTGACTAGCGGGTGTCAGTTTATCCAACTTTAGTTGAACCGAGTGTGGCTACGCCCGGTCCTTGCGAAGGTTAAAACAGTACCAACTTGACGAACTATCGTTGTGGTTTTTGATGCGTAGGTAAGAACGGTTCTTGCTCAGCCCGTAGCAGCCACGTAAAACTTGCAACAACAAAGTAGAGGACGTCTAACTTGTTTTTGCAGGGCATGTTGTGATGTGATATGGTCAAGACGTGATGAGATATAAGTTGTTGTATGAGATGATCATGTTTTGTTGAAGTTATCGGCAACTGGCAGAAGCTCTATGGTTGTCTCTTTGTTGCATAAGATGCAAGTGCCAAATAATTGCTTTACTTTATCGCTATGCGATAGCAATAGTTGCAAGAGCAATAGTTGGCGAGACGACCATGTGACGACACGTTGATATAGATCAAGATGATGAAGATCATGGTGTCGTGCTGGTGACGATAGAGATCATGACAGTACTTTGGAGATGGAGATCAAAGGCGCAAGATGATCATGGCCATATCATGTCACATATTTTGATTGCATATGATGTTTATCTGTTATACATCTTATTCTGTTTTTGTTTGACAGTAGCATTTTAAGATGATCTCTCACTAATTATCAAGAAGTGTTCTCCCTGAGTATGCACCGTTGTGAAAGTTCTTCGTGCTGAGACACCACGTGATGATCGGGTGTGATAGGCTCTACGTTCAAATACAACGGGTGCAAAACAGTTGCACACGCGGAATACTCAGGTTAAACTTGACGAGCCTAGCATATACAGATATGGCCTCGGAACACGGAGACCGAAAGGTCGAGCGTGAATCATATAGTAGATATGATCAACATAGTGATGTTCACCATTGAAAACTACTCCATCTCACGTGATGATCAGACATGGTGTAGTTGATATGGATCACGTAATCACTTAGAGGATTAGAGGGATGTCTATCTAAGTGGGAGTTCTTAAGTAATATGATTAATTGAACTTAAATTTATCATGAACTTAGTCCTGGTAGTATTTTGCAAATTATGTTGTAGATCAATAGCTCGTGTTGTTGCTTTCATATGTTTATTTTGATATGTTCCTAGAGAAAATTGTGTTGAAAGATGTTAGTAGCAATGATGCGGATTGGATCCGTGATCTGAGGTTTATCCTCATTGCTGCACAGAAGAATTATGTCCTTAATGCACCGCTAGGTGACAAACCTATTGCAGGAGCAGATGCAGACGTTATGAACGTTTGGCTAGTTCAATATGATGACTACTTGATAGTTTAGTGCACCATGCTTAAACGGCTAAGAATCGGGACTTCAAAGACGTTTTGAACGTCATGGACCATATGAGATGTTCCAGGAGTTGAAGTTAATATTTCCAGCAAATACCCGAGTTGAGAGATATGAAGTCTCCAACAAGTTCTATAGCTAAAAGATGGAGGAGAATCGCTCAACTAGTGAGCATGTGCTCAGATTGTCTAGGTACTTCAATCGCTTGAATCAAGTGGGAGTTAATCTTCAGATAAGATAGTGATTGACAGAATTCTCTAGTCACCATCACTAAGTTACTAGAACTTCGTGATGAACTATAGTATGCAAGGGATGACGAAAACGATTCCCGAGCTCTTCGTGATGTTGAAATCAACGAAGGTAGAAATCAAGAAAAATATCAAGTGTTGATGGTAGACAAGACCACGAGTTTCAAGAAAAGGGAAAAGGGAAAGAAAGGGAAACTTCAAGTAGAATGGCAAACAAGTTATCACTTCCACGAAGAAGCCCAAAGCTGAACCAAAGCCTGAAACCGAGTACTTACACTGCAAAGGAAATGGTCACTGGAAACGGAAATACCCTGAATGTTTGGTGGATAAGAAGGATGGCAAATTGAACAAGGGTATATTTGATATACAGGTTATTGATATGTGCCTTACTAGTGTTTATAGTAGCTCCTGAGTATTTGATACTTGTTCGGTTGCTAAGATTAGTAACTCGAAACGGGAGTTACAGAATAAACAAAAACTAGTTGAGGGTGAAGTGACGATGTGTGTTGGAAGTGGTTCCAATATTGATATGATCATCATCGCACACTCCCTATACTTTCGGGATTAGTGTTGAACCTAAATAAATGTTATTTGGCGTTTGCGTTGAGCATGAATATGATTTGATCATGTTTATTGCAATACGGTTATTCATTTAAAATCAAAGAATAATTGTTGTTCTGTTTAAATGAATAAAACCTTTGATGGTCATACACCCAATGAAAATAGTTTGTTGGATCTCGATCGTAGTGATACACATATTTATAATATTGATGCCAAAAGATGCAAAGTTAATAATGATAGTGCAACTTATTTGTGGCACTGCCATTTGGGTCATATCGGTGTAAAGCGCATGAAGAAACTCCATAAAGATGGATTTTCGGAATCACTTGGTTATGAATCATTTGATGCTTGCGAACCGTGCCTTTTGGGCAAGATGACTAAAACTCCGTTCTCCGGAACAATGGAACAAGCTACTGACTTATTGGAAATAATTTATTGGAAATAATACATACTGATGTATGCAGACCAATGAGTATTAAGGCTCGTGGCGGGTATCGTTATTTTCTGATCTTCACAGATGATTTGAGCAGATATGGGTATATCTACTTGATGAAACATAAGTCTGAAATAATTGAAAGGTTCAAAGAATTTCAGAGTGAAGTGGAACATCATCGTAACAAGAAAATAAAGTTTCTGCGATCTGATCGTGGAGATGAATATTTGAGTTACGAGTTTGGTCTTCAATTAAAACAATGTGGAATAGTTTCACAAACTCATGCCACCTGGAACACCACAATGTAATGGTGTGTCCGAACGTCGTAATCATACTTTACTTGATATGGTGCGATCTATGATATCTCTTATCAGTTTACCACTATCGTTTTGGGGTTATGCATTAGAGACAGCTGCATTCACGTTTAATAGGGCACCATCTAAATCCGTTGAGACGACACCGTATGAACTATGGTTTAGCAGTAAACCTAAGCTGTCATTTCTTAAAGTTTGGGGCTGCGATGCTTGTGTGAAAAAGTTTCATCCTGATAAGCTCAAACCCAAATTGGAGAAGTGCATCTTCATAGAATACCCAAAGGAAACTGTTGGGTACACCTTCTATCACAGATCCAAAGGCAAGATATTCGTTGCTAAAAATGGATCCTTTCTAGAGAAGGAGTTTCTCTCGAAAGAAGTGAGTGGGAGGAAAGTAGAATTTGATGAGGTAACTGTACCTTCTCCCGAATTGGAAAATAGTTCATCACTGAAATCAGTTCCAGTGATTCCTACACCAATTAGTGAGGAAGCTAATGATGATGATCATGAAACTTCTGATCAAGTTACTACAGAACCTCGTAGGTCTTCCAGAGTACGGTCCGCACCAGAGTGGTACGGTAATCCTGTTCTGAAAGTCATGTTACTAGACCATGATAAACCTACGAACTATGAGGAAGCGATGATGAGCCCAGATTCTGCAAAATGGTTTGAGGCCATGAAATCTGAGATGGGATCCATGTATGAGAACAAAGTATGGACTGTGGTGGACTTGCCCGATGATCGGCAAACCATAGTAAATGGATCTTCAAGAGGAAGACGGACGCTGATAGTAGTGTTACTATCTACAAAGCTAGACTTGTCGAAAAAGGTTTTTTGACAAAGTTCAAGGTGTTGAATACAATAAGATTTTCTCGCTCGTATCGATGCTTAAAAGTCTGTCCGAATCATGTTCGCAATTGCCACATTTTATTAAATTTGGCAAATGGATGTCAAAACTACATTCCTTAATGGATTTATTAAAGAAGAGTTGTATATGATACAACCAGAAGGTTTTGTCAATCCTAAAGGTGCTAACAAAATGTGCAAGCTCCAGCGATCCATCTATGGACTGGTGCAAGCATCTCAGAGTTGGAATATACGCTTTGATAAGTTGATCAAAGCATATAGTTTTATACAGACTTGCGGTGAAGCCTGTATTTACAAGAAAGTGAGTGGGAGCACTACAACATTTCTAATAAGTATATGTGAATGACATATTGTTAATCGGAAATAATGTAGAATTATTCTGCAAAGCATAAAGGAGTGTTTTCAAGGAGTTTTTCAAAGAAAGACCTCAATAAAGCTACTTACATATTGAGCATCAAGATCTATTGAGATAGATCAAGACGCTTGATAAGTTTTTCAATAAGTACATACCTTGTCAAGATTTTGAAATAATTCAAAATAGAACAGTCAAAGAAAGAGTTCTTGCCTGTGTTGCAAAGGTGTGAAATTGAGTAAGACTCAAATCCCGACCACAGCAGAAAATAGAAAAGAGAATGAAAGTCATTCCCTATGCCTCAGTCATAGGTTCTATAAAGTATGCTATGTACCAGACCTATTGTATATCTTGCTCTGAATTTGGCAAGGGAGTACAATAGTGATCTAGGAGTAGATCACTGGACATTGGTCAAGAATATCCTTAGTGAGGACTAAGGAAATATTTCTCGATTATGGAGGTGATGAAAGAGCCCGTCGTAAAGAGTTACATCGGTGCAAGCTTTTACACCGATCCAGATGACTCTAAGTCTCAATCTGGATACATATTGAAAGTGGGAGCAATTAGCTAGAGTAGCTCCGTGCAGAGCATTGTAGACATAGAATATTTGCAAAATACATACAGCTCTGAATGTAACAGACCCGTTAACTAAGCTTCTCTCACGAGCAAAACATGATAACACCTTAGTACTCTTTGGGTGTTAATCACATAGCGATGTGAACTAGATTATTGACTCTAGTAAACCCTTTGGGTGTTGGTAACATGACGATGTGAACTATGGGTGTTAATCATATACAGATATGAATATTGGTGTTAAATCACGTGGCGATGTGAACTAGATTATTGACTCTAGTGCAAGTGGGAGACTGAAGGAAATATGCCCTAGAGGCAATAATAAAGTTATTATTTATTTCCTTATTTCATGATAAATGTTTATTATTCATGCTAGAATTGTATTAACCGGAAACATAATACATGTGTGAATACATAAACAAACATAGTGTCACTAGTATGCCTCTACTTGACTAGCTCGTGAATCAAAGATGGTTAAGTTTCCTAGCCATAGACATGAGTTGTCATTTGATTAACGGGATCACATCATTAGGAGAATGATGTGATTGACTTGACCCATTCCGTTAGCTTAGCACTTGATCGTTTAGTATGTTGCTATTGCTTTCTTCATGACTTATACATGTTCCTGTAACTATGAGATTATGCAACTCCCGTTTAGCGGAGGAACACTTTGGGTGCTACCAAACGTCACAACGTAACTGGGTGATTATAAAGGAGTACTACAGGTGTCTTCAAAGGTACATGTTGGGTTGGCGTATTTCGAGATTAGGTTTTGTCACTCCGATTGTCGGAGAGGTATCTCTGGGCCCTCTCGGTAATGCACATCACTATAAGCCTTGCAAGCAATGTAGCTAATGAGTTAGTTACGGAATGATGCATTACGTAATGAGTGAAGAGACTTGCCGATAACGAGATTGAACTAGGTATTGGATACCGACGATCGAATCTCGGACAAGTAACATACCGATGACAAAGGGAACAACGTATGTTGTTATGCGGTTTGACCGATAAAGATCTTCGTAGAATATGTAGGAGCCAATATGAGCATCCAGGTTCCGCTATTGGTTATTGACCGAGAATAGTTCTAGGTCATGTCTACATAGTTCTCGAACCCGTAGGGTCCGCACGCTTAAGGTTTCGATGACAGTTATATTATGAGTTTATGAGTTTTGATGTACCGAAGGAGTTCGGAGTCCCGGATGAGATCGGGGACATGACGAGGAGTCTCGAAATGGTCGAGACGTAAAGATCGATATATTGGACGACTATATTCGGAGTTCGAAAAGGTTCCGAGTGATTCGGGTATTTTTCGGAGTACCGGGGAGTTACGGGAATACGGGGGAAGAAGTATATGGGCCTTTTTGGGCTTTAGGGGAGAGGGAGAGGCATGCCGCGCCCCCCCATTGACTAGTCCGAATTGGACTAGGGGGAGGGGCAGCGCCCCCTCCTTCCTTCTCTTCCCTCTTCCCATTCCTTGTCTCCTACTCCTACTACTTGGAAGGACTCCTAGTTGGACTAGGAAAGGGGGAATCCTACTCCCGGTGGGAGTAGGACTCCCCTAGGGCGCGCCATAGAGACGCCGGCCCTCCCCTCCTCCACTCCTTTATATACGGGGGCAGGGGGCACCCCATAGACACACAAGTTCATCTACGGATCGTTCCTTAGCCGTGTGCGGTGCCCCCCTCCACCATATTCCACCTCGGTCATATCGTCGCGGAGTTTAGGCGAAGCCCTGCGCCGGTAGCACATCATCATCGTCACCATGCCGTCGTGCTGACGGAAATCATCCCCGACACTTTGCTGGATCGGAGTCCGGGGATCGTCATCGAGCTGAATGTGTGCTGAACTCGGAGGTGCTGTACGTTTGGTACTTGGATCGGTCGGATCGTGAAGACGTACGACTACATCAACCGCGTTGTCATAACGCTTCCGCTTACGATCTACGAGGGTATGCGGACAATACTCTCCCCTCTCGTTGCTATGCCATCACCATGATCTTGCGTATGCGTAGGAATTTTTTTGAAATTACTACGTTCCCCAACACCCTCCTGGTGTAGTAACTGTCAGGTATTGTTCAATCCAATCGATGTTCATAGGGTTGTGCTTGCGGAGCCAATCCATACCAAGGATAGCATCATACGATCCCAGCTTGAGAATTTTGAAATCTGTTTGAAACTCTTGCCCTTGTGTAATCCATTGACATGCAGGTATGTAATGAGTGCATGTAATGGTGGCTCCATCTGCAACTCGCACACGACATGGTCTCGGCAGGGGAGTGGCTCTAGTAAGTTTAGCTGCCAGAGAGCTATCAACAAAGGATGTTGAACTGCCAGAGTCCACCAACAGCAGTATCTCATGCCCTTGTATCCATGCTTGCAGTTGCAGGACACCGGGATCTGATGAACCGTCTTCAGCCTGACGCGAGAGGGTGCATAAGTTCTCTTCTTCAGAAATAGGCGAGTCGGGTGGGGAGTCACCAGTTGGATCATCCAGGCTGAACATGGCGAGCAGTTCGTCCATGATGTGCATCTGTACCATTGGTGGGCATACATGGTCCTTGGCCCAACGTTCGCCGCATTTGAAACAGAGCCCCTTTGCTTAGGGAAATTGACGGAGCACTGCGATTTTGCTTGCTGCAGACGTAGCCCGAGCTGCGTCAGTACCACGCCTGTCTTCAGAGCCAGCTGCAGGTGTCGCTGGTCTACTAAAGAAGGAGGGTGGAGTCAATCTGGCAGCGTGGCTTGGCCCCTAGTTGGCGCTGGAGAAGCGCCTGTAGGGCAGGTCGCCGTCGGCCACTTCCTCCTGAAGTAGGGCCAACGAACATGCCATGTCCAGGTCTGGTGGTCGCTGCACAAGCACCACCACGCGGATGTCCAGTCATAATCCCTCGACAAAACTGTTCAGGAAAAAATATGTGTGAGTACTTTCAGAGTAGGAAATGAGGCGATTCATCAGTGATTCAAATCGCTCAATGAAATTAGCGACAGTAGTATGCTGCTTGATGGCGTAAAACTGACGGATAAGCATCTGATGTTTATCACGTCCAAATCGGGTGCAGAGCAAGGACGTGAATCACTCCCAATCTAGTCCGATCAGTTTCTTCTGAACTGACTAGAGCCAGATGCCCGCAGGACCGGAGAAATTCAAAATTGCCATAGGAACGCGATAGGAATCGTGAACGGCAAACATCTGAAAATACTGCTCACAGAGCATTTTGTAGAGCTGCAGGTTCTCGCCGGCGAACAGAGGAAAACTCATGGGAGGAGGGGACTGGCCCAAATTGGCGAGGAAGGAAGATGATATGGGGTCAGGCGGAGCGAGCGACAGGTGGTGAGACGTACCCGTGACCGGGAGTGTCGCTGGCGACTCGATGGTCACCGACGGGGGCCCCCCGGTGAGATTGGCATCGCCGTGGCCATTAGGCCCGTGGAGCAGTCCTCGCGCTTGAAGCAGTGATGGTGGAGGGACGTGGGTCATCGCTCCACTCGACGAAGGCGGTGCGGCCGGCTGGGAAGGAGTCGACTGTAGCAGGGCGACCTTGGACTCTAGCTTGGCGAAGCGGGCTTCCAGATCGGGTTTCCAGTGAAGGAGATCTTCAATCTGTGACGACTGCGCCTGCAGCTGCTTGAGGACGCTTGCGGAGTCGCTCTTCGCGTCCTGATGAAGCTTGTCGAGGTACTCCTTGAGCGCCGGATCCATGGTGGCGAGGAGGACTTGCCGCGCGTGGATGCGTTGACGAGTTTCCAGGGTGCCGCGGCGGAGGGAGGTGGAGGTATCGGATCGATCTATTACACTCACAAGGATTCAACTCAGTTCATACATCACCATGGGTGTTCTTGCTAAGGAAGAAAGGAAAGGGGAAAGTAGGTGAGAGAGGAGAGCCGCCGTTCCTTTGCCTGATCCTTCTAGATGCCGAGTCAATCGACGCCCGTGGAATAAGTAGCCAGTGGCGATGCAGTCAGTGGGCCCACTCCGCCCCGACGAACCTTCTGTTGGACTGGACGATTCGCTTGGGCCTGTTGGAGATCCTCCTTGCCATGTAGCCATCTTGGGCCGGTCTCGCTGCCATGGTAGTATTCTGGCCCTTTGCTGCCATGGCAGCGGTTCCCTCGCTCTGCTTGCTCGTTGTGGCGCTGACACATGTAGTCTATATTAAAATCTCTAAAAAGATTTGTATTTAGGAACTGAAGGAGTAACATACATATGTTAGACTACCCATAATGAGAGTAACATAGATGAGAGATGACACCTAAGCAAAAAAGATGATGTGTCAGTTAATTAATGAGGAGAGAGAGAAATTGAGTAACATAGCTAGTTACTCAGGTTGTTTCTAATGGAGAGTACCATATATACTAGTAGTATCATGCATATGATACTAGTGTATGATACAACCTCCCTAATGCATAGTATCATATATTAGTATCATGTAGTACTTTATTTATTGCCATGCATGACACATATGACCATAACATATATTATGATAAGGTATCATGATATGATACTCAATCCTCCTTTTCTTCATTTAATTCTATGACACCCCATCAAAATTGCCTAGTTGGCATGCATGATACTAGCTATGATACTACCATTAGGGCATGTACAATGATGCTATCTTAGGAGTGCCAAGTAGGATGATGAGGTGGAGGAGAGAGAACTCATAAGAAAAGGTTTGTCTTCTCTTATTTAAGACAAGACAAGAGATGATCTCTTAGCACAATATGTCTCACCATGTTTTTAGGAATAACTGGTTATTGAAGATAAGGCTAAGAGATGACCCATTGTAGACATTTTTTCTTTGTCATCTCTAAATTATATGCAATACTTAAGATAAAACTATCTTATCAACCATTGTATATGCCCTTACAACCAGCCTTTATTCTACGAGTAACATCACACATACCAAGATAAGATGAGTCTACGATCTAATAAATAAAGTGTTGCATGACACCTATATATGTTTTTCCTCACTATGGAGGTAGTAAGAGCATCTATAGCCGGGCGCCCCAAACCCTCCTCAAACGCCCGGGAAGCCCGCCCGGTCACTAACCAGTCACGATTTTTTGACCCAGACGAATGCCTCAAACGGGCCTCAAATGACCGGGCTGACCGGGACCCCTCATATCCAGCCCAAATATGGGGCGGATATGGGGGCGCCCGGGCACGCCCGCCAGGTCGAACTAGGCCCATCCTGGCCCACTCGACCCCACATATATTCGTCCCCATCCGCTCACTGGACCAAACCCTAGCCACTTCACTCCACTCCCCTCCACTCCTCTCTGCCACCCGAGCTCACCTCCGGCAGTTTTCGGTCTTCTCTGGCATGGCAGGCAGCGGATTGGACTCTGTCGGGGCCGTTTCTTTCTGCGGCCACGAGCACCTATGGGGCACGGGGGGCCCCTTCTAGTCCGGCAAGGGGGCGGAGGCCGCGCGCAGAGCGAATCGAGGTCGGGCGCGCGCTGGGAGACGGGCGATTTTTACCCAGCTTCGGAGCTCTCCGGAGAGATAAAACTCCTACTGCTGCTTTGTGTTTTTATTTGATCTTGCTCGGGAACGAGCGTATGGTGGTGTTGTGTGTGTAGACTGGACCGAACCTCCAAGCTGCGGAACCAAAATTCCGAACCTCCTCTACGTGCCCATGGGCCTCCTTTTTATAGGTTAAAGGGGTCACCGACAGGTGGCAGCGTAGAAAGAGGGGTAGAAAGGTAAAAACGCGGGTTGGTACAACTGCTACCAACAGTGTCCCCTACCTAACTCTGACAGCAGGGGACAAGGGCATTTAATGCCCGTCCGGTCGCCCAAACAGTGCAAGGAAACGACCGTTAGAGGCGCCACCGATTGCCACGATGGTGTCTCCGTCAGCTCCGTTTGCCACCTCACTCTGCATGGCTACGCAACGCCCCGCCATGTGGCCCTGGGGTGGCCCTGGGGTGACACGTCGCTGGATGCGCTGGATTTTGGGTGGCCGCCTTGCCGCGGCAAGTGCCTTGCCGCGGCCCTTCTCTTGTCGTGCCGGCAAGCCTGCCGGCCGTCGGGCCTTTCCGGGACGCGCGGGGCGCCGCGGCAAGTCTTCTGGAGATGCCTTGGTCGGCCTTCCCGGCAAGCTCCTCTTGCCGGGGCCTTTGTTTTCTTCCCGGCCAGCTTCTCTTGCCGGGGCCTTGGTTGGCCTTCCCGGCAAGCTCCTCTTGCCGGGGCCTTGGTTGGCCTTCCCGGCAAGCTCCTCTTGCCGGGGCTTTAGCTTGAGTACTCTGTTCTTGAATGGCATCAAAGTAGCCGTGGAGGATCTTGGCGGACGCCCGGCAAGCCCTGCCGCGGGTCGCTGCGACTGCCCGTGCACAAGTTCGGGGTACTAAGGTACCCCCCTACTTTAGTACACCGACAGGAGCCCCCGGGCCTGGGCCATACACGGTACCGAGCACTGTTGGGCCAGGCCCAAAACAGTGCACGGGCACGCGTGGCCTGGGGCCACACAGAATCGGACTCCGTGTCCACGGCGTCCTCCCGCAACGGCACGCGTCGATCGCGGCGTCGTGGGAGAGAACGTGGTCAATACTTAACTCCAGGAAATGCGTAACATTCGCATCCCCTGTTTATAAGCAGAGGAAACGGGGCCGTTCCCCCACTTTCGCCACTTGCAGTTCCTTCCTCCAAAAGATCCGCCGCTCTCCTCCGTCCCCTGAATCGAGAGAAAAATAGCACTCCGCTGCCCGTCGCCGCCGTCGCCGTCGTCGCCATCGTCGCTTTCGCCTCCCCCTGCTGCCCCCACCATGGCTCCGAAGGCCGGGAAGGCCACGAAGGCTGCGAAGGCCGCGAAGGCCGCGAAGTCGGCCGAGGCACTAGAGCTCGAGGCGCTGCGCAAGAAGCAGGTGCTTTTCTCCCCCAAGCTCACCCCGGAGGCGTTGCGGTCGGGGTTCTACCTATTTTTGTCGACGGAAACGCGGGCGCACCCGCGCACGCCGGTGCTTTCCGCGGAAGCATCCAAATTGAAGAAGTGCCCCAGAGGGTACTACTTCTTCCCTGTGTTCTTCTATTGCGGGCTCTGCCCGCCTTTTTCCAATTTCTTTTGCGACATCATGAACACCTACGGGTTCCATCTGCTTGATTTCACCCCCAATGCCGTTCTGACAATGGCGGTTTTCGCGCACCTCTGTGAGAACTTCGTTGGTATCCTCCCCAATGTCGCTCTTTTTTGCCACTATTTCTCCCCTTGGGCCGAGAAAGGGGAGCCACTGGCTGGCGGAATTGCCTGGACCTCCCGGATGGGCATGAAGGAGGTGTACTTGACGGGCGAGCTCCGCGGTAAGTGGGACGAGTGGAGGGCGGAGTGGTGTTGGATCTGCGATGCCGATCCGCCGTCGTTCACCAAGCTGCGCAAGACTCGGGTGGTGCGCGGCGGCGACTGGAGCGCTCTGTCGCCGGACGACGCCAAACTGACGATCGCCACCACCCAAATCCTCTGGCTCAGGCACGCCGGACTCACAATAGGGGCGGTCGGCGCAGATTTCCTTCGCCGTCGTATCGCCCCTTTGCAGGCAAGGGGGAGGCCCGCCTGGCTGTTCAGCGGCCCGACGGATTTCATGAGGCTGCGCCCAGGCCTCAACTTCAACTTCACGGTCCTGGAGCTTGACGCGATGCTGAGGGAGACGTTCAAGCACGACGCCAATCATCCAGAGTGGTTCCGGCTGCCGCAGGGCGTCATCCCTTTGTGCAACAACTCCCAGCGCGATCGCATCTGCGCAATGATGCCAGAGTGCGACTCGCACGGGGTAAGTGCCAACTGGATAGAGCCTGCCGCCGAGGTCGTGCAGCAATTCTTCGACGACTTGTCAGAGGCGGCAGTCAATTCTAACGAGCAGAAGCTCCTCACCCGCGCCACCACTGCCAACGAGCTGGCGTACATCGCTAGCAGGGCCGAGGAGGTGGCGGCAGCCGCTGCCGCGGGCGAGTTTGGCTTCACGCTGGCGGAGGCGGAAGAAGCTGAGGCGGCAAGCCTTGCCGCCTGGGAAGATCTTGCCGGAGAGGGCGACGGCGAAGGGGAGGCCGCGGCCGAAGCGAGCCAGCCCGCCGAGGGCGCGAGTGGCCAGCCGTATTTGAGCAAATTGCCGCCGATGGAGCCCTCAGCGCAGCCCCAGTTCCGACCGAGAAGGCGTCTCCGTCGAGTTGGAGAGCTGGCAGAGGCGCAGGCCGATCAGCAGCCGCGGCGCCGCGGGACGCGCTCTGCCGCGGCAAGTTTCGTCGCCGTGGGAGGGTCCCAAGCCGCGCCGGAAACTAAGGCGGGGTCTTCCCGGGCCGCCACGCCTGACCCTGCCGCAGCCCTTGGCAAGCGCCAGAGGGAGCCTACCCCTCCACCACGCCGCGCAGGGAGGGCACCGGAGTTTGACCTCTCTGCGCTGAGCTCTGATGACGACGAGGAGGAGGAGGATGAAGAGGAGTAAGGCTTCCTCCGTACTGCACTCGCCTTTCGCTTGATCCTTGTTGTTGTTCGTCTTGTATCTAATCTGTTTTTCTCTCCAAACTCCTGTTCTGTCTCAGGACTTTGGCGGAGAGAGCGGCGAAGAGGGCCAAGGTCCCTGTGTTTAACATCGAGGACGATCCTGCTGTGGTGGCAGAAGATGCGTCCGAGACCACTTTGATGGACCCGGTCCTTTCCCCTCGCAGCAGCTCCCAGCACAGCCCCCAGCGTAAGTGCCTTGATTCACTTCCTGCCGAGGGGCGCGCATGGTCGCCTCTTCTTCTGCCAATATCTTGGTTATTGACTCTTTTGTATACAGGAGAAGAACAGGCCCACCAGGAGCAGTCGGGGGCCGACCCGGAGGTGTCGTCGGCCTCGACTACGCCACCAAGGGCCGATTCCCCGATATGGGAGCCATCTCCGGCAAGGAAGGGGTCTCCGGCAAGGGGTGGGACCAGTGAGCCCCCGGTGGTGGAGCCCACGATCTCAGAGCCCAGCACAGGTGACCCTCCTTGTCGGGGACTCTCCCTCGGGTTCTGCTGATCTCCCTTTTCCTTCTTTTGGGCATTTGCTTGACTGTCCCTTCCTTTCCCTGCCTTCAGATCCTCCCCTTGGGGAACCGATGGAGGCTGAGGCCACCGGCGAGGAGCGCGGGCGCGGCAACACTGGGGATGCCGCCGCCGCTGAGGAAGAGGCCGGCGCGGAGGAGCCCGCCGGCGAAGAGGCCGCCAAGGCCGCTGGCACAGGGGCCGGCGACCGCACTGACGACCTAGAGGACGCAGGAGCGCGAGGCGCTGCACCGACTGCCGACCCCTCCGCCGCTGACGCGGCGTGGGGCTCCGAGGAGCCTCAGCCCGGCGCATATTTGAAAGCCGGTGAGGGCGTATACATCAAGCTCCCCTGGGCGTCGAGCTCCAGGGCACCGGTTGAAGGAGAGGAGTTTGACGGGGAGGTACTTGCCTCTGCCGGGCTGGCAGTGGTCGACAGGCCAAGCTGCAGCAGTGGCGAGTCTGAGGAGGAGCAGCTGCTCCGAAAGCTGGTGTCACTCTACCGCGTCCGGCAAGCGAAGCTCGAGTCCCGGGAAGCGCTTGTCGCGCAGGCGGGAGTTGACATAGAAAAGCATGCGCAAGAACTCAGGAGCCGCAACCAGGAGGCCCTCCAGTCCATTGCTGAGGAGAGGGCGCAGCTCGATGAAGCGAAGAAGGCGTTCATCCTGGAGAAGGCTGAAGCCGAGGAGCAGCAGAGGCTCGTCGCCGAGGAGCTGTCCAAGCGGGACGGCGAGCTAATACAGAGGAAGGCGTACTTGGATAGCCATGACGAGGAGCTCGCCGTCCGGGAACAATCACTTGGCGGGGCACTCAAGGAGGCGAAGGATGCCGCCGCGGCTGCCAAAGCCGCCAAGAAGGAGTTGGAGGAGAAGGTGACGCAGCTGGAGGCGGACGCGACAAGGAAAAACGAAGAGCTTGCCACACTCCAGCGCGATCGCGAGAAGGATGCGCGCGCCCACGGTGATCTGCAAGTCCAGCTCTCCGAGAAGATCAAGGAGCTGAATGCCGCCAAGGACTCGAGCGCTGATCTAGAGCTGAAATTGGCCACCTTGACGGAGACGCTGGACGCCGCCAAGAAGCGAGAAGATATCCTGAGGAAAGACCTCAAGGGCAACGAGGAGCTGCTGACGAGGGCCGCCGAGACCCAGAACACCTTCAAGACCACGGTGGAGCTCTGGACGGAGGGCCTCGTCAACATCGCCGCGCTCATTGGCGAGGAGTTGGCGGAGCTGAACTTGACGGGTTTCGGGTACTCCACTGAGGAGAATCTCCAGCCCAGCGCCAAGCTCACGCTCTTCTTCAAGGATGTGGTGGCGGCTCTCCGGCAGCTCCGGGAAAGGATCCCGAAGCAGCTGGCCGACGAGTCGCGCGTGATCTACTCCGGGGTCTTGGAGAAGGTGTTGGTGAAGGTCCTCTTCCGCAATCCGTGCATCGACCTCTCCCGCGTCACCAAGAAGCTGTCGGAGGGCGCCGATCTTGAAGAACTCAGGTCCATCGTCGCACCCATCGTGGACAAGGTGAACAAGGTCAGGAGGGTCGACGGCGGGCGCGCGGATTAGGCCGCCCTTCTTCTCCCGTTTTCTAGCTGCTGCCGTTTTGGTTACGAGAACAATTTAATCAGTGCCACAATAAGTCACTCTTGTAATATAACTCTATTCTGGGTACTGCTCGCTATGTTATTCCCTTTACTCTGTTGCATCCCTTGTATGCTTTTGCCCTACGCTTCGAGGGATCTTGCCGGCGCGAGCACACTTGTTGAGTGCGGAACATCAACAGCCTGCCGGCGGTGCTGCCTCCGGCAAGAAATCTTGTCGGGATAAGTTGCAGCTCGCTTGTATTGTCGAGCGGGCTCGGAGACAATGCAGGGTCGCAACTTAGCCGCGAGTCGATTCCTCCGCGCACAGGTTTTCTATACAAGGCACGAACGTTCAAGGGATATAACTCGAAAAAAAATTTAAAATTGACTGGGCTCAAACTTTAGCCACTTAGCTTTTTTTTGTCTTCTTCGTCCCGGCAAGGCTAGATTCTTTTGAACGGCGCCTGGTCCAGACCTGACCTTTATCCCCCCCCTCTGGTGAACTTGTGGGCGGAGGAGTCTTCTCTCTTGGGAAGAAAGAAGAGAAAATAATGAAACAGAACCCTAAGGTTCTTTATTGCTTGCCGGGGGAAAGTGCTGCACGAAGTGTCAGATATACATGCAAGAAAAATAGATATGCACTGAATTTGACAAGATGTGCAGGGCACATAGACTTTTATCTACGCACGGGAGCTGCGCCCGGCTTTGTACAAAGTGTCACATGCGACAGCGGCAAGGCTTGTGGATAAAACTTGCGAAGATGTTCTATGTTCCAGGAGTTGCTCATCGGAATGCCATCTTCTGTTTCTAGGCGGACAGCGCCGGGCCTAGTGACTCGTTTCACCCGATAAGGGCCCTCCCACTTCGGCGTCAACTTGTTTGAATTCTTGGCGGATTGAACGCGCCGAAGAACAAGGTCGCCTTCCTCGAAGCTTCTGGCGTTAACCTTGCGGCTATGATAGCGGCGCAAAGCTTGCTGGTAGCGAGCAGCTCGCACAGCAGCCTGAAGACGATCCTCCTCGAGGAGCAGCGCGTCATCTTGTCGCAGCTGCTCTTGCTCAAGCTCATCATAAGCGAGCACTCGTGGTGATCCGTATACGAGTTCCGTGGGGAGAACTGCCTCTGCTCCATAGACAAGAGCAAAAGGTGTCTGGCCAGTGGCTCGATTTGGTGTCGTCCTGATTGACCAAAGAACCACCGACAACTGCTCGATCCAATTCTTTCCGCACCTATGCAGTCTATCAAAAGTTCTGCTTGAGCCCACGCAGCACTTCAGCGTTTGCCCTCTCCGCTTGACCATTGCTTCTTGGGTGAGCAACAGAAGCGAAGCAGATCTTGGTGCCAAGATCTTGGACGTACTGCATGAAGGTGTGGCTCATAAACTGCGTGCCATTGTCGGTGATTATCCTGTTAGGGATCCCGAAACGGCAAACAATCGACCTAAAGAACTTGACTGCTGATTGTGCTGTCACCTTCCTCACTGGTTCCACTTTAGGCCACTTTGTGAACTTGTCGATTGCAACGTACAAGTACTCAAAGCCCCCGACAGCTCGGGGGAAGGGGCCGAGGATGTCGAGCCCCCAGACCGAAAATGGCCAGGACAAAGGGATTGTTTGGAGAGCTTGAGCTGGTTGATGAATCTGTTTGGAATGGAACTTGCACGCTTCACACTTGGTTACTTGTGCAGTTGCATCCTGGAGGGCTGTCGGCCAGAAGAAGTCTTGCCGGAAAGCTTTGCCGGCAAGCGCTCTTGCGCCAATGTGGTGACCACATATGCCTCCATGTATCTCTGCCAACAGTTCTTGTCCATCTTCCCGGGAAATGCACTTCAATTTCACTCCGTTGAATCTTCTTCTGTATAGTATGTCATCGACAAACTGGTACGTACTTGATTGCCGGGCTACTCTTTCCGCTTCTTCCTGTTCTTCGGGAAGTTCTCCTGTCTGAAGGAAGTGGACTATTGGCCGTGCCCAGGCTGGAGCTTGCGGCTCGACAACGAGGACTAAAGGCGCAAAGGTTGCTGCAGGAACATCCGCTTCAACCGCGAGGATTAGGGATCCTGTCGGAGCGTGATGTTCCCCGACAAGCGTGTTGGGACACAGCTTGTCGGGAGCGCCTGCTTCAGCGAAGCAAGCCTCGGGGCTTGTCGGAGCAGACTGCTCCTCAGCTCTTTTTGTGCTGATCCTGGGAACCTTCTTGGCGGCGGCCTCGGGGAGCTCTGTCGGAGAGTGGTCGCCAGCAGGCAATTTTCTCTTCTTGCTCGGTCCAGTTGATGGCGTGACGGATGGCTGAGTCTGCTTGAGCACAAAAATCCCTGGTTCCACAGGCAATTTGAGTGCGGCACATTTTGATAGGCCATCTGCAATGTCGTTCTGAACTCTTGGAACATGCTCCATTTGCAGGCCGTCAAAATGTTCCTCTAGCTTCCTCACTTCATCAATGTATGCTTCCATCAGCGGACTCTGGTAATCTTTGTTGACTTGGCGGATGACAAGTTGTGAGTCGCCCCTGACAATAAGTTTCTTTATCCCAAACTCTGCTGCTATCCTGAGTCCGGCAAGCAGTCCCTCATACTCTGCAGTATTATTTGTGGCTTGCTCCTTGGGAAAGTGCATTTGGATAACATACTTGAGGTGTTCTCCAGTGGGGGCGACAAGTAGTACGCCCGCACCAGCGCCTTGCAGCGAGAAGGCACCGTCAAAGTACATGATCCATTCCTTGCTAACCTCCTTGACAGGGATGCATTTCTCCGGAGATTCTTCGTCCGGCGTTGGCGTCCACTCCGCTATAAATTCTGTCAAAGCCCGGCTCTGAATAGTCGAAGTACTTTTGAACCTGAGGCCAAAGCTTGACAATTCCAGTGCCACTCGACAATCCAGCCCGTTGCTTCTGGATTCTGCAGTATCCTCTTCAGCGGAAAGCGAGTAACAACCGTGATCTCATGTGCTTGAAAATAATGGCGCAGCTTTCTTGAGGCCATGAGTAGGCCGAAAAGCAACTTCTGCACACCAGAGTATCTTGATCTAGCCCCCCGTAAAAGGGAACTGACAAAGTAAACTGGGCGCTGCACCTTCTTCTTCTGTTTTTCTTCTGGCAACTGCGCGGATCCGTCCTTGGCGGAACCAGAATTCGTCGGATCAGGGCTCGCCGGGCCAGAGATTGTCGGAGAAACCCCCTGCTTGTCACTGGACTCGCTCGCCGCGGTTGCTGGTTCATCATCTGTCTCCCTCTCCGCCACTAACGCAACACTAACCACTTGATTGGTTGCCGCCAGGTATAGTAGCAACTTCTCTTGTGGCTTAGGTGCGACAAGTGTGGGAGTGGAAGACAAATATTTCTTCAAGTCTTGCAGCGCAGCCTCCGCTTCCGGGGTCCATTTCATAGGACTTGCCTTTTTCAGGATTTTGAAAAGTGGCAGGGCGCGTTCAGCGGACTTGGAAATAAATCTACTGAGAGCAGCAACGTAGCCGGCAAGCTTCCGTACGTCCTTGACTCGCTTTGGTGCTTCAATTTGCTCAATGGCCTTAATCTTGTCGGGATTGGCTTCAATCCCCCTCTGAGACACGAAGAACCCGAGAAGCTTGCCGGAGGGGACTCCGAATACACACTTCTCGGGGTTCAACTTGAGATTGACTTTTCGCAGATTTGTAAAAGTCTCATCCAAATCTTGGATTAGGGTCTCCTTGTCCTTGCTCTTAACCACTATGTCATCCATGTAAGCTTCTACATTCCTGTGCAATTGCGGCTCAAAAGCATGGCTGACTACTCTTGCAAATGTTGAACCGGCATTCTTCAGTCCGAAAGGCATCCGTACGAAGCAGTATGTGCCACATGGAGTGATGAATGCGGTTTTCTCTTCATCCTCTTCTGCCATGAAGATCTGATGATATCCTGAGTATGCATCAAGGAACGAAAGCAGATCACATCCTGCTGTGGAGTCAACAATCTGGTCGATGCGCGGCAAGGGGAATGGCTTCATTAACATCAATGAAGTCAATGCAAAGCCTCCACTTCCCGTTCGCCTTGCGCACGACTACTGGATTGGCTAGCCACGTTGGATGGAGTACTCCTCGGACCAATCCTGCTTCTTCCAACTTCCTGATTTCCTCGGCTATGAACTCTTGGCGCTCTACTGCTTGCTTCCTGACTCTTTGCTTGACGGGCCGCGCGTGAGGGCAGACGGCAAGGTGGTACTCGATTACTTCCCTGGGAACACCGGGGATGTCAGATGGTTGCCACGCAAACACATCGACATTCGCCCGCAGGAAAGCAATGAGCGCGCTTTCCTATTTAGGATCAAGCGTGGCACTGATGGTGAAGGTACCACCAGTGCCGTCCTCCTTGGCGACCACCTTCTTGTTCTCTGGTGAAGCTACCTTCGCCTTCTTGCATTTGCCGGTGGAGCTCGATGGTGCGTCCTCGACGGCAGCGCAGCACTCCGGGGAGGCACGCTTGCCGGAGTGGGCATCAGAGCTGTTCTTGCCGGACTTGACTTTGTTCTTCCCCCGAGGAGCTTCAGCAGCAAGTGGCTTGCACTCTGCTGCGGCCGCTGCTTCCCGGTAGATCTTGTCGGTGCAGATAAGTGCATCCTTCTTGTCGCCCTGGACAGAGATGACACTTATCGGACCAGGCATCTTGAGCACGTTGTATGTGTAGTGAGAGGCTGCCATGAACTTGGCAAGCGCTGGACGGCCGAGTATCCCATTGTAGGGTAATGGGATATCAACAACATCGAAGGTGACCCTCTCTGTCCTGAAGTTCAGCTCGCTGCCAAACGTCACTGGCAGCGTGATCTTCCCCTTGGGCTTGCTCCTTCCCGGATTTATCCCTTGAAAGGTACCAGTTTCTTCGAGCTCGCTGTCGGGGATCTGGAGCTTCTTGATCACTGCGGAGGAAATCAGGTTCAGGCCGGCCCCGCCGTCAACCAACATCTTCGTGACCTTGAGGTTGCGGATTGTTGGTGAGACCAACATCGGCAAGCACCCGACCGCAGTGATGCGATCAGGGTGGTCCTCAATATCGAAGATGATGGGCGTGCTGGACCATTTCAGAGGCTTGCGCGCCTCGACGGACGGCTCCGCTGCATTCATCTCTCGCACCCACTGCTTGAGTTGGCGGTGCGAGGCGTGCAGAGAGGCGCCGCCGTCGATGCACAACACCTCTGTCGCCTTCTGAAACTCTTGGTCATCGGTCTCATCTTCCTCCATCTCATCATCCTCATCCTCATCTTCGTCCTTGTCGCGGCCGCGGGGGGGCCTATCTCCTTGCCGCGGCTTGGCCTTGCCGCGGTGCCCTCCCCGGGCGGGAAGCTTCTTGCCGGATCCTCCGCCACCTCCCTGGGCTCTCTCCTTATCGCGGCGCTCATATTCGGCTTTCTGTAGCTCCGCCATCTGCTCCACTTTCTTGCAGGTTTGGAGATCATGGCCCTTGGTGCGGTGGATCTTGCAGTACCGCTTGCCGGAGCCATCCTGCTTGTCGGCGGCTACCACAGCCTCGCCGGAGTCATCGGCTTTGGCCTTGTCGGAGCCGCCTCCGTTGCCGGAATGCTCAACAGCTAGCACATCCTTAGCCTTTCTCTTCTTGTTGTTCCGCCTCCGGTTCTTCCTTGCCGGGGCAGCATCCTCACTGTCAGATCCTTCTGCTCCTGCAACCTCTCCAGGGATTTTCCTCCCCTCCTCAGCCCGTGCACACTTGTCGGCCAAAGCATAGAGCTCGCTGACGTCTCTGATCTTGCAAATCGCCATCTCCTCCCTCATCCTGCGGTTACGCACGTTCTGATGAAACGCGCTGATAACTGCGGCAGGGTGGACGTCTGGGATGTTGCGCTGCACTTGGCTGAATCTCTGTATGTACTTGCGCAGGGGTTCTCCCTCCTTCTGGACGAGCAAGTGGAGGTCACTCTCCTGGCCATGAGGCTTGTGGCCGCCTGTGAAGGCGCCGACAAACTAATGACACAGGTCCGCCCATGAAGAGATGGAACCGTCCGGCAAGTGCATGAGCCAAGATCTAACATTGGGCTTGAGCACCAGCGGGAAGTAGTTGGCGAGGATCTTCTCGTCGCGCCCTCCGGCAGCCTGCACCGCGATGGTGTAGATGCTGAGGAACTCCGATGGATGTATCCTGCCATCGTACTTCTCGAGCACGTCTGTCTTGAAGTTCTTGGTTTTGGGCCACTGGACTTGCCGCAGCTCGCGTGTGAACGCAGGGCAACCTGCCGCGTACGGCAAGTCGCTTGGTTCCCCTGGCGCGTGCATATCGACAGTGGGCCTAGCGCGCTGGTCGGATTGACGTCGCGCTTCCCTTCTGCGCTCGATGCGAGTGCGAGCGTCTTTGTGCCGCCGTTCTTGGAGAACGTGGCGTTGATCGCGTCGGGTTCGCGGGTCCGACGACGCGGTGGAGTCGCCACCGGGGTTGGCCCGACGAGCCGGCGATCTTGGCCTTCGGGGCTAGGAGTGCACGGAGGTGGCACCCCCAGCGGTCTTGTCGGCGTCGGCTTGCGCCTGGGCGCCTTGCCGGGGCCTCGATGCGCTCGGTTGCCGGGGCTTGTCGCCATTGGCGAAGCTGATGAGACTGTATATGGTCATCCTCCAGTCGTCGATCTTGTGCGGCGCCGGAGGGTAGTCTAGAAGTAGCTGGGCTCGGGCCAGCGCTTCCTCTGCTGTCTTGGGTGGTGGTGGCAACGAGCGGCGCGAGGAGCGGGATGTGCTCGGACTCCCAACTGGATTGGGAGGTGCAACACCCCGCCCGGGCGACCGTACCTCGCTCGCGCCAGCATGCGGGCGTGCATGCTGACCTCGAGCGTCCCGCGCCCCACCAGCTTGGCCTTGTTCCAATGCGAGCACGGTGCTAGGAGCACCGGGGCATTGTGGACCTTGCACTTCCTGGGAAGGGTGCGGTGTCTGCACGGTCGCCGACGCTTGCGGAGCCTTGTTTTTGGATCTGGTGACGACGTGAGTCCCACCGCCGGCGCCCACTCCTCCGCCGGCGTCCACCCCACCGCCCGTTTGCTCCGGCGGTGGTGGCGGAATCGATGTAGACGGAGCGGCCACCTCCGAAGGCTTCTTCTTCGGTGGCATGTTGATGAAGGCGTTGATGCAGCGCGCGCGGAGACCGGATCAGATGCTCATGACCTCGACGCGCCCCCTACCTGGCGCGCCAAAGATGTCGGGGCCGTTTCTTTCTGCGGCCACGAGCACCTATGGGGCACGGGGGGCCCCTTCTAGTCCGGCAAGGGGGCGGAGGCCGCGCGCAGAGCAGATCGAGGTCGGGCGCGCGCTGGGAGACGGGCGATTTTTACCCAGCTTCGGAGCTCTCCGGAGAGATAAAACTCCTACTGCTGCTTTGTGTTTTTATTTGATCTTGCTCGGGAACGAGCGTATGGTGGTGTTGTGTGTGTAGACTGGACCGAACCTCCAAGCTGCGGAACCAAAATTCCGAACCTCCTCTACGTGCCCATGGGCCTCCTTTTTATAGGTTAAAGGGGTCACCGACAGGTGGCAGCGTAGAAAGAGGGGTAGAAAGGTAAAAACGCGGGTTGGTACAACTGCTACCAACAGTGTCCCCTACCTAACTCTGATAGCAGGGGACAAGGGCATTTAATGCCCGTCCGGTCGCCCCAACAATGCAAGGAAACGACCGTTAGAGGCGCCACCGATTGCCACGATGGTGTCTCCGTCAGCCCCGTTTGCCACCTCGCTCTGCATGGCTACGCAATGCCCCGCCACGTGCCCCTGGGGTGGCCCTGGGGTGACACGTCGCTGGATGCGCTGGATTTTGGGTGGCCGCCTTGTCGTGCCGGCAAGCCTGCCGGCCGTCGGGCCTTGCCGGGACGCGCGGGGCACCGCGGCAAGTCTTCTGGAGATGCCTTGGTCGGCCTTCCCGGCAAGCTCCTCTTGCCGGGGCCTTTGTTTTCTTCCCGGCCAGCTTCTCTTGCCGGGGCCTTGGTTGGCCTTCCTGGCAAGCTCCTCTTGTCGGGGCCTTGGTTGGCCTTCCCGGCAAGCTCCTCTTGCCGGGGCTTTAGCTTGAGTACTCTGTTCTTGAATGGCATCAAAGTAGCCGTGGAGGATCTTGCGGACGCCCGGCAAGCCCTGCCGCGGGTCGCTGCGACTGCCCGTGCACAAGTTCGGGGTACTAAGGAACCCCCCGACTTTAGTACACCGACAGACTCCGACCAGTCCGGATCGATCGACTAGGGTGTCATCCCATGCAGGTTGGAGGAGGCAATGGCGGTCCGCATTGCACTCCGCCGCTCCTGGGAGGACAGCGCCCGGCCGACGGACGGATCTGTCCGCTGCGACTCCATAGCGTCGGCTCAACGGACGCTCGGGTCCTTTGGGTCAGGATCCTCGCGGTCCCGACAGCCTGTAAGTGCATCTAGTGCCCCTTAGTGATTTTTGTGTATTGAAGACTTATAGGTTAAGGGACTAATGCGTTTGTGAGTGTACACAGGTCTATAAGTCTATGAGGAGTTTGATATTTACAGAGAAAGTCGACCCCTAAAAATGAAGTTCTTCGACTGAAGACTTTGATATTCTGAAGACTTTCTGAAGACTTTGAAAGTGAAGAAATTGGTGTGACCTTGAAGACTTGGTATTCATTTGTGGAACATGAAGCGTGAAGACTTCTTGTTTTCGTAGTTTCATTTTCTCTTTCTTGAGTCATAGGAAACACCGTACTGTTAAAGGGGGTCGAGGAAATACTAAGGAAAAATTTCCAAGTGATGCTCAACTCAAAATCCTACACCTACCAATCCCTTGAGTGAAGCCTTTGGAAATCTCATACAGTTCAGTCACTTTCTTCAGTGACAGAGACGAAGTTCTTCTGGTCGCTGATGAATTTGCTCTGACTGAGGAGTTAGGAATTTGCCAGTGCGAATTGCCTACACAGTGAGGAACATGATAGCCCTGAGGAATTTGAGAGTCAAATTTCCGACCGTTGCTGTGCTGCGCGCCAGCTGTCCCAAAATATCTTATCCACCTAACGGTCATATCATTGAAGGGCATTTATGTCTTATCATGTCGGGCTGCTCCCTAGGCTATAAATAGCCGCCCCCTACAACCACTAGCTGGTTGGCTGCTCCGAGAGAACTTGACACTTGTCATTTGAGAGCAGCCCATCCTCCGAGGACTTTGAGCGAAAATCATCAAGTGAGGAAAACCCAAAACCAAACCCCTACAAACCCAAAGTGATTGAGCATCACTAAAGAAATTGATCCTGCATGGATCCGACTCTTGTTACCTTTGAAGACTGTGCTTTTTCCAGACGGTTAGGCGTCATGGTCTAGAGCATCCAAGAGGAATTGTGGATCGCCGAGTGACCAAGTCTGTGAAGGTTTGGAAGTCGCCTGAAGACTTACCACGAGTGATTGGACGAGGTCTGCGTGACCTTATTTCAAGGAGAATACGGTGAGGACTGGGTGTCCTGAGCTGCGTGCTCAGCGACTGGGTGTCCGGGACTGTGTGTCCTCGAGTTTAAATACTCAGCCGCTCCAACCAGACGTACAACTGAGACAGCAGTTGGAACTGGTCTACCAAATCATTGTCTTCACCAACCTAACTGGTTCTATTTCCTCAACCCTTTCATTTCCTCATTACTATGTTGAGTGTTTGTTCATATCTGTGTTTGAAGACTTTGACTGAAGAATTTCTCAATTTCCTCAGTTCAATTTCTTTAGTCTGTTTGTCTTCATCTTGTGTTATCCTATGATTACGCTTTCTGTACTCTGTACTAGTCTTCATTTCATCATGATGACCATGCTTGTATTCTGTTATGCTTACTTCTGAGTACTTATTCCGCTGCTAGTAGTTCTTCGCTAAGGAATTTCCTCACCGGCAAATTCCTCAGTGAAGAATTCATAAAAATCGCCTATTCACCCCCCTCTAGTCGATATAACGCACTTTCAATTGGTATCAGAGCAAGGTACTCCCTTGTTCTGTGTGATTTTGGTTTAACCGCCTGGAGTTTTAGTTATGTCGACCGCAGGTATGAAGAAAGTGACATGCCCTATCTTTGACGGTCATGATTATCCCAAGTGGAAGGCCATGATGAGGAAGCGCCTCATGGCAATGAACAGCGAGCTGTGGACCGTCACTGAGATTGGTCTTACTGATCTATGCAAGATGGCGGACGCTGATGATATTCGCAAGTACACTCGACTTGACATCTTAGCGAAGGATATCATCTGTTCCTGCCTATCTAGAGATGAATTCAGGCGCATTATGCATCTTTGCAATGCGAAGCTTATCTGGGACCGAATGTCTGATGGCTATGAAGGTCATCAAACCCGTCATGATCCCTGGTTTGAGGACTTCAAGGAATCTCTCAAAACAATGACTTTCGAGCCAGAATCATCATCTTCTGCATCATGTCTCATGGCAGAGGGTGACGAGGTAACCGAATGCTCCTCATTCGAGTTTTGTGACAATGAATCTGATAATGATGGATCTGATGATGATATTGAATCTTGTTATACCAAACTTGTTTGCATTGCCACTAAACAACAAACAGCTTTGGAACAAGTTCAAAACATGCTAGACAAAAGTGATGATATGTTGGGTAAAGAAATGGATCAGTCAAAAGCATTGGGTGAAAGTCTTCAGAGACTTCATTCCAAGTTTGACGCCCTTCAAGATCAACATAATACTCTCTTGACTGATCACGAGAAGCTTTCTTCTGAATCTCTTCAAAGAAAGCAAGATCCTGTGAAGCTAAGAGTGAGTTATGAAGATCTTCAGAAGGAGCGCGATTCATTACTTGCTCAACAAATCAGCGCTTCTCAGGAAGAATTTGTTCCTCCATGCTTAAAGTGCATTGAACGTGAATCTGCTAATTCTTCACCTGAATGTTCAAATGCTTCAACTGTTACAAATTCTCCACCTGCCTCTGCTATCACTAATTCCTCATCTGAGGACATTGCTAGTATCACTGACAATGTAGGGCTGAAGGAATTGTACATGACAGGCATGTACAAAAGCCTCAAAGGGCATCAGACTCTTTGTGATGTGCTTAAAAAGCAGATCCTCAACAGAAACCCTAGGAAAGAGGGTATTGCCTTTGAGAGGAAACTCAATGCTGATGGAACATATTGGAAGCCTGAGCAGTACCCCAAAACCTCATGGGTTGCTGCAAAGGGACCTCCAGTTGATCCATCTAACTTATCTGGCTTTACATGTGAATCTCCTCATTCTTCTGATGAGACATTTGACTCCAACTATAAACTGTTCAAAAATCAGAATGGTGAAGTATTTGCTAGATATGTTGGCACTAACTGCAGGAATGGGTCTCCTATGAAGAAAATCTGGGTTCCCAAGAAGTGCCTCGAAAGTCTTCAGGTGAATGTCCTCATGACACCACCTGTGAAGAACAGGAACCCCAGATCAAATTCTTCATATGGATCCAAGTCCTCATACGGATCAAATTCCTCACGTGGATCAAATTCCTCAAAAGGATCAAAGTCCTCATATGATTATCATCGTGCTAACAACTCTGTTTCCCAGGGTAGAGCTAAGGGCTCTGAATATGTGCATTATTCTTCAAACCATTATGTTCATAAGTCCTCGAAGAATTTCTCTGCTTATTCATATGCTTACCCTAACCCCTCTTATGTGAAACGAAATGGTTTGGCCTCTATGCCACCATTCTCGTATGGTGCTCACAGAGTGATGAACTCTTTGCCACCCCTTCAGATGTGGGTGGTGAAGAAAAAGAACTAATCTCTTCTGCAGGGTCAGGTCTCCAGACGTGCTTTAACGTCTGAAGAATTTGTTGGGGACCTGACAAAATTGCCTGAAAGGACGCAGGCGAATCATGATGAAATGAACCTTCATTTCACACGTCCTCATACTGCTATATCTGTTTACTGATTGATGAGATTCATCTGATGAACTTGATATCATATTCTTCACTGATGAAGCATATGAGATTGTAAGCTACACTAATTCATCTGCAGGATGATCAACCCAAAGCTAGTGAGTGGGTCCTCGATAGTGGATGTACGAATCACATGACTGGTGACAAGAATCTATTGATGGATGCTCCCTTATCACCGTCACATCTGAAGCATATCATCTTTGCTGACAAAGGAAAAAGTCAGGTATTGGGTCTTGGTAAGGTTGCAATCTCTAAGGATAAACACATGGACAAAGTCATGCTTGTTGAGTCCTTAGGATACAACCTCATGTCAGTCTCAATGCTTTGTGATCTTGATATGGTTGTTGTCTTTGGCAAGTATCGCTGTGTTGTGATTATGGAAGCTGACAATTCCAAAGTCTTCGAAGGCTTTAGGAGAGGAGATTTGTATATTGTTGATTTCTCTACAGGACCACAACCAGCCGTGTGTCTTCTTGCAAAAGCTTCAGAAGGCTGGCTATGGCATCGACGACTTGGTCACGCAGGCATGAGGAATTTGCACACGCTTGCAAAGAAGAAGCATGTCATTGGCATTGAGAATGTCAAATTCCTCAAGGATCACTTATGCGGAGCCTGTGAAGCTGGAAAAATGACCAAGGCCAAGCATCCATCAAAGACTATCATGACCACTACTCGTCCATTCGAATTGCTTCACATGGACCTCTTCGGACCTAATCATTACTCAGCAGTCACTAATAATGCATCTCTATATGGTTTTGTCATTGTTGATGATTACTCTCGATATACATGGGTACACATTGTTACTTACAAACATGAAGTGCAGGAAGTCTTCAAACGTTTTTCCTCGAGGGCTTCAACCAAATTTGGTGTGAAGATCAAGCACATCAGAAGTGACAATGGAACTGAGTTCAAGAATTCCGGTCTAGATGACTATCTTGATGAACTTGGTATTACTCATGAGTTATCTGCTCCCTATACTCCTCAGCAAAATGGCGTCGTGGAGCGCAAGAACAGAACTCTTGTTGAAATGGCTCGCACTATGCTTGATGAATACAAAACGCCTCAGCGTTTTTGGATTGATGCAATTGATACTGTGTGCCACATCATCAACAGAGTATATCTTCACAAATTCTTCAAGAAGACGGCCTATGAACTCCTCACTGACAAGAAACCCAATGTGAGTTATTTCAAAGTCTTCGGTGCTAAATGTTGGATTAGAGATCCTCACCACAATTCTAAATTTGCACCGAAAGCACATGAAGGTTTTATGCTTGGTTACGGAAAGGACTCGCACACCTACAGAGTCTTCAACATTGTTCTTCACAAGATTGTTGACACTGTAGATGTGCGGTTCGATGAAACTAATGGCTCGCAAAGAGAGCACCTACCTTCTGTGTTAGATGAACCAGCACCTGAGGATTCTATCAAGTTCAAGGCAACTGAGGATGTCATTCCTACTGAAGAATCTGCTGAAGAATTCATTCCAGTTCATGAAGAACGTCGAGATGATGCACCTGAAGAAAATGTTGAGGAAAATGGTGCTGAAGAAAATGCTGATCAAAATCCTCAGCGACAACCAGCTCATCCTCGCGTTGCAAAAAAAGTGCAAGTGGAGAAGATCATCGATGACATTAGAGCACCAGGTCCTCTCACACGCTCAAAAGCTTCACATTTATCTAACTTTTGTGGGCACTATGCTTTTGTCTCTATCACAGAGCCCACTAAGGTAGATGAAGCATTTCTGGAGCCGGAGTGGATTCAGGCTATGCAAGAAGAATTACATCAGTTCGAGCTCAACAATGTCTGGGACTGGTCAAACGTCCAGATCCTCGCAAGCATAATATCATTGGCACAAAGTGGATCTACCGCAACAAGCAAGATGAAAATGGCCTTGTGGTGAGGAATAAGGCACGACTGGTAGCTCAAGGCTACACACAGGTTGAAGGAATTGATTTCAATGAAACTTTTGCACCTGTTGCTAGACTTGAGGCTATTCGCATATTACTTGCTTATGCTAACCATCATGATATCATCTTATATCAAATGGATGTGAAAAGTGCATTCCTCAATGGTAAGCTTGAGGAAGAAGTATATGTTGCTCAACCCCCAGGTTTTGAAGATCCAAAGAATCCTGACAAAGTCTTCAGACTTAATAAGGCCCTCTATGGCCTCAAGCAAGCCCCTCGGGCGTGGTATGATACATTGAAGGAATTCTCCGTGAAGAATGGCTTCACACCCGGTTCACTCGACCCTACTCTCTTTACTAAATTTTATGATGGTGAACTATTTGTGTGCCAAATATATGTTGATGATATTATCTTTGGCTGTACTGACCAACGTTATAGTGATGAATTTGCCTATATGATGAGTGAAGAATATCAAATGTCTATGATGGGAGAGTTGAAATTCTTCTTAGGTCTTCAAATTCGTCAACAGCGCAATGGCATATTCATATCTCAGGAGAAATACCTCAAAGATGTACTGAGGAAATTCGGCATGCAAGATTGCAAAGGCGTCAAAATTCCTATGCCCACAAATGGCCATCTATGCACTGATGAAAATGGTATTGACTTCGATCACAAGGTATACCGCTCCATGATTGGTTCTTTATTGTACTTATGTGCATCTAGGCCAGATATAATGCTTAGTGTTTGCATGTGTGCCCGATTTCAAGCTGTACCGAAGGAATCACACCATAAGGCTGTGAAGCATATTCTTCGATATCTAGCTCACACACCAACACTAGGATTATGGTACCCCAAGGGCTCTGCTTTTGATCTCATTGGATATTCTGACTCTGACTATGCTGGTGATCGTGTGGACCGCAAGTCAACATCTGGCACTTGTCATTTCCTCGGACGATCTTTGGTCTGTTGGTCCTCGAAGAAACAGAACTGCGTATCACTGTCTACTACGGAAGCTGAATACATTGCTGCTGGCTCTTGCTATGCTCAACTGCTTTGGATGAAGCAAACACTCAAGGACTATGGCGTCAACGTGAAGAATGTGCCTCTCCTCTACGACAATGAGAGTGCCATCAAGATTGCTCACAACCCAGTTCAGCACTCGAAGACAACATTCAGATTCGTCATCATTTTCTTCGTGATCATGTGTTGAAGGGCGACATCTCCATCGAGCACGTGAAGACTGAAGAACAACTAGATGATATCTCCACTAAGCCCTTGGATGAGAAGAGATTTAGCAAGTTGCGGTGTGAGCTAAATATCTTAGAATCTTCGAATGTTCTTTGAAAAGGACACACATCCTAACACTTATGCAAAATTGATGACTTAGATGTGCAACACATGAAGAAATGTTTTTCTTCAATCAATGAAGAATAACACTCTAAGTGTGAAGAAATTAATGAAGAATCTGATTCTCAGAACCCTACGACAATTATACGCGGTGTCTGAAATCATCATTCTTATACGGTGGGTCACGCCACCACAAAAAGTTGAAAATCTTCAATTTGAGTTTTTCCTCATTTTTGAAATTCTTCAGTTTTTCAAATTCTTCAACTTTGCAAAATCTTCACTGTTTCCGTCGTTTTTCTTCATTGGCTATATATATATATATATATATATATATATATATATATATATATATATATATATATATATATATATATATATATATATATATATATGAGTATATGTCCTCTACAACATTCACTTATAGCTAATTCTTCAAGTTGTTTTTTTTCTAAGTGAATGTGATCGGACCCTTTCCCCTCTATGCTATACTCAACCCAATCTATTCACAAATTCTTCATGTGCGTTCTATTTGAAACTCGTTCAAAATCTTCACTATGTCCTTGTCAGCTGAATAAATTGCGAACGAAACTCTAAAACAAATCTTATCCAGATTTTCGGTTTTGCCGCTCAAACCGTTCCGCATCCCACGATGCATTATTCTATTCACCCACGATCTTACACGATCTCAACTACACAGTACGTGGGTGACACATGTCGCGAGAAGGAGAAAGGGCAGGGGCACGTTTGTCCCAAAATCTTCGGGCGAACAGTTTTTCACCGTGTCTATAAATACCCCTCTCCCCTTCCTCACTTCATTTACTCCGCTCGATCGCTTTTCTCTCGCTCGAGCTCCTCAAACCCTAGCGCCGCCGCTACTGCATCGTCGCCGGTGAGGAAGAGCTTAGCTGCCTCGACCTCGTCGCCATCGTACTCGCGCCGGTTGCGGAAATCTTCACTCCGCCGCCGCCGTAGCTGTCTTCCTCTGCCAAGTTAGGGCGTGGGAGATCTAACTTGACGAACTTCACATTTGTTCTTCTCAGTTCGTCGTGTTCTTCACTTCGGGTAATTAAAAGTTACTTTTATTACTCACTTTGATTCTCAAACTTTCTAGAAAATCTTCAAAGGTGTTTATTCTTCAAATCTTCACACATATGAACACCTCACACATCATATGATTTTGAACTGTTTCTCTAAGCAATCATATTCTTCAAGATTCCCTAATTGTGCGGATCTTCGATCTGTACAACTCTGGAACCTAAGACAAGAACGCTTAGTGAAATTCCTCAAGGTTCATCTGGTCAAATTCCTCAAAACTTGTTCTTTTCAAAAAACCTTCTGAGAATGCATATGACCTCTCTAAATTCCTCGCACCTATACTCTGTTCACAGGTACTCATGTCTGCTGCTGAATCACTAGGTTCTCATCAACTTAACTCATTTGCAGCGTTCCTCGAAGAAAAATTGCATACTTCTTCAGAGTGTTCAATTGTTCAAATTCCTCATCTGAAGAATATGGCTGAAGGTAAGAAACCGCAGAAAGGAGGAAAGAAGCCTGAGGTCGTGACTGCTTTCGAGATCCCTGATGACATTTATAAGGACTATTGCACACCCGATGAAGCCAAATTCGGGAAAGAAAACAAAAATCAGCGTAAGGTGCGCATACAGAGGATTGAACGGAGATGGGCAAGGGAATGGAGGGAATACAGATATGTGACTCCGAAGTACATGAAGAAATTCGCCCTCAATCCTCCATGCCCAAGAGCTCCATTGGCACCTGGCCAAGTAGCTGACCCCACAAGCATCAAGCGTGGTGAGGACTTTCCTGAAGAATGGGCTAAGCGCCAAGCTAAATTGGCAAGACAAGCCAAGGAGGCAGTGAAGAAATTCAATGAGGATTCTGCCACTGCTGCTGCTACTGAGGCCTCGGTCAAACCGAGGAAATCCATGCCAAAGACGCCTGCTCGTAAGCCAAGTGCTTCACCAACAGCGCCCTCACGGCCAAGTTCGTCAGCAATGCCCTCACGGCAAATTCCTCACACTGCTATTGCTCCACCAAAGTCCTCAGCAGCTCCTTCAAAGTCCTCAGCTCCTGTGCATCTAGCTATATGTCAAAGGACTGCTGGTTTCTCGATTGCCTCTGGTGTCTCAGCAAGTTCCTCAGCTGCACCAATTTCCTCATCAGGCCCCACACTGTTGAAGACTAAAGCAACAGCTGGACGCGGTCCTCGGCCAAGTCCAAAGAAGAAACAGGTCGCATTCCATGTGCCTTCTGATGATGAAGCTTCTGATGATGAACTTGCAGAAATCATCAGAGATAGACAGGTGAAGGCCGCTAGAGCCAAAGGCACTTCTGTGCCACTGCTTTTCGATCCGAGGAAAATCCTCGATTACATTGATCTCTGGCACAAGGATCCAAACACCCCAATGCCTGATTTTCATCTGACTCCTGGTCAAAGTCACATGCTGACCCATTTCATCACTCAAGAGAAATGGAAGTTTGAAAAGGCAAGAGAGATCAAGAAAGCACAATACAGAAAGGAGAAGCTCCTGAAGAAAAATGTTGTCAGAATGACACCTGAGGAACTTCTCAAGGCTCAGTCTGACATTCAAGCCCTCAGCAAAGATTTTGATACCTACTATGCTGATTGGCAAGGAGCCAAAGTGAGATTCGTCAATCTGACGAAGAAATTCACGAATGTTGCAGCCCCATCGCAACAAGAAAATCTTCAGGCTGCAGACTCTGCTCAGCCTGCTGAAGAACATGCCAGCACGGCTGATGACTTTCAGCCTGCTGAAGAAAATGCTAGTTCCAAGGCTGATGACTCCATTCCAGCCGCTGAAGAAATTGCCAGGGCATCCACTAGTGGTGCGCCTGAAGAAACTGAAGAGATCAGGGCAACTGCATCAGTTGCGCCTGAATAAAATCAACCAGATTCCTCAGCTCCTCCCGCGCCTACACCAACTCCAATTCTTCCATCTGCCTATGAGGTGAAGAAGACCAAGGCTGCAGAGCGAGCTGCAGTGAAGAAAAGGAAGGCATCAGCTGCGTCAAATTCTTCGGCTGCGAAGAAAATGAAGCCAATGACCAGCTCACTCGAAAATCCAATTGATGCTGTTCCAATTTCCTCCATGCCATCAAAGGACCTTGTTCCTTTTGGAGAAGACTATGTGATCCCAAGCGGATCTGATGAAGAAAATCATTCTGCTACTTCGTCAGAGCAGATTGATGAAGAAATTGAAGTGGACGCAATCCCTTCAACGCCAGTCATTTCCTCACCTATGCCTCAGTTCACAGCTGAAGAGGCTGGTGTTGAGGAAATTGAAGATGAAGATGTAGATATAGGATGCACCACACCTGTGATGAATGATGACTTTTGGGAAAGTCAGCATCCCAATACTCCTCTCTTCACCCCTATCCAACAGATTCCTCTGTCCCCTGCAACAACAGTTCAACTGGGCTCTGAAGAAACTCATCCCACTCCCTCTGTGCATGAAGAAATTCCAGCCACTAGTGCTGAAGAACCTGCTGCTGCTGATACTCAGGTTGCACAAGAAGAGGAACCAGAAATTCCTCAGCTTGAAGAACCTGAGCTCGCGATTCCTGAGGTGGTGATGCAACTCACTGACATCCCTCTGCCAAAGCCAAAGAATCCGTTCTCAAGCAAACAGAAGTTCAAGGCCGAAGACTTCTTTTTCGAGCATGTATTCTTCACTGACTACAACCCCTATGACTCTGCTCGCATAAGGAAAAGGCGTTTCCGGACTGCTAGTCAAGCTAACTTCTATTCCTCAGTGCTGTTTGACAAAGACAAAATCTTCGATCATGAACATATTCCTCACGTGGACATGGAATCTCTGCCCTGCTTCGAGCCAGTCCTTAGTGTTCTTCACGATGCAGGATTACTGAATTTCTGCACTGACATTTGCGATTGGAATGAAGAACTCATTCTTCAGTTCTACGCGACACTGCATATCACTGGAGACGCTGAAGCTGTCAACTCATGGGTGTTGGATTGGATGACTGAAAACACTCACTACAAGGCACCAGCAACTGAATTGCTTCGTGTCCTTCCTCTCGATCCTCCCCATGACAGTGCACGTTGCACCTACAGTGACCCTGAACTGACAAATCACTATATGCAAGTGCTCATGAAGCCTTTGAAGCCTGGGCAGGCCCCTCGAACCAAATTCCTCGTCAAGGAATTACTCTATGTGCCTCGGACTGTTTATCGCATTCTGACGAAGACAATGAGTCCTATCAAAGGCCACGACTCAAATGATGAAGAAGTCGTTGGCATCATGAAGAATATGCTTTTCAACATCATTCATGGCGTTCCCGTCAACTTCCATGATTTCTTCATGAGGACTCTGGCCAATATTGCTATGTCACCATTCGAGCTGAGCCCTATGCTCCTTGGATTATGAGATTCATCAGGGCAAGATCTTCACTGAATTACAAAGCTGACACTCTGAACCACGGTAGCTACTTGCCTCCCATTGAAGTCCTCAAACGAACAGTTTCATCAGCTGATGATAAAGGCAAGGCAGCTGCTGTGATCGATGAAGGCATTCGTCCATTGGATGGTCAATTTTGCCTGGCTGCATCTTACTCTACTAATGACGACTCTGCCACACATGACACTGCCGCAAATACCTCAGCCAAACAAAATCCTCAAACCACAGCACCCAGGGTGATGACTAACCGTGAGTTACTCCTCAGTCTTCATCAGAAGGTTGATCGCAATCACAAATGGGTAAAGTGTCAGTTTGGTGCACTTCTTCACAATATGACCTCAACACACAATGCAGTGAAGAAGAACCAATACTACCTTCATGAAACCTTCAACCGCTCCTGGGCTGTCCTCACTCATGTCTATAGCGCTGAAGAACTGAAGACTATGGGTCTCAAGGAAGAATTTGACTGGTCTGCACCTCCTCCGAAGAAATTCAAGAGGGTCAAAGTTCCTCCACTGGTGGCCAGCTCTTATTCTTCATCGCATGACACTGATGAGTATGAAGATTTGGACGACACTGCGGCAGGCCCTACTACAACAAACAACCCCGACAACGCTGGCGCTCCTCCATCAACTTGAAATTCTTCAGGGGCGTTAGTCCTCAGTTTCAATCCTTTTGGTCATTTGATGACAAAGGGGGAGAAATCTGAGTTAGTCTTCAAGCGGGTCTATATTAAGGGCATTTTTTAAGTTACAACTCTCGTTCTTCTGAAACTTTTATTTGGATCGAGTTGTAATCTTAAACCCGATGGTGCACTGATGCTTTTGTTGCACTAAGCTCTGAAACTTTTGATGCTTTATTCGGCATGCTTATTCCTTGTTAATATTATTGCACGCATGCTGAATTTCATCAGGCACCATATTTCATCATTTCAAATTCTTCATATTATATATCAAATGCGTGTATGAATTACAAGATATAGGGGGAGATCTCCATGATTCAACTCTTCAAATGTGCATTGCCTCAAACGCAAATTCCTCACTATGCACATCTTCAGGGGGAGTTCTTCTATATCTTGCAATCAAATTCCTCAATATCAGTATTTACACTTCATATGTTTATCCCCGTTGAAAACTTAACCTATATTGTCATCAATCACCAAAAAGGGGGAGATTGTAAGTGCATCTAGTGCCCCTTAGTGATTTTGGTGTATTGAAGACTTATAGGTTAAGGGACTAATGCATTTGTGAGTGTACACAGGTCTATAAGTCTATGAGGAGTTTGATATTTACAGAGAAAGTCGACCCCTAAAAATGAAGTTCTTCGACTGAAGACTTTGATATTCTGAAGACTTCCTGAAGACTTTGAAAGTGAAGAAATTGGTGTGACCTTGAAGACTTGGTATTCATTTGTGGAACATGAAGCGTGAAGACTTTTTGTTTTCATAGTTTTATTTTCTCTTTCTTGAGTCATAGGAAACACCGTACTGTTAAAGGGGGTCGAGGAAATACTAAGGAAAAATTTCCAAGTGATGCTCAACTCAAAATCCTACACCTACCAATCCCTTCGAGTGAAGCCTTTGGAAATCTCATACAGTTCAGTCACTTTCTTCAGTGACAGAGACGAATTTCTTCTGGTCGCTGATGAATTTGTTCTGACTGAGGAGTTAGGAATTCGCCAGTGCGAATTGCCTACACAGTGAGGAACATTGTCGGTGTCAAAACCGGCGGATCTTGGGTAGGGGGTCCCGAACTGTGCGTCTAGGCGGATGGTAACAGGAGGCGAGGGACACGATGTTTTACCCAGGTTCGGGCCCTCTCGATGGAGGTAAAACCCTACGTCCTGCTTGATTAATATTGATGATATGGGTAGTACAAGAGTGGATCTACCACGAGATCAAGGAGGCTAAACCCTAAAGCTAGCCTATGGTATGATTGTTGTAATGTATGTTGTGTCCTATGGACTAAAGCCCTCCGGTTTATATAGACACCAGAGGAGGCTAGGGTTACACAGAGTCGGTTACAATGGTAGGAGATCTACATATCCGTATCGCCAAGCTTGCCTTCCACACCAAGGAAAGTCCCATCCGGACACGGGACGGAGTCTTCAATCTTGTATCTTCGTAGTCTTGGAGTCTGGCGGACGATGATAGTCCGGCTGTCCGGACACCCTCTAGTCCAGGACTCCCTCAGTAGCCCCTGAACCAGGCTTCAATGACGATAAGTCCGGCGCGCATAATGTTCGGCATTGCAAGGCGGGTTCCTCCCTTGAATAATCCAGAGAAGATCATGAACACCAGGATAGTGTCCGGCTCTGCAAAATAAATTCCACATTCTACCGTAGAGAGAATAAAATGTACACCAGTCCAATCTGCTGACGTATTATGCGGCGTGACATCACACCGTTACCAAGCTTTTGTTTGAATCGTTTCTTATTATACCACCTCAGCACGTTTAGCGAAGCGGTTTCCTTGGCACGTCTTGTCGAAGCAGAGATCGTGTTCCCCTTATTCTGGGATTCTCATCAATACGGACGTGGGTAACCCAACCGCGCCATTGATGGTGGCGCTTGGGAGATAAGCGAGTTTTACCAGGCCGGTGGGGGACGCATAGTTTTCGTCCGCCTATAAATAAGGGATAAGGATTTACCTTCTCACCTACGCCTTCTTCCTCCTTTGCTTATCCATCTCCGCGCACTCAAGCTCCAACGCCCAAGCTCGCGCATCTCGCCCCAACCTTCTCCGAATATGTCCGGAGCGGGGGGCAAATGGTTGGCCTCCACCGTTAAGGAGCACATCACCAAGCTGCGCAGCGCCGGATACCTTTCCGGCGATATCGCGCATCGGCTGCCCGACAAGGGGCAGCTCATCCCTACCCCTGGGCCTCATGAGAGGGTCGTCTTCCTTCCCCACTTCCTCCGCGGATTGGGCTTTGCACTCCACCCATTCGTCCGGGGGCTCATGTTTTACTACAGCCTGGATTTCCACGATCTGGCGCCGAACTTCATCCTCAACATCTCGGCGTTTATCGTCGTGTGCGAGGCCTTTCTCTGCATCCGGCCCCACTTCGGCCTGTGTCTCAAGACCTTCAACATCAAGCCGAAGGTTGTGAAGGGCACGCAGGCGGAATGCGGAGGCGCTATGTTGGGCAAGTTGCCCAACGTCCTTTGGCTCGAAGGGGCCTTCGTGGACTCCGTCAAGGGGTGGCAATCGGGGTGGTTCTACATCACCGAGCCGCGCAAGCCCACATGGGCGGCGGCCCCTGAATTTAGATCTGGCGTCCCCACGCAGCTCACCTCCTGGAAAGAGAAGGGCTTGCTGTGGGGCAATCCGAAGGAGCCGACGGGACTCCGAGCCTGCATCCAGAAGCTGGTGAGCAATAAGCTCAGGCTCGTCGATGTGGTCCAAGTCATGCTCATACGCCGGATCCTCCCATGCCAAGAGCGGGCATTTAATCTGTGGGAGTTCAATCCGGAACAGCACCAGGCGCTAAGCGGGCTCTTCGATACGACATACGAAGGCGCCTGGAGGGTGCTGTTTAAGGGTGCCGAAGCCCTCGCATCCGCGACGGAAGATCGCGGATTTCGCTCGCAGCATCCGGCTAACGAGGTAAGTGATTCAACCCTGTTATGGGACACTTGTGGTAATTAAACTGATTCTAAGAGGGTTTCAATCTCTCTTTTCCTTTGACAGGAATGGATGGAGAAGGCCAAGCAGCTTATCAGCCCGGCTCCCATGCCAGAAGACCCGGCAGATGCCTGTTTAGCAGGGCTGCTGGTTCCGGCACCGCACGTGGTGCCGGAGAAGAAGGCCAAGAAGGTGGCCGCGGGGACTCGAAAGAGTTCCCGTAATCAGGCGTCCGACGACGAGGCGGACTCCTCCCCCGAAGACGAGGAGGAGGAAGAGGACTCTCTCCCGGAGGAGGAAGAGAAGAAGAGGAAGGCTTCCCCGATAGGGGAGGCCGAAGGGTCCAAGAGGGGGAGATCTATGCCCCCGGACAGTTTCGCCAACACCATCGTTGGCGAGGAGGAGTGGCCTTCAAGGGCCAGGCGTCCGGCAAGATCGTAAGTATCTGGATCCCTGATGTGCAATTTCTTTCATGTCGCGTAATGTCCTTCTAATGCCGCATTCTGTCCGTAGTCCGACCGATGATGATCTCCCCGCTTCATCGAGCGGATCGTTGGCCCCGTCGGATGTGGATTCACTTCCGACTGCCTCTACCCCCCGCGCCGACGAGGACGCCGAGCTGGGATCCCAGAGAGGGACCCATCAGGAGGAGGCTCCAGAGGCGCCGTCAGGTAGCCTCCCGGACTTTGCGCCGGACTCTACATCGGAACCCGCAGTGGTTCCAGAGTCCGGCAGGCGGCCCCTTCGAAAGAAGGGCAAGACCGTGACGCCGGCGGCCTCCGTCCAACTGGAGGCGCCGGATAACTTGTTGGAGGCGCTTAAAGGCGCTTCCATCGAGGAAGAACACCGCACTATCATGAGTGCGGTGATTCAGAAGGTTCAGCTTGCCAAGAGCGGGCTGACCGAAGCCTGCAGCAGCATTCTAACAGGCTTTGAGGTAAGAAGTTAAAATTATGAAATGTAATACCGCATAGACAATAGCCCATGATGCTTAGTTCGATGTTCGGAAAGAAAAGCCGGACTGAGGATCTAATAAGATATACGCAGGGTTGCTTAAAATATGTCAATATGGGTTTGCAGGCTGCGCTGCTGACCTCTGCCGCACTGACTGCGGAGGTCAGTGTGCTGAAGCAGGATCTCGAGCGGTCCGAGCAAGAGCTCGGCCATGCCAAGAAGAAGCTCGAGGACAAAGAAGGTGAGTAACACCACTTTGAATAGTTACCTTACAGAAAAGGGTTTTGGTTGCAATAAAATTAACAAGGATAATATGGTTATTGCAGGGGCCACAAATGAGGTGGCAGCCCTAAAGGAGGCTGTGTCCACGGCCGAACGCAGTGCGGCCACGGAACGGGCCGAGCGAGAAAAGCAAGAGGCACGGGTGGCGGAAGTACGACAAGAGCTCCAGGCTCTCATGGAGAAGCATGAGAGGTTGGAGCGTGACTCCAAGACTCGAGAGTCCGAGCTTGCCTCGGCTCTCGAAAGTGCCAAGTCCGCCAAGCCCAAGGCCCGTAAGGCCCTTCAGGAGGTGGAAGATGTGGAGAAGATAGCGGCGGGTAAGGCATTTTTCATGCAAAGCAAGCATGTTAATGTAAACTACCTGACACTTACCCGCATTCGGAGCTCTCCAGGGGCGTTTGCAGATCTGCCGCGTAGTGCGTCCGATGCCGCCGCATTCTATCGTGGCGAGGAGGGGAGCTTGACGGAGAAGGTCTTCTGGTCTCAGTACGCTGAGGCCGGCCATCCGGTGCCCCCAAGCGACCAGCTGAAGCAGCTGGTCGAACTCCACAAGGTAGCTGAGGAGGCCATGAAGGGCCTTATAGTCCGGCTGTGGCCTGGACAGGCCATGCCTGGGAGCTACTTTGGCCTCGTGCGGCGGCTGGTGGATGCGTGCCCCTGGGTGGAGTTCATCAAGCGCTCCGCCTGTATTGAAGGTGCTCGTCGGGCCCTTGCCCGCACAAAGGTGCATTGGGGCAGGTTGGATGCGGAGAAGCTTCTCACGGACCCACCGCCACCGGGCAAGGAGTATCGTACGCCCGAAATGTATTATAAAACTGTCCTGAAGGGAGCTCGCGATATTGCGGATGAGTGCCCCAGAAATGTAATCTTTGAGTAAACTCGCCATGTATTATCCTGTGCGCTGAAAACTTCGTTCATATGCGCCTTGAGCAACGCTTGTTTTAATTTAAAATATTACCTTCTGTGCGGCCGTTTATAAAATCTGAGAGATGGCAAGTCGTTGGCTTCAGCCCCCGAGCCACGAGTGCTGGGGTGTTCGGGATAAACTTGAGCACTCTTGTTCCCATTTTTGGGTCCATCTAGGGAGGCGCTCAACACAACGAACAAGGCGACCGGACTTATAATGCTTGAACACTCTCACTTAGCCATAGAATTCTATAATTTTAAATTTCGGCGAAGCCCCTGGTATTCGGAAGGCCGAATCCGGGGCGCTATCCACGCCTTCGTCGGACATGGTCCGGAACTTCGCTCGAAGTGGCGTGAGTCTTTAAGGACCCGAAAAAACCTCTCGAACAACGACCAGTCTCTCGCCTTATCATGCCGGTCAGTTTTAGCTTTCTCCACTGAGGCGCTCGCCCGGCTCAACCGGGGCACAATCGCAGTGGTTCTCCCGGTGCCACCTTAGCCGACAGAACGGAACGTAAGGCACCAAAATGTGGGAGCCGGGCAAACCCAACTATTGACCCAAGACATGATTCGGAGCCGATTCATATAATGCTATAAGTTCGGGGTGCCGCACTTATGACAGTGTTCGGACTTATCACACCATAATGTGGGGAACATAAGCCCCTGGGGTATTAGGCCATACCAAAATATACGGGTGCAAGATGTCATGTAATGAACATATACATAAAAGGTAATGTAATTGCAGTCAAAAAGGTGCTGCATTATTTATAAAAGAAGGTCTGCTATGAATGCGGACTGATACAAATAGTACGGTAAGCAAGGGATTTGGACTAATTAAACGTGTCCCCCTACAGGGGTGAGCTGCAGACTTGGTGTATATAATTGAATTTAATGCTCGTAATTGAGACCACCTGAGTGTTCATCGCAGCCTTCTTTCTTCCCTGATTGTTGCATCATGAGTTCGGTAGGTTCACCGCCAGACAGGGCCTCTGGTTAACGGAGTCCTGTGTACACAAAGAAGGAAAATGATAATAATAAAAAAAGAAAGGGGACACACTTGCGAGCCCCTGGTGTGGTTGAGCCGCACTCTGGGTCCATTGCGATCGTGCCCCTTCCCCTGCGCCCATGGTATCTCCAAAGCATAATGATGTACGCGGAGGGTTGTTCTTGCAATCATGCGCGGGCGGGGGTTGGGGCCGCATTGCTACGCGTGCTCTACTCGCGCCAGGTGGTCTTGGTTGGTATTGCTTCGGGCGCGTTTTGCTGTATCCGGCCGTTTGACGGCCGGACTCGAGAATTGCCTTAAAAGGCTGCTCTGTACTTCTGCCGCGAGAGCCGCTGTATGTTCCTCCGTTCGGAGGGAGCGTTCCGTATTTCCATTGACCGTGATGACTCCACGAGGGCCTGGCATCTTGAGCTTGAGGTATGCATAATGCGGCACCGCGTTGAATTTTGCGAACGCGGTTCGTCCGAGCAGAGCGTGATAGCCGCTGCAAAATGGGACTATGTCGAAGATTAACTCCTCGCTCCGGAAATTGTCCGGGGATCCGAAGACCACTTCCAGTGTGACTGAGCCTGTACAGTTGGCTTCCACACCTGGTATGACACCCTTAAAGGTTGTCTTTGTATGTTTAATCCTTGAGGGGTCTATGCCCATCTTGCGCACTGTATCCTGATAAAGCAGGTTCAGGCTACTGCCGCCATCCATCAGGACTCTCGTGAGGTGAAATCCATCGACAATTGGGTCTAAAACCAATGCGGCGAATCCGCCATGGCGTATGATGGTCGGATGGTCTCTTTGATCGAAAGTGATCGGACAAGAGGACCATGGATTGAACTTCGGGGCGACTGGCTCCATCGCATAGACGTCCCTTAGTGCGCGCTTCCTCTCCCTCTTGGGTATATGGGTTGCGTAAATCATATTCACCGTCCGCACTTGTGGGGGGAAAACCCTTCTGTCCTCTACTGTTCGGCGGTCGGGTCTCCTCCTCGTCGTCGCTGTTTAGCCCCTTGTCATTGTTTTCGGCAATTAACTTACCTGCCTGCTTGAACACCCAACAATCTCTATTGGTGTGATTAGCTGGCTTTTCAGGGGTGCCATGTATCTGGCATAAGCGGTCGAGTATTCGGTCCAAATTGGACGGACCCGGAGTGGTTCTTTTGAATGGCTTCTTCCGTTGACCGGGTTTAGAGCCTCGGAATCCGGCGTTGACTGTCGTATCCTCCTTATCCTCGCCGTTAATGCGGCGTTTGTTTTTGTTTCGACGTGACCTGCCGTTGTTGTCCTTGGTATCCGGACTGCCAGAATTTTTATGGAGATTGTTGCTGCGAGCTAGCCAGCTATCCTCTCCCGCGCAAAAGCGGGTCATTAATGATGTGAGGGCTGCCATGGATTTCGGCTTTTCCTGTCCCAGGTGCCGGGCTAGCCATTCGTCGCGGATGTTATGTTTGAAGGCTGCAAGGGCCTCTGCATCCGGACAGTCGACAATTTGATTTTTCTTTGTCAAGAACCGTGTCTAGAATTGTCTGGCCGATTCGTCTGGCTGCTGAATGATGTTGCTTGGGTCATCGGCGTCTGGTGGTCGCACATATGTGCCCTGGAAGTTGTCGAGGAATGCGGCTTCCAGGTCTTCCCAACACCCAATTGACTCTGCGGGCAAGCTGTTAAGCCAATGCCGAGCTGGTCCTTTAAGTTTGAGTGGGAGATACTTGATGGCGTAGAGATCGTCGCCGCGGGCCATATGGATGTGGAGAAGATAATCTTCGATCCAAACCGTGGGGTCTGTTGTGCCATCGTAGGATTCAATGTTTACGGGTTTAAACCCTTCAGGGATTTGGTGATCCATTACTTCGTCAGTGAAGCATAGCGGGTGTGTGGCGCCTCTGTATTGAGCAATATCACGACGCAGCTCGAGAGAGCGTTGTCTGCTGTGTTCGGCCCGGCCGGGGTTATTGTATCCGGCGCGACGGTATTCGTCATGGGTCGTGGGGCGCCCACGTGATCCGTAGATGGATCTGGATTGCCTTGCTTTGTCCTCCAATATATCTCGCAAGTCCGACGCGTTCCCTCTTGGCTTCGTACGTTTGGAGCGATGCCGGGGTACGGTCTTGGTTGGGGGCCTGGATGCCTCTCTGTTGCGACCACGGGGTGGTCGGTCGACCGTATCGTGCGCTGGTGATGGAGGTATGTATGCTTCCTCCTCTAATCGGGGGAGCAGCTTGCGTCTTGGGTAGCTTTTGGAGGGGCGTTCGAGTTTATACTCTTCGGCCGCGAGGACCTCGGTCCATCGATCGGCCAGCAGGTCCTGATCAGCTTGAAGCTGCTGCTGCTTTTTATTTAGGCTATTTGCCGTGGCGATAAGCCTGCGTTTAAAACGCTCTTGTTCGACGGGATCCTCGGGCACGATGAATTCATCGTCGTTGAGGCTTGCCTCGTCTTCGGAGGGAGGCATATAGTTGTAATCCTCAACCTCTTCGTCTGCCGCCCTCTCGTGAGGGCTTGCTTCTGCATCCTCCTGCGCTGAGTCCTGCTGGAGGGGGTTGTCTTCGGCACTTTCTGGGGTATTATTATCTCCTGTGCCGGAATCTCCATTCTTGCTGTGGCGGGATTTAGAGCGGCGCCGCTGACGCCGGCGCTTGGGTTGTTTCTTTAAAGAATCTGCCTCCGCTGTTTCTTCGCCGTCCCCGTCTTTTGGGGTGTCCACCATGTATATGTCGTATGACGAGGTGGTCTTCCAGTGCCCTGTAGGCGCTGGTTCCTGTTCGTCTCCGGCATCGTCGTCCATAGCGTCGATGTCTTCGGAGTCATAGTCTAGCATGTCGGTTAGATCATCGACAGTGGCTACAAAGTGGGTGGTGGGTGGGCTCTGAATTTCTTCGTCGTCCGTATCCCAACCATCCTGGCCATAGTCCGGCCAGGGCTCTCCTGATAACGAGAGATGCTTTAGCGAATTCAGGATGTCGCCAAAAGGCGAGTATTGGAAGATGTCCGCAGCGGTGAATTCCATAACCGGCGCCCAATCCGATTCGATTGGTAGGGGCGTGGGAGGTCTAGAGTCCGGCAAGGAGTCCGACACCTCGGAATCATGAGTTTTGCGAGGGACAAGATTAGTGTTCGGCTCCATCGCCGTGGAAGTTGAAGCCCCCAAGGCGGTGTCCATCCACCGATCCTCGATCTGGGCGATCGGCTCCGGACTAATGGCCGAAGCGGATTCGTGTGCGACCACCAAGGCACTGTTCGGCGGCAGAGCTAGATCATGCCCATCGTAACAGTGCGGCGCGCTTGGCTGTGGCTCGAGCCCGTCGAAGATCAAGTCTCCGCGGACGTCGGCCGTGAAGTTGAGACTTCCGAATCTGACCTGACGGCCAAGGGCGTAGCTTTCGATCTGCTCCAGATGGCCAAGCGAATTAGCCCGCAGTGCGAAGCCGCCGAATACGAAGATCTGTCCGGGGAGAAAAGTCTCACCCTGGACAGCGTTGTTGGTTGGAGATGCCATCGAGCCTATCGGTGACGGCACAGAGGAACTCTCAATGAAAGCACCAATGTCGGTGTCAAAACCGGCGGATCTCGGGTAGGGGGTCCCGAACTGTGCGTCTAGGCGGATGGCAACAGGAGACGAGGGACACGATGTTTTACCCAGGTTCGGGCCCTCTCGATGGAGGTAAAACCCTACGTCCTGCTTGATTAATATTGATGATATGGGTAGTACAAGAGTGGATCTACCACGAAATCAAGGAGGCTAAACCCTAAAGCTAGCCTATGGTATGATTGTTGTAATGTATGTTGTGTCCAATGGACTAAAGCCCTCCGGTTTATATAGACACCGGAGGAGGCTAGGGTTACACAGAGTCGGTTACAATGGTAGGAGATCTACATATCCGTATCGCCAAGCTTGCCTTCCACGCCAAGGAAAGTCCCATCCGGACACGGGACGGAGTCTTCAATCTTGTATCTTCGTAGTCTTGGAGTCCGGCGGACGATGATAGTCCGGCTATCCGGACACCCCCTAGTCCAGGACTCCCTCAAACATGATAGCCCTGAGGAATTTGAGAGTCAAATTTCCGACCGTTGCTGTGCTGCGCGCCAGCTGTCCCAAAATATCTTATCCACCTAACGGTCATATCATTGAAGGGCATTTATGTCTTATCATGTCGGGCTGCTCCCTAGGCTATAAATAGCCGCCCCCTACAACCACTAGCTGGTTGGCGGCTTCAAGAGAACTTGACACTTGTCATTTGAGAGCAACCCATCCTCCGAGGACTTTGAGCGAAAATCATCAAGTGAGGAAAACCCAAAACCAAACCCCTACAAACCCAAAGTGATTGAGCATCACTGAAGAAATTGATCCTGCGTGGATCTGACGCTTGTTACCTTTGAAGACTGTGCCTTTTCCAGACGGTTAGGCGTCATGGTCTAGAGCATCCAAGAGGAATTGTGGATCGCCGAGTGACCAAGTCTGTGAAGGTTTGGAAGTCGCCTGAAGACTTACCACGAGTGATTGGACGAGGTTTGCGTGACCTTAGTTCAAGGAGAATACGGTGAGGACTGGGTGTCCTGAGCTGCGTGCTCAGCGACTGGGTGTCCGGGACTGTGTGTCCTCCAGTTTAAATACTCAACCGCTCCAACCAGACGTACCACTGAGACAGCAGTTGGAACTGGTCTACCAAATCATTGTCTTCACCAACCTAACTGGTTCTATTTCCTCAACCCTTTCATTCCCTCATTACTATGTTGAGTGTTTGTTCATATCTGTGTTTGAAGACTTTGACTGAAGACTTTCTCAATTTCCTCAGTTCAATTTCTTCAGTCTGTTTGTCTTCATCTTGTGTTATCCTGTGATTACGCTTTCTGTACTCTGTGCTAGTCTTCATTTTATCATGATGACCATGCTTGTATTCTGTTATGCTTACTTCTGAGTACTTATTCCGCTGCTAGTAGTTCTTCGCTAAGGAATTTCCTCACCGGCAAATTCCTCAGTGAAGAATTCATAAAAATCGCCTATTCACCCCCCTCTAGTCGATATAACGCACTTTCACAGCCGGAACCCCTCTCCTTCCCTATCACTGGTCGGGTAGAATATGAGTCCCACCGGGAACGAGTGTCCCGCCATGGGAAGGAGAGGATAAGAGCCGCCGAGGCCCGTATCACGGCGAAAATGGCGGCGGTGGAGGCGACTGATGCGGCGGCACGGGCGACCGCAGAGGAGGAAGCCATCTGCACCCACATTGTGAAGAAATGACAACAGAGGAACACGAGTGCCCTAGCTCGAGAGCAGAATCGGGCGTTCCGTGCCATGGCCAGACTGCCACCAAAGGAGGAGAAGGCGGGCAGTGACAGCGAGGACAACTTCAGGAATGAGCAGATTCGGCTCGATTCGTACTGCGTCTTTGACCGGTACTTCTGCGAGAAGGACGACAAGGGTGCCGGGAAGGACAAGGGCGGCCGTGGATGAACTCCACCATAGCCAATCATGCCAAATTTTGGTAGTCTGATGGCATGTTTAGTTAGTAGTGATGGAGTAGCCAGACGATGTGTGTGCATCGACGTAGTTGCATGAGTTTGTATGGATCTGAGATATGAGAATTAAGGTGTCCGGATGTGGATTACATTATTTGAGGGGTGCCCGGTCAGTGCCTGCGGACGCACCCGGGTGCGTCTGCGGGCGTTTGCGGGGCCGGATTTGCCCATCGCAGCTGTAGATGCTCTAACATAGACTAGTAACATGGATAGTCGTACGAGTCTATGTAAATTAGAGTAGTGAATAGTGTCATATGTGTGATCATATAGAGACCTTAATTTATTAATTTATAGTCATTTTGCATTGGGAGGCGCTATGTGATGGTAATATATTATGTTACTCTATTTGTCTATCTCGTCCTGAATTACTTTACTTGACACATCACCTTTTTTCCTTATGTGACATGCATGTTATTAGCTATGTCAGGGCACCTCCAGCGGCGACCCACAAATTTCCTCCCGCATCTGTCCGCGGACAAGGGGACCAGTCCGCAGACACGGTCGCGGGAGACGACCATCCAACGTTGCCCGCATACATTTCAAACACTTTTTCAACAAACTAAATGAAATTCGTGCAAACACGGGAGATTCTCGTATACACCTGACGAGATTCATGTGAACACACCGGATTTTCATTACATTTCAAACATTTAGGACAAAAAAAGAAACCCTACCCTAAACCTATCCTACGGTGGCGGCTGGCCGTCATCCACTTCCTTTCTGTTCCGCGTCGGCAACCACGTCCTCCATCAGCCGTCTCCATGAACGGAAGCGGTAAGACACGTGAATTGAAGGTGCGGCCTCCGATGAGGAAGAGTAGAACACGAGAGACGGACCAACCCACATGAGACAAGACCCTGCTGCCACATGTGCCCGACTCATCCTCGGAGGAGTTCGCCACCTATCCACCGCCGGTGGACGTGATGTCCACAATGAAAATGGTGACGCCAATGCTGTCATCGTCGAACTGGCCTGCCCGATGGTTTGTCAGCGGCGCGTAGGAGGCGAACTCGTCTGCGATTGCCTGTAGCTGCGCCTTCGTGGCGGCCGCTTACTGTCGAGCAGCGGCTTGAGCGCGGATGGCATTGTAGATCGCACGCTACTCCGCGACGAAGTTGGGGTTCACCATCGCCATGGCTGGCACGCCATCCTCGGTCGCAGTGTCGCCGTTGATCTGGCCCTTCGCCAGTCGGTACTACCGATGTTTCTCTTGCGCCTGCTGGAACGCCGACACATGTTGTTCCTCCGCCATGGCGACGTTGTAGTGTGCTTGTGCCTGCTCCATGGTGGAGCCGACATGCATAGGCGCGGGATCCTGTGCGGTGTCGTCGGCGCCCGTCTCTATCGTGGGGTCGTCCTTGTTGTCGGAGACCTCGGACAAGCTGGCCAACATGTCGGCCTCGATCCGCTTGGCACTACAGCTCTGCCAGGCGGCCGCAAGGGCGGTTAACTTGTGCTTCATCTCCGTCCACAAGCTCTCCCACAGAGCGTTGCCGCCTGCAGTCATGATGGATGTGGTGCAAGGGAGGAGGATGTGGAGCAACTTGTGTTGGGGCGTGGAGTAGGTCGGGTGTTGCCGCCCTTAAATAGGGGATTCCGGTGAGGCCAGGCGTCCGGATGCATCAATGCGCGGCACCGGAGTAAGTTTCTCAGCCGGTGAGCTTGCTTAATGGCGGCATACGAATGGACGGGCATTGAACGGGCGTAGTAGATATCTATCCCGTCCCGTCCAGTAACGCGTCTCCGGCATTGAATAGACACGGACACCGGGGACGCGTCACGGGCGGTTCCCTCGACCGGCGTGTTGCTTCAGTGCTGGCGCCAGTGAATGGTCATGTCCGCTCTATAGCCGGCTTCAATGGGGAGCGGCCGCTCTACGGCGGCATAAATGCTGGCCGCTGGCACCGGGCGGGAACACACATGGATTAGGGGAAGGGTTTTGTGTGGGCCAGGGTGGTCAGAAGCAGGCGTGGGTGCTGTCCGGACGCCCGCAAAGCCACTCCCCCCTTGTCTCCGGTTTGTAGGAGAAAGTGCGTCCGAACCCCCTTGCGGACCGATGCATGACCGCGTTTGATGGCACAACACATCCGAACCGGCGGTCTGTATGTTTGCGGGTGGTTTGAAGGTCGGCGTTGCAGATGCCCTTACTCCCACTATGACTAGTCTAATGTAGTCGGACCCTTTTCTTCGCTAATGATGTAATGATGTAGTTTTTATACGTAGGTAGATTCTAATTTGAATGATGTAATGTTTGTTATTTGGATGATGTAATGTTTGTTAGTACTAATGGATCAACGTACAATGACTCCGGGTATGCGCATGCGTGCATGCATGCATGCATGTGGGTACTACAATGGCAGAGACAGATGCCATCTCTCTCTTGTGTATGTATGTACATGTCACCCGGAGACGACGGAGCAAACAGCCAGTAGAGAGCATGCACAGATAGCTGATGTCTTTGTACTTGTCTCTTGTATCCTTTGAAAGTCTTGCGGTGTGATCCATCTCTAGCTTCTCCGTGTCACTAAATAAGCTTCGTGGCGTGGCGACAGATAGGACATGTGCTCACTCGCAAGAGAAGAGGAGGCCAGACAATCTTGCCTTCTCAAAGGACGGCTCATGTGTTAGTTAAGAAGGCGTAGGAGGCATCGGACCAGGTAGTGTGACCCCCTCTGCACACTGCTGCTGCCAAAAGAAACGACACTCCATCAGCGAGCCATGCTGGCCTGACATGTCTTATTTAATCACCGGCCGGCCCTCTGCACCTATAGCTATCAACGCCCGAGATACATCACGAATGCTCCTATACCAGTGATCACTGATCAATACAACAAGTCAATCCTTGCATGGGCAACATTTAAGGTGTGCATGGCCGACTGAAATAACATTGCTCCTAGTGTGATAATATTTCCATTTTTGTGTTACCTGTGATTGTTTCCTAATTTCTCTGCAAAAGGGTACATGACTAAAATGCATATGCAATCAACACATCACATCCACGTCGCCACACGAGTACGCTAGGAATAATCGATGATTTTTCTCGATCGATCGATCTCACCTAATGCGGGCACATCGCACTTCAAGGCTGTGGGCTGTGGGCTGTGTACCTCTAGGCGGTTGTGTGCGCCAGTAGCCGTGTGGCGCGGTGTCCTCGGCTCGGCTAGCCACGGGATTCGCTCCCGTGAGTGCGGCAGCAGCAGCGGCGAGGAGATGCTTCGCCCGGCGACTAGGGGCAAAATTTGACCCTTTTGTCAAACAAAATCGGGATCTGACCCCCTTTGAATTTTTTTCGACATTTAAGCCTTTTTTCTACCGCCACGAGACCCGGCAGTAGGATTACCTAGGCTACCGCCGGACACTGCGGCGGTAGGAAACTTATCCACATCAGCAGCGTTAACGGCCTCCGTCCCACCCTACCGCCGCCGGACATGGCGGTAGCCTGTCCGATCCTACCGCCGGGGTACCTGGCGGTAGGGTGCGGGCAGTTATAAGCCGCCGGCCGCCCCACCCCTCCCCTTCTCCCCCGAACCACCCGCCCCAAGAACAGAGGAGTTCTTCCTCTCGCCGCTCTCTCTTCTCCTCCACTCCCCCCTTAGATCTTCGTCGTTTCTTCACCGTTTTTGCGGATCGAGATGGCCCCGAAGAAAGAAAAGTAAGCTCCTTCGACCCCTCCAATTAGTTTTAGTCAAATAGCTTCCGATTCGTCGCATTATTTGATTAAAATCACCCCCCTTCTTGAACTAGATTTAAATATTTTGAACCCTAGGATTAATTAGGTTGATTATAGATGTTATATTGTGTTAGATATGACCTCTAGTCACTAGTTGGTATGATTATGTGAAGATGAACCCTAGTTCATATTATTTTTGGAGGATTTTTTTGATATGATGCATGTTGGAGGAATTTATTGTGATATGATGATGCATGTTGATATGCTATGATGCAAGTAGTGGATATAGTTGGAGAACAAATGCTGAACCCTCAAGATGAACCTAGTTCATAATTTTTTGTGTTAAAAAATTTTATGATATGATGAATATTGGAGATACTTGTTTTGATATAGAATGCATGTGGATCTTATATGATGCAAGTAGTGGATTTTGTTGGAGTAAACATGGTTAATCCCTCAAGATGAACCCTAGTTCATGGTTTTTGTTTTTGATATATGTATTTTATTTAGTTCATGTTCATGATAATCTTGATATATGATTATTCAAAGATTGAACTCATAGTTTTTTTTGGATGTGATGAACCTTTGTTATGCATCAATATCTTTTGATATGCTTATGCAATTCTTTTAGGAGGCCACCTCTTGCGGACGACATCGACACGAAGTACACCATGCTTGACCCTAGGTTCGACAAGCGTCACCGTGCCCGTTTCATTGAGAATGGAGTGGTAATTACCATTTCAAACCAAATCTTTCGAATTGATGAAAACAAGTTGCTAACTATTATGTCCATGCTAATTATGCTTTGGTTATTGATTTTCACAGATGCTGCCGCCACTGCGGATGAGGGCTCACAAGACGACGGTTAAGATGGAGTACGATGAGCGGTACGCACCGTTCTTCAGGAGAGCCCGACTATTGGGTTTCGTCCTGCAGTTCAAGCGTAAGCCGCCGACGCTCGTCCATTCAGCTCTCACGGCTTTGATCGACCGGTGGCGGCCAGAGATGCACAACTTTCATCTTCCATGTGGGGAGATGACCGTGACCCTCGAGGATTGGGCGATGATTACGGCACTACTGGTCGAGGGTCGTGCTCTCACAGGAAGAGTGGAGAGGGCGAACTGGCACGATAGGGTTGTCAGCCTCATCGGCGACTGCCCCCCCCCCCCCCCCGCTAAGAGCAATCAGACTTCCGGCATACCGCTGTCATGGCTCCTCGAGCAACGGAGCAAGTGCCCGGAAGATGCCGAGCCCCGGGTGGTGGAGCAGTATGCCAGGGCATACCTGTGGTACATTCTCACGGAGGTAGTGTTTTCGGACTGCTCCGGGAACTCAGCCCTATGGATGTATCTGGACTTCCTAAAGGACTGGGATGCGGGGTACAGCTGGGGGGCCACCGGACTCGCCTACCTATGCCATTCCGTAAGTGAATATCACTTTCTTTCAAATATTATGGACGTGTGCTACTGCTTTAGATTTTGACATCTTATCATTTATACTTGGTTCGTAGCTTGACGACGCGACCCAGAGAGCGGAAGTCACGTCCGGTATGTGTGGATGTGTATGGGGCCTCTCCATTTGGATGTGGGAGCGAATCCCGGTGGGCCGTCCGGAGAAGCTGCGCTCGCGTGCATGGACAGACTATGGCGGAGATGACAAAGATGATTGGAACCCGACCGTCGCATACGCTTGGGACATGGTGCGTGTCTACACGGGCGAATCGAAGGCCTTGTACAAGGTCTTCAGCAACGAGCTTGATGCTCTCACGCCTTTCCAGGTATAAGAACTACATTTTCACTTGAGCTTACCATTGTTTTGATAACACTTTCACTTGAGCTTACCATTGTTTGGTTATAGGTTACTTGGCGGCCGTATAGTGATGTTCAAGAGTGGGGGTTCAAGCTGAACAACATATGCAAGCAGGACCGGCTTCTCTTACAGTGCATCGTGCCCATGATTTGTGTCTATGCCGTGGAGTACTACTTGCCATAGCGCGTTGCCGCACAATTTGGTAAGGCGCAACACACACCGCCAGCCAGTAAGGATACCGGTGGCTACGACCTACACCAGTGAGTACCACAAGCCGTCCTCGTCGATTCTAAGTTCTTGTTTTGATGTTTTACATTCATACAAGAAGGATGTTTTACATTCTTTCTTATGCATTGCAGGATGAGCAGGCAGAAGAATCAATCAATCACGGATTGGGAAGCCGAACATGCGAAATACATGCAGGAATGGAACGAGTGGAAAGGACGCAAAGACACGGAGAGGAGAGTGATTAACTGCGACGACTACGAGGATCACATGCTGTGGTACGACGATGGCATCAAGCATCATCTGCATCTGAGGCCCCAATGGACGACAACAGATGCCGAAGACCTGTTCGATGACTGCTCTGAGAATGAAGCCTACAATGAAAGCATCAGAGAGCTTCAAGTCGGGTTTAGGGAGTACGGACCCCTCATGAACAGAGTGGTAAGTTGATTTTACCTCTTTTGAACCGACGGTTGGATGAAATCAGCTTTTAGTGCTACTGACCCATTTTATTACTTTGCAGTCTTCGGAGCTAAACAAAAGCATTTTTCAAGCCTCTGATGCGCTTAGTGCTATCCATGGGACTCGAGTTAGTGAGAACAAGTTGAGGGAAACGGTGAAGGTAATATGGAGTTCATTTTCTTAAGTTCATTTGCAGATATTGGACATTGCAGAAGTTCACATTGTTTCGTTATCATTGCAGAAATACGTCAACAAAGCACGCCGGCTTGTGGGCCTGCTTGGGTGCGCTACAAACACCGAGGATGTTTTTTCTCCTGCACCGATGCGTAGCCTCGCTTCATCGAGCCGTGCAGCCTCGTCGTCTAGGGAGCTTCAAGATGACGAGGAGGAGAGCGAGGACGATGATGATGAAGAGGAAGATGAAGAAGAGGGCGTAGAAGAAGAACATGGTGAGGAAGAGGAAGAGGACGATGAGGAGGAGGAGGAGTACGATGATGACGACGGACCTCCAGCAACTCAGCCAACCCAGCGTGAGAAGAGGAATGCGCCGAAGAAGGATTGGAAGAGTCCATCCCCGTTTCAGAAAGCACGTCCTACCGCCCGCAAGAAGACGGCGGCCGAGAAGCGATCGAAGGATAACGAGGACCGAATGTCGAAGAGGGGAAGGAAGGAATGAAGTTGCTGCCGTGTCGTTGAACTAAAAACTTGCATATTTGCTTCGTGAACCATATGGATTTGCTCGTGAAACTATTTCGTTAATTTGCTATGTATAACTTGGTGAAAACCTTTATGGATGTCTATTTTCTATGTATCCAACCTACCTTATTTATAGATTTGTGGTGTGTGCTTCATATATCATACATTGTGTGCTTCATATATCATACATATGCTGTTTAAATGCTGTCTGCCAAAATTGAAGACAAAAGAAGTTAGAAGGTGCCAAAAATGCACACTGGGTCACCCTACCACCAGACACTAAGGCGGTAGGTTTGTACATCCTACCGCCATGATACCCGGTGGTAGGGTGCCTCCCCCCACGCCCACTCCTGTGACCAAAAAAATGAACAACTCAGCGGCAGGCTTGCACACCCTACCGCCGAGGCTCCCGGCGGTAGCGTGCTACCGCCAAGAGCCCTGGCGGTAGGGCGTGCAAGCCTACCGCTGAGCTGTTCGCTTTTTTGGTCACAGAAACATAACTCATATGCTCCCGCCCTACCGCCGCGCCCTATGGCGGTAGGTTGTGGTGTCCTACCGCCCCAACCTGTGGCGGTAGGGTTTGGGCATATATAAAGCCATCCGCCCTGCCTACCCCACCCCAACACCTTATCCCCACCCACCCAACCGCCTTCTTCTTCCTCTCGCCCATTTTCTCATCTCCTCCACTTCCCCCCTCTGATCTTCTTCGTTGATTCACGGATTTTGCGGACCGAGATGGCTTCGGAAAGAGGAAAGTAAGCTCCTCCCATCCCCCAATTAGTTTGAGTCAAATCAATCCGCTTTCTTATAGCCTCAAAAGGTTCATGTTCATGTTCAAAATCATGAGGATCCCTAGTTGATATGATGAACCCTCTCTAGTTGATATGATGAACCCTAGAATCTAGATGATTGCAATGTGATGAACCTAGTTGATGAACCCTAGGTTTAGTCTTTTTTGACCATATGAGGAACCCTCCCTAGTTGATGAACCCTAGGTTTAGGCTTAGATTTTTTTTAACAAATGTTGAACCATCAACTTCTCAATTTTTTTGTTAATAAAATTTATGATATGATGAATATTGGAGTAGGCAAAATTTAAATGATGCAAGTAGCGGAGTAAATATGATATGATATGATATTGCATTTGACCCACCTTGATATATGTATTTTATTTAGTTAATGATGAACTTTTGTTATTCATCCATATGTTCAGGTCTGCAACAGTGGCGCAACCATCGCCCATTCATCTCTAACACGACCTGTCCGGGTTGCCACTTTCGTACATGTACGAGTCCTGCCCCGAGCTTCTGCAGCCGGTGACCGCTTTTTTAGACGAGTTCCTACAGGCGACAAGGGTAGTGCTGTGGCACGAGAGGGTAGAACGGATCGCCGACGATGTGAAGTGTTGGTCCCAGAGTGTGAAGGAGTGGAAGAGAGTGACTGTAGAGATGGAGGGAGATCCAACTATCTCCCGTGAACGCCGGGAAGGGACCATTGAAGTTGCCAAGTAGCACTCCAACTGGGAGCTGCGCAATTTGGGCCGGAGGATCTACTTCGAGAGCAATGCGGAGGAGAGAGCCAGGATGCCACCCCCAAGTGCATCGGCGTTCGATATCATCAGCTGGGGAAGGGCGGAGGCAAAAACTCCAGCTGGCAAGGCAAGGTGGGAGTGCTTGAACGGTTGGATGCCGACCAGCGTTCTGCCTCCGCCTGAACTGGTGGATCCGCTGCCGTATCTGTCTCCACGGCCAGCCCTAACATACGAGGGGGGAGGTTTACCCGCACTATAAACATGTCTATTGCATATGCATCTATGGTTTAGTAGGGGTTGTCAAACTATGTGGACAAGTTTGCTATTTGCTATTTCGTACTTATGAATCTATGTGTAAATTGTTTGATATTTGCTATGTGAAACCTTTATTAATATGTGAGCTCATATTTTGCTATTTATGAAACCATGTGAAACTTGTGACAAAACAAACAATCAAATAAAACTTGTAAAAACCTAAACCCACATGACCCTACCGCCAAGACCTGCGGCGGTAGGTTCACGCAGGCTACCGCCAAGACCTGCGGCGGTAGGGTGTTGCGCTGGCTGTTAGCTAATGGCAGTGGGCCATCCATGCCACCGCCGAAAGCCCTGGCGGTAGCCTACGTGAACCTACCGCCGTGCCCTTTGGCAGTAGCAAAAGGGTCAGATGTCATTTTTTTTTCAAACTGGGGGCAGATCTCGATTTTGTTTGACAAAAGGGTCAAAACACGGAATTTTGCCGCGACTAGGCTGTCCTCCATTTGCAGCGGCGAGGTGGCTCCTGCCGCGTCGTTCTCCTGTGTCGCGCGGGCGGTGGTTCTGGTCTTTTAGACGGCGACGGACTTGAGCTCACCCAGGTGGCTGGTCTAGGCTCGGCCCAGATCTGCTGAGCTCACGGTAATGTGACTAAGGTTTTTTCTGGAAGATTGAGATATATTCATCTTTAATCATGACCATTTATTCATGCTCAGTCATGGCAGTACAATGAACATCATAAATAATAAAAATTACATAGCTGTCCTAGCCTAGTCCCCACGTCGCCCCTGCTCGGGTGACACGGGAGGTCCTCCCGACCCTAGCTGCCGGAGCCGTCCTCATCTCCCTCCCTTCCATCCGTCATCGCCGGGCTATGCCTGGGGTGGATGGCAGTGCCGGAGGTCCTCCTCCCCTGCTCGCGTGTGCGGTGGTGCGGGATCTCGATGCGAGTGGTGGCGACCGGAGATTGGATCCAGGGCGGCGGCAGGAGGCTCTGGGCACGGCCTTGGGAGGCGGCTGGGTCGTCTAGTCTGGCTTGGTAGCAGCGGCGTGGAGGGGTGCCGTGGAGGGCCTAGTGGAGGGCCGGTGTCATGCGGGTGTGGCCTCCGGTTAGTGGCCGACTGGCGTGCCCTGCTCCATGTGGCGGCGGATCTGGTGGTCATCTCCTTCATCGTTGGTGGTTAACATGAGGCTGGGTGGTCGGATCACGAGATCCATCATCTAGTCCCGGCTACGAGTCGGGGAAACATAGTTGCCGGTGAAAAACGAGCCGACAACGGGCGATGGCGGCATTCTGTGCCATTACCTTGATGAAGGCATCATCATGTAACTACTGTCGACCCACTTGTGCTGCTCCGAGAGAAACCCTAGGACCTGGTCTTCCAAATCGGACGATGGCGACACTGCAGTGTTGTTTCTTTCTTGGGAGCATCATTTGTGGAGCAGTGCTGGAAGACAAAGGTAGGAGGTGGAGCAGTTTCCTCTTGCAAGGAGCTTCGGTGGAGATATCAAGTCATGCCTGGCCGACAGGTGCTACGCTGTGTCATGCTATTTGGTAGGTGCTACGCACGACAGATCTTCCAGAGACTTCAAGCTATGTCGGCTGGTGGTACTTGGC